>CM028131.1:1214820833-1216055000 GCA_016271365.2 Neoceratodus forsteri | reverse complement strand
CTGGTGCTAGATGACTTGATCAAATGCTTGTCCACTCTACTGAAGCCAGTGTTAGGCCCCATTCAAAGACTTCCGAGGACAGACCATTTGCAATGGCAGCCCTAGTGTAGAACTCTGTACTGTACCACATTCAAATGCTTCAAAGGATCTTTTCAAGATAGATATGAAAACCCATCTCGTTCCCCTGTCCTTCCAAAACCTGCTGTGTTAGAGACCCAACCATTTCTTGTGTTCTGTTCTCTATTTGAAGCTTAACGATATTTGAATTTTACCCAGAGCCTTTGGATAATGGAGCAAAACACAAAAAACACCACCTTACCCACTGCAACACAATAGCATCACTACCCCTTTAAAAAGGTCCACAGTATCCCCTCTCTTAAGTCCTCTGCTGTATGTTAATACTGCCACAGAGACCATTCTTATGGTTCCAAGCATGGTCTCACGTGCATTCTTAGGGATGGAGAACTGCAAACCGAAGAGGAGTGGGTCAGAGACCACTTACCACAAGAGTTGTTTCTGTGGCAATACTATTTTTTTTTTTTTTTTTTTTTTTTTTTTTTTAAAACTCACCCAAACGTGTCATTTCCTGGGTAGCTGCACATGAGATGCTGACCACAAAATAAAGAGTTACGTGCAAAGGAAAGGAGTGCTCTGGTTGGGAGTGCTCCCTCAGTCTATAATGATGCAGCAGAAGCTTGCCAACAATGAGGTAAAGCACCACTGGTACACAACAGCAGTTTACCTCATGTCATCATCCTTCATTTCACATAGGTAATGGTGAGCCAGCAACAGCCACCATAACACTATGAAACAACAACTACCACCACCACCACCACCACCACCACCACCACCACCACCACCACCACCACCACCACCACCACCACCACCACCACCACCACCACCACTATCCCTGCAGTGCTCTAGTCAGTGTCTTGCAAAAACCAAGTGTACATACCTTCAGCAATTTATGCTGCTGTAGCGTCTCACGAGAAACATTTAGGGGAAGATCATCGGAGTCCACCTAGCCCAAAACAAACAAAAGGTGTGTATGAATAGGACTGTTTCCTTTGTTTTGCAGTCTTTAGTAAAGAATGAAAAATCCACTTACAACCCCCTTGATGAAGTTCAAGTATTTTGGCATCATGTCATGGAAGTCATCGGTAATGAACACTCGGCGAACATAAAGCTGTGACACACACAAGACAAAGTCATTAGTACTCAATCAACAGTGCATCCGAAGTTAGCAGAGGCGCAGTTAACCAGTGTAATACCTTGATGAAATCATTTTTCTTGGTGCCATATTCATCAAAGAGACCCCGTGGAGCAGTGCCTGGCACAAACAAAATGGACTTAAATGTCACTTCTCCTTCAGCAGTGAAATGGATGTAAGACATTGGGTCTTCATAGTCCTAAACAAAAGCAAAACAAAAAGGTTGCCTTATCCTGAGTAGTAGGCTTCTTTAGTTTCAAAGTGTCTGGCCAGGCCCAATGTATATCATGGCTACAAACACATGCAGTAGACACTGGACTTCAAACCCACCTCTGCCATCTGCTGGCTAACAGCCCAGCGCGCCCCCCCCCCCACATACCAGCTCCTGCTCCTACAGTCCCTTCCCCAGACCAAGGTGGGGCTAATCAGGGAGGCACTTCATCTCCCTTGCTGACAGTATGATACAGTGCTGAGTGGCAAGGAGCACAGAGCTGTGTGCGCCTCCATTTTGTTGGCTGTCACTTCCTCCAGCGTTTTAACCCACTTCCCGGTATTATAGTCCATCTTGCATGTATGCAGTGTCCCGTGTAAGGATGTTCAGCACTATGGCCGAGAAGGAATTTGTGCTACAACATGGCTGCAGAGTTAACCCTCCGTGGCTGGTACATACTACCATCTGCATTCTCCCCAGCTAACTACCAGTGTGGCCCCCACCTCAATAAGCCATTATAACAATGGAACAGACTACATAGTGAGCAGAAAATGAGTTAGACGTAGGTCCAGACATCTCTACTGTATATCCACTGCATGAATGTTTCATTTTGTTTCACTCTGTCAGCATACAAGGCATGCCAGTACAGTTCTGCATGGTCACATACATATCCTTGCCTACATAAAGAGTACAGTAAATGGTACATTTAAAATAGGATACTCGGTTCCTTGAATGAACAATTAACACTACAATCCCTCCTACTACAGTTCTGCATATCCCTTCAAGAACCTGTAATCCTCCACCTTTCCCTCTCCGTGCCACTCTCCTCAGATCTAGAAACCTCTAAGGGGCCAAAATCTTCTCTTTTATCCGACATGCGTACTATCCATCCTGTCAATGTACTCCAAAACAAAAAAGCCAGACTGCATGAATTATGTGCAACTCCTTCCATCCTGCAGATATCCATTATGATGTCCTCCTATTTAGGGTGGGAGAAGTGGGCTGTAGCCACATTTTTACTGCCTTCTTGGCTGCTGTTAGCATGGCCAACTGCACAAATTTGTGTGTGTGTGTGAGAGAGAGAGTGAAACAGTGTTTAAATATTTGATTTGCTGTGTGTGAATTTTTAGTGCTTGTGAAAGGTGGTGGAATGACTGTTCCGGAACATGAAGCCCTCTAACCACGACAGGTACAGCATGGGAAATCACAGTGCAAGCTTCCCCACACTGCCAAGCCAATCTGCCTCAACCCTGCCATGGAGGGACCACCATGTAGGAGAGAAGTAGTTCAGACTCCATGCTCATTCAATTTTTTGGGCTGCATGTGAGACTGCCAAAGAATGCTGAATTAGTGCTAACTGTGTTGGTGATTTTGCGATGCACACCTGCCCACTGGGAACGGGACTGAGACCACCACAACTCATTTCACATAGGCCACTTAACCGCAGCCCTCAGTTGATAATAGCTTTCAGCAACTACAAACCTGTGCTGGAATTCAAACAGTGACCTACAGGTGAAAGTCTCCTTAAACCACCATCAGTTCACCGAGCCATACAGCCCCCATTTCAAAATTCAATACAAAAAATGTTTAATTACAGTTTGTCCACTCATGAAATAACCAGACAAGGATAGATGCAAGCAGGACAATACAAAATATACCCTTTAATATGTTTCCTCACTCCCTACGCCTCCCAACTCTTTCTGGCCCTCTACTCTGTTGCCCACTTCCCACTCTGTATTCCTCAGTCAGCTTTTGTTTTAATAAACATTCTGTCCAGTTTCCCCTGTAACCCATCTTCCCTAGTCAAGCCAGGAAGAGAGCCTTGGCTCAGTGTCTTTCCTGGTCAATTTATAAATAATTCATTAAACCCCCAAGAAATTACTTACAGAAATATACAAAATATACAAAATATACAAAATATACAAAATATACATACATATACATACATATACATACATATACATACATATACATACATATACATACATATACATACATATATATATAAAATATATAAAAATACAGATATACAGAACAACTAGGAAACACATCAGGAGCTTACCCTGGAGAAGGATTTGTAAAAAGCTTTGTATTCATCTTCTTCTACTTCCTTAGCAGGCCTTTGCCAGATGGGCTTAATGTCATTCATTAGTTCCCAATCCCAGATTGTCTTCTCAACCTTCAAAAAGATGGAAAGCCTTCATGAACAATCATGTTTCGCACACTATACTGCAACAGTGCAACAGGGTGTTTAACAAATGCTGTCCAACAAAGCACCTGAAAATGTAAATGCCTGGCAAGATCTTCAGTCATGTGAAAGCTCTAGAAGTGTTCACTACTGTAATATGGCTGGTCACCAATTATAACTGGTTATCACCTGCCCCCCAGGGAAACCCAGTTATAATCCGTTATAACCTGCAGGTTATAACGGTTAACACACGCTGGGTTTCCCCGCTTCTGCACGTGCCAGCTACAGCTCAGCCCTCCTCCACCAGCCGACATTCCTCAGCACTCATCACACCGTCACTGAATCGGCAGCAAGTTTGCTTAAAAAAAAAAAAAAAAAAAAAGCCCAAGGGAAATGTTCCTTTCTCCAGCCGCCGCTTCCGACCGTAGACAGACACTGAAACCAGAGTAGACAGCAGCTGCAGAGATGCATTTTTGCTGGCGAATGTATGATACCCAGCAATTATATACAACAAAACATGGGCTGGTGAGTTTTAACTTGAGATTTTATGCAAACCCTCCGTGTTGGATGCTTAAAAACACCTCAAGCTTTGCTTTCTGGGTTTATGTAGCATCCAACACCTCCAGTGTGTGTAAAATCTCATTAATACCACCCTATGTATTCTATAAGTTAGGAGTAGTGTTTCTCGCATGTAATGATTATTCATTTGTACGGATCACAAAGTACTAATGCCATTAGGTCTGTGTATCCTATAGTATATTATTTTGTGGTAAAGGTGCTTTTTATTTTATTTAAATGCCGATCACACTTAAGGGGACAGGCTATTTTTACCAAGTGGCAAATATTTGCAGTGCTGCGATTTTCAACTGATCCATATTTCAAAAAGGTGACTGGCAAAAAAAGTGTTCCCCATGGTTCCATACTTGGACTGGTCCTCTTCTCTAACGATCTCCCCTCAGTCTGCTTCACCACCCATATACACTTGTATGCAGATGACAGCCACATACCCATTTGGCCCCTCCGCTTCAGACATCCAAATCCCCTCCAACAGAACTTTCATGCAGTGATAAAATAATTTCAGGCCCATCACCTCAAAACAAACTGTCACCATGACCTTCTGCTCAAAGCAGAATCTAGCTAGGGTGCCATCCCCTCCAGTGATCAGTACTGTGGCTGTCAACCCCTTGACGTGGTCCCCATCTATAAATATTTAGGTGTTTAGCTCGACCCGTTCATAGATTACTCATCCCACCTAGATGCCTTGCACTCAAAACTTCACCCCAAGTTAGGAATGCTCTTCAGGCACAAGGACTGTCCCTCTTCCCTCCTAGTCAGTTGAGACTAAATGCATCCTCCCAGTTATCAACTATGCAGGTACATGACAATTCGCTCCCGACAACTCTTACTGAGACTACTCACTCCTGACATTACACTCCAGTCATCCCACTCCTACGTCAATTCTTGCTATGTCAACTCGCTCCCTCCATCTTTTAAAATGTTGTGTTCCCATATAAGAAGTTTGGGGGTGGGGGTGGGGAGAGCCTCTAGGAATGCCTCCATTGGTGGACTACCTGAGGAGAGAGAGAACAGAACTGGGTCAGGCTACTCCACATCTAAAAGCATCGGTACACACAGCTCAAATGAGCTTTTTCACTTGCCAGCTATTCAGTTATGTGCCATCAGAACACTGCCTCTGACTGAACTAGAAACTGAATGAATTTTGTGCTCCCTCCATACCTGCCACGGCTGTAACTGTGTTACAGAGAGTAGGGAGAGCCTCCAGGAATGGCTCCTTTGCCCACACTACCTGCTGCTGTTGAGAGCAGGGGTCCGGTTCTGCCGTAGCTGTGTTCAGAGGGTGAGGGTGGAAGAGCCTCCAGGAATGACTCCTTTGACTGGACTGTTAAAATGTTAACATACTTTTGGAAGTTAGATAAAATCAGGTTATTGGGATAGATTAGAGTTCATTCCAGATATTAATTCATTAGTAAAGAAATTTACTAATTTAACCACGAAGAAGAGGTTCACAGCAACAGACAAACACACAGAGACACTATGGGCCCCACTATTGGCCTTTGGGGCACTCAATTGTGCCCCACAATATAGTTACTGTGGACAACGAGACTTGTAAGAGATATTTAAATTAAATCCTGAAAAAATGATTTTGGGAGCGAACTGTCGTAGGGAAGAGAGTGTTGGAAGAGTCAATTAGCGCTGGGGTGAAGTTTCAGGAGCGAGTCAACACGGGTAGAACTGTCAGGAGCGAGTTGTCATGTTCCCAGACTATGCAGATATAGACCGCACCCGCAAGGGGTAGAGTTAAGGATTAGCAGTGTGCTCCTCCAAAATAGAACACAAAAACTAAGAACAGTACCATAAAGTATGTGCTCTTTAGACCTTGACTGTGCTCCTACCCATCTTTTTAATTTACTAGTTGGTTAATTTCTTGCTTGTAATAAAGGTTGAGTAATTCATGTGCAATAATAATCGTGTTGCCCATTTCCTAGGTGTTAGAGATCTGAGCAGGACAGTAGTGACACCTTGGTGTGCGTTACTGATGCCATCAAGTGCTGAAAATGCACCCATCCAATCACTACTATACATTCTCCAAGCACCACAACCCCCAGCTCACTGTCACACCACACCTGGGCTTCCATATCAATTTAACATTTCCCTCCTATAACTGTGGGATGATTTTTCCTGAAGTGCTTTGTCTTCCCATGTAACTAGTACAAGTCTAGATCTAAAACAATTTCCTGATTTCCTGTAGACTGCGACTGTACATTTGCCTGTAAAGTACAGGGATCCATTTTGATCTCGTCTACAGACTTTAAAATATATATTTATGTTTTTCTTTGCGAGATCACCTACTTTTAATTCACCTGTGGTCATGGCTAGAAATAGTTTTTGTGGCTGGTGGTTCAAGGAACAGTGGTACTATTCCACTGTAAGTGTCCTACAAAATTTGTACCCCGTCCTATAATATACAATTCTCTCCCCCCCCCCCCACACATATACATATATGTCTATTTCTCTCTATCTCTATATATGTAATAGATATACCACCCTGAGGTGTGCGGTCGCTCTGATATACGCACGCCTTGGTGTGCGTTATGCATGGAGGCCGCGGGCGAGGTCATCGACCACTCAGGCGTGCGTAATCAGGCCTTAAATGTCCTATCTTATAAATATCAAAATTGTTTTTGGGGGTAAAAGTGCATGGGTGCGGTCGCGCTCTGATATACGCACGGTCATGTGATGCTCAGCAGCCAATAAGTTCCAATAAATTTCCCTACCCATTTTATAAATATACATATATACACACACACATATACATATATATACACATACACATACACATACACACATACACATACACATACACATACACACACATACACACACACATACACATACACATACACATACACATACACATACACATACACATACACATACACATACACACACACACACACACACACATATATATACACACACACACACACACACACACACACACACACACACACACACACACACACACACACACACACACACACACACACACACACACACACACACACACACACACACACACACATATACACACACATATACACACACACACTAAATACAGGTTGCTCACCTGTAACAGGAGTTCTAGGAATGGTATAGGTTGTTCATCCACACTGTCTGGCAGGTATCCTTGCCGCTTAAATCTTGCGGAAGGTCTTCAGCTGGCTCCTCCACCCACCGGGTGGTAAACTCGGCTCCACCCCATGACGCCAGATCTGGCCCGCTGGAAACTCAGGTTGTGCGTCGAAGCCGGGGAGGTCGGGTGGGTCGTGTGGATGAACAACATATACCATTCCTAGAACTCCTGTTGCGGGTGAGTAACCTGTATTTCTAGGGACATGGATATGTTGTTCATCCACAAATCTGGCAGACTCTAGCAGTTCTCCGGAGGAGGAGGCAAGGCGCACACCCTACTTAGGAAATAGAGACTGGAGGCCGGGGCCCCAAAACCAGCATCCAGGCGTGACTCAAGGTCGATGTGGTAATGGGTAATAAAGGTGGTGTGCTAACTTCAGGTGCAGCCACCTGCAGATATCCTGGATAGGGACGTCCCTGGAAGCAGCCACCCGATGCAGCAGTGACGGGTAGGAATGAGCTCTTATCCCTCTGGGAGGCTCCATGCCCGCCAACTTATAGCAGAATCTGCACGGGGTGACCCACCTGCCTATAAATCCGCGGCTGCAGGTCTGCCAGGTGCAGCTTCAGCATAGGCGACAGCTGGTGAACCTCTCCCGAAATTCAGCCGTCCGCTCCTTATAATAAGCGGCGCTCTTCTAGGGTCAAAGTATGGAGCCTATATTGAAGCCTCCGGTGTGATTGGGGTAGAACACCGGCCAGGTCAACACCTGGTTAGGTGAAACTCGATACCACACCGGAAGGAATTTGGTGGGGGCGCAGGACAACCTTGTCCTGTGGAAGACCAGGTAAGAAGACTCAATGCAGGCGCCTGGAGTTCTCCCATCCTTCTGGCTGGCGTGAGCCATCAAGAAGCGGTCTTCCACAACAGGTGAGAGTTCACACCTGTGCATTGGTTGAATAAAGCCTGCCCAGGCTTTGCCAGTACCAGCAGTAAATCCCATGGAGTTGGAGGTTCTTGCACCGGAGGGAAATGTGATCAAGGCCTTTGAAAAACAGCAGAACCACCTTCTCCTCGCCACAGACTGCTGCCAGCGCCCGGTAAGCAGAGATGGCTGCCAGGTGCACCTTGGGGTCATCGACCTAAGCCCTTGACTAGAAAGGGACCATAAATAGTCTCAAAATGCTTGCAAAGAACAGGAGGAAGGGTCAAGCCCTTGCCCTGACACCAAATGGAAAATCTTCCATTTGAGGGCATAACATTCCTGGTCGAGCTCCTTAAGGACGCCCCTCAACCACATTGAGGACCTCGTCGGGAAAAGACCCAGGCCTGGAACTCTAGCAGCTCAGGAACCAGGCCGTCAGGTGCAGGGACTGAAGGTCCGGATGGAACACCTTCCTGACTGACAGAGCAGGTCGGGAGGCGAGCTGGAAGCTGCCTCGGGAGCGAGCTGAGGATCTGGGTACCAGAACTGGCGGGAGCCAGTCTGGGGCTATCAGAATCCTCGCCTTGTCCCTCCTTGCGGAAAGCACCTTGTGAATCAAGGGAAATGGGGAAAAGGCGTAAAGAGGCCAGGGTCCACAGCCTCGAAAAAGGCATCCCCTGCCGAGCCCTGCTGAGAGGCGGGCATGAAACAGTCTCAGCCGCATTCTCCCTGGAGGCAAACAGGTCCACCTGAGGTGTGCCCCAGTGGGAGAACAGATCCTAGACTACCCTCCGGCAGGAGAGACCACTCGTGAGATGCAGCCCCTATCCGGCTCAGGGCAGCCGGCCAGGGTGTTGGAGGCTCCTGCCACATGAATGTAAGCTAGAGATCCGCCTCCAGGCTGTGCACAGTGACCAAATGCGGGAGCTTCTTGCATAGAAGCATGGGCGCGTCCCGCCCTGGCGGTTCAGGTAGTACATGGTGCGTGGTATTGTCCGTCTGGACTCTGACCACTTGACCCGGAGAAACAGAGCAAAAGCGGTGAGAGCTAGGTGGACGCTTGGAGCTCCAACAGGTTGATGTGGCATCGGGACTCCACGCGGGGACCAGAATCGTGCATTTGGTGTTCCCCAGATGGGCACCCCAGCCCATCAGAGAGGCATCCGGTCGATAGAGACCCGGCTGACAGGAGGCGGACAAGCGGGATGCCCTCCTGCAGATGAGATGGAATGGTCCACCACTGGAGTGTTCCGTCTCCTGGGTCACCATCACTAGCTGGTCCAATGGATCGCAGCGTTGTGACCACTGGCTGGCCAGTCCCCACTGAAGGGGGCGCATGTGCCAGTGTGCCCAATGGACCACGCTGGTACAGGCCTCCATGAGACCCAGGAGGTGTAGGAAGTGCCGGGCAGGGCACGATTGCCCAACCAGAAATGACTGAGCAAGGAGGCAAGAACCTTGGCCCTGTCCGCCGGGAGCAGATGCTCTGGCCGAGTCGAGCTCTGCCCGATAAACAGAATCACCTGCTTGACTCAGTTCCGACTTAGCCTCGTTGATGAGAGGCCGACTTGAGCAAACCTGGAGGGCCAGATCTCTGGACGCTCCACCTCCCTGTCTGGAGGGGCTGCTATCAGCCAATCGTCAGGTATGAGGTACACCTGGACCCCTCGGCGCCGCAGGAAAGAGCTGTCACCACTGCAAAGCATTTGGTGAAGACCCTGGGAGCTGGAGAGGCCGAGGGCATGGCTCGGGAACTCGAAGAGATCCCTTTCGAAGCGAAGGTCTCGATGTGACGGATGGATAAGGCGTGAAAGAATCGTCCTGCGGGTCCAGAAGCAGAACCACCGCCGTGTTCCAGAGATGGCATTATCTGCACCAGAGTGACCATCCTGAAGGTTCGAGACCTTAGGAACTTGTTCAGTCGTGAGTCGAGAATGAGGCGCCATCCCTCGTCCGTTCTGAACCAGGAAGTACTGGACACGAACCCCGGGTCTGAAGGGGGTCCTCTACCTCCCTGATCACCTCCTTTTGGAGGAGGAGAGTGATGTCGGCTCGATGAGCGACAGTGGCTGGGACCCAGTGCGCCGGCTCTGAAGGCGGGCCTGCTCAATTCTGGGCAGGCCTTTCCCTCACCAGTATCCACCTGTCCGTGGTAATAGCGGACCAGGCGGAAAGGAAGTGTCGGAACAGTGCCCCACGGGGGAACCAGGGGTGAGGTGACGGGGATGGGGGCGACACCCCTCAGCCCGTCACTGGGCAGGCTTGGAGGAGGGACCGGCCGAGGGACCTCCTGGGCCTTTACCTCCCTGCTTCCTGTTGGAGGAAGCCGGCTACTTGGGTTTGGGATGCCAAGCCCGAGCCTGCTGGCCCTGACGTTGCTGGGCCGGGTGCGCTGCGGGTGCAGAAGGACGAAAGGGCTTAGGCTGTGGCTTGCGGCCTTTGTCCTTCTGAGCGGAAGAGACAGAGTCCAAGGTAGCATTGGACTTCTCGATCCTCTGCAGGTGACCGTCCACCCCAGGGCCGAAGAGGTCAGTCCCCAAAAAGGGAACATCCGCCAACTTGTGCTGGGTATCCGAGGTAAAGGTGGATATCCTAAGCCAAGCCTGACGACGCATGGCCACTGCAGCCGCCACAGACCTGGCACATGAGTCCCCAATGTCTAAAGCAGTCTGGAGCTGCTGTCTGGCCAGTGCCCTGCCCTGGTCCCGCACCTGCCTGACCGTAGTCTGCAAATCCGCGGGAAGATGAGGGACGACCTCATCCAGGGAGCCCAACAGGGCATGAGAAAAATGTGCCATGAGGACGGCCGAACTGACCTGATGAAGGCCGAGAGAGGACGCAGCATAGACTTTTCGCCCGGCATAATCCAATTTCTTGGATTCCTTGTTGGGAGGTTTGTCCACATCCCTGGCGTTCCCAGCGCGCCGGAAAACGCTGTCTGTAACCAACCCCTCAGCAGAGGGGTGTTCCGAAAAACCGGACAAGGAACCGGTAGGGACCGCATACTTCCTGGCCATCCTGGCCGAAGGCGCAGGGCAGGAAGCAGGGCGCTGCCAAAGCTCCAAGGCTGGATCCACTATGGCCTCAGCCACCGGAAAGGCCTCCGTAGGGGAATCCCCTCGGTCCAGAATCTCCGTGAGGGGATACCTGGCCCGTTTAGAAATGGGTTCCAGCTTCATCCCGGTGGACTCCGAGATGAGCCGAAGCAACCCTAGGAAGGACGAAGGGCTATCGTCCACTGACTGTCCTCCTGAGGACTCCAAGTCTATTCAGCTGGAGAAAGGGAGAATCATCCTCGGACTCGGAAGAGTCCTCAAAGAGCTACCTCGGGCCTGAGCCACCCTCCACCTGCCGAGGTCTATCGGGGTGAGGGTGACAGACAACTTTCTATGGGGCAAACCCGGCCGACCGAGAACTTTTGGTGAGCCCACCACGGCTGTGGAGGCGGAGGTTCCACCAAAATCGGTGGGGCAGCTGGAATTGGCTGAACAACCGGCCTGGAACAGGCTCCTCGGCTAGCGAGGGTTGTTTCGACCGCTCGTGACAACCACTTATGGCGGAGAAGGCGACTGGGCGGCTTATTCCCGGTCAGAAGGAGCTGTTGCCACGCAGTTCCTCATACCTCCGGCTTAACCTGCTTGAAGCCTCCCCTACGTCAGAGGAGGAGGAAGAAGCGGCGCCGCTGCCAGCGGTGCAGAACAGCCTATGACTGGCCGGGACCGGCTGGACCGCCAAGATGTCAGGAGACGAGAATCTCGGCTAGGCGAGGACGGTGCGGGGAGGTGTCGGGAATCGGCACTCCCCTCGGTTCGGATGATTCCACCGGAGGCACAGACGAGCCGACGGGATCCTCAACTCCCACCGGGGGAACCGGGGAGAGGGGATCCTCAGCTTCTCCAGCCGACAACCCGTCTAACGGGCCGAGAAAAATCTCGACCGCATAGGCGGGAGTCTCGGTCAACTGGCCCGACGGGGACACCGTGAAGCCAGTGGCCGAAGCTGATGGGTGGCCCAAGTCTACTGTCGACCAGGAGAGGGGGATCTTTCCCGCTCCCAAGAGCGTCGACGGTGAGACTTACTTTTGCTCTTTTTGGACCGAGACAAAGGTCCAGAAGAAGTTGGACCCTCACCTTTCATCGAGAGGGTCAGACAGAGCTCCTTAAAAGAAGCCGAATACGAGGCACCGAGAGAGAGCGGGACAAATGCCACAGCTGAGGTAGAAACAGCCCGCGCCGCCTCCTCTTCGAGGGCGATCACCTGCTCGAGCTGATCCGCCGAGCCCGCTGCCGCAGACACCACCAACCGGGCCTCTTTAGATTTAACCGGGAGGAAATCTTTTCTCGGGATGCCCCAGCTGTAAACGGGCAGCACGGTCTTAGAGGACGTAGGACGAAAAAGAAGAGCACAGGTCGCAAGCCTGCGGGTCGTGCTCAAGGCCCAAGCAGTAAACGCACGTGGAGTGCGGATCCGTCCAAGACATCTTCTGCCCGCAAGGGCATCTCCGGAAACCGGGAGTCGATTTGTCCATCGCAGCTGCGAGGGAGAGAAGACCTTAGTCTTTTCAACAAAAGAACTTTGATTTCGAAAATTCGAAGAATTAGGAACCAGTCTTATACGCAGAGCGTTAAGGAGGGAACCCGAGCTTCCAAGCGGTAAGGAAGATCTGGCGTCATGGGGCGGAGCCGAGAGTAGTTTTACCACCCAGGTGGGTGGGAGGAGCCAGCTTGAAGACCTTCCGGCAAGATTTAAAGCGGCAAGGATACCTGCCAGACAGTGTGGATGAACAACATATCCATGTCCCTAGAACTTATTTATTTCTCTTAACAAGCTTAAGAACTGGGGCACCCCATGGATGGTACAATGTCCTGAAATGGCCTTTAACTGATGCCCATAAGGTGCCCTGAAAAGGGGCTGTTGTATATTAATTCAATCATGAGCCCAGTGAGGCTTCTGATTGGCTGCTGGATTTGTGAACATCTTCGACATGACCGATCCAGCCACCAGCTGTGTGGCATGCACAGCTTGTACTACATAGCTGAAACCTAAATGTAGGTTTGGGGGGGGGGGGGAAATACAGGTTACTCACCTGTAACAGGAGTTCTAGGAATGGTATATGTTGTTCATCCACACTGTCTGACAGGGTCCTTGCCGCTTTAAATCTTGCCAGAAGGTCTCCAAGCTGACTCCTCCCACCCACCCAGGTGGTAAAACTCAGCTCCGCCCCATGATGCCAGATCTAGCCCGCTGGAATCCAGGTTGTGCGTAGAAGCCAGGGAGGTCAGGTGGTTCGTGTGGATGAACATATACCATTCCTAGAACTCTTGTTACAGGGGAGTAACCTGTATTTCTAGGGACACGGATATGTTGTTCATCCACACTGTCTGGCAGACTCCTAGCAGTTCTCTGGGAGAAGGGAGGCAAGGAGCACTCCCCTTAATTGGGAAATAAAGACTGGAGAACAGAGGCCACAAAACAAGCATCCCGGCGTGCCTCAAGGTCGATGTGGTAGTGGGTGATTAAGGTGTGTGCAGACTTCCAGGTAGCAGCCCTACAGATTTCCTGGATAGGGACGTCCCTGGAAGCAGCCACCGATGCAGCAGTATGGCAAGTAGAATGAGCTCTTATCCCTCTGGGAGGCTCCATGCCCGCAAACCTATAGCAGAGATCTATGCAGGAGGTGACCCACCTGCCTATCGTCCACTTGGCTGCAGGTCTGCCAGGTGCGGCTTCAGCATAGGCGACAGCTGGTGAACCTCTCCCCGAAATTCAGCCGTCCGCTCCTTATAATAAGCGAGCGCTCTTCTAGGATCCAAAGTATGGAGCCTATATTCGGCCTCCGAGGTGTGACTGGGGTAGAACACCGGCAGAGTCAACACCTGGTTAAGGTGAAACTCAGACACCACCTTCGGAAGGAATTTCGGGAGGGGGCGCAGGACAACCTTGTCCCCGTCGAAGACCAGATCAGAAGACTCTATGGAAAGCACCTGGAGCTCTCCCATCCTTTTGGCTGACATGATAGCCACCAAGAAGGCGGTCTTCCACGACAGGTGAGAGATGTCACACCTGTGCATTGGTTAGAATGGCTTGCCCATGAGCTTAGCCAATACCAGCAGTAGATCCCATGGAAGTGGAGGTTCTTGCACCGGAGGGTATATGTGATCAAGGCCTTTGAAAAAGTGCCCGACCACCTTCTCCTGCGCAGACTGCTTCCTGGCCAGCGCCCGGTAAGCAGAGATGGCTGCCAGGTGCACCTTAAGGGTCGACCGAAGCCCTTGCTGAGAAAGGGACCACAGGTAGTCCAGAATGCTTGCCAAGGAACAGGAGGAAGGATCCAGGCCCTTGCCCTGACACCAAATGGAGACTCTTCCATTTGAAGGTGTAGCATTTTCTGGTCAACTCCTTACGGGACGCCTCAACGACGCTGAGGACCTCGTCAGAAAGACCCAAGGCCTGGAACTCTAGCCGCTCAGGAATCAAGCCGTCGGGTGCAGGGATTGAAAGTCCAGATGGAATACCTTCCCCTGATTAACTGAGATCAGGTCCGGGCAGGCTGGAAGCCTGGAGCTGAGACTGAGGAGATCTGGATAGCAGAACTGGCGGGGCCAGTCTGGGGCAACTAGAAGAAAGTTACTCACCTTAGTAATGTTTCTTCTAATGGAATCTTGCTGTATTCTGACAAATTACAGTGAGGTCCAACCTACGAACTGCCCCGGAGAGGAGAGTTAACGTTCCATGCCAGGCATGGAACGCTGAGCTCGAGCTCGGTTGAGACTCTGTTGCTGTTTGAACTCAAACAGTCAGATCTTTACGAGCTATACTCAGAGTGTCCTGTGTGGAAGCTGTAAACCTACACTAACCAACTGGCTACTAAATATAATAAATAGATTTTTTGGTCCCAAAACAAAGACTCAAGTCAGGAAACCCCAAAAATGAAACAAACACAACACCCACTCACCCAAAGTAAAGGGGTGATAAAGGGTGGGGCACCACTTGAGTGCCAACACTGCTACTGCCCACCCACATCCCAAAACAAAGGTTCTAAGAGGGGAGGCAGGGGGGAGGTCAGAATACAGCAAGACTCCATTAGAAGAAACAACATTACTAAGGCGAGTAATTTTTTCTTCAAACATGAAGTCTTGCTGTATTCTGACAAATTGCAGGCTACCAAGCAGTACCTCCATGGAGGAGGGACAGAACCTACCTAGGAAATAAGCTCTGGAGCACTGCTGTGCCAAACTGAGCATCACTCCTAGCCTGGATATCCAGAGAGCAATGCTTGGTAAAAGTGTGTACTGTTTTCCAGTTAGCTGCTTGACATATCTCTAAGATAGGAATATCCCTGGCAGCAGCCAAGGAAGCAGCTGTACCTCTGGTAGAGTGAGCCTGCAGGCCTGAGGGTGGAGTCCTGCCTAGTTTTTCATAGCAAAATTGAATGCAAGAGACAATCCACCTGGCAATAGATCTTAGTGGCAGGTTTTCCCTTACCAACCTCACCATAAGTGAGGAACAGTTGGAGGGAGTCAAACCCGTGACCCTTGGTATGCTCCATGTAGTAGTTAAGGGCCCTTTTCACATCCGAACTGTGCAGTCTCCTCTCCCCAGAAGAGGAATGGTCAGTGAAGAAAACAGGAAGAGAGACTGGTTAAGGTGGAAGTCTGAAACCACCTTAGGTAAAAAACTTACCATTAGTCTCAAGGACCACCTTATCTTTATGGAAAGGTATAAAAATCAGGCTCCACTGACAGGGCTTGTAACTCGCTTATGCGCCTGGCAGAAGTGATGGCCACCAAGAAAACAGTTTTCCAAGTCAAGTACTTAAGCTCTGCTGAGGACAAAGGCTCAAAAAGGGGGCTGCATAAGCTGGACAATGCAAACATTAAGGTCCCAAACAGGGGCAGGGTCCTTGAATGGAGGACTGGTATGAAGCAATCCCTTGAAAAATTTAGAGAATACAGGATGAGCTGAAAGGGAAGAAGGCTTACCTGCTGAAAGGAAAGCAGAGACAGCTGCCAGATGCACTCTTAGTGTAGCTGGTCTGAGTCTCAAGGTATTAAGATGAACCATATAGTCCAGGACTGTGGGCAGGCTAGCAGACTCTGAGGAAATGAGTTTCCCAGAGCACCGGATAGAAAATCTTTTCCACTTGGAGTTGTAAGTGTTTCTGGTGGAAGGCTTCAGAGAAGCCTTTAGAATATCCATAACACCTTGAGAGAGATGTAAATCAGCAAGCTAACTCTTCAAGAGCCAGGCCTTGAGATTGAGAGATTTGAGATTCGGATACCAAACCCTCCCCTGAGCACATGTTAACAGGTTGTAATTCCTGGGAAGAGACAGGGGAAGGCGGACTGCTAAGAACAACAAGAGAGTACCAGGGCTGCCTGGCCCAGTCTGGAGCAACCAGAATCACCTTGCAGGGTTGAGACCCGATTTTGACTAATACCTTGAACAGGAGAGGGTAGAGGGGAAAAGCATAAAGGAACTTCCCTTCCCAATTGAGAACTAGGGCATCCAGGGGGACTGAGCCCAACACTTGGGGCCTGCAGCAGAAGAGGGGAAGTTGGTGATTGTCTGGGGCTGCAAAAAGATCTCCGTGGGGTGCCCCATCTGGAGAAGATCACCTTCAAAACCAGGGGATCCAAGGACCATTCGTGATGGCCCTGAGATATGCTGCTGAGAGCATCTGCCAGGGCATTGTCCTTGCCTGGGAGGCGTGTTGCTGTAAGAGAGGTGTTCAGGGAATAGGCCAGAGACCATAACTTCATTGTCTCTGTGCACAAGGCCGAAGACAGAGTGCCCCCTTGCTTGCTGATATACCACATTGTGGTGGTATTGTCTGTCCTGATCTGAACTACCTTGTTCTGAACAGACTTGGAAAAAAACTTGAAGTGCTAGAAACACTGCCCCGAGTTCTAATAGATTGATGTGAAGCAGAGATTCCTGAGGAGACCACAACCCTTGGGTGGTCAGGGGTCCCCAGTGTGCCCCCCCCCCCCCAAGAGGGAGGCATCTGTTGTAAGGACTAGAGAATGAGACTGAGTGACAAAAGGAACTCCCTGTCTTAGATTGTCCTGATCCAGCCACCACTGTAACGCCTAGATCAGGTTCGAGTCACTGGAATTAGTTTGGTAAGAGGGTCCCTTCTCTGAGACCAAAAGGCTCTCAAGTGGAACTAAATGTCCCTCATTTGAAACCTTGCTCCCTGCACCACTGCTGTAGAGGCAGCCATGTGTCCTAGGAGTTGCAGAAAATGCCTTGCTGGCCGAGACACCCGAGGGGGTGAATGAAGATGCCAGTGAAATAATTGTCCTTGCCCTGTCCAGGGGAAGAAATGCTCTTGCTTTTACTGTATCCAGCTCTGCCCCTATGAAGGTGAGGAGCTGTACAGGCTCTAGAACCGACTTTGAAAGATTCAGCAGGAAACCTAGAGAAGTGAGCAGTTGCCGAGTTATCTGTAGGTGTAACTTGAATTGGTCTGGTGACTGGCCTACTATGAGCCAGTCATCCAGATATGGAAATATGGAGATCCCTTTTCTCCTTAGGAAGACAACTACTACTGCCATGCATTTTGTGAACACCCTTGGAGGAGAAGTTAGGCCGAAGGGCATTGCTCTGAATTGGTAGTGGTCTGAGGGCAGCTCGAACCTGAGGTACTTTCGATGGCAGCTTCTGATGAGAATATGGAAATAGGCATACTTGAGGTCCAGGGGGACTAGCCAGTCCCCTGGCCTTAGAGAGGGTAGAATTATTCCCAGAGTCACCATTTTGAACTTTGGCTTTAAGAGGTGCTTGTATAAATATCTGAGATCCAGGATGGGCCGCCATTCTCCTGTTTTTTTGGGGGTGAGGAAGTACCTGGAGTACAGTCCTTTCCCTTCGTGTAGGGGTGAAACCCTTTCTATAGCTCTGAGAGCCAAGAGGGAAGAGACCTCTGCCTCTAGGGCAAGTGCCTCTGAAGGATTTTCAGGTGGAAAGGATCTGGTTCTCATCTTTGGAAATTTTTTGAAGCCGAGAACCAGTCCCTGGCTTACTACTTCCAGGACCCATTTGTCTGATGTTAAAGACACCCAGTCCTGGACAAAGTAAGCCAGCCTGCCCCCTACATGTAGTGGAGAATCGGCCCTGGCAAACCCATCAGGGTGCCTGTTTGGCAGGGGCTTTAGGCTGAGGGGTGGAAGCAGGCCTGCTTGTACCCTGCCTGCCTCTCCCTCTAAAGAACCCCCTATGAGCATAAGCAGAAGAGGAGGCCTGGGCTTGGAAGAAAGACCTATGAAAAAGCCTGCCCCTGCCCCTGGGATGCTGCCTCTGAGGAGTGGCTTGCCTTTCCTTGGCCTGAACACTCCTGTAGGTGGTCCTGTACTCATCCATTTTCTTCATGTAGTTCTCTGTTTGCTCCCCAAACAGAGAATTACCCACAACAGGAAAATCCATGGCCTTAGTCTGGGTATCCTGAGACAGGCTAGTACATCTGAGCCAAGCCATCCTACGAAGGGCCACAGATGTAGCCATGACTCTAGACGAAACATCATTGGAGTCCACTGCAGCATGGAATTGCACCTTGGATGCTTCAATACCATCCGCAGCCACCTGGTCCAGCTCTTTGGCAAGCTGGCCAGGGACCTGTTTAGCTAAAGCCATTACAGTGTCCCATCTAGATTTCTGATATCTAGCTGTATAGGCCATATAATTAGCCTGCCCGAGTCCCAAGGATGCTGCCATGTACTGTTTCTTTGCCATGGCATCAATCCTCCTGGAGTCCTTATCGGGGGCAAGGGTATATTTGTCTTATCACAGGCTGCAGCCTGCACTACCCAAACATGGCTGCATTGCTGGGTAAGGAACTCCGTATCTGAGCCTGAGAGATTATACCTCTTGTCCATTCTCTTATCCATAGGAGATATAGAATTAGGAGTCTAAAATTTTCATTGTCTGTTTCCCAAAGGAAACATGAAGGGGACTAGACAGCCTCCTGGACTCTGGGATATCCATCATTTCAACATAGTCAGGCTCCTCCTGGTCATCCACAGCTTCTTCCATAGGAAGCTGAAGAGTTTCAGCCACTTTCTTGTAAAACATGAAATGGGAAGGGGACTCAGACCTTCAGGAGTGTCTCCTCCTAGGCTTTCTGTCTGGGGAGATGTCTGGGTCAATGGGCACATCCAGACTTTCATAATCACTCACTTTCCTCATACTCTCCTTCCTCCTCTGGTTCATGAAATTCCTGTAAATCATAATCCGGAACCGGTGGAACCAACTGAACTAAGCGCCTTCCTAATGGTGCCGGTTCGGTCGGAACCAGGGATAGCTAATGAACTTTTTTTTTTTTTTTTTTTTTTTAAATCACTTTGGCTATTTCATCAGCGGTCAGAGAAAGAACTTTTGGATCCGCACCGGCTGATTTATCCCTTCTTGTTCTTTTAACCGGAACAGACTCCTCAGAATCGGTTCTCCTTTTGGCCGAAGAAGTTTCGCCCTGGTCAGAGGGCACTCCTTCTGGTTCGGTTGGAGCCGAACCGGGTTGGCCATCCGGGACAGCGGACTTCTTGGCCTCCCTTTCCCTAAGCCTACCAACTCTTTTCCAGGGTAGCTGCAGGAACATTTTTACAATCCTGGCAGTCTGCATTGAGGTGGTCAAACCCCAGACAATAAAACACAAGTGTTGTGGGGATCAGCCTTAGCAGAACACACACACACACACACACACACACACACAGTGTTGAAACCCAGTGGGCCCGGTTTTTCTTTTGGGTTTCTCAGACAGGGCCAGTCCTAATAAAACTTACCCTTTTTCGGCAATATGCCAGGCAAGACACCTTTATCGGGTTCCTGACCGCGATGGAGTAAAAAAAAAAAAAAAAAATTCAATCTTTTTTTTTTTTTTTAGAACACTATAAGAACGGTTACCACATTCTAAAAGCAGAATAAAGTTTTTAAAACAACCTGATCTGTTCAAACCGAACCCACGTTTTACAAGTTCCACACAGAAACTTAAACTAAGCCTAATACTCACGAAACCACAGACAGAGACTGAACCAATAGGTTACGGTTTAAATTCGGTAGAAAACCGAGAAAAACGGTACTTTAACCGACAAATTGAACTGAGCAAATGAGAATTCTCCAGAGCGACTGTTCAGTGAAGCGGAGTAAAAAATCTGACGGTTTGAGTTCAAACAGCAACAGACAGTGTCTCAACTGAGCTCGAGCTCAGCGTTCCATGCCTGGCATGGAAAGTAAACTCATCTCCAGGGCAGTCTGAAGGTTGGACCTCACTGCAATTTGTCAGAATACAGCAAGACTTCATGTTTGAATCACCTGCACCTCGTCTCTCCTCGCCTTGAGAAGCACCTTGTGGATCAAGGGAAATGGGGGAAAGGCACAGAAGAGGCCCGGGGTCCACGGCCTCGAGGCATCCCCTGCAGCGAGCCCTGCTGAAGTAGCGGCATGAAACAGTCTCGGCTCAGCATTCTCCCTGGAGGCAAACAGGTCCGCCTGAGGCGCGCACCAGTGGGAGAAGAGATCTTGTACTACCTCCGGCAGGAGAGACCACTCGTGAGATGCAGCCCCTATCCGGCTTAGGGCATCGGCCAGGGTGTTGGAGGTACCTGCCACATGAATGGCGAGGAGATCCGCCTCCAGGCTGCGCACGAGTGACCAAATGCGGAGAGCTTCCCTGCACAGAGGCATGGAGCGCGTCTCTCCCTGGTGGTTTAGGTAGTACATGCTCGTGGTATTGTACGTCTGAACCTGACCCACTTGACCCCATAGAAACAGAGCAAAGGCGGTGAGGGCTAGACGAACAGCTCGAAGCTCCAGCAGGCTGATATGGCATCAGGACTCCTGAGGGGACCAGAGGCCGTGCGCTCTGTGCTCCCCCAGATGGGCACCCCAACCCATCAGAGAGGCATCGGTCGATAGCGAGACCGTCGGCTCAGGGCAGACGAACGGGATGCCCTCCTGCAGATGTGCTGGAATGGTCCACCACTGGAGAGCGTTCCACATCCCCTGGGTCACTGTCACTAGCTGATCCAGTGGACTGAAGTGCTGTGACCATTGGCTGGCCAGTCCCCACTGAAGGGGATGCATTTTTGACTGGGTGACTAGGGAGGTGGATCGGGGAAGGCAGTGGACATGGCCTATCTGGACTTCAGCAAGGCCTTTGACACTGTGCCACATAGAAGACTATTACACAAACTGGAGAATATGGGTGTGGGCAGGACAGCAGTGTGGTGGGTAGGTAACTGGCTGGGTGGCAGGACAGAGGGTGGTGGTAAATGGCTGTCACTCCACAGAGGAAGAGTGACCAGTGAGTACCACAGGGATCAGTGCTGGGACGGTACTATTCAACATCTTCAGTGACATTGCGCTTGGGACCTAGAAGGCAGAATTTCACTGTTAGCTGATGACACAAAGCTCTGTAACAGAGTAGACACACCAGAGGTGTAGACAGAATGAGAAGGGACCTGCAGAAACTTGAAGAATGGTCAGGGGTTTGGCAGTTGAAATTCAATGCAAAGAAGTGCAAGATAATGCATATGGGGCACAAAAACCCTGGCAGGAATATATCGGTGGGGGAGGGGTGAGGATATAGCATGCACCAAGCAGGAAAGGGATCTTGGGGTTATCATCTCTGATGACCTCAAGGTAGGGAAACAGTGTGACAAGGCAGCAGGTAAAGCAAATAGGATGCTGGGATGTATAGGCAGGGGCATCACCAGCAGGAACAGGGAGGTCATAATTCCACTATACAAGACACTAGTGAGGCCCCACCTGGAGTACAGTGTACAGTTCTGGAGACCATACCTATGCAAGGACATAGACAGGGTAGAGAAGGTTCAGAGGAGGGCAACAAAGATGGTGCATGGATTGCATCACAAGTCCTATGAAGACAGGTTGAAGGAACTGAACATGTACTCCCTGGAGGAAAGGAGGGAGAGAGGGGATATGATAGAGACATACAAGTATCTTACAAGGAGGAACAGGGTGCAGAAATACACTATTTTTAAGCGAAAAAGATGTTCCAGGACTAGAGGGCATGGGATGAAGTTGGAGGGCAGACTATTCAGAGGAAACTGAGGAAGAATTTCTTCACAGAATGGGTGGTTGACAAGTGGAACACCCTGCCAGAGGATGTGGGGGCTGAAACAATCACAGGATTTAAGAATGCATGGGATAGACAAAGGAATTCTGGAGGTCAGGGGTAAGCGGCAACAGACTTCTAAGAAAACAAACTGAACTTACAAGCTCAAATGGGCAGACTGGGTGGGCCATAGGCCCTTATCTGCCGACACTGTCTATGTATCTATGTATGTACCAGCGGGCCCAACAGACCACGCTGGTGCAGGCCGCCATGAGGCCCAGGAAGTCCAGGGCAGAGTGCGATTACCCAACCTGAAATGATTGGGCAAAGGAGGAAAGAACCTTGGCCCTGTCCGCCAGGAGCCGTGCTCTGGCTCAGAAAGAGTCGAGTTCTGCCTCAATGAATTATATCGCCTGCTTTGGCACGAGTTCCAACTTGGCCTCATTGATGACGAGGCCAACCTGAGAGCAAACCTGGAGGGCCAGATCTCTGGACCAATCCACCTCCGCTCTGGAGGGGGTTGCAATCAGCCAGTTGTCCAGGTAGGGGTACACCCGGACCCTTCGGCGCCGCAGGAATGCTGTCACCACTGCCATGCATTTAGTGAAGACCCTGGGAGCTAGGGAGAGGCCGAAGGGCATGGCCCGGAACTCTGAAAGGGATCCCTCCGCTCTGAAGCGGAGGAATCTCTGGTGGGATGGATGGATTGGGACGTGAAAGAATGCATCCTGAAGGTCCAGAGAACAGAACCACATGCCTCGTTTCCAAGGATGGGATTATCTGAGCCAAAGTGACCATCCTGAAGGTCCGAGACCTTAGGAACCCGTTCAGGTCGTGCAGGTAGAGAATGGTGCGCCAGCCTCCCCATCCGTTTCAGGACCAGGAAGTACTTGGACACAAACCCCGGGTCTGGAGGAGGATCCGCCACCTTCCTGATCCTCTTTTTAGGAGCAGGGCAACGATTGGCTCAGCGAGCAGACAGAGAGCTGCGGACGTTGGCGCCCCGATGGGCAGCGGCTTGGAAGAGGCGTGCTCAAACTCAGGGCAGGCCCTTTCCTACCACCTCAAACCCAAGCGGTCCGTGGCGATAACGACCAAGCGGAAAGGAAGTGGCGGGAGCGGTCCCCACAGGGGGAATTCAGGGGAGTGATGAGGCTGGGAGACACCCCACAATCGCCACTGGGCAAGCTAGAGGACCGCCGAGGGACCTCCTGAGCCTTACCTCCCTGCTTCCTGTTGGAGAAAGCCAAGGGCTTGGGTTTGGGATGCAAAGCGCAAGCCTGCTGGCCCTGGTGCTGTTGGACCGGACGTGCCACAGGTGCAAAAGGACGAAAGGACTTGTGCTGCTGCTGTCGGCAGCCTTTGTCCTTCTGGGCGGAGGTGACAAAGTCCAGAGTGGCATTCTTTTCGATCCGCTGGAGGTGACCTTACACTCCAGGGCCGAAGAGATCACTCCCCAAGAAGGGGACATCCACCAGTTTGTGCTGGGTATCCGCCATGAAGGTGGATATCCTCAGCCATGCTCTGCGGCGCATGGCCACCGCAGCCGAAACTGATCTGGCATAGGAGTCTCCAATGTCCAGAGCCGTTTGCAGCTGCTGTTTAGCCACCGCCCTTCCCTGGTCCCGTACCTGCCAGACCGTGGTCGGCCGGGAGATGAGGGATCACCTCATCCAGGGAGCCCATGAGGGCGTGGGAGAAGTGTGCCATCAGCACAGCCGAGCTGGCCTGGCAGAGGCCAAGGGAGGATGCAGCATACACCTTGCGCCCGGCATAGTCCAGCTTTTTGGACTTTTGTCGGGGGGTTGTCCTCATCCCTAGAGTTCCCGGAATGCCAGAAAATGCTGTCTGTGACCAACCCCTCGGCAGAGGGGTGTTCCGAAAAACCGGGCAAAGAGCCGGTAGGGACCACATACTTCCTGGCCATCCTGGCCGAAGGCGCAGCACAGGAAGCAGGCCGCTGCCAGAGCTCCAAGCCTGGGCCAACAATGGCTTCAGCCACCGGAAAGGCCTCCATGGGTGAATCCCCTTGGTCCAGCATCTCCGTCAGGGATACTTGACCTGCTTGGATATGGGCTCCAGCTGCATTCCGGTAGACTCAGATGAGCTGAAGCAAACCCATATAGGACGATGGGCTTTCATCCAACGACTGGCCCCCCGGAGGACTCCAGGTCAATGGGCCTGGAGAACAGGGAGGAGTCGGACTCAGGAGTCCGTGAAGAGTTGCCTGGGGCCTGAGCCACCCTCCACCTGCCAAGGATGGTCGGGAGTGAGGGTGACAGACAACCTGTGGGGCAGGCCCTGACCTGACCGAGAGTCCTTGACTGGCGTCCCCGATTTCGATTGTGGAGGCGGAGGTTCCACTACAAATCGGTGGGGCAGCTGGTTTCAGTCGAACAACTGGCCCAGGCTTGTGCACCTCTGCTACAGTGAGGGGTTGTTTCGGACGCTTGGGTGACAGCCACTTGATGGCCGGGGAAGGAGACGGCGTCTGCTTGTTCCCGGACAGAAGTAACTGCTGCCACATCAGGTCCTCGTAGCGTCGACGCAATTTGCGCCGACACCTCTCCTCTTCCGATGAGGAAGACGAGGATGAGCGGCGGCGCCACTTACTCCGGTGCAGAGACAGATCGCTGATGTCGGTGAGATCGGCTGGACCGAGACGAAGTCCGAGACTGAGATCCTCAGCGTTTCCGAGGATGGGTCTGGGAAAGGGAGGGAGACACCTGCTCTTCCCTCGGCTTGGAAGCCTTAACTGGGGACTGCGGCACCGGGGGCGCGAGCAGGTCCTTGGTCTCCACCGGGGGAACCAATGAAGGGTGGTTGGCCTCACCAGCAGACAGCCCATCCGACGGGTCGAGAAAAATCTCGACTGCGTCGAGGGGCGTCTCGGCTGGCTGGCCTGACGGGGATGCCATGAAGCCAGAGGCCTTAGCCGCAACCTTGACCAAAGTAGAGTGTCGACTGTCCGGGAAAGGAGACCTCTCCCACGAATGCCGACAATGGGACTTACCCTTTGAGACCTTTTTGGACCGAGAGGAATGTCCCGATGGCCCCTCTCACTTTGTGGAAAGGGATTGGCAAAGCTCCTTGAAAGAAGCTGAATACGAGGTACCCAGTGAGAGCGGGATAAATGCTGCGACCGAGGAAGAGGATGATGTGGCCTGTGACGCCTCCAAGGGCGATCATCTGCTGGAGTTGCTCAGCAGAGCCAGCCGCCGCGGTAACCACCCAACGGGCCTCCTTCGACTTCACCGGTGGGTAGCGCTTCTCGGGGCGCCCAAGCTGTAACCGGACAGCGCGGTCTTCCAGGACACTGGCCAAAAACGAACGGCATAACTCACAGGCCTGCAGGTCATGTTCTAAGCCGAGGCAGTAGATGCACGTGGAGTGCGGGTCCGTCCTGGACATCTTCTGCCCACAAGAGCACTGCCGAAATCCGGGAGTCAATTTGTCCATCGCAGCCGTGAGGAAGAAACTTGACCGAAGTCTTGAAAGTTCTTAAATAAGTTTCAGGTGAACCGAAGAATTAGGATCCAGTCTACATGCAAAGCAATAAGGAGGGAACCCGAGCTTCCAAGCGGTAAGGAAGATCTGGCGTCATGGGGTGCAGCCGAGAGTTTTACCACCTGGGTGGGTGGGAGGAGCCAGCTTGGAGACCTTCCGGCAAGATTTAAAGCGGCAAGGAACCTGCCAGACAGTGTGGATGAACATATCCACGTCCCTAGAAAGAAAAACTAGGCTAGAGGAAACCTTCCACTTTTTGCAGATGGCGCACAAAATGGGGGACTCCTCAGTAGCGACTCAGCTCCAACATAGAAACATAGAAGTTGATGGCAGATAAGGACCGCAAGGCCCATCCAGTCTGCCCATTTCTTTTTCTACCTTATAAATGTGATATCATCCTTTGCTCTGTCAGTGGCCTATCTATTCATACTCATCTGTATTGCTCCCTTATGCCTATCCCATGCCTGTTTGAAGCCCTGCACTGTATTCATAGCCACCACTTCTTGAGGTAGGCCGTTCAACAAAAACGAAATGGAAAAAAAAAAAAAAAAAAAAAATGCATCCACCACCCTTTCTGTGAAAAAGAATTTCCTCACATTCCCCCTTAATCGGCCTCCCTCTAATCTCATGCTGTGTCCTCCTGTCCTGCTATTTCTTATATTTAAACACGTTAGACTCACCTTGTTAATGCCCTTAAGGTGTTTAAATGTTTCTATCATATCACCTCTCTTCCTCCTTTGCTCAAGGGTATACATATTGCACTCTGTTAATCTGTTCTCTTATGTCTTATGAGACGTCAGTGCACCATTTTGGTTGCCCTTCTCTGGACTGCCTCTATTTGGTTAATGCCCTTGTGAAAGTGTGGCCTCCAGTACTGCATGCTGTACTCCAGATGGGCCCAACTAGTGTCTTGTAAAGAGGGATTATTACCTCCCTCTTCTGACGTGATACCCCTACTAATACACCACAACACCCCCCTAGCCTTACCTACTGCTTTAGAGGTCTGCTTGGATGATTTCAGGTCCTTGGTGATGATGCTCAAGTCTTTCTTCCTTTGTGACTGCCAGCAACTCCCCTTCCAGCCTACAGGTGGCTTCAGGGTTTCTCTTCCCTATGCGCATGATCTTGCACTTCTTTGCATTACATCCCAGTTGCCACTCTTCTGACCATTTTGCTAGTTTATCCAGACTTCTTCTCATTCTGCCCACCCCATCTGGATCATCTACTCCATTTCAGATCTTGGTGTCATCTGCAAACAGACGAGCCTTACCCTCTAGTCCATCTGCAACATCACTAATGAAAATACTGAAGAGGACTGGACCCAGGACTGATCCCTGAGGTACCCCCGCTTGTGACTTGCATCTTTTCTGACTGTATGCCATTCACCACCACTCTTTTCTGCCAGTCAACCAGTTTGCCACCCAGCTGACCAACTTCTGACCCACCCCGAGCCTACCCAGCTTATTTATCAATCTTCTACGTAGAACAGTGTTGAAAGCTTTGCTGAAGTCAAGGTAGGCAACAACTGCTCCCCCTTGGTCCACCACTCTGGTTACCCAGTCAAAGAAATCTATGAAATTAGCTTGACAGGACTTGCCTTTTGTAAACCCATGCTGTCTTGGATCCTGTGCCCCTATGGATTCCAGGTGTTGCACCATCCTTTCCTTAAGGAGTGCCTCCATAATCTTGCCCACTACTGAGGTAAGACTTAACTGGTCTGTAGTTCCCTGCTACCACTCTTGAGAAGCGGTATCACATGAGCCCTTCTCCAGTCTTCTGGGACCTCTCCTGTGCTCAGAGACTCACTAAACAGTTCTGCTAATGGCTCTGCTAATTCCACCCTTAGCTCCTTAAGTACCCTGGGATGAATACCATCAGGTCCCATTGCCTTGTCCACCCAGGCGTGTGAGCTCTTATAGGACCCTTTCTTTTGTGAAGGAATGTGCTCACCTCCCTCCCCTGTGTCCATGGTGCTGAGCTGTGGGCCCTGCCCTACCATCTCTTCAGTAAATACTGAGCAAAAGTATCTATTTCGATAGATGCTTTTACAGAGTCCTCCTCCTTACATGCCCCTTTTCTCCTTTGAGCTTAGCAATACCCCCTTTGAACTCTCTCCTTTCACTAATGTATCTATAGAAAGTCTTGTCACCTTCTTTTACTGTTCGTGCTAGCGTTTCCTCAGTTTGGGACTTTGCCTGCCTTACTGCCTTCCCTGCTTCCCTTAGGGCAGTTTGGTATGCCTCCCCATCTTCATCCCGCTGTGTTCCCTTACATATTTCTTGAAGGCCATCTTTTTGGCTCCAACCTTTTCTGCTACTCTATTTGAGAGCCAAAGTGGTTTCCTTCCTTTGCACTTCCTTTGTCTACCACAATGGGATGTTGCTTCAAGTATTGCATCCTTAATGCTTGCTCACTTTGCCTGTACCCCCTCACCTGTTTCTTTTTGCCAGGGCTAGCTTAACTCTGTTGGCCATCTTATCAAGGTCAGCTCCTCTGAAGTCCCATAGTTTTGCCTTGGAATGGGATGATTAAGATGTAGTGGCCAAATTGAACCATACCATGTGATGGTCACTGGCCCCAGGTGACCTACCTGGAGATCTGTGATCCTTTCCTGTTGGTCAGTACTAGGTCTAGGATAGCCCTGTCTCTTGTGGGTTGTTGTACCAGTTGTTTGAGGCCCTCACCCTGCAGGGAATCCACCATGCGTCTAGTTCTGCCAGATGTTCCTGCTGGTATTGACCAATCTGTATCCGGCATGTTGAAGTCTCCCATTATCAGAACCTCCCCTTTAGCTGTCACGTTTTGTATATCTTCTAACAGTAATGTGTCTATGTCCTCCCCCTGGTCTGGGGGCCTGTAGACAACACTAGTTCTTATGGTTGTCCCATTTCCTGTTTCCAGGGTGACCCACAGTTCTTCTGACTCCTTATGTGTATTCTGAATTTCTGTAGCTTTGATATTTTCATTGACATACAGGGCCACTCCACCCCCTCTTTTTACACATCGGTCTTTTCTGAACAGTACATAGCCAGGTACTGAAGTCTCCCAAGTGTGGTTACTGGTAAACCACGTCTCACTAATTGCTACTATGTCCAGTTTAGCCTCCGACATTATTGCCTGCAGGTCTGGGATCTTACTTCCTAGGCTGTGAGCATGTGTGTACATGATTTTCCATTGGCCAGATTTTGGTGTGTTAGTTGTTGGTTGAGGTTTGGCATTTCCCCTGTGCATCGTATGGGAGACTGATCTTTTCTTACCTGATGATGCAAATGAACTGCAAACATGCTGAATCCCTGTTTGACCACTAACTTTGGAGGTTTAAAGCCAATCTGGACAAATTAGCATTACAGCACACAGAAATTGCTTTGACCTTTCTGAGGCAGAGATAAGAGGTGGGCCTCAGGGCCACTAGACTTCTGGCCTACCAGATATGCAGGCAAAGGAAAGCAGCTATGTTTCCTGTTTTGAGACATCCCATAGGTGGCCAGCCATTAAACTCAGGACATGGCTGAGGCCTTCACCTCGTACCACTCTACTCTACACCCTGGAGCATACCCCTTCAGACCAACAGATTGCTAAATATTTGCGCGAAATCAGTATACCTCGTCACTGATGACCAGAGGGAAGCACTGATCACTCCTATTGGGGAGCCTGAGCTTATGGCTGAAATCTCAGAGGCAAAGACTTTAAATCCCGGGCCAGATGGAGTGCAGGGCGAATTTTATAAAATAAAAACACAAACCGCCCCTAAACTCCTTCTATTGTTCAATTTGACCTTAGAGACAACCCCCCAAATCCTGGTCCTATGCAACCATTTCTGTTATACCAAAGGCAGGTAAAAACCCATAGTTATTCAGTTCATACCGACCAATATCTGTTTTGAATACAGACTATAAATTGGTCATGTATACACTAGCCTAACACATAGACCATATTATGCCCACACTGATAGCCCAGGACCAGATAGGGTTCGTCAGGACCCGGTCCACCATGGATAACAGACGGACTCTACACCATGCCCATAAAATGCAGACTTCGAACCGCCCCTCAGTTCTGCTAACTTTAGATGCAGAGAAGGCGTTAGAGTGGCCTGGCCCTTTCTGTATAAGGTATTGGATCAATTAGGATTCCCTAGACCCTTTATAACTATCCTACAAAACATCTATGCAGCCCCTCAGGCCTGCGTTAAGATTTATGGGCACCACTAATTACTTCCACCTGAAAAGGGGAACTAGGCAAGGATGTCCCCTATCCCCTCTATTCGCGGCCTTCACTGAACCTCTTGCACACCACAATAGAGAGGCCAATAATATCAAAGGTGTCGAGGAGGGAGATATGGAACACCGTATGGCCCTATACGCCGATGATGTTTTGTTATATCTCCTTGACCCCAAGAACAACCTTAAAACTATAAAACTACTAGATAAATTTAGTCAAGTCTCAGGATATAAATTGAATTTAGCTAAAACAGAGATTCTCACTTTTCACTATTCTCCTTCCCCCCATGATACAGAATAGCTTCCCTTGTTGATGGAACTTAAAATTAAAATATTTAGGCATATGCATCTCACAGGATATGAATGTCACATACAAGAATAACTATCCCCCATTTACTTCACATCTGAAGGCAGATTTGGCGTCATGGTCTACTTTACCTTTGAGCCTATCTAGGAGAACCGGTTTAGTTAGGATGGTTACCCTACCCAGAGCTTTATACTCGTTTCAGAATGTTCCCATCTTTATCCCACAGAAAAACATTTAAGGAATGGAATAGTCTTATCTCAAAGTTCATCTGGGCCAGCCGAAGACCCCGGATCCATTTTTAAAATACTCACTTTACCGCGAGAGGATGAGGACTGCCGTTCCCAGACCTACAGTTGTACCACCAAGCAGTGACTAACTCACCTAATGGCTAGGCATAATAGACTGACTACTCCCCACTGGATGCAGACTGAACAGTCTCTGATAGGTGATGAAATATTTCCAAACTCCACCAGCAGGGCTCAGAGTTGGACCCTCACTTATCACGAACCCATGGATAAAATACAGCTGGAGGACTTTGCAGTCCATCAAGAAGGTACATCTGCCGACTCCCTTCTTAGCCATGCTCTGCCCTATTGCCAACCTCAAGGATTTTCTCCTGAACAGATTAGACCATGCCTTCTGGTCATAGGAGAGATACGGTCTGGTATCTCGCACAGATAATGACCCAGAAAGAGCTATGGCCATTTGAGCATATCCAACAACAGTTTCATCTACCACATCGGGACTTTTAACGAAACTTACAACTTCGACATTTTGTATGAGGTCCACCCTTGGGAGCCCAGACGGGAGAGAGATATCCACCCCCAAACATGCTCAGATTCACCTTAATTCCTCCCCAGATAGTACCCACTTAATATCAGTATACTACCGAGCATTAAACTCCCAGGGGGCACCCACAGTAGAAAGCATTCAACTGCAATGGCAGGAGGACTGGCGGCAAGCCCATTGTGATGCAGCTTGGGTAACCAGCTCCCACCAGTGGCGGGAATATGTCTGGAAGAATCTCAGCAGGTACTTTAGAACCCCGGTGGTAACCAGTCACTACTCTAATGGTTCGGCAGCGTGCTGGCAACTGTGGTGAAGTCAGAGCAACTCACACCCATCCGATATGGTCCTGCCCCTCCATTCAGCCATATTTTACACAACTGCAGGAACCGTTTGGCCCCCAACTCTCATTAACCAAAGAATTGTACCCCTTTCTCACACTCCCTAGGGAATACAGATCCCCTCCACTAGATCTCTCATACATTTACTCATAACAGCTGCCAAAAAGGGGATTACGAGAACCTGGTTAACTACAAAGATTCCCACAATACAAGACTAGTGGTCTATTACTAAACAAATCTACCAATTAGAACGGCTAACCTATAACCTAAATGAAAAAAGAGGAGATTTGCCTCTAGATGGGCCTGCTGGCAAATGTATTACATGCTTAAAGATGACTCCTTTGTCCCATGAGGGGACCCAGAAGGAATCCCCTTCCACACTATGGTATTCCACCTATAACTAAAACAGCCCTCAGATTTCTGACAATGGCTGAAAAAGGGGAGAACTTTAGTGCCCTGTATGTGGGGATGCCACAGACACCCCCCTCCCTCCCATTTAGAGGACAGAATTACTCTTTAGTAATTATTTTAAAATATGCTGTCCCACTGAAGGGGGTGAGATATAGAGGGATACTGAAAAGAAAAGATCTCTTGCTTTATTAGAATAGGGGAATGTGATACAAACTGGTTAACCTACCCTAACAAGTTGGGTATGTTTTGAGAGGGGTATAGACACCTGAAATCTTAACACTCGTTAACATATTCCACTAAGAAAATGAGCTTATAAAATGGTCTAACCAAGTAATTAGTTATAAAAATTAAATTAATTTAATGCACTGATATCCAGGATGTCGAGACGTTATAGCTACACCTCTAATTAATAAGTATACTACTGATTAAACTAAGTGGACCTGTACAAATTAATGAAACCTCCTCAAAGGAAGGGTACTTTAAGTACTGTTTTTAATCTTTAAGCCAAAATGTGCACAAAATGTATAAGTACTATTGCCTGTTGAAAGTTTGCATGTTTTTACTTGTGTATAAATGGTGGAATTTTTAAAGATGATAAAAAAAAAAAAATAAATAAATAAAGCAGCTGAAGAGCTAGTGTAAATGTTGCATATAACCCTTAACACAATTCCATCCAGTGCTCTTCCTCCCATGCTCACGTGCACAAGTCCCATCCCATGATTCATTACTATAGAGGGATGCCAACATGGCAACAGCCACCCCCCCCATATTAAACCTCCACACTTCTTCCCACAGAAAAACATGGAGAAAGAGGCCCATCAGAGTTGTGCCGAGTAGAGCAAATTGTAAAAGCCCGTCTCCAATGCTCAAAATTAACCTTTTTTGTTTTAGTTTTTTTCTCTTCATCTTCCTCTTCAACAGCTGCCTCTTCATCAGTCTCTTCCTCATCCTTCTCTTTAGCCTCTTCATCTTCAACTGGTTCTTCAACAGTCTCAGTCTATGGTATACAGAATACAGTATCATTTTAACTAAAGTTTTCCAGGGTTGAGAGAAAAATACTCATTTATTGGTTACTTCACTGGCTATAGTTCACATTTACTTTTCTTGTATGCTTTCCCAACATGGTTTTAGTTTAGTAGCTGGTTGAGCCTGCCCCCAAATACAAACCAGCAGGCAGCCAGCCAGAGTGGCATTCCAGAATCCCGCGTGGCTTACATTACAGCCAGGTATCAGCCACAGGAGCCTGGCCAGTGGGACCAGCAGCTGGCTGACTAGCCATCAAATGGCTTCCATATAGTATCCAGAGAAACAATCTTCAGCAGATGATCCACACTGGACATCAGTTGTGCAGGATTTTAGGAGGATGCTAAGACAGTTTATAATACCGGGTAGGATGAGCCAAATTAAAATACTGTAAACTAAAACCATGTAAATACACATTTTACTTTTGTACACAATGTAAATCGTAGACAGCCCTACACTTTTGTCACTAGTTTATAATAGCTTTGACTTGTATTATACTACAACATTTAGATTTTTGCAGTGGTCCACCCCCCACTACATCTTCATTTTATACCCATACCATTTTACCACCACGACCCCCAGAATTATGCGATTCCACGGCCACAGAATTTGTATCATGCCACAACAAACAAGTTACTCACCTGTAACCAGGGCTCCAGATAGGATCTTTTGGGAGGAGTACTGTACTCCTCATTTTGAAAGTGCGGTGAGTAAAACCAAATTCTGATGCATACAAATGTGTGGAAGGAGTGGAGTGAGGAGTACATTTTTAGAAACACTAGTTTTTTTCTAGATAAAAAAAAAAAATGTGTCGGGTGCCAACAATGCTCCAGATAACATTGGCAGGTAGGAGTAATTTACTCAGTTTTAAAATATTGTGAGTAAAACAAAATTGGGATGCATACAAGTGCTTTAAATCTGGAAAAAAATGCTTCTTTTGAATCACCAGTTATATAGCACTATTCTATGGAGTGTGGAGCATTTACAAATAGTGGGCTAGTACTGGTGCTCATTAAAAACATTCTGAACAGCATTTCCTAAAATGAGGGGAATAAACTAGGTTGGTACACCCCTTATCTGGAGCCCTGCCTATAACATTAGTTCTAGGAGTGGTATATGATGTTCATCCACACTCTTGGCAGTGTCCTTTCCCATTTAAGGCTGCCGGAAAGTCTTCAAGTTGGCTCCTCCCACCCACGTGGTAACTCCCCTAGCACTGCCCCATGATATCAGATCGTGCCCGCTGGAAGCAAGACCAGTGTACCACTTGCCAGGGAAGGTAAGGTGGGTCAGTGTGGATGACCATATACCACGCCTGAAACTACCATTACAGATGAGTAACTGTTTTCTAGGGATATGGATAGGATGTTCTATCCGCACTCTTGGCAGACTCCAAGCAGTTCTCCGGGCAGAGGGGGCAAGGCACACACCCACTTAGGAAACAGACTAGAGAACCGAGGCCCCAAAGCCAGCATCCCAGTGTGACTCAAGGTCAATGTGGCACTGGGAAATGAAGGTGTGTGCTGACTTCCAGGTAACAACCATGCAGATTTCATGGATAGGGACGTCCCTAAAAGCAGCCAGTGAGGTAGGAGTATGACAGGAGGCTCCTTACCTGCCAAGCTATAGCACAGGTCGATGCAGAATACAATCCACCTGCCAACTGTCCGCTTAGCTACTGGTCTGCCAGGTGCTGCTTCAGCATAGGTGACAAATAGCTGGCACATCCCCCCCCCCCCGCTCCAGCTGTGTGCTCCTTGTAATGGGCCAGTGCTCACCACAGGTACAATATATGGAGCCTCTGCTTTGCCTCCAAGATGTGGTTGGTGAAGTACACCGGGAGATTTAATCACCTGGTTACAGTGAAAATCCGACAATCTTCAGAAGGAACTTTGGGTTGGGGTGAAGGCCAACCTTGTCCCTGGGAAGACCAGGTAAGACTCCGAGGGCACCTGGAGCTCACCAATCCTTCTGGCTGATGTGACAGCCATCACCTGGTGGTCTTCCACGGCAGATGAGACATGCTGCTGGCATTCGAACTAGTGCACAGGTGACAAGTCAAGGTAGTGGTTCATGAACCTGAGAGGAAATGTGGTCAAGGCCTTGCCAGAACCCCTTTTCCTGTGCCATCCACTGCGTACCAGCCTGCGCCCAGTAGGCAGAGATGGCTGCCAGGTGCACCTTAAGGGTGTCGACTGAAGGCCCAACTGAGAGAGGGACCAGAGGTAGTACAGAATGCTAGCCACCAGACAAGATGAGTGGTACAACCCCATGCCCTGGCACCAAATGGAGAACTTTTCATTTGAAGGCATAGCACTTTCAGGTCGACTCTTTCCAAGAAGCCTCAATGATGTTGAGGACATCTTCGGAGAGACCCAAAGCCTGGAACTCTAGCCGCTCAGGAACTAGGCTGTTAGGAGCAGGGACTGATGATCCAGATGGGGCACCTTCCCCCCGACTGAACAACAGCAGGTCCCGATGAAGAGGGAGACACCTCAGGAGCCTGCTGTGAGGAGGAGATCTGGGTACCAGAACTGATGGGGCCAGTCCAGAGCCACAAGGATCATCCATGCCTTGAGCAACACCTTGTGGATCAAGGGAAACTTCAATCAATCAAACCTTTATTTATTCAGGCGAACATCATTGAGCAAGGCTCATTTACAAGATGGACCTGATAAGGTCAAGGTTCAATAGTTGATACACAACAGATACATCACACTTATATAAGACAGTTATACATACAGAGGAAAATAATGTTTATAACACAATGATGTACAGTGAATTCACATGATAAAGCTCGGTTACAGGAAAGTTAAGCTAATATTTACAGTATATACACAGTACATACATATCCTAATGGGGGCCACGGCAGACAACATAATGAATACTAGGATGGTGAAGGTAATATTGGGTGCCATAAGATGGGGGTGCCTGTCTGGAAGGAATATGCCATATATGGTTTGGAAGTGAGATTTGTGAGGTGACAATTCTAGCTCTAGCGGTAGCAACTGCATTTCTCTGTGAAGAAGACTGTACAATGCTGTTTAAAGGATGCAAATGGAATGATAAGACAGTTTTAGGGATTTCTGTAGGGTGTTCCATGCTATAGCTAGAGAATAGCTGATTGCTGCCCTCCCTAGCCTGGTGCTGAATTTGGGCACTGAGCAGGATGATGTTGCTTCTTAGGGCATAGGAGCTAGGAATGGTCTGGGTGAAGCAGTCCAGGATATAGTTTGGAAGTTTTTTTGATAAAGCTCTGTAAATCCATAGTGCTGCATTTCTGCTCCTTCTGATATGAAGGAAAACCCATCCAACTGCATCATAAAGAGAGCAATGATGGGTATTATATGGCAGATCTGTAATGAACTTTATTGCTCTATGAGAAAAGGTATCCAACTTGTGAAGGTAGGAGATGGGGCAGTGACTATAAAGGAAGTCTGCATAGTCAACAACTGATAAAAAAAAAAATGGCCTGGACTAACCTCATCTGAGTCTCTGTTAAGGAATGGTTTTAATCTATAGAGAAGGCCAAGCCTTTGGCGAAGCTTTTTTAACAGTTCTTCTAAATGATGAGTGAAGTCAAGTCTGCTGTCAATCCACACACCTAGGTATTTGAAGTTTTCAACATACTCCAGATTTTCTCCAAGTATAGTTCATAGCTGGGGGAGAGTGACTGAGGAGGATGTGCTGGTGGAGTTTTGATTTGTGAACATCATTGCTTTAGTTTTCTTTGCATTTAACAGAAGCTTTTTCGAGTAGCTGATGATGTAACAAGGAGAATTCTGTTTGTAGGATTTCATGAGCAACTGCAGGCGAAGGGGTTGCTGACATACAGCACAGTGTCATCAGCAAAGAGGTGTACTGAGGAATTGGTAAGGGTTGAATCAATGTTATTTATATACATAGATACATAGACAGTGTCGGCAGATAAGGGCCCATGGCCCACCCAGTCTGCCCATTTAAGTTTGCAAGTTCAGTTTATGTTTTCCAGGAAGTCTGTTGCCCCTTACCCCTGACCTCCAGAATTCCTTTATGTCTATCCCATGCATTCTTAAATCCCGTGACTGTTTCAGCCCCCACCACTTCCTCTGGCAGGGTGTTCCACTTGTCCACCACCCGCTCTGTGAAGAAATTCTTCCTCACGTTTCCTCTGAATCGTCCTCCTCCAACTTCATCCCATGCCCTCTAGTCCTGGAACATCTTTTCATTTAAAATAATGCATTCCTGCACCTGTTCCTCCCTGTAAGATACTTGTATGTCTATCATATCCCCTCTCCCTCCTCTCCTCCAGGGAGTACATGTTCAGTGCCTTCAACCTGTCTTCATAGGACTTGTGATGCAATCCATGCACCATCTTTGTTGCCCTCCTCTGAACCTTCTCTACCCTGTCTATGTCCTTACGTAGGTAAGGTCTCCAGAACTGCACAGTGTACTCCAGGTGCGGCCTCACTAGTGTCTTGTATAGTGGAATTATGACCTCCCTTTTCCTGCTGGTAATGCCCCTGCCTAGGCATCCCAGCATCCTATTTGCTTTACCTGCTGCCTTGTCACACTGTTTCCCTGCCTTGAGGTCATCAGAGATGATAACCCCAAGATCCCTTTCCTGCTTGGTGCATGCTATATCCTCACCCCCCAACTGATATATTGTGCCAGGGTTTTTGTGCCCCATATGCATTATCTTGCACTTCCTTGCATTGAATTTCAACTGCCAAACCCCTGACCATTCTTCAAGTTTCTGCAGGTCCCTTCTCATTCTGTCTACACCCTCTGGTGTGTCTACTCTGTTACAGAGCTTTGTGTCATCAGCGAACAGTGAAATTCTGCCTTCTAGGTCCTGCGTAATGTCACTGATGAAGATATTGAATAGTACCCGGTCCCAGCACTGATCCCTGTGGTACCCACTGGTCACTCTTCCCTCTGTGGAGTGACAGCCATTTACCACCACCCTCTGTGTCCTGCTGCCCAGCCAGTTACCTACCCACCGCTTTCTGTCCTGCCCACACCCATATTCCCCAGTTTGTGCAATAGTCTTCTATGTGGCACAGTGTCAAAGGCCTTGCTGAAGTCCAGATGGGCCATGTCCACTGCCCTCCCTGATCCACTTCTCTAGTCACCCAGTCAAAAAATTCAACGAGGTTGGTCTGACATGACCTCTCCCTGGTGAAACCATGTTGCCTTGGGTCCTGTAGTCCACTGACAACCAGATGTTCCACCAATCTCTCCTTCAGTAGTGCTTCCATGATCTTCCCCACTACCGAGGTGAGGCTGACTGGTCTGTAGTTCCCGCTTCCTCTTTGTTCCCACTTTTGTATAAGGGGACTACATCTGCTATCCTCCAGTCTTTGGGTACCTCCCCTGTTTCTAGTGATCGGCTAAACAGGATAGACAGAGGTTCAGCCACCACCTCTCTTAGTTCTTTAAGGACCCTGGGGTGCACCCCATCTGGCCCCATTGCTTTATCAACTCTTATTACTTCCAGTTCCTTCAGGACCCTTTCTCGTGTAAAGGGACTTGTGTCCATTTCGGCACCATTCTCACCCCTTGTACTCCATTCAGACCCATTACCCTCTTCCTCAGTAAAGACTGAGCAGAAATACCTGTTCAATACGTCAGCTTTACTGTTATCCTCCACACAGCCCCCATCCTCCCCCTTCAGTCTCACTATCCCTCCCTTTGCCTTTCTTTTTTCACTTATGTACCTGTAAAAGGTTTTGTCCCCTCTACCCACTGATTTTGCAATGTGTTCTTCTGTCTGAGCTTTGGCTTCCCTTACTGACCTCCCTGCCTCCTTTGCTTCTCCTGGTACTTCTCCCTATCCCCTTCTGCCTGTGTCTTTTTGTATTGCCTGAATGCAATCTTTTTGGCTTTCACTTTCTTTGCTACCTCTTTGGAAAACCATAATGGTCTCCTCTTCCTTTTCCTCTTGCTAACCTGCTTAATACATAATTCTGTTGCTCTTGTAATCCCCATTTGAAATACTTCACACTGTTCCTCAACCCCCGATTCCTGCCCCATTCCCCTTAATGCCTCTTTCAAGTATCTCCCCATTTTCTCAAAGTTTGCCCCCCCCCCCCCAAATCCAGGATACGTGTTTTTGTGTGGTTTGGTTCTGCTCTTTCCGTGATTTCAAACCACAGTGACTGGTGGTCACTGTTCCCAGGTGCTCCCCACTCTTACCCCCATCACACTGTCCCTGTTTGTGACACAAGGTCCAGTATTGCCTTCTGCAGAGTTGGTTCCATGACCAGTTGCTTGAGGAAGGCACCCTGAAGGGAGTCCAGAATAAATCTGCTCCTAGTTGATGCTGCTGCTGGGATGCTCCAGTCCACATCTGGAATACTGAAGTCTCCAACCAGTACTACCTCACTCTTGTCTGCCATCCTCTGGATGGCTAGCATCAGCTCCCTATCTATCTGTTTCTTCCTCCTGGGCTGGTGGTCTATAGACCACACCTGTGCGGACGGCTGGATATAAATGGCAAAAAGGATAGGACCCAGAATAGAACCTTGGGGGACTCCTCTTGACAGTGGTTTTAATGGGGATAGGTCACCTTCAGCTTTTACCTGCTGTGACCTACCGGTGAGGTAGCATCTGAACCACTTAAGGGAGGGTGGATCTAGGCCAAGGGAGTGCAGGGATGAGTAGCAGCTCATGGTCCACAGTATCGAATGCTTTGCTCAGGTCCAGGAATACTGCACAGACATTCTTTTTATCCAATTCGGTTTGCCAGTCATTTGTGACCTTGGCTAATGCAGTGATAGTGCTATGCTTGGCCCTGAATCCAGATTGAGCTAGATTTAAAGAAGTTAGCATTGTCAAGATATTCCCTTAGCTGATTACTCACCAATTTCTCCAGCATCTTGGATAGCACTGGTAGAATGGAAATGGGCCTGTAATTACTAAGATCCATAGGGTTCCCTGATTTTAGAAGGGGGACCACTTGGGCTGTCTTCCAGTGTGGGAATAGAGCAAGAGTTTAGGGAAAGGTTAAAGAGGTGTGTTAGGGGGACTGCAAGTACATGGCACGCAATCCTTAGAAAGAAGGGGTCCAGAGAGTCTGCTCCTGCACTTTTTTTTGGTATCCAGATGCCATAATAGATCCTCAACTTGTTTAAACAGTATAGGTTTGAAGCTAAAGGAAGAGTTAACTCTTTGACCACCAGTGTAATGGGAGCTTAATTGTTCCCTCAGCAGGTTAGCTGGAGAGGTGTCAAAGGCAAGGCCAGCCGTTGTGAAGTGGTTATTGAATGCGTTCCAGTATTTCCATTTTGCCAGTGGTAGGGCCATAACTGTTGTGTAGTTGAGATGGAAGGGGTTGTTAGCATCCTGCCCCACCATACCCTTGATGGTGCCCCAAAACCTAGCAGGATTATGGTAGGAGGAGTCGAGCTTGGCCAGGTAGAAGGCAGCCTTTGCATCCCTATCTTTCTTGGTGCATCTATTCCTGGCTTTCCTAAAAATCATCCAATCATTTGCATTCTTAGTTTTTCTTGCCATTTTCCAGAGTTTGTCTCTCTCCAGCAGTGCAGCTTTGAGGTCAGCTGAAAACCAACGACAGGATGTGTTTTTTATTCGGATACTAGAGATTGGGGCATGGGTGTTGAGGGCATTTATTATAATGCTATTTAGCACCTGCTGAGCTTTTTCTACAGAATGTGCAAGATAACTCTTGCCAGTGTGGAGTGTAAGCTAGATCATGCAAATATCCTTCGATATTGATGTTTTTCTTGGATCTCCTCATGAGGAATTCTGCAGGATTTGTTATGCTGGTGGATCTTACCCCTGCGATGGGGCAGTGATCACTTATATCGCAGAGAAGCACTCCAGCGTGTGTGAATAGATGTGGGTTACTCACTAGCATGATATCAAGTAGTGTGCTGTGATAACTATTCCTTGCATTAATTCTTGTTGGTTCATTAATTAGCTGTGTGAACCCATGTGTCACAGAATGATACCAGAGGTGTAGCTGCCAGGGTGAGCCAGTTGAAATTCAGGTCACCTAGAATAATGACTTCTTCAATGCTGGGCTTGATCAGGTTCCCCAGGTGGGATAAGAGCTTGTGTTCAGCAGAGGGGGTTATGTAGCATCCAATTAGTTGAAAAGCTGCTGTATTGGGGAGAGAGACTTTTAGGTATAGGCATTCAAACTCCTTGGGCATAGATGTTGCAGCAATACAGGATACAGCTATACCAGATTTTGCATATATGGCTACTCCACCTCCCCTTGTTTGGCGATCAGCTCTGAATAGCTGATAGGTAGGTTAACATCCCTGTCTGCTGCGGTGGGTTTGAGCCATGTCTCAGATACCACGAGAAAGTCTGGCAAGGTATGGGCAACCCAGGCTTGTATCAATGTAAGTTTTTTCAACAGACTACATATATCAATATGCAGGAAACTGAGGCCTTTAATTGAGGTTAGGTCTGATGGAGAGGTGATACATTCAGAAGGAAACTTAAGGAAGGCACAGAGGCCGCCCAGGGTCCAGAGCCAGGAAAAGGCAAAGTTCAATCAAATCCGGTCCACCAGAGGGGTACACCACTGAGAGAACAGGTTGTGTACTACACCTCTAGGTGGAGAGACCATTCGCGAGACACCTCACCCACATGACGGAGCATCCGCAAGCTGGTTGAAGACCCCGGCCACATAGATGGCCAGGAGATAGTCCCCCAGGCTGCACACAAGGAACCACACAGAGCTTCCTTGCACAAAGGAAGGGAGCGAGTCATAACCCATCTGTTGAGGTAGTACATGGTTGTGGTTTTCAGTTCGGACCTGAACGACCCAACCCCAGATATGTGAAAGAAAAGCAGTTAGCGCCAGCCCAGTTGCCTGGAGCTCCAGCAGGTTGATGTGGCACCAGGACTCCTCAGCCCATGGACAGTTCCCCTAGGTGGGCACCCAAGCCCACAAGGAAGCAGTCATCAGGATGACCATCTGTTCTAAGTGAACCAACAGGATACCTTCTTACAGATGTTTGGGACTAATCACAACTGAAGTGCATCCCACTTCAGCTGTGTCACAGTGACTGGCTGGTCAAAGTGGCCCTTGTGCAGAGACCATTGGTGGGAGAGCTCCCATTGCAGGGAGCGCATTCTCCAGCGGGTCCAATGGACCACGCTGGTGCAAGCCACCATGTATCCCAAAAGGCACACAAGTCCCAAGCAGGGAGCAAATGCCCAACCCAAAATGATCTGGCACAGGAGGAGAGAACCTCCGCCCCGTCCGCTGGGAGCCGAGCCCTTGCTCTGCCCAGATGAAACTGATCACCTGCGAGGGCACAAATTCCGAGCTGGCCTCTTTAAGCAAGAGGCCAAGAGCGATGCAGGTCTGGAGGGCCAGATCTCTGGACCTCTCCCACCTGGAGGAACCCGCAATTAGCCAGTTGTCTAGGTAGGGGTATACCCAAACTCCTCTGCACCTCAGGTAAGCCACCACCACTCCTCTGCATTTGGCGAAGACCCTAGGGGCCGAGGAGAGGCCAAATGGCATGGCCTGGAACTCAGAGGATCCCCTCTGCCAGGAACTGGTGATGGGACTGACGGATTGGGATGTGGAAGAATGCATCCTGAAGATAGAGAGCAAAACCACATGTCTTGCTCGAGAGATGTTAGAATCTGAGACGGGGGGGGGGGGGCACCAGAGAACCATCCTTCAGGAAGGAAGCACCTTCACAGAGCTTCTCTGTGTAGAGGCAAATAAAAGCATGATAACAATAACAATCTACTTGATTATTAAACTAAAATCAGATCTGACAGTACCGAGAATCCAACAATACCAAAATTCAGGATGGTTAGTCAAAAGGTGCAGCACCAGGGACCGCTGAAAGAATCTCTGCAACAGGGCACCAGCAAGGCTGCAGTATTAACATGTGGTGGGGAGGAGTGCCACAACTTCTTCAGAACCTTCATGGAAAGAGATGCTGGAACCAATGAAAGCCATGGATTCCAAGATAGAGAAAACCTTGAGCAAACAGTCTCATGATGTTGCAATACATTGACTGTTGCCGAATCGGAGAAATTAATTATAACCACCATGGCAACAATGAATACCACTTTAACCCAGGAGAATTCCCAGCAGAGAAGCCGGATGGAAGCAATGGAAAACAAGATTCGATCAAGGAATGTGCGCATAGTAGAAGTTCTAGAATGAGTGGAGGGAACAGACCTACATTTTTTAATACCTTGGCTACTGGATCATTAAAGAGTTCCAGCAGATTTTGACTGGCACACCTTGAAAAAAGTTTACTGGGTCAGTCCCAGATTAAGGTCAACTGGATCATTATAGTCTCGTACTCTTCTCCTGCGCATCACAGGCTCTGAAGTCAGGATGCCCCGCTCTCCACCGCGAGAGCCAACTGTCCACTGGAAATATAACTGCCTCAGATGTTAAACATTATCCAGATCTCTTGTACCAGACAAGAGCCGGTCATAAGAGCTTTGACGCAGTTAATCAATTAAGTGTGCTAGGCATAAGTCACTCGTTTCTGCTTCCTGCCAGTTTGTGGATTGTTTACTGGGGGGGAGACTTGGGAGTTTCAACAACCCACTAGATGCTGGGCGCTGGGTTGAGAAGGCAGAAACAGTTTGCAGGCCGCAGCAACGCTCCAGACCCTCAACTTTCCGAATCAGGTGCAGGAGACTTACCTAGGCCTAGATCAGACCAGTACAGTAAGAAATTTGGGCAGAGACTCCCAGGAAAACACACAGTATAATTTACAATGCTGGACTCTAAGTTTATGGGGACTGAATAAGTAGTAGGGGTAGACAGAAGCCTGGTCAATTTTTTTTGAGTTCACACATGTGGAGAAGTATATAAAATCTTTATGCAACTACAAGTTGAGCTCCTGTGGTGGACGCGGAAATAATCGGTTTTAAAGCTCATATCTTTACAGCAGCACATTTTCTCTAGTGATGAGGTTCTGCATTTAGCACTAAAAAAGTTTAATTATAATGTCCTGAACCTTACAGTTGGTTACTAATCCACAAATTGTTAACATCACTCTAAGTTTTGAAATTGAGAATAGTATTAATGCCCATCTACTAACAGAGGAGGGAGCTTCTTAAGGGTCTAATTTTGGGTTCACGTTGATCAATATCAGGTTAAACATCAATCTCTGGATTGTGTTACACTACCTAAAGGCTACTACTCACAGAAAATACCTTTTCCCTATGAAGAGGCTGGCAATGTATTAAGACTAAGGGTTTCAGCTCAGAGTTTAGAGCTATGTGAAGGAACTCCCAATTCCTACTGTACTGGAATGCACTGCTTATGTATTACTGTTTAACTGTACCTAATGAACCTACTTGTAATACCTTGTATAAAGAATATATGTCAGTTTATTGATAAAAATCTAAAATATAAAGTACAAAAAAAAAAATCTGAGACAGCGTACCATCCTGAAGGTGTGCAGCCTAAGAATCTTGTTCAGGTCGTGCAGATCTAAGATGGCTCGAAAGTCAACACCCCCCCCAGTCTGTTTTGGCACCAGAAAGTATCTGGAGACAAACCCTGGTGGTTCCAGACAGACAGGAACCACAACCTCCTTGCGTACGAGCTGGGTGACATCCACTTATTACCTGCCTTGCCAAGCCCATGCCCCATGGGAGGACATTGTCAGCTGACATCCTGTCCTGGATGCTTTGGACAAGTCCACGAAAGTTAGTCACTTTCAGCTGACAGAGTATTTGGACAAGTATGAACTGTTGATACCTTCAGTCTTGCTTCAAGAAGAGGCCCTCTACAATGTCTGCATTGCATTAACGATTGTGTGCTCCTCCCTGGATGCTAAACTGGAAACCACTGTCACTTTCGTGGATCTTCAAATCGAGAAAGGCCTGTGTCCCGGTTGGGAGAATTTTTATGAGCGATTTTTCTCTAGAAAGCAGTTGAATACTTTCATGGCAACTATGGATCAGAAGCAGTTCATGGAGATAAGGCACCGAACTGCGAGGTGCACAGAGCTAACCTGGGGAGTCTCCAAAGGATAGTCTTCCTTGCTATTTGGATGCATCCTAACATTAGGCAAGCGGCAGCACATAAGGTTGAGTCAGACACAGCAGGGTGGCTGAGGAGGACAGGGGGAACATGACAGGACTGCAATTACATCACACCAATGTGCCACAAGACTGGGGAAAACAGATCCCACCAAATTCACTTTAACCAGTCTTTTTCACTCCAGTCACGGCCTGCGGAGCCTCTCTGGCGGGCATCCTGCCCATTTCTGCCCTGTCAGAGGTTCTCTTGACCCAGAGCCCCCCCCCCCCCAGCCAGTACCCCCAGTTTAACCCCTCCAGGGTGGGGCCACCCCTCCTCTTTGGGCACTCTTCATAGTCAGACCCTGGCTGTGGGAATGGAGAGGCCAGGCAAGACTGATCCGGCAGTGGGCATGGGGGTCAGCTGCTGTCACCTACCCCACAAAGCCAGGTTTTTCCATTTTCTAGAGCATACGCTCCACCTCCTCCATTGCGTGGGCACCCCCGATGCCATGTGCAGGGTAACCCTGCTGGGATCAGCCACAGTGCCCCCGATCTCCACCGGTAGCCATTGTTACGCTGGACAATCCCCTGCCGCCGCCCCCCCCCTCCCGAGAGAAGAGGAAAGCTGCCTGGACGCTCAATCCTCTCCCTCCCCTGCCGACCCGTCAGCCCGGGCTCGCTCCTGAACCTGGGTCATCGGCCTGGTGCGAGGTGTGGTGTCCAGCACCTCAACCCTCAGTGCCACCAGGCTAGCACTAAATTCACTTTTCACAGGAGACTTCTCTTAAAACACCCTTGTCCCTCCCCGGTTATACAGCCAACTTTCCCATTCCCCAAGCTGGTCCAGGAGATCTAGTCCAACAAGCAGTACCAACAGGAGTCGGAAGACAAAGTGACCCAAAGTAAGGATGAAGATGAGCCAAGGTAGGAGCAGAATTATACACATACAATAGTGGAGACCATGATGCAATGCAGTACTGTGCAGATTACAGGAGACTCTGCAGAGTGATGCAGGGGACAGCAGTTCAATGAAAATTAAGCACATTTGACATGCAGTATTTTGTTACATACCATTTAATGCAAGGTACAGAATAGCAACCCGATTGACACTGCTGTGCATGACAGTCCCTAATAAACTACTTGCCTCCATCTCCATGAGGAAGCATGGTTATATCATAAAAAATACACACTACTGTAGTGCCGGCCTGGTGGTGCGGAGGGCTGAGGTGCTGGACACGTTACCTCCCGTCACGCTGGTGACCTGGGTTGAGGAACAAGCCAGGGTTGTCGGGAGCTGGCCAGGGGAGGAGATAGAGCAGCCAAAGGATCTTCTGTGGAGGAACCATGTTGGCCACCATAGTTCCACTGCCCGGGTGGAGGTCTGAGGGCAGTGCACATGGGTGGCAAAGCAGAGGGAGGCGCCTCATAACCACTGCTTGCACATGTCTCATGTGTGTGTGTGCGACCGAGACACAGGGATGGGAAAACAGGGGGAGGAATAATCGGGACATAAAATGTAAATTAAAAACAACGATTGCAGAGGAAGAACAAATAGATACTGTACCTTGCTGCTCCAGACATATATAGGGAAGTTTATAAATTGAGAGTATTTCTTCACTAGATTTTTGATTGTATCCAGTTCCAGATAATCAGATGCCTCCTCCTTCAAGACCAAGCTGAGGTAAAAATATGCAAAATTAGAATCTGCCAGCAAGACTTTCATAACCTCCCCCCAGCCCCATCACCTGGGATCTTTGAGACTCATCTTCCCCTTACCGCCATTCTCCCACAGCCCGCCTCCCAGGGTTCCCAAGCCCCTGCAGATGTGCTTGGTTGGATACAGGGTATCCAGTAGCTGTGTGGGGCCAGCAAGTGGCCACTGCATCATACTGCTCCAGTGTGGTGTGTTTTTCCAGCATTCTTTCCCTGTATCCCAGCCTCGTGAGCTCAGACAGCAGTGTTGCCAGCATGATAGTAAGCTCATGCCGCTGTCAGCCCCCACAGTAATGCTGGCTTGTACCGCCACCAACCATGGTTACACAGGGGGTTGTAGTGTAGAGCTCACTATCCAAGGAGGACAGAAGTGTTTTCTGGGGCACTCCCTCAATTCCCAACCCCTTTCTGGCCCTTCAAGGACTAAGGTTCTCTCCCAAACCCAGGTCACCAGTGTCATAAGCAGCAGCACTACTGCGGTGCCAACAGGCTGGCTCTACAAATCTCATTTCCACACGACCCTATGCAAACACTGCTGCTAATCAGATGCCTTTTTAATCTCATTTTGAGAATGAAATCGCCTATAATCAGAAATTGAAATAGTTTTTACTTTTGGGAAAATCTTGGCTTCTGCCTTTTCGGTGCCAATGTCTCCTGGTTCTTAATTCCTGGGTTAGAGAGTCTGAAATCTGATCCTTGTCCCCCTAGAGATGATCTTTTGCTGCTCAATCCTTGGCTGAAAGGGGAACAGTCAGCACACCGGGCCCCACACCAGTGTGTGGGGCTGGCCCCAATGTGCACATCAAAACAAAATGTTTTTGCACGCTCAACTGCTCACTGTAGTGTAATAGATGCATCAGACCAATCTTCTCTACTTCTAGGCCGTCATGTTCTACAATTAAAAATCCCAGAATCCCCTGCGGATTACATCAGAGCAGGACTGTAGCAGTGGGAGATTCAGTCTGCAGTGCATGCTGAAGTTTATACAAGCTCTGATCTTATGTTTGCTGGTCCTGTTGTCCTCTTGGGAAGAAGTACAGTCTGCTGGAGAAAAGCAGAACCCAACTATATTCGACTGGAGATCTCCCACTGCTGCAGTCCTGCTCCGATGTCCATCTGCAGGGGATGGATGACAATCTACTACACAAAAAACAAAAACAAAAACCTTTGCTTTAATAACTGTACACTGCAGAGACAGCCCACACCCCAACACTTTGGAGTTGAGAAGTTCTATCGACCAACTCTCAGACACGAACGACTGCATAAACTGCGGGGATGTCTGTCAGCACTGCAGCTGTTAATGTGAAATATACAGCACAGCATATTTTTGTACCTATTCTACCAGGACTGATCATGCTAACTCAGCGTGCTTGGTGCCGGCAGAAGCCTGAAAATGCACCATTTTACACTATTCACATGAAATATTTAGTGCCAGCACACAGATTTCCCTTGCAGCTTAGTCAGTCATTTGCATCGTAGTTCGGCAGCATGGCGTTGCATCAACTGGATAAAATGGCAACGCACAAAGTAGTACATTAGATAGCAAAATGTAAATTTTGAGCTCTTTTGCTTATTCAGGACCTCTAGGTTCTGCAGCATTAATGCAGGGTAGTAGAGTTCCCCTTACTTCATAATGACTAGACTGTCCCAAAACAGACTGACTTCAGAAAAGTATTAAATAGCTGGAGTGGAACAACTGTAGGACAAGTACTGTTACACAAGAACTTTCCGTAACAGTAGATCTTCAAGAAAAGCTCTTGCAGCAGTTAACCATTAGGACTATGCCACCAAGCATCAGGACCCCAAAATTTTAACACGGTCAAGGCGAGACCACCCACTGAAATCAGTAGCAGCCCCAGATGTCTGTGGTATAAAGGACAGTCCCCAGCATCACCTCAATTCGCCTGTCAGAGATCCGGCTAGCATAAAAGATGGGGAACTGATTAGGTTCTAACATCTCCCAAAGAGAAGAAAATTTATAAGCACAGGGGAAAGTGGGAGGAAAAGCATACCTGCTGCAAGAGCTCTTCTCGAAAATCTACTGTTACAGTAAGTTCTTAAGTAACTGTACTATCTCACTTTTCTTGCAGCAGATAACCATTAGGACAGAGTCCCAAGCAGTACAAGGATACAATCCAGGTCAGATGGGCTGTGGTTATAGAACACCAGCGCTCTTAAGGAAAGCAGTCCCTGGAGGACAGCAAGGACAAAGCTGGCCCTCCTTCTGGAAGCAATGTCCAAACTGTAGTGTTTAATTAAAGTATGGTTGGAACCCCAAGTGGCAGCTGCAAAGAGATATGCCAAGATGTTTCGTAGGGATGCAAATAAAGTGGCAACACCCCTAGCAGAGTGACCTTTAACCAGTCCCGGTAAAGATTTGTGTCATACTTTTGTAGCGGTAGTAGCAGAAAAACTATACAAGTGACCGTTTGGACAATGTCTGCTTAGTCACTGGTGCCCCCAATATTCTCTGGGCAAAAAACAAACAACAGGTCTGATTAGAGTACAGTCTACACAAAAACAAAGAATTCTGTGAACATCCAGAGTATGCAAAAAAACTTCCCCTTTGAGTACTTTGGGTATAAACTGGGAGATTAATGTCCTGGTTAAGAGTGAACGGACACCACCTTTGGGAGGAACTTGGGATCAGTCCATGGAAAAAACAAAATAAAAAATTCAAATAAGGCTCTTCACTCAGAGCCTGAAGCTCAGAAATCCTCTGGGATGAAATAATGGCAACTAAAAACAATGCTTTGCAAGAAAGGAAGCGTAGCTCACAACTTGAGTTGCCTCTTGAGCCAGTCGCAAGTTTTTCTAACATGAATAGATCCCATAGGGGAAATGGGGTCCTGCCTGGGCAGCTTATTGTGCATTATATCATGCAAAAAGGTGCAGGACAGATAGATCCCTTTGCAACAGGGTCCTGCTATCCACTGGTACACGATAGGCTGACTATGCAGAAAGGTGTACCCTTATGGACAAATAAGAGTCCCGCAGACAGGGAAAGGAGATACTCCAGGACCGAATTTGCCAGACAGGTTAACAGATCCAAATGACGGGATGAAGCTCACAGGCAGAAGCACTTCCATTTCATTACATGTGGTCCTGGTCGAGGATTTCCTTGCGGCTACTAAAAAGTACAGTTAACTATGAACTTACCATAACAGTAGATCTTCGAGAGGGGCTCTTGCAGTAGGTAATTATATAGGACTGAAGCCAGCAGGAGTCAGGATCCCATGGAAAAATTTCTAGCTAGCAGTCTCTGGCAGGGGACCGCCCCCACGTCAGGTGACCGGCATCAGGAGAAGTTGGTATAAAGGGGCGGTCCCCTACGCCCTCCTTCCAGTTCTTTCCCAACAAAGGTAAAAACGGCAAAACGAAAGAGAAATACACAGGTTACTCACCTGTAACAGGAGTTTTAGGAATGGTATATGTTGTTCACACACTTACTGGCAGGTTCCTTGCCGCTTTAAATCTTGCCGGAAGGTCATCAAGCTGGCTCCTCCCACCCACCCGGGTGGTAAAACTCTCGGCTCCGCCCCATGATGCCAGATCTAGCCCGCTGGAAGTCAGGTTGCAAGTCGAAGCCAGGGAGGTCGGGTGGGTTGTGAGGATGAACATATACCAATTCTAGAACTCCTGTTACAAGTGAGTAACCTGCATTTCTAGGGACATGGATATGTTCTTCTAGCCACATTTACTGGTAGACTCCTAGCAGTTCTCCAGGAACAGGGTGGCAAGGCACACACCTCCTACTTAGTGAATAAGTACTGGAGAACCGAGGTCTCAAAACCAGCATCCTAGCGTGACTCAAGGTCAATGTGGTAGTGGGTAATGAAGGTATGTGCTGACTTCCAAGTAGCAGCCCTGCAGATTTCCTGGATAGGGACGTCCCTGGAAGCAGTCACTGAAGCAGCGGTATGGCGGGTAGAATGAGCTCTTATCCTTCTGGGAGGCTCCATGCCTGCCAATCTATAGCAGAGATCTATGCAGGAGGTGACCCACCTGCCTATCGTCCGCTTGGCTGCAGGTCTGCCAGGTGCTGCTTCAGCGTAGGTGACAAACAGCTCGCGAACCTCTCCCAGAACTTCAGCCATCCGCTCCTTATAATAAGGGCGTTCTTCTAGGGTCCAAAGTATGGAGCCTATATTCGGCCTCCAAGGTGTGACTGGGGTAGAACACCGGCAGAGTCAACACCTGGTTAAGGTGAAACTCCGACACCACCTTCGGAAGGAATTTTCGGGTGGAGGCGCAGGACAACCTTGTCCCTGTGGAAGACCAGATAAGGAGACTATGGAGAGCGCCTGGAGCTCTCCCATCCTTCTGGCTGACATGATAGCCACCAAGAAGGCAGTCTTCCACAACTGGTGAGAGATGTCACACCTGTGCATCGGTTCAAATGGCTTGCCCATGAGCTTAGCCAATACCAGCAGTAGATCCCACAAAGGTGGAGGTACTCGCACCGGAGGGGATATGTGATCAAGGCCTTTGGAAAAGCGCCCAACAACCTTCTCCTGCACCACCGATCGCTTCCCAGCCCACGCCCATTAAGTAGAGATGGCTTCCAGGTGCACCTTAAGGGTCGTCTACCAAAGCCCTTGCTGAGAAAGGGACCATAGGTAGTCCAGAATGCTGGCCAAGGAGCAGGAGGAAGGGTCCAACCCCTTATCCTGACACCAAATGGAGAATCTCTTCCATTTGAAAGCATAGCATTTTCTGGTCGACTCCTTACGGGATGCCTCAACAACATTAAGGACCTCATCGGAAAGACCCAAGGCCTGGAACTCTAGCCGCTCAGGAACCAGGCCATCAGGTGCAGGGACTGAAGGTCTGGATGGAATACCTTCCCCTGATTGACCAAGATCAGGTCCAGGCGGGCTGGAAGCCACCTCGGGAGCCTGGAGCAGAGGCTGAGGAGATCTGGATACCAGAACTGGCGGGACCAGTCTGGGGCTACCAGAATCACCTGCGCCCTTGTCCCTCCTCGCCTTGAGAAGCACCTTGTGGATCAAGGGAAATGGGGGAAGGCGCAGAAGAGGCCCGGGGTCTACGGCCTCCAGAAGGCATCCCCCTGCAGCAAGCCCTGCTGAGGGGGGCGGGCATGAAACAGCCTTAGCTCCGCATTCTCCCTGGAGGCAAACAGGTCCACCTGAGGTGTGCCCCAGTGGGACAGACCGTTTACTACCTCCGGCAGGAGAGAACACTCGTGAGATGCAGCACCCATCCGGCTTAGGGCATCGGCCAGAGTGTTACAGGCTCCCGCCACATGGATGGCTAGGAGATCCGCCTCCAGACTGCTCACAAGAGGAAAGTGCGGACAGCTTCCTTGCATAAGGGCAAGGAGTGCGTCCCACCCTGGCGGTTTAGGTAGTACATGGTCGTGGTATTGTCCGTCTGGACCTGGACCACTTGACCCTGTACAAACTGAGCGAAGGTGGTGAGAGCTAGTTGGACCACTCGAAGCTCCAGCAGGTGGATGTGGCATTGAGACAGAGGGGACCAGAGGCCATGCGCTCTGTGCTCCCCCAGATGGGCACCCCAACCCAACAGAGGCATTGGTCATTAGAATGACCGTCGGCTCAGGGCAGACAAACTGGATGCCCTCCTGCAGATGAGCTGGAACGATCCACCACTGGAGAGCGTTCCACATCTCTTGGGTCACTGCCACTGGCTGATCCAGAGGACCGGAGCGCTGTGACCACTGAAGGGGATGCATGTGCCAGCGGGCCCAATGGACCATGCCGGTGCAGGCAGCCATGAGGTCCAGGAAGTCCCGGGCAGGGCGCAATTTGCCCAACCAGAAATGACTGGGCAAAGTAGGAAAGAACCTCGGCCCTGTCCACCGGAAGCTGTGCTCTGGCTTGAAGAGAGTCGAGCTCTGCCCCGATGAATTGAATCACCTGCATTGGCACGAGTTCCAATTTGGCCTCGTTCAGGAGGCCAATCTGAGAGCAGACCTGGAGGGCCAGATCCCTGGACCGCTCCACCTCCAGCCTGGAGGGAACTGCAATCAGCCAGTCGTCCAGGTAAGGGTACACCTGTACCCTTTGGTGCTGCAGGAATGCTGTCACCGCTGCCATGCATTGGTGAAGACCCTGGGAGCTGGAGAGAGGACCCTGGGAGCTGGAGAGAGGCCGAAGGGCATGGCCCGGAACTTGTAAAGGGACCCTTCAGCTCTGAAGCGAAGGAATCGCTGGTGGGACGGACGAATTGGGACGTGAAACAATGTGTCCTGGAGGTCCAGAGAACAGAACCTCACACCTCGTTCCAAGGATGGAATGATCTGTGCCAAAATGACCATCCTGAATGTTCTAGACCTTAGGAACTTGTTCAGGTAGTGTAGGTCTAGAATGGGGCGCCAGCCCCCCGTCCTTTTCGGGACCAGGAAATACCTGGACACAAACCCCGGGTCTGGTGGAGGATCCGCCACCTCCTTGATCATCTTTTTGGAGGAGCAGAGCAAAGGTCGGCAGCGAGCCCGAGCAGAAGCTGTGGACTATAGCTCCCGAGGGAGACCGCTTCGATAGGGTGGGGCCTGCTCAAATTCCAGAGGCAGACTGCTCCTCACCGCCTCCAACACCCAGCGGTCCAGGTGGAAAAGTGGCGGAGCTGTCTGCCCCATGGGGGAACCTGGGGGGGTGATGAGGCGGGGGGGGGGGCGAAACCCGTCACTGAGCAGGCTTGGAAGAAGGACCGGCCGAGGGACCTCCTGGGCCTTTTCCTCACGGCTTCCTGCTGGAGGAAGCTGCAGGCTTGGCTTTGGGGTGCCCAGTGTGAGCCTTCTGGCCCTCATGCTGGTGTTGCTGGGCCAGACATGCTGCAGGGGCAGAAGACCAAAAGGGCTTACGCTGCTGCTGGTGGCCTTTGTCCTTATCAATCCTCTGCAAACAATCCTCCATCCCGGGACCAAACAAGTTGGTACCCAGGAAGCGAACATCTGCCAGCTTGTGCTGGGTATCTGCTGTGAAGGTGGAGATCTGCAGCCAAGCTCTGCGGTGCAAGGCCACTGTGGCTGCTACTGACCGGGCACAAGAGTCTCCAATGTCAAGAGCAGCTTGGATCCGTTGCTTTATCACCACCCTTCTCCGATCCCGCACCTGCTTGACTGTAGTCTGGAGGTCAGCCAGGAGATGAATCACCTCATCCAGGGAGCCCAAAAGGGCGTGGGAAAAGTGTGCCATCAGTACAGCCGAACTGGCCTGACAAAGGCCTAAGGAGGACGCAGCATAAACTTTACACCTAGAGTAGTCCAGTTTCTTGGATGTTATCCGGTGGCTTGTCCACGTCACAAGCATTTCCAGAGCACCAGAAAACACTGTCTGTCACCAACCCCTCCGCAGAGGGGTGCTCCGAGAATCCGGGGAGTGAGCCGGTGGGAACGGCATACTTCCTGGCCATCCTGGCCGAGGGAGCTGGACAAGAAGCCGGCCGCTGCCATAGCTCCAGGGCTGGGCCAACAATGGCTTCGGCCACAGGAAAGGCCTCCGTAGGTGAATCCCCTCGGTCCAGTATCTCTGTGAGGGGATACTTGGCCCGCTTTGACACGGGTTCGAGCTTCATCCCAGTAGATTCTGAGATGAGCCAAAGTAATCCCATGAACGAGGATGGCATCTCGTCCACCGACTGTTCCCCAGAGGACTCCGGGTCGCGAGGCCTGGAGAACAGGGAAGAGTCATCGTCAGACTCAGAGGAGTCTGCAAACAGCTGCTGAGGGCTATCGAGAGTGAGAGGGTGACGACAACCGATGGTGCAACCCATGACTTGAGAGAATCCTTGGTCGGAGCCCCAGTTTTTGGTTGTGGAGGTGGGGGTTCCACCACGATGGGTGGTGCAGCTGGTTTCGGACGAACAGCCGGCGCCGGCTCCTCGATGACCATGAGGAGTTGTTTCAGCTGCTCAGGTGACAGCCACTTAATGGCTGGGGAAGGCGATGGGCGATGGAGTCTGCTTGCTCCTGGACAAACTGAGCTGCTGCCACATCAGATCCTCGAAGCGCAGACGCAACCTGCGCCGGAGCCTATCCTCCGAGAAGGAGGACGACGACGAGGATGAGCAGTGCTGTGACAGACCGTCGATGTCTGTGGAATCGGCTGGACCGAGGGGAGGTCTGAGACAGATCCTCGGCGTTTCCGAGGGTGGGTCTGGGAGGGAGCGGGGGGAACCCATACCTCCCCCGGCTCAGGGACCTTAACCGGGGACTCCGGCACAGGAGGCATGGGCAAGTTCTCAGTTTCCACTGGGGGAACCGGTGAAGATGGGTTGTCAGCTTCTCCAGGTCGACAGTCCGTCCGATGGGTCGAAAAAAAAATCTCGACTGCATCGACAGGTGTCTCGGCCGGCTGACCCGAAGGGGACACCATGAAGCCAGCGGCCTTAGCCCCAACCTCGACCGAAGTAGAGTGTCGACTATCCGGGGAAGTGGACCTCTCCCGCTCCCACGAATGTAGACAGTGGGACTTACCTTTTGAGTCCTTTTCCTTGGACCGAGAGGAGTGTCCGGATGGCCCCTCTCCTTTAGTAGAGAGGAATAGACAAAGCTCCTTAAAATGAAGCAGAGTAGGAGGAGCCCAAGGAGAGCGGGATAAATGCTGCGACAGGAGACTAAGAAGAATAAGAAGACTATGACGAGGCCTGGGCCCGCTTCCTCCACGAGGGCGATCATTTGCTCAAGTTGCTCAGTTGAGCCCGCCGCCGGACACCACCCAATGGGCCTCCTTCGACTTAACCAGAGGAATAAGTCTCTCAGGGCGCCCAAGTTGAAGTCTGGCAGCACAGTCTTAAAGAACGTTGACCGATAAGGACTTTCACAATTCGCAGGCCTGTGGATCGTGTTCGAGCCCAAGGCAGTCAACGCACGTGGAGTGCGGATCTGTCCGAGACATCTTCTGTCCACAAGGGCACCGCCGAAATCCGGAAGTCTAGTTGTCCATCACAGCCACAAAGGAAGAAGACCAAAGTCTAGAAAATTTAAGTACAAGTTTCGGTTTAACCGATGAGTTAGGATCCAGGCCTAAAAAACGCAGCGCGCTAAGGAGGGAACCTGAACTTCCAAGCGGTAAGGAAGATCTGGCGTCATGGGGCGGAGCTTAGAGTTTTACCACGTGGGTAGGAGGGAGGAGCCAGCTTGAAGACCGTCCGGCAAGATTTAAACCGGCAAGGAACCTGCAGCAAGTGTGGCTAGAACAACATATCCATGTCCCTAGAAACGGGAATTTCCCCTCCTGGAAAAGAAGCTGAAAAAACTAAGGGGGATGGACAGCGGTAAGGTATTACCTTAGAGAGGCTCTTGCAGTAGGCAATTACATATTAGGACCGAGTCCCAAGCAGTCTGGAACAAAGAAGCACACGCGGGAGGAGGAAACTACTCGTACAGAGATCCTCTGGTTGCAGAGGACTTAAGAAAGAAGCCCTTGCAGAACAGCCAACTAGAAGCCGGCTCCACGGCAAGAAGTAATGTCCGAACTAGTGTTTCGTAAAGGTACGGACAGAAGTCCAAGTTGCGGCTGCGTAAATATCAGCCACTGACACATTCTTGAAACAAGCAGCAGAGGCCGCGACACCCCTGGTGGAGTGACCCCTGACCTGGCAAGGTGTTGAGAGACTTGTAGCAGAAAGTGATACAATGAACCAACCATTTGGACAATTATTGTTTGCAAAAAGCATTGCCCTCTCTTTTGCTGGCAAAAGAAAGACAGTTGGTCAGTCTTTCCAAGATCCTTTGTCCTGTTGGTGTAGTATCTCAGAATCCGAACAACATCCAGAGTATGTAAGATACTCCCCGTGATTGGAGTGCTGTGTGAAAAAAACACAGGCAGTTCAATGGACTGGTTCAACGTAGATTCCACTACCACCTTAGGGAGAAACTTAGGATTGAGGCACAGAGCCATATGTTCTTTATGGAAAAATCAAATATGAAATTTTGCAGAGACCTGAAGCTCTTCGAGCAGAAGTAATGTCCACTAGGAGAGTCTTCCACGAAAGGAACTTAAGGTCTGCTGAGGCTGCCGGATCAAAGGGAGGCAGCGTAAGCCTCGAGAATGAAATTCAAATCCCAAGGGGGAGCAGGAACCTGAATTTGGGGGGTCTCCGATGGAGAACCCCTCACCGGAAGGTCTTCGCGACCTCCAGCTGAGCTAAAGTTCTGTTCCCACAGGGAACATAAGCAGCCAGAGCCGCCATGTGAACTTTCAAAGAGGAATGACAGAGACCCAGGTCGAAGAGAATGCATGCATGTAGTCCAGTAGTCGCCCAACAGGACAGGAGAAAGGCTCCAGGTCTTTGGACGAAGCCCAGACGAAGAAACGTTTCCATTTCATGGCATAAGTAGAACGAGTGGACGGCTTTCTGGCTTCCACCAAGATCTCTGCCACTTGTGGGGAAACCCCAAAGCGGGCTTGTGCTATGTCTATAGGAGCCAAGCATGCAGCTGAAGGGACTTGAGGCCGGGTGGACCAGGGATCCCCTATCCTGGGTCAACAGTAGTCGTGAAAGTGGAAGAGGAAGTGGAGGTTCCTTTGAGTACTGTTGCAGAAGAGAGAACCAAACTTGCCTGGGCCAGAAGGGAGCGATGAGAATCATACAGGCCCCCCAAGCAGAGATTGTGCAGGATCCTTGGAATAAATGGAATTGGGGGAAAAGCAGACAAATCTGCCCTTCCAGTCTAGGAGACAGGGCGTCTCTCCAGAGTCACCCGTGCCTTGGAACGAGCGAGCAAAAGGTGGGCAGTTGTGTGTCTAGAGGGGACGCGAACAGGTCGACCCGAGGGGTTCCCCAACGCAAGAAGATGTCATCTGCCATTTCCTGATCCAATTCCCACTCGTGAGGTTGTACCGAGGATTGACTCAAGCGATCTGCAATGAATTCTCTACCCCCGGGACGTGGACTGCTGTAAGGTGAAGGCTGTGGAGGGTTGCACATTCCCAGACCCGCATCGCTTCACGACAGAGGGTAGGAATGGCCCCCCGGTTGTCGAGGTACCAGACTACACTGTCGGTCTGGATGGCCAGATGACCAGGAAGCAGAAAAGGGTGCAGTGCCTGAAGAGCATACAACACCGCTCTGACCTTCAGCATGTTGATGTGAAGCGTCTGCTCGAGTTTGGACCAAGGGCCCTGTGTCCACTGGGATCCCAAATGGGCTCCCCAACCTTCGCCTGAGGCGTCAGTTTTCAGCGTTTGGGAGGGAGGAGGAAGACAGAAGGGAACTCCGACAAAGGTTCTCTTGAACCAACCACCAGTGCAAATCCCGAAACATCAGGGTAGAGACCAGCACCTCTTGGTCTAAGTCGACCAAGTGATCCCACTGAGAACGAAGAGTCCACCGAGAGATTCTCATGTGGAGCTGCGCATGCAGACCTGTTGGAATTGCAGCCGACATGAGCCCCAGGAGACAAAGGACCAACCTGGTGGTCACTCACCTGTGGGAGGACAAGTTGCTTGCCTGAGCCTGGAGGGTGGCCACCCCGTCTGGGGGCAGAATGGCCATATCAGTGGTAGTGTCCAGAACCACCCCGATAAACTGGAGACGTTGCGATGGGATCAAATGGGATTTTGTCTGGTTAATGGTAATACTCAGGCTGGTAAAAACCTGCCTGGTAAGAAAGGGAACGCAGGAGTTCCTCCTTGGACGGGGCCGCCAGAAGCCAATCGTCCAGGTACAGGAAAACCTGAACTCAGTATGCAGGTGGGCTGCCGAAAGAACAAATGGGAGGGCCATGAACTGGTAGTGGTCCTCCTGGAAAGCAAACTGGAGGTATTTGCAGTGGGAAGGGCGGATAAGGATATGCAGGTATGCATCCTGCATGCCCAGAGCACACAGCTACTGTCCCAGCCGAAGGAGGGGCAGGACACTGTAGGGAAGAGCATCCTGAACCTTTTTCCCTCCACGAACAGATTCAGGGAGCAGAGGTCTAGAATGGGCCTCACGTCTCCAGTCTTCCTGGAGACCAGGAAGAAATGCGAGTAGAGTAGGGGGAGGGACAGGTTCTATTGCCTCCTTCAACAGAAGGAAGGAGACTTCTTCCTGAACCCCGAGAAGGTGTTCTGGGGAGTAAGACGACCGGGGGTGGGGGGGTCTGAAGAAATTATGGTGTGGCCCTCTGCTATGAGCTGGAGGACCCAAGAGTCTGAAGTGATCCTCTCCCAACCCAGCAGATGTAGGGAGAATCTCCTGCCCACCAGTTCCTCTGGATCGACCAGAAGCTGTGGGAGAGGGAGGGAGTCAGAAGATGTGAGGCAGCACCACAGCTGGAGGTCCCGCAGCTTGTTTGGGTGGGGGGTGTCTCACAGCCAGAGGGGCCCGGCATTTGTTGGCCCGCTTTCCTTGTGGTTTCACCTTAGGCCGTGCGCGACGGTGAAAGGAACAGCGCTGCACCTGAGGGACTCTGTACATAGAGTCAACCTCCTTGACAGCAGTGCCCTTCTCTCGCAGTCCAGTAATGATGTCCTTGACATAAACACCGAACCTCTGAAAGGGGCGTCCGGGATTACTTGGTTAGCCTCTGAGGCTAACCAATTTACCTGAAGCCAGGCATGTTGCGCGGGCTCGATGAGCAGCACAGCTTGGTCCAGAAGCATCCACAACATCATAAGTGGCGCACAGCATGTGTCTACTAGCCGAACATGCAGAGCGGACCAGGTCTGCCACTTCCCGTTTAGTCTGTGACTGAAGAATGGAATCCAACTTGGCTTCCACCTCGCTAAGGATAGCCTTCTGGTAATCCCCATGTGAAACACATAGTTCAAGGCTCTAATGCCCAGAGTGGAAGAACAGACCTTCATGCCATACTGGTCCAGAAGGCAGAATTCTTTATCGAGTGGAGATGAGCTCAGGTGTTTTGGGTTAGCTGAACGGCCGTGGGCGGTGCTGATCACGACCGAATCAGCCTTCGGGTGTGACGTGAGAAAGTCAACCCCCTCGGGAGCCTGATACAGCCTGTCCGCCTTCGGGGTGCTCAAGCAGATGGTTGTTTCCAGATAGTGGAAATGAGGTAGGCGTGAGGCTCGATCCAGGGTGGAATTAAACGTGGAAGTGACCTCTGGCAAATCCAAATGAGCAGCTAGCTTCTGCCTCTGTGGATCCGGCTCCAGAGATTTCCACTGATGAAGAGCCTGGATTTTGCTTAACAACTCCGTAAAAGAGGGATCCTCCGGAGGTGGACTTTGGAAGAGTCCTGGGCTTGTCAGGAGTGTGAGGCTCATCTGAATTGGAGCAGTTACAGTCCTCCGATGAGTCTGAAGAAGGAGACTTAAACCCCTCCCCACTCGAGGAGGAACATGGCCCGGGGAGAAGAGGTGCCTCCCAGCTTTGGGCCCGTGGCGGTGTCTCTGGGGTTGGGGGCTCTCATCCCGGTGATGGGGACTGGGTCAGTCATTGGGAGGTGGCTCTCACCTCCTGGGGAACTAAGCCTTGGCCTCAGCCCACCAAGAAGCCAGAGTCTCCCTCAAATCCACCGGTGGCCGAGGGGGTGGTGGAAGGGGGGGGGGAAATACGGATACCGGAAGTATCTGTAGAAGAGTATCCTTAGCCCAATGGCAGGAAGCCCGGCATTGGATACTGCGGTGCTGGATAAGACAGCGCAAGACCTGGCACCAGGGGCTCTACTGGGGTAGAAGGTCATGGAAGAGGCCCTACAGGCGGGCCAGGACCAGGTAGCCCGGCAGGCATCTGGTCCAGCATCAGGGTGACGTCCGGTAAGGGATGTTGGCCGACAATGGGGCAGGCATCCAAGGATCAGCTATCAGACCATCCAGACCTACAGGAGGAAGCCTGACGGAGGCGCTGAAAAGTCCCCAGCGGCGTCCAGGGGAGGGCCGGAGGAATCCTCTGGGTCCAGCTACGGAGACATAGGGGCCTTGGACGGCAGGCGAAGGCTGTGGGAGGGCCCAGCAGCAATTGGATAAATACAAGGGATCCGTGTAGGCTCCATCACGAGTGACTGGCCGGACTGGGACGCAGGCCTCTGACTGAGGGATCTGGGTGGGCACAGGAGGAGCAGACATCCGACTGATTGGACCCAGCGCCTGAAAAGGCCGCAAGAGGGGAGGCAACCTTGATAGGCAGCTTGACGGCCGCTCCAGGCGTAATGGGGAGCCAACGTCCGACCTACCAGAGAGGCTCAAGCCACATACGTGCAGGGGCGCCTTTACTGAGAGCAGAGGCCTTTATCTCGGAGGCTCCCACTGGCCTGAGCATGAACCAGCCGGGGGCAACAGACACCGTCTCAGATCAGACACCACCAAGACAGCTGTCGGGGAATGGTCCCCAGAGGGGCGTTACCTGAAGGGTGGCGACCCCAGCCAAAGTCGCTGTGGATGAGTCCTCCGCCCATGGGAGGTGGAAGCCTGTCAGAGCTTTTTCAGCTCCTTTTCCATGGAGGACACCTACTTTAGGATGTGGGCCACCAGGGACTGCTGGCTTCTGCGCGTAGCAGTGTTGAACTTCAGGCAGTGCCGACAGGAATTCACTGGGGTGGTGGGCCTGGGCAGATAAGACAAAAAATGGCAGTCCTTGTGCGGGAGTTGGGCGCTGCACTTGTTTTTGTGCTCTGATGTGGTAGGGGTTGACATACATGGCAGGTGAAAGAATCCTGATGAATATCTTAGAAATAAATTAAAAAAAAATAAATAAATAAACCACACACACACACACACACACACACACACACACACACACACACACACACACACACACACACACACACGGTACAACTACCGGTGGACTGACGAGCAGTGGAACTTAACCACGAGGCGCTGTCAAAAGCAAATGGCGGGAAAGAACTGGAAGGCAGGCATGGGGGGACTGCTCCTTTATACCATGTCACCCGAACGTGGGCGGTCCCCCGCCACAGACTGCTAGCTAGAAATTTTTCTGTGGGGTCCCAAACGCCTGCCGGCTTCAGTGCCATATGTAATTACCTACTGCAAGAGCCCTCTCGAAGTAAGATCCTCCGCTACCCTTCGATACCCTGTCCCTGACCAAGTCTGCAGGAGCCAGGCATGCAGGTGCAGAGAGTGGAGATTCAGGTGTACCAAAATACCCCACTCCTGAGAGGGCAAGCAAGAAGATAGGAGTAGAGGAATTGGAGGTTCCATTGCCAATTGCTGGAGCAACGGGAACCAAATCTGTCGAAGCCAGAACGGCGCTATGAGAATCATGATGGCTTGTTCCGCTTTTAGCTTGAGCAGTACTCTGAAGCAGTGGGAAGGGAGGGAAGGCATATAGGCATCTCCCTGTCAGAGGGGGACAACGCATCTTGCCAAACACACACCAGGCTCTGGATCTACCGAACAGAAATTGGGCAGTCTAGCGTTAAGTGGGGACACAAAAAGGTCCAGTTCTGGAAGTCCCCATCTTTCAAAGAGGCAGTCTACTACATCCTGTAGTCGCTCCCAATTGTGAGCCTAAGAAAGAACAGCAGAAGCTGTCTGCAAGGGTGTTTTGAACTCCTGGAACATGAACTGCTGAGAGTTCCTGGTTGTGCTTCACTGCCCAGTACCAGACTCATGGCTTCTCTGCAAAGTGGATAAGAGTGTGCCCCCTTGCTGGTTTATGTAGAAGACCACCGGCATGTTGTCTGTCTGGATCAGTAGGGGGCCTGGAAGAAAGATCTGGAACACCTATAAGGCGTACAGAACGGCTCTCATCTCCAGCACATTGATGTGGAGGTTGCTTTCCAAAAGGAGTCCACATTCCTCTTGTCTGATGGTCTTTGACATGTGCAATCCATCCTAGTCCTGAGGCATCAGTTGTCAGGATCTGTTGAGGACTGGAATTTTGAAAGGGAGCCCTGGACTTTGGAGTGGTGGCTCACCCCTTCTGGCTAAAGTCTGATGCACTGCCTTGGAGATCCAAACTGGCTGTTGGAGACAGTCCAAATGCTGGTCCCACTGTACTCTAAAGGTTTCACTGGAGAACCCTCATGTGTAGACCAGCTAAGGGTATAGTCACAATGGCGGCTGCCATATGGCCTAGCAGTTGCAGGACCATTCTGCCTAGAGTCTGGTTTGTAGAAATTACCATTCAAGCCAGTGCTCTTAGTCAAACTGTCCTGTCTGAGGGGAGAAAGGTTCTCCCCTGGATGATTTCCAAGACTGCCCCTATGTATTATAATCTCAGACTGGGCCAGGAGGATGACTTGGGAAGATTCAAGATAACCCCCAGGTCTTAGAACAGTTAGAAGGTACTTTCCAGTGTGTTGACACAGCTGTTCCCTTGTGGGAGCCAGTCGTAGATGTTATGTCCCTACCTCCAGAGAGCTACTGCCACCACCGCCAGGCACTTGAACACTTGCGGTATGGAGGAAAAGATCGAACAGTGCTCTGAACTGGTGGTGCTCTCCCTGGAAGAAGAAGCGAAGGTATTTTCTGTGGGACGGCAGAATTCGGATATGCATACGAGTCCTGCATGTCCAGGGAGCAGAGCCAGTTCCCTTGGCGAAACATGGGAGCAATCCAGGCAATGTCACCATCGTGAACCTTTCGTATTCGATGAAAAAGTTCAGCTGACCGAGATCCAGGATGGTACTAAGGACCCCTGTCTTTCTGGGACTAGAAGTGGGAGTAATATCCCCTTTGGACTTTGTGGCAGTGCTTGGATTGTTTTCTTGCTCAGGAGGGCAAGCATTTCTGCCCGAATGAGGCTCATGTGGGATGGGGAGCAATGGGTGGGAATCTGTGGGTTGCTTGGAGAAATTTGGGCAAATTCCAGTGCGTAACCCCTTTCTATAATATGGAGTATCCACTAATCTTCGATGATATTGGACCAACCTCTGAGGTATAGGAGGCAGAGAGTGACAGACGGATATACATCTGCCTGGAAAAATGTAGAAAACTGTTTTCTGCAAGGATCCGTCTTGGCACCATTAATTTCCAGATCTTTATATCAGATTTCTCACACAGTTATTTCAGAGTAATATTTCAAACCATGCTGATTGTAAACTTGCCAACGTCTGTATGGGTTCAGAAGACCATAAAACTATCCAGGAAGATCCGAATAAACTGGAAGCCTGATCCATAAAATAGAATTTAAGCTTTAATGTATCAAAATGCAGTGTACTACATTTTGGCAAAAAGAATCCAAATAAACAATATGTTCTTTATTGTAATACACTAAAATTAGTGAAAGATTTGGGGATCACTGTTTATTCAGGTCTTAACTTTGATGATCATGTCACAAGTATTATCAGTAAAGCAAACAAAATATGGAGGGCCATCCACCATAATATTTCTTCAAAAAACCCAGACATTCTGTTGCAGTTGTCTAGAGCTTATGTAACACCTTACTTTGATTTTGTTTCTCAGCTTTGGAGTCCATTTAGAAAAGAAAAAAAAAAAAAAAAAAAGAATTGAGAGAGTTCAGAGAAGAGTTACTAAAGCTGTAACATCTAACAAACCTTTCTTACGAAGGAAAGAGCACTGAAGTTTAACCTAATGACACTCGAGGACCAGAGATTTAGGGGTGATCCCTTATTTACATGGAATATCATTCAGGATCCTTTACTTTTAGTCGATTGTGGCCTTGACTTTAAAGTATCTGTAAACACCCGAGGGCATCCATTACAATTTGCAAGAAACGGATGCAACTCAAAGAAAAGGTCATAGTTTTTTTCTCTGAGAGTTAAGCCATGGAATCTGCTGCCTGAGGAGATTTAGTAAGGACAAAATTACCTTCAAAAATAGATTGGACAGCTACATGAGATCAGGAAATCACTTACATTATACGCAAACTATGAAGCTCCATGGGCCTCACAGCCTTTTGCTTCTTGCAATTCTTAGTATGGTTCCTAGTATTAGTAAAGGGAGAACTGCCCGCCTACTGCCTCTCTGTCGCTCCGCCAGAGGAGAAGAGCGGGCAGAGTGTCATGCAGTGGCTGTTGAGTGAGCAAGGGAGCTCAAGCATGTTTGGTATTCTTAGGTCCCTGTGCCCCGGGGGGGGGGGGGGTCTTTCCTCTTTTAACCCCCCCTTTGCTGTTGTCTACCCTGCTGGCCTTGTTGCCTGCAAAAGGAAAGACCTAGATGGGGTTGGCTGTCTTGGACCTCAGAAACTGCCCCTCTCGGCCCCCACCACAGTCCTGCAGGCCAGTGATGATTTTTTCAGCTTCCTGGCTGAAAGAACTGGTCCTCGGAAAGGGAGACCAGGATAGTGTCCTGCAAATCCTGGCGCAAGCCCGAGACCCTCAACCAGGAGTAGCACCATAGGCATATCCCTGCAGCAGCTGCTCTAGCAGCAGTGTCTGCCAAGTCTTATCAGCAACTTCAGATGCGCTTGCCAACATTGGCACTGGACTGGTGGAGAACAGCTAACAGCTCTGTCTTGTTAATGGAATCAGGCTGTGACAGAGGCAGATCCATGGCCTTATTTCAGATACATCACAACGTGCGCCAGAAAAGTTAATGACCGGACCATGCAAGAGGCTGAAAAGTAAGTCTGGCCAAAATGGTCCATCTTGGGGCCAGACCAGTGGTGTGAAGGGAAGAGGCATCATGCCTTACCTCCTGCCATGCCAGCGACCTTGGTGGTGCGAGCAGGTCGCTGGGGTGGGTGGGAGAGGATAGAGCATCTGGAGGATAGCTCTCCTCCCCTGGGGAGGCACGTGGAGACTGGCGCATCTGACACCTAGCAGTGGCTGGGTGCCAGAACGCCAGAGTCCTGTATGTAGGGATAGGGCAGAGTAGTTCACTGGCATGCTGTGGGCAGTAGCGCACACAGCTTGGCCACTGCCGGCACTTAACATTACTCTGCTCAAAAGGGGGCACCCCTGCCCCCAAAGAAAGAAAAAGCAGGAGGAGAAAATATCCTAGGCATGGCTGCATGAATGCAGACCCCTGCAGGTGCCGCTCCCGTGAATGGCAGGCGTCTCCCGAACTGGACCCATGTTTGGCAGGTTGAGGGATCTGTCGCCCTGCCATGGGGGGGTGTTAAAGCCATGGAGGAAGAAAGGAGGCCTGGGGGGTCCAGCAAGGAGGATGGCCGCACGGGAACAGAGGATGACATGGTTTTAAAAGTCCATCTTCCTGGACTACTTGTCTGGAGGTTGGGAACTCTTACGCTTCAGCTGGAGAGTCCTCCCATGAGCGGCTGTGAGAATCATCGAATCCGCTTAGGGTTGTTTGCTCAAATGTGGCTCCTCCCTAGGGGTCCCTATAAGAGCAGTCCTATATAAAAGTGACCAGCCTTCTTAGGAAATGCCAAGGTCATGGAAGGGTGTTTCCAGGCTATTTTCCAACATCTTGGAAAGGGTTCCACTAACGGTGAAATGCCTAATGGTTTCGGGTCAGACAATCCGGAAACCACTGCCTTGTAGACAGCAGGTTCCGACCTGAAGCCCTACAAACAGTGGGCTGATCCTGCTGGCTGAGACCCTAGTGTAAGCTTGTGGGGCCCGATAGCCAGGGAAACGAGGGGCCTGGGAAGGCCCTAGTCCATAAAACTCCCCGCCGGACATCTGAGTGAAGTGGGGGGGCCTTCAACGGTAACCAAAGAGCAGGGAAACCTGAGTGGCAGAGTCTGATCTCGCACTGGAAGCGGAACTTTTGGAAACCTTATGTGGAGACCTGGGACGGGATTCTGACCTGGACCTGTTCTTGTCCCGATGATGGTGCTGCCCCGCTCCATTTCCTCTCTCTCTGGGGGAGGAATCCTTAGTGGAGGAGGAGGAGAAAAATTGTGCCCAGAGTGGGTGGTCTTCTGCCCAGCGGCCACTTGCTCAAGAAGGTATGCTGTCAGGTGGCTGACTAGTCCTCCTGTTGAAGCAGAGGCAATGCGGGCAGGCATCTGGCTTATGGCTGGGACCTAGGCACAGCAGGCAGGCCAAGTGGCAGCCTTTTGCAGGGATTTACCTGCCGCATGTGCACTTAGATTCCCACTGCTATGTGGAAGTTGGATGGGTAGACATACGCGCTGAATGTTACTTTGATGACAAAAAACAACTACGCGAAGTGCAAAAATGGCAGTCAACTGGAAGCAGGGGGCATCTGTGGAGCAGAGATGCACAGGTCGACGGCGTGGGAGAAGAAAAACCCTGAGGTGTTGCTGGGGGACCACCCACTTTATACCACTGGTGACACTGGGGGTAGGGCTAACATCAGGGGCAGTCCCCTGCCTTGAAGTGCTAGCTAGAATTTTTCCATGGGATCCTAGTGCCTGGTGGCAGTCCTAATGGTTACAGCCTGCTGCAAGAGCTCCATCTCAAGTGAGATTTCAATTTCCTAGTAAAATGTAATGAAACAAACGGCTCTTTATTCTGCAAGCGTCAATTTTCATGTTCTCACCATCAGGGACACCTGCAAGTTTATCAATATATACCAAACACATTTGATCACTTAAACTCCTAGCTATCCTTTCAGTGACTCAGACATTACTTACGTGACAGTGGTACCACGGCCCAGGGTATCTCCTCGTGGGTCCTCAATCACAGAGAATTCATTGGAGTCAGACTCCCAAATATGTTGAGTATCATTGTTGTGCTTGGATGTCACAATAACCTTGTCGGCCACAAGGAAGGCAGAGTAGAAGCCAACACCAAACTGACCAATTAGCTCAGATGTTGATTGGGAATCCTCCTGCACTTCACTAATCTTGCTTAAAAACTCACTTGTACCAGACTTGGCAATGGTTCCGAGGTTTTTAATCAGCTCGGCTTTAGTCATACCAATGCCAGTGTCCGTGACGTGAAGCATGTTTTTATCTTTATCACACTGTAAGAAAACCAGACAAAGACTTAATAAGGTTTATTCCCCCCCCCCACAAAAGAGTTTTGCTCAGTTCCCTTGCCCCCCCCCCCCAATCTTGGTGGTGCCACCTCCTTTTAAGCTGGTGGATGGCAATGTGGCTGTCACTGCTCATTTAGATTTAAGGGGCACAGGATGTCATGTGACCTTCACCTACCATCATGCCCTCAGCATGGGATTCCTGAACTCTACGCTAACCCCAGTGTCCCAAATGGCAGCTTGGTGCGCTGCAGCCACACAAGGGAAACTTTCCAAAAACATACTAAAATAGGACAGAAAACTCCAGCATGTTTGCCATTAAGTTCCACCAGTTCTGGCTAAAAACTGGTGCTTTACATCTGTTTGCCAACAGCATAAGCAAACTTATGCTGTGATCACTCAGACAGGGCTTTTGGTGTTTTTGGGGGAGCATGTCCCTCTCCAATCACAAATTTGGGTTTAGCAAGCTACTCCTGCCTGCTCTATGGTCACTTTGAATCTACTTAGCCAGTCACAGAACTGGAAAGTGGAAGTTAATGCGACACTGTGCACTACCTTGAAGGTTCCTACTAGGAACACTTGCCCAACCCAACATGGTCTCCTGCAGCCACTCAGCAGCATTTCCCATTTTCTCTTAGATCCCCCACCACACAGCAAGTACAGGCAAGCAAGATTGGAAAAATGCTCATTTGTGGAAGTGGTTGTGGAGTACTTTATAACCCATCCAATAACCTGACCTACAGAACTTAAAGCAACTGAACAGCGTTGCAAATCAGAGTATTGTGCTCCAATTTAAGATACTGCATTCTGTGCTTTTACAGCACCATTCAGTGGCAGAGCCATGTCGGGGGGGGGGGGTCAACCAGGGGCTCCAAGTTGCCAGATAGCAATTGCCAAATTGATAAAATGTGATGTGGCCTGCTGCACAGTATTTTTTTTTTTATCCACCGAATTTTAATTTATTTTTTTGATTTACTGATAATGGACTAGGAAAGGCACACAGAGCTGCGACACCTTGTTTCCACATGTGTCCGTGTGGCTGTGGGTGGTGTTTCATGGACCCACTTTAAGTTGGTTAGGACACTGGGGAAACTGCCCTACTCTGGTCAAGTGGTCTTAACTTGCAGCTGTACAACAGAAATAGGAAAAACCCACAAACAAACAAAGCCACCAAAGGTAGCCACAAGGAACCCTGGATACAGCTGTAGTGCTACTAGTACACACTTATGGTCTAAGAAAGAATTTTTTTTTTTTTTTTTTTTTTTAAATATAGGAAGCATGCCACCCTTTTCAAATGAAGTGCTAGATCAATAATACCTTCCTGCATCTGTACATAAGGGAACATGAGTATTCAGTCAACAGAGCATAAAAGTGCCATTCAGCAGATCAGGGGTAATGAAGGTTTCAACCAACCCAGATGACCAATTCCTACACTGTGTACAAGCTGAGAAATGTCTCACTGTGCCAGGCAAATGCTAAAGGAAAGAAGGGGTCAGAAGAGATCTTTGAGTATCTTGACTTTAAATTTACCTTTATTTTAACCGTTAGCTCTTCATTATCAGCTAGAGCAGTGTCGTCAGTCAGTGACAAGAGCCTGATCTTATCCAGAGCATCGGAGGAGTTTGAAATCAGTTCTCTGAGGAAGATCTAAATGAGAAGGACAGCATCTTTAAAACTTAGCAAAACGTTTAACAGCTTGGAGCCATTTTGTTTTTTCAATTCCCACTTACCTCCTTGTTCTTGTAAAGGGAGTTGATAATGAGCTTCATCATTCGGTTAACTTCAGCCTGGAATGCATGTTTTTCCGATTTCTCTCGAATTTCTTTGATTTGTGCTGCATTCAGACCATCTAATTGGATCGCCTCCTCCTCCCTATAAACAGGGAAGAAATAAAAAAATTACTTAACTGTAATATTGTTTCTTCCAAGGGATCTCCCAGTATGATTAGACACATGCAGTCAGCCCAGAACCTCAGACTGCCCTGGAGCTGTAGTGATATAATGCAGAATGCATACAAATAGTGGAACTAGAACATTGTTCAAAACCGCTACCTCTAGGTGGACTGTGCCCCCCCCCCCACTGTCAGATACAATTTTGTAGCCAAAAATACTAAATTATCCAAACTGAAATCCTAAAACCACCACCACATGGTAATGAGGACGGTTTACCGAAACAAAAATAATCACAAAGGAAGAGCTAGAACCCCCAGTCATCTTAGAAAGTATAAAGTACAATAAGTTAAGCCAATGATTAAAAGCAACACTAAAACCATAATAAATAAAAAAAAAAAAAAAATACTGCTGAACCCAAATCAGGTTCTGGAAGGGGAGGTAGGGTGGGGGGGGATCCCTTTGAAGTAAGAATTACTATGGTAATTTCTTCAAACCCCAGGAAATCTCCCAGTATGATCAGACTTACTTAGTACTACCAAGCAGTGCCTTGGAAGGAGGCTATAGAACCTACTTGGGAAAAGGGTTCTGCAATACTGCAGTGCCAAACCTTGCATCACTTCTAGACTGAACGTCCAAGCAGCAGTGCTTTGTGAAGGTGTGGACTGTACTCCAGGTAGCTGCTCTACAGATTTCTAGCTAAGGAATGTCCCTTGCAGCTGCCACAGAAGCAGCAGTTCCAGGAGTGGAATGTGCTCAGAGAGCCTGAGGTGGCCACTGCTCAGCGTTACTGTAACAGAACTAGATGCAAGACACTATGCAGCATGCACTGGATCTCTGAGGCAGGACTGCCCTTTCTCACTTTACCATGTAGTTGTGTGCGAGAATCCCAGAGGTCCTTCGTACAACTAATGTAGTAGCCGAGAGACCTCTTCACAGCCAAACTATGTAGTTTTAATTCACCTGAAAGTACAGTTACGTAAGAACTTACCGTAACAATAGATCTTCAAGAACAGCTCTTGCAGCAGGTTACACCATTTGGACTGAAACGGCAGGCATCAGGACCCCACGGAAAAATTCTAGCTAGCTATCTTCCAGCGGGGCCGCCCGGCGTCGGTCCCGCCTCCGACATCAGACGTACTACATAAGGGGGCGGTCCCGCCCGATTCCCCAGTTCTCCCGCCGGAGACTTCCGGCCGCAGGCTGACATCGAAATGGGAGACCGAAGATCCACCGTCAGAAGTCAAAACGGAAAAATCCCTGTTAGTAAAGGCCTAAGCCATGCCTCCTCCAAGGGGGACGGTACCTGCTGCAAGAGCTGTTCTCGAAGATCTACTGTTACGGTAAGTTCTTACGTAACTACTATCTTACTTCGAGACACAGCTCTTGCAGCAGGTTACACCATTAGGACTGATTCCCAAGCAGTAACACTGCAAACATTCTGGGAGGAGGAAACTAAGAATTACATTCAGGTCCTGAATCTAGGACAGGAGACCCTATAGCACCGCCAGGCGAAGCCGACCCCTCCGCCCGAGAAGGCGTGTCGAGCTATAATGCCTGATAAATGTATGCACAGAGCTCCAAGTGGCTGCAGCATATGGCAGAGGTGGGAGCGTTTGGAGTGCTGCAAAGGAGGTGGCCACACCCTAGTGGAAAGACCCGGACTGATCCGGGAGGGGCTTTTGTTTGATATCATAACAGTATGAGATGCACTGGACAAGCGGCGAGACAGGGACTGTTTGGATACTGGTTGGCCCATCATCTTTTCAGAAAAGGAAACGAAAAGCTGCTCTGAACTACGAAGTTGTTTAGTTCTGTTGAGGTAATACCTCAAGCTGCGGTGAACATCCAGGGTGTGGAGCAGTGCCTCTCCTCTATTGGAGTAATCTGGGAAGTAGACTGGCAGGTCAATATCCTGATTGAGAGCGAGTGTAGAAACCACCTTAGGGAAAAATTTAGGATTTGTCCTCAGGGATACTCTGTCCCGGTGGAAAACTAAATAAGGCTCTTTGCACATGAGAGCGTGAAGCTCAGAAACTCTTCTAGCTGAAGTAACAGCAACCAAAAACAGCGTTTTCCGACAGAAAACGCAGCTCGCAATCCGCAGCAGGTTCGAAGGGGGGGGGGGGAGAGCGTGAGTTGTTCCAGGACAAAGAGCAAATCCCATGGAGGCACTGGGTCCTTAATGGGTGGCCTAAGATGAAACACCCCTCTCAAAAGTTCCCGAGGCGCATCTAATTGTGCCACTGTGTGCTGTCCCACCGGAAGGTGGTAGGCTGAAATGGCACAGAGGTGCACCTTGATAGAGGAGTAGGCGAGGCCCAAATGGAAAAGGGAGAGCAGGTAGTCCAACACCGCTCTCACCGGGCAACCTAAAGGGGAAAGGTCATGTGCTTGCGACCATAAACAGAAACAGCGCCATTTCATGGCGTACGTCACATGCATTGCCGGCTTTCTGGCTGCAGAAAGAACTTCCGCAACCTCTTGCGAGACCCCGTGACGCAAGATGGCTATGTCTCTACGAGCCATGCGTGAAGGTTCAGTGAGCCCAAGTCCGGGTGGACCAGTGAACCTTCCTCCCGAGACAAAAGATGGGAGCTGAACGGCAACGGGAGCGGAGGTTCCCGGGATAGTTGAATCAGTAAAGGGAACCAGATCTGTCTGGGCCAAAAGGGAGCCACAAGGATCATGGTTGCTTGCTCCCTGCACAGTTTGAGAAGAACTCTGGATCAGCGGGAAAGGAGGGAAAGCGTGAGGAATCTGTCCGCCCAGGAGAGGGACAACGCGTCTCGCCAGAAAACACCAGGCCCTGGATCTAGCGAGCAAAAATTGGGCAGTTTTGTGTTGGATGGGGAAGCGAACAAGTCCAACTCTGGAGTTCCCCATCGAAGAAACAGATCCTTTGCTACCTCTTGAAGAAGTTCCCACTCGTGGACTCTGGCCTGGGAGCGACTCAGGCCGTCTGCAATCGTGTTGTCCACCCCGGGAACATGTACTGTGATCAGATTCGCGCCGTGTCGGATTACCCAATCCCACACCCTCATGGCCTCCCTGCAAAGGGGATAAGAGTGTGTGCCTCCTTGTTTGTTGAGGTAATACATCACTGCCGTGTTGTCTGTCTGAAGCAGGAGAGTACTCGGCGGGATTTCTGACTGAAAGGCCTGCAGGGCATAAAGGACCGCCCTCATCTCTAGGACATTGATATGGAGGTGGGCCTCCAGGGGGGTCCACGTAGCCTGGGACTTCACCCCGTCCAGGTGTGCTCCCCATCCTAGACCTGAGGCGTCTGGTGAGGATTACCTCCGGGGACGGTGCTATAAATGGGATGCCCGTGGAGAGTGTCCCTGGGTCTAGCCACCACTGCCAGTCTCGAAGCATGGTGTTCGTGATTCTGACCGGATGCTACATATGGTCTTGCCTTTGTTCCCATTGCACCTTGAGCATCCATTGAGTTACCCGCATGTGGAGCCTTGCGAAAGGGACGGTAGGAATGGCCGCAGCCATGTGTCCGAGCAAGCGAAGGACTGACCTGGCTGGGACGGTCTTGTTAGACGAAAGCTCCCTGATGAGGGATCTGATGCGCTCCGCTCTGTCGTCTGGAAGAAATGCTCTTCCCTGAACGGTGTCCAGTACTGCGCCTATAAATTGCAGCTTCTGCGACGGTACCAGGAGAGACTTCTGGTGGTTGATTAGGATGCCCAGAGATCGAAACAGGTCCTGGGTGCTCTGGATCGCTCGTAACACCACCTCTCTGGAGGCGGCCATGAGAAGCCAATCGTCCAGGTACGGGAACACATAATGGCCCCGTCTCCTTAGAGACGCTGCCACGACTGCCATGCATTTGGTAAAGACCCTGGGTGCGGATGACAGTCCGAATGGAAGGGCTCGGAACTGGAGGTGGTGGTCGAGAAACTTGAAGCGCAGGAACCTCTTGTGCGCCTGAGCTATAGGAATGTGCATGTATGCGTCCTGCATGTCTAGAGACGCTAGGAAGGTGTCTTGCTTCAACATGGGAATGAGACCCGGAAGAGTCACCATGCGGAATCTCTTGTAAGCGACCGACACGTTGAGGTCGCTGAGGTCCAGAATCGGACGGAGATACCCTGTTTTCTTTGGAACCAGGAAAAAGTGGGAATAGTATCCTTGTCCTGTCTGGTTCTCCGGGACGTACTCCATCGCTCCCTTTTGCAAGAGCGAGAGTATTTCTTGCCAGATCAGTGACTTGTGCTGACCCGGGTACCGGGAGAGCAAAGGAGGCCTCGAGGGTGGCTTTTCTGCGAATTCTATAAAGTGGCCTCTTTCGACCAACCGAAGAACCCACCTGTCGGTGGTTATAGCCTGCCACCCCAGCAGGAAGTTCGCAATGCGACCCCCGACCATGATTTCCCGCTGATCCTGAGGAGCGGGGCGGAAAGGAGTCAGGCTGTGGCGGGAGGGTCCCGCTGGCTGGACCGGCTAAGACGCTTGGCCGGCCTGCGGGTTGTTTCCTGGCCTCATGAAAGCCGGAGCCCCCTTGTTGGAGCGGGGTGGGACTATTGTCTCTGCGTCCATCCACGAAATCGGCTTGGGTTCCTACGAAAGGAACTAAGCTTGGGTCGGTACATGGCCTGGACCGACCTCACCGCCTTCCCAGCCTCTTGGAGTCTGGTAATCTTCTGAGGGTTTACCAAACAAAACTTCTCCCTCGAATGGGGCGTCCATGATATTCTTCTGGACGTCCGGGGTGAAACCGGAGATGCGTAACCAAGAGTGTCTCCGGATGCATACGCCTGAAGCTGCTGCTTGGGCCGAGGAGTCGGATGCGTCGAACGGCCTGTAGCACTTGGGTTCCCACGTCCGAACCCGTACGAAGGAGCTGAAGCATCTCCTCCTTCTGCTCACCTTCTGGCAGTTTCTCAGCCGCATCCAGACCCTGTTCCCACAAGGCATTTTGGAACTGCACCATGTGGGTCAAATAATTCAGGGATCTGATGGCGCAGGTAGCAGAAGCATACGTGCGCCTACCCATGGCGTCCAGCTGTTTGGACTCTGGGTCCAGTGGCAGGGCTCAGATGTTGCGGTCTCTGGGACCGGTCATGCGAGGCTGTTATGACCAGAGAGTCAGCCTGAGGATGCTGAGTCAAGTACTGGTCTTCCCTGGGGGCCTTGTACAAGCGATCAGCTTTCTTCGGCATCGCCAGGAGCAAATGTGGACGCTTCCATGCTGCCTTGGTGACGTCCACGAAAGTGTCTACCAAGGGTGGCACCACCACAGGCTTGGGGTCCTTCTGCCGAAGATACTTTGCAAGGCGTAGCCTTTCAGGGTCTAGCTCTTCCGCATCCCATCCCATGTTCTCTTGGATGTCTCACATAATATCCGAGAACGAAGGGTCATCCGGAGGAGACTTTGGCATCTCGCGTGGATCCGGAGAAGGGATGGAGAGGGGGAGATGGGGATCTGGATGTTGAGAACTCTGATCTCGTGTCCTCTGTCGAAGGCGATCGTCGGCGTCTTCTGGGTCTCTTAAGGCTGGGTGACCTGGAAGAGGATTTGGACGGAGGTCTCAGTTTGTCTGGTCTCCCCCTTGGAGGTGTTTTGTGCTCCCGGGGAGGAGGTAGCCGGCCTGCCGACCCCGGAGAGGGGGGCGCAGGAACCGGAGGAGTAACCGGTGTAGGAGGAGGAGGAGCCATGTCATTTATAGTGTCCCGCCAGTAAGTAAACAGCTCCTTCACTTCTAACATGGAAAGGCCCGACGATGGTCCGGGCGCCGGTGGACAGCTGTTGGGTCCCGGCGTCGGCTCCACAGGGGGGCTCGGGTAATGGCGAGGGTTCCCAAAGCGTCTTGACAGGACCAGGGTCGCCCGTCTGGTCCTCGGGCTGAGTCAACTCCTCCTCGGTGATGGTCTCCTGACCGATGTCGGTCGGAGGCGTTGGGGTCCTCTTCTCAATGGGAGCGGGCCCGGTCCCCCTACCGGCGTCCGGTGATGCGCTGGCCTGGCTGGCGACGGCTGTCTGGCCGACGGTGGCTCCGGGGACCTGTGGCGAGAGGACGACGGACACACCGGCGTTGGGTCCTGTGGCCTCCTCAAAGAGGTAAGCTCCTTAGTCTTGCGAGGAGGCAAGGAAGCAGACCTGACGTCGGGTTCAGAAAGGCGGGAACCCGACTTATGGTGATGGTGGCGATCCCCCGACTTGACCAGGGCCTTGGAGGACGAGGAAGGCCTGGGAGTCTTGGCCTGGGAAAAGGATGAAGACTTTTTAACCGCAGCAGGGGGAGACAGAGCTGGCCCGGGAAGGAGAGTGGTCGGACCTGGAACCAGAGCTGCGCGAGTCTGAGGCCCTAGACGGGGACCTGGAAAGGGCCTTCTCCCTATGCTTCTCAGTGTGCTTGTGGGCCTTCTGCGAAGAGTCTCCCTTGGAAGACATGGTCTTGAGTTTTTCTTCTAGCAGGAATGCCTGAAGGGCCTTCTGGCGACGGATCCGGGTTCTGCTATTAAACCCCTGGCAAAAGGAGCAGGACCGGGTGTCGTGGTCTGGGCCTAGGCACCGGACGCAGGCCAAGTGCGGGTCCTTGAAGGGGATCTGCTTCCACAAGCACACTTGGTGACCAGAGGTCGGAGAGGACATCAGTGAAAAACTTGGATTGAAGAGAAACTAATTTCCGTGGGAAACAACTTTATCAGCGTCGTAGCTAGAACTGAACGAAGAATTCGAGACATACAAGTCGGCCCGGGAAGAACTCTAGAGAAATCGTGGGACCTTTGTACTACTACGCCTGACGCTGGACCAACGTCGAGGCGGTCCCCGCTGAAGATAGCTAGCTAGAATTTTTCTGTGGGGTCCCGATGCCTGCCGGCTTCAGTCCAAATGGTGTAACCTGCTGCAAGAGCTGTGTCTTGAAGTAAGATCTGGACTTTGCTGTCAAAGATACAGGAAGGGTGACAGATTTAAAAATGAAACTCAGATACCACCTTGGGTAGAAATTTCCAGTTGGTCCAGAGGACCACCTTGTCTTTGTGGAAGATTATGTAATTGGGATCAGTACAAAGAGCCTGGAGCTCACACACCCTCCTTGCTGAAGTAACTGCCACCAGAAGACAGTTTTCCAGGCGACATATTTCAGATCAGCCATAGCCACTGGCTCATGAGGAGGTTCCATGAGTTCGGCTATGCACAGATTCAAGTCCTAAGGAGGAAATGGTTCCCTACCAAGGGGAAACAAGATGCGCCAAACCTTAAAAAAAAAATTCTAAAAACAGGGCAAGATTCTATTGTCCAAGGCACCCGCAGACAAGCAAGCAGAGACTGCTGCTAAAGAAACCAGAGGGTCACATGCCATAGATCCAGGGCCTGTAGATATACTAGGTAGTCAAGCAGAGAGAACTGATGTGCCTGGGCTTGCACCAGGTAGAAAACCTTTTCCACTTGGAAGTACAAGTTTTCCTGGAAACTCAGGACCTCATCAGGGAGTAGGAATTCAGAAAAATTTTAACTCCAAGAACCAGGCCTTCAGCTTTGGGAATACTACCTGTTAGATGGTCATCTCTGGGGAAGCCAGGTGGGTTGATGCAGAGAGAGTAGTGGAGGACACCATGGTTGCCTGGCCCAGCCTGGGGCAACCAGTATCACGGTTGCAGACGGCTCCTGAATTTTGAGAAACAGCAGTGGAAATGTATACAGGAATTTCCTGTTTCAATCCAGGGCTAATGCCTCCATGGGCAGTGTGCCCAATGAGAGGCGCCTGCAGCAAGAGAGGGAGCCAATTTCTTTTGAGGCAAACAGATTTCTGGAGCTCCCCACCTCCTGAAAACTGGACAACGCTTGTTTAAAACCCATTCGTGATGGTCCTGACCGATTCTGCCAAGTGAGTCGGCCAGTGTGTCGTCCTTCCCTGGAAGTCGAATGGCAGTCAAATGCACCTCCAGGGAGTGTGCTACGGACCAGATTTTCACGGCTTCTGTGCACAGCCTTGAGGATCTTGTTCCTCCTTGCCCATTATTATTATTGCCATTTGTCCCTCCTCAGTGCAGTCCTCCATCTGGAGGGCGCCCCCAGCCCCATCCCTGGTGTTCAGCCAGCGCAGGCAGTTACCCCCAGGGTTTTGGCCCCACGGTGGGGTTCCCCCAGTCTCCACCAGAGACCGGATCCAGTGTGGCCTGCACTGTGGCTAGCCGGGAGTGGGGCATCCATCCGCCACACTGCTTTTTCTGTTTTTGTGCCTGTGGACAGCGTGCAATGATGCCTATGATGGGGTCACACATGTTCCTGTGCGCGCCCACATCAAGCATCTGGTGCACTACCACCCCACGTTGTTGCGGCTCACTGCTGCCGAGCCCTAGCCTCTGCTAGGGGTCAGGAGTGCACCAGCTGCTGATCTGTCTCCTCCCCAGAGATGACGCAGTCTGGATGCTCGATCCATCTCCTCCCCTGCCGACCCATGGCGGCCCGTGCTACTTCCCGAACACGGGTCGTCGCCGCGAAGTGTGGTGTACAACACCTCAACCCTCAGTGCCACTGGGCCATTCCTCCTCGCTTGCTGATGTACCTACTACGTGGTATTGTCTGCCCTGATCTGGACTGACCCCTCAGCTGAGGAGCAAAGGCCCTTCGGCAAGGACTGCTCTCAACTCCAAAAAGGTTCATCTGCATCCTGGATTCCTGAGGGGACCAAGTACTACTGATTGTAAGGCTGCCTGTGTGTGAACTCCCCCTGGGAGGGAGGCATCTATTAGGACCACTGTGTGGTGCCGTTGCTGAAAAGGGATGCCTTTCTTGAGGCTGTCCCTTTCCTTCCACCACTACAGAGCCAGAAGCAGAGTTTGTTTTACTGGCACAAGCTTTGCAAGAAGAAGATTTCTTTGGGACCAATGGTAATCTCAGTAGTATCGAATGTACCTCATCTGAAACCTGGCACCTGAAACTACTGTGGTAGTTGATGCCAAGTGTCCCAACAATGCTAGGAACTGTCTTGCAGTCCTGGGCTGACCCAGGACAAAAGGAGTTTGCCAGAGTAAGTGGTTTGCCCTGTCCAGAGGTATGAATGCCTTGGCCTGGACAGTATCCAGTTCTACACCAATGAATTCTGGTTACTGGTTCCATCTGAGACTTTGAGTGTTTGAGGAAACCCAAGGATTCCAGAGTGCTTTGGGTGACCCTGATGAGAGTCCCTTACTTGTTTGGTACAAGTTTCCTACTACTAATCAGTCATCCAGGTAAGGGGAATACCACGATTCCTTGCCCCCCTTCCCACGATTCCTTGCCTCCCAAGATAAGCTGCCACCATGGCCAAGCTTTTTGTGAACACCAGGGGCAGAGGTGAGCCCGAAAGTGCAGAGAACTGGTAGTGCCCAGAGAGCAGAGTGAACCTCAGGTACTCTGTAGCAAGGCCTTACTGGGATGTGAAATTCAGCATCTTTTAGATTCAGAGATGCCAGCCAGTTCCCTTGCATTAGAGGAGGACAACAATGGCAAGGATTACCATTTTGAACTTTGGCTTTGCCAAGTGTTTGTTCAGGAATTTGAGGTTTTAGAACTGGCTGCCATTCCACTCATTTACTTGATTATGAGCTATCTGGAGCACATGTCCTTCCCCCTTTGAGAGGGGAGGACTGGTTCTACTGCTCTTGCTTGGAATAGCTTTTACCTCCAATTCCAGCAGAATTTTCTGCAGGGGTTTAAACCCAGAAAAGTCTGCAGCCCTCAAGTCTTGGAAATTTCTTGAATTTTAGACAAGCAACCCTGACTCACTGCCTCCAGAAGCCACTTGTCTGTGATGAGGTTTTTCCAGTCCTGTAGTTAGTGAGGCAGCCTGCCCCCTACTGAAGGGTGGCAGCCTGTTCTGGGTTGAGCCTTGAACACTAGGGTTGGATCAGCCTATACAGAAGGCTTCCTACCCCTGCCCCTGTAGTAGCATCTAGCCTGAGAATAATCCATAGACATGGAGACTGGGACACAAGCTCTGGGTAATACCCCCTACCCCCTCATGCCTGTGGGTCTAAACTAAACTATGGAGGCCCCTTCTCTGTAGAGAAGCTTCTAAAGGTGGTTTTGTACTCTTCCACCTTTTTCATGTATGCCCTTCATCACCAAAAAAGGTACTTTTCACAAGGAAAATACATGGCCTTTTACTGTGCATCTTGGCAAAGACTAGTTCTGAGCCAGGCAAACTTCTCACATACCGATAGGGCTAAGGCTAATTACCTGGATGCAGTGTAGTTGGCATCCACAGCCATGTGAAAGAATTTGGTGGCATCTAATGCTGTCCTGGCAGTGTCAGCCCAATTAAGTGCCACATCACCTAGTAATCTGTCAGTTATTGCCAGGACTGTTCTAAAGGACTTTGATATTGCAAAGCATATGCCATATAAGCAGCTTGCCTGAGATGGGAGAAAGCTACGCAACCTTAAAATGGTGTCACTCTTCCTTGAATCTTTATCCAAGGGGAGAAGATGAAAGCGGGACTTGAGTTTTATCACAGGCAGCAGCCTCAATACAGATACTCTGCAGACCGAACAACCTGATACTTCTCCTCAACCTTCTTGTCCACCCCAGGGACACAGGATGGTGTTTGTATATTTAGGGTTACTTTTTTGTAGTCCACCCCCTCACCATTCTTCCCAAAGGTAGCTCAGCCTGTGCCAGCAGCACCCCACGCCCAGACTTACCCCATAGGTGGGGCCGTGGGGCAGGCACCCCTTCCTGAGGTCCACAGTGTGCCCGGCTTACCCCAGGATAGGGCTGGGAGTGCCCCCTGCAGATAATGTGTGGTAGCCGAGGCTCACGGGCATCATGCCAGGGGACCAGGATTTCGTGGAACGTAACAGTACCTGGGGGCAGGGAGGTGCAATGACTCCCCACATCCACCCCCCCTTTTCAGGTAACGGCACAGGCACAATGTATCCCCACACCTCTGCCAGAGGTCAGCTGTGTGCCAGACACTCTACTCCCCCCACCCCCAGGAAAGCGGTCTTTAGGATGCTCAATCCTTCTCCCCATAGCTGGCCCTCTGACATCCCAAGTCTATATCCAAACCAGGGTCAGTGGCATCAGACAGACGCCCTGCCTCTGTGCCAGCAGCAGGGTTGCCTTGAGAGTTGTGGACTGAAGAAACAGCCTCTTGGTGAGAATCAGACTCCTGTCCAGAAACTGCCTCCTCCTTGTCTTCCACAGATTCGGAGAGGCTCAGTGTCAGCCATTTGTCTGACAAACTAAAAATGGGTTGAAAAATCATCCTGCCCCTGAGAAGGGGTGCCAAAGACTTGCTCAGTGGAGAACAATGAAAACTTTTGGGGGGGTAAAAAGCCCTCGTTAGTCTTCCGACACCATATACTCCTGCTAGTGATCTTCCCCCCCAACCCATGTTTTGCACTGTTCATAGAGGTTCTCTTGTGAATCAAGTTAAAAAAAATCTACAAATAAATCAAATCTTATTCAGGCAGACATCATTGATCAGTGCTCATTTACAAGATGGACCTGTAAATGTGCTTTATGCACCTCCACTCTTTATATATTGTAACCAAGCTTTGTTCACTCAAAGTATGGAGCAGCCTACCCATGGTATTTAATTTTGTTCCCGATAGTGTATTCCTTTAAGCAGTGCAATATTAGTTTCCTAAAAGTACAAGAAGTTAAACGATCCACTTGACATAGTGCACTGCAATTTCAAGAACTAATAGGGAATCACTCCTTTATAACTGCAGCAGTAACAGCACACCTACAGCAGTTGTTGCTAGAATACTTTATAACAATTATCCAAAAGTTTCAACAGCATCCCTGAAAGGGAGTCCTTTCTGTAAAAAACAAAATTAGCCGTTTATATTACTTGCCCTTCATTTCCATGAGCTCAAATTAATAGGTTTGTTAAATTGCAAAAAATATTTTACCTTCGAAAAACAGAAGGTTCTAGCTTTACTTTTTTTCCAATCAATGCAGCTTTTGAAATATTTTATCTCTATTGCAAATATTCTATTACTTTTAAACAATCCACTGGTAAATCAAGGTCTCCATAAAAGAATTCTGCCGGTAAAATACATAAAGTATAATACATATATATGGAGTTGAGAGGTTCCCCACACACCCAAGTTGTGTGATAATATATAAACCGCGAGAGCGAAGTGCGAGAGGTTTTACTATTATCACATTAGGTGTTTAAAAAAAAAATCCATTTCTACCCCTACATAATGTTTTATTTTTTTTTTTTTTTATAATAACTGGCACTAAAAACAATTCAACAGAACAATTAACAGTAAGAGGAGACAAGCGAGGCGGCGGCTCACATTTCCTTTACTAGTAGGCGCGCCCCATGCTATTCAAGGACTGACATCGTAGCGTGAGGCGTGCCTACTGATAAGAAGTGCAAGCGTTTTGTTATTATTTTGAATCTATTTACTCTGGAATGCGAGTGCTGCAGGCTTCTTGGCGCGAGGCTGTAAAAGTTGCATCAACCTGCAGGTTGATACGACTTTTTACAGTACTCGAAAAACGGGTTGATAACAAGGATCACCAGTTATTATAACAAAATAAATAATGTAACAGTTCATTTCAGCTCATGGACCAAATGAAATAGTGATTAGTAGTTTAAATACAGTCTTAAAGTGGGAATTCTGTTTACCTTCTAAAAAGTAGTTCCAATTTATTTATTTCTTTATTTTTTATTGCCTCTAGTGTGGCCTTCTGTTGCAATGGCGGAGACGCTGAACACTGCTTCCCTCTTGAGCTTCCCCCAGAAAACTGCTTGTGGAGTGATAACGTCACTACAACGTGTCCGCGCATTCATACATGCCTCTCAGCCGTAGCACATGCCCATGGACTTTGCCGAAGGATGAGAGAGAAAAAAAACAAAAAAAAGGGGGGCAGCAGCTTTACATGGGGAAGCTCATTTAGTGTAAAAGTCTGAATGGACTTTTTTTTTATTACGGTGATTTTAAGAATACATAGTGCATTGATTCATCAAACTCTCTAAAGCAGTTTGAATAAATATCTACCATCACTTACACGATAAAGTAAATGTCAATAACAAAAATAGAAAAAAAGAAGAAAAGAAAAAGCAGATGGGGAAGGGAAAATAAAGAAGGTATGGGGGAGAACTAAGTAGTGTTAGAAACCAACCAGAAACAAATACAGAGGCACAGATTCTTAACACTTTACTGTAACATATTCTGGTAGAGTCATAAATTACATCTTAATTGCTCTGTTTGTACTTATTTAGCAAGTCTGCCAGTTACTTTCAATATTCATTCCTATATTATCCAATGTATGGAGTTTAAAAATCCACCTCATATTGTAGCAATTTCTCTTAAATTCCCTCCCCTTGATGGCAATGTAACTTTTTCCAGACCCCAAAAACAAAGTGAGTCACCACTGTATCCCCTATTAAAATGCATTGCTACTAGGGAATTTATAGCCCCATTCCTTACATCTCCTTTACGTTCCAGTACCCTAGTTTAGAGTTAGACTTGTCTGACCCACATATAGTAGGTCACAGGGGCACTGAATCATGTATATTACTCCTTCCGAAATACAGGTTATATGCTGTAGTATTTTATGTTCCCCTGTATGGATTCGTAAATACTTGGTTTTTTAGAAGTATTATGGCATACTGCACATCTGCCACATTGGTGCATCTCTGGACTTAGAGGTCCCAGTAGTAACTGTTCTCTTGCAACTATTCGGAATTTAAACTCACCCAATGACCCCATCCTTGACATTTCTCACTTTCTTGGATACTACTCTGAGGATTTTATAGTTCTTTGCAACATGGCACTGCAGAGAGCTCTGAAAAACAGCGATGGCATTGGCTGAAATGGCTCAGGTGACACTAACCGAGCAGTGATTAACCCACAGGTAATGCCCGCTCGGTTAGTACCACCTGTGACCACCGCAGCAGCAGAGAGGGACCGCCGCTAGGTCACCACCTGCTCATGCCACCCGTTGCGCTCGTGAGGCATAGCCTGGTGGTGACCACCCAGTTACCTCCCATGACACTCTTGACTCGAGGGCACCTGAGCCTCGCTGTCTGCCCCACAGTCATCACCCATACGAGGTGTGAGGCTATAACCAGCCTGATTTTCAAGGAACATAGACAAGAAAAGCACAAAGTTAACTTTTGCTGTGCTCTAACCACAGAACAGTTAACCCGGTGTCAGACCTGGAGCTGCTAACTAGTTCAGAGTGAACCTGCCAGATCTCACAGGTGGAGCGAACTTAATCGCCTGTGGCAACTGTCAAGTGTGGTGGGGGTGAGGGCAGGCTCAGTTGGAAGACTTGTTTTTCATTAGAGTAGTGCGTTTCACGGGTGTATTCTGATTGGTCACGCACACCGTGGGCCTGCTGTCCTCCGAGCCTGGCCTCCTCTCTGAGGTGGCTCGTAGGACACCGCTCCGTTAAGTGTTCTGTGGAGGATTCAGAGTGGCGAGTCACTTCCACGTGCCACGGTTGGACTCCTGTGAACAGGGCTACCAGAGGAAGGCACAAACCGGTTTTCTTCCAGTCCAGCATCACATCTACACATGGCTCTACTTCTCGACCACCAGTTCAAGCAGCTCCCCGCCGATAAGGCGATAGACACCCGAGCCTTCCTGGACAGTGTCGCACCTGCCCCCCTTCTTCGGTGAGTTTGGCCTATAATTCTACCGGGCGGAGCAGCCACCTGCCTGGCTGTGTGTTTTGCTTCTTGGCAGGGAGGAGAAGACTGCTTCTTTATTTGTAACCGACTTATCTGCTGGTTTTTCATTCTTCACTTCATATGTGCATTCCAATGGGTTTTGTAACACGGCTCTGCAAACTGTCTGTCCGTAGGGTCTCCGGCACCGAGGGACACATACACCGGGAACAAAGGCTAGTCGCCGACACAACAAGCCTATGTTACAAGCGCATTAATCACCTCCATCGTCGGGCTCTGCTGGTGATTAATGCCCGCTGGGTGGTTGGACCCTTGGGCACCAACCCCCCCCATGGGCATTAATCCACTGGCAGAGCCCTCCTCAGTCTGTGATTAATGCTTAATATCTGGATTATTAAATTTTTACCAAATACCAATGCTCATGTATGATCCTTTTGATGTCAGGCATTCTGTGATTATATTTAATGGGCATACAGTAACTAAAGATTTTTTTGGTTTTTGTTTAATGTCCGATTCAATAATTCATGTCTATCCAGATTATTTTCTTGTGCTGCCTTTAAAAAGGTACCCCACTGGTATCCCATGTCCCCGAATCTCCATCATTGACACCATGTCTTTATCTGCAGCTTCCTGCCTACTACAATTCCTTTAGCTCTAGTAAGTTGTACATAGGGAACACTCTTCTTCAAGCCTCTTCATCTCAACCAGCACCTTCCCCATGTCCTCTGTTCCACCTCAAGGCTGTGACGGTACACTGGATGCAGAGATTGCCCTCTGGTCTCTCCCCTTTACTAGTGTTGGTCATGATGGTATGGAACCAAAGCTTCTCCACCTTGGAGCTACCTTCACTGCTGGCCCTGTGGCCTATATAGTCAACCTATCCTTAGCCTCTCGGGTTATTCCCAACCTGTGGAACGTGGCGAGAGTTGTCCTATACTCAAACAGGGCAACCCTAGGATCCTAGATAATGATCAGCTGATTGCCATACTGCCTGCTAATCAATAAGCTTCTTGAAGAAAGTTGTGGCGGGGCAACTGATTATATCCAGTCTCATGCCCTAACCCTACGCCCTGACATTTTCGTTATATCCGAGACATGGCTGAAACCTCACCATGATGATTCAGCAGTAGCCATTCCTGGCTACTCACTCATTATGCAGGATCGTTTGGGTAAGAAAGGAGGCAGCATTGCCATGTTCATCTCCACCAGGTTCTAGTTCACCCCGGTCCAAGACCACAAACTAAATCCTTGATGGTAAAGCTCACTCCTTCCTGGTGTACGTTTGGGGAGGGGGGACTTACTGCACCCCTGCTACCCCCTTGCCTGACATCTTAGACCACCTAGCCACACTAAAGTCTATTGCCACAGATGGAGAGCTCCACATCCTCTGTGACTTCAATTTCAACTGGCTAACGAACTGCTCAAAGCTATGGACCAAAGTAAACATTGTAAACCTCTCCCAACTAATTGACCAACCCACCCAATTAAACCCTAAAACACTAAACCTCTCCCTCTTGGACTGGGCCCTCACATCCCACCCCCACAGGATTATTAAAGCCGGCCTCCTCCCCGACTCCCTGAGCCATGACCACACGGTATATATGATCAGGAAGGTGCACAGACCCACAAAACACCCCCCAGGATGATCCTCACGAGGTCGTATAAATCCTTATGTCCATCTTCCTTCCTAAATGACCTTGCTCACGTTGACTGGACCTTCACGCAGAAGGCATCCACCATCAATATGTTCAGAAATAACTTTCTTGCTGTATGGGACTACCATGCTCCTGTAAGACACACAAGAGTAAAGTGCTCCCATCTCCCCTGGGTCACCGCCAACATTATTAGCAGATGCTGGTCCAGGTACCAGGCCTGGAAGAAAACCTATCCAGCACCCAAGTATCTCTTCAAAGATACCGCACCCTCCGCAACTCCTGCACCAAATCTATACGGCAGGCCAAAAAGAACCATTTCAAGTCTGCTCTTTCCTCCAACCTTAGACACCCTTCAAACTTTTGGAAGACCATCAAATCCCTGCTCACTAGACCAGTCCAGCCACCAACCCCAACCATCCATGGCAACATCATCCCAGACCCTAGTGAAGTTGCCACCGCCTTCATTTAAAAAAAAAAAAAAAGCTGCGCCATGTCTCTCCTACCCAACCACCAGCTCACCCCAACTACACCTAGCTCATCACTGAAATCCCACCTTGCCATTACTTTCTCCTTCCATCCAGTCACCCCGGCTGAAGTACTACAAGCACTACGGGCTCTCAACCCCAAAAGTAAATGCCCCTTAGGCCTGGACGCTAAGCTACTCCACTTAGCACCCGCCATTGCCACCCCACTAGCCAACCTCCTTAACCTCTTTCTCCCCGACTAAAATCCCAGCCGCTTGGAGGCAGGCGGTTGTTATCCCCCTCCCAAAGCGTGGAGATACCTCTGCACCTGGAAATTACCACCCTATGTCCTTGCTCCCAATACTGGCCAAACTTCAGGAACACCTTGCTCTTGCCCAATTCACCCAATACCTTGACTCTACCCCTTTCTTCACCCCTCAGTCAAGGGTCCACAAGTCTCATTCCACTATCACCACCCTCCCAAGACTCACAAATGACATCTCCTCAAGAATGGATAAGGGGCACATCACTGCGACTATTCACAGACCTGGCCAAGGCTTTCGACAGCCTCCCACCCCAAGCTACTAGCAAAACTAAATGATGCAGGCCTCTCCAGCCTTGCCACTAGTTGGTTTCAGGCCTACCTGACTGGGAGACTCCAATCAGTAAAAACTGGCTCCCAAATATCTGCCCCCCTCCCAGTCACCCTGGGGGTTCCCCCCAAGGCTCAGTCCTGGGCCCGCCATTTTCAATATTTCTAAACTACCTCCGGCTGGCCTGCACAAACTCAGCCATACAAATGTATGCGGACGATACCGTACTGTATGCCTCTGGGCCCTCCACTGGTATCGTGTCTGCTGCTCTCCAACAGGACTTCGATACCATACAGCATTGGTTCAGGTCCAACCAACTAATCCTAAATGCAAAGAAGACAGTCTCCCCAACCTTCGGCATGCAACCTCTACTCTCCCAGCCTAGCTGCTCCTCCCGCCTTCCATACCCTTGACGGGTTTCCCCCGGAGTCTTGCACCTCATTTAGATACCAGAGTGTATGGCTTGACCAACACCAAGGATTTCTCAGCCCACATCGAATCACTACACAAAAAACTGCACCCCAAACTGGGTGCACTATATCATAACAAGGGGTGCATGCCCACCATGGTCTGAAGGGAATTAGTGCATAAAAATGATTCTCCCAATACTCTATTATGGCAATGTGGTCTATGGCGCTGCACCCTCCCATTCCTTCTGTCACTTCATCTTGGATTGCCCCCCCCATGACCCATCACTGTGACCTATACAGCTCCCTGGCTCTACACTCACTTGTGTCCCGTAGACTGACCCACTGCTCCAGAGTCCTAGCAAAATTCTGGTCCAAATCCCTCCCCCCCTTACCTTAGCTCCACTTTATCAGCCCAACCACCCTCAGCCTACTCACTCAGAAGCTCTGATTCAAGGCTCCTCCACGTCCCATTCATGCATACATCTAAGGAACAAATCAGCCTTCAAATATCGCTTGCCCAAACTTGAATGATTTATCTGCAGACATTAGGCTCACCTCTAACCAAAGACTCCTAAACTCGCTTCTCAGACATGCAACTGCTACAAGCATTCATGAGCTAAAGCCCCATATGCCCCTGATTTGCTATTGCTCCGCAGATTCTCACCTACTGCATCATAGGATCAGAACTGTTTTAAGTTTTGCTGTATTGCTTAGATACTGTGGGCCTGTTACGGGTCTTTCACACTGCCTGTGTACCTAAATATTCTCTGCCTTGCATATACTCTGCACCTAGGTTAAATTTGTGTATACCCGTGTACTTAAATGTCTGTGTTAAAACATTGTAAATACATGTCCTGTTGTACCCTCTATAACCGTCCCCAGTTCGCATCTGGAAACTAGTGGTCCCCCGCTCAGTATGCCTGCCTGGTTAATCTCGTAAATAAATGAGCAACTGTCTCCCTTGCAGCATGGCTTTCATAAAAAGGCATAGTACTACCTCTGCCCTAGTCACTATCACTTCTGGGATAAGGGTTGCTATGGACCAGGGCAGACTCTGGGGCCATCTTTATTGATGTCTCCTAGACCTTTGACCTAGTCGACCATACCTTGCTATGCACGCAACTTAGGACATTGGGCCTATCCCCATCTGCACTCAGATGGTTCCCAATTATCTTCAGGGCAGGCAGCAACTTACCAAATATAGTAAGGTGCTCCGACACTGCTGCTGTTTCCTCAGGGGTTCCCCAGGGGTCAGTCCTCAGGCCCCTGCTCTCCTCCACATTAGTCAATGACCTTCCCTCTTCAGCTACCTCTTGCGAGGCCATCCTGTACGCTGATGACCACCTTATTCTTACTCATGCCCAGGACACCGGGGTCATTAACCACCAATTGAGTTAAGATTTCATGAGTATCCAATCCGGGATATCGTCCCACAAGCGGGTTCTAAATCTTAGACTCAGGACATGCTGTTTGGATCCCAGGCTAAGTTAAAGGCCTCCTATGTCCCTCTGTGCATCTCTGGTATTGATGGTGTTCCCGTGCTCACCACCAACTGTCAAACATCTTGGGGCGACACTTGACCCTCAATTCGACCTTGATCACCATATCCACAGGATGTGTACAGCTGTTAACTGGAAACTGGGTCTGGCTCACAGGGCGAAGAATCTTACCTTGGCTGCTCGCCTTGCACTGGCCAGAGGAGTGCTGCTCCCATCTCTATGCTAGGAGAGCCTTTTGTTTGCCCATACTACCAAGGTCCACCTCGCTATATGGACCGTAGCCTACAATAATATCTGCAGTTTTGCTCTTGCAGCCCCTCGTCTTACCACTGTGATCTGTATAGCAAGCTAAATTGGCTCTCCCCATCCAACTACATGACCTTTGTCTTGAGCTGCTTCACAGGCAAGGTCCTGGGCTCCCTGGATTGGCGGAGCTTCTCGTGCCTGCTGTTTCCACTCCACGGTCCTTGGGCCCTGCTATCCTCAAGGTTCCTGTGACCATACTCAACCTCCTGCCTCAAATCAAGAACAGGGGGTGGGTTTTTTTTTTTTTTTTTTTTTTTTTTAAAATCAGGGACAAATGACCAAAATCAAGGACATATCTTCAGAATTGGTGATATGTACTCAGGAACCTCGTAGAATGAGGGGCTTAGTGTAAAATGTATTTTCTAAATAACAAAAAATCTGTAACTTTAATGTTTGACATTTTGTGCTTACAACCCGTTTGGTCACGGAAACAATTTTCAGGAGGGACAGAATAAAATTGTGCGGTAAAAAAAAAAAATAAAATAATCAAGGACAGTTGATAGGTATGCCTGTGACATGTACCCAAATGTGGGGCAGGGAATTTGCATCCTGTGCCCAGAGACTATGGAACTCTTTCCTGTCCAAGTCAGGTCTGCCCCTTCCCAGACGTGTCTATGAACCTCCCTGTGGAAGCACTTTAAGCTCTCCTCAGTATGCAACAGTCTCAGACCTCCCCGAGTACCCTGGTCCCTGCACTATATTTGAACACATCGTCTCCCGTACTTGGCTCCGGCCCTACTGTTGTCTGCTCGCCTGGGTGTGGCCCTGTGTAAATTGTGTATATTCTGTATATTTTTGCTAGGCATATTGCTATAGAAACTGTTACACGTTCACATTTGATGGTGTCCACTGCTGTAATCTGAGCTATCCCACTATGTATGTTATGTTTCTCCCGACTTCAGTGTCTCTACCTTACTTGCTTCAATTTGTACTCTTATGTTCTTCGATTTCCTGTACTCTCCCAGGTCGTACCTGAAAATAGGCATGTTTTGTCTAGTGTACTTACCTGGTTAACCAAAGCTAAATAAGGTTCATGAAAACTTGTTGTGCAACACGGTATTTGTCAGTCTTTCCTGTACACACTTGTATAGATATGCAAAAGTTCTCCAAATGTATATTAAGATCCAAGTAAGGAACTGCAACTTTCTCATAATTCATGACAAACTTTAAGCATGTCTTTTAAATGGAGTTTATAAAAATCTTTTAACTCCTATTCAGTTCCTTTCCAAATCATAAAAAAAATTTTCTACATCTGAGCCAAATACACATTTGAATCAATCAAATCTCCCACTTCTGTAGAAATATGTAATGACCTGCAGGGCTTTTGCAATGTCCTCAGCAGAGGGCATTTGTTTTGTCTGCTGGGAGCTCTAGCGGAAAATAAAATAAACTAAAAAAAAAGCTCCGAAACCTGCTCAGTGGATCTTGTGTGTTTACTCAGAAGATTCCTTGGTAGTTTTAGGATCATTTAGAGGCCTTTCCTTGGTTTACTAGGTGATGAAGAGGCCTTTTCAGGGTGCTCTGGCGACTGAGGTGGGAACAGAAGGCATCTTCTAATCTTTCATACCTCATTTTGGGAAGGGGGGGAATCACGTCTGTTCCCAATGAGAAAAGGAACCGTGATCAAACAAAACTACTTATTGTAAATTAGTTAAGATGCATTTGGTTAAAAAAAAGGAACAGAGTGCAAGAGAGGAATATTGCTCCTGAAGTTAAGGGAGCTTTAACTCAAAATAAATAGTGGTTAGGAACCATAGAATACATAATAAATTTATAGTTTATATGAGGTTATATATTACACTGAGAAGGCCTCAGTTCCCAGGAACTGCAAAGTAACATACAGAGGAATGAACACAAAACATTAAACAGTGTTTTGGGGCGCACGCTAGAGGAAGAGAATAAAAATTACAACCGTTTTGAATAAAATATTTGCAGCAAAGCACTTCAGGGCATCTAGTTAGAGCAGAGAAGGTGAATCTGACTGTTACATGGAACACCGTCCACCTAGAGGTTGCAGTTTTAACAGCATTCTAATTCCACTATAGTGGATTCCATTTAAGTGCACATTCCTGATTAGTGCACACACACCCCCTTTCCCAATTTTTCCATACAGTACAAAGAAGGAGGAAAAAACTGTTTAGTGTACACTGGATAAGTGCACATTTCACCTAAATGCATAGTTTACCAATCCCTCTCTTTAGGTAGTTGGCACCTTAAGTGCACAGGTGATTCTAAGCAGTTGTGAAACATTTGACACCTTATATCACTCAGCTGGCACTGCAAAGTTGCAAATAAAACTAAGATAATTTCTTGCGTCGGATCCACAAGCAATACAGATAATCGGCTTTAATGTATTATAATTTTTTTTTTTTTTTTATAGCATTGTGTTTTAATAACTTGTCAATACTGCACAGTAGCACCACATTTTCAGTATATCACTATGATAAATAAATGTGGAATACTATTACAATAAGGTCAGAGTTATTTTCTTTAAGTTGCATCATAAACATAGAAGTTCGGATAAATGCACACTCTGTTTAAATGCACATTTTCTTGCTGCAAAATGGGTGCCCATTTAAGCAGATTTCACTGCATTTATATACTTTCCACATTACATCACTACAGCTACGGGGCAGTCTGAGATTCTGGGACAACTGCATAGGTCAACCATACTGGGAGATTCCTGGGATTTGAAAAAAAAAAAAATAATTTCCCATAATATTGTTTATTCAGGGATCACTCATTATGCTTATGAATGCAGCCAGCCTAATGGCTCAAGCTGCCCTGGAGCATGTGAAGAAATCAATATGCAGGTTAGCCACGTGGAAAGGAATTCGCTTGCAGTGGCACAGCGTGGTTCGAAGGCAGACCTATTTGTAGAGACATACAATATATTAACCTATTAACCTAAATAAATCAAATTAGTTGTTAATTAGAACAGACTGGCCTGCATGCCCCGTCTACGGCAAAACACAAAACCTGCTCACGCAGTAACTCCAACGACAAAGAAACAGATTTTTGAAGACCCTTTTCCACGTTCTGGAAGGGTAGGGAGAGTGGGCCATAAGAATGATGGCTCCCCTAGAAGAAATTTTACTATGGTAAGTAATTTCTTCTCCAAACCCCAGGAATCCCTCATTATGCTACTGAATACAAAGCAGTACCTTTAAGGCAGAGTACAGAACCTTCTTTATCCCTTGTAGCTGCCACCAAGGCAGCTGTGCCATGAGTGGAATGTGCATTGAGGCCCTGCAGCAGTTGCTTGCCTGCCTTGTTGTAACAAAGCTGAATGTAAGAGACTATCTGGCGAGCAACTGATCTCTTGGAGGCTGGCCTACAGTTACCCACCTCACCATATGCGAGGAACAATTGAGTGGGAAGATCCAAGGTCCTTAGTATGATCCAGATAGTGTTCAACTGCTTTAGGAAGAAATTTTCTATTAGTCCCAAGGACTACCTTGTACCTGTGGAAGATGCAACTGGGGTCCATGCACAGAGCTTGCAGCTCACACATCCCTCCGGCAGAGGTGACTGCCACAAGAAGACAATCTCCAGAGGGATATTTTAAATCTGCCGTAGCCATAGGCTCAGATTAGGGTTCCACAAGCATGGCTATGCACACACTGAAATCCCAAGGAGAAACTGGGTCCCCAACAGGTGGATACAGGTGTAGAAAGCCCCTAAAAATCCTGAAACTGGGGTGAGATGCCACTGTATTCTCTTCCTGTGGAAGAGAATGCTGAGACAGCAGCTAGGTGGACCTTGAGGGTTGAGGGCCTAAGACCAAAACACCAAAGATACACCAATTAGTCCAGGAGTAAGACAGATCTGCCTGCAAGGGACAGAGTTGACTAGAAGCATACCATAGTGTTACGAGGTCTCTGCACCTTAACTGGTACCCTCAGAGATACACCACAGACAGCTAGCACTTAAGTATGTGTTATTCTAACATATAGAGCTAAGAGAGTCTATTGTACAAGTGTAGATGTCATAATATGAATGCATACTATAATACATAGAAGAATATATGTATTAGCAAGCAAAGTGTATTTTCTGTGCTTTTTTTTTTACATGTAAGATGCCAAAGCATCTGTGTCCTTGGAATAATTATGATATTTAAGTCAGCACTGCCACCTTTTGGTGATCTGTACTACTACACTGAGTTATGCAAGACTCTGTATAAGAACTCTTGTTCACAAACTAGTGACTATACAAAATTGTATAATGTTATCTTGGACCATGGAGCCACCTCTAATTTAGCCAATAGGGCTCATCTCTGTAACTAGAAATGTTTCTGTCTTACAGTAACCACAGTAATTATCATAGGTATATAACGTAATACCCTAGTTTTGTACCTCGGAGGTCCCAGGAGACAGAAAAACCGAGGCATAGGGAACACGCAGCACTGGCAACTGCAATTTTATCCTTTTGGTAGTCATAAACTTGTTTATTACTACTCTTATGCAACGTGTCTGTGATTACTTGCATTCCCAATATTGCCAAGAACCTGAAAGTGAGGTTTAGACCCAACAAATTGGCGACTGCAGCAGGACATATTTGATGTTTGTAAGTTCTCACTTGTTGCTACAACTTCCCCCTTTCCCCACGGGGACAGTAGGTGTACATTCCTGTATCACCTCTCCCATTTTAAAGCCAGTTTGTAGTTACTTAAAGTCTGGCTGTCATCCTTTTGGGTGTGGTCAATGCAGACTCGAATAACTCCATAACAGCTTTGATTTGTAAGTCTGCAACTTTTACAGTAGCCCGGCTGTGTAAAGTGCTTCTGCTGTGAATCAATACACAGCACGGTGCCTTTTTCAGTTCTATTTTCCCCCCCGCAGAATGGCCACTGCATCAAATATCTGCGCAGAACGGAGACAATTTCTCAAACTTCCTTACCTCCCATGGAGGATGGGCAGACTTCGCACAGGATGCAAGTCAATCCTAAAACCCTAACTGGGGATTTCAACCCAGTACACGGAGAAAAGACAGACAATCAGCCAATAAGCGCCAAGCTAAAGGGTTGATGGTCGTGGCTCTCTGTGCTGCTCTGGAAGCCTCCAAAGAGGTTCAGAGCCCTTGATCTGTAAATTTCATCTCTTATGCAACAGATGGGTTTGCAGAAAACGGAATGTGTTAAACTGTAGCAGAACTTGGAGTCTGAACTCCAAACTCTGCAGAATGAAAAGTTGTTCTCCCAGATAGTCGGATGTTGAACCACCAGTAAAGACGCAACACAAAGAGGTGTTAAGTATCTGTGGCGTGGCAGGGGAGGAAAGGACCTGGCTCTGGAAGATCAGGTGACTGCAGTGTACTGTCATGGGGTTCTGCTTGGAAAGAGTCCCTGAGCTACCATAGATGGAATTTTTGTTGGTTGTATCTGTATGTCTCTATCCTGGAGAAGAAGTGACCAGTGTGTCAGTCTGGTATTAGACTGACCCATTCTTTACTTTGAGAGCAGAAACGTAGTTGGGGTGTGGTTGGTGTCGATCAGTGGGGAGTACCCAATGATATACAGGAACTGCTCGACAGCCCATTAGGTGGCCAGAAGGTTCCTTTTACTAAGGCCGTACTTCTGTTCCACTGGGGTCAAGAGCTGTGATGCATATGCAATGGGTCTCAGGGTGCCATGAACCTTCTGGGCCAGCACTGCTGACTTGACAATGTCAGAGGTGGCACATTAATGGTAGTGCTAGATTGGGGTTGACTATAGCTGGGGCGGAGGCCAAGGCCTGCTTCAGTGACGTCACAGTCTGGGTGTGTATAGGGCCCCAAGCCCATGGGATGTCCTTCTTTTTGAGTAACAGAGGAGCAGCCTTCTGAACAAAATCACAAATAAAATCTTTTGAATAATTCACCACACCTAGAAACCTTTGAAGAATTGCCACGCTGGTGGGCAATAGCAAGTCCTGCAATCCCTGTACCTTCCTCCAGGTAGGGTTTTGACCTTAAGTCAGTTATTTTCAGACTTAGAAAGTGTACTTCTTTCAGACATAGTTGTGCTTTTGCTGGATTGCATTTCAAGCCTGCACTCTGAATGAGGGTCAGTAGTTTGTCCAAGAGATCCAGATGTTGTTCCTGCGTGGCTGTTGGTAGCAACAGGTCATTCACATATTGCAAGAGACATTGGGGAGTAGAGAAACTTTTGAGGGTGTCCATGTGCAGATGGAACAGGGACGGACTATTATGGAATCATTGTGGCAAGCAAGCCCACATGTACAGTCTTCCTTCAAAAGGTGAAGGCAAACATATTGACTCTTAAGGGCTAATGGTAATGACCAAAAACATTGGAAAGGTCTAGGGCACTGAACCATTTCAGATCAGGGGTCAAGAGTCTTAACACATTAGGTGCTGAAGCCACAGTTGGGGAGCAAGTGGGGGCGACCAGATTCAGTTTCCTGTAGTCAACAGTAAGTCTCCAGGTGCCTGTGGGTTTTTACACGGGCCACACTGGGGAATTAGCAGTGGAAACAAGTTCCGATTACTTCTTGCTTGAGGAGTGACTTGATTGTTTCTCTAAGGGAAGGCAAGGCCTCAGTTGGAAAAGGATACTGCCTTTGCCTCTCGTGTGCTGGGCCTGGCACTTCGACGACAGTGTGCATTTTGCCACAGTCATGTTTGTTAATTGCAAACGCCTTCAAATGTCGTTGCAAAATGGGGAAGAGTTCATGAGTTTCGAACAAATCTACGACGTCAGACTCCTCGTTATTGGCAGATACCGTTGCCACAACATGTGAATTAGGAATCAAAATGGTAAGATCATCATGCCCCGCCTGTGAAGGTGTGCTGCCACCACTGCCAGGCACTTTGTGAACATTCTGGGAGTGGAGGAGTGACAGTCCAACAGGAAGGACCGAACTGGTAATGGCCAGACAGTCTGAATCTTAGGAACTAACTGGGCCCGAATGGGATGTAAAAATAAGCATCTTTCAGATCCAGGGAAGTCATCCAGTCTCCCTGCCATGGGGTCAGGGTCACTATGGTTAGGGTGATCTTGAACTTGGGTTCTTTTAGATGTTTGTTCAGAAGCCAGAGATCCAATATGGGTCACCATTATCCATTTTTCTTTGTTCATATCCACCATGCGGAAGAGGCATTTCATGGAACTGATGGCAGTTCTGGCCAACTCCATCAGATCCTGTGCTGCATCAAATATCTAGTCACTTAAGGCTAGAGCAGAGCGAGTGCCCTTTGTTACTGGGCTGTATAATCTATGCCAAGTAACCTGCCTCAGAAGACTGCAGACATGTAGACTACTCATACTGCCCAGCTTCTTGGAGTCCTTCTCTGGGTGCTGGGCAGTGACGGTCACCTTGGCCTTATCACAGGCAGCTGCCTGCACTACTCCTTCATGATCTGGGTGCACGTAGAGGTGGCATCATGCCTGACCAGCTGGTACTTAAGATTGTCATCATCCCTCCCAGGAGCAGAAGTAGGGCTCTGTAAGATTCTGCAAGTAGCTCTTTTAAAAGCTTTCTGGACAGAGAACCAATTTCTGGGAAGCAGTTAACAGGCAACAAGCTCTTCTTGAGATTCTGCTACCACCTTAGGGAGAAACTTAGGGTTGGTACACAGAGCCACACGTTCCTTGTGAAAAATCAAATATGGGATTTTACACATCAAGGCCTGAAGCTCGGAAATCCTTAGATCAGAAGTAATAGCTACGAGGAAGAGAGTCTTCCCAGAAAGGAACTTTAGGTCTGCTGAGGCTGCCGGCTCAGAAAGAGGCAGGGTATGTTTCTCTAGAATGAAATTCAGATCCCAAGGAGGGTCAGGAATGCAGATAAGGGGTCTCAAGTGGAGAGCCCCTTTAAGTCTTAGAGACTTCCAACTGTGCAAATGTTCTGTCCCCAAAAAGAACACGGTAAGCAGAGATGACCGCAATGTGAACTTTCAGAGAGGAATGACTGAGACCCAGATCAAAGAGATGTCGCATGTAGTACAGAAGCCTCCCGACAGGGCAAGAGAATGGCTCAAAAATCTTTGAAAGGAGGCCCAAATAGAGAACAGTTTCCATTTCATGGCATAGGTAGACCTAGTGGAGGGCTTTCTGGCTTCCACCAGAATCACAACCACCAGCGGGAAAAAACATGAATCAGGCTTGAGCTACGTCTGCAGGAGCCACACAAATAAAGCAGAAAGAAGTGGGGAAGGCAGTCAGAATAGTAAAAGCCCAAACTGAGGAAAAAAATAGCCAAGTCAGTTAAGAAGTGGGATAAAGCCTTTTATAGGTACATTAGGGAGCATAGAAAGGTTAAGAGAGGAATAGTGAAGATTAGTAAGGGAGAGGAGAGGTGGGCAGAGAGAGACAGTGAAAGGCAGAAATACTGAATGAATACTTTTGCTCAGTATTCACAAAAGATGAGGAGGAGGAGTTACTGAAACCAGACAATAGAAGCACTCTGGGTAGGGGGATTGACACCAGTCCCTTTCCAGAAAAGAGTTCTGAAAGAACTCCTAAAACTCAAGGTGGACAAAGCAATGGAGCCTGATGGGATTCACCCCAGAATCCTAAAAGAACTAAGGGAGGACCTAGTGACACCACTGACCACACTAACAAATCATGGGAGGATGGGGTGGTACCAGAGAACTGGAGGAGGGCAGATGAGATTCCCCTTCACAAAAGTGGGAGCAAGGCAGAAGCAGGAAACTAAAGACCCTGCAAGTTTGACCTCGGTGGTAGGGAAAATGATGGAATCACTTCTGAAAGAAAGAATTGTTGAGTACCTAGACGCCAGCGGAGCACAGGACCCAAAGCAGCATGGATTTACAGCAGAAAGGTCATGTTAGACGAATCTAATTGATTTCTTTGACTGGGTGACCAAAGTAATAGACCAGGGAGGGGCTGTGGATATAGCATACCTAGACTTTAGTAAGGCATTTGACAGTCCCACACAAAAGATTAATAATCAAGTTAGCCAGCCTCGGAGTGGGTCCCAGGGTGGTAGCCTGCCTGGGTTGCAAACTGGTTGCAGAACAGGACATGGAAAGTAATAGTGAGTGGAACACATTCTGAAGAGGGGGGGGGGGTCACTAGTGGAGTACCTCAGGGCTCTGTACTGGGTCCAGTCCTCTAACATCTTTATAGGTGACACTACAGAGGGTCTGGAGAGAAAGGTATGCCCCTTTGTAGATGATACAAAGATCTGTAACAGAGTTGATACGCAAGGGGGGTGTACAACGGATGAGAAGGGGACTTGGCAAGGTTGGAGGAATGGTCAGACATATGGCAACTTAGATTCAATGCAAAGAAGTGCAAAGTAATGCACCTGGGAAACAAAAACCCAGAAGAGTACACAATAGCAAGGGAGATACTAACAACAAAAATGGAATGGGACTTGGCGGTAGTCATAGCAGATGATCTAAAGGTGGGTAAGCAATGTGAGAAGTCAGCAAGGAGAGCCAAGGGGATACTGGGATGCATAGGAAGGGGCATCACAAGTAGAAAAACAGAAGTGGTTATCCCTCTGTACAGAGTTGGCGAGACCCCATCTGAAGTACTGTGCAGTTTGAGACCTCATCTACGCAAGGACATAGGCAGGATGGAAGCAGTCCAGAGGAGAGCAACTAAAATGGTGCAGGGTTTGCATCAGAAATCATATGAAGAGAAAGCTTAATTTTATACCTTTGATGAAAGGAGGGACGGGGGAAGAGGGACATGACAGAAACGCTCAAGTACCTCAAGGGAATCAAAGTCCAGGAGGATAGCATCTTTCAGAAAAAAATGTGTAAGAACAAGGAGACACAATTTAAAGATGGGGGGGAAGGGGAGACGGCTCAGGGGTAATGTGAGGAAATGTTTTTTCATGGAGAGAGTGGTGGATGCGTGGAACTGCCTTCCTGGGGAGGTTGTTGGGGCTAAAACAGTGGTGAAATTCAAACATGCATGGGACAGACAAGGCAATTGTAGTGGGGGGTGGCAGGAAGTAGGCTGTTTGCTAACTAGAATTTGCAACTTATCCAGTAGGTAGGGAAATGGGCAGACTGGGTGGGCCAAATGGTCTTTATCTGCCGTCAAAGTCTATGTTGCTATGTTTCTATGCAACTGAAGGGATTTGAGGCCTGGATGTACCAGGGTCCCCTGATCCTGGGTCAGTAAAAGTTGCTAAAGAGGAAGAGGAGGTTCCTCTGAATACTGTTGCAGAAGAGAACACCAGAACTGCCTGGGCCAGAAAGGAGTGATTAGGATTATGCAAGCTCCTTCTGAGCAGAATTTAAGACCCTCGGAAACAATGGAATCAGGGGAGAAGACATAGACTAATTTGCCCTTCCAGTCTAGAGACAGAGGGTCTCAAAAAAAAGTCTCACCCTGGAGCAAGCGAGCAGAAGGCAGAAGTTTTGCGTTGAGGAGCTGCAAACAGGTCTACCTGGAGGTGTTCCCCATCGTAGGAAGATAGTCTGCTACCCCCTGATCCAGTTCCCACACGTGCCTGGGCACACGAGTGACTCAGGTGGTCTGCCAATATGTCTGACCCCCTGAACATGAACCGCCATGAGATGAAGGTTGTGTTGCACTGCCCAATCCCAAACCTGCATCGCCTCCCTGCAAAGAGGATAGAAATTAGTTCCTCGTTTCCTGATGTACCAGACTACACACATGTCCGGACAGCCAGATGACTGGGAAACAGATGCAGAGCTTGTAGAACATACAGCACAGACCTGAGCTTGAGCAAGTTTATGTGAAGAGTCCGTCAGAGTCTGGACCAGGAGCCCTGGGTCCTGCAAGACCCGAGGTGGGCTCCCCAGTCTCCTGAGGATTCTTTTGTCAATGTTTGGGGGGGGGGGGGGCAGGCAGAAGGGAACTCCCTGGCAAAAGGTTCTCCTGAACCATCCACCATTGAAAGTCCCGAACCACAGGGTTGGAGGCCAGGACTTCTAGATCTAGGTCATCCACCAGTTGATCCCACTGAGACCAAAGCATCCACCAAGACATCCTCATGTGGAGCAGAGCGCGAGGGACTGTCGGAACAGCAGCCGCCATGAGCCAGGAAGTGAAGGACTGACCTGGCGCTGACCCACCTGCAATTGGACACCAGGCTGACATGAGCCTGGAGAGTGGTCACCCTGTCCAGTGGCAGGAATGCCATGCTGGAGGTAGCGTCCAGGATCGCCCCGATGAACTGGAGTCTCTGGGATGGGATCAAATGGGACTTGGCCTGGTTGTTGGTAATACCCAGGCTGGTAAAAACCTGCAAGGTAAGGGAAAGGGAACGCAGGAGTTCCTCCCTGGACGGGGCTGCCAGGAGCCAATCATCCAGGTACGGGAAACCTGAAATTCCTGGGTACGCAGGTGGGCCATTACCACAGAAAGGCATTTGGTGAACACTCAGGGCGCCAAGGAAAGACCAGATGGGAGGGCCCTGAACTTGTAGTGGTCCCCCTGAAAAAAAAAAAAAAAAAGGTATTTGTGGTGGGAAGGGGGAATAGGGATATGCAAGTAGGCATCCTGCATGTCCACAGCGCACAGCTACTGTCCTGGCCGAAGTAGAGGCAGAAGGCTCTGCAAAGAGTATTCTAAACAGTTTGTACTCAATAAACACGTTCAGGGAGCCAAGGTCTAGGACAGGCCTCACATCTCCAGATTTCTTCGGAGCCAGGAAGAAATGGTAGTTGTAACCTGTCCCCCAGAGGTGGGATGGGACAGGCTGTATCGCCGCCTTCAGCAGAAGGCAGGATACTTCTTCCCAAACCAGAAGATGATGTTCCAGGGAGTAAGACGACCTGGGGGGGGGTTCTTGGTTTCTGTGGAAATGCGACCGAGTGTCGTCCTGCTATCAGCCGGAGCACCCAAGTGTCTGAAGTGATCCTCTCCCAACCCAGTAGATGGAAGGAGAACCTCCTTCCTACTGGTTCCTCTAGAAGGTCCAGAGGCTGTGGGAGAGAAGTCAGTAGGTGTGGGGCAACGTCACGGCTGAAGCTTCCGCTGCTTTTTTGGGCGGTGGGGGCTTGGCAGCTGGAGGGCCCCCCGTTTGTTGGCCCACTTACCGCAAGGTTTTGCTTTTGGCCGAAAAAGTCTGCGAAAAGGGACACTGGCCCTGAGGGGGCCTGTACATAGAGTCCAGACTTTAGTGCAGTACCCTTCTCTTGCAGATCAGTGATGTCCTAAACATCCCCACCAAACAGCACCAAACCCCTGAAGGGCATGTCCTGGATAGCAGACTGCACCTCAGAGACCAAACCTGACACTGAGCCAAGCATGACACTACAAACCCATGGCAAAGGCCAAACTCCAGCCAGCAGCATCCACTGCATCATACGCGGCATGAAGCATGTGCTGACGGGCCGAATGAGCAGACCGGACCAGATCTGTCACTTCCCGCTTACTCTGTGACTCAGTAAGAAGTCCAATTTTCTTCCACTTCACCAAGGATCACCTTCTGGTAATCCCCCATATGAGCAACATAATTAAGGGCCCTTATTCCCCAGAGTGGAAGCAACATAGACCTTCTTCCCATACTGGTCCAGAAGACTGGATTCCTCGTCAGGTGGTGACTAGCTCAGATGCTCAGAGCTAGCCGTACAGCAGTGAGCAGCGCTAATCATGACTGAATTCGGCTTTAGGGTGTGTATCCAGGGAACTAACACCCTCCGGAGCCTGGTAGCCTATCCGCCTTCCTTGGAAAGAGGGGGGAGCAAATGCTGACCATTTCCAGATGGTGGAAAAAAGGTCCGCATGAGGCTCGATCCAGGGTGGAGTCAGTGTTGAAGCAGTCTCTGGCAGATCCAAATGAGAATAGAGTTTTTTCCCCCCCCACTGTGGATCCGGCTCCACAGATTGCTACTGGTGAACAGTCTGATCTTACGCAGCAACTCCAGAAAGGAAGTTGCTTCCAGAGCATACTTTGGAGGAGTCCTAAAACTGGGCTTGTCTAGAGTGCCTGGCTCGTCGTCCAGATCGGAGCACCCAGAGTAGTCAGAGGTCTCCGAAGAGAAGAAAAGGAAGACCTCTCCCAGCACGGGGGAGGAACAGACCCCTTGGGCAATCCTCGGAAGTGTGTCCTCCACTGCCCTGGCACCAGAGGACTTGCCTCATTGATTGGGGAAGAAGAGTCTGTTGCCTCCAACAGGAGTCCAGAACTGAGTCCGACGTCAGAAGACTGCTCTCCACCTCCTTGGCGAGCCGAGCCTTGGCCCCGGCCCACCAGAAGTCAGTCTCCTTCAGGGCCACCTGTGGATAAGGAGGATGATGATTATATCCATACGGCAAGTATCCATAACCCAACAGCGGGGAAGCCTGGCGTCGGGTACTGTTGTGCCAGATACGGCGGAACTGGGTAGGACGGTGGATACGACTGGGTCGGATACCCGAGCACTAGGGGCTCTGACAGAGCAGAAGGCCTTGGGAGCGGCCCAGCAGGCAACAGGCCCGGTGTAGTAACGGCGTCCAGCAAGGGGATGTCATCTGGCGTCAGGTAGGCCGGCGTCAGAATCTGTGTCAGAGGGTCCAACGTCAGGTTGTCTGGTCCAGTGGGAGGGAGACCTGACGGCAGCATACCTGCATCCTCTGTGTCACCCAGGGAAGGAGGACTCAGTCCCCGGGGTCAGACAAAGGAGACGCTGGAGTCTCGGAGTGCAACTACGAACGTTGTGATGAGCCATAACAATGGACCCATCCAAAGGGTCCAGCATCTGCTCCAATGCCGTGTGGCTGTTGGGAGAGGCCAATGTCCAGCTTACTGGCAGGGTCCAGGCAGGCGTCCTACTTATCAGACCCAATGATCTAAGGCCACAAAGGGGGGGCCTTGGTGGGTGCTTTTGAGGTCAGGTGTTTTAATCGGCCTTGCCCATGTGGGCGGAGGAGCAGACGTCTGGCTTACCTGGGCCGCTCAAACCAGAAGGCCACATGGTGGCAGGCCTTCTGGGATCGGCTGCTTCCTTTTACCTGGAGGCTCCCAAGGGGCCCAAGCCCCTTTGAAGCCTCCAAGACAGCCGTCACAGAACGGTCCCCTAGAGGGCATGTTACCTTCAGCACAGCAACCTGGCCAGAGTTGTGGCAATCGTGAAAGAGGAGTCCCGGTTCTTCTTGCGGTGACCCTCTGGGGAAGCAGAGGTCTGCCGAAGCTTCTTCAACTCCTTCTCCATGGAGGACATCTTCAGTTATAAAAAGTGGACCTCCAGGGACTGCAGCCTCCGTTTGTGGGTGGCAGTGTTAAACTGTTGACAGTGATAGCACTTCTCCACAAGGTGATCCAGGCCCAAGCAAAAGAGGCATTGGAGTGTTAGTTCTTGAGCGGGAGTTGGGCGGCGCAGAATCACACTTGCTCGGATGGAGTAGCGGACGACCTACACAGCAGCTGAAGAAAAACCTGATGAAAATTTGAATAAAATGAGAAATTAACAGTAAAAATACCAATCGATTGACGAAGCAGTGAACTTAACCGTGAGGCGCTAACACGAGCCAACGGCAGGGAAGAAGTGGAAGGCATGCCATGGGGGACCGCACCTTTATACTGTGTTACCTGACGTGGGGGGCGGCCCCCTAACAGACTGCTAACTAGAAATGTTTCCATGGGGTCCTGACGCCTGCCACTTCAGTCCTATATGTAGTTACCTATTGCAAGAGCCCTCTCGAACTAAAATCTTCGGTTACAGACCAAAGTAAAAATAAATAAATAAAAATAAAAGTAAAATAAAAAAATAAAATTGGATGCCTTTAAAATGAGTCAGTGGTGGAAACCACAGTGGGCTGCATTAAAATGGAGGACAGATTTAAAAAAGCCAAGCAGCTGCAGCTACTAGTGCAACAACCACTATGATGCAGAGAGACCACCACCATCAGGCAAGGCTGGAAACCCTGGAGAACCAGGTGCGAGCTGCTAACCTCTGGTTTCTTGGTTTACCAGAGGGTATCAAAGAAGATAATCTGATCAGGTTTTTAAAAGCATAGTTAGTCAAAAACAGTCCTATAAAGGGATCCAGATAGTTTCCAGATACAAAGGGCATATCGCAGCGAGGCCTCCAGTACTCCTCACACTCTGTTAGTGGTTATGGCAGGAATGGGGGAGCAAGACCATGTTCTGACCCTGGCAAAGAGGAACAGCTAGATTATCCAGAATGGTCAACCCGTGCATATTCCCAGATAGCTACGCTACCAGGCAAAGGAGGAAACAGTTTAATTGGGTTCACAGTGTCTTAACCCTTGGGCCGCAGACTAATACATCAGTCCAAAATTCCTATACATTCTAATTCTGTTAGCAACCTAAGGGTGAAGGGAAGCAAACATATCCCCACTCCATCGTTTTTCCAGCTCTTCTGCACATAGTGCATCAAAGCAAGTTGAGGGCTTTGTCGGACCCGGTGGATGCTGGTAGATGGGCCGAGAAGATGAAGGCCGAACTTCAACAGCAAAATGCTGAGGCCGAGGAGAGCACTGAGGAGGTCGATGGATTGTGCCAGATTACCTGAAGCTTTTCTTTTTCCTCCATTGAACTTTGAGCTCAACCTGTGTTTCTGATGGCCCATATGGTACTGTACTATTCAGTTAAAAAACAAACAACCACACCCACACCCACGTTACTGATTATAAAGTTTTGGAACTAGTTCTATTGCTGCAGTCATCAGCACCAGAACCCAAAGAAGCCTATGAGCAGAGACAGACAACTGGCTTCTGAGCCACGGAAGCTCTTGTCTCAGGGTGTCCTTCCTGGATGAAGACGAAGACTTTACCTGGTTCTGAACACTATGCCCAAGTGTTCCAACCTCCGAGACGGGATTAGGGAACTCTTGTCACAGACGACCCAACAAGATCCTAGACAGACCTCTTGGCCACCTAAACAAGCTGTCTCAGTAGGGATACAAGTATGTCTCAGTTGTGCCACTAGTACGATCAAGACCTTTGAAAATACCCTGGATAAAGTCGCCAGCCAAAAGAAAAGCACACAGTACTGTAAATACTGTCCATGAATTGAACCCCAAATACTTCTGGTGCAACTGGCGAATGGCGGATGTAGAAGTAAGGATCCTTCAACCTATGGACACTAAATCCCCTGGCTGGACAGCCTGGATGTTTGACTGCCAAGGACTCCATCTACAAGGCTGTGTGGTGGACAAACTTGTTTTAGGTGCTTCAAGTCTCCTGCAACTGTTCCCCCTCCTAGCCCGCCAATGACAATAAGCCTAAATCTCCATTCCATTTTTAGGAAAAAACTGATGCAAAATTAGCTGCCTCTTTGTTGCATCTACTGTATACAGCTTCACATTTTGTATCTGTACATAGTTTCTAGTTTACATAGGATTATACATTTTAAGTAGTCTGTTTTTCCTCCTGTAAACCCCCCCAACCAGTTACTCTTAGAAGAGAGAACTGTGGCTCATGGTGCCTTTCCCGGTTATCAGCTTTAATAAATCAAAAAACAAACCAAATAGTCACAAACCTGCTTCCCCAACTTCTTGGGGGACCAAAATAAACAGCAGAATCCCCGACCCGTCTTAGTGTCTGTGTGTGTGTGTGTGTGTGTGTGTGTGTGTGTGTGTGTGTGCGCGCGCACACCAGACAACTGCCCCAATCTGTATCTGGTGATCTGTGGTCCGAGCCACTGCCTGCCTTTTCACAGGGTTTTCGGGCACAGGGGACTACAGGAAAACAACCGCTCATTGGACACTGCTGCAAACTCTACTGGGCATCTTAATTCTAGAGCAAGAATTTCCAGCACCCACACAGGATATTTGGACCCACCACTGGTACAGCTTCTGTAGCCTTCCACCAGGGGAAGGGTGAGCAGGCAGGGATCTGCATACCTTCATCCTGCATCTCCATTACACTTGCAGGTGAAGGATCTCCATTACAGCTGCCCTTAAATTCAGAATATGCTACCCTATTCTACTGGTTTCCAAAATTCCAGAAGGGACAAAAACCGCCACTGGACTGCCACTGCTGTGCACCTCCGTGCCCCCCCCAATTTTTAAAACACCCACACACTTCGTTTTGCTCCAGTCACTGGTGACTGGACATCTCTCTGGCGGGACCCATTTAACTGCTCCTCTACCATCCACCCAAACACCCCCCCCCCGGGTGCTGGGTCCCCCCCATCCCACAACCCCAAACGGGAGGAGGCGGGGACCACAGAGTCAAGTCAGGAGTGGGGCCAGCATTGGGCATGTGGGAGCAGCCCTGGAGCATCCGCTGTCACCTCAGCCCCCCCACCAGGGTTTTTCCTCCATGTTTTTGTTGCCCCCAGAGATGCTGGATGTGCAATGATGTCTGTGAGAAGGACACACCTCCACCAATGCCTCCCCGCTCAGACTGAGGAAAGTACAATTGCATGAGAACTTACTATAACAGTAGATCTTACCGAGCATCTCTAACAGCAGGTCATAACACATAGAATTACAGTCACAGGCGTCATTTCCTCCTGTCCGGATTTCCCAGACAACCCCAGGACCTCCCCTAAAACTACCACATGGGGTCCGATGGAGGTATAAAAAAAAAAAAAAAAGGGGGCCTCTAGCTACTCCTCAGGTATTTTCCATCCTGGCGATCAATGTGAAAACGTATGCTAGACCTGAAACAGAAACCATCGGTGGGCAGGGTGCATCCAGATATGGAGGTATGCATCCTTCATATCCAGAGAGCAGAGCCAGTCTCCCATGTTCAAAGGGAGCTTTATCAGAAGACCCACCATTCTGAACTTCTCGCAAGTGATGCAGAAGCTGAAGCACCTCAGATCCAAAATGGGGCAAAAATCCCATCCCACACCCGGGGTTGGGGACTGGTTAGATGGCCTTCACGGAGCAAAGCATAGATTTCGGTCTGCAAGACCAATGCCTGGTCTGGGGGATAGTGAAAGACCCCTAGTGGCAAAAGAAGAGGCATCTCTGAACTCCAGTGTGTGCCCTGTCGTGATCAATTGCAGGAGCCACTGGTCGAAGAACATAGCTTGCCACCCTTCCCAGTACAGGGAAAACTGGCCCCCCAGTGCCCGTGGGTAGGGTCTCTAGTCCCACAGCTGGAGAAGACCTTCAGGCTGAAGGCTGGCCCTGCTTTTGAAGGGGGGGGGGCGGCGCAAGGATGTAATGAGTTTTCTGAACATTTCTAGGACCTGGCAACTGCAATCAATGTTCTCTTACTGGGCAAGTTGTCAGAGTCGTGATGCCCCTGTAGGGGTGTCAAGGAGCCCTTGAAGGTGTTTTGGCTTAGGACGTAAAGGGTCCGCATCAACTGAAGGTCACAACCTGAATTTTGCAAGTCTTTCAATATATCTTGGATCTGTGGACCGAACAGCTGAACCCCTTTAAAAAGGAGCGTTCAGGATAGATTGCTTATGTCTTGTGAAAATCCAGACACCCTGAGCCAGGTGTGTCAGAGACATTTCTGCAGAAGATGTACATGCCGTAGCGTCAATGGCATCAGACACAAGTGACCCTTAGCAGGTGGCAGCAGACATTTTGACAGTCCGCTCCTCCTGGACAGAACTCACTGGGAGGGACTGGACTATCACCAGGGAGGTCTTTAGGATTTCCTCCTGATATTTCAGGAGGTGTCCCGTGTCCCATGTAAATTAAGTACATGTAGAGACAAGGTTGTGAGTTAAAATCCCTCCCCAAAAATAACATCAACTTCTTGGACTCCCACCGTGGGGCTGAGCACCATGTGCCGAGGCCTAGAGGACCCATCATGTACAGCACTGATCACCCACTGAGTCCACCTGAGGTGGAAACGTGAAATAGGGCGATCCACCAGAGCCCAATCAGCCTTATGAGGAGTGGAGGAGATCTTGAAAAGGTTGTTTCCATGCAGCCAAGATAGAGGCATCCACTAAAGGGTGGCGAGATGGCAACCAGAGTGGGGCATTCCAGCACACCCAAGTACAATCCAAACATTTTCTGGAGGTGAATCATAATGTCTGAAAACATCAGGTCATCTGGTGGAGAACAAGGGAGCTCAGGGTAGGTTCCCCCAGAGGCGGCAGCGGCTGAGGAGGACTGAGGGGGATTCTCATGGTCCATGCAGTCCTCATCCTCTAGGTCAGCTAGGTCCCAGTCCTGCAGAAAAGGGTCCTCCATGTCTATGTCCTGAATGTAAACACCTGGGGAGATGGGGGAAGAGAGCCATCTGTCCACTGGGCTAAAGCAGGCAGAAAGGAAGTAGACTGGAGCAGACCACTTTCGGGGGTCAGAGTCAGGTCCAGAATAGTGTTCACTAGAGCCTCGACATCAATCATGGCCTTCTGCCCAGTGGAAGTAGCCAGGGAAGACTGGATAGAGTGAATTGGGATTACTGATGGATTAGAGGCAGGCAGTGGAACCAAATGTGGAGCCACCGCAAGGGGTGTGTGTGTGTGTGTGTGTGTGTGTGTGTGTGTGTGTGTGACCCTAGGATCATATACGAGGGCACCAACATTAAGCCCTGTAAGGCAAGGCTAGTAGTCGACTGGCCTGAAGCTTCTGCCATAGATGATCGGCGAGTAGACTGGCTGCAAGCCAGTGTAGTAGACAGTATCGTCGATGGGCCCGACTCAGTCAATGGATGATGGCTAGACAGCACTGAAGGGGGAGGCAGCTTTGGAAGCTTTAGTATGACACTAGAACCCACCGCCGCTGGAGGAGCAGTCAACAAGGAAAAGAGGAGCCCACAATAGTAGACTGTGTGGAAAAAAAAAATGCTAACAGGGGCAGCCTTCTCCATACTTTTGTGGAGAAGCCTTAGTTGACCAAGAGGGAGCCAGGACCCTGCACAGTCCACGTGGAGGGGTCACCCACAAAGCAGCGAGACCCTGAGGACAACATCGAAGATTCTCTGGTTGTGGTGCGTTGCTGCTGCTCCAGAAGGGCAACCTTTTGCTCCATGAAGCCTTCAACATTTTGTGGCCTTGCTGAATCTGTTACAGAAGACACTCCCTGGAGTAATGTTCAGGACCAAGGCAATGAACTAAGACTTCATGGAGGTCTTCCTTAGCGAGTCTAACCACAGAACACCTTCAGAATAGAGGATCTGAAGACATCAGTATATAAACTTTGTAGTAAGTTTTGGTCAGTAGAACTCAACGACAACAGGAAAGCAGAGCTCCAAAGGAGGACTTGTTGCATGCAGGTCGCAGGTGAAGAACTGAGGAGTAGCTGGGACCTCCCTCTTTTATACCTGCCATGCAGACAGTACATGGTAGTGTGCGTTAGGTCCTAGGGTTGACTGCAGAGAAGTCATCTCGAGGAAGCGACGTCTGCGGCTGTAATCCCACACGTTATGACCTAGTGCAAGAGATTGTCTCAAAGATCAGGGAGGTCACCAAGGTCACTACACTAGCAGAGAAGTCAGGAACTTACAAATTTGAACATCCAGGACCAGTGACGGGGTGAAGACACTACCAGACTGACAGCTCGTGCGTCAGTCTGTTACCTGATGCTCAGCCAGGGCAGGGGACATCATGCACCACTGTGTACTTAAAACTGTACTGTGCCCTGCAGGAATACAGCAGAATATTCCATGTGCATATGCTATTTGCTTAGCAGGGCTGCTGAATGCCCCACCCCCGTCCAATCTTGCTAACCCCAGTTAACACAACGCTAGCATATTCAGCTACTCATAATCTACTGAAAATGGGGGCCATGGTCTCACTGCATTAGCTGAATCAGTGGCACAGTAGACTGCACTCCTGCCTCTGGGGCAGAAAGATCTGAAGGTCATAGGCAAGTTCCCCCATCAGGAACAGAAGTAAATACCGAATACTGTAGTCTAGCACTGGGGTCGGGCGCTATTTGAAGGTAGTGTTAAAACCCAATGTCCTTTCTACCCATCTCTGGTGGACATTCAAGATCCCATGGTGTTTACAGCATTTATTGTAATAAGGAGATTTTCTTTGGTGTCCTTGGCAACATTTTATGTTAATTAGTTAAGAACTATATCCTTCTCCCAACCAAATCTAGAAACTAGTTACCCTAGCTCACCGCCACTGTCCTGGTCAAAAAAAATTTATGAACAAAAATGTAAATACTTTAGGGCAACTCAGTTATGATTTATAAAAATGCATTTCTCTTTGGGTGTACACACTAGAACCATCGTGACACTATAAGCTCTTAACTGTACAAGTTGAGGCCCTGCCATCAAAATTGAAGCCATATTGCTATTACAACTATAATATTTTAAATGCAATTATGTGCAACAGTCATTAAGCCCCCTTTATGCCTATGTCTGTTCCTTTCCATCGTTTCCTGTTGGCACTTGTCATACTGAGACCCTCAACTCCTAGTCTACTTTACCCCTTGCTAACCTACTCCTTGCCCCCCACCCTGCCCATCCTTTTTACTGGATCCCTCTCCCAGTTCTTTACCTTCTGAGCAAATACTGCTTTACACAAAGTGCTTAACTGCACCTAATCTTGTCTGTCCTGTACTTTTACACATAGCTGTAACCTTGTATCCTTGAATCTTGCCACAAATTACCTTATTAGTGCACTGTATGCATTTCTGTATCTGTTTATCAATATGACATTTTTGTATAATGTGCCATTGTATGTGTATGTCCTTCAGGACCTCCTTGTGAATGATCTTGCTCAATGGAGTTTTCCTGCAATAAACTTGAACACTGTTCTACTTTATATGTATGGTGACCACAAATGGTAAGTTTGAGTAACATAATGCGACAGACTTCAGAAATCCACTAGCATTGCACTGGAGCCTAGATATTCTAAAGAGTTGGGCCTGGCGCAACAGTTGTGCTGGCATAACCCCAGTAATGCACCCTGGGGCAATATTCAAAAGAGTGACTTGCGCAGCACAAGTCCCAATGCGCCAGGGGCACAATGATAACATATGCAGCCAGGGCTCTAGATAAGATTTTGGGATGAGTGCATGTACTCCTCATTTTGAAAGGTGGCAAGTAAAACGAAATTCAGATGTGTACAACGTCTTGCTAGAGTGGACTAAGGAGTACATTTATAAAAAAAAAAAAAAAAAAAAAAAGTAGTTCTCTCTTCTACATGAGAATTTCACGTGCCAACAATGCTCCAAATAATGTTGGCAGGTAGGAATTTACTCACCAGTTTTAAAATATACTGAATAAAACAGAAGAAAGAAAACATACAAGTGCTGTAAAATCTGGCAAAAAACTGTTCCTTTTGAATCACCAGTTATGTTATGAAGCAGTATTCTTTGGCGTGCTGAGTATTTACAGATGTTGGAAGAGTACTGGTACTCAAAAAAAAAAAAAATTCTGAAGAGTATTTCCTAAAATGAGGAAAGTAAAAATAGGCCGGTACACACCTTATCTGGAACCCTGTATGCGGCACATCTGAAGGGGACGTGCCCATGCATACGCAGCACATCCAGATATTCAACCCGGGATGTGTGGCGCATCTGCTTGCACAACCCCTAGATGCGCCGCATACCGATGGGCACAACTGGGCCAAAATAAACATCCCAAATGCTGGCAACCCACAGGTGGACTGCTGTATTGCACGGTGCAACACAGCAACCGCCAGCCATGGGTGGCCACCCGCCCACCCAGAACACAGTCACACATTTGAGAGAGACATATACAGTATGCATTGCAAGCCCACTGGTCCACAGTGTGGACCAATGAGCGTACAGCTCATACTGTATGCAGTCATTTGGCAGGTGGCCAGGCAGTATGCAGCTGCCAACCGATGACTGGGTGGCCACTGGACCACCAGAGAGGGTTTGTACTACGGTTCACCGGTGATCCTGGTCACGGGCAGGGTGGGGGTACTGCTAGACTACCAGGGAATAGTATATGTCAATTTACGGGTGGTGCAGCTACCGGGGGGGGGGTACCACTAGACTACCAGGGAAGGTGTACTTCATTCAACAGCGATTGCAGCATCAGGAGGAGGGGTGCCACTTGACTGCCAGGGATTGACCTACATTCATATTTGGCAAATGCCTACGGGGAGAGAAGGGATACTGCTAGACCACAAGGAACTACACCGTTATGGTCCGGTGCTCGCCGCTAAGGAAGGGTAGGCGGGTTCCACATGCCCTGCACAGCATGCGGTGCCCCAGAGGACACCAGCCTGCCCTACTCAACACATGGAAATGAGGCCATAATGACATGCAAATGGCCTATTTGCACCTTGTATACATGGCCCTCTTTTCTATACTGTCGACTGAATATCAGGAAGTTGCACAAAGCACAACTCTGTTGCGCTGGCACAGTTCCCATTCCAAGTATTCAGCCCTGTCGGGGGAGTGGGGGGGGGGGGTGTCCCAGTGCATCATAATTGCTCAGTGTGCATTACCCGTCATATTCAGAGAAGATGAGACATTGCTCATCTCATTTGATTATATCCTTGGGTTTCACCAGCGCAGCACCAACCCACGCATCATTGCTGGGCACATTCTGAATATTGGGCCCGGGGTGTCAGTCTAGTTTATTGCACATTTTGATTTTAATGTTGCTGTAATGAACATAGAAGACAATTGTGTGTTTTTTTGTAGCTACAGATGGCTTCCCGCAGAAATCAAATATTAAAAGGCAAACCTTTGAACAACTTCATCATCCGTCCTTGATCCTTCCCTGCTTTTACCCAAATCATCTTCTACAGCAGCGTCGGCATCCACAGTGTCTTCAGCTCTAACAGATGCTGTAACAAGAGACAGTACAGTTCAGCATTTCTATATATATTTTTTTGGTTAGCAGCAAATATAAAACATATCTACTTGATGCAGCACTTGCCTGGAGAAGAACCTAAAGTGTACCCAAACCATATTGGGGGGGGGGCAGGAAATATTAACTTCAAATCCAGTTAACAGGGCTGTGGTCCCCCTGCAAAATATTTTGTGGGACCCACCTCCCCACCAATAAAATGTAAAATAACCATTAGCGTATGAAATTTTTACTGCTTTTTTTTTTGGTAGCAGTTCTGCTGAACATATGGTTTGTCCATGCTGCCCAGTCCCCCTTGTTGGCACCATGATCAGAGAACCGAACAATGTAATTTGTTCCTGCTCCTCCTGGGAACACCAGTACCAAAATTAGATCTTTTGAGTAATAGGCCCCATTGCTTCTTTGTTTTGTACTCCCCAACCATGTGAAACTGGAGTTGGAATCTTCTGACACCACTGATGACAGACTGTTTCAAATGGATAAACAATTTCCACAGTGAAACTTGCAACTTCGTCTACGAGTCAGTGGGCCCCGTAACAGTGTGGACCCTACTGCAACTGCAGCTCTTGCACCCAGCTGGTCACTGCCCCGACACGGAAAGCTACAACTGGGAAATACTATCTTTACGGGATTTAAAGCGAGGTTAGTATACAAGCTGAAACAGCCACGTGAAACATGACATTTGCATGCTAGGCCTTTTTTTTTTTTTAAACCCCTACTTCGATACCATCATTGTGGAACGGTTATATAGTTACCTTCCCTCAAATCACGTCAATGGCTCTAGGCAATTAATCCTGCATTATTTAAATCCCCTCAGAAATCCATAAAACATGAATACAAGAGTAATAAAACACCCTTTAAATAGAAAACTGGGACAGGGGACACCGGGAGATTCAAGCCGGCTAACTGAAAACATGCAAAAGTAAACGGATCAGGCAAAACAGACTTATTTTTATTAATCTATACCAATTAAAAATAATTAGAGGTCAAATTCCCGTACATCCAACAGGTCTTTAACAAGACAGTTTGCATTGGAGGCAGATCACGTCATCGGGCACTCAGTACAACAACCTTGGATATATATTTTACACACACACACACACACACACACACACACACACACACACACACACACACACACACACACACACACACACCAAAAAGCTCTCATTTTCCGGAAAGGTGACCTCAAGAAAAGCCTGTTCCCAAACGTTAAATCCAGTAGCTCCTTCTAGGAAACTACTGAAACCATGTTCTCCATTACGCACACTAACTCAGCTGTCAGAAACGGGCTTTCAGTTAGCTCTTTTGCTGAACTGCTAATGAAGAAAAAAACGGTTGTATGGCTAGTGAATACCAGGACACCAGCTATCTTTCCGGTTTTTGGTACGTGGCCGGCCGCTCCAATACCATCTCGGTGAACTAAGGATAAAGGCGACTACCCTACGTACAACTTTCCCCACACCACTAAATCTCCCGTCATATCCCCAACTCTTTTACCGGCCAGAAACTTCTAGAAGCACGTGAAATCGACCACCCAAAAAAACGTACTCCTTTCAATGCCGATCACAGCAGCAGAAGGCCCATACTTACAGAATGCTCCAAGGGCACAAAGAAGGCCTAGAACCCACAGCCTCTTCATGTTCGATTGCTGATGTGCGACCACCTCACAGCGACAACCAACTCCACGCCTTATCCCCAAAACAACTAAACGTGAACTCCACCACTTGCTAACGCAAGGGAATGACCTTAAATAAGGAGCGAAATGGGCGGCCGAGCAAGGTAACGCAACCGACCAATCGTGCCCGACCACGCAAGCCAATTGACCAATCACAAAGATGCAGTTGACAGCTCTCGCCAATCGCCGACTTCCATGTACCGTTTCTTGAGTCTGGAGCGTGTCTCGGTCTGATTGGCTACTGTCAAAACGTGTAACACGTATAGAAATATTGTAACAGTGGATTAATGTTTTAGATTTTATTATCGACACTGGTTTTATCCTGCTAGACTTCGGCAAATCGCCATCATGTAGAAAAATTGATAACTATGTATAGTAAAATACCGTAAATAGAGCAAAGAGAAGTACTTCCGGGGCTTGCGGAATGTTTACCTTGGTAACGGGAGCAGGAAGTCGTTTCTATGTTCATGGTACGCTCCAGTTAGACCGTAAGCTCTTCCTATTGCATAGATACATTTAAATTATTTATGAATTTGGCTGTACCGCTAAAGGGTTTTCTGCGTAATAACTCCAGTTCTTCCCATTGATTTTGTTGTGTTCGCGTATTATTTTATGGCAGCAGGAGCTGTAAAATCTCAACTTGCACACACTTCCGATCAGGAAAAGGAGAGGAGGAGTAGTTGTGGGGATATGTGAGAGACCTACAGCTTACTGCAGAGCATAAACTGGCGGTACTGCAATAAACTGTTCAGTATGAATGACAGTATCGTTACTTACAGGGCATGGATGGAACGGGGGCGGGGGGTCAATAAGGATGTGAGGAAGTTCTTTTTCATGGAAAGGGTAGCGAAAGAGTAAAACATGTTATCTAAAGAAGGGGACGTTGGACTTGGTGGATGACAACGGACCAGCGTAAGTATATTAGCAGAGTGAGCTACAGTAGGTGTGCTACTTAGGGTTACATAGAAACATAGATTTTTGACGGCAGATAAGGACCGCTTGGCCCACCCAGTCTGTCCATTTCCCTACCGATTGGATAAGCTGCAGATCCTAGTTAACCAGCAGCCTACTTCTTCCTACCCCCAACCCCTAGAATTGCCTTATGACTGTCCCATGCATGCTTGAATTCCACCACTGTTTTTGACTCCACAACCTCCTCCGGAAGGCCGTTCCATGCATCCACAACCCTCTCTGTGAAAATACTTCCTTAAATTACCTCTGAGCTGCCCCTTCTATCTTCAAATTGTGCCCCTTGTTCTTGCACACCTCTTTTTGAAAGATGCTACCTCTTGGACTTTGTTGATTCCCTTGAGGTACTTGAAAGTTTCTATCCTGTCCCCTCTCCTCCTTTCCTCGAGGCTATACATATTCAGCTCCTTAAGTCTCTCTTCATATGTCTTCCGTGCAGACCCTGCACCATTTTAGTTGCCCTCCTCTGGACAGCCTCCATCCTGTCTATGTCTTTGCTGAGATTGGGTCTCCAGAACTGCCGACAGTACTCAGATGGGATCTCACCAACTGTCTGTACAGAGGGATAATAACTTCCTGTTTTCTACTGGTGATGCCTCTCCCTATGCATCCCAGTACCCCCCCAACTCTCCTTGCTGCCCTCTCACATTGCTTGCCCACCTTTAGGTCATCTGATATGACTACCCCAGGTCCCTTTCCATTTTTGTTGTTGTTAGTATCTCACCCCCCAATGTGTACTCTTCCCCTGGGTTTTTGTTTCCCAGGTGCATTACCTTGCACTTCTTAGCACTGAATCTAAGCTGCCATACATTTGACCATTCCTCTAACCTTGCCAAGTCCCTTCTCATCGTTTCCACCCCATCTTGTGCATCAACTCTGTTGCAGATCTTTGTGTCATCTGCAAAGAGACATACTTTTCCTTCCAGTCCCTCTGCAATGTCGCTTATAAAGACATTGAAGAGGACCGGTCCTAATACTGAACCCTGCGGTACCCCACTAGTAACCCCCCTTTCTTCAGAGTGGACTCCATTTACTATTACTCTCTGTGTCCTAGTCTCTAGCCAATTCTTTACCCAGGCTGTCATCTTGGGACCCACTCCCAGGCTGGCTAACTTGCATATTAATCTTTGTGTGGGACTGTGTCAAATGCCTTGCTAAAGTCTAGGTAGGCCATGTCCACAGCCCCTCCCCTGATCTACTACTTTTGGTCACCCAGTCAAAGAAATCTATCAGATTTGTCTGGCATGACCTTCCCGCTGTGAATCCATGCTGCCTTGGGTCCTGAGCCCCTCTGGCCTCTAGATACTCAACAATTCTTTCCTTCAGAAGTGATTCCATCATTTTCCCTACCACTGAGGTTAAACTAACAGGTCTGTAGTTTTCTGCTTCTGCCTTGCTCCCACTTTTGTGAAGGGGAATCACATCTACCCTTCTCCAGTCCTCGGTACCACCCATCCTCCCATGATTTGTTAAAGAGGGTAGTCGGTGTCACTAGTTCTACCTTAGTTCTTTTAGAATTCTGGGATGAATCCCATCAGCCCCATTGCTTTGTCCACCTTCAGTTTTAAGAGTTCTTTCAGAACCCTTCTTCTGTAAATGGGCTGGTATCAACTTCTGTATCCAGAGTGTTTTGACTGTTTGTTTTAGGTACCTCCCACTCCTTTGTAAATACTGAGCAAAAATATTTGTTTAGTATCTCTGCCTTTTCACAGTCACCCTCTGCCCACCCTCCCTCCTCTTTATTAAGCCTCACTAACCCTCCCTTGGTCTTCCTTCGGCTCCCTGATGTACCTATAAAAGGTTTTATCCCCTTCTTAACTGAGTTGGCTATCTTTTCCTTGGTTTGGGCCTTTCTGTTCTGACTGCCTTCCCAGCTTCCTTTGCTTTAACTGATACAGTTCTCTGTCCTGCTTCTTCTGTGATTCCTTGTACTTCCTGAATGCTTTCTTTTTCTCTTGAACCTTCACTGCCACTTCCTTTGAGAACCATAGTGGTTTCTTACATCATTTTGTTTTGTTTATTTGCTTCACACAAAGACTTGTTACCTCTGTGATGGCAGTTTTTATTATTCCCCATTGTTCTTCCACCCCTCCTTCCTGCCCATTTGCTAGTGCATTCCTTAGGCAATTACCCATTTTGGCAAAGTTAAGCTGGTATGGGTGCGATGTTTGAATCCAATTTGGTTTGAATTGGGCGGCTTTGCACCCTACAGCGCATTTTTTTAATACCAAATGGGGGGTGGCGTGGGGGGGCCCCAACTCAAACACATTTATTTTTTACCAGGAGAGAGACGCTAGGCTGAAAGCTTGTTTACAAGTGCAACCTGGGAGCACAAGGAAGTTAAGTGACTTGCTCAGGTCACACAGTACGCAAGTAGGGGCTCTGGGATTCAAACCCAGATCTTCAAGTTTGCAGCTCAGAGCCTTAAAGCACTGCGCTACAGAAACGCTGCAACCATACTCGCTAACATTAAGTAGCACAACTAGCGTAGCGTATTGCAATGCTACACCACCTCACTTGCGCTGGTCCATAGTTTTCCAGCATCTCCATAAGTCGGCCTCTGCTGGGCAGAGTCAGTGACTGGGTTCAAAAGCTGGTGAGATAGACAAAGGGATCTGTGTGGCCCATAGGAAGGGGTTTGGGCCACTTTGGAAAGGGTGTGCCAGACACCGTTAGGCATACCTCTCAACTGTCCCTGATTTTCAGGGACATCCCTGATTGTGCCTCAAAATTTTACTCTGTCCCTCCTAAAAAATCATGTTTCCGTGACCAAACAGTGAGGGGTTAAACACAAAATAATGTCAAACATTAACATTACAGACTTGTTCTTCCTTAGAAAATGCATTTTACATAAAGCCCCTTATTCTACCACCTTCCTGAGTGGATACCACCAATTTTGAAGATGTGTCCCTGAATTTAGTCCTTTGTCTCTGATTTTTTTAAGCCTTGTCCCTGATTTTTGAGGCAGGGGGTTGAGAAGTATGCCGTTAGGGCTGTCGGCGAATAACTCCAGTATTAGGTTAGCACATACTCGGGCAGGTAAGTGGCAGACTTAATGGACTGCTAGGTCTTTTTCTGCTGCTAAATTTAATGTTTAAGAGTTTTATGTGGCTCATAAGTGCTGTGTCTGTGAAGATACTCCTAGATCATCTCTTTGATGTTTCTCTAAAGTGTGAAGCAAGATTTATTGAGCAGCTGCACAAAAACATAGAAACATAAAACTTGACAGCAGAAAAGGACTGCTTAGCCCACCAAGTCTGCCCAGATGTTCACTACCTACTCTGTCTTCACATACCCTGTCTGGTCTCTGTCGACCCTCCCATCTCCTTGCCTCCTTTTTAATATGCCTGTGCATCTATCCCATGCGTGTTTGAAGCTCCAGCACCCCATTGTATGCCCCCTGATCCTGGTGCTTGTTTTCATTTGAAAGTGACTCCCCACCTGTATCCTAGTCACCTCTTTGAGGTACTTGTAGGTCTCTATCATATCCTCTCTCTCTCCTTTTTCCTAAGGTGTACATGTTGAGATCCTACAGTCTCTCTTTGTAGGGCTTCTCTTGCAAACCATGCACCATTTTAGTTGCCCTCTTCTGAACCATCTCTCCTCTGTCTATATCCTTTCTAAGGTGCTTTTTTTCAAAACTGAACACAGTACTCTAGGTGTGGCCGCACCAGCAAGCGATAGAGATATAATGGCAAAGCACCCGCTCCTCCTGCTGGGGATACCCCTCCCTATGTTTGTGCCCCATTCTGTATTCCTCCAGTCGGGAGGTGTGCTACTGGTGTGAGTGGGGCTCATTCAAATAGTGCATCTTTTGAACTGACAGATTCTATAACACAATCAGCTGTTCAACTCGGTGTGCTGCAGAGTTGGAGTCAGTCAGTCTCCATGCTTATTTGGATCTACAGTTCAGATTTAATTGTGCTGAACTGTCTATGGTGGTTGCCTGCTATTAGCAAGTGTTACAGTTTGTGCCTCTTTCTATGTTCTCCAGTTGGGAGGTTTAAATTCTGCTCCTCCACTTGGGGGGATTCTCTTGGTTGTGCTCTGCTGTATTTTTGGCCTCGTTTCTAGCGGTCCTTTATGGCAATTCAGAGGCAGAGGAGCGTCACACTGCGGGTGGGTGGCTAGCTGTGGAGTCAGCCATTGGCTGGCCACTCTGTCTGTTCAGTGTACACCTGCTGCTGCCCTCAGTAGTAAGTATAGGGCTGATTCTCCTTCTCACTATTGTTTCATAGACTTTTCACTGTTATCACTGTCACTGTTGTGCTTGCCATGGTTACTTCAACTGATGTTTCCAACGATTTTTAAACAACTGCATTTCTTATTTGTTGAAATGTGCCTTGTATTAGAGTTTAAATATGGCTTCACTAATTGCTGCCTTATTTGTTTATATGGCTTCTGTGAATTTCCTCATTTTGTTTCCTATTGGGGTCTGTTTTATAGCCTCTGTTATTGACTGGGGTATCTAGGAGATCTCATATTACCCCAGTGCTGCGCGATCTGCACTGGCTGCCGGTTCAGTGGCGGATCACCTTTAAAGTAGGTTTGTTAACCTACAAAGTCCTACACGGACTGGGTCCTGTCTACTTGAAAGAGCTTCTGACTCCTTACACCCCTGTGCGACAGCTCCGCTCGGCTGACGAAGGGTTGTTGGAGATTCCGAGAGTTAGCTTGAGTCATGTGGGGCACGCGTGTTTATGTTTGCTGCCCCAACCCTCTGCAGTTCTCTGCCCCATCAGCTTTGGGAGTGCAGGACAGTGGGGAGCTTTAAGCAGGCACTGAAAACAATTATATGGAGCAAGGCATTTTCTGACTTTCTGTGATTTTAATTATGTTTTATTGAACTCTTTGAGAATCTATGAAGCACCTTGATACTGTGAAAGGTGCTCAATTAAAGTTATTATTATTATCTGGACTAGTATGAATCCCTTCTTTTTGTTTAATTGTAGCCCCTTCATCAAGGGAAGCCCATAGTCCCCCTTCCTTCTAATTCTCTATCTTGCTGTGTCCACATTTCCTTTTTGTTTTTATTTTATTCCATAATACAATTGTGGAACCAGTAAGTTCCTTCGAAATTCTAATTCATTTATTTTTCACGATGAACCTTTATTCCTCCTTTCATTTTATACTAGCTTCCCCCCATCAGGGTTTAGCTTATATGTTCCACCTTCTAATTTTTAATTCCTAGCCTCCTCCCTATCTCGATGAAGCCTGCATTTCCCTTTTTGTTTTACTGGTTTCCTCCACACCAGAGATAATCTAATGTATTTTCCTCTTAGTTTTCATTTCATTTTTGACCTCCTAGAAATAAATGTTAATTTCAGCTCTCCTACGTCTGGTTAAGACTATATTTCACCCTACTGAGCTTCACTCCATTTGAGCTTTATTCTCCCAGACTAATTGTGTTACAGCTGAGGTTCAATGCAGGGAAATGCAAGGTACTCCACCTGGGGGCCAGAAACCCAGGCCAAGTGTACACCCTGGGGGGGAAAATACTACAAGTCTCGATGGCTGAGAGGGACCTGGGGGTGGTGGTGGATGTCAAGATGAACAACTCTGAGACTTGTAGGAGGGCAGCAGCCAAGGCCAACAGGATGCTGGGATGCATCACTAGGGGGATCACCTCCAGAAGGAGGAAGTGATACTCCTCTGTATAATTGCTTGGTGAGGCCGCACCTGGGTACTGCGTGCAGTTTTGGAGAGCCACACTTAAGAGGACATTAACCTCCTGGAGAGGGTCCAGAGGAGGCAACCAAAATGATTTGGGGCTTGGGGACAGGACCTATGAGGAGAGGCTCAAGAGCTAAATATGTACACATTGGAAGAGAGAAGGACCGGGGACATGATAGAGGTCTTCAGGTACATGAAGAGGGTAAATAGGGAGGAACAGTCAGGGTGTTGAAGGAAGGAGGAGGGGCCACTAGAGGGCATGGGTGGAAGCTGGAGGGAAGATTCAGGGAGAAAGGAGGAGGTGCTACTTCACTGAGAGGTGGTGGAGCCATGGAATGCACTACCTAGGGGCTGGTGGAGGCAGAGACAGTTGAGGGGTTCAAGAGGGTGGGACAGGTACAGGGGAAGGGTTCAGGAAGCAAAATCCAATGCAGCAAGAATATCTGGAACTGGGAAGGGAGAAGCCAGAGAAGGCAAGGGGGACAGCAAGGTCAGCACCCAGGGTGGGGGCTGACCAAACGAGCAGACACGAAAGACCGTTAGGCCTATTCTGCTGGCATTTTAGTATGTTAGTACACTGCAGAGGTGTTTTCTTCTGTTACCCTTCCACTGTGTTGCTCCTAACACTTTCTCTTCCCCTTCTTGTTTTCTCTCATCTCCCTCCCTGACACATCTAGCGTTGCCTCCCCTTGTCCGCCACTTTCCCTTCTCCACCCTCTCCTCCTCCGCTCTCTACACCTCACCCTCCCTGGTGGCATCCCGGTTGAAGTCTCCTCTTACCTCCTTGCCTTCATTTTGAAATCCTCAGATCCATCCTACCTCCTACCTTCCTAACACTTATCCATCCTACTCGCCCTCCTTCCTCTTCCCATAAGCGTTTCACAGGTTCTCTTAAGCTCTTCATGTCCTTGCTGCTTTTAGTTGCTGGTGGTACTGAGCTTAACCATGGCCATTCCCTTTCATCCCCTCTCCTCAAAGGTTTCAAAGTGGCTCGTGTCAGCATCTGCAGCCTTCTGTCTTAAGATCAGCCTGTTGCAACCACTCATGGTTGGCCTCAAACCTGATGCATTGATCATCTCGGAATCTTGGCTGTCCTCCAGGATCCCTATTTCCTCTGTTGCTGTTCACAGTTTCACCAATATTCAACAGGATCGTGACTGAAATGGCAGCAGCATCGGACTTTGGAAATATTATAGTTATGGGGGACTTAAATCTGAGTGATATTGACTGGGTACAAACAAAGCTACCTGTAATCCTTCAAAGACATTTTTAGAAGTTTGTGAAGAGTTAAACTTATCACAATTTGTTGCCTCCCCCAACTTGGGGTTCAAACATTTTAAATATTGTACTAGGCAGTAAATCATTAAAAAAATTCTGACTGTTTGGTTTCAATGCCTTTAGGAAATAGTGACCACAGTGCCGTTTAAGTTCAGTCTTTTGGCTGTGCGTTTGGACTCGGAAATAACTACTGAAGTTTATCTGTGCTATAAGACAAATAAAAACAAGTTAAACAAGTATTTGTCTAGCTTAAATTGGAGCAAACTATTGATAACTGATGACATTAATGTAATGTGGAGCTCTTCTAAATCAGTTATTCTGGGAGCAGCAAGCAAGTTTATTCCCAAAATAAGAAAAAAGAAACTATGCTCTCGCCCAAAGTGGTTAACAAAGTTCAAAAAATTATTAAAAAGAATAATAAATGATTTAAGAAATATATGGTAAATAAAAATGATCAAAATGTAGCTGTCTTTAAAAAATATGCAAAAAAATGCAAAAAGGAAATTAAGAAATCCAAGAGAAACACAGAAAAATTTATTGCCAATCAAGCTCTCAAAGAAATAATAAAATATTATTTAATTCTATCAATTCAATTAAAAAACCTGAATGCAAAGTGGGTCTACTAAACATCAATGGGACATATATCATTAATAAAGTGGAAATGGCTGATGCACTTAATCAGCATTTTTGTAAATCCTTTAGTGATTCCTCCCCAGGTTCTATTGTGGTTCCTGGAGCTGTGGATGTGCCCATGGATATTTCATTAGATACCATCAAAAACAAATTAGATTCTCTCAAAAGGGGTTCCTCCCCTGGCCCAGATGGTATATCTGGAGACATGATTCTCCTGATGAAAGACTATTTATGTGTTCGTCTAAAAAATATTATATGAAAAAATCTTGAACTCCAGTATGGTTCCATCAGAATGGAAAGATGCTTATGTAATCCCTTTATTCAAAAAAGGAGAGAAGAGCCCACCGGACAACTATCGTCCAATTAGTTTAACATCAATTTTTTGTAAAATACTTGAAAGAATAATTAAAGATGATCTTTCTACGATAATATCTCAAGTGATCATGGTCAACATGGGTTTTTAAAAGGGCATTCAGTAGCCACAAATTTGGTTAGCTTTTATGACTATGTCAGCGACAAACTTGACAGTAAAATTCCCTGTGATGTAATCCTACCGGACTTCAGGAAAGCTTTTGATTCTGTGCCATACTGGGCACCTATTCAAAAGTTGGTGTCATGTAAAATTAACCCTCTAATTACCCTTTGGATTGAAAACTGGTTAAAGGATAGAAGACAGAGTGTAATTATGGATGGTTACTTGTCTAACTGGAATTCATTTCAGAGTGGAGTCCCTCAGGGGTCTGTTTTGGCTCCTGTGAAATTCCAGATATTCATTTCTGACTTATCCTATAACATCCATAGTAACATCATTAAATATTTGGGCGATTGTAAAATTGTTAATATTTCAAGTTCACTCAATGATTGTTTAACTATCCAAAACGACTTGGATACCTTGGAGTCATGGTCACTTACCTGGAATATAAAATTTAATACATCTAAATGTACAGTCTTACATTTTGGCAAAGCTAATAAAAGACATCAATACTATTTATACAATGAGCCATTATCCAGTAAAGAAAATTAAAAAGATCTGGGGGTCACCATCAATTCCAGTTTAAATTTCGACACTCATATCACCAATATAATAAATAAAACTAACAAAACCTGGTGGTCTATAAGGCATAATATTTCATCAAGAGACCCTGATGTTCTCCTACCCCTTTACCGCGCATATGTCCGCCCTCATTTTTGACTGTGTATCCCAATTATGGTTGCCTTATTTGCGTAAGGATATTGATAAGATTGAGAAAATACAAAGAAGAATCACCAAATCAGTTATTCCAGAAAAATCTCTCTATTATGAGAACAGGCTTCTCAAACTAAATCTAATGTCCTTAGAACTGAGACGACTCAGAGGGGACCTGCTATTTACTTGGGATATTATTAATGACAGCAGCTTATCAATTGATTGCGGTTTAGATTTCAAGCAACTAAATGTTACTACGAGAGGACACCCACTTCAATTAGCATGGAGCAAATTCAGAACTCAAAAGAGAGCCGCTTATTTTTTCACAAAGAGTAGTTAGACCATGGAATAGCTTACCCCTAGAAGTCATTATAAGTTCACAAAAAATACATTTAAAACCAGACTTGATAGGTACTTGATGTCAAATAAGAGTGTCTCGTACTATATGTAGTCCAGGAGCTTGATGGGTCTAATGGCCTTTTGCTCCTTAGAAACATAGACTTTGATGGCAGATAAGGACTGCTGTTGATTCTTTTTCCGGGCATTTGCCCTCGTTTTTCCTTGAGAAAATTCTGAAGCATTCAACAGCTCTCACTCAGCTCACACCCCCTCCTGTCTTTTGATTGGCTTGGCCCTACGCTCATTTAAATATCTATTAAAGGCACACCTTCAGGGCAGTTGCACCTAGCCAGCTAAGTGCAAAAAAGTTACTGATGCTAAAGGACCCCTTGGAAGAAAGAAGATTACTGCGGTGAGTAATTTTTTCATCTTTACTATTGTTTGCTTAGTCACCTTATTTTCATTTAACTGTTGGCCCATAGTCGATACCATCATTCGCTCCTTGCCATTCTTCCACACAAAATCACTTGTTTCCCACCTGCCTGCATGCTATCGCATAGTGAGAGAGTGCACACATGCTCATTCCCTGCCTGCTAGGGGCCACTTGTCTCAAACCTGTCAGTAAAAGCCCTTGAAACCACACTGACTCATCCCCTACCTGCCCGCCTATGTGGACATTTCTCTACCAGCTACTCTCTTACTTTGCATTCCTATGTACATAATAGCCTGTGCTGGCTGCCAACGTGCTTATTTCTTGCCAGCATGCCGCAGTCCACAATAACTTGGTGGCCCACATACTAACTCGACAGCTTCCTGCTGGCCCAATAGCTTGCGGATCTAGCTTTGAACTCTGGCCAAATTAATAACAAAGGCCTGATCTGCATCCCCATGTACCTTCTGGACTCCCCCACCATCCTCCCACTGCCTGCAACTCCTGTCTCTAACTATGCCCTTGAGAGATAAGAGGAGCACAGATAGCACTGACCATTCTCAGAGCACAGAACACACAGCCTTAATGGTACCCCTGTATTGTGGATTCAGACACCCTTTCAGATGCCTTTAGTGATCACCATATGGTCTCCTGTGTGGGTAAGATTCACTGTTCCAAAGCACTCCTTAAATTCAACCAGATCTGTTTTTTTCTTATCACTGGACTTGTCCCCCTTTCATGCTGACCTGATAGCTACTGACTGTTCCCCTATGTCTACAGCTGGCAACATTGACAGTGCTCTTAAACTTTTCACCTCCAAATTCGTGTCTGTCTGGGATCATTACACCTCCCTTAGAAGAACCGGGGTCTGAGGATTTCACCTTCCATGGATCTCAGTCAAGCTGCTGGCTTGTCACCATGCACATGACCTTGCCTGGAGGACCTACAGGTCCTCTGTCTCCACTTCTGATCTTACAGAATTTTCGGACCCATCATAATACCTCTACTTAAGCAACTAAACTTGTGAAGTCTGAACAGTTTGCATCCACACTCCAGAACAACCTTGCTCACCCCTTTAAGGTCATGAGGTAATTTATGCCCTTTTATCCCCTCCTACCCAGTTCCCTCTCCCTAGTCTCAAAATGGAGGAATACTTACTTTCTCTGACCCCACTGCAGTTTCCTCATCTTTCAATTCCTTTTTCACATCCTGTTTCCAATCCCTTCTATCTTCTTCCTTCTTCTGTCCTTCTCTCTTCTTCTCTCCCCTCGTACTCTCCTCCTCTACCCGTCTTTTTGCACCCTCCTCTCTTTTTTCATTCTCACCCGCCACCCCTGCTACTGTTAAGGCCCTTTTGGTTCTAAAACCACACAAGAGTGGGAGCTCTGGTCTTGACCCCAGACTCCTGTATCTCTCTGCTAATGCTATTGCTCTTCATATCACCTACATCCTCAACCGTACTTTCTCCTTTTCCTGTGTCCCTAACTCTTAGAAGCTGGCTACTGTCATTCCCCTTCGTAAAAGGGGTGACCTCTCTTTCCCTAGTAACTTCCACCCTATCTCTCCCATCTCTACTCTGGCTAAGCTCCAGGAATGTATTGTTCTCTCCCAAGTCTCCCCTTTTCTTGACTCAGTCTACTTCTTCACTGTTATGCAGTCTGTCTTTGGAAAGTCCCAGTCCACCTTCACCTTTCTCCTCTGGCTCACCTCTCTGGAATGGATCAGGGCCTTGTCACCGCCACCATCTTTGTCGACTTAGCCAAAGCTTTTGATACTGTTGCCCACCCCATTCTTCTGGACAAGCTTCAGGTAATTGTACTCTCTACCTCCTCATTTGAGTGGTTCCTCTCCAACTTTGAGGGCAGTTCACAAGCTGTCTGTATTGGAAACTTCTCCTCACCCCCAACTTTCAATCAACTCAGGCATCCTCCAAGGGTCTGTCCTTGGCCCTGTTCTTTTCACCATTTTACTAAATGACCTCCCCACTGCCTGCTCTTTATGTCCATTCATATGCATGCAGATAATATGGTTCTCTTTCCCTCTGGCTTCTTTGCCTCTGACTTCATGAACCAGCTCCAACTGGATTTTAACAACATTCAGCAGTGGTTCTGAGACAAAATTCATTATCCCTCACTGCTAAGAAAACAGTCTCTATGACTTTTGGCACCAGGCAGAGGCTTGCTAGAGTCTCTCCCCACCCCCCTTCATACCGTTGATGGTGCATCTGTTTAAGATATTGCCTCCTTCAAGTACCTCCGGGTCTGGCAGGATCGCATGCTTGATTTTTCTGTTCATGTGGTTGCAGTCCACAAGACGCTCCACACCAAACTTGAAACACTTTGCAGAAATAAGAAAAGCATCCAATTTCCTGTTCGGAGAGGAATTTTCACAAAGATCTTCCTGACATGAACACCCTGGCCAAAAGTATGAATAGAGAGGCAGGGTCATCCTAGACTGCCTGCAAGGGGCATTTCTCAGGCAGATGCTTACAGATCCCACTAGAGACAAGGCAGTGCTGGATCTGGTACTTACTAACAGGGACAACATAGTATACAGCACACTGGGTAGTCCCCTGGGTTCAAGCAATCATGGTACAATGTGGTTTAGTGTACAGATTGAACGGGGGGGGGCATTAGGATGATGGTCTTGGACTTCAGGAGAGCAGATTTTAGAGAAATGTAAGACTGCCTGCTTGCCTGTTGGTCTAGCAGTTGCACCACCTGCGACTCTGATGGCCCGAGTTCAGGAGCGAATCTACCTGGGCTGTCGGAGGGTCGACGGGGACTGCCCTCCTCCAGGTGGGAGGGTGGGCAGAGCCCGCTGTTCACCTGGACTCTGGCAGAAGCTGGGAGAAAGGCAGTGTGGTGCCAGGATGATCAAGGATGTGGCAGATATCTGTGCATGGCATGCACCATGACGTCATTGCACGTCACGTCCCCAAGGGGTGAAAATCGGAGGAAAAACACAGGCAGCAGAATGACAAGGAGTACCTGCAGGCCCCACACCTGACCAGCTGCTACAACTGGATCTGTTCTGTGGTGGGGCTTGGGGGAACCCGCCAATCCTGCCGGGGGGGGGGCACAGCAGGTAAGTCCTGGCAGACATCGAGGTGACTAGGCTGGGGCACTCCTCGAAAGGAAGGCTGACCTGGTGAGGAGTATTTAAAAAAATTAAGAATGCCTTATGAAGTACCTTGAAGAGGGGATAGCTGGGGAGGGGTGGAGGCACAATGGAATAGAATAAAGACGGGAATATGTAAGGTAAGGGCAAACTGTTTAAAGGTAGTAAGCAGGGGTAAGAGGAGAAAGAGGCCACTGTGGTTCTCAGAGGAGATGGCTAAGGTGGTAAAGGAGAAAAACAGCTTTCAGAAAGTACAAGGAGACCCAAACAGATGCGGGCAGGGAGGTGTAACTAGAGAAGTAAAAGGAGGCAGGAAGGAGGATTTGGACAGTAAAGGCTCAGACTGAGGAAAGGATCACCCAGGAGGTCAAGAATGGAGGTAAGACTTGCTTCAGATATGTGAGCGAGAAGAGCAAGACAAGGGAAGGTATAGTGAAGATTAGAAGGCCAGTAGGGAGGAACTGTGCAGAGGATGATCAAGAAAAAGCTAAAATTTTAAACAAATACTTCTGCTTGGTATTCACAGTGGAAGGGGGGAGGAGGGGCCAACATGCAGTGATAGGCACCGGGGGTGGTGAGCACAAGTCCATTTACAGAAGAGAAAGTCCGCCATGGGTTGGAAGCCTAAGTGTACTTAAGGAGCTGAGCACGGTGCTAGCAGCCCTTCTGTCAATGCTATAGCACTTTATTAATGTCGGGAGTGGTTACGGAGGAATGGAGGAGGGGTGATGTAGTCCCTCTGTGCAAGGGCGGCAGCAGGGAGGAGGGCAGGAATTACAGACCAGTCAGTCTCACATAAGTAGTGGGGAAATTAATGGAGCCCATGCTGAAGGAGAGACTAATGGAGTACCTGGAGACGTGGGCTGCAGGACCACTGGGCAGCACAGCTTCACATGTAGGAGATCATGTCAAATGAATCTCATAGCTTTCTTTGACTGGGAAATAGAGAAGTGGATTGGGGAGGGCAGTGGATGTGGCCTGTCTGGACTTCAGTAAGGCCTTTGACACTTTGTCACACAGGAGGCTGATAAACTTAGCAGCCTCGGAGTTAGGGAAAAAGTGGTAAGCTGGGTATCAGGCTGGTTGAGAGATAGGAGGCAAAGGGTGGTGGTAAATGGTAGTCACTCAGAGGATAGGAGAGTGACGAGTGGAGTACCGTAGACCGTGGGCTTTTATTGGATCGACTCGGGGAGTATGTGGGACTCACTGGCAAAGTGATTAGCTGGTTTGAGTCCTACCTCAGGGGCAGAACACAGAGGGTAGTGATGGGAAGTTTTCCCTCATGGCCAGTGGACCTGTATTGTGGTGTATCCCTGCAGTCGGTTCTTTTGCCCATATCATTTTCGGTGTATATGCTACCCCTGGCTCGGATCATTGGACATTATAGAGTTGGGTTTCACTGCTATGCAGATGATACTCAGCTCTATCTGTCCTTTGCACCCCGCGGCATGGGGGATGTGCTAAATCAGTGTTTGGCCGAGATCCAGGACTAGATGTCATCGAGCTGGCTGAAACTTAACCAGGACAAAACTGAAGTACTACTGACTGAGCTTACTCGTGGGGGGGGGGGGCAACAGTGGCTGGGAGGGAGACGGAGCTGTGCCTTGACACCTCCAGGCTTGGGGATGCCACAAAGGTGAAGAATCTGGGTGTCATGTCATCTTAGACGAGTGGCTGACATTTGAGGCTGAGGTGTCGGCAGTAATCTGGAATGGCTTTTATCATCCGAGGAACATCAGCCAAATCCGTTCCCTTATCCCTCCTGAGGTCTTGCCCTCTCTGGTACAATTACTGCAGTGCTCTTTACCTTGGCCTCAGTGGAGGTTTGCTGCAGTACCTGCAGTTGTTGCAGAAATGCAGCCGCTATGTTGTTGACCAGCCTCTCAAGATTGAGTCATATTTTCCCATCGCTGCGTGAACTGCACTGGCCGCTGGTCAAGTGGCATATCTTCTATGAGGTCGGGTTACTAACCTAAAAAGCCCTACACAGACTGAGGCGGGGCTGCCTGCACAATCTCCTGCACCCTTACCTACCTACCTGCATGCCTCCTCTGCTCCACCTAAGAAGGTCTCCTGGTTGTCCCCAGGGCCAGACTTAAAACCTCTGGGGACCAGTCCTTTGAAGTAGCAGGGACAGGATTATGGAATTTGCTTCCGAAGGCCCTGAGGGAGGCCCCCCTTCAGTGGCGGTGTTTTAAAAAGGGGTTAAAAGTGTATCTCTTTGCTCAGGTGTTTGGAGAATGAACTACTTCTTTATATTATGAACATCAGTTATATATTGTAGTGCAGTTTGGCTGTTGATTATTTGTCTGTGGTTTTTATGGGCTGTTATTTATTCAGAATTTACATTTTCATATTATTTATTCCATTGTATGTTAATGCTTCTGCCATTTCCTCCTTTGTACTGGCACCCTGGGCATCTGGGGAAGGGCACCATATATAAATAAAGCTACTACTACCACCACTGCCACAGGGATCAGTTCTGGGCTGGTCCTGTGCAATGTCTTCAGAAGTGACATTACTGAGGAACTGGAGGGATGTGTGTATCACTTTGGAGATGGCACAAAAATCTGCAACAAGGTGGACACCATGAAGCGGGTGGAGAGAATGCAAAGGGGTCTGGAGAAACTAGAGGATCAGTCCAGGAAGTGGCAGGTGGGTTTCAATGCTAAGAAGTACAAAGTCATGTACCTGGAGTGATGTAACCCAGGGACTATGTATTGGGGGGGTACGTACAGTTACCAACCAAGAGAGGGACCTTGGAGTGATCATATATAACAATTTCAAGGTGGCAGAGCAGTGCAACCGGCAATAGGAAAGGGGAGCTGGATGCTGGGATGCATGGGGAGGGGATCTTAGCAGGAGAAGGGAGGTGGTGTTGCCTCTCTATCGCTCACTGGTGAGACCCCATCTGGAGTACTGCATCCGGTTCCAGAGGCCACACCTTTGCAAGGACACTGACTGAGTGGAGGTGGTCCAGAGGAGGGCTACTAAAATGGTGCAGGTTTGCACGAGAAGCCATATGAGGAAAGACTGCAGGAGCTGGGCATTTTCTCCCTGTAAGAGAGGAGTTCGAGTGGGGACATGATTGAGACCAACAAGTACCTCACGGGGGTGAACAAAATGTAGGGGAGGAGCCTCTTTCAAAGGAAGAGGAACACCAGTACACAGGGGCATGCTATGAAACTTGGGTGGGGGAAGGGATTAAGCGGGAAGTGATACTGCTTTACAGAAAGGGTGGTAGACACCTGAAACAGCTTGCCAGACGAGGTGGGGGAGTGTCAAGCATACATGGGAGTTGGCACATGAGTATTATAAACAGAGGTAAGTGAGGAGGGAGGGCCACCTGTGACTAGGTAGAGTCCAAGGTGTATTGTTAGTCAGGAAAAATAGTACAGACTAGACGGACCTACTGATCCTTTTCTGCTGACACTTTCTATGTTTCTAAAGATGTTTCTCCACATTTTTTTACTATGGAGATATTGTTTATAGTGCTGCTCCGAAGTCCACTTTAGCTAGACTGGACCCTTTCTTTCATTTCTTCTGTCGATTTGCCCTTGACAAACCCCTGTGAACTCATTGCTGTTTTTTGTATTATAGATCGAGGGAGTGCTCCCGACTAATTGGAGCACTCCTTTCCCCTGCACGTGAGACACTCTTATTCTGTAAGGAGTGTCTTACGCGCAGATGCCCTGGAAACGGGCACATTCCAGGACAGTTTATAAAAACAAAAACAATGAGCGCTTTTTCAATCTATAATGTATTAATATGCTCCCCATTGCCACTTGTTGTGGGTAAGAGTGGTTTCACTTGCATCCTGCTCAAGCCAGAACAAATTTGCTCCGCTTTGCTGTTCTCTCTCAAGCAGAATGCACGTGAAACCACTCTTATCTAGTAACTAGTGGCTCTGGGGACACGTGTGTGTGTGTGTGTGTGTGTGTGTGTTTATTTATATATGTATGTATATGTGTGTGTATATGTGTGTGTATGTATGTGTGTATATATATATATATATATATATACACAGAAGCAAAAAAAAACTGTGTTTAATGCATCACTTAGGGTTGTTCCATAATGACAAAAATAAGGAAATTCGAAACATCCAGTAGGCGGACAGTCAATGACTAAGATTAATGACATGGCAGCGGGCATTCGCAGAGTATTACTCGGATCTCTATACCCCGGAACAGCTCCCCTCAGAGATCCAAATTACAGAATACCTCCGGAAAATAACACTTCCCCGACTGGATCGGGCCCAGGCGGAGTCACTTACCACTAAAATAACGGAAAAAGAGGTGGCTGAGGCTATATCCTCAGCGAAGACTTTAAAATCACCGGGGCCAGATGGCTTCGGGAACGAATTTTACAGAACTATGAGACAACAGGTCTCTACCCAACTCCTCAATTTGTTTAACTCCGTCCTGGCAGGTGCCCCCCCCCCATCATGGGCATACGCGACGATCTCTGTAATCCCAAAGCCCGGGAAAAACCCACAGCATTGCAACTCGTATAGACCTATTTCAGTACTAAACTTGGATTATAAAATGTTCATGCATATTTTGGCAAACCGGCTGGACAAAATTATGCCTATGCTAATAGATCAGGACCAGACGGGATTTGTCAGAATGCGCTCCACAACAGATAATATTAAGCGCACAATGCACATTGTACACAGAATGCAATCAGCAACTGACCCAGCAGTTCTTATCAGTCTAGATGCCGAAAAAGCGTTCGACAGAGTTGCCTGGCCCTTTCTGTACAAAGTCCTTGTGAAATTAGGCATCCCCGACAGTATAGTGGGGGTTATACAAAACATATATGCTGATCCCCGGGCCTGTGTAAAGGTAGGTGGTCATCATTCAGAGTACTTCCCACTCAAAAGAGGAACAAGACAGGGGTGCCCACTTTCCCCACTCCTATTTGCGGCCTTTATAGAACCCTTGGCTCAGAGCGTGAGAGAGGGACTCGGGGTCCACGGTATCGACATGGGCGGCGCAGAACATCGGATAGCGTTATACGCGGACGATGTCTTGCTTTACCTTTCAAAACCAGAACAATCCCTACCAATAATAAAGACACTCCTAGACCAGTTTAGCCAGGTCTCTGGTTATAAGCTGAATTTATCAAAAACAGAAATTCTGTCATTCAACTACTTTCCTTCATCGCAGGTAGTCTCCCTTTTCCCGTGCAACTGGAGTCTAACCAAGTTAAAATATCTGGGGGTATATATATCCAAGGATTTCGCGGACTCCTATCAGAACAACTACGGCACCTTCACAGACCAGCTTAAAGTGGACCTAAAGGCTTGGGCGACACTGCCGCTCACACTTAGCCGCAGAGTGGACCTGGTGAGGATGGTAATCTTACCTAGGGCCCTATACCTGTTTCAAAATGCTCCACTCTATCTAGGGAAAAAAACATTAATGGAATGGAGCCGTCTCATTTCTGGATTTGTTTGGAAGGGCAGAAAAGTCCGTGTTAGGCTTAGGCAGCTTTGCTTGCCCAGGAGTGGGGGGGGGCTTAGCATTGCCAGACCTGCAGCAATACTACTGGGCCGCAATGTTGACCCACATTATGGCAAGGCAAAATGTAGTAGGAGAGCCACACTGGCTACAAATAGAGAAATCCTTAATACCTGATAAAGATTACTATCAGACCCTATACACTCCTAGCTTTAGACTTGACCATGGTCCCCATTCGGAGCCATGGTTTGAAGCAAGGAATAAGGTCTGGCAACAAATCAGAAAATCCCAGGCACTAGCTCCGTACTTGGCCCTGATGTGCCCTATCTCTGGGCTAGGAGACTTTCTCCCCAGTCAGCTCGACCACGGCTTCTGAGCCTGGGAGAGATATGGATTAAAGTACATCACACAAATTAGCTCGCATGGGGAACTATGGCCCTTTGGTAGAATACAGAGTAAATTTAGCATCCCAAATAGGGACTTTTATAGATATCTACAACTGAGGCACTACTATTATGACCTGCCCAAGGATGTTCAAAACCCAGAGAAGTACCCAAACTTAGTGGTGACACAGTCTAATTTAAATACGGGGGCAGACGGACTCCACTTAATCTCTCGGTATTACAAGGCTCTCAACTCTCAAGGGGAGATATATGGAGGGCCCATTCTGGCTCAATGGCAGGAAGATTTGGGCTCCCCCCTTACTCAGGAGGAATGGCAGAGAGCTTGTGAATATTCTTCTAAACTCGCTAGCTCCCATCAATGGCGGGAGTTCGAGTGGAAGAACCTTGTTAGATATTTCAAAACCCCAGTGATGACCCAACATTATTCGCAAAACCCCTCAGCGGAGTGCTGGCGAGGGTGTGGGGAGAGTAGAGCTACACACCTCCACATTATGTGGTCATGTACTAATCTTAAACCCTTCATAGATCTACTACAAAAACACCTGAGAGAGATCTTTGATCCGCAGCTACAGCTCATGGAGAAGATGTTTCTCTTCCTTGATACCCCTGGAGAGTATAGAAACCCGAATGAAAGATACCTCCTACACATATTACTCACTGCAGCTAAGAAAACGATTACTAAATTGTGGCTTACGAGTAATCAACCTACAATCCAGCAGTGGTGGGAGATCATCAGACAGATCTACCAAATGGAGCAGATTACCCATGGGCTAAATAATCAAAAAGACAAGTTCCTAAATAGGTGGTCCCGCTGGTTTATATATTATTCGAAATATGATGCCAATTTTGTTCCTTGAAATGACAAGGTAACCCGGGGTGTTGGAGCCTGATGAGAGGTAATTATGACCATCTCCCCCAACTGGAGACAAGGAGAGAGACAAGTTTGGAACACTTAATGCTGACACTTACACTGTGGCATTTGAGAAGTCTGGAAGACACACATAGTAGTAATAGGATTGTCCGACTTATAAAGCACGAAGGGAAAGAAACTTAATAGATTGAATTATCCCTTAAAGGGTACTATATGGAAGGTATGAATTGTAATCCGCTCAGATTCTCCCATTAGCAAGAAGAATCAAATGAAATAGCTATTCTTAATGAAATCAGTTAAATGTGTCCAATATTAAGTCATCTCACTATGTCAAGTGAACCTGTCATTGTATTGTATTGTGTTATGTATGCATGTTGTCTTATTTAAAAATCGGAATAAAAGAAATTTACAAAAAAAAAGTCGGAAATTGAGTTATGTGTTGAAACCCTACCTCCAACCCACCCCAGTTTATCGGGTATCGGCCGTTAAGTCTTGGCCCCTAACTCTTACCCCATCACATGTGTAAAGAAGCAGAGGTATAGGAGAATGAAGTAGAGTTAGGACCAATGACCCCAACGGCACCCCGATGCCGGCTGGGGTGGGCTGTAGGTGTCCAGCGGGGGTTTCAACCCTAACACTGAATTCCCTTACTTTTGTCGCTGTGGAACAACCCTAACTGATGCATTAAACAGAGTTTTTTTGCCTCTAATTTCCCTTCTTTTTGAGAATGATGATGAGAAATACTGAATGTAATGCGGCTGCGAGAAGTAACGGGAATAGCAACGCAAACAGAAGGTGGAAACGCAAATGGTAACAGTCATGAAAACGCAAGGGCAAATGACAACGCAAAGGGTAACACACATGGTGGCACACAAGGGAACAGTAACAGTAACAGGTACATAAATGCAAAAGAAAACAGTAACTATAACAGTAACAGAAGCACATACCCTCTTTTTGCTGGAGAACTGCATAGAGAAACACAGTGTGTACAAAGAATGTATGCACTGTAATGGCAATGGAAGCTTAAAATGAGCATTGGAAGTACTTAATTGCAAATATCTCAGCAACCGTATGACGTAGAAAAAAAAAATTATTTCACAGAAATCGTTATTTTCGTGGCCACCGTTTTGTATTACATAGCATGGGCTATGCAACTCGTGATGAAATATCTGTATCTTGCACCGTTTTCGAGATACGGGCCCCGAAAGGCGCGGCGTATGCCACCATGTTAGTCTATGGGGAAAAAGCATCAACTTTGGAGTACCGTAACTTTGCAGCTGTACAATATTTTTTCACCAAACTACCAAAAGGCACATCTGTGACATGTTGGCTGCCTTCCCTCCAAATTTCAGGCCAAAAGACCTAACCGTTCTTTTGCAGCAAGGTGGCAAAGAACTCCTGTCATTTTGGCCATAGTGTTGCAAAGTACTTCCGTCATTTGCGAAAGCTTTCACACAGATTTGCGAAAGTGTCGTGAGCATGAAAGTACTTTGCGAAAGTACTTTTTCCAGAACTTTGAAAAACATACACTACCAGTCAAAAGTTCTAGAACACCCCAATTTTTCCAGGTTTTTATTGAAATTTAAGCAATTCAGGTCCAGTGAATAACCTGAAATGGTACAAAGGTAAGCGGTAAACTGCTAGAGATTAAAAAAAAAGTTCAGGTTGGCAAAAACTGCTGTAGAGAAATTGCAAAGAAAGCCAAGGTGTCAGTGAGTACAGTTTCCTACACCATCAAAAGGCACTTGGAAACTGGAGGAAACTCTGACAGGAAGAGGTCTGGCAGACCCAAAGCCACAACAGAATCAGAAGACAAGTTTCTGAGAGTCAACAGCTATGGATAGGCGGCTCACAGGACAACAGCACAGAGTGACTGGCACCCTGAACCAAAAGGGCTACCATAGCATTTTGCAGCACCATGCAATACCCTCTGGTCTACGCCTAGTTGGTCAGGGGTTCATCCCTACAGCAAGATAATGACCCAAACATACCTCCAGGCTATGTCAGAACTACCTTTGAGGAAAAGAACAAGACGGTAGGCTTCAAATCATGGAATGGCCAGCACAGTCTCCAGACTTAAACCCCATCTGCGTTGGTTTGGGATGAACTGGACAGAAGGGTGAAAGCAAAGCAACCTACAAGTGCAACACATTTGTGGGAACTTCTGCAACAGTGTTGGGAAGAACTTCCTGAACAATATTTGATGTCCATTGTAGGAAGAATGCCACGAGTGTGTTCGGCGGTTACAGTATATCTGCAAAAGGTGGCTACTTTGATGAGTCAAAAATTTAGATTAAATTTTGTTAAACAAAATGATTCTATGATTTTTTTTTTTATCTCCAATTGTTTATTTGTTCTATGCTTTAATTTCAGAGTACATTGAGACATTAACCTGTGTAAATTTCAATAAAAACTGTAAAAATGGGGGTGTTCTAAAACTTTTGACCGGTAGTGTATTTCTGGGGTGTTTAACCCCAAAATAAAGACATGGCTAGCATCCTCAGGCTCCGACTAGGTGAACACAAAAATAATTGTCTCCCTAGATGGTCCCAAATTTAAATGGCAAGCATTTTTCTGATCACCAACTGAAAACAAAATGGTGGATTTGCGAAAGTACTAGGGCCATTTGCGAAAGTAAAAAGTGCATTTACGAAAGTGTCGAACTTTTTGTTAACTTTTCCCATTGACTTATAATGGGAACTTTGTTTTTTTGAATAACTTTTGAACCGTTTAATATTTTTTCACGAAACCTTTGAAAGACACATCGGGGACCCTGACTGCATGTTCCCTGAAGTTTTGGACCGTCACACAAACCTGCAACCTGTAGGCAAGAGCAAAGAAATCACAAAAAAGTGTAATTGCGCAATTCATTGTTGCTTAATAACTCCGCAGCCGTAAATCCGACTGGTACGCAACTTGGCAGATCCCAAGATCTCCCATGCCCAATCATCCATACCAAATTTCAGGCAAATCCGTGAACGGTGGCAAAGTTATTAAGGTGCAAAATTTGACCCTTTAACCTTAAAAGTGATACTCAACCCTAACTATGGTAGCATGGTAATATGTATGTATTACCTGGTATGAAAGAACAGAAGAAGGCCAGAGCCCATCGAGACTGTTCCCCACACTATGTGGGACATTATTTATCTATTATTCCTCAACCAAACATCTAATTTGTTTTTAAAGACAGTGGTACTAGTTGCCTGTACCAATTCTTGTGGCGAGGTGTTCCATACAGTAGATGCTCTTATTGGAAAAAAGTTTCCCCTTTTGCTAGTTTTATAAGTTTTTGCTTCAAGCTGTTTATTATGCAGTCTCGAAACATGTCTCCTTTTGGAGAGTGTTAGACCACATTTTTCCATTAGATCTGGTGAATTTATTAAATTAAAAACCATAAGCATATCACCTCTTAATCTTCTAGTTTGAAGAGAGAAGAGACCAGCAGCTTTTAATCTGTTCTGATAATCCAAGTTTGTTAATCTTGGAATCATTCTAGTTACTCTTCTTTGAACCTGTTCAAGAATTGCTATGTCTTTTTTTTTTTTTGTTTGGATTCCAGAAAGGGGAGCCATAGTCTAGATATAGTCTAATGTATGCCCTATACAATGGAATAAGGCATTGTTAAGTGTGATTAAGAAAACTGCGTCCCATTTGCCTCAAAAGTCTGTTGGTCAATTTAACCATGAAGTTATTTCGCCCTGTTTGTAAATCACTGATAAAAGAGATCAAACAATGTTGGTCCCAAGACCGACCCCTGTGGTACACACTTGTCACACTACCCGAATCAGACAAGATATCATTAATTCTGACTCTCTGAGAACGATTTGTCAACCAGTTTAAAGTCCAGTTGACAATATCAGGTGACAAACCTAGATTGTGAATTTTAGTAATGAGTTTTTCATTTGAGACTTTATCAAAAGCTCTACTAAAGTCCAAAAGAATTACATCAGTAGGGATACCCACATCTAATAGAGTACTTATATCATTGTAAAAAGATATCACATTGGTGGTGCAGGAATACTTGGGAGTAAACCCATGCTGATTTGAATCATAAATTCCTAATTTTTTACAATCTTGATCTATTAGAGACTTCATTACTTGTTCCATTAATTTACCAGCCACTGAGGTCAGGCTAATTGGACGATAATTTTGCACAGAACCTCTGTTGCCTTTTTAAATATGGGAGTAACTATTGCTGAACGCCAATCATTTGGTACAATGCTTTGTAAGGATTTGTTGAAGATAATTGACAAAGGTATAGAAATATTTATAGAGGTTTCGATCAGAAACCATGGATGAATACCGCTGGGTCCGGACTAATATTTTTTTGTTTTTGATAGCCTGTATAATGTCAGTTGGATAGAACCTATGATAATCTACGTGGTGAACTTTAAATGTACTAATAGGTGATTTTGAGAGAGACAGAACAAAAGTACTTATTAAAGAGATTTGAGGTTTCTATATCAGATAGAGAAGAGCCATTGGTTATAATGGGACCAATGGTCCTTGATGCACCTTTTTACTATTTATATAGGAGAAAAGAGATTTGTAACAGTCTTTTGTGTGAGCTAGTTTAAATTCTAGCTTATTTTTTGCCAATTTAATAGAATTTTTTAAGTTTTTCACAGATAATCTGTATTTATGTAACAGAGTGGTTTTAAATGGAACAGAACTATTCTTAAGTTTCCTAAAAAGTTTAATTTTTATTTTAATCTGATTTTTAATTGTCTTGTTGAACCAAGGGGGAACTTTTACTTTTTATTAAATTTCCTCTTAGATGGAATAAAGGTATTTTCCAAATAATGTACAATGTTTTTAAAAAAGTCCCAAGCTTGTTGTGTTGTACAATTAAGAAGATTAGATTCCTAGTTTACGTTTTGTAAGTATTCATGGATTTTAGAAAAATTTGCTTTGTTATAATTTTTTGTACAGTATAACTTCCTTAGTGTAGTTTTAAATTGTTGAATTTCAAAAAGAATAGATGAATGATCACTGGTCCCAAGTGGATCCCAAATTTGTAAATTGGTAATTTGTTACTCTATGTTAGTAAATAATGGATCCAAAATATTAGGACCTCGAGTGGGTTCAGTAACAAATTGTTGTAATTCAGTACTAACTACCACATCTATTAGTCCTTTCTTGGCATAGGACTGTCCTGAGAATGAGTCCCAGTTAATATGAGGGAGGTTAAAGTCACCAAATATTACAGTATCTTGAGATTCTGAAAAATTTGTAATTTCCTTAAACATATCAGTTGTGTAATCTGAATTTGCAGATGGAGGTCGATAGATGTTACAAATAGTTATATAGGACTGCTCCTTCAATAAGATTTTAACCCATATACTTTCCAAAGGAAAGGGAGAACACACTTCAAAAGAAGGAATATCATTTTGTATGTACATATAAACTCCACCACCTTGCTTATCTAATCTGTTTTTACGATATAACTTATAACCTGGAATTTCTCTGGACCAAATTGAGGATGCGTCCCACCAAATTTCAGTTACTCCCACCCCACCTATATTTAAAGTTTTACATTTGGCTTCGAGTTCTGCTAATTTTAGTTGGTTTAAAGATCTTGCATTCAAAGCTAGGAATTTACATTTAGTTGTAGTAATATTTTGGTAAGTATTCAGAGACTTGGGAATAGACCCATTCTCCCCCATTGTTTTTAGTTTAAACAATGATTTATGATTTTAGTGATATTTTTTCCCATAAGTATACTACCCCTATGACTGAGATGTAAACCGTCCCAGCAAAACAAGGAAGAACGATCTGAAAATGATTCCCAGTAGGTAATACAGGATATATCCTGCTTAAAACACCACTTTCTCAGCCATTCATTTAGGGCTTTGATTTTCTGCGTCATGGTAGATGTTGCTCTCGGGACAGGTATATTTTCACATATACATACACAGCATCCCCTATCAAGTAACAGGTTACATAACGCCACATAGTCCTGCTGTAACTGATTAAATGGGGTGTTGTTTACATCATTAACACCGGCATGTATGATAACCGGTGGATTTTCCCCCTCATTTTGTAAAATTTTAGGCATCATGGAGGTAATGTCAGATACATATATACATATATGTGTGTGTGTGTGTGTGTGTGTGTGTGTGCGTGTGTGTATATACCTCCCTCCTCCTCCTTCTCCCCCTCTCTTAATGCCAGGTGTCTTTACCACTGTGCTTCCTTTATTTCCAAATTTTAGTTTGGCTCCCTGTCTTCATTTTGCTTCTCTCCTGCCTATTCCCATTTTTACCTCTTACACCCTTCACAATGCTTGCTTTTGCTTTCTTGCTCTCCCACAAATGAAATATACTGCTGGCCAAGCTGCCTTCACTTTCCATTACCCTAAAATATGGGTCTCTCTGTCCCTTCCATTCACTCTGCTCTTTCCCTTCCCTTCCCTTCCTGTTCTTAAATCTCGCTTCCATGGTTTCTCTCTTCACTCCTGCAGTTGTTACTAATATTGGGAGGGATTTCTGTCACCTGCCTTCCATATTACACTGACACGAGCTTGCCCCTCTCCCCAAGTCCATCAGCCATTACACCATGCTCCTCTTAATATTGTTGCTAATTGTTTAATGTTCTTTTGTCCATACTAACATTAGAAGAAGAAGCCAGCAAAGGCCATTTGCTCTATCCAGTCTGCTCATATTACAGGGTCCACAGCTTGAGCTACTGTTCCTGGCCCCCTCCCCACTCCTCCCATCCTCCCTACTCATGATATTTACCTTCCCCCTATGCCTATCCCAGCCTCTCTTGAAGCTGCCCACTGTCTTCAACAAGACCACCTCTTCCGGCAGTGCATTCCAAGTGTCCACCACCTCCTCTGTGAAGAAGTGCTTCCTGATCTCCCTCCTAAACCTCCCCCCCCCCCGCGTAAGACTATGCCACCTCATGTTAAGGTTGCCACTCAGCTTAAAGAGACCCTCTTTATCCACCTTATTTATCCCTTTCAAGTACTTGAAGATCCCAATCATGTCCCCCCTCTCTCTCTCCTTTCCTCCAGGAGCTACATGTTCAATGCCCTCAACCTCTCCTCGTATGTCTTACCCTGCTAGCCCGCTATCCTCTTTGTAGCCCTCCTCTGGACCTTCTCCAGCAGATTAATGTCCTTTCTGAGGTGTGGTCACCAGTACTGAACTCCATACTCTAGATGTGGCCTCACCAGTGACCTGTACAAGAATAGTATAACCAGACTTTCCCACTACTGATCCCCCTAGCTATGCATCACAGCATCGTTTGCCTTTGCTGCTGCTTTCTTGTACTGTGTGGCGTGCTTCAGGTCACTAGTGATCATCACTCCCAGGTCCTTCTCCTTCTCTGATGCAGATACCTGGACTCCACCCAGGTAGTGCTCCGTCCTGGGATTCTTGGCTCCAATGTGCATAACTTTGCATTTCTTGGCATTGAAGCCAAACTGACAGATCCCGAACCACTTCCCCAGCTTTTCCAGATCATTCTGTAGGTCCTGTATCCCTTCAGCTGTGTCCATTCTCCTTGCAGAGTTTGGTGTCTTCCGCGAATAGGCACATTTTGCCCTTAATGCCATCCCCAGTATCATTGATGAAAACATTGAACAACACCGGCCCCAGCACCGAGCCCTGCAGGAACCCACAGGTGACATCTCTGGTGCCAGATAACTCTCCCTCACAACCTCCCTCTGAGTTCTGTCCCTCAGCAGTGTTCCACCCATATGGACAGCTTATCTCCAACCCTAAGATTTGCCAACTTCTTGATCAATCTTTTGTGGGGCACAGTCGAAGGCCTTGCTGAAATCCAGATGATGTCAACCTAAACAACCATCAGAACAAGCAGATGTAACCTCAGTTTTAACATCTCATCTGAAGGACTGCACACCAAGACAGTGCAGCACTCGGGTGCCAGCATTTATGGTATGATCCCAGAAGTGGATGTACTACCAAATGAGCCATGCTGTGACACCAATTTATTGTTGTTCAGCAAGCTGAAGATCAAAAGTCAAGGTTGATTACAAACAGTTGGTCATTTGGCTAAAACACTAATCTGATAAGTAGTTAAAATGCTAAGGGAATAATAAGACTCAACAAGCAGTGGGTTTTTGATAACTGCATGCGCAGATGCGTTGTAGGGCATGAGACACTTACACTGAGTGCCTTCAGTCCCTGGAAGTGCAGTTATGTAAGCAATAAGACACAGTGGGATGTAGACTGTTGTGTGATAAATGCACAACCCAGGTGCATAGTGAGGTGCAAGGCACTTGTGCTGTGTGCATTCTCCCTTTAACTGCTGGTCAGTAGTATAAATTTAGACCCCCCCTCCGCTGGTGATTTTGCTGGAATTTGGACCCATGTATAAATCCTATATCTTCTTCCTGTTTGCGCTATCGTAATGTAATTTTGAGAATCTGTTATTAGGCCCACTTGCTGCAGTCAGGTGTAATATTGCTGGTCTCCTGCTAAAGGAAAGTGAACATGCACTCTTGTATGTGTAACAAAAAAAAGCTATTTTTGATTATGATTTTTTTCTGTCCAGTCCGCATGTTATGCACTATATGTTGAGAAAACAAGATAACTATAACTCAGATTAAGTTTTTTAATAGTCTAGCAACTACTGTAAGAAATGAAAGATACATTTATATGTTGTTTCTGTAACCCATATGTCCATTTTTGTAACATGGATATACATATGGTATCTACAGGTTCGGGGAAGGATGAGGTTACCTGGCACAAGAGACCTAGGTTTGGCTACTCTGCACAGGGGCACCCAAGTAAATCCAACTACAGGAAGCAATAACTGCAATGTCCAGAACCAGAATTGGGATTTTTCAGTGTGGCTTTATTTATTAGCTCACTGAACATAAACAAAGCACTGCATGGTCCCCCACAGGGCTACGTAATTGTAATGCAGATTAGCGGTTAAACACAGTGGTCCATTTGAGGAATGAACACAATACAACAGTTGTCTGGCTCTGGACCCACCAGGCACTCAGCCCGGACTTTGCATGCGCATTGGATACATAGCCCGACTGGCCCGCCTGCGGCCCACACACGACTGACGGTCCACTTGGCTAATGAACCCAAACTCTACTTGGAAAGACATCCCATCAAACAAGGAGGCTCCCAAACCGGGTGGCTCCTACACCACTTGAAGTTCATACCCTAGAGAGATTTTGTTTCGTGTATTCCAATCTGAAACTCCCATCCAACAAGGAGACTCCCATCCAACAAGGAGTAATTTTCCCATCCTGTGGCTCCCTGACACACTTTGAGTCTGCGACTCCTAGAGAGATTTTCAAGTTACACCCATGTCTGGGTACCCACCCCATCACTGGCCAAGCACATGAGGCAAGTAGAAAAACACAGAAGAAATCCTGTGAGGGGACCTGGTTACTAAAGATGGGGTTTTCCACCTCCAGCTCCTACAGCCCATACCCGCCACTTCTCTGGACACACAGAACTTTAGACTTTAAAATGTAGATTGACGGTGGATGACGTGGAAGCACCCTCTACAGTGAACTTTAAATCCATTAACACTTTAAACAGATGACTGCTCTATTTGTTTGTCCTAGTTGACATAGTCCTCCCAAATAGCAGTCCCCAATACTTGAAATCCAACTGAAGAAAAGAAGCTGTTTGCCTTCCAATGGGGCCAAACACTCACCCATTCGTTGCAGGTGCCCCACAGGCTTAAAAACTGTAACCTTTGCTGTTACACATGAACAGACTGAACTTAAATTAAAACAGGTAGCTTTCTTCCCAGGGTGGGAGAAGGGGATTGCCCCTGGAACCCACAAAGAACTTTTTCTCACCCCCCCCCAGAGGGGGGGTTAAACAGACAACTACTGGTGTCCTTCTTGTTTGCTTAAGGACAAACTGAAGACTGACTTTGAATTCCCAAGGTTCTAAACTTACTCTGAGCTGAAGATTCCAAATGTGGCTCATGCAGCTGCGACAGTTCTATTATGATGTCATCTCTCAAGTCTCAGCTGTGACTGAGGACAGAGTGAGACAGTGTGAAACCCATTTAACTGGAGTTTCACAAGCTGCCTTCCCTGCCTACCACTAGGTGTTACTGGATTCTAGTAACCCTGGTAACAAAGGGTTACACTCGCCTTGACCAGGAAATGACTGTCCCCAGTCATTGTACCTGACCTTAGGCCATCCCACCTATGTGCTACCTGCTGGAGGGGTGATCAGGCCCCCTCCTACCATGTGCAAGCACAGGTAAGCAGCACTGAGGGCCTAGAGGCCTATAGCTGACATATCAGCCTCTACTCTATCCACGTACTATGGACACCTAGTGGCTCTGGTAGAACTGTCCAGAGCATAGCCCTGATAGATCAGCGCTGCAATCCCTATGGCCGCTCAGGATCACAGCCTGTCTATCCCCCCAACCCTCTAGGGAAAACCTATCTGCCTCTAACATAATATTCCCAAATAAAAACAAAAACCCCGGGACCTCCCCGACCTTGGGCAGCCTGCATCTACAACCATTAGCAATAATAACACAGTACATTTAAATTCTACACTATAGCACTCGACGAGGGACTCATGAGCCCCTCCTCCTCTTCTTGTCTTCTCTTCTGTCTTCCAGGAACACCTGTAAGAAAAGACAAAAACAAAAAAAAACACATCCTAATCTGCATGTACAGTCTATCTAAACAACAACAATGACAACAACAACCCTTACCACACAGAAAAAGCACTGAACAATCCCAAAAAGGAAAGATTTTTTTTTTTTCAGAAAATGGTAGAAAACAGTATTTACATTAAAGTACAATGACATTGGTAGCAATACACCTTTGGGGGGGATGGAATGCCCTAAATGTCCCACTAGTGACTACCAGACCCGAAGGCCAGTCCATTAAAGAGTCTCTCCTGGCCGGAGCCCAGTGAAACACAGTTCTTTAAGGCAATAATCCCAAAGGGGAGAGTCTTTGAGGACAGTTCACACACTGTTTGAAGTCTGTAGTGTAAGGTGTGTATTGCAATGTCATAAAGATAGAATAAAAATAATTTTTCTGACTCACCAGCCTCTTGAAGTATTCGAACGTCACAAACCTGGTCCCTTCCGAAGACTCTGCCTGGCGGCATTTCTTCTGATACAGCTGGGGGGACATCTGGAAACAGCTGGGCTGATGTCATAACTGGAGAAGGAACCTTAGAACAGGAACAAAAAGAGAAACAGCTGGTCCAGCGTCATCCGATTACCAGGCGATGAACAGGCAAACAGCTGGGCTGGTGTCCTCTCTGGATCTGAAGTCATCTGGTGGTACCAGTAGATGGTTGCTGAATAGGGCAGTACACTGTGGACTAAAGAATATGGGGCACCTGATTTCTTGTTTATTCATATTGGCAGTTCAATAAGGTTACTTCACAGTGTAGATGTGGCAGTATTGACTACCACTGCTTGGCTCTCCATTTTGTAGGCACGGGCTTAATTACTGGGAGGTCCTTGCACTGAGGCCAATAGTAGAGGGGGTCAGGGGCTTGAATTATTACTCCATCTGGACGCACATAATTCACACAGTGGGAGACTTTGCGTCCCTCTCCGTCCAGTATTCTCTGTCCATAAACAGTGTTCTGCCTCTCTTCCACTGTGTATACTTTTCGTGGAACAGTCTATTCTTTACATGCTGGTTAGCCCCAGGATGCACATGTTTCATTGCTTCATCCCAGATCCAGGATTTCCTGCAGTTCTCAATCTCCTCCCAGACTCTCCGAGGAAAGGTAGGAAAGGTCATACCAAAGATTTCATTGGCCTTTCTACAAACCAGTCTCTCCTCTTTACTTGCTTTGGTCAATCTGAGACCGCTGGCCTGGCTTGGGGGTGGCCAGTCCTGGTTCTGCCAGCTTCGCATCCTCAATGAAATTAAAAACGGATCCCTGACTTCTTCTTCTTCTGGTGAAGCCAGGGCAGTGGCATCACCACCTTCTTGAACACATTCCTCCGAGGCAAGATTTTGAGGCTGTGTACCCGTTCCTTTCTCACAAGGCCACATAGGTTCCCCCTCATCTTCCTCTTCACTGAGGATCTGAGCCCAGGAGTGAGCAGTAGTTCTCACCCCCGAGACTATCCATTCATCACTGGGAGCGGAGGTCGACACCTCCCATTCAAAGGCCTCCCGCATCTCATCTTCACCTTCGAGACTTGGGCTAGGCCCCCCCACCCAAGGGACTATTGATGCTTTATCTGAACTTGCTTTCTAAGATCCAGCATCCAATGCTTCAATTTCAGATTCAGTCTCTAATTCTGCACTCTCTAACTTTGTGCCACACTCCCCCAAGGGACCTTCCTCCACAGGCTCCGCCTGATGCTGTGTGCTGCCAACTGCAGATTCTTGAAGTTGTGTCCATGTGGGAGCCAAACGAATTTGAGGCACTTTATGCAAGCCATATTTGTGTAGACAACCAGCACAGTGAGGAATCATGAAGACATCCCTTCCAGCACTCAAGCACATCTGGCATACACGCACTGGATAATTAGGAATTGCCACATCAGGAGGGAGTTGCCCTCTATAGCACCAATTTTCAATATCTCTCAATCTATTTACTGCTGCTGTTACTGCAACCCGGGCATGATCCGGGTAACGAGCTGGTCCTGAGGCCATAACTGCAGAAAAACAAACAAAAGTTCACTGTAACTGAAAGTCCCACTTTAATGAACACACTCTGTATCTTTAAAATGGCTCCTATGCTGCTGTGTTTACTTTACTACCCCACCCTGTAATGGCGGCAGCAGCACTCCTGTGCATCAACATTCAGACTCTGGGTCAAGCCACTGCGCACCCGATTTACATCAGCTACTAATAACTTTTATTTCAAACTGCACAACTTGCTCTGTTCTGGCTGTTTACACATTTACAGGATTTTCCTTGGACTTTTCACTTGCTGGCAACATTCATTTCAAACAACATGAAGTCTTGCTATATTATGACTACTGCAGTTTGCCCCAGCCTTAGAACTGCTCCGGAGGTGAAAGTAGTTAACTTCCATGCAGAGCATGGAGCTTAGAGCGCAAGCACGGTTCAGAAGCTCTGTTTGGCTGGTTTCAAACCGAAACCGTCCAGATTTTTTATCTACCACTGAACAGTCGCCCGAGATTCTCCAGTTGCTCGGTTCATTTCTTCGGTTTAAAGCGCTATTTCTTGGTTTAATTTAACCACGATTTCATTATTTTAACCTAAAACCGATCGGTTCAGGCTCTGTCTATGGTAATCGTAAGTAATAGATAGGGTTTTTTCTGTGTGGAACTTGTAAAGTATTATTGGTCTGTTGAACCGATCGAGTTGTATTTAAATATAAGTTTAAAGCCTTTTGTTGCTTTTAGAGTGCGTTCCCGGTTCTTATCGGTTCTAAAAAAGGATTTCATTACGGTTTTTCCACGCACTGTGACACGGTTTGGAACCGACAGGGTTCTTGCCTGGCACTGCCATCAAAAGGGCAAGTTGGTTAGTTAGGCTGGCATCATGTCTGAGAAACCCAAAAGAAAACCCGGGCCCACTGGGTTTCAACACTGTAGTGTCTGTGGGGAAGCCTTTGCCAAGGCTGACCACACACATATGCATCTATGTCTGGGGTTTGACCACCTCAATTCAGACTGCCAGATTTGTAAAATTTCCTGCAGCCACCCTGGACAAGAGAGTGGGCAGGCTCAGGGACAGAGGCCAAAAAGTCCGCTGACCCGGATGGCCAGCCCGGTTCAGTGCCAACCGAACCGGAGGGAGTGCCCTCTGACCAGGGCGAGACTTTCTCGGGCAAACGAAAAGCTGGCTCTGAGGAGCCAGTTCCAGCAAAGAAATCTAAAAAATCAGCAGGTTTGGAGTCCAAAATTCCTTCTCCAACTGCTGCTGAGATAGCCAGGGCAATACAGATTGTCCAGTCCCTGTCCCCGGTTCCCTCCGAACCGTCACTGTCTGGCAAAAGGTCGGTTCGGTCGGTTCCAGTGGTTCAGGATTATGATATAGAAGAGTTCTATGAACCAGAGGAGGGGGATGAGGATTATGATCAGTGTGAATGTGACTTTGAAAGTCTGGATGTGCCCATTGAACCGGACATCTCCCCAGACAGACCTTCAGGTGAGTCTCCCCAGGCTTTCTGAGTCCCTTCTCATTTTTGTTTTATAAAAGTTGCTGAGACCTCCAGCTTCCTTAGAGGAGGCTTTGGATGAGCAAGAGGAGCCTGACTATGTGGAGATGATGGATATCCCAGAGTCCAGGAGGTTGTCCATCCCTTACATAAATCTTTTAGAAAACAAACAATTACAATTTTAAAAGCTCCTAATTCTGTGCTTCCTGTGGATAAAAAGATGGACAGGAGGTACACTTGTCAGGTCCTGATACAGATTTTCTTTCACAGCAATGCAGTCATGTTGAGGTAGTTCAGGCTGCAGCCTGTGATAAAGCTAATATTCCACTGGCTTCACATCCTCTTGACAAGGATTCCATGAATGATGCCATGGCTAAAAAACAATACATGGCAGCATCCTTGGGACTCAGACACGCTAACTATATGGCTTATGTTGCAAGATACCAGAAATCTAGATGGGATACTGTCATGGCCTTAGCCAAACAGGTCCCTGGCCAGCCTGAAGGAGCTGGAGCAGGTGGCTCTTGATGGTATTGAGGCATCTAAGGTGCAATTCCATGCTGCAGTGGATTCTAACGATGTATCCTCTAGAGTCATGGCTACATCTGTGGCTTTTCGGAGACTGGCCTGGCTCAGGTGTACTACTTTGTCACAGGATACCCAGTCTAAGGCTATGGATTTTCCTGTGGTGGGAAATTCTCTGTTTGGGGAGCAGACAGAGAATTATATGAAGAAAATGGATGAATATAGAACCACTTACGGGAGTGCACAAGCCAAGGAATGGCAAGCCACTCCTCAAAGGCAGCCCCCCCCAGGGGTAGGGGTAGGCCTTTTCACAGGCCTTTTTACCAGACTCAGGCCCCCTCCTCTTCAGCCTATGTACAGAGGGGGTTCTTTAGAGGGAGAGGCAGACGGGGCTCGAGCAGGCCTGCTCCCACCCCTCAGCCTAAAGCCCCTGCCAAACAGGCACCCTGATGGGATGCCCAGGGTCGGCTCTCCACTACCTGTAGAGGGGGCAGGTTGGCTCACTTCGTCCAGGACTGGCAGTCTTTAACTTCAGACAGGTGGGTCCTGGAAGTAGTGAGCCAGGGTCTGGTTCTCAGCTTCAAGAAATTTCCAAAGATGAGAGCCAGATCTTTTCCACCTACAAACCCTTTAGAGACTCTTGCTTTGGAAACAGAAGTCTCAACCCTCCTGGCTCTCAGAGCTGTAGAAAAGGTTTCTCCCCTTCACCAGGGCAAGGGTCTGTACTCCAGGTACTTCCTTACCTGAAAAAGACAGGAGAGTGGTGGCCTATCCCTGATCTAAGATATCTAAACAAGCACCTTTTAAAGCCAAAGTTCAAAATGGTGACACTGGGAATGATTTTACCCTCCCTAAGGCCAGGGACTGGCTAGCCTCCCTGGACCTCAAAGATGCCTACTTCCATGTTCTTATCAGAGCTCCCATCAAAAGTACCTCAGATTCGAACTGCCCTCAGGCCATTATCAGTTCAGGCAATGCCCTTCGGCCTCACTTCTGCCCCAAGGGTGTTCACAAAGGTCTGGCAGTAGCAGTCGCTCACCTAAGAAGGCAAAGATTGCCATTTTTCTCCTACCTGGACGACTGGCTCATTGTGGGTCAGTCTCCAGACCAGGTCAAATCACACCTGCTAGTTACCCAGCAGCTGCTTACCTCTCTGGGATTTCTTCTCAATCTTCCAAAGTCAGTTTTGGAACCTGTCCAGGTACTCACCTTTATAGGTGCAGAACTGAATACAAAGTAGGCCAGAGCCTTCCTTCCCTTGGAAAGGGTAAGGACCTAGTGGCCCTGGTCGCTCCTTCACTCTGCAGGTCTCGACCAGCAAGGCATTTCCTGCAGCTCCTAGGGCACATGGCTGCCTCCACAGCTGTGGTGCAAGGAGCAAGATTTCAGATGAGGGACATTCAGTTCCATTTGAGAGCTTCTGGTCTCAAAGAAGAGATCCTCTATCCAAGTTAATCCCAGTGACTCAACCCTGATCCAGGCCCTTCAGTGGTGGCAGGATCAGAGCAATCTGAGACAGGGGTGCCTTTCATCCCTCTGTCCCATTCCTTGACCCTTACTACAGATGCATCCCTCTTGGGATGGGGAGCTCACATGGGCGACCTCTCCACCCAGGGATTATGGTCCCCTCAGGAATCTCTGCTCCACATCAATCTGTTGGAACTCAGAGCTGTTTTTCTAGCACTTCAGGTTTCTCTGCATCTGTTCAGAACAAGGTGGTACAGGTCAGAACAGACAACACCACTACAATGTGATACATCAACAAACAAGGGGCACTCGGTCTTGGTCTTTGCACTCGAGGCGATGAAGTTGTGGTCTCTGGCTTACTCCCTGAACACTTCCCTCATAGCAGTTCACCTCCAGGAAAGGACAATGTCCTGGCAGATGCCCTCAGCAAGATTTCCCAGGGCCATCACGAATGGTCACTGGATCCCCAGTTCTGGGGATAGTGTTTGCCAGATGGGGCACCTCAGATAGATCTTTCGCAGCCCCAGACAATTATCAACTTCCACTGTTTTGTTGCAGACCCCAGTGTTGGGCTCAGTTCCCTGGATGCCTTTCTCCTCGATTGGGAAGGAAGTTTCTTTATGCCTTTCCCCTCCATCTCCTGTTCAAGTACTAGTCAAATCAGGTCTCAGCCCTGCAAAATGATCCTGATTGCTCCAGACTGGGCCAGGCAGCCCTGGTACCCACTCCTTCTGTCCTTAGCAGTCCATCTTCCCCTGTGTCTCCCCAGGAACCACAATCTGTTAACCTGTGCTCAGGGGAGAGTTTGGTATCCGAATCTCAATCCCTCAACCTCAAGGCTTGGCTCTTGAGCAGTTAGAGTTTGCTGATTTGCAACTTTCTCAAAGTGTTCTCGAAATCCTGAAGGCTGCTAGGAAGCCTTCCACCAGGGCTACCTATAATTCCAAGTGGAAAAGGTTTTCCATATGGTGTTCTGGGAAGCATGTTTCCCCAGAATCTGCTGATCTACCCACTGTATTGGACTACATGGTCCATCTTAATTCTTTGGAACTGAGACCAGCCACCCTGAAAGTGCACTTGGCTGCTATCTCTGCCTTCATTTCAGCAGGGAAGCCCTTTCCTCTTTCTGCTTATCTTGTATTTTCCAAGTTTTTTAAAGGATTGCTTCACACCAATCCTCCATTCAGGGACCCTGCCCCGGCTTGGGATCTTAATGTATGCATTGCTCAGCTAATGCAACCCCTCTTTGAGCCTCTGTCTTCGGCAGAGCTTAAGTATTTGACTTGGAAAACTGTTTCTGGTAGCCATCACTTCTGCCAGGTGTATAAGTGAGTTACAGGCTTTATCAGTAGAAACTGACTTTATTTCCTTTCACAGGGATAAAGTGGTCCCTCAGGACTAACAGGAAGTTTTTGCCTAAGGTGGTTTCAGATTTCCACCTAACCAATCTATTTCACTTCCAGTGTTCTTCACTGACCATTCCTCCTCTGGTGAGAGGAGGTTGCACAGCTAGATGTTAAGAGGGCCCTAAGTTACTACATAGAGCATACCAAGGGTCACAGGTTTGACTCCTCCAACTATTTCTCACTTATGGTGAGGTTGGGAAAGGAGACCTGCCACTAAGAGATCCATTGCCAGGTGGATCGCTTTCTTGTATCCAATTTTGCTATCAAAAGCTGGGTAAGGTTCCCCCCTCAGGCCTGAGGGCTCACTCTACCAGAGGTACAGCTGCATCTCTAGCTGCTGCTAGAGACATCCCTATCTTGGAGATATGTCAGGCAGCTACTTGGAAGACAGTACACACTTTCACCAAGCATTACTCCCTTGATATTAAGGCCAGGAGGGATGCTCGGTTTGGCATAGCCGTGCTTCAGAGCCTATTCCCTAAGTAGGTTCTGTCCCTCCTCCATGGAGGTACTGCTGTGTAGTCTGCAATAGTCATAATATGGCAAGACTTCATGTTGTTTGAAGAAAAAATTACTCACCTTAGTAATGTTGTTTCTTCTAATGGAGTCTTGTTATATTATGACCTCCCCCCCAGCCTGCCCCTCTCAGAACTCCTACTTTGGGGTATGGGTGGGTAGTCCTCTGTTGGCATTTATTGATGCCCCTTTCATGTTTGGGTGTTGTGTTTATTTAGTTATTCTATCTTAATGTTCTGGTCCACTGACTTGAGTCTTTGTGTTGGGACCAGCAAAATGTGTTACTATATTTAGTGGCCAATTGGCTAGTGTAGGTTACAGCTCCACACAGAACCTTAGTGAGTTTTTGCTCAGAAAGATCTGACGTGTTTCGGTTTGAAACCAGCCAAACAGAGCTTCTGAACTGAGCTCGCGCTCTAAGCTCCATGCTCTGCATGGAAGTTAACTCTTTCACCTCCGGAGCAGTTCTAAGGCTGGGGCAAACTGCAATAGTCATAATATAGCAAGACTCCATTAGAAGAAACAACATTACTAAGGTGAGTAATTTTTTCTTAATTACAGTCCCTTTTAAAACTTCAGATTTCAGCACAGGATTGCCTGCTTTTACTAGTGTTGCACTTATTTTACAACCCACAGTCTCTCTCTGGCTGCAAACTTTAAACTGAGGCTACTTTCATTGCTATGCACACATTTAATGGCTTTACAGACTTGCACTTGCCAGCAGGACATCACACAATCGCTACTTGCAAAGCGACTATACAGCTGCACACACATTTTATATGGCATTAGCTGAAATCACTGATTTGAGCAGTTTTAATTCGTTTACTCACTGTTATTGAAGCAGATTGCTGCGATGGGGTAAAACGGCCTGCAGCCAGATTTTGAAGGCCTCAGAATGCAAACGGGTGGGCAGTGTCCGCGATCGTAGTATTGACCACACAATTCACTGATCCCACGATTGATAAGCGGGTTGAGCCCGATTTTTAACTGGAAAGTCACATTTCTACTGTTTACAGCGCTTTGAACACTTCGCAAACGCTCCTCCACTGCCAGTACACGCACTACTCTCTGTCTCCCTCTCGAATGCTGAAGCAGACACATAAGAGCTGGCTGAGGGGCCGGACTAATGGCAAACTGACCAACCACACGACGCCATGCAAATGAGCCTCCTCTTCCTCACGAGGGCTCCTCTCCTCACGGCGATCATCGAGCAGGCAAATTTAAACTGAAAAGATGTACTTTTTTTTTTTCAACTGACTCCACGGTGGGAGCCCATTTCAACCATGTAACATTGCCATTAACTCTGCAGTCTCTAGCATTGCACAGAAAGCATTTCCAACGTCCAGGGCATAATTTCTCTGTTGCTACCCCTAGTTTTCCACACTTTCCTTCACAGAACTTTATTTTAAAACTGACAAACGCTGTAAACTATGTTGATGCAGGACAAGGACACACACTTTGGCTTTACAGCTCCTTGGTAAACAATTGGCATTTTTAAACAGCAGCACAAGATTCAGCACACAGCACACTAGAAATTGCTTCAACTTTTTGGCTATCGACTACCAGATAGCCAAAACGCTAGCCTGTTTGCTTCAAGCACCTTCCTTCCCAAACAAATCCAAAGCGGTGCCTCCATTTTGTAACCCATATGTCCATTTTGTAACATGGATATACATATGGTATCTACAGGTTCGGGAAGGATGAGGTTACCTGGCACAAGAGACCTAGGTTTGGCTACTCTGCACAGGGGCACCCAAGTAAATCCAACTACAGGAAGCAATAATTGTAATGTCCAGAACCAGAATTGGGATTTTTCAGTGTGGCTTTATTTATTAACTCACTGAACATAAACAAAGCACTGCATGGTCCCCCACAGGGCTACGTAACTGTAATGCAGATTAGAGGTTAAACACAGCGGTCCATTTGAGGAATGAACACAATACAACAGTTGTCTGGCTTTGGACCCACCAGGCACTCAGCCCGGACTTTGCATGCGCATTGGATACATAACCCGACTGGCCTGGCTCCCCTGCCGGCCACTCAACTGATGGTCCACTTGGCAAATGAACCCAAACTCTACTTGGAAAGACATCCCATCAAACAAGGAGGCTCCCAAACTGTGGCTCCCCACACCACTTGAAGTCTGCGACTCCTAGAGAGATTTTGTTTTCGTACTTCCAATTCGAAACTCCCATCCAACAAGGAGACTCCCATCGAACAAGGAGTAATTTTCCCATCCTGTGGCTCCCACACCACTAGAGTCTGGGACTCTAGAGAGATTTTCAAGTTAGCACCATGTCTGGGTACCCACCCATCACTGGCCAAGCACATGAGGCAAGTAGCAAAAACACAGAAGAAATCTGTAGAGGTGGACCTGGTTACTAAAGATGGGGGGTTTTCCCATCTCCAGCTCCCACAGCCCATACCCGGCCATTTCTCTGGACACACAGAACTTTAGACTTTAAAATGTAGATTGACGGTGGATGACGTGAAGCACCCCCTCTACAGTGAACTTTAAATTCATTAACACTTTAAACAGATGACTGCTCTATTTATTTGTCCTAGTTGACATAGTCCTCCCAAATAGCAGTCCCCAATACTTGAAATCCAACCGAAAAAAAGAAGCTGTTTGCCCCTTCCAGTGGGGCCAAACACTCACCCATTCGTTGCAGCTGCCCCACAGGCGAAAAACTGTAACCTTTGCTGTTAGACATGAACAGACTGAACTTAAATTAAAACAGGCAGCTTTCTTCCCAGGGTAGGAGAAGGGGATTGCCCCTGGAACCCACAAAGAACTTTTCTTCACCCCCCCCGAGGGAGGGGGTAAACAGACAACTACTGGTGTCCTTCTTGTTTGCTTAAGGACAAACTGAAGACTGACTTTGAATTCCCAAAGTTCTAAACTTACTCTGAGCTGAAGATTCCAAATGTGGCTCATGCAGCTGCAACAGTTCTATTATGATGTCATCTCTCAAGTCTCAGCTGTGACTGAGGACAGAGTGAGACAGTGTGAAACCCATTTAACTGGAGTTTCACAAGCTGCCTTCCCTGCCTACCACTAGGTCTTACTGGGATTCTAGTAACCCCGGGTAACAAAGGGGTTACATTTCTATTTTTGTACATCTCAGTACATAAAAATCGTTTGTGTAGTTCAGTAAAATTCTAGACCTAGAGACCATCATGGTGGAGGCAGACCTGGATATTGTAGCCGTTACTGAGTCATGGTGCACAGGTAACTGTGACTGGGATGTGGTTATAGCAGGCTGTATTCAGTTCAGAACGGATAGGGTGGGGAGGAAGAGAGGAGGGTGATGCTGTATGCAACGGAGAGTATAAAAGCGACACGGGGATGCTAGAGAGCCATCTTCCACGCAGGCAGCACCTCTTATTAACTCTTCAGTTCAGAGCAGCAAATTCATTACAAAACTCAAATAAAATTTAGCCTACACACTCAAATGTGGGAGAATCGCACTCTACAGGATGTCTGGAGCAGATAGATACCAGAATCACGATGGGATGCACTAAAACGCAGCAGCCAGGTCCATCTAAACAACAGCCACAGAATTCATCCAAGGCAGCAGACGTGTTGGGAAGTATCATACCTAGTGTCTCCAACACTGCAACCGAGCCTCCATGGCAAACCATGCTGGAATCCATGCAGACTATGGACTCCAAAACTGAACATACATTACAAACATTAGAATTGCATGACGCTGCTATTAGGCAAGTGACAGGATCCGTGGTAGAATCCGATACCTGCTCCATGAAGGCTCTCACAGCAGTCAGTGATTTAACAAAAGAAAACTCTCAACTTCGAGGAAGAATGGAAGCCTTAGAGAATGAAATTGGAGTGGGGAATGTCCATTTGGTCGGAGTCCCCAAAGGAGCTGAGGGTACTACAGCGTTGGATCTTTTAAGTAGTGGCTGCAACAGACTGTAGCGGTACGAGAAAGTTTCAATTGGGGAGATCTTTAAATAGCATCCAAGAATAAGGCCTACCTCTCCTACTCAACCCCTTGACTATTCTTTTAAAGCCCTCAGGCTCAGAGGTACAGGACATACTGACCTAAGCAGCAAGAGCAGTCTACCTGATCAGCATAAATGGGGAGGATTTAAATTGTATCCTGATCTCTCCTATCAAACTAGGGCTCACTGTACATTTGATGCCGTGAGACAGCATCTCAGAGCCCTGGGAATTATCCATTCTTTTTTGCTTCCAGCTCAGCTGAGGATCGTGTATGGTGGCAAAACGTGGCAGTTTAATGATCCCAAGGATGCCGGCAGATGGATAGAGAAAGTGGAAGCCAAGTTTGCAAGCAAGACCAAACTGAGGGTGGAATTGGAGGATTCTGAAGATGAGTTACTGTCTGTTGTGGACTATTATTGAGATCCCACAATTTTGAACGTGTTTACCTGTTATACACTGAATGGTGCTTAGGTTAACTCTGTGTGTCGATAGAGTTGTTTACTTTGGGTATAAGTTTTATATTCGGGAGGAGGAGGGGAGTTCTATGTAGTGAGATGCTTACTAGTTTTGAGTTTAAACTTTAAAGTATGTGACCATAAGGTCCTGGTGGTTAAGATCGCCATTTTGGAAAGTCATCTTGCCGTGAGTCGCCCCTTAATAGAAATCGGCATGGACACCAGATAAACAGCACATTAACCAGTACAGATATCAGTAGGTTTTCGAAGTTTACATGCTTAAAGTTCTTTTCAGAAGATGCTCAGTGAGAGAGGAGCGTAATGGGAGGTCATGTTTTTTCTTGTTCTAGGTTAATCCCTGTTAAGGTAAAAGGTTTAACTGACAGCTTTTTGAGACTGTTTCAACTCTACCTGTTTATTCTCCTTTAGTAAACACCTAAAGCCATTGAAGAGGCTAGCAAATTATTGGTACCATTATTTAGGGTATTTTTTTTTTTTTAGGTTTATCCCCCATATTCCTGCTATACAGGATTACAAGGAGAGCAAATGTGAATGTCAATATTTCTTGGTGTAAAATTATCTGTATGGACATGATTTATAACATACCAATGCCTTTGATGAGTGTAATGGTATTAATTGATATTTTTAACATAAATTAATAAACTTTTTTTTTTATTATTTTTGTATTTATTTAGGGATTCGGATCATATCTTTGAGCTCAGAGCTCTTTTACAAAGGTTCCACGTCAAACAGTGACAATGACAGCAATAACAAACAGTTTACATACAATACTTGAATAGTAGGTAGCTAGTATACAATAAGGTTACAATGTCATTCATAGTACCAGTGGTGATAGTACAGCATCAAGAGCATTCAACTAGGGTAAAGGACAGTGTTTATATGTAGTGAAGGAGAATAAAGAGGTGTGACACCTAATGTGAGAGTCCAAGGAGGAGTCAAGATGAGGGGGAAGGGAGACTGGAGGGGGGTTGGCGGCCAAAAGAAGTGGCTTTGTCTAGGAGGTTGGGAGGTAGTGGTAGTAGGTTGGTTTTAAGGTTGATCCAGTGGGAGAAAAGGTACAGGGGGGAGAGGAAGACAGAGGGATAGGGCAAGAGGGAAGAGTGGGGGTTAAAGGAAGGGGAAGGAGAATGCGGATGAGTGGGCATTATGGGTGTTAGAGTCCTAGTGGCAGTCACAAACTGTCCTAGTAAGAAGGTGCTGCCTTAGGCCATTTTTGAATTGCAAGATGCATTGGGAGTTTAGATTGTGCATTGGGATTTCATTGAGCCATTGGGGGCCTTATAGCTGAAAGCATGCTGTCCCTGCACAGTTTGATGGAAAGGTGTTGATAGGGCCCCCTTCATCCTGCCGCTGGTGGTATAGCTGGTAACACTTGGTGTTAGGATGCTAGAAATGTATGGGGCAGTTTTACCCATTAGTGCCTTTTTTCCAAGGAGACATGTTTGGAATATAATCCTGTTCTTTAGTGGCAGCCAGTTGGTCTCCTCGTATAAGGAGCAGATGTGGGTATTTCGATCTGCAGCCATTGTGAGCCTACATGCCTTGTTGAGGGCAATGTGAATTCTTTTTAGTGCAGTGTTTGTTGCTGCGCCGTAGACCACCAATCCATAGTCGATGGTAGAAAGGATGGAGCTGGAGACTGACAGATGGAGGGCCTCTGGAGTGAGATACTTTTTATGCCTATATAGTACACCCAGCTTGGTGTTCACTGCCTTTACCACTGAGTTGATGCGTTGGGTGAAGGTGGGGCAGTCATCAATGGTGATCCCCAGGTACTTGAAGGTCTGAACTTGTTCCAGTGGCTCACTGACGTTATTGGAGATGGTGAGGGGAAGGAGTTTCTTTTTGTGCTGTGGGCTGGCTGTGAGCATCACCTTGTTTTTTTTTTGTAGTTTAATAGAAGTTTATGGCCACAGAACCAGTCTTCCAGCTTGTAGAAGGATGCCTGCAGCTCGGAGTGGAGGGCGACTGTTGATGAACTGCTGGTGAGAAGCACAGCGTCATCTGCGTAAAGTATCAGTTTAGTGTCACAGGCTTCAGGAAGATTATTTAGGAAGAGGCTGAATAGTAAGGGCCCCAGTATTGACCCCTGTGGGACCCCTAAAGATACCTCTTTGGAGCTAGATTCTGTGTGCCCAATTTTTACACATTGGCTTCTGTGTGTTAGGTAGTCCTTGAACCAGCAGACAGCATTGGTTGCAACCCCCAGGTTCTGTAGTTGAGTCAGGAGGAGAGAGTGATTGACAGTGTCGAAGGCTTTGGCGAGGTCTATGAAGACTGACCCCACCAGCTTTCCTTTGTCTAGTGCCTTGTGCGAGTAGTCAGTGTAGTCCAGCAAAGCTGTGGAGGTACTAGGATTCTGCCTGAAGCCATGTTGGTTGGGACATAACAGGTTGTATTCGTTGAGGTAATCTGTGAGTTGGGCAGCCACAATCTTTTCCAGGGCTTTCGATAAGGGAGAGAGGATGGATATCGGCCTGTAATTTGCAGTGCATGTCGTATCACCGTTCTTGTGCACCGGCATCACGAAAGCCTGTTTCCAGGTCCCGGGGAACTGTGCAAGAGCCAGCGATTTGTTAAATAGTTTTGTAACTGGCACAATGACGACATCCAGTGTTAGGGATAGGACATACATAAATACATACATAACATAAAGTTAAAATAAATAAATAAAAGTGACAGAAAAATGGGTGAACCGAGGGAATGAAGGGGTTGGAGAGAATGTGGGTCACCCTGGAGACAGGAGCCGGAGCCACTGTTCACACTGGCATGATCTATAGACCTCCAGCACTGAGGGAAGAACTATATAAGGCACTGGGGTAAGCCATTAGCACAGTGGTAGAAAAAGGGTAGGGGCTGCTGGTGGGGGACTTCAGTCTGCCATATGTAGATTGGAACCTGCAAGTCGTGGCTTTGGCTAGAAGCAAGGTCATCCTAGACTCACTGTAGGGGGCATTTCTTAGGCAACTTGTAAGGCAGCCCACTTGTGATGGGGTAATATTGGACCTGCTGCTCACAAATGGGGACAGTATTGCAGACATCAAGGTGGGAAGTCACCTGGGGACCAGTGATCGCCATACAGCGTGGTTCAACATAAGGATGGCAGCAGAAGCAAACCACACAAGGATGAGGGTCCGCGAGTTCAGGAGGGTATAATTAAAAAAATAAATAAATAAAATGGGTGAATGCCTCAGAAATGGCCTACACGGGGAGGGGTGACCTCGGTGGGGTGGAGGAACAGTGGGCTAAGTTAAGGGATGGCGCAGTGAAGACAACAAACCTCTGTGCTAAGGAACTGAGCAAAAACAGGAAAAAAATAGAGACTGCTATGGTTCTCATGGGAAGTGGCCTAAAAGGGTAGCATTCAGGAGGTACAAAGAGATGCAGAAGGAAAAGGATAGGGAGATGAATCAGCAGAAGCAGACAGGTGCCGAGAAAGCAGTGAGGAGTGCAAAGGCACAAGCTGAGGAAAGGATAACTCAAGGGGTGCTATAGGAAACGAGACCTTCTTTAGGTACATAAGTGAAAAGAGGAAGAACAGGAAAAAGCACATATCATGAACAGATACTTTTGTTTATTCTTCACAGGGGAAGGGGATGGACCACATAAAAGCAGCAGGAATACTTTGGGCAGGGGAGATAGACACAAGTCAAATTACAGAGGAGAGAGTCCTGAAAGGACTTGTAAATCTGAAAGTAGACAAAGCTATGGGGCTGGATGCGGTACACTTGAGAGTATTGAAGGAGCTCAGGGAGGTACTGGCTGCACTTCTGACATCTCTATTCAACAGCTCACTGGAAACAGGAGTGGTTCCAGAGAACTGGAGGAGGGCAAATATAGTCCTGCTTCATAAAAGCGGTAGCAGGGAGGAAGCTGGCCACTATAGGCTGGTCAGTTTGACATCAGTGGTGGGGAAGTTAATGAAGTTGTTACTAAAAGAAGGGATTGTGGTGTACCTTGAATTCAACGGGTTACAAGACCCAAGGCAGCATTGATTCATGGGAGCAGAGGTCATGTGAGACAAACCTGATAGATTTCTTTGACTGCGTGACCGGAGAAATAGATCAGGGTGGTGTGGTGGACATGGCCTACTTGAATTTTAGCAAGGTTTTCAGCATTGTACCACATTGGAGGCTCATAAGGAAACTGGGCAGCCTATGGGTGGGTCCCAAGGTTGTAAATTGGGTAAGAAGTTGGTTAATAGAGGCAACAGAATGGTGGTAAGTGGAACTCACTTGGGAAAGGGAGAGTGACCAGCGGGGTACCTCAGGACTCAGTCCTGTTATCAGTCCTTTTTAACAGTGGCAGTGTCAGTGGCTCAGTAGGTAGCACACTCGCCTCTGAGGCCGGGAGACCAGAAGGCTGTGGGTTCAGTTCCCACATCTGGCACTTGGGTTAATATCCCAGTACTGACACTGTAGTGCAGCATGAGAGGGGTGCTGCACTTCTGAGGTGCCGTCTTTCGGATGAGATGTTAAACCGAGGTCCCGTCTGCCTGGATTGGTGGTAGTTCAGGTGGATGTTAAAGATCCCATGGCACTTATCGAAAAAAGTAGGGGTATGTTTATTAAAAGCAAAATCAAATATACAATAATCAAGTACAAAAAAAATTACATAGGTGTATACATCATGAAAACTGAAAACATAAGCAGGTCTGAAAGAAAACTAAATACAATAGAGGTAAATCAAAAAAAGTCCCAATATCGTTCCCATATGTTTCTCTTCAATATTTTCCTTTCTCCTTCTTTCAATCGATCAAGATACAGTAGAACCTTTGAATAAGTCTTCGAAGTGAAACGTCTAGCGAAACAAAACCACATCTGACCTGGCATACCCAATAATATAGAATCACAACTGCTATAATATTCAAGGTACTGGAATTACATCTGGACCAGGATTCTAGAAATAAACCAAAGAATAAGGCTCTTTGATCCCATTGACACCAGACCTTATCCCAAAAATGGCGTTTCCATAAAAACCAAAAATGCAAAATAAAAGGGCAAGAAAAATATAAATGAGTCATTGTTTCCGTGAGTTCCACACATGATTCCCGGAAACAATTTCTATCCATTAGCTGTTTATGTTTTTGGTTCCCTCGTACATTGATTTTACCATGTGCACTTAACCATGTAATATCCCACATTGATACTGGGATACGGGGATCCATAAGGCGCTTACCAATCTGTAGTTGCTCTACAGGTGTAAAACTTGGAAATACATCCACTTTGAAATGGGATTCTACTATCTCTAAATACAATTGTTTCCTAGACAATTTTTAATCATAAGGGTTTAAATGTTCCATATTTTTAGCATATCAAATACCCTTCCCAGTCTATCAACAGGACATATTTCCTTTTATTTTTGTGTAAAATTTCCCACTATTCCATTCGTGAAAATATCTTTAATAGACATATATACTAAAGGAATCCAAGTTTGAATAGAGTCTTGGACCAAGGGTTTTAAGTTGGTTGTGAAAAAATTGTATAAAAAATACAACTGGATGAACTATAGAGACCCTCCTTTCGATAGGGTTGTAATAGAACATTCCGTTGAATAGGATTAAGCGGCTTCCCAGAAGCATGAAAAAGAGAGCTAAAAGAGGTACAAAATGACATTTAGGTATTGGGAAAATATGCTTATATGCAAAATATGGGTAGTAAACAAGTTTTAATCAAAAATAAGTTTCTTTTTCCCAAAGACCACCTATGCCATTTACTAACTTTTCTCACCGGTATTCAGAGCAATTTCCCAATTATATTTAGCTGCATCTGGAACTCCAAAATACATTCCTAATAACTTATGTGGGAATCTACTACCTTGATTCCTCGAATAGAAACCACCGTATCAGTAGAAAGGGTCAAGTCAAAACACACACTTTTCTGCAAATTCAAACTGGACCCAATAACTGATAAAAAAAAAAAAAAAAACTGGTAGTACATCACTTAACAAATGACCTTCTGCAATGTTGGGTACTAGAACACAAAGATCATCTGCATAACAAATTATTTTAGAATAAATGCCCGAAAGACCTGAAAATCTTGGAGATTGATGAAGTAGTCGAATAATAGGGTCCAAAGCTATCACAAATAATAAAGGACTCAGAGGGCATTCTTGCCGAATTCCTCTACGTATATAACAAGGGGGTCCTAGTCTCCCATTAATATACGGCTTAACATAGGCCAAAGGATAACATAAAATAATCCAATTTATAAAAATTAGCGGAAACCATAACTTTTAAGGGTTAACCAAATAAATTCTGAAAATGCTATCAAAAGCTTTCAACAGATCAAAATTAAATAAATATCCTTTTAAGAACCATGACAACCTTTGAGAAAATAGTTCTCTAATTAGTATTAAGGCATCATGAATGGATCTACCAGAGATTGAACAGTACTGAAATGGTGAAAGCAGAGAAGGCAAATATTTAGAAATCCTATTCCTAACAACTTGGCAAAATTTTGTAGTCTATATTTAACAATGTAATAGACCTCCAATTCCTCAAATCCTGTCTATCTCCTTTTTTATATAAAAAGAGCATTAAACCTTCGTACATCTGATCTGTCAGTCGATCCTCCTGTAAAAAACCATTAAAGACAGCTACCAACTGACATGGTACAAGTCGCCATAAAAACTTATAAATCTCCGCCGACAAACCATCAGAACCAGGGGCTACTTTATCCCGAAGACCTAAAATAACATCTTTCACTTCTTCACAAGAGAAAGGCTTTATAAGTCCTTCTTGTTGTGATGTTTTTAATGTAGGCATATTTAATATTTGTAATAACATTGTCTTATCTGTTGTAACAACCTCTGGGGTGTCAAATGTGTGCTGTATAAATTTTGTTACATATGCCATAAGTTTTTCTTGCCCTTTGACAACTTGGCCTTGTTCATCCAATAATTGATATATTTGTTTACCACCAGTTTCTCAGCATCGACTCCAAGAGTTAAATTGACTTGAGTTCCAGTCGCTTTGAATTTTTGTTCAAAAGTATGGATTTTGCCTATCATACTGCAATTTAGCCAATGCGGATTTGACTTCTTGTATACGGGCAGAATGATCCAAACCATATAAATGAGAGTCGGTAAATAATGTCAATAATTCCGCTCGTAGGCGTTTGGAGGTATGATGTCTTTCATCAGCTAAGGACCGGGCATATGATTTGAAATATGAGATCACATATAATTTAGTATCAGTCCACCAATCAATAATGGAATCATATATAGTAATTACTGTAGTACGGTCTGTGATTAACTCTGTAAAACCTTGAATAAAAGCAGGAAGTAACAACAAAGAGGAGTTAACTCTCCACACCCCAGGGCCCTGTGATAACACATCTTCCAATTGGATTTGTATTCCTATCAAAAGATGGTCAGAAGTTGCCATAGGTATTGTAAGACCTTTTACTATGCCAGTGGTTTGATGAACATAACCAATAATCAATCCTTGAGTGCACTTCCTTTCCTAAAGGTAGGCCTCGGGACTGGGCGAAGACATCCACTAATTTTAATTCTGTAATAAGATTATGTAGAGCATGGGTGTCACAATAAGTTTTTCTACTTGAAGGGATTTCTAAACTAGTATTAAAATCTTCACCCCATAGAATAATTTGATCTGTGCACAGAAAAGGTTTAATTTGGCCCAAAAGCTGAATCTTAACTGCTTTCTGCTGTGGTGCATAAATATTTATGAGCCTATAAGGAAACCCATGCCATAGAAGATCTAGTAAAAAAACTCTGCCTGGTACTAAATCCACACTCTTTTGTAAAATGAAGTTAGAAGTAGTAAAACAAAAACCAACACCAGAACAAAGGTCTTGTCCTAATGACCAATATGACGGTCCTAAACCCCATTCCCTGGAAGCTATTGTAATTTCTTCTATGGTATACAACCGAATATCTTGTAAAAAATAAACATCATAGGCCAGACTACGTAGTGCCGAAAAAGTTGCTATTCGTTTATAGTTTGAACGAATACTATTTACATTCAAACTTGCAAGACGTATGGCTGACATGAGAAAAACCACGAAAAAAGGAAGAAAGCTTTGTATAGATAACCCTCTCATTTCTTTTTTCTCACTCTAGCAGACTTCTTTTCCGAAATAGCCCCAGAACTTTCAGTCAAAGGTAATGATGTGGAGGCCGACATGGAAGGAATAGTAAGAGATAAATTCTCTATGTCTCCATCTTCTTCCTCCATGGCCTCACCCCAACTTTGTAGGAGTTCATACGGGTTAGATAGTGTGATGGATACAGCGTTTACCTGTTTGGCAGAGCGAAGTCTCCGAGCCACTGGTGGGGGGGACGAAGTTTCTCCATGCTCCTCATCATCTTTTGGAGTACTAGAAACATCTGCTAATTCTTCTACAGAGGAGTGTTCAATAATTCCAGAAATATCAGTGGGGTCAAGGGAAATAAGGGATGCAGGGGGTTCAGGAAGTTTAGGAGATTCAGAAGTTGCAGGGGGTTCAGGCAAAACAGGGGCATTTTCAGTGGAGGTAGTGAAAGAAGGAAGTTTTCCTTTATTTTTAACAGGTGGTATTAAATCCTGGGGGTCCCTTACAGAGGATTTAGTAATATAAGCATCATGTTCTGCATAGCCTGCAGTGTTATGTGCCGCCCATGGGCAGGCTGAAAATACATGTGAAGTATAACCGCATAAATTACAAGTGGGAGGAACTGTACAAGCCAACACAGTATGACCTATCATACCGCATGAAGTACATTTCAGTTTATCACAATCAGAGCTCAGATGGGACAATGAGCCACATCTATAGCATGATCTCGGTTGCCCTAGGTAAAACAATATACCACGGTCTCGACCTAGAAAAAAACAATTAGGGAGATGCTGAATACCAAACTTATTAATTTTAAGTTGCACAGTAAATTTCCACCCTCCCGTCCAAAAAACATTTTCATCAATTAAAGCATGTGTGTGCCAGTAATCAGCAACGCTGTTCCAACCAATACAATATATCTAAAACATTTACTCCTTCATTCCTAAAAAGGACAGTAATGACTTTTGCAGTAGGCCTAGTAATGGGAATAACCACAAAATGCTTCCAGACAGGGTCCGCACGTGCATTATAGTAAGCAGACCAGAATTTATCTAGCAATGCAGCAGTACGGAAAGAAACATCAAAATTAGAGTCTCCTGAAGAGTGTATTAGAGCATACACTTCTGAGGGTTTAATCTTTAAAGATTGTATTATTAAAGTCATTCCTACAAAGTTCCGGTCTGGAGGAAGGTCCATATCCCCTTGTAATGTACTCGGGCTACAAATCTTTTCTCAGTGGGACCTCTGACTGTTTAAAAGAGAAGCATAGCTGGCTGGTTTACTAGCAAGCTTAACAGCAGAAGGAGTAACAACTGGGTTCTGCAAAGCAGTAACAACGTTCATGTCCTTTTGAAAGTACTGACCTTCCGACTGTGGTGGTAGCTCAATGTTCTGTTTCAGCGATGAAACGATATCCATGTCTGCAGGGGTTTGAAATGTAGAATTGGATTCCTCCGTTGTTTTAGACAAATCTCCATGCTGAGAATCGGGAGCTAGCAGCGGAAGTGATGCGGCAGTTTGGTCCGTCACTGAAAAGTGTTCTCCTGCTGCACTCACTGCATCCAAACGGTCCATCTGGTTCTCCAATCCTTTCCCAGGCAAGGGAAAATTAGGATCTGGTATCCATGCAGTCGGAGTCCTAATCCAGCCTGCTTTCTCTAGCGCTCGCTCAGGGGACCATGTGGAAAGACGAGCCGAAAAAGGAAATAGGTCCTCTACCGGTGTACTGGTCGTCAAATCTGTTTCCATAGGGGCTGTAATTGCATGAACGCTGCTCCTTTTTACTGTACTCTTAGAAGCTGTTTGACCATTATCTGGTCGTTTCCTTTTTTTCTCCTCTTCTGGTATAAGAATTTGGTCACCATCTGGTTCTTCCTGGGTGTCGATGTTCTCCACTGAAGACATCTCCTTCACAGGTATTTCATTCTCATTACATTCTGAAATGCTAGCGACTGGTAGGGATATCTCTGCAGTCTTGTTCTGGTCCTGCAGTCCAGCACTCCACACCTCTGTCTTCTCCAACGGTTGAGACATACTGAGGTTGAGTCAGATGTCTCATGGGAAGGGTCCCCCACCCATCAGAGTAGGGGAATTTCCCCGGTGTCCTGGCCAAATTTCCCCCATTCAGTAAAAATACCACCAACAGCTTAATCTGGTTCAAGGTCAGTTGGCATTCATCTGTATCCCCTTCCCCTGGGTCGTGCCTGAAAATAGGCAGGATTTGTCTAGTACACTTACCCGGTCAACAAAAACTAAATAAATAAAACATCTTTATAAGTGACACTGCAGATGATCTGGAAGGGAAGGTATGCCTCTTTGCTAATAACACTAAAATCTGCAATAGGGTAGACACTTCAGAAGGGGTGAAGAAAATGTGCAGAGACTTGAGAAAATTCAAGGAGTGGTCAAGGGTATGACAGCTGTGTTTCAGTGTAAAAAAACTGCAAAATCATTTACCTGGGGCACAGAAACCCAGAGGCGAAGCATACAGTGGGGGAAGAGTTATTGGTTGGTTAGGCTGTTGGTTAACTAGGATCTGCGGCTTATCCTGTAGGTAGGGAAATGGGCAGACTAGGTGGGGCAAGCGGTCCTTATCTGCCGTCAAAGTCTGTGTTTCTATGGTTACCAGACAGGAAAGGGACCTTAGACTAATCATATCTGATGACCTCAAGATGGCGAGACAGTGCAGCAAGCCAGTAGGTAGGGCCAGTGGAATGGTGGGGTGCATAAGGAAGTGTATTGCCAGCAGAACGGAGGTGGTGTTGCCACTGTATAGATCGCTGGTGAGACCTCACCTGGAGTACTGTGTCCAGTTCTGGAGACCACCTCTGAGGAAGGGCATAGACTGGGTGAGACTGTCCAGAGGAGGGCAACTAAAATTGTGCAGGGGCTGCATCAGAAGCCCTATAATTGGCAGTAATTTGGCACCCTTCTTGGCAATGTCACACGAGAGGTCAAGGATTGAATGGGCTTGGAGGCTAAATGACCCTTTCACTTACATGGTGGACCCTCTATGACAGAGGTGAGGTACACTGGTGGGGTAATGTGAAGACGTTTGCACTGCAATTGCCTGTGCTGTACCTATCATGTGGATAAGCAGAGAATTCCAGGTTTCAGTGCTGTCAATCCAGCACCTTTCATGAGCACTAAATGTGTGCACGTGCGCGCACGCACACACACACACACAAAGAAGCCTTATAAGGAGAAACTGAGGGACCTTAGTACGTACACCCTGAAAGAGAGGAGGGGGGGCCATGATGGAGGCCTATAAATACCTCAAGGGGTTGAACAAGGTGTATTCAACATAGAAAAAAGTGTAACAGCAACAATACACAACAAACAACATTTAACTTTGCCTCTGTCCTCCGACCTTGGTCCCAAGGACTGCAACTCCAGGTCTTCTTGGTGTACAACAGTCCTGGCCCAGCTAATGTCACCCACTATGACCCCCATCTTAACCAAGGTCAAGATGATCTGGGCCCAGTCATTACCAAGGGTGGGATAACAGAACGCCCCAGACACAAGCCCTGACAAGCTGCATGGGATGGGCCTCCAGCTCCAGAAAGCCGTAACAGCCCCTCCATGCTTAAGACGTCCCCCACCACCCACTCTCCAGCACTTCACAAAGCATACCTGGTGTCCACCTCAGAACAGGAGGCTGCTGCTTGCCATCAGAAGGTGTTCCACCATTGTGCCCCCACCATGACAAAGGTGTAAAATCTATTCTATAAGCAATGGGTCATAAAAACAGTAAAAATGTGACATTAAAACTGATCAGTAACGACAAAGTCCCACAATTTCACAAACAAACAGGGTACCCTGATGGGGAACTTGCAGAAGCCAAAATTGCCCTCAATGACCAGCCATCCTCATCGGAATTCAGTTTGATAAGAGTCTTGCTGCCTGCCACTGGCGCTTTAGTGTTCCCTGAAGCTAATGCAGGCAAGGAAATTCCTGTAATGAGCTGCATGGACTGTCCCTCATAACATCGCTTGCAAGATTCAGTGGACAGTTATTTAGCCTGGTTCCCCTTTCACACTTACCCTGGTCACAAGTCCTGAGAGCTGCTGGGGAGCATTTAAGTGCTCAATGGTGCTGTATAGTCCGATATGAAAAAAATGCTCTCACTGAGTTCTTACCACGTTTTCCAGAGTGTCATGCTGCCTACCTCTCAAAGTGCTTCAGTTCACCCTTGTGCTGTTAACCCCTGCATTTCTGGTAGGAATAATGCTGCTGCCAATTTGCCTCACAGGGCAAGTACAATGCAGCACAGTCTAGACTCTGGGTATCCATATTTGAAAAGGACCCAACCCCCTCAAGGATCAAATCAAGCTCATCAGTGTCCCCTGTCTTCTGAGTGAGAATTCACCCACGCAACGCAACACTTAACTTTGCAATTTTTAACTGGCTGGGATTCAGACTTAGGAGGATAATAGAAGTTGTGCTAAAATAACTAAACTTTTAATAGACTGATGCACAAAACATGGAAAGCTTTAACCAGCCCCATTTAGCACACTCTGCTCCCATGCTTCATACAGGCAGTGTTGTCAGGGATTTTAAGAGATTGGGAAACAACTGTGGGAGATCTCTTTTTTTTTTACCTGGTCCACAGTTTGAAACATTTTCTGACCCCCCTCCCCATCAGTGATCACTATTCGCGTGGTACTGCATTCTGAAGCAAATGTGGGCAGAATAGAGTTTTACTTTGATGTCCTTGTATGCTGTCTGTTTCTCCCATACTTGAGGCAGTGAATCCTGAAGTAAATAATGTCTTCCCCTCCCATGGGATCTCTTTGGACTTATGGACTTTTTCAGAATGTGTATTTTATCTAAGAAGTCCAAGAGTTTGAAGATCACTGGCCTTGAACGTTACCCTTCAGCAGGCATGGGGTGCAGAGCTCTGTGGGCTCACTCGGTCATGTAATTCAGGCTGTTAGGTGAGGGTCCAGCTATTTTGGTACAAAGCTTTTGGACAGACAAGATTGGGTCCTCTCCCCTGGATTTCTCAGGCAGACCTACTGTAACAAGGTTGTTACATCTGCTCCTTTTCTCCTGATCCTCGAGGCGCTTCTTGAGCCTGGTCATCTTCCATCAGAGCTATATGATCTCTGGCTCCATGCGGTCTCGCCAGTCCTTCACTAAGCTAACGTGGGCTGTGATGTCACCAACCCGTCGAGAAACTCCTCAATTGTAGGGCATATGGGTTTGACATCGCTGGAGAAATCAAGAATCGTTTCCTTAATAGGGTTAAGTTCCTTTAAAAACCTTTCCGGGCTGGCCCAGTGGCACAGAGGGCTGAGGCGCTGGACGCCTTACCTCGAACCACGCCGGTGACCCAGATTCGGGAACAGACTCGGGGCGCCGGGGGACTGGTAGGGAAGGAGAGGATTGAGCATCCGGAGGACTGCTGTCCTCTCCTGGGTGGGTCGGGTGGGTAGCCTCACTCTGTAGCGGCCCCTGGTGGAGAACTTGGGCACTACAAGGGTGGCGCAGTAAGGGGAACAAAAAAGTGTGAAAATTGCATGCATGCATGCTGTCCAGATGGTGGCCCCCTCCCTGCACCTCCCAGCCACGATGCCTCAGGGCTGCATTTCCACACCCTATACGATGCAAGGGAGTGCTATGTGCACTCTGTCTCCCCTCCCGAAGCCCCGGTGGGTAAGGACCCCCCCCCCGGAACAGCGGGGAGTTGGAGCAGCTGGATGGTGGGTCAGCTGGGGGTAATGGCAGGACTTGGCCGCTTGAAGGAGAGGATGACAGCAGGCACGGAGCAGGAAAGTAAAAAAGAAAAAAAAAACTTTCCGGGGGCGCTACGGAGCAGCAACATGGCAGCAACCTTCTAAAACAGCTCCGACTGTATAATCTTAAAATGTTTTATAAACTACCAAGCTTTTAACTAAAAGTCAGCCAAGACCGCACCTGAATTTATTGTAAAGGTCCTGCAATACAATAGGCCCAAAAAAGGATGCTAAACATACATCGCACAGCCTTGATGTATTTCTTTCTTCTCAGAACTCTGCTAAAAGTTCAGGGCCTGCTGCAACAAGTGAACTGATGGCACCTGAACTTCTATCAGCGCAAATACTCGCCATGCTTACGAAGATACAAGCGACCAGAGAGGAGACCAATAAAGGATTGGCAGCCATTGAAGCAAAATTAACAGAAAATAACCGAACCATACAAGACAGTGCCACAGCTATTAAAGAACTGACTTGAGGCAAAGGGTCGGCAAGCCGATTGCAATGCTGCCTTTGTGCAAGACCTTTCTTTGATAAAATCTAAAATAGAAAGCTTAAACAACACCCAGAGCAAGCAAATATCCAGATTGTGGGCTTTCCCCAAGGTTTGCAGGAGCAACGAACAGTTTACAGGCCATAATTAGGCTGATTTTCCAAGACTTATAAATGTTACCTTTAGATACTGGTGTTAAGATCCTGAAAGTTTTTGCAATTCCTCAGCGGCCCAGACCACGAGGCGACCCACAGCAAAGACCACTTACAGCTATTGCCACGTTGTCAGTTCTGGAAGCCCGGATATCTCTCCTACAGGCTACTAGATCTCGGGGAGAGATATTTGTCTGCACAGATGCAGGCCAGAAAGAAGGAACTGCAGGTAATTAAAAAGGTGCTTTTGCAGCATGGTGTAGAGGAACGGCTCAGCTATCCAGTGCGGGTGCGGATCGTCATGCCTCAAAGACATATCTTTGTAGACCCCACTGCAGCGTCTCTGTTTACTGAGAAGATTCTCAGAAAGCTGATTTCCCCTGAAGCTATCTCCGATGAGGAGGGGTGATGTGTTATGCCTTTTTGTCGAGGCTTTCAATGTGGGAATGCCTAGTGAACCGGGCTTGCCCAGGCCTAAAATCTGATACTCCTCATGGCGTTTATCTACTGTTCTTTTGTGGGCTAAAGATATTCTAGCCTGTTCTGTTGAGGGGCTGGTAATCACTAAGCCTTGTTAGAATATTTTATCATATGCTTCATAACTAGATGTAATACTTATTTTTTCTCTTAAGCCGCCACTTTTGCTGCTGTATTTCAATGACCATTACTAGATATCTTTTTAGGCTGATGTTGCAGACAATTAAAATGTTGGTGCGGAAGAGGACTACTCAGTTTGTGGACTTTACCTATTTCCTTTAGTTCTATACTGTACCCATAGGGCAGGTTGCCTTGCCATGCCTTGGATTATGGGTTTCTAGGGCAACTTAATTGAGACCAGGCCATTGTTTTACTAGCTTGTCTACAGTCATTTATGCCACTCTGCCTCCCATATTTCTTTTAGTCCTACATGGGACCTGATAACCTGACGTTACTGATAATATGTAGTATGTTGGGGTGAGAGCGGCATTGTCCTACAGGTTACTCAGATCGAACTTCACTCCTGTTGATAAACATTTGGCAGTTTTTCACACTGCTTGGACATATGGACCTTCTAAAGTTACCTGCTTTTGAGTGTTAGCTATGTGTACATTTGGTGTGGAGGTCTGTTTACCTCATTACTCTTATTTTGTGTTCTACAGTATATGCTGTATGTAACCCCTAGGTGGCGCTACTCCAAGGGCTACTACCCCTGCCTGTATGGCTATGCACAGGTAGAGGGGCCTGGGTTCCCAAAACTTACTTTAGACTGGTTCTTTCCATAAGGTTTCATAATGCGCAGTGCCTCCACCCAGAGTTTCCCTTTAAAGTGGGCTAGCTGTTACCTGGTACAACCCCCTGGGATGTCATACCACCCACTATTACCGTTTGCCACCCCAACACATGATCCAATGCATTTTTCCACATTTCCGACATTTCTGTAATTAAAGACTCTAATAATATGTTCATGACCACGTTTGCAAATACAATAGCAACAATATTTATTATGAGGGGACATAGGAGTTAGGAATGGGGAAACAGGAGGAATAGAAGTTATGCAATGATTATATTTACAAATGTACATTTGATTGGATGGTTGTGTTTGCTGGTGAAAACTCTCCAGCTGGGTAGATACCAGTTAGACTAGAAGAAACAATCACATTTGTACCAACATAGATATCTAGAGCCCTAGCTACCTAAACTGCATAACAATCAGATGGAACACATTTCATATTTCCCACCACTGGTGCCAGTTCCCCAAACTTGGTATGAAACCCCACAGTCTCACACATTAACCCAGGGTACCCAGTCACCACAGTCCCTAAGATGGCTGCAGGCCTGGTGGACAGTGCAGCTGCGCGTTGGACGGCTTTATTTAAAGAAGAGATATGATGAAACTTGAAAGCAATTTAATAAACAACAATTTGTAATCCCTAAGGGGAGGGCAGGGATTGCCCTGCATTTGGTGAACTAATGTCTGTCAGGAGGTAACCAACTGGTTACGTCGATTTGGAACATCTGTTAGTAGTTCTGAACATCCATCACATTTATATGTTTAGCACATTCAGTACATTCATATGTCAGACACATCTAGTACACTCAAATGAAGGGATAACACCTTCAACCAGGGGCCAGGAGGGCCACCCTGGTCAGATTACGTAGGGAAAATTGTCACCTCCAGGTTATAGAATGGAAAACTGTAATTTCCAGGTTATAGCACATCCGAATTAACTTCAGGGTCTCAGTCCGTTATGTGGCTTGCGGCTCCACTGGATGTCTTGACCAGATAGCACAATTTCTTGTCAGCACATTTGTACAATACTTTTGGGCTCACTTGGATCCCCCAAATAGTTAGACGATGCTTGGGCTCACTTGGGGATCCCCAAAAAGTTAAGGTCAGCAAAAGTTACTACTCTGTCCTGGGCTCACTATGGGTACCTCCAGAACAGACACGATCGGCAACAGTTTCACTATAGGGGTCCACCCTTGCTGGGCTAAGGTTCAAAGGTTAGATGCAGATGCAGGGTGCAGATCCATGAACGATATCACATAGAACATTCACTTGGGCAAAGCTGCCCCAATTCAGCACGGTTACTTTCTTTCTTGCACCGGGGGGGGGTACAAGAGTACACACTCAGGCTCCTCACAGTAGATTTCCACAATCAAGGTTCCTGATGTCTTAACTTTTCTCACAACTGAGGTGGAATTTCAGCTGTCTCACAGCTGGCTTGATGTCATCTGGTTGCAGGTCCACATCTTTGCCCAACATGGAAGGGAGGGCTGGCACCTGGGGGACATTCTGGCAACCCCCAGGCTTGCAAGAACTACAGAAGCTAAATAACTTTTTAACTTTAACTATTAGGAAGGCAAATACCCCCTCCTGGAAGAAGAGGATTAGCTGCATCTCCAGGCTTGGCTGAATAGCTGGGGGCTAGAGCCCCCACCCCCGTGGGGGCTCCTGCTCGAGTCTGGCAAAATGCTGAAAAACACAGTCTCTTATAGGGCTCTCCTGAGGCTCCTGATTGGCTGAGAGGGCCTGTCAGCCAAGAAAATGAATTATGCATAAACCTCACTCGATGTACTGTTGGTTTGCTGTTTTGTCGCCTAAAATTAGGTCCCTGCAGTTCCCCGTGAGTACTTGGTATTTTCCCATGAGCTTTGGCTAATGTCCCATAAGTTCTGGCTTTGTTATTCTAGCTTTCCGATTAACTGTGACTGCTTGCAGTGGCTGCTTAACCCACTGTCCTTTAAGCAGATTAGTGACAGTCCCAAATCAAAGTCCTGGTGCAGCCAGAATGAAGTAAATATTTGCCCAAATTCCCCACAGTCCATTAACCCTGGTTGTGTACTTGCTGTCACTGCACAGAGTGAATAAATTGCTCAGTCTGTTTGCCTGTCACTACAACCCCACCTATTGCAGCAGGCAGGCTGTGTCTCTGAGTCCCAAATGTTGCTGCAGCCAGGATTTATTTATTTATTTATTAGATCATCGATTTACAGACCTTTGAGTCAAAGACTCATTTACAAAGGCACCTCATCAAGAGAGCAATACATCACAGCAAACAAAACAGTACAGTACATAACACTTAGATTAAAAAAGCAACCCATGTTACAGGCATTCACTGGTGGTACAAGCTTGGGAACAGGTAGATCACAGTAGTCATAATATAGGTACACGAGTACCACGTCAGGTAGCAACCAGAGATATTATATTACATTAGTCAACAGATGTTGCCTGAGATCCCAGGTATATACAGCAAAAGTAGACAGAGCAGACCCAGCCTAGGGGTGAGGGTAAGGGGCAGGTGGGGGGATCATGTGCAGTTGCAGCAGCGAGTGCTTGTCAGATGGCTTCTGAGGGAGACCTTGAAAGGACCAAACATAGTGGAGTCAGCTATATTGGCTGGGAGGGAACTGAACCAGGAGGGAGCCCGATAGCAAAAGGATCTGTCGGCCATAGAGGTCCTTACCCTGGGGACAGTAAGGGAGGTTTTGACAGTGCTGCGGGTGGAGACTGAGGGGGAGGCACACTGCAGGAAGGTGGCGACCCCAGGGGGGAGAGCCCTAGCAGGGTCTTTTTTACAAGAAGGCAGGTTTGGAAGTGGAGTCTTTTTTCCAGGTTGAGTAAGTTGGTGGCGGAGTACAGCAGGCACGTATGGGTGCGCCTAGGTGCTCCCAGCATTAGCCTGCAGGCCTTGTTTATGGAGAGCTGGATTTCACTTATTTTTTTCCCCTTTCCCAAATATATTTCTCAAACACACATCAATTTATTTTATTCCAAAATATTTTTTTCCTTTTTCTTTTCCCCCCTCGGCTGTAGCCGAGAAAAAGCTTCCCCAAGGGCAGAACAGCCCTCATAAATATTAATATTGATCGGGGCTCTGGCTCATTAATATTCTTGAGCCCCGATCAGAAACACTTAGTAGATCTTATGACAACCCACCTCTCCCTCTGGGCTGAAACAGCTTTTAGAGAGGTGCCTGTCCTCATGTATTTGCTGCCACCAGCTGGACTATCTCCAGCGCCAACCTTCAAGCTTACAAACTTGAATAATCAAACGTGCAATTGCGCCAGTTAAAGTCTGGTAATGTGTCTCTCTCGGGTGGCGGATGCTACACAGAGTTTACCTCAGCCAGTGGAAACCAAATATTACCTTAGAAAAATGACATCACAGTCACAACTGTTGAGCAAATAAATAGCTTTTTTCTTAACAGAAAGTGCACTGAGCATGTACAGGAGATATATTTACAACACAAGAGAATAACACTCATACAGGAAAGTAAACAAATGTTTTTGAATAACAGATGGCAAACAAAGAAGGCTATGACAGAAATATGCTCTCACTAAACTTACCGTTTCCTGTCCTTCTAAGAGACACTGGACCCTATTCTAACTGCCAGCTTCCACAGACATAGCTATAAGGTAGGCTTCAAACTTATGTTTCCCCTTCCAGCTTCCCAAAGTAAGAGAGAGCCTTCTCTGTCTTTAAGAAGGTTATATACTCTGCGGAGAATAGGTCATTCCTATTCTCCCTCTGAATGCACCAACCCATACCTCTCAACCTTTTGTCCACCAAATGTGGGACATTGCCTCTCAAAATGTGGAACAAATGAGCAAAATGTGGGACACTTAATTAAATCTTTACCTAGGAAGCTCAGAGCACTATTAAAATGTTTGCATTTATGTCCAGAAAGTCTGTTATTACTTGAATAATATAATTTTTGCATCATTTACTATAGATTTTTGCTTTAAAATGTTAATACTGAATGTGGGACAGGTCCTCACAATGTGGAACAGGGAGCTTTTCTTAAGTAAAATGAGGAACGTTCCTCGTAATGTGGTACAGTTGAGAGGTATGCACCAACCAACTAACATGTATGTATTTAATTGTCCCAGTCAGAGTGAACACCTATCAGTGACCAATTATATTCCCTTTTCACCTTAAGTTTATATTTAAATTATCCAATCCATTCAAACTGCCCTGTGTACGTGTCTGCAGGTCTGTGTGTGTATGGAGATGTCCACATGAGATTTATGACCCAGTTAGGAATTCCACAGGCTGGATGCTGCTGGACAGAGGATTTTAGCCTGAGTGTATTTTTTTCAAACTGCTAAAAAAATAAGGCACCTACAGAATCCAAACCATTAACTCTTTCCTTCCCATTTTTGCCACAGATCTCTCTTAATTTTGCTGAAAGCGGTCTCTCTTCGCCCTGCTGGTGGTCACCGGGCCCCACTGATCAGATGGGGACACTGGGACCATTGAACACTTTCTTCATTAGACCGCACTGTAAGCGATCATTAGATCAAAGGTGCCACTCGCGCCTGCACGATCCCTACTGCACCAGAGTACTTGGCAGCGCGGGTGATCACGTTTTGCTTCTCTGGAGCCTTGCAGGGCTTAGATTTTACCAGGGGCTGTGACTAGGGCACCAGGGACATGGAGAGAACTTGGGCCAGGACCGTGGAGCAGAGGAAAAAAAAAATACAGGCGTTTCCTGAGGCGCTTGGGAGAAGAGGAACAGGCTGAAACAGGGCTGCAGGTAAGCCCCTGTTTTGGCAGGGGGGTTACATGTATGCAATAAAATTTATAAATAAAAAGTATAAAAAAACAAACAAAAAAAACACCTTTCCAGGGTTGATACCACAGGAGTCATGCCTCCTGTGGTAGTAGGGGAACCAACCTGGTGGGAACGCTTAGGCCCTTGTTCCCGTTGAGGGAGTGGAGGCGGCGTTTGAACCAAAGTCAAAAGCTCCACTTCTCGATCCCTGTTCTTCATCATTTTCACTTAGCTGGTGCAGGACAGCATTCCTAATGCAGGGCTTATCAAATTAGGAGGTGTGTAACCCGGAATACCTTAATTTTTGACTAATAATTGTCTCGAGGGCACAGAGCAGCTCTCAGGCTGGTGCTAGTTCTGACACATCACATGACTCTCCACTCACCAGTTTTCAGCCATTTCTTGCTGCCTTGTTGCACACTGCAGATTGTTCTTCTTACACACATTACTGTATTGTATATCTAGTTACACAGAAGTACTGCCTTAGCACAATGGTTCATTTTGTTGGTGTTTACCTACATATTATTGTATTTGTTGCACTCTCCCCTTCCCCCTCCCACCAGGACATATCTGGAAATCAGCTGTTACCTGCTCAGTGTGTCTTTTCTGGCAACATTTTTAAAATAGATAGAGATGGATAGATAGAGAGATAGATAAGAATGAGAACAAATTTGCAAAATAAAAAGAAAACAGTCCCGTGACTTTCAGCAAAGTGCAAATTTAGCTGCGGTGAGTTTAGCCAACACATTTAAAAGACATATTTTAGTGGCTGATATGAGGACCTGGATGACTGTGGTCAATATTCATAAATCAAGATATCTGAAAATGAAATCACATCATGCATTCAAAGTAATGTTCCTGCACCAGGGACTGACAACTGAGAATTTTTTTTTTTCAAAACTCTTACATCTTGGGGTGCAGATTTAGACACAGTGTATACGGCCAAAACACTGCACCCAGGGTATTAAATAAGCTGAAAAAATTGATTAGCAGTTTTACACGTGAAAGTGCTCATCAGTTATAAAAATGCATAGCACTTGGCACAGAATGGTTAGCAAAATTTAAAAAGATATATAATTTTATTAATCGAGTCTACTGTGCCATAGACTCACTGGAAAAAAAATGGTTAGCTGTCTACTGCTATGCATTTTTGGAAATGGTTAGCGATACCTCCTGTTTTGCGTAGCGTTTTACTATGCTACACCAGCTATTTAAAACTCTGGTACCTAGTATAACACTGAACTCCTATGGATAAGGGCAAAACATTTGTATTTGTATTGTATAACCTGTTTCTTTACTCTGAAGTCAAAGATGACAGTTTGTCTGGTTGTCCATAATCCTTTACTACATGAATAGATTTTGAAACATCTTCCCATATGACATGGAATTTTGCAGTCATGACAGTAGTACTGAGTTTCAGAAGCTCCTCCACGTGTTCCTGTCTTAGGTTTTGAGCCACTGGCTGTCAGGGAGCCGCAGGTCTTATCAGAGCAAACCCTGCAGTGTCTGGTAGAGTTCTTCTTTTTGATGTAGGAGGGATTTTTGCAGCAAAATGCCTGGCAACAAGGCATATTTCTGTGTCTACACGTAACACATATCTGTAGTTTGCAGAAGCACTGCAAAGGTAACCTTCAACCAGTTCTTCCATGAGCTGAGCAGTATAGTGGTAGTGAAAGCCTTTACCACGTTTTCTCATCTAAATAACAAAAGAATTGAACACAGCAATATTGGTCAGATGGAAGAACAATTTCCTATGCCTCATTCTGGTTTTCTGAATGCAATGACCGTAGATCAGCATTTGACAGACATCTCCCATCTTACTATTGTACTATAGTACAGTATGAGGTTTGATTTTGAGTGTTCCATCATGTTTGTTACCACATGTTACCATGTCACCCTTACGCAGAGACATTTGCATGTATACAGTCCGTATTTTCTTGGGCCTTGCTTGCTACATGATTATTCAGATTTTTGGGCAGTCCTCTGCAACCGGTGAAATACTCTCTCCAGCATCAAGTTTGGACATCATAAAACTAGTTGTAGTCCTAATCGTGTTCCATTGACTGTGTAACAGCGTTTGTTTTTTAATTCCTGCAACTGTAGCACAAATTTAGGGCTGGAGTAAGAGTAGTCTATGAAGAGAATGTGCCCCTTTCCTGCAAGTGGACCTAACAATTGAATTACAATTTTCTGAGTTGTTTGCCCTGTCTTTGGTGTTGAGGCATTGTTCACCACCTCTACTGTTACATTAATATTATGTTCCCTGTCTGAAATAGCATTTCACACCATATTGTCCTCTCCTGGGTCTGGGATGGTCTGGTCCAGTGTTTTTACTTGCTTACACTACCAAATTCAACACGTAGTCTCCCATCCTAATATTGTCTGAATAGCTTTCACATACCTCATAAGTTCTGATGTGAAATCTGGAACATTCCAAGGGCATATATTGTTTGAATCCAAGATGCCCTTTGAATAGTAACAAATATTCATGTATACTGATGTGTCTGGAAAGGGTATAGTCTGTCATAAACTTGTTCTTCAGTGTATCTAAAACCATGTTTACACGGCCATGCTGCTCTTCCCTGAGATCTGCTCTGGTCCAGCAACCACCTCCTGTGCCACATCTCTTTTGCATCTACACAACCCCTCTCAGCACCAATGCAAGTCAGGCTAAAAGGGGCTATGACGGTGTGTATGTGCGTGTGTGTGGTGTTCTTTCTGTTGGGCCTGACATACCCAATGATGGACGGCTGACGTGAGAACTCTGTTGGACACATTGTTGAAAGATACCTAAAAAGGCAAATTAGACTTAGCTTTCTGCCCCAAAACAATTTTGTTCCCCCTGTGTGCTGAAGGCCGGTCCACTGCATACACACACACCTACTACTTTGCTAGAATTCATGCTGAACTTCTGCTTAAATGCCCTGATTACATCACAGGAGTGCTGCAGAGGATGCTGGGAGCGTTTATCTTACATCAAATTGAACAATGTTGCCTGTCCCCATAGCAGCTTACACTACTCACTCGGGAACACATCCCCAACCCTGCTGCAACTTGGTGAGAGGACCAGGGACCAACTTACCGCGAGTAAGTGTCCACACAGCCACATTTGCACTGCAGCAGCCTGAGCATTCGGGTTGCTGTGGTGCAAATGCAGCCATGTAAACTGCCCTTTAGACATATCTCAGTTTCCAAAGTTTGTCAGGGCATGCCACAGCAATTTCATTATCAATAAATGCAGGAATTTTAAACCATTTATGAATGTGTCCCTGCTCATAAGTGAGTGCACTACAGGTGTGGAAAGGAGTGGGTTTGTAGACTAGTAATCTGCAAGTTGTGTTTTATTTATTTATTTTTGTTACCATCCCACTCAGCAGGAAAAAAATAATGCAAACTTATAATTCAGAGGCACACACTGGCTTCCATGGGGACATGTCAATTGGTGCCGGTCAGCTCGTTGCGCTTCAGTTTAAGGTTGGCTTTAGGTGTGCAAGTTAGTTCACCACCACGATTGTTGGTTCCTGTGTTTGGGGTTTTCTTGTGGTTTTTGCATTGGTGACAATTGGTATTCTGGGTTAGTGCTGTCGAACATTTGTGTGGTGCGGTGTCCGTTGCATCGGTGCTGACAAAACGTGTGACGTGTATGTTTCAGAGTTTTTTTTTCTGGGAGAAGTACGTACGGGTGTTACTGTGTTGTTTACTTCTTCTCTGTCACAGATCCACTCCGGGGGTCAGACCCTCTGCTCCCACAGTGCCCAACCTTGAAGTGCGATTCATGATCAGGGGACAAACAGGGACACCCTCCTGTTTGTTTTGGGGTCTGAGCAAACGACCAGTCTCGAGTCCTGGGGTCAATTATGAACCCTTTTTAGCTAACATGCCCAGGTAACAGGTCCAAATATCACACTCTGTTTAGGGAAAGCAGCGCAATACGTGACCCAGCGGCATATAACCAACCTGGTTCACAGCCCCCCCCGCTGACTCAGTTAAGATTCAGGTATTTTCTTACCTTGCCAGATCTTTACACAGAGCCTTATTATCGTGGCTGCATATGGTGACACACTAAGCAATTTAATAGTTATGTCAGAATTATCAATATTGTTCCACCATTCACACTCAAAATGAGAAAATGTCTCAGCAGATTTTAAGGAAAAAACAAAGTTTACTAAAATTAAAAATAGTGCCGGCCCACCGGCATAGCGTTTGGTTTTCCGCTTGTGACCCCAGCAACCTGGGTTTGGAAACGGACTCAGGGAACTGGAGGGCCGGCCGGGGGAGAAGGATTGAGCATCCCACGGACTGCTCTCCTTCTCCAGGGGGAAGGTGGGGTGAGTGCCTGGTGCTTGAGGGACTCCTAGCGGAGGCTGGGAGAACCTCAAGTGATCGGCACCTAAGAGCTCAGGAGGGTCGGGGCGGATGCAGGATGTCATTGCACGGCCCCACCCCTGGGGTAACCTTGAAAACAACACTGACGGCCACCATGAATGAAGTCTGCCCTTGGCTTCTATTAGCTTCCAGGCCAGCTCCCCAACTCAGTCCCATGTTTGTGGCACTATAGGGGTCCGGTGCCACAACCCCACCCTGGGGGGTAAGCCAGGGTTGTTGGGGGAGTGGAAGCTGATTTGGAAGTGGGAGCACAGGGGTCCTTGACTGGGCAGATAAAACGGCGGCTGTCGGCGGACAAAAAGAGTAAGCTATTTAAAAAATAAATAAATAAATAGTAAATAAATGCAGTAAATAAAACAGACATATATACATTAAGGTTACAATCGGAGAAAGAAATGGAAAATTTCAAATTAAAGCGCCTTGCAACTGATTAGCTAATTCTACCTTAATGTTCAGTTGGCAAGGGGTTCACATTTGAATTACCATTCTTGGCAGAAATGGTCTCTCTTGAGTCCATGAAGTGTCCCTTAGAAGTCCAGAACAAAAGTGTCAGTCCTTTTAGCCAGTTTCACCAATATCAGAGAGGCCAGAATGTCTCTCCCGTCCTGTGATGTCACTGGGCTGTTAGCGTGAGGTCGCACTCAGTTCTACATACTTAATTTGTAACGTGCAACTGCATAGGCAAAACAGGTCAGATTACTACTTGATTGGAATGTAAAAATACAGCAATATTTTTAATTATAACAAGACAGGCTGTCTTCATCAGAGTATGGTTTTATGGCAGGTTACAGTATCCGTTTGATCTTCCAGAGAAACATCCTGGAAACACTTCTCATATTAGGTTGAATTTTCACAGGGGTCTATCAGAAACGGCTTTCTTCTTCGTATGCCGTAAAATGTAATATTTTATGACCGGTTGCCTAGGTTCAAAGCAGTGGCTTGTTATAACCTGGTTTTTATAACAGTCTCAGGAAGTTTAGCAGATATGTGTTAGATTTTCTACAAGCCAGCGTGCCCTTTAAGTCACCAAGAGGGCAGAACATTTTTTTTCTTTAAAAAAAAAAAAATCTAATGTCCCATGATGCTTTGTGCTGACTGCCATGTTTCACAAGCAGAAATTCAAAAAAACATATATTTATAGCAAAAATATAATACAAATAATAACAGGCAGACGGCTATTGCCACACCCCTCTCTCCTAGACTGAATTTGGGGGACTCTATTCCTAGGCATGGGATGAGCTTCCCAAATTCAGTTCACTTCTCTAACTGGCACGATAGACCATCTGCGTTTGCCGATCTGGCCCTGTGAGTAATGATTATATCGTATCCCTGTAAATCAAGGTTCCATCTTAGAAGCCTACCATTTGTCTTACCCATTTGTGCCAGCCAAACCAGGGGATTATGATCCGTCTGAACCTCAAAGTGTCTCCTGTATAGGTATGGCTCTAATTCCTTCAGTGCCCACACCAGTGCCAGGCACTCCTTCTCCACTGTAGAATAAGCCTGCTCCTTGGGAAGTAATTTCTTACTGAGGTACACTATTGAGTGGTCTTTCTCTTGGTTAGAGGTCTGTCTAAGTACTGCCCCAATACCCACGTCTGAGGCATCTGTCTGGAATACATATGGCTTACTGTAGTCTGGACTGACCAACACAGGAGCACCACATAGTGCCTCCTTTAGCCATGTAAAGGCTTGTTCACAGGCAGGTTCCCAGTTTACCTTTTTTAGGCATTCTTTTCTTTAGCATGCCAGATAGGGGAGCTGCCAGGGCACTGTAGTTTGGTACAACCTTTTGGTAGTACCCTGCTGTCCCTAGAAGACTCCGAACCTGCTTCTGTGTTTCAGGTCTGGGCCATGCAACTATTGCCTCAGTCTTGGCTTGATTAGGATGGGGCTGTCCCTGCCCTACTACATGCCCTAGGTATGCCACCTCCGCTGTGGCCAGCTGGCACTTTTCGCCTTTGACAGTGTGCCAGGCCCTCTGTATCCTGCCCAGCATTTCCTTAAGGTGGGACAGGTGTTCCTTCCTGCTGGCACCGAAGATGGCAATATCATCCAGGTATGCCACTGCGTACTCTTCAGTATCATGTGACCCCTGGTTCACCAATCTTTGGAAGGTGGCAGGGGCATTCTTCATTCCGAACATCATTACCTTGAACTCAGATAACCCTATCGGAGTGATGAAGGCCAACCTCTCCCTAGCTGGCAGTTAACTCCACCTGCCAATACCCTTTCGTCAGGTCAGTGGTGGCAACGTAGGTCGTCCCTCCCGACTTGTCCAGTAGTTCATCTGTACGTGGCATTGGGTGGGTGTCAGACTTTATGACTGCGTTGAGTCCACGACAGTCCACACAAAAATTAGTAGAGCCATCCGGCTTGGGAACGAGGACTACGGGTGAGGCCTAGGGGGCTGTGGGACTTCTGGATTACCCCTAAATCCAGCATTTCCTCCACCTTCCTCCTAATGTCCTTTAGGATAGCCTCAGACACCTGGTATGCTGTCCGCTGTATGGGCGCTTGCATCCCCATGTCTACATCATGATTTGCTAAGGGGGTTAGCCCAGGTTTGGCATTAAACAAAGGGGCAAAGTCTGATGAAACCTCCCTTACTTCCTGAGTTTGTTCTGGGGTCAGCTGGAGTGACAGTTTGATTGCCTCCACAGAGGACTCCCACTTGCTTTCCTCAAGCAAGTCCAGAAGGGGGTCTTCCTCGTCCGTCCCCTCCCTAAGACTACACACTAGAAATACCATGTCAGCCCTATTTGCATACGGCTTCATTATGTTGACATGGTACATTCTATTAGGATGTCTCCTGTCAGTCAGTTCTACAATGTAGTTTACGTCATTCACCTGTCTGACTACCTTTTATGGTCCTGCCCACTCGGCCTGCAGCTTATTCGTCCGGACCGGGATTAGGACCATGACTTCCTGACCCACAGTGTACGAGCAAGCTCTGGCTCTGTGATCATACCATACCTTTTGCTTCTGCTGGGCGGCTGCCAGGTTGCTCTGGGCTGTTCCCATAAGCTCCTTCAGCTTTTCCCTAAACTTAAGGACATAATCCACTGTGAAAGTTCCCTGGGTGGTATGCTTGCCTTCCCAGTCCTCCCAGATTAAGTCTAGAGGCACCCGCACCCTGCGTCCACATAAGAGTTCGAAGGGGGGAAAACCCTGTCGACTCTTGGGGCACCTCCCTGTATGCAAATAACAGGTGGGGAAGGTATTCCTTCCAGTCCATCCAATGCTGTTCAGCAAATGCTTGGAGCATTGATTTAAGGGTACCATTAAACAGTTCCACAAGCCCGTTGGCTTGCAAGTGGTAAGGTGTCATGCATCTCTGCACTACCCCACACTTCTCCCACAAACACTTAATCAGGTCCGACATGAAGGTACCCCCTCGAACAGTGATAACCTCCTGTGGAAACCCGACATGGGAGAAAATCCCTAGCAAGGCATCTGCCACTTTGTCTGCCGTCAGTGAGGATAGGGTGACTGCCTCTGGGTATCAAGCAGCATAATCTACCACTGTCAGGATATACCTCTTCCCGGAGGAGCTTGGGGTACTCAAAGGTCCCACAATATACATTCCTACCCTCTGCAATGGCTCCACCAGTAGGGGCAAGGGAATTAGGGCAGCTTTGCTTTTACTGCCTGCTTTCCCTATTTCTTGGCATGGGCGAGAAGACCTGCAATATTCCTTCACCTGCTGGGTGAAGGTGGGGCAATAGAAATTCTGGGCCAATTGCTGCGCAGTGCATGTGATTCCCAGAAATCCAGACATGGAGATATCATGAGCAATCTTGAGCAACCACTCATGGTACCTCTGGGGAATGACAAGCTGCTTGCCCATCACCCCTCCCTCTGTCCTCACATCCTGCGTATACAGCAGTCCATTGTCCCAGTACACTCTGTGTCTTATGTCACCTCCCTGTGTCCTGTCAGATCCTACACAAGCCCTCAGCCTCTGTAAACTAGGATCAGTCCTCTGAGCAGTTGCAAAATCCACACATTTTCCCAAGGCACGGGACATGTTCCCTTCAGTTTCTAAACTGGGGTCCATAGCTCTAGTGTCAGGGCATTCAAGGTTACTGCCAACCATTTGACCATTGGTTACCCCTCCCTCCTTAGAGTAACCTTCTGTAGCTGTTTTTTGAACTGCCACGTGGGGAAGTCCTACCCACCCTTTTACTATTCTCCATGTCAGGAGACACAGGCTGGGGAACCAGCCTCCCATTGTTATCCACAGGGGCGTCTACGGGGTTTAGGGAACTACAATCAGCCTTTGCCATCTGACTACAGGTAACCGCACACACCATCCCTTTTTGTAGATTTATCCCTATACTCACATCCAGGGCGAGATTGTCCTTTACAGCCACTTTCTGCACCCTCTCTCCTCTCATCCCAGTCCAGAAGAACACTTGCTAGAGGCAGAGTTTTTTCCTCTCCAGTAAATCCCCTTACAGTTATGAACTGATTAAGTATAAGCTGTCCAGGCTCAACCAGATCCCCTTTTACCAAAGTAAGAGATGCCCCCGTGTCCCTTAAACCATGGGTCTGCACCCCATTCACAGTAACTGTGTGTATGTGCTCCCTCATGTTTACTGGCATGCTTTCAGGGATATACACAAAAAAAACACCTCTTTTCCAGCACCACTTTGCCCACTCTGTGCCTTTTTAGGACACTGTCTAGCAAGATGCCCAGGTTGTTTGCAAAACCAACAATCATCATTTCTTTTATAAGGCAAATCCTTTCTTTGTACCTTGGGGCTGCCCGCTTTCTGGGTAGGCAGTGAGGGTTTTAGCTGCCCTGAAGGCGAACTTTTTCCTTTCTGTGCTGCCACCCTGCCCCACTCCCTTTCAGAGCAGGCCTGTTCCTGGCATAGTGGTCTGAGAGCTTGGCAGCCTCCTGCACTGTTTTTGGATCTCGGTCCTCCAGCCAGGTTTTCAGCTCTGCTGGGCAAGCCCAAAAGAATTGCTCCAAAAGTACCACATTCTCTATTTTCTCTATAGAGTCTGCTTTGTTCCCCTCCCACCAGCATTTTAAAAACTGATGTTGCTTTGTGGCGAGTTCCTCATAGCTAATGTCAGGGCTTCTCCAGAACTTAACTCTGTATGCTTCAGGTGTCAATTCATACTTTTTAAGCAATGTAGCTTCAAGTTTTTCATAATTACAACTGTCTTGATTGTCCATTTGACCCAATGCGTCACGAGCTTTACCAGTAAGTAACGGGGATAGCTGGAAGCTCCAGAACTCCCTGGGTATTTTAGCCTGAATACAGACCTTTTCAAATGAATTCAAAAAAGTACCATATCCTCCACCTCTTTATATTCAACTATTAATTTAGAATTTAACTTGTACCCCAGTCCTGGAGTTCCAGGTTCATCCCTGCCACTTACCTCCTCTGGCACTGGTCTTTGGAGTTTTAGCTTTACCAGTTCAAATTGCCTCTGGCGTTTTCTTTCCACTCTCTCTGCCTCTTACTGAAGCTGTTTTTCTCTTTCCTCGGCCTCTTGCTAAAGCTGTTTTTCTCTTTCCTCAGCATCTCTCCAATGCTGGTTTTCTTTTTCCTGCATCTCCAGCTCCATCTGGAACTTTCTCTGCTCGAATTCCAGCTCCATTCTCCTCAACTCTATCTGCAGCTTGACCCCTTCAGGCTCCAACCCTATGGTGACCTTCCCTTGGTGCTGTGGATCTCGGTTCTCACTGGTTTTCGCTGCCCTCCTCCCTGGGACTGGACACTGCGATAGACTCTGGCACCACCACGTCCAAGGTCTGGTCCCCTTCAGTCACCGACTGTGACCCAAAGCCCTGGGTAGTTACTTGTGCATCAGCTGCCACGAGAGCCTCCACGAGGTGCTGTTTGTTTCGCCCCTCACTCCGGACTCCTCTTTCCTGGCACAACTGCCTCAGGTATTCCACAGTGTAGTCGCTGTAAGTGGAAGCCATCTTTTCCCTAATCTACAGCTACATTAGCTTGCACCCGAAAAAAAAATAAAACGGGTTGGGAACTTTAGACTGTAACCAAAATGAAAAAATTACTCACCTTAGTAATGTTGTTTCTTCTAAAGGAGTCTTGCTATATTATGACATATGCAGTGAGTCCCAACCTTCGAACTGCTCCGGAGGTGAAAAGAGTTAACTTTCCATGCCAGGCATGGAACCTTGAGCGCGAGCTCGGTTGAAAACTCTGTCTGTTGTAGCTCAAACTCAAAATGTCAGATCTTTACGAGCAAAACTCACTAAGATTCTGTGTGGAAGCCGTAAACCTACACTAGCCCACTGGCTACTAACTACAAAAAACACATTTTTGTTCTTGATCCCAAAACAAAGACTCGAGTCAGGGGAATCAAGAAAGAAAATTTAAAACATAACACCCAAGCACCCTAAGAAAGGGTGAAAATAAGGTGGGCATCTACGAAGTGCCAACATTGCACTGCCCACCCACCTCCCAAAAGTAGAGGTTTTGAGAGGGAGGTCATAATATAGCAAGACTCCATTAGAAGAAACAACATTACTAAGGTGAGTAATTTTTTTTTTCAAACAACATGAAGTATTGCTATATTATGACATATCTGAATGCACAGCAGTACCTCCATGGAGGAGGACAGAACCTACTTAGGAAATAGGCTCTGAAGCACAGCTGTGCAAATCGAGCATCACTCCTAGCCTGGATGTCCAGGGAGTAATGCTTAGTAAAAGTGTGAACTGTTTTCCAGGTAGCTGCTTGACATATCTCTAGGATAGGGATGTCCTGGCAGCAGCCAGGGCAGCTGTACCTCTGGTAGAGTGAGTCCTCAGGCCTGGGGAGGAACCTTGCACAGTTTTCATAGCAAAAGTGGATACAAGAGACAATCCACCTGGCAATGGATCTTTTAGTGGCAGCTTTACCAACCTCACCATAAGTGAGGAACAATTGGAGGGAGTCAAACCTGTGACCCTTGGTACATTTTATGTAGTAACTAAGGGCTCTTTTGACATCTAAACTGTGCAATCTTCTCTCGCCAGAGGAGGAATGGTCAGTGAAGTACACAGGAAGGGACATAGATTGATTAAGGTGGAAGTCTGAAACCACCTTAGGCAAAAAATTTATGTTAGTCCTGAGGACCACCTTATCTCTGTGAAAGGAGATAAAATCAGGCTCAACTGACAATGCTTGCAATTCACTTATGCGCCTGGCAGAAGTGATGGCTACCAAAAACACAGTTTTCCAAGTCAAGTACTTGAGCTCTGCTGAAGACAAAGGCTCAAAAGGGGGTTGCATAAGCTGGGCAGTGCAAATATTAAGATCCCAAGCAGGGGCAGGGTCCCTGAATGGAGGGTTGGTATGAAGCAACCCCTTGAAAAACTTGGAGAATACAGGGTGAACTGAAAAAGAAGAAGGTTTACCTGCTGATAAGAAAGCAGAAACGGCTGCCAGGTGCACTTTTAGGGTAGCTGGTCTCAGCCCCAAAGAATTCAAATGCACCAAATAATCCAAGATGTGGGCAAGTCAGCAGACTCTGGGGGAATATGCTTGCCAGAGCACCATATGGAAAATCTCTTCCATTTGGAATTATAAGTAGCCCTGGTGGAAGGCTTCCTAGAGGCCTTCAAGATATCCAATACACCTTGGGAGAGGTGTAGTCAGCAAACTCTAACTCTTCAAGAACCAGGCCTTGAGATTGAGAGATTTGAGGTTCGGATACCAAACTCTCCCCTGGGCACAGGTTAACAGATTGTGATTCCTGGGAAGACACAGGGAAGGTGGACTGCTAAGGACATGAGGAGTGGATACCAGGGGCTGCCTGGCCCAATCTGGAGCAATCAGGATCATCTTGCAGGGTTGAGATCTGATTTTGACTAGCACTTTGAACAGAAGAGGAAGGGAAAGGCATAGAGAAACTTCCTTCCCAACTGAGAGGAAGGCATCCAGAGGACTGAGCCCAACACTGGGGGCCTGCAGCAAAAAAGGGGAAGTTGGTGATTGTCTGGGGCTGCAAAAAGATCTATCTGTGGGTGCCCCATCTGGCAGATACTACCTCTAGTACTAGGGGATCCAGTGCCCATTCGTGATGGCCCTGGGAAATCCTGCTGAGAGCATCTGCCAGGACATTGTCCTTGCCTGGGAGGTGAACTGCCATAAGGGAGGCGTTCAGGGAATAAGCCAGAGACCACAACTTCATTGCTTCGGTGCACAAGGCCATAGACCGAGTACCTCCTTGCTTGTCGATGTACCACGTTGTAGTGGTGTTGTCTGTTCTGACCTGTACAACCTTGTTCTGAACAGATGTGGAAAAAACTTGAAGTGCTAGAAAAACTGCTCTGAGTTCCAACAGATTGATGTGGAGCAGAGATTCCTGTGGGGACCACAATCCTTGGGTAGTGAGGTCGCCCATGTGAGCTCCCCACCCCAAGAGGGATGCATCTGTAGTAAGGGTTAAGAGGTGAGACTGGGGGTGAAGGGACCCCTGTCTCAGATGCTCTGGTCCTGCCACCACTGAAGGGCCTGGATCAGGGTTCGAGTCACTGGGATCAATTTGGTTAGAGGTCTCTCCTTTGAGACCAAAAGGCTCTCAAATGGAACTGGACGTCCCTCATCTGAAATCTTGCTCCCTGCACTACTGCTGTAGAAGCAGCCATGTGCCCCAGGAGCTGTAGAAAATGCCTTGCAGGTCAAGAGACCTGCAGGGTGAAAGAGGAGGCCAGAGAGACCAGGGTCCTTGCTCTTTCCAGAGGAAGGAGGGCTCTGGCCTCTTTTGTGTTCAGTTCTGCGCCTATGAAGGTAAGAAGCTGGACAGGATCTAGAACTGACTTTGGAAGACTGAGAAGGAAACCTAGGGATGTGAGCAGTTGCTGAGTTACCTGAAGGTGTAGTTTGACCTGGTCTGGAGACTGGCCTACTATGAGCCAGTCGTCCAGATAAGAAAGGTGGTAATCTTTGCCTTCTTAAATGGGCAACTGCTACTGCCAGGCATTTTGTGAATACCCTCGGGGCGAGGAGTAAGGCCGAAGGGCATTGCTCTGAACTGGTAATGGCCTGAGGGCAGTTGAATCGAGGTACTTTCGATGGGAGCTTCTGATAAGAACATGGAGTAGGCATCCTTGAGGTCCAGGGAGGCTAGCCAGTCCCCTGGCCTTAGAAGAGTAACATAATTCCCAGAGTCACCATTTTGAATTTTGGTTTTAAAAGGTGCTTGTTTAGATATCTGAGATCCAGGATGGGCCGCCATTCTCCTGTCTTTTTTGGGGTAAGAAAGTACCTAGAGTACAACCCTTTGCCCTGGTGTATGGGTAGAACCCTTTCCACGGCTCTGAGAGCCAGGAGGGTAGAAACTTCTGTTTCCAGGGCAAGTGCCTCTGACGGATTTGCAGGTGGAAAGGACCTGGCTCTCATCTTCGGAAATTTTTTGAAGCTGAGAACCAGTCCCTGGCTTACTACTTCCAGGATCCACTTGTCTGATGTTAAAGACTTCCAGTCATGGACAAAGTAAGCCAGCCTGCCCCCTACCGGTAGTGGAGAATCGGCCCTGGCCACCCCATCAGGGAGGCTGCTTGGCAGGGGCTTTGGGCTGAGGGGTCGAAGCAGGCTTACTTGAACCCCGTCTGCCTCTTCCTCTAAAGAACCCCCTCTGGACATAAGTAGAAGAGGAGGCCTGGGCTTGGTAAAAAGGCCTATGAAAAGGCCTGCCCCTGACATGCTGCCTTTGAGGAGTGGCTTGCCTTTCTTTGGCCTGTGCACTCCTATAGGTGGTCCTATACTCATCCATTTTCTTCATATAATTCTCTGCTCCCCAAACAGAGAATTGCCCACAACAGGAAAATCCATAGCCTTAGACTGGGTATCCTGTGACAGGGTAGTACATCTGAGCCAGGCCATTCTGCGAAGAGCCACAGATGTAGCCATGACTCTTGATGATACATCATTAGAGTCTACTGCAGCATGAAATTGCACCTTGGATGCCTCAATACCATCCGCAGCCACCTGTTTCAGCTCCCTGGCAAGCTGGTCAGGGGCCTGTTTTGCTAGGGCCAGCACAGTATCTCATCTGGATTTCTGGTACCTAGCAACATAAGCCATATCATTTGCCTGTCTGAGTCCTAAAGATGCTGCCATGTACTGTTTCTTTGCCATGGCATCCATCCTCCTGGAATCCTTTTCAGGAGGGTGAGAGGATAGAGGAATATTTGCCTTATCACAGGCTGCAGCCTGCACTACCTCCACATTGCTGCATTGCTGAGAGAGGAACTCCGTATCAGAGCCTGATAATGTATACCTCTTGTCCATCCTTTTATCAACAGGAAGGATAGAGTGAGGAGTTTTTACAATTTTTACTGTCTGTTTCCTAAAGGATTTGTGCAAGGGAATAGACAGTCTCCTAGACTCTGGAATATCCATCATTTCTACATAATCAGGCTCTTGGTCATCAACAGCTTCCTCAACAGGGAGTTGGAGAGTTTCAGCAACTTTCTTATAGAACATAAAGTGAGAGGGGGACTCGGATAGCCTGGGGGGGGGGACCCCAGACGGTCTGTCTGGAGAGATGTCCGGTTCAATGGGCACATCCAGACCTTCAAAATCACATTCACTCTCCTCATACCCCTCCTCCCCTTCCTCCGGTTCATAAAAATCCTCAAAATCATAATCTTGAACTGGTGGAACCGGCTGAACTGAGCGCTTCCCTGATGGTGTCGGTTCGGACGGAACCGGGGAAAGAGACTGGACAATTTGAATTGCTTTAGCTATTTCCTCAGCGGTTGGAGAAAGAACTTTTGGCTCCACACTAGCTGACTTCCTAGTCCTTTTAATTGGAACCGGCTCCTCAAAGCTGGCTCTTCGTTTGCCCGAGGAAGTATCGCCCTGGTCAGAGGGCACTTCCTCCGGTTCGGTTGGAACCGAACCGGGCTGGCCATCCGGGTCAGCGGACTTTTTGGCTTCCCTTTCCCTGAGCCTACCAACTCTCTTTTCCACGGTGGCAGCAGGAAAATTCTTACAAATCTGGCAGTCTGCATTGAAGTGGTCAAACCCTAGACAATATACACAGGTGGTGTGTGGGTCAGCCTTAGCAAAGGCTTCCCCACACAGACCACAATGCTGAAACAGTGGGCGGTTTTTCTTTTGGGTTTCTCAGACATAGTGCTAGCCTAACCAAAACTTGCCGTTAGTGTTCAGCAATCTGCCAACAAGACTCTTATGGTTCTCAACGTGTCACGGTCATGGAAAAAGCGTAATGAAATCCGTTTTTTAGAACCAATAAGAACCGGGAGACTGCACTCTAAAGGACTAGAAAGTTTTTAAAACAACCTGATCGGTTCAAACCGAACCGAAAAAGACGTTTACAAGTTCCACACAGAAGAAAAAATAAATGTAAGCCTATCTGTTACTTACAGTACCACAGACAGAGCTTGAACCGACTGATTGCGGTTTAATTTCGGTCAAGAAACCGAAAAATAAGACTTTTTAACCGACGAACCGAGCAGAAGGAGAAATCTCCGGAGCGACTGTTCAGTGAGGTGGAGTAAAGAATCTGACAGTTTGAGCTACAACAGACAAGAGTTTTCAACCGAGCTCACGCTCAAGGTTCCATGCCTGGCATGGAAAGTTAACTCTTTCACCTCCGGAGCAGTTCGAAGGTTGGGACTCACTGCATATGTCATAATATAGCAAGACTTCATGTTGTTTGAAGAAATATTTCTTTAAAAAGAAAACCCTGCCATGTTTGTGTGTGAAGTGTTAGGAAAGGGGAAATTGTTTAACCAGGAAAGGCACACTAAGCCATAGCTTGTTTCCGGGTGCGACTGAGAGCACAAGGAAGTTAAGTGACTTGCTTAAGGTCACACAGTAGGCAAGTGGGGGCTGGTGGGATTCAAACCCAGATTTTCGGGTTTGCAGCTCAGTGCCCTTAACCATTACGCTATACTGCCTCCAGTTACAGTTTATCAGTCTGACGCACTGGACTGTTAACACCCGTGCCACCAAATAATTGCATACTGCGCAGACAAATCTTTCAGATCCCAGCACTGCGCACCAAATCTGTCACACATCCACTCCGGGGGTCAGGCCCTCTGCTCCCACAGTGTCCAACCTTGAAGTGTGATTCGTGATCGGGACAAACAGGGACACCCTCCTGTTTGTTTTGGGATCCGAGCAAACTACCAGTCTCGAGTCCTGGGGTCAATTATAAACCCTTTTTAGCTAGCATGCCCAGGTAACTGGTCCAAATATCGCACTGTCTTCGGGGAAAGCAGTGCAATATTTGACCAGCGGCATACAAGCAACCTGGTTCACAACCCCCCCGGCTGACTCAGTTAAGACTCAGGTATTTTCTTACTTTGCCAGATCTTTACACAGATCCTTGTTAGCATGGCTGCATATGGTGACACACTACACAATTTAACAGGTATGTCAGACTTATCAATACTGTTCCACCATTCACACTCAAAATGAGAAAATGTCTCAGCAGGTTTTAAGGAAAAACGTTTACTAAAATTAAAAATAGTAAATAAATACAGTAATGAAACAGACATATATATTATACATTAAGGTAACAATCAGAGAAAGAAATGGAAAATTTCAAATTAAAGCGCCTTGCAACTGATTAGCTAATTCTACCTTAGTGCTCAGTTGGCATGGGGTTCACACTTGAATTACCAGTCTTGGTAGAAGTGGTCTCTCTTGAGTCCAGGTACAAAGTGTCCCTTAGCAATCTAGAACAAAAGTGTCAGTCCTTTCAGCCAGCTTCACCAATATCAAAGATGTCAGAATGTCCCTCCCATCCTGTGATGTCAATGGGCTGCTAGGGTGAGGTCACACTCTGTTCTACATACTTAATTTGTAACATGTAACTGCATAGACAAAACAGGTCAGATTATACTTGATTGGAATCTGCAAATACAGCAATATTTTTAATTATGACAAGACAGGCTGTTTTCATTAAAGTATGGTTTTACTGCAGGTTACAATATCCATTTGATCTTCCAGAGAAACATCCTGGAAATACTTCTCATATTAGGCTGAATTTTCACAGAGGTCTATCAGAAACAGCTTCCTTCTTCGTACTCCGTAAAATGTAATATTTTATGACCGGTTGCCTAGGTTCAAAGCAGTGGCTTGTTATAACCTGGTTTTTATAACAGTCTCAGGAAGTTTAGCAGATATGTGTTAGATTTTCTACAAGCCAGCGTGCCCTTTAATTTTTTTCTTTAAAAAAAATTAAAAATCCTGTGTCCCATGATGCCTTGTGCTGACTGCCATGTTTCACAAGCAGAAATTCAAAAAAACATACATTTATCACAAAAATATAATACAAATAAAATAACAGGCAGCCGGCTATTGCCACACCAGGTACTGAATGTGTTTTGAGTTTTGGTTTATTTATGTTGTTGAGAAGCCGAAATTGTGGGTTATTGCTTGTAGAAATTTAAACAATGTGCATTTGTGGTATGTTTTCACAGCAGCTTCTAATCTTTTGCCGACGTCCTGATATTTTGTCCTTATTTTAGTGGCGGAATTTCCTACTAGGAGTTGCTCTAGGTCCATCTATTTTCCTTTGTATAGTCTTGAGACCGGTTACTAGTTTCCAGTGGCTAGCGATGGGTTAGTAATGCCAAGGAGGTCATTTTAGGGTACTGTGGAAAGTCTCTATGGTGTTGTTTGCCCGGGAATCATTATCTAGTACTCTCTGGTGGCAGTTCCAGAATTCTGGAGGGTATAGTCGTCTTAGTCTCTGTGTCTTTCGTCAGGTCATACATCCTATGTATGTGATTTCAAAGTAGTCTAGGATGGGGTGTAATTCCTCAGGTAGGATTCCTTCCTGTTCGTCTGCCAGTGTTTCGAACTCTGGGATTATGTCTTGTAGGGGTACAAATTTCATTTAATTTCATTTTATTTTATTTAAGGTTGTAACCATTGAGCAAAGCTCATTTACAGTGGTGACCTTTGTGAAACAAGTCTTACAACATATAAACAAAACATACAGTGTGAATAGCATACAGCCAGTTACATACATATTTATACAAAAGTTAACAAAAATTATACACGTAATAGCAATGCTAAACAATTTACACAATATGAACAAGTATTCTGGGTAGATATACAACACAAAAAAATAGTGTTTCAAAGCTACAGCTAAGGGGGTTTTGAGTCTAACAATCTAAATTCAGGCAAGAGTTTATTCCAATAAGTAGGCACAAACTGGCTGAAAAGGTGCTTGGATCTTTTAGTTTTAGTGCTTGGTACCACCATTTTCCTGCAAATATGAATTCCTCAATGAAGGATCAATTTTGCTATGAAGCAACTTTTTACGTAAGTAATCTGGGACTAGGCCCAAGACACTTTTGTAGGCTAACACACCCTTGTGCAAATCCTGTCTATTAGGGAGGGAGATCGGACCCAATCTGGAATACAGTTCACAGTGATGGAGCTCCCTAGGACACCTAAGAATTAATCTAGCGAGACGATTGTACAATACATCTAACTTATGTAACTTATCACTTGAGGCATAGTCATAAAGGGACATCTGCATAATCAAATAATGGATAAATTTGTGCCTGGACTATTTTTCTTTTTATGTTAATGAGTCTAAACAATGTTGGTTCTTGCATAATAGGCCTACTCTTTTGCCTACTTGGGCAATCAATTTATCTATGTGCATGTTACCTGATCCAGTCGGTTCCATCCAGAAATCTAGATATTTATGTGAACCCACACTTTCCAAAGCTGTTCCATATTGATCTGTTATCAATATTTCTTTACATTTATTTCAGTTTGAAAGCAGAACCAAATAACATAGACTTAGTTTTAGATCAATTGAGTTGTAACTTAGGCTTAAGGCCTTCTTTACTAATTCTATCAAAACTGCTTTGTGTGCCGGCCCAGTGGCGCTGAGGGATGAGACGCTGGTCGCCATACCTCACACCACACTGGCGACCGGTGTTTGGGAATGAGCATGGGTTGCCGGGGGTTGGCAGCGAAGGAGAAGGATTGCGTGTCCGTAGGACTGCTCTCCTTCTCCGAGGGGGGGGGGTCTAGCACAGTTGGTGCAGGGTTGCTCCTGGCGGAGGCTGGGAGATGGTACACTCCGCTGTCCATGGGGAGGAGCTGGGGGCAGACGTCTGGAGGAAGCCCATGTGGACGCGTGCACGCTCCCCTCCGTAGATGTCATTGCATGTCCTTGGCTCCAGGCAGTAACCAGGAAAAAAGGGGATGGCGCCTGGTCTGAGCGGCTTGATGGCCGTTCGCGAGTTTCGTCGCAGCAGTGAGGCACCCATCTGGATCCGTGTTCTGTGGAGAGTTGGGAACTCCCTACAGCCTTGCTGTGGGGGGTACAACCGCAGGATCGGGGTGCCGGGCTGGCAGAGGTTGACGGCGGCTGGTATATCCCAAGAAAGATGTGAACACAAGGGGAGCAGGGCTGGGTGGCCAAGGAGGTACACAAAAAGATAAAAAAACAAACAAAAAAAAACCCTGCTTTGCAATGTTGCTTGACTCTCCTGTACTAAGGAGCTAAAAGTATTAGCTATTGTATCATCAGCATATAAATTGTACAATGAGTCCCCCGCACTGACCCACAACTCCTTTAAATAAATCAAAAAGAGGAGTGGTCCCAGGACAGAGCCCTGGGGCACACTTCTAGCAACTGGCAGTGGGGAGGACTCATGCCCATTTACCAGTGTTATTTGATGTCTGTGGCCCAAATAAGAGCAGAACCAATTCGACGCCTCCCTGCTCAACCCCATCTTATAGTGCCTGTGCAGTAGAACTTGGTGGTCAACTGTGTCAATGCCCTTGGAGAGATCAACAAAGATAGCCCCAGTAAATTGCCCAGAGTCCATTGCTCTGCTGACATCATCCAAGAGACTACCATTCCATGGTGCCTACAGAATCTTGATTGAAATTGGTCAAACAGGTCATGATTTCACAAATAATCTGATGGCTGGTTAGCTAATAACCGTAGAAACAAGGGAAAGCAGGGAAATGGGTGTATAGTTAGACAGGTGACCAGGGCTGCCCCCCTTAAAAATAGGGACAACCCTGGTCAACCTCCAAGCCTGAGGAACAGTACCAGAAGAAATTGACCAATTAAATAGATATGTAAGAGGTTCAACTATTTGAAAGGTGGAATGTTTTAGCATCATTGAAGTCAAACCATCTGGACCACAACCCTTGCTGGATTTTGATAGTGCTTCATACTGTTCTATTATACTAAAGGAAAAGGAGGAAGAACCCCTCATTTTCTTATCCCATGCAGGGTTTTAAATAATTGATCAGCAGTTTTTTTTTTTTCTTGGGACAATGCTAAATGTGCAGAAAGCAATTATATAGGTTTTCTAGAAGTGTTATGTTTATTAAACACAATGAGGCAAGTACTATGGATTTTCACAATGTTTTTGAACTTTTATGAGCAAAACACTAATCAATTTTTAGAGTTAAATAAAACCCTGCCATGGATTTTTCAGTGACTACTGCAGTTGGCCAAAGAAATTTCCAGATTCCAACAAAAATTTACTAAACCTATCAGGGTGTGGGATTCCCTTTACAAATTCTTCATCTGGAGAAATCTGAATAGCTGTATTAAATTTAGTCTGACCATTTAGGCCATTTATAGCCAAAACATTTTATGATCTCCTGCTGACTCAGATGTTCTAGCCCTGCAAATGTCTTCTTTGCTTCTCTTACCCTAGCCTCGTATTTATTTCTAAGATTCCTATAATACTTCCTGTCTTCTGGAGCCTTAGAGAGTCTTGCCTTCTCCCAAGCCATACTTTTTTCTCGTTTCAACTTCATTAAATAAGATGGAAACCAGGGAGCTGATCTAAGTTTTACTTTCATAGTCTTAATAGGCAAATGTTTGCTAAACACATGCATTAATTCACGAATGAATTACTCCCATCCCTCATCAGTATCTGATATCAGTTTGTCGCCCCCAATTAAAATTTTATAAATCGAAAATAAAAGCCAAAAAATCAAAATCTTTAAATTATCTAAAACTAATGCCATGGCATGTATGCAGATGCAGACTTGGTCTGGCAGAGGTGGTTTGAACCTTCTGTTGCTGAGCAGTTTGTGGAGGGGCAGGAAGAAAGGATTTAGTTGCTGGGTAAGCTTTACATTCTTTTTGAGTCTGTTGCCTTTAGGGCAGTACTGCTGACTTGTTTAATACAGTGTTTGTGTGTGTGTGATCTATCCTGAGAGCTGGATATTTATTTATCTTTTCTATAGGCATTGTTAGCGGCTTTCTGGAAGCTTCTGTCCTCCTCAGCCAGGATCAATTTACAGCTCACTGGGGTTTAAATACCAGTGCTTCTCACACAGCAGTAGTGCAGAAGCAGACTTGGTCTGGTAGAGGTGGTTTGAACCTTCTGTTGCTGAGCAGTTTGTGGAGGGGCAGGAGGAAAGGATTTACTTGCTGGGTAAGCTTTAAATTCTTTTTGAGCCTGTTGCCTTTAGGGCAGTAGAGCTTCACTAGCTGCACAGTTTAGTGCATAGTGGGGGAAGGTTGCTAATGATCAGACCAACAGGGGCCTCAGCTATCTGATTATTTCTGGAAGGCATGGGCTAGTCTCCCTCCCCCCTCACCCAGTACATGATTCCCTTTATACTGGGGGTACTGACATCACTTCCTCAGTAGAGCACAGGACATGCACCTGTCATAGCAGAAGCGGACATTCAGGAAAGGAACAGCAGCGACTTAATAGGTGACTGCTATCTCTGTGGAAGGGAAGTAACTACAAAACAAGGAGCTTTCATTGTTACCTGTTTGCATTGGTATTTGCATTGTGGAAAGGAGGGGTAGGAGTTTGAAGAAGGCTGTTCAGTAGTTGCTTAAACTCTCCTTTTGGGTGTGGACAGGAGGGATAGGAATGTAAAAAGCAGTTGCTCAATCAGTCTAGAGGTGTATGACAAAGGGGGTAAGGGAAATTCAGAAAAGGAGAAGAGTGTTTTGCACTGATAGAGGGGAGACTTGGAGGAGTGTTTGGTATCCATCATCTGGAAGGGTGGGGGGGTTCTGGTGGGTAGCGAGAGAAATGGGTAGGGTGGCAGACTGCAACAACTGCGGTGCGCCAGTCTTACTAAAAATTGCCTGGAGGTTGGGGGGATGTTTAGTGTGCAACCACATAGAGAAACTTAAAAAGGAGATTGAGGGTCTGCAAGAGGAACTAAGACAGGCAAGGCAGACTGGAGGAGGTTATAGCCCAATACTGGAGGGAGGGAGGAGGGGAGATGAGGGAAGGCAGTTGAGCCAGCACTGGTGGGGAGAGGGTCAGAAGAAGAGAAGCGGAGACAAAGGAGCCCAGGCTAAGAAGAACTGTGTCCGGGGGAACCAGGTCAGGGGACAAAAGACAAACGGAAGGAGGAGATAGGGACTTGTGAGGGGAGGAGGAGAAGTGGCAACAGTCATGGAGTTGAAAGGATTGAACAGGTTACTATGAACAGAGAGGAAGCGGTCATTGGTGAAGGTTCTTCAGAGGATTGTATTGCGGTACTAGAGGAGAAGGAGGAGGAGAGGGTGATGAAATTGGAGGAGTAACTGGTAAATGCCTGGACCAAACTACAGTGGGGGGAGGGGGGAGTTCTGCTGGGGGAATTACAACAGGGGCAGAAGTGGGAAATACTGTGCAGGAGGAAGAAGAAGAGTCAGGACTGAGAGATGGAGAGGAATGGAAGCAAGCATGAAGTAAGAGAGGTGGAATCTTAGTGTTGGGGGACTCAATACTAAGAGGAGTCAGGTCGGGTAGCAAAGGGGAGAGGCATAGTCGCATTTGGGTGGAGGCCATGCCAGGAATGACAGCAGAAAGGGTGGGACAGTCTTTTCTTAAATATGCTTGAAAGGGTAGGGACAAGCATCATTTAATTTTACATCTGGGGACGAATGACCTGGCTGACAGGACAGTAGATATAGTCCAGAGGAGGTTTGAGGAACTAGGACAATTATGTGAGTGGGCAGAAAGATCAATAACTTTTTCAGAGATACTTCCAGTGCCTAAGGCAAGCACAAGAAGAAAACTGAGAATAGAGGAATTTAACAGATGGCTAAGAACCTGATGTTCTGCTAAAGGGTATGCGCTGGTTGGGGGGGACCTGGGAGGACAGTAGTCTCTATGCCAAGGACAGACTACACTTGAGCAAGGAGGGAAAGAAAGTGTTGAAACAGAGGGTGGCGGAGTACATGGAGAAAGTGGGGAATTTAAACTAGAAGCAGGGAGTGGCAAGTGGGCAAGAGACATGCAGAGACCACAGGATGGGAAGCCATATGAGCTTACCCCCCATAACAGTGACAAAGGCAAAGGGCAAGCTCTATTGGCGATGCTAGTAAAGGAGGGCAGGATGGGGGGGAGGGGTGGAAGTTGGTCACCCTTAATGCTAGAAGCCTTGGGAAGAAAACTGCAGAGCTACAGGCGCTCATGGCAGAGGGAGAGGTGGACATTATAGCCATCACAGAAACATGGGCCACCCAACACAATGACTGGGACCTGTCTGTACCAGGGTACAGATTATTTCGTGGGGATAGGGTGATTGGAAAAGGGGGGGGGGGTGGCACTATTATGTGAGGGAAGGACTGAAGTGTGTAAGGGAGGAAAGGGAGGAAGATAGTACTTTGGATGCAAATCCAGGATTCCAAGAATGGGACTCAGAATGGGAGTGGTGTACAGGCCACCCTCTTAGGCAGAGGAGTTAGACAGGGAACCAGTGGGACAGATCAGGAGGACCTGCGAGAGGGGTATTGTAGTGATTGTGGGGGACTTCATCATGCCAGGAGTGGACTGGAGTATCCCAACAACCAGGAATAGAAGGGAGCAGGTACTGCTGGATGCCTTCCAGACCTTCCTGATGCAAATGGTCAGTGAACCAACCAGGTTAGGGAATACTCTTGACCTTGTGCTGGCAAATGGGGAGTTTGTGAGGGATCTTAGGATGCAGGAACCGCTGGCAGGGAGTGACCACTCAGTATGGCTCACACCGGATATGGGCAAGGAAGGAGTGGAATCTGGTACAAAAGTGCTGGACTTCAGGAGGGCAGACTTTGGGAGGATGGGGAAGTGGTAAAAAGGTACTTGGCCTGAATTCAACCTAGTATGGGCACTAACCAGAGGTGGGAGCTCATAAAGCTGGGGATAGTGGAGGCAACCAGAACCTGCAGCAAGGCCCAGAGCAAGAAAGCTAGGGCTAAGAAACCGAGCTGGGTGAGCAAGAAGGTCATGGAATAGGTAAAGAGGAAAAGAGCTGCCTTTAGGATGTACAAGAAAACAGGGAGGGGGAGGACTGGGAGGAGTACCTGAAGGAATAAAAGGAGGTGACACGGGCAGTAAGAGAAGCCAAGGCGTCTACGGAGCTCAGGTTAGCACAAGACACTAAGAAAGGGGGAGAAGGACTTCTTTAGCTACATAAGGGAGAAAAGGAACTGTAAAGACCACATAATATCTTTATGGTGCCTTTCAAATGCCAAGGCGCCTAACAAATTTAGAATCACAAATCAGACATCCCAGCAGCATAAGTTATATAAAATCACTGATATCATTATACAGTCATTCGCCAAATCCTGGTACCATAAATATGTTTTCAAAGCTTGCCTAAATCCCTCCATGGTCATGCAGTCCCGTAACCAACGGGGTAGAGAATTCCAAAGGGTTGGGACCACGTGCATAAATGCTCTGGCCTCAGAAGATTTCAAGCACACCCTAGGAATCTCTAGCAACCCTTTGTTAGCTGAGCAGAATAATAGTCCAGGGCAGTAAGGAACCAGGCGATCTTTCAGGTAGTTCGGGCCCAGTCCATGAAGGGCTTTAATAGTAAGAAGACCAACTTTAAAGGTGATCCGCCACTGTACAGGCAGCCAGTGCAGTCTGCACAGCACCGGCGAAATATGACAGGACCGAGATGATCCTATCAAAAGCTGGGCCACCGCATTCTGCACTAGCTGCAGGCAATGGATTTCCATCCCTGGTAGCCCTAGGTAAAGGGAGTTGCAATAATCTAAGCACGAGGACACAAAGGCGTGGACCAGAGTAGGAAGCCCACCTGACGGAACAAGGTGCTTAATCCTGGGGATATTCCTCGGGTAGTAAAAAGAGGATCTGATGATGGCCAATACCTGCAAGTGCAGGATCAGCCTTTCGTTAAAAATTACCCCCAGGTTTCGCACCTGTTCAGAGGTCAGGAGTGATGAGCCCCCAAGAAAAAGTCTGGAGGGTGAACCAGACCCCAACCCCCCTATCCGGCGACCTAGATCCACAACGAGCGCCTCAGTCTTTTCTGAGTTCAACTTCAACCAACTGGAATCCATCCACTCCTGGATTTCTGTGAGGTAGCTATTAAAGACTGAGAGAGTTCCATCCTGGTCAGGTGCAAAAGAAAGGCAGAGCTGGGTATCATCAACATAACGGTGAAACCTCAGCCCATACCTTCTTACAGTGTCTCCAAGGGGCAGCATATACACTGCGAACAACATGGGGGACAACACTTGAGCCCTGAGGAACCCCACATGACAGAGAAACTGGATCCGAGGAGTAAACCCTGAATACCACTTTCTGAGTTCTTCCCGTGGGGAACGATGTAAACCACCAGAGGACTGTACCTGGCAGTCCACAGATGAACCTCAGACGGCCAAGCAGAACCCCATGGTCCACAGTGTCAGATGCTGATGAGAGATCCAGAAGAACCAAGATGGAATGGCTCTTCCAATCTCTAGCCATCAGGAGATCATTGAGCACCTGAACCCACGCTGTCTCAGTACTATGTCTCTTTTGAAATCCGGACTGGAGCAGTTCAGAGATGTCATGGATGGTCAAATGGTCCTCCAGCTGTACAGCCACTACTTTCGCAGTCACCTTCCCTAAAAAAGGAAGGTTGGAGATTAGTCTGTAGTTTGCATGGCAGTCTGGGTCCAAAGAAGCTTTCTTCAAGAATGGTGTTACCACTGCCTCTTTCAGGGAGCTAGGAAACTCACCTGTTTCTAAGGAGCGCCAGACTGTCCGTGCTAGGACCGGACCGATGGAATCAATACAACTCAAAATCAGGGAAGTTGGTCCTGTGTCCTAACTACAGCACATAGGGCGTGCACTCTGGACAATCCGCATGACATCCATGAACTCTGGTCGTTGAAGGTGCTCCAGGAAAGCTGAGGAGCAGTGGCCTCATGCTGATCCAAAGCAATGCCCATAGAGTGTGCCAGTTGGAGTACTGTCCTGATGTCAGCTACCTTAGTCGCAAAGAATCGAGCAAGTTCATCACACTCTACTTGCGAAAAAGGCTTTTCGGACTTGTAGACAGGCTGGGTTGCACAGTCTGTCCACAGTTCAAAACAGCTGAGCTGGTCGATTGTGAGCAGCCGCAATCTCCCCAGACAGGAACTCTGCCTTCTTACGGGCGATTGCAGATTGATAGACTTGATAATGGTCCATCAATCTTAGGTGGTCGGCATCGAGGGTGGATTTCCACCAGCAACGCTCTAACCTTCGTCCTAGTCGCTGCATCTACTTCAAAGTCCAGTCAAACCATGGGGATCGAGGGCAAAGGGAGAGAGGATGAACTTGGACGGGAGCAGTGACATTCAGGGCCACTGAAATGGCTGAATTATAAGCCATCATGAGGGCCTCTGGATCACTGTTTGCCACTGGGAGAGATGATAGGTCAAGCACTGCCGCCAGGCCTTGAGAGCTTACATCTCGTAGAGGGCAGTACCTGACCATCTCCACAGGGGTAGGCCTATGAAGGAGGGCCCTAAACTGAACCCCCATGGTATAGTGATCGGACCATCCAACTGGTTCCACCCCCAAGTTGGAGGCTTCGATCCCCAGGAGGAAGGCTAAGTCAAGAGAGTGACCGTGTTTGTGAGTAGCAGTGGTAACTATCTGTGTGAGGTCCAGCGATGTCATCAACTGGAGGAAGTGCTGTCCAAATTGCGAGAGTTCGTTGTTGATCCAGGCGTTGAATTTGCCCAGGACCATCAGCCTGGGTGACTCTAACGCCATGTTGATGATGAAGTCCGAGACTTCCTGAAGGAATCGCTTCTCATCTTCGGGTGGATGGTAGATGAGGGCGATCTGACAACCTACACCTGCTATTATGGTACACTCAAATGACTTGGTCTCCTCAACTGGTACATTCATGTGGTTAAGTTCGGTCTTGAAACAGACCGCAACCCCCCTCCCCACCACAATCCAATCTCTGGCTGGAGTTAAAGCCTCCAAAATGGGGCCAGAATTCTCATCCAGCCAGGTTTCAGTGATGCAAACCAGGTCCACAGTTCCAACAAAATCTGCAATAATTGCAGTCTTGTTTTTAATGGACCTGGCATTGCATAACACCGCCTGAGTTGGATGAACCTCTCAGGTCGCCCGAACCACCTGCTTACCACAGTTGGTAGTGCCCTTGGGTATGGAAACCAGACATGGCGGACCATGTTCTAGGTTTTATTTCGTTCCATTTCACATAGTAAGGATTAGGAAGAAGGGGGTTGGGTGGAAGCAGGGGACGATAAGGCAGAAGCACTAAATGGTTACTTCTGCTCTGTATTCACTAAGGAGAAGAGGGGGGGTGATACCCAAGGGGAGAGGAATGGCAGACATGGGGGGAAAGGGTGACAGATGGGGAAATCATGGAGGGCAGAGTTCTGGAGGGTTTGAGGGCACTGAGGGTGGACAAGGCACCAGGCCCAGATGGCATCCACCCCAGGGTACTGAAGGAGCTGGCAGAGGTTCTTGTGGGACCTTTGGCAGACATATTTAATGCCTCACTACACTCAGGGTGTGTACCTCAGGATTGGATGATGTCTCATGTGGTGTCCCTCCACAAGTATGGCCCCAAGGATGAACCAGGTAACTACAGACCGGTGAGTCTCACATCCATCGTGGGTAAGCTGATGGAGACTATCCTGACGGAGAGGCTTGTGGTCTTCCTGGAAGCCAAAGGACTACAGGACAACAGACAACATGGCTTCATACATGGCAGATCCTGCCAAACCAATCTGGTGGAGTTCTATGACTGGGTAACTAGGCAGTTGGACAGGGGCCATGCAGTGGATGTCCTGTACCTGGACTTCAGTAAGGCATTCGACTCGGTGCCACATGGGAGGCTGGGTAGTAAGTTGGAAGGCACAGGGGCAGGTGCAAAGCTGGCGAGATGGGTAGGGAACTGGCTTCAGGGAAGGCAACAGAGGGTGGTGGCGGGTTGGGCTCTCTCATCCCCAAGGGTAATGATGGTGTTCCACAGGACTCGATGTTGGGACCAGTACTGTTTGGGATATTCATTGCAGACATATCATTGTACATCAAGAGCAAGATCAGTCTTATTGCTGATGACACCAAGACGAGAGCGGTGGTGGATGACCTAGGGGGATGGCAGGGGTTGCAGGATGATCTCGACAAGCTGGAAACCTGGTCAGACACCTGGCAACTGGGGTTTATTGCCAAAAAGTGCAAGGTGCTGCATTTTGGGGGTGAAGAACCTAAACAGGAGTTACCAACTGGGGGGAGTGCAGCTAGCCAAGACAGAGGAGGAGAAGGATATGGGGGTGCTCATTACAGGGTCAATGAACAACTCGGCACAGTGTAAGAAGGCAGCTGCAAAGGCCAACAGAAGGCTGGGTTGCATTGCAAGGGGTATCTCCTCGAGGAGGGGGGAGGTGATTCTGCCACTGTATAGGTCACTGGTTAGACTGCACCTGGAGTACTGCTTGCAGTACTGGCGTCCGTATCTGAGGAGGGACATTAAGTTTCTGGAGGGGGCGCAGGGTGACAAAGATGAACAAGGGGCTGGGGGACTTACCATATGGGGGGAGGAGGCTGAGGGAGCTGAACATGTACTCACTTACTCAGTTATTATCCCTCTGTACAGACAGCTGGTGAGACCCCATCTGGAGTACTGTGTGCAGTTCTGGAGACCCAATCTCCACAAAGACATAGACAGGATGGAAGCTGTCCAGAGGAGGGCAGCTAAAATGGTTCAGAGTCTGCACCAGAAGACATATGAAGAGAGACGAAAGGAGCTTAATATGTATAGCCTCGAGGAAAGGAGGGAGAGGGGGGACATGATAGAAATGTTCAAGTACCTCAAGGGAATCAACAAAGTCCAAGAGGGTAGCATCTTTCAAAAAAAGAGGTGTGCAAGAACAAGAGGGCACAATTTGAAGATGGAGGGGCTCAGAGGTAATTTAAGGAAGTATTTTTTCACAGAGAGGGTTGTGGATGCATGGAACAACCTTCCGGAGGAGGTTGTGGAGTCAAAATCAGTGGTGGAATTCAAGCATGCATGGGACAGTCATAAGGCAATTCTAGGGGGTGGGGGTAGGAAGAAGTAGGCTGCTGGTTAACTAGGATCTGCAGCTTATCCAGTAGGTAGGAAAATGGGCAGACTGGGTGGGCCAAGCGGTCCTTATCTGCCGTCAAATTCTATGTTTCACTGGAGGAGAGGAGGGGTTGGGGACATGATTGAAAGATTTAAGTACATGAAAGGAATAAACAAGACCTGTACAGAGGGGCTGTTTAAAGTAAGGGAAGGAAGGGACACCCCGGGCCATGATATGAGACTGGAGGGAGGAAGGTTCAGGAGGGAGATGATGAGACACATTTTTACGGAGAGGGTGGTAGCTGGGTGGAATGCATTACCGGCAGAAATGGTATCCAGTAGAACAGTGGACTGCTTCAGAAGGGGCTGGGACAGGGCAAGGGGGAAGGTAAATGGAGGGAAGGGTGGGAGGGAGGGCAGCTGCAGAATAGGTGCTAGCTGCACATTCGAGCAGACTTGACAGACCTCTAGGCCTTTATCTACTGGCAAAATTTCATATATTGTATGTTCGTATGTATGCACCTACAGAGTAAGGCGAAGTTGGAGTCTTCTCGGTATTTTGTGCCGAGTCCTTCTGTTTGTATTTTTCTCCAGATGTTTTGTGATAAGTGGAAGAAGCAGCCTCATTGCTCGGCTTGGGAGAAGACTTCTTGTATTGCTGCAAGTTCAAAGTCTTAATATGGATTTTGGGTTTAAGTTTGGCTGTATTTCGAGGAGGTAGAGTAGTGCTCAGACTTGCATGTCTCTCTTGCAGTTTGGCAGTAGTATGAAGACACATGGTATTATTTTGCCAAATCTTTCCTCATGGATTGTGTCCATCTGGTCAAGCAGTGGTGGGGACATGGCAAACGTGCCATGCATGAAGTAGTTTTGAGATAATGACAGCAGGTTGAGGTTCCTAAGTGATCCAAATGTTAGGATTATGTTTACTTCTGGACCACTGTCATCAAGTAGCAAGGTTTCTGTGGTTCCATTGGGTGCTGTGAATGATGCATAGTTGTCCGGTATTTCTATCTCTTTTCTTGTGGTTGGATTTGGTGCAGTTGCCATCATGGTTCTTCCTTTTTTTTTTTTTCAACTCTTTTTTTCCCTCCGGTCGCCAGCCCAAGAACTCCCTTAGACGTAACCCTGACAGCTTTCTCCCACCCAGCCTGAGACCCTCCCAGTCCTAGGCCCCCACTGGAACTCTGACCTGCCACTCCTCACTCTCATGTGATCCCCTGGCTTACACCCCCCCGAGGAGGGACTGCCATCCACTTACCTTGGCGTTCCTTCAATCTAATCGTTGCAGGCGGAGTGAAGGCCGGAGGATGTCGGGACCTGGGTGGGCAGGATCCAGCAGTGGGCATGGGGGCTGCTGCAGACTCATTGTCGTCCTCCAAGGTGCCAGGGTGTTTCCTTGGTTTTTGTGAACATGACCCCCCGAAGGTGTGGACGTGCAATGATGTCCACTCCCGCACCCAGCCTGCAGATATCCGCTGTCTCCTCCACCCCTTCCTAATGTGATCCCCAGCTGAAGCACCCCCAGCCTCCCCTGGGAATCGCTGATGCCTGGGAACCACAACCCACCTTCCCTAAGAGAGGAGAGCAGTCCTTCGGATGCTCAATCCTCTCCTCCCTGGCCAACCCCCAACAACTCAAGCTTGCTTTCAAGCCCAGGTAGCCATTGTGGTGCAAACTGTAGTGTCCACTGCCTCAACCCTGAGTGCCACTGGGCCAGTCCCACCTTGGTTATTCTTGTTCTTTGGACAGTTTGTTTCAGGTTTGAGTCACTGATTTTTCCCAGGGCATGTAACAAGAGTCCCTCCTTGGCTTGGGCTATTATAGAACTTGTTGTTTCCTGTGTGTTGCTTGCTCTCTCTTTTGCCGTTTGCATGGTTCTTAGTATTTCTAGTGGACAAGGGTCATTTATGTGTGAGTGGATTCCTATCCAGACTATTACTTTGTTTTCTGTGGTGTGGAACCTTGCTTTACATACTGATCCTTGTTTTCATCTGACTTCACATTACCAGTAGTCTTTTTTGACATCTTTTTCTATTCTCTGGTGTGTATAAATGTTGCTTGGTTCGTCCACAGCTTTTCTTTTTCCTTTGACTGAGGATACTGAGGTCACAGTGCCGCTCTCGTTGTTTGGGTTTTTTGTTTCTTCTGTTTGTGTGTTGTGGTTGGTTTTTATTTATAGTGTGTTACTTTATTTTGCATGTGGATTTGGATGTGTTGCGCTGGTTAGATTGTGAGCACCTGTGGTGTTACGGGTGGTTGGATTGTGTGGGGGATAGTGTATCAGGTTTGTCTTATTAGGTTATTGTAGGTGCAGCATGACCATGAACTGCCAGCAGGACGAAGATTACTGGGGACGATGTGACGAGGGAGCAAAATGTTGATGGTGCAAGATGGTAATGGGACAAAGTGTTTGTGTTGGGAGTTGCCGGCAGTGTGTACTGCTTGTTTCGAAGTGTTATGTGGTGAATTGACCAGATTGAGATGCCATATAGCCAGCTTCCATGATGAAGAACAAGACAAAAAACATTAAAGCACCCACAGCAAGAAACTGGCTCAGACTGTAATAGAATAAAATGTCTTACCATTTATTTCAATCATTTGCAAACAAACTCCACTATCTACAGCAGACTGCTGATGGAATAAACCCGCTGATGGTGACTGAGTGACATAACAGCTAAGGTGACAATGAACCTGACATTTTGCTTGGGCTCCCCCAAGCTTTCTCAGAGTGAAACAGAACCAGAAGTGTACCCTTTACTAATCACCCAGTATTAATGACATACTTGTCATATGGAAAGGGTCTGTGGATGAATTTCATGCATTCATTAAGTATCTCGAGAGTACAAGCTCCGTCTCAGAGTTCAGTCTCAGACTGATGCCAATAGTATTACATTTTTAGATGTAAAAATGTATGTACAGAGTGGGGGAAATATTTGTACTATCTTGTTTCAGAAGCCAACAGATCGCAACAGCTTACTACTGTATGATAGTTGCCATCCACTCCACGTGGCACATAACATTCGAAAAGGACAGCTCTTCAGAACCCTCAGGCGAGCTCGAGACCACAAAGGTTGCACAAATTGCATGCTTTAAGCAGTGTGGTTACAGTAGCCACTCAATTGCCACGGCAGTAGAATATGTGGACATCATGCAAAGAGCATACACCCTGGTCCCAAGGCCATCTGTGAGACAGAATACTTCCCCTGTTTGTCCATTTGTCACTACATACCTGGCCTACTCTCAGGAAGTTCGAAAAATTATTAATCAGAATTGGAGAGGATGGAAGGTTTGATACCTTTTATTGGACCAACAAGTGTCTTTTACAAAGATGAAATTATACACAAGCTTTCAGGGCCACACAGGTCCCTTCTTCAGGTGAATAGCAAAACTGAGCAACATAAGCAGTATTTATATCCACTGTGGAGCAATTCAATATCAGGAATAATCAGAATTGGAATATCCTCAGCACCAAGACTAAACTGGGGGAATTTTTTTAATAATGGGACTTCCATTATGTTTTGTAGACCTGATACTATCAGGGATCAAGTTGTGCCTAGTCTGTTGAGGACTCCTAATCCAAGAGATATATCATGGTTACCACCCACCCACTGGGACATTAAACGTGATAGGTGTTTATACTGCCTATATGTAAGACAGACTAAAACTTTCAAAACCTTACTAGTGGGAGGGAGAGTTCCCTTACAGATTTTGCCAGTTGTAAAATTGTTACCGTTATATATTTACTCACCTGCAGTTGTGGCGCCTTTTATGTGGGCTGTACACTGTGCTAGCTGAAGACACGTGTGAGAGGACATGTGAGAGCATTACAATGTGGGGATAATGCATATGTCATAGTTTAACATTTTCAGGGCAGTCCTGGAGGCAATCATGAAATACAGTTTGTGGGCATAGAGAAAGTTATCTTGGGCCATAGGAAGGGGAAAGTGGGAACAGAAGATAGGGCAGAGGGAGAGTTGTTGGATTTAGGAATTGGGGGCTCACGGGTGTGTTACATACATACGAACATGCAAAAACAGCAGATACAGGCCTCACAGTCTATTGAGTCTACTCTATTGTACAGCTAGCCCTTCACCTTGCAGCTGCCCCACCACCTTCCCCTCTCCATAATTACCCCCCCCTTGTTCTGTTCCCGTTCCCTCTTAAAGCCATCTACCGTGCTACAGGCTACTACCTCCTCAGACAGAGTATTCCACTTGATTCTATTTGTCCACCACCCTCTCTGTGAAATACTGTCTCCTGACCTCCCTCCTGAATCTCCCCCCATTCTCAGCTGGTGCCCTGTCGTGACTCTCCCCTTCTGATCTGCAAATCCCTTCTGTACTAGTCTTGTTTATCCCCTTTAGGTATTTAAAGGTTTCGATCATGTCACCCCTATCCCTCCTCCCCACTAGGGAATACACGTTCAGCTTGCCCAGCCTCTCCTCATGGTAGTATCCCTCTAATACTTGGATCATCTTCGACACCCTATGTTGTACACCCTCCAACAATCTGATATCCTTCTTCAGGAATGGGTGTTGGTCTAAATGACAGCATTCATATGGCAGCTATCCTATAAGAGCTTAAATACAGGAATAAAGTGACTGATCGTCAGTATGTGTTATCAATAATAAACAACAATCTGTATGCTTCCTATATTAGTTATATGCTGTCAGCACTGAAATATCCATGAAGCTATTTTGGGATTCCACATTATGTATGTGTGTGTTGACAACTGGTTTCAGCAAAATAGTGGGTGCAGCAGTGTAAACATCCCAAATACAGCTGTGTGTAGCTATATCAGCTGGTAATTGTCATTTTTGCATTTTGGTCCTGTGGTTACAGATTGTCAAGAATTATTGAATATCTTCTTGTCATTGGCCTTGCTCCTTAAAAATGCACATGACCTTGTTTAAACAGGGTGACTTATAATTATATATTTTTGTCTTCTGTATGCTGACCACAAATTTCTTCTGTAAACTAGTGCCTGTAACGCCATTGATATCCCACTCTCTACCCTGTGTTGTTGCGCCCTGAGGCACATGTCGCCACTTGCATATTGGATTTATTTTCAAATACCACCACACAATTGGACTTTGTCTGTAAAACTGAACAGGTCCTTGTCTCACGGTGTGTTTCATATTTTTTACACACTGTACTTTCATCCACACAAGCCTCCATACCATAAGGAAGTGAGAGGGATATTTCTTTTTTGTAACTTTGCTTTATTTCTTACATTTTGTAAATACACCTCAAATCAAATCACACAGTACAGAAATGAAAAGAAAAAGCAGATTTACTACAACAGTATCACAGAATATTTATATTGTAGGTTGATCACGTAAGTTCCACCCTCTACCCCACCCAATAACATACATACTCGAGAAATATATTTAGAGAACCCATGGAAGAAATGTGGATTAGTAACGTTTTCTGGAAGGGGAAATGGTACAACTCGAGAAGTTCATCCTAGCCTAGGGAATAAAAATGATAAGACCCAGGTGGTGAATAAAAGGAAGTTGTAACCCAAATTAAATCAATATGGAGTATAACCTTCCCCATTTGCTGTAGAATTGGAGAATTTTATTGTCAAAAAGATAAATTAGCCTGGTAATCTGCAAGTTAAAGACTAGGTTGGAAGTCCATTCTTTCATACTTAGTATTTGATTGTCAACCCAATGTCTAACAATCAGTTGTTTCGTAGAAATAGCTAGCATAGAGATAATTGCTCTATCGCTGGGGCCTATGACCGTTGTGAGATTACCTAAAATACAGGTTTCAAAATTAAACGCATACTGTAAGGAGAGCTTTTCACCATGTGTGGTTTTAACTAAGTTCCAAATAAACTGAGAATTTGGACAATCCCATAGAATGTGACAAATAGACCCCTCTTCTAGGTTGCATCTGTCGGATTGCAAAAGACCAAATTTATACATATTTTACGGGGTCATATAGGCATTATGAAGAAGCTTATAGTGAATTAATCTAAGATTATCTAAGGTATAAATTGATATATATTTTTCCATAGGTAGACCAGTCTAAGATAAAGTGACCGTTTCCCTCTGCCAATAGTGTGAAATAATAGGATCAATACCACATTTTTGGGAAAGGAGACAGGGATATTTCTTTTGGCTTTTTACTCTGTGGACAGGGAGGAGAAAGTTTTTTTGTTTTTTTTGTTTTGCCCATCGGTATGTCTTCATCAGTGACACTGCAGATGGGCTAGAGGGAAAGGTTAGCCTGTTTGTGGATGTCACCAAGATCTGCAACAGGGTGGATACTCCGGAGGGGGTGGAAAGGATGAGAAAAGGCCCAGAACTGCTGGAGAGATGGTCAGGGGCATGGCAGCTAAGGCTTAATGCAAAGAAGTGCAAAATCATGCATGTGGGGAGCAGGAATCCTGGGACGAGCTACAGGTTGAGGGGGAGCTGCTGATGGTAACTAAGGAGGAGAGGGACTTAGGGATCATAATCACAGATGACTTGGCGGGCCCGGTGGCGCTGAGGGTTGAGGCACTGGACGCCACACCTCGCTCCACGCCGGCAACCTGGGTTCGGGAATGGATTTGGGCCGCTGGTTGGGTTGGCCGGGGGGAGAAGGATTGAGCACCCAATGGCTTGCTCTCCTTCTCTGGGGTGGGATGGGAAGCTTCCCCGACACAATACCGCCACCTCCTGGTGAATTTGGGGGGATGTTGGTGTGGTTTAGGGGAGGTAGCAACACAAGGGGTTGATGTCGGCAGGGGACTGGGGCGGACACACGTCTCAGCGTGTGCCTGACCCCTTGCCCCCATTGCACGCTGATGTCAGGTACTGAAACACGGGAAAACAACCTTCACCTCTCCTAGGTGACGACTCCTCCAGCAGCAAACATGCCACCCACTAAGGCAGACACCGCTGTGCAAGCCCTCTCCCTGGAAACCCTCAGAGGGAAGGTAAGGGGAAACTTTTCCTCACCCCACCCGGGGGGGTGGGGTAATCCAGGCCATTGAATTGCCTCGGGGAGTTGAGCTGTGCACTCTAGGGCAGACCTTGGGTTGGGAAGGAAGACATGTGTGTGTGTGTGTGAGCATTGAGGAGTCCAATTGATTGGGGAGCTGAGGGCAGTAGAGGCGAAGATAAACAGAAAGTAAAAAAAAAATAATCACAGATGACTTGAAGGCCGCTAGGCAGATGGCAAAGGCGATGGGAAAGGTTAGTGGGATGTTGGGGTGCATTGGAAGGGGAATCACAAGCCGAAGGATGGAGGTAATAGTTCCACCGTACAAGACCCTGGCGAGACCTCACCTTGAATACTGTGTAGAGTTCTGGAGACCACACCTTCGAAAGGACATTGACAAAATAGAGACAGTGCAGAGGAGGGCAACCAAAATGGTGAAAGGATTACATCACAAGCCTTACGAGGAGAGAGAGAGTGAGAGACCTCAGTTTGTACATGCTGGAACAAAGGAAGGAGAGAGATGACATGATAGAAACATTCAGGTACCTCAAGGGCATTTACAAGATGGAAGAGGACAACATATTCCAGATGAATAGTAGTGCCAAGACAAGAGGACACAACATGAGACTGAGGGGTGGCCGCATAACGGGAAATGTCAGAAAGTTATATTTTACGGAAGGGGTGGTGGATGCATGGAATAGCCTTCCCCAGGAGGTGGTGGCAACCTGTACAGTGGCGGGTTTCAAACATGCATGAGACAGAAACAAAGAAATAATAGAGATAGGAAGAAAAGGCTAAAGCCAATGACCTGATGGGGTCACTGGATGCTTCATTAGGCAGCTTAAACGGGCAGGCTGGATGGGCCTAGCAGTCCTTATCTGCTGACAGCATCTATGTATTACATGTTCTGGGGCTTCACTATATGTGTAAATTAAAATATTTTAAATGTTCACATATATATAGAGTAATACTACTAATAATAATTACTCATCCTTGGGGACTTCAATTTAAATTGGCTGTCCTCGTCACATTCCAAATTCTGCCGTAACATTAAATCTCTTAATCTTTCTCAGCTGATCACTGACCCTACCCGCCACAACCATAAATCTCTCAACCACTCTCTGCTGGACTGGGTTCTTGCCTCTCATCCCCACTGGATTATTGATGCCGGCACCCTTTCAGACATCCTTATTGACCACCATCTGGTCTACAGTATCCGCAAACTACACTGCCCCAAAGTTCCTCCCAAACTCCTGCTGATTTGGTCATTCTGGTCTCTGGCTATATCTTCCCATTATGCAGACTTGGCAACATCTGACTGATCACCCATTCCTCTGCTAACTCCATTGATTCTGTCCTCCATTATTTTACATCTGAATTCCAGTCTATATGGGACCAAACCTGCTCCTCTCAAAAAAGATATTTATTTATTAAAAATGTCAGAATTACAATCCTCTGAGTCATAGACTCGTTTCCAAAGGCTCCTCGTCATGAGGAAGACATTTACATAGTTTACATAGGTGGATAGACAATCAAGGACAAAGATTCATAGCACAAGATACACAAAGCTTCATAGGCTATACAGTTACAGAGATGCAAGTTTCCATTGACAATGTCAACTTATTTACACAATTGCTTAATAGAGGCAAGCTATACAGTGCTACAAAATGCCCTGAACAGCGTAATGTGGTATTCGAACTGGCAGCTATAGCAGTGTCTCTATATAAAAAAGGAGTCGGCAGCCCAGTCAGTGCGGGAACTGGGCACTTGTGGTTAGAGCTGAGGGGGCGGAGTGATGCAGAAGCAGCTGTCCCGGGGGACACTGTCATCATAAACAGTGAACTAAGCAGATGGGCTGTGGGCAGGAAGGCCAGTGAGGTAGGGAATCAGCTGGCTAGGCACAACTGCAGCGGCGGGAGACAAATATGTGGTTTCCTAGGGTGGTTTTGAAGGGACTGATTTTAGGAAGGTCGGTGATAGTGGGAGGGAGGGAGCTGAACCAGGCCGGGGCTCTATAGTAGAAGGACCACTGTGCAAGTGAGTTAGAGTCCATGGTTCCCACCTCTCTTGGGTCTCTGCAGAATTATTAGCCTGCCACCATGCTTGACATCTTGCCTGGAAGGCTCACAAGTCATCTGGCTCCCCAGGTAGTCTACTCAAGTATTGTGTCCTTCGCAACACCTGTTCCAAAGTCACTAGACTTGCCAAGGTGGAGTACTTCATCTCCACCTTCCAGTCCAATATTAACCACCCCTCCAAGTTCTTGAAGGTCATCCATTCCCTCTTCTCCCCACCTACCCAGTCCTCCACCCCAGTTGTCAAGCTGTGTGATGTCTCTATTTCTGACCCACTCCTTGTTGCCTCTGAATTGAGTACTCTCTTTTACCACTTGTGCCTCCTCTCTTTTTTCCTCTATTCCTCCCTCCTCTCCCCATCCCCCCTCCCCAATTCTCCTTTTCTCTTTCTCTCCTATATCTTCTGCAGTTGCTCTCGAGTCCCTTCTAGCTCTAAACCTTCTCAAGGCCAAGAGTCCTGATGGCCTTGATCCTAAACTACTCCATCTCTCTGCCCCTGCTATTTCGATACCACTCTCTTCCCTTTGAAACTTATCATTCTCCCTTGCCTCTGTCCATGACACTTTGAAAATTGCTACTGTCTTACCCCTTCCTAAAGGTGGTGACATATCTTGTCCTGGCAATTATCACCCTATCTCCCTGCATCCCACCCTTGCTAAGCTTCTAGAGCACAGCCACAGAGTTTTTTCTTAACTCTCTCCCTTCCTTGATTCATCCTCCTCCTTCTTCACCCCTTTCCATTCTAGTTTCCGTAAATCCCACTCCACTTCTTCTTGCCTTTTACAGCTTACTGACTCAATTCTCTCAGGCATGGATCAGGGCCTTACAACATCCACCATCTTTGTCGACCTAACCAAAGCCTTCGACACTGTATCCCATCACCTTCTCCTTGACAAACTTAAGCAGCAGAGCTTTCTACTTCTGCTACTAACTGGTTCCGCTCCTACCTTGGTGGTAGGACTCGGTCAGTTAGAATTTGTGATTCCTTATCCCCTCCACTCCCTGTTACCACTGGTGTCCCCCAAGGCTCTGTTTTTAACCCAGTGCTCTTCTTAATTTTCCCAAATGACTTCCCCTCTGCATGTATCTCTGCGTCCATCCATATGTACACAGATGATATAGTTCTTTATGCCTCCAGGGCCCACCCCCCCAATAGAGATGGTCAAGCTCCATCAGGACTTCGACAATGTCCAGTGCTAGTTTCATTCAAATCAGCTATCCCTTAATGCCAAAAAAAACTCTATGACCTTTGGCACTAGGCAGAAGCTCTCAAGGCTTACTGTCTTCCTCTCCTTCCATGCCCTGGATGGGACCACAATAGGTGACATTCCCACCTTTAAGTACATTGGGGTCTGGCTTGAATGTCACCTCAATTTCTCTGGACTTGTGGATGCCATCCACAAAAAATTGCATCCTAAACTTGGTGCTTTATAAAGGAACTGTGGTTGCATTCCCCTGCTGACTCGTAGAGCCATTATCCAGAAAATGATTATTCCCATTTTTGACCATGGAGACATACACCCCATATTCAGAGCTAGCTGGATGCACGTGCATAAAGGTGCACCACGCAATAAGTTGGGCTGGCCATTCTGGTGCGATATTCAAACAGAATGCACGATTGGAACAGACCACGCAGTCTGTTTAAATATCGGACTCTGGATGTGCCAAGCACAGCAGCAGGCACCAAGTTCCGCGCAGCGCATCCAGTGTGCAGTGCTGAGGACCGCCCATAGGGGAATGCGTGTTGCATACCTGTATGCGCTACAGCCCTCATGGGCGATATTCAGCCCAGACATGCAAATGAGCCCATTGGGCATGCATGGCGCAAAAGGGCCAGTTGCATGTTCATTATGGGCACATTTGCATGTCTGCGCCTGGCAGAATGCGCCAGGTCAATCCCCTCCCCAGCGCCGATCACTGCTAGAAAGAAACAATTACTCACCGAAGTAATATTACTTCTTCCAGGGTATTCTTTAGCATTATTGAGAGGTGCAGTATGCAAGCTGGGTTCAGCTGCCCCGGAGAGGAGGAGTCGGTGCAAATGAGGAAGGCATTGGCCAATAAGGATACAGTTAGAGTACAGTGCTGCCTGCAGTCAGCCTGAGGGACCTCAGAACGCATTTCGGAGCAGAAAAAGAGCAAAAACGTTGCCGCTAGGGGCAAAAAACCTGTTAGCAATAACCCAACATATATTGTAACCCACTATTATGAAAATTTTTTTTTTTAAACACACGAATGAATGACAGTCGTCAAATTTGGCTAAATCCCCTAGCAGAGCCTTTAGACAAGGTTTCCAGGGGAAGAAGGGTGGGAGTGTAAATAATACTAAAGAATACCCTGGAAGAAGTAATATTACTTTGGTGAGTAATTGTTTCTTCTCACCCCAGGAATTCTTTAGCATCTATTGACAGGTGTAGACTTCGAAGCAGTGTAGTTGGGAGGAGGGCACAGAAACCTATTTAAAGAGGAGGCTCTGAAGTACCATCCTGCCAAAATTGGCATCCTATCAGACTACACATATAATAAAGATCTTATTGAATGTGAAAAGCAAATGTCAAATTAGTGGTCTGCACACTTCTGCTGAGGATATAGCCTTGAACACTGCCCAGGAGGCAGCTGGTCTCCACGAAGTAGGCCCTAAGCACGAGAAGGGCTGAATGTCAGCCTTACTTTAGCAGACCCAAAATACGGGAAAACAGTCCTATGGTAAAATACTCTTGGTCACTGGTTTCTCCTTTGCTGCAAAAACACAGGAAAGGAAGGTATGATAATAACAGTACCTGAACTGCTAGGACTGCTGACGCAGACCTGCAAGACTAATTCATGCCCCATCCTAGCAGATTGAGATAGCCTAAACAGGACTTGCCTGAGAGCAGTACAGGCAGAGAGAAAAAAGGGTTGATGAAGGTGGAAATGGTAGAACACTTGGGAAAAGGATTTTCTATCCGTCCAGAAGACTAAATTGTTCTTAAAGGCACTGAGAGGATAAGGCCTAAGAGAACAACCTGAAACTCTGAAACATGTCTGACAGAGGAAAGACAAGCAGAAAAGTTGTCTTTGATGTTACTCACTTCAGGACGGAATTTCCACAGGTTCAAAAGGACACCCCATGAACTTGAATGCACAGAGGTTTGTGTTCCATGGGGAAAAAACTCCGGACCCTAGAAGGGTCTGGAAGTGAAATGGCCCCTTGCGGAATTCTTTGAAATGGTCTGAGAAATAACAGATTTCTTTTGCCTGGCAGAAAAAGAATCTGAGTAACTGCTAGGTGTACTCTCAAAAAAGAGGCCTATTGTCCCACTGTTGGAAGGAAAATAAAAACCTTTATATTTTTAAAGGAAACAAGTCACAAGACCAAACTAGTTCAAAGTACAAGACAGTAATGCCTTGATATGAACTAAGTTAATATCCCAGTACTGACACTGTAGTGCAGCATGAGAGGGGTGCTGCACTTCTGAGGTGCCATCTTTCGGATGAGACGTTAAACCGAGGTCCCATCTGCCTGGATTGGTGGTAGTTCAGGTGGATGTTAAAGATCCCATGGCACTTATCGAAAAGAGTAGGGGAATTTCCCCGGTGTCCTGGCCAAATTTCCTCATTCACTAACAATACCACCAACAGCTTAATCTGGTTCAAGGCCAGTTGGCATTCATCTGTATCCCCCTCCCCCGGGTCGTGCCTGAAAATAGGCAGGATTTGTCTAGTGCACTTACCCGGTCAACAAAAACTAAAATAAAAAAAAAAAATTAATAAATAAATAATCCAGTCATGAAAGGAAAGAGGATTGAAAAACTCTAGGCTCTTCTCCTTGTACCAAGGGGAAAAACCACTTTCGCTAGGAAAACTCAGGATCTTCCCTTGTCAATCTTCACCATTCATTACTTCCTGGGTGTAAGCCGGAGGCACGCACCCGCCACGGGAGCTTTTTTTTTTTAAAAAGTCTAGCTAATGGCACCGCCCTCGAGAGTGACATCATGCGTCATGCGTGAGGAGCGGCCGTTAGTAGCGACCGACTCCTCCTCCAACTCAGTTCTGTTTCTCCCGCCGTCGAGGCAGCACCTGTTCGCGGTAGCTTCAGTTTAACTGCGTCTTAGGCGACTCCTTTTTCCCCACTTTCTCGGCCTTCTGGTAGACTGTTCCTTTTTCTTTTGTCTGGCGCCGGGTGTATTTCCGACTGTGTTTAACCTTGTTTATTTCGCATTATGTCCGGTTCTGGAGCGAAACGTTCTTCTAAGACGGGCCGTGCCCCTATGCGTCGGTGCTCCTGCGGCCAGCATTTCTCCGTCTCGGACCGGCATAGCGTTTACCTTAAGTTGCCTGGGTCCCAACCGCAGCATGGATTAAATGCGGCGCCTGTTTTCCATGGACCGCCCTGTCCTAAGTCCAGCGGCGTTCAAGCTCGGCAGACCCGCTGGAAAACCTTGGGGCGGCGTCGCTCAAGGAGGCGCCCAGGTAAGATCTCTTGACGCTTCCCGGGTCCCCTCCGGGCCTATACGATCCGTGGAGGAGGGTCTCCTCGTCTTCTCTTGCCGAGGCCCCTTCGCGGTGTCGGGGGAGCGTCGTGGTCCCTCCCGGGATAGCGATGCCGACACCGCCTCGGCAGTCACCTCTTCGGAGGTGCAGGCTCCCCCCATGTCGAGGCCCTCGACTGTTGGGCCCTGGCTCGGGTGGACCCTTAGCGCCACCTCTCGGCGCGTTTCGGATCGGCGCCGTTCGTAGTGCTGGTGATCGATCTGGCGCTGTTTCGGTGCTGTTTGGATCAGCGCCGTTCGCAACACCGGTGATGAGCGGCGCCGTTGGCGGTGCCGTTTGGCCTCGGCACCATTCGCGGTACCGATGGGCATGGCGCGCCCGACAGCTCCGCCGCCTCCGCGCGCCCGGTAGCGCCCTTTCCCCTCCCGGGCGGTGCGGGCCTGCTGGAGCCGCTGGGGTGTGGGGTTGAGCCTTCCTGCTGCCGGCGTGGGGCAGCGGCGGCGCTTGGTACGGGGCGTTGCGGCCCGTGGCCTCGAGGACCCCTGGGGTGGCCAGCGTCGAGTCCTGCTGGTCTCGTCCTCCTCGGAGGCGATGACTCGGATGTGGACCCATCCTGGCACCCCATTCTTCGGAATCTGGGTCCTCGGTGGCTAGGGGTACCAGGCGGCGCAGCGGGCCCCTCCCTCTGTCCCCCTTGCCGTCGTCTCCTGAGGGTTCCTCGGCTGGGGGTGGCCGAGGGTCCCGGGGGGCAGATGTGGGGGTGACGGAGGGGGAGGCTCCCCTCTCTGGAGGCCCGGTGACAGCTACCCCCCGGGGTGCTGTTGCCTCCTCTAGGGACAGGGGGACGTTGCAGTCGAGGAGGAGGGCCCTCTCGGAATCCGAGGGGTTGAGGAGCAGGTGGCCTGCTGCCCGGTCTTCTTTGGCCACCTCAGGGGGGGTGGCCAGGAGCCGTAGTGCAGGCCCACCCCTCCCCAGGGTTCTAGGGTGTCCTCTGGCGGCGTGTGTGCGGACTGCCCTTCTGGATCCATACAGTCAGGCGTCGTCACAGGGAGTTTCTCCCAGGGCTCTTCCAGGCTCCACTTCCCCAGAGTTCCGTTCTGCGGCCTGGTTTGATATCCGGAATCCCTCCTACTAGGGCTCCTTTCCCCGGATTCCAGAGCCCTCGCAGAGAGCAGTTGCCTCCTCGGAGGTGCCCTCTCCCATCTCTGCCTTCACCACCCCCGCTCCCGGGCCATGTCGGTCCTACGGGTCCGTTATCCTGGGAGCAGTTCAGAGGTTCTGCGGCGGCCTTCCCCTCATATGTTAGATACATGCATGAGCGGGTCTTTCGACTCTCCCCACCGCCGCAGGAATCCTCTGGACATTCCAGTTCCCCATCATCCTCGTCTCCCTCCTCTGAGGGAGAGGAACCCCCTGCTCATCTGTCCTCCGATGCTGATTTCACAGAATATCAGCGTTTCCTCTCGAGGATGGTGAGGGATCTCCAGTTTCCTACGTTCGGGAGACAATACGAGCAGGAGATGCGTGAATTCCTTGGTGAATTCAGTGCCCAGCATCTGGTGGTACCTTCCTGGCCTATCCCTTCCAGGAGGCGTCTATCCGGTCCTGGCAGTTCCTGCGCTTCTTCCCCAGCCCGGCGGACTGCCAGCGTAGGGTATTGTGCCCCTCTGAGTCTCTAGGTTCCCTTCCCAACCCGTCCTCAGGTTTGGTATACCTGGATACTCCTTCTGGCGCCGTTGCCTGGCGCCACGACCCTACAGTTCGGACTCTCTCCAGTTCGGCCCGTGGGAAGCGAAGAGTGTTCTCTTCTTCTCGTAGTCGAGTGCTTGTATTGCATCACATCAGGCTCACCACGCTGCCTACAACCGGCATCTGTGGTCGATGATGTCCAGCTGCTGGCATCTATGCCTGACACGAACAAACCAGACAAGCCGTTGCCCTCTCCATGATGAGCCTGGAGCTGGCAAGACGCAAGCAAGGGCATCTTATGGCGCCAATGAGGTGGCTTCCAGGCTTGCAGGGACAGCGATCTGCATCAGGTGGATGGCATGGCTTACGTCTTTCCAGGTTGTCACCCTGGCCTGGCGTAGGGTGATCGCTCCGCCTTCGAGGGGACCCGTCTTTTCTCATCAGAGCTGGGAGACTTTTACAGGGCTCCATCCATCTCCTCGTCCTGGGAGGCACCTCCTAGCTCTTCTCCCACTTAGGCTTTCTGAATAAGCCAGGGTCTTCTCCTCCTGTTTCTCACCAACAGAAGGCTGGGGTCTTGTTCCCTCAGGGTATGGCCTCTTCCCCTCCGGGAAGAGAGCTTAATACTCACCCAGGAAGTAATGAATGGTGAAGATTGACAAGGAAGATAGGAAAAGTGCGTACCTACCGTAATTCTTGATCCTCTCTTGTATCTTCCTCATTCATTACTACCTCCCACCATCCCTCAGTGGCCTCTTCCTGTGGCTTCTCCACCTCCGTCTCCTTCCTCTCTCTGCATATAAAACAAAAAAATTTTTTCTTAAAATATAGGAAAGTTGTTAATTTTCCAAAAAAAAAAAAAAAAAAATCTTTCGGGGGTTCTAATTTTTCAGAAAATTACTTACTCTAAGATTCATGGGCCATCTCGTGGATTGCATTGCGATCAGACTGCACAACTATCTCTTGCCATTCTTCTGCAAGATACCTCTGGGGTTTTTGGCCTGGCTCAGGCTATTCAGATTTGATCCTGCAATTCCGTGTCAGATAGTTGCCCTGAAATCAAAATCCCCCCCCCCCCTCTATTCTTGCCTTGCAGAGCAGAGGAGCGGGCATGTCTAATCCTTTTCTTTTAAAAAAAAAAAATAAAAATAAATAAATAAATATTAAATGCTGAGGAACTCTCTTCGACTGTTATAGGCATCTTGGTATCGGGGTCATGCATCTAGTCTAAAAATTTTACCTAAAAAAAAAAAGGAAAAATAAACAGGAAGGCAATGAGAAGGTAGGCTATCCTTCTAGCTGATGCTATTGGTTTTCCTTTTAAATCCTCCTGGACAATTTTGCAGAAACAGTGCTGACCATATCCGATCCCAGCCTGCCTAAGCCTTGGCCTGCCTTGGCCAGTCAGTCTGAGTCCATTTCTATCTTAAGATGCCTGAAAGGCTTACATTTTCCATTTCTAAACCCCTGAGCAGCGCACTCATGCTGCCTGGGTTTTATTCTCATTCCTCGGGTTCCCTCCAATTGAAGGCCTTCCGCAGCCAGGAGCCCGAGGTAGGTATCAAGAACAATGGCATGTTGAAGATGAGGACTATGCCCTCCTGGGTCTGTCTAGCGGGTTCAGTGAACCTTCTCTTCAGCTCTATCTCCGGGGATTCTTGCTTCCCCTTTAGTCGAGCCTTCAGCTGTAAGCTAACTATGCTCATTGGGCATTCTGGTCCCTTCAACATCCCATCTCTCTCTTCTCTTTCTTCTTCTTCTTCTATTTTCTCATTTCCTTTCTTATCTCTCCTCCAGAGTCGCCCAGGTAATGAGGCCCTGCAGTCCCTAGGCTAGGGATACTCTTATCTCCTCTGTCCTTCCTCCATCGGCTTATTTCTTTTCAGTTCATTCTTCCTTGCTTTGCTATCCCTTGGCTATCTTGCCTCGCTATCTATATTCTCTGCTTTCTCTTTTGCCTCTCGGCTCACAGAACTGAGTTGGAGGAGGTCGTCGCTACTGCGGCCACCCCTCGCGCATGACGCATGGCGTCACTCTCGGGGGCAGGCTCGTTTCTAAAAAAAAAAAAAAAAAAAACTCCCGTGGCGGGTGCGCGCCTCAGCTTACACCCAGTAAGTAATGAATGGTGAAGATACAAGGAAGATCAAGAATTACGGTAGGTACGTAATTTTCCTTTTTCATGATGCTAAAACTTTTTTTTTCCCCCCATAGACGTTCCAGGTCTTGCTTGGATACAGGGACTCTAGGAGAACTAGCCTCTCAGGAACCAGGCCTTGAGAAGAAAAGACTGGGAGCTGAGAAAAACACTACTCCTGCAAGAAAGGAAGTAGCTTGTGGAAACGAAAGCAGCCAGAAGGCTGTTTAACTGAAACATTTTTTTTTCCCCCCAGAAAGTACCAAGGTTGTCCAGAGCCACCGGGATCGTGGTGGCTGATACCCTAACTAGAGAGGTACTTAGGAAACAAGGGATATAAGGACAGAGAAAACTTCTCAGGCCAGTCTTGAGATAAGAAAATCAGTTGGATGGAACCCCAAGCTGGGGCCTGCAACACGAAAAAAGGAAAACTGGAGGTTAGGGCTGGAGGCAAAAATTGAGATCTGGGCCTGACCTTTCCCCCTAAATGATGTGGCTAGGACTTGTGTGCTGAGGGCTCACTTGCGGTGGCTCTGACTATTGCGGCTTAGAGGATCTACCAAAGGGCCCACTTGTGGTGGCTCTGCCAAAGTTTTGTCCTTGCCCGACAGATGGATGAGTGACTAAGACACTTCCAAAACAGCCAGCTAGAGATCACAACTCGTAGCTATTGTGGAGAGATTGGAAACCCTGTGTCCCAAATGCTCATTAGTGCGATATAGGGCAGGGATATCGAAGTAAATGGCCTCTGGACTGAAAAAAATGCAGGCCTGATATAGATGCTCTGAGATTCCAGGGACTGATGAAAGAAGAACTCTCTCAGAACCCAAGACCCAATGATGGAACCCCCCGAAGGGAAGTGCCAACCAGAAGCAAGTCTCTGCACCGAAGATTTGAAGGGAAGAGGTGTGAAGTTCACTGTTTCCTTACACCAGTCCAGCTTATCACAGGGTTCAAGCTTCACGAAAAATTATCTTATTTGGAATCTAACCTAGAGGCCTAGCCCCTGGGACTTTAATGACAAAATCATGCAGACCATGCAGGGAAAGAACTTCCCCTGACAAGAGATGAACATTGCCCCCTAAGAGTTGCTGAGATTTAAATAATTTGGGAACTTTTTTCTAGTAGGTACAAAGAACACTCGAGATTGTAGGAAACAAAATGTCAGACTTAGGGCTTGAAAACCAAAGTCAAGGAGAATTGGCTAAGGTTGGCTAAGCCTCTGATAAGAGAAACCAGAGATTCCCTGTCTTCAGGGGAGAACCACCAACCTACCCAGATACCTGGAGAACAGCCTGATTTTTACTCCATATCTGAGAACACTCTGGAGGCAGTCTAAATGGCATGGAATAAACTGCCTGAGAAAAAACCCTGTACTAAGGAACTGAGAACATAGAATGTATCAAAGGAGACAAGAAAAATCCCCTACGTTTGCACCAGAAAGACCTGAGTCAAGGAAGCATCCTGACCTCAGGTTGTGAAAATTGATAATGATTTGCTGTTCCCTATGGTACATTAAGATTCAGGTTATAGCCTGAGAAAAAAGGTCCAACTCCCAAGCAGGAGGGAACCCTTTCACGACTTCGACCCTCACAAGGTTCTAGTGCTCTAGTTACCGCTGCTGACATGCTACTGAAGAACAGAGAATGCAGCATATGGAGGTAAACTTTAGATGTACTATATCTATATATATATTTAAATTTTAATATATGCTTTCACCAATCAAAGAAGGGATAAAAACTTAAAACAAGAGGAAAAGTAACTGAAGAAAAAAGGGATTATAAGGAATGAAAAGAGCATTCCTGTCCATACCCCTGTAAAACTTCACATTTGGAAATTTCCTAATGTGTTAGCATAGGGGAAAAGGGTTAAAGGGAGAATAATTCCTACCTGAAGCCCCCCATTCAGACTTCTGGGGAAGGAACACTTATATTTAACGTAGTACTGGGAGAGTTAAACTCATCCATACGTGCCTGTCAGCTTCAGTTTGCCATAAAGACAAACCAAAATTTGCACCAAAGCATAACCCAAAAGGTTGGAACTTCTCAGACAGGCAAGCCTGAGAGAAATGACCTACACCAAGACTCTAGAAGCTGTAACATTATGATTTACTATGAAAGCATAGTGCTACTAAATGCCACTTGGGTATTCCAGCAAACCTCCTTGTGAATAGTGCTCAAGAGCAGCCGCACTATGGCAAGGATAGTATACATCAAACACCCTTAATATATAATAGCGTATGCTACAAAAGTTAAAGGCATTATATAAAATTTCTTACACATGGTATGTGATTATCTAGAGTCCAGCTCTGGAGGGAAAGCAGACAGTGGCACAAGGCTGAGAAGCAGGCCGCTGTTTGCACTAACTCTGTTTAATCTGAAAGTGTACAGATAAAAACATCAGAACACTTACTGAGCTGGTAATTCATCTGAATGCTTCTTTCAGCCCCGGAAGAGAAGGAGGGGTTTCCAGAACCTACCTGTAGGTGTCTTCAGAGAGTTGTCAACTTCTTTGGAGGAAAGCAACCACTAGATCTACGAAGTTGTCATCCTCCACCTCTTTATCGGTGTCATCCTGGAGGGGAAAGTCCAGGGAGTCCACCGGATGAATATGTGTGTGTGTATGTATGTATGTATATATATATATATATATGTATATATATATATATATATGTATGTATATATATATATATATATGTATGTATATATATATATATATATGTATATATATATATATATATATGTATATATATATATATATATATATATATATATATATATATGTATATATATATATATATATATATATATATATATATATATATATATATATGTATATATATATATATATATATATATATATATATATATATATATATATATATGTATATATATATATATATGTATATATGTATATATATATATATATATATATATATATATATATGTATATATATATATATATATATGTATATATATATATATATATATATATATATATATATATATATATATATATATATATATATATATATATATATATATATATATATATATATATATATATATATATATATATATTGTATATATATATATATATGTATGTGTATATATATATGTATATATATATATATATATATATATATATATATATATATATATATATATATATATATGTATATATATATATTATATATTATATATTATATATATATATATATATATATATATATATATATATATATATATATATATATATATATATATATAATATACCATTACCTGAATCAACCTCAGGGTGAACAACTGGAATTAGTGGGCCCAGAGAGGAGTTCATGAAGGAAAATCCTCTCCTAAATTACTGATAATAATCATAACAATAATATCCTTGGGCGTAAGGATTAACAAAGAGAGGAGTACTCAGACCCGAAGGAGCCGAGAACAAACCCAGAAAAATAAAGTCTGGAATAATTGCCAAGGTCTCAGAAATTCAGTTGCAGAGGGCATAATTTTATCAACCCCGATGTCTCCCTAAGTCCTTCAGGAGGGAGGGTCAGAGGAGATTAATCTCTTATCTTTGTGCAGGGAAGAGGACACCCTGCCTATTTTAAAATTAAAGGCTTGGACAGAGAAACAACTACTACAGAACCAGACTTGTAATAATAGAAGCCCCAAGGGGACTTGTAATTTCTTTTGTGTTAACTTGAGGTACCATCCTCAGCGCTTTCAGAGGAGGGGGAGGTACACTAAAAGCCCAGATAACAATAATAGTTAGGCCAAAGCTTAAACAAATCAAAATCAACTTTGAGATTATATTTTATTTTTTTTTCACGAAGACGAAAAAACAGAACCACCTCCACACCTCTTGTTAACAAAGCCCACTGCACAGCAAACAAGAGAGTCTCACCCCAAAAGAGAGGGGATTACCCTTCAAATATTAATCATTTTTGAATTTAAACAGAGAAAAAAGGGTTCCAAGAATTCGTGCTGGTGCGCAACGGAAAAAATGCGCATGCGCGTGAAAAAACAAATCAATGATTTTACTTCAAAAGCGTTAAAAACCACCGATAAATACTAAAAACTAACAAATTAAATAAAAATGACGCAATTTATCACGCACGCGGGTGAATTTTACTTCAGAAAAAAACGCCGAAGCAGGAAAAAATGAAAAAATCCAGCAACTGCACGGAACCCAGCGCAGATGCAGTAAAAATAGACAAAATGAAGGAAATGTACAAAATACCTTAAAGCAGCACTGAAAAAGAAAGAAAATGGCACAGGAAGATCACTGAAGAGAAGAGCTCCAGGGCAGTGTTGCCAGTTCAGCGGAGAAAAAGTTCTGAGGTCTCTCAGGCTGACTGCAGGCAGCACTGTACTCTAACTGTATCCTGATTGGCCAATGCCTTCCTCATTTGCATTGACTCCTCCTCTCCGGGCAGCTGAACCCAGCTGGCATACTGCACCTGTCAATAGATGCTAAAGAATTCCTGGGGTGAGAATAAAACAATTCCCCGTTCCCCTTTTCCATAGTGTAGCGCTCCCCCCAGCCCCGATTGGTGTTAGAAATATAAAACAAGCCCCCAGTCCCCTTTTTCATAGTGTAGTGGCCCCCCCCAGCCCCGATCAGTGGTACAAGGATCCAAACTTGCCTGCAGCCCAGATGGTTTGGAATCTTGGTCTGAAATTTTCAGGGCAGAAGGGACTAGCCTACAGATGTGCCTTTTGCTAGTCGGTTGAAAAAATAATAATCTGTTTCAAAGTTATTTCATTTTTTAATTCTGAAAAAAAAAAAAAAACATTCCTGAGCATGCTTAGTAAGCACTTCAGGATAGCTGTATGAAATGGTGCTCCCAGGTTGTACCTGTAAACAAGCTTTCAGTTTAATGTGTCTCTCCTGGTACAAAAAAAATGGAAAAGGAATCCTGTTTCGTATTGGTATTTTCCTTTTTCATTTGCCGACATCTTGTTTCTGTTTTTTATTTTTCTAAAGAAAACAAATTTAAAAGCTCCAAAACTGACATCCTTGAGAGACAACAAGATATCTGTCTAGTGCTCGGGACCCCCTTAGGTGTAATCTGCACTTCACAGTTGCAGACATGTCTTAGAAATTTTTTTTTTTTTAATTATAAATCTTTTTTCATGACCGCGTGATACGAAAAAAGAATCCTTTTTCGTATCACGAGTCACAAAAAAAGATCCTTTTTCATGAAGGGAGAATGTTTGCATATGCTACTGATTGCTATCAATGCCACTGTTATTTCAAACAATATGAAGTCTTGCTGTATTGAGACATAATGCAGTTAACCCCAGCACTTGAACTGCCCCGGAGAGGAAAGAGTTAACTCCATGCAGAAGCATGGAACGTTTAGCTCGAGCTCGGTTTTCAAACCTCTGTCTGTGGTACTTCCCAGTGTAACCGTCAGATTCTTTACTCCGCCTAACAGTGAAGTCACTCCGGAGATTTCCTCTGCTCGGTTCGGTATAGTAAAGCGTTCGGTTTAAAAACATTTCTTTATTGTTTTTTCGGATTTCCAGCCTCTGTCTACGGTACAGGTAGTGTTGTAGATAGGTAGTGACTGTGTTTTAATTTTATTTAACTGTGGAAATTGTTTGTCTCTTCAGTTTCTTTTCGGTCGATCCGGTTAGGAACCGACCTTGTGAATTCTCTAATTTTAAATAATATCTTTCTGGGATTAGTGTGGTGTTCCGGTACCAATCGGTTTCAAAAGAACCGGGCTTTTTCCTCGTTTTTTTTCCAAACTCGTGACATGGTTGTTACCGATCAGTTGGTATTACCTGGTTTGAAAGCTTCTATAGGGTAATTTTGGTAGGTTGTCCATGTCTGAGAAACCCAAAAAGAAAACCAGTCCCACTGGGTTTCAACACTGTACTGAGTGTGGGGAGGCCTTTGCCAAGGCCGGCCCCCACCTCATCTGTGTTTATTGTCTGGGGTTTAACCACCTCCAGTCAGACTGCCAAATTTGCAAAATCTTTCCCAAAACCACTCTAGAAAAAAGACTGAGTAGGTTAAGGGAAAGGGAGGCCGAGAAGTCCTTGGATCCGGGTGGCCAGCCCGGTTCAGTTGCGGCCAAACCTGAGGAGGTGCCTACTAACCTGGGCGATACCTCCTTGGGCAAAAGAAGAGCTGACTCTGAGGGGTCGGTTCTGTCAAAAAAGAAACGAAAGTCTGCCGGTTTGGATCCAGTACCGCATACTCCAACTGCGGATAAGATAGCCAAAGCAATTAGTATTGTCAATCGCTTTGCCGGTTCGTCCGAACCAGCGCGTTGGGCGGTCGGTTCAATCGGAACTGGCTCGCTGAATGCGATCCGGATGCTTTCTATGAGGAGTGGGAGGAGATGAAGATTATCCCGATGATGATGACGACCAGAGGGGTTTGGATGTGCCCAATAAACCGGACATCTCCCCAGACAGGCCCTCTGATATCTCTCCTCCCAGGCTCTCTGAGTCCCCTTCACACTTCTTGTTTTAGAAGAAGGTGGCCCAAACTCTCCAGCTCCCTGTGGTTGAAGCTGCTGAGGAGGAAGAAGAGCCTGATTTTGTGGAGATGATGGACATCCCAGAGTCCAAAAGGTTGTATATCCCCCTTCATAAGTCCTTGGGGAAACGGACACAAAAGATTCTGCAGACTCCTAACTCTTTACCTCCTGTAGATAAAAGAATGGACAGGAGGTATATGTTATCGGGCTCAGCTGCGGAGTTCCTTTATTCACATTGCAGCCATGTTGGGGTAGTGCAGGCTGCAGCCTGTGACAGTGCAAACATTCCTTTGGCTTCACACCCCCCCAGACAAGGACTCCAGGAAAGTTGATGCCATGGCCAAAAAAATTATACTTGGCATCCTCTTTGGGACTTAGGCAGGCAAATTATATGGCCTATACAGCCAGGTACCAGACGTACAGGTGGGATACGGTTCTGAAAATGGCTCAACAGGCCTCCCCCCAGCTAGCCAAAGAGCTGGAGGAGGTGGCTGCAGATGGAATTGAGGCATCCAAAGTACAATTTCACGCTGCTGTGGACTCCAAAGATGTGGCATCCAGAGTCATGGCTACATCTGTGTCTCTCCGGAGGCATGCTTGGCTCAGATGTACTAGCCTATCACAGGACATCCAGTCCCAAGGCTACGGATTTTCCTGTAGTTGGTAACTCTCTGTTTGGGGAGCAGACAGAGGCTTACATGAAAAAAATGGACGAATACAGGACAACTTACAGGAGTGCACAGGCCAAGGAAAGGCAAGCCATTCCTCAAAAGCAGCAGTCCAAGGGCAGGGGCAGGCCTTTTTACCAAGCCCAGGCCTCCTCTTCTTACCCACAAAGGGTTTTTTTCTGAGGAAGGGGCAGGAGGGGATGAGCAGGGCTGCTTCCTCCTCCCAGTCTAAGGCTCCTGCCAAGCAGACACCCTGAGGTGTCAGCCCAGGTCGACTTCCCAATCCCAGTAGGAGGCAGGCTAGCTTACTACTTTCAGGCCTGGAAGTCAGTTACCTCAGACAAGTGGGTCCTGGAAGTAGTAAGCTAGGGACTGGCCCTCAGTTTCAAAAGGTACCCAAAAAGGAGGGCCAAGTCTTTTCCACCTACATCAATCTCAGAAACCCTTGCCCTGGAGGCAGAGGTTTCCTCTCTCCTAGCTCTCGGAGCCGTAAGAGAAGGTTCCTACTCAACACAGGGGAAAAGGCCTGTACTCCAGGTACTTCCTTACCCCAAAGAAAACAAGGGAGTGGCGACCCATCCTGGATCTAAGGTACTTGAACAAACACACATCAAAACCCAAATTCAGAATGGTAACTCTGGGAATAATCCTTCCCTCTTCAAGGCCAGGAGATTGGCTAGCATCACTGGACCTCAAGGATGCCTACTTCCATATCCCTATAAGGTGCTCCCACAGAAAATACCTCGGGTTCGAGTTGCCTTCAGGCCACTATCAGTTCAAGGCCATGCCTTTTGGCCTAACATCAGCTACAAGGGTGTTCACAAAGTGCCTTGCAGTAGTGGTGGTTTACCTCAGAAGACAGGGTATCATATCTGGATGACTGGCTGCTGGTAGGGCAGTCATCAGATCAGGTCAGGGCAGCTCTGCAAACCGCCCAGGACTTGCTTAGTTCTCTGGGGTTTCTTCTAAATCTGCCAAAATCAGTCCTCGAACCAGTACAGCTTCTTACCTTTATAGGGGTGGAATTGGATACTGTCCAAGCAAAAGCCTTCCTTCCTCTGGCAAGGGTGAAGGCCTTAGTAGACCTCGCTTCCTCCTTTCAGCCTCAGGTTTCTCTTCCAGCGAGACAGTTCCTCCAACTCTTGGGCCACATGGCAGCCTCCACTGCAGTGGTTCAGGGAGCCAGATTTCAGATGCAGGACATTCAGTTCCATCTAAGGTCCTTTTGGTCACAGAGAAGGGACACTCTCTCCAAACTGATTCCAGTGACCCAAACTCTGGTACAAGCTCTCCAGTGGTGGCTGGACCAGGACAACCTCAGACAAGGGGTTCCATTTCTCCCTCAAGTTCCATCAGTAGTACTGACTACGGATGCTTTTCTCCTAGGCTGGGGAGCCCACCTGGGAGCCCTAACAGCTCAGGGAATCTGGTCCCCACAGGAGTCTGTTCTTCATATCAATCTCCTGGAACTCAGGGTAGTTTTCCTAGCCCTTCAGACCTTCTCACAGTCAGTCAAGGGCAAGGTGGTCTAAATCAGGACGGACAACACTGCCACAATGTGGTACATCAACAAGCAGGGAGGCACTCGGTCCACGGCCTTGTGCACAGAGGCCATGAAGATTTGGTCTCTGGCCTATTCCCTTTAGACTTCCCTGGTAGCAGTTCATCTTCCAGGGAAAGACAATGTGTTAGCAGATGCCCTGAGCAGGATTTCACAGGGACATCATGAATGGTCCCTGAATCCTCCCATTCTGAGGATCATTTTCTCCAAGTGGGGCATCCCAGAGATAGATCTATTTGCAGCACCAGACAGTCATCAACTTCCTCTGTTTTGTTGAAGACCTCCAGTCCTGGGGACAGTTCCCCAGGATGCCCTCATTCTGGACTGGAAGGGCAGGTTTCTCTATGCCTTCCCTCCTTTCCCTCTCCTGTTCAGAGTTCTGATCAAGATAAGAACTCAACCCTGCACAGTGATTTTGGTAGCTCCAGATTGGGCCAGACAGCCCTGGTATCCTCTTCTGTTGTCCTTGGCTGCATCACATCCCCTGTATCTTCCCAGGAGATACAATCTTCTCTCCTCCTCCCAGGGGTGGATCTGGTTCCCCAATCTCCAGTCCCTCAACCTCAAGGCCTGGCTCTTGAAGAGTTAGAATATGCAGCACTTCATCTCTCTCAGGGAGTTCTGGATATTCTAAAGGTCTCCAGGAAACCTTCCACTAGAAAAACTTACAATTCCAAATGGAAGAGGTTCAGTATTTGGTGCTTTCAGAAAGGCATCCTGCCCGATTCTGCAGACATTTCCACAACCATAGACTATCTAGTTCATCTAAATGGTCTAGGCCTGCCACTCTGAAGGTTCATCTAGCAGCTGTCTCTGCATTCCTCTCAGCAGGGCAGGGCTCTTCCCTGGCATCTCATCCTGTTTTCAGAAAGTTTTTCAAAGATCTGCTCCACATTAACCCTCCCTTTAGGGAGCCTACTCCGCCTTAGGATCTTAATGTCTGCATTGCTCAGCTGATGCAGCCACCCTTTGAGCCTATGGCTTCAGCTGAAGTGAAGTACTTGACCTGGAAAACTGTGTTTCTCATAGCTATTACTTCTGTCAGGTGGTTTAGTAAATTACAGGCCCTGTCAGTTGAACCTGACTTCATATCCTTCCATAGGGATAAAGTGGTCCGAAGAACTAATAGGAAGTTCTTGCCTAAAGTGGTATCGGATTTCCACCTAAGCCAGTCCATATCACTCCCTGTGTTTTTCACCGACCATTCTTCTTCAGGGGAAAGAAGATTACACAGTTTGGATTTTTAAAAGAGCTCTTAGCTGCTGCATAGAGCATACTAAGGCACACAGAAATGACTGTCTTCAATTGTTTCTCACTTATGGTGAAGTGGGGAAAGGTAAGCCTGCCACTAAGAGATCTATTGCCAGGTGGATTGTTTCTTGTATACAATTCTGCTATGACAAATTGGGTAGAACACCCCCTTCAGGCCTGAGGGCTCACTTGACTAGGGGTACAGCTGCCTCTCTAGCTGTGGCCAGAGATATTCCCTTGTTAGAGATCTGTAAAGCAGCCACCTGGAAAACAGTACATACATTCACCAAGCATTACTCCGTGGACATCCAGGCTAGGAGTGATGCTAGGTTTGCCACAGCAGTACTGCAGAGCCTGTTCCCAAAGTAGGTTCTGCATTCTCTCCTTCATAGGGAACTGCTTGGTAGTCTGCATTATGTCTGAATACAGCAAGACTTCATGTTGTTTGAAGAAAATAATTTGTCACCATAGTAATGTTGTTTCTTCTAATGGAGTCTTGCTGTATTCAGACCTCCACCCCTGCCTCCCCTCTCAGAACCTATTTTTGGGAAGTGGGCTGGTAGGTACAGTGTTGCACCTCAGGGGTGTACCCTTTACCTGCCTTTTTGGTGGGGTAGCTGTTATGTTTATTATTCTTATGTTCATAGCCTAAATTGTCACTACCTTGTTTCTTCTTGGGTTCTCGACTTGAGTCTTTTTGGACCCCAAAACTAATTTTTGCCTTTTGGCTATATGTTTCAAACAATTTCCATATTTTAGTGCCTAGTTAGTTAGTTAGTTAGTTGCTCGTAAGAATCTGATGCTTACACTGGGAAGTACCACAGACTGAGGTTTGAAAACCGAGCTCGAGCGCAACGTTCCATGCTTCTGCATAGAGTTAACTCTTTCCTCTCTGGGGCAGTTCAAGTGCTGGGGCTAACTGCATTATGTCTGAATACAGCAAGACTCCATTAGAAGAAACAACATTACTATGGTGAGTAATTTTTTCGTATTTCCCTGGTGTCTAAAGGCACCCTCCCACCCTCCGATCCCTGTACCCGTTCATTCCTTGTATTTGCCTGGTGTCTAGTGGCACCCCCCCACCTGCCGATCATTGTCCCCTTTAGAAAAATATATTTCCCCGGTGTCTATTGGCACCCCCCCCCCATCACCAGTCGCTGTCCTCTTTGTTGAAGCATAATGCCCTGGTGTCTAGTGGTACCCCCACCTGCCGATCGCTGTCTCTGTACCTGAAATAAAGAAAACTGTCCTCAATGTTTTTGTTTTCTTTCCCATTGAAAACATAAAATGGTCCCTCACCCTCACCTATCTGCCCCCCCCCCACTGACACACCCTCACTTACCTGAACCACGTTCAAGATCCACTTTCCGATCGAAGACATGTCTTGCTACTGGAACCGATGACTGCAATATGAGAAACTAAGGTAAATGTGGTTCAATGTATTTCAGTGGGGTTTTCAACTTTGATGCATAACTTGGCCAATTTTGCATATTTTGACACCAAATTTTCAACATGGCCTTTTGGGGACCCCACCTCATGGTCAATGTCACTGGTGATTCGCAAATCCATCCTGAAAGGCAGTTTTGCGATCGCTTGGCAAAATCACCTTTCAGACGTGATTTGAATATTTTTACTGCTTTTGTTCAAGAGGTGGGGTCAAAAGGAGGCTGTGTTGCAAATTTGGTGTCAAAATATGTTAAAATGGCAAAGTTCTGCAAATGCATTTAAAGAGGAACTGTCATCGAAAAGCGCGTACACCTAGATGTGGGGCTCGTCCTAACTTACACTTTGTGGTAAAAACATATTACTGTTTACTGCAGTATAGCAGTTTGTATGACACTAACTTTGTTGACCTACAAGCCGACATTTTTTGAAACAAAAAAAAATCACAGAATCCCCTGCTGCTGACATCAGAATAGGGCTGCAGCAGTGAAAGATTCAATAACATGCAATACATATTACAGTTGTATAAGCGCTGATCTTTTGTTAACTTCGCTTGCTCGTAACTTCAGTAATTTTAAATATTTTATTTTCACACCAAATTTTCAGCATAGCCATTTTTTAACATCATCTCAAGAACGTGACAGCTGTCATTTTTCAAGCCCTGGCCAAAACATATTTTCTCACCTGTGGCGCGGAATAACGTTGCAGTAGCGCAGAATGAAGTTTTGGTGGGGATTTGAACAGTCTCAGCAGTGTTCATGAGGTGGGGTAATAAGAAGGCTACACTGACATTTTGGTTGCTGGTTTGGCTGAAATGCTTCCATGCCAACATACATGTACGCATCTATGGAGGGGTGGGTGTGCTCCCACAGGCAAATGAGGATATAATTATACTATCTCAGAAAGTAAGGAAATTCTTTGCAAACAACTCTGTTAATGCATCAGTTAGCGTTAAAGTGACAAAATTAGGAAAATGTGGTGTTAGGGTTCCCAACCCTAACACCTCACTCCCATCCTGCAGGCAGCAAACCAGGCGTGGGGTGTGCCTTGGGGGTTCTCCAGCCTAATGCTTACCACCTTCTATCAGTAAAGAAGCTGAGATGTGTACAGTGTTCCAGGTCTGACGCTGAACCGAAGCAGTGTGGTTCAAGTATCCAAGCTTGTTGGGAAAGGACGGCAGACTGGTGCCTTCAGGGCAGGATCAACTCTTGATTGCATTAGCTAAACTGTACAAGCTGGTGTCAGCTGCTGCTATGGTATGGTGGTTTCACTGGGATATGGCACAGGCCGGCACTGACTTAGCCCAATTCGGAGCATATTCGGGGGGGGGGGGCATGGCTATCCAGGCTCTCTGGTTTGGTATTCATTTGGAAGACATTTTGAAGGTGGCTGACTGGTCTAAGGATATGGTATTCAAGACCTTTTACTATAGACCTGTGGTCCAAAATGTAGCTAATACTGTGTGTCAAAGGGTTTTGAACTAACCTATAATAGGAGCCTCTGTGTTGTGTGATAAAATTATAATTTTCCTAGAGCAAGCTTGTCAGAAAACTATGATTTTCAAATTACTGGTGATCCCCTTTTACATATGGTTGCAGCACTAGTTTCAAATGCCATAATAACTGGGCTTCTCGGTTATTATGGCGTTCTGAGATGACTCTCAACACAGTTCTCTCCTCGCCCCAAGCAAACACTATCTCAAGACCACACTTTCAGGCCACTTACCGTTTACAGCTCACACAGCTGTGGAAGCGCTCACTCTCTCGCTGTCCGTCGGCACGTCTCACACAGAAACAGCAGTTTTCTGTAAAGAAAATAAAAAAGTCCCTGCATGAGCAATTATAAAAAATAATGTCTATGCAGCATTTATGTTATGTATTTTTTTTTACTCCCCCTCGGTGTGTGATGCCTTCATAAACCTCTTGAGCTTCGCTCTCAAGGTTTATGTGGCATCATACACCTCAAGTGAGTAAAAAAAGTACAAAACACACAGTTGCATAGCCATTATTCTCTATATAAACAACATGTGGTGGAGATTTTAGTCTCACCTCACCCTCCCTGTGTTTGTGTTTTTTTTTTTTTTTATTTTCATTTTTATTGGATGAAGCACCAAATATATCTTTCATTTATGATACAGCTCATTTGCAGTAGTTATTGTCAGTAATGCAGAACTAAACATAGGTACAGTTAGACAGTGACAAAAGGGTAGGCCATGTGCTGATACGCAAAGTGTATTAAGTCCTTTCTAGCCATCTGATATAATATTGACACTTTCCAAGAATGAATCTTGATGTTCCCAGTAACAGTGAGGAGGAACCAGGCTATACCTTTATGGTCTGATCTGATCTTTTTCCCTACCCCTCATCTCCCCCAACTCGGCAGTAGGCACCCCGACCCCAGTCTCACCGTAATCCAATCTCATAGAACAAAATCCAGGTCTACCCAGGCCATGTACCAAGTCCTTCATTGCCACTTTTGAAAAAACTGGGTTAATGTATCATGGAGTTTTGCCGTCAGGCTTTCCATATTGTATATATATCCAACACCACCTGATGTCATTCCAGGTTGGTTGGAAGTCTTGTCAACATCCATCGGCGGGTAATGGCCTTTTTGGCCACCAGTAAATATACTAAGAGCAATGTCCTATGCCAAGATGGTCGCCTACGTGGTAGGATCGAAAGGAGGACTAGGCCTGCCGTAAGTGCAATATGTTCTCCCAAGCATTCCCCTAACTCCACCTGGAGAGACTGCCAGAATGCCGATAATTTTAGGCAAAGCCAAAAGATATGGCTATGGTCAGCCGGGTTATGTCTGCAACCCCTCCAGCATTCACCATATGAGCGAGGCAAAACTTTCACCAAGCGTGCTGGAGTCCAGAAGTAATGATATCGACATTTCCAAGCAAACTCCCTCCAGGTATTGGACAGAGTCACTTTAACTGCAGGGAGAGTGAACTTCAATCAAGATTCATATGTGACATCCAGGCCCAATTCCTTATTCCAGATTTCTATTGTTACCTGGGTGGATTCCCCCAATGTACCTCACCACTGTTTGTCAGGAGTGATGCTAAACGCCTTTCTACTCTGTTACACCTTGGATAATGTTACTCAATGTACTTCCTTACGCTGTTGTTCTGTCATGATGTTTCTGTATTTTTCTGTACCACTCTGTATCATTATGTTTTACTCTCCTGGGTTGTCCCTGAAAATAGGCATAATACTTGTCTTGTGTACTTACTCGGTCAACAAAAGCTAAATAAATAAATAAATGTGTCCTTCACTTTGATTTAAGAACTTAAGTTTGGATCACACATTGGAAGACTGTAATAACTGAATTTTTTTTGGTTGAAGACAGAAATTGTTTGTCGGCTTCTGTGTCAGACTCTATTTTCTGTGAAAAGTTCCCCAATGTCAGTAAGGCTGGCCCCTTGGGTAAAAATGGACATGTTTAAAGGCAAGCTGGCTAGGACCCCTTGGGCCACAGTAGCAGCTTTGTTTGCAGCACAGCTGCCAAGTGTGGAGACCTCTTGGAAAGTGGGGGAAAATCTGATGGCAGTAAAGCGACTAAAGTGCACAAAGATCACAGTGTTGACCACTCTGATAGCAGGGCCACTACAAGTGCTTCTTCACACAGGAACACTGAAAAGCATATCTTGACTGTTATGGAGAAGAAAACACAAGAGGTGGACTGGTTCTTAGCAAAAATCTTCTGCCGTAAAGAAAAGCCATAAAGAAAAAGATCTGGAGGCACACCTTCACCCCAAAAAAGGCAGAAGGGAAGTGACAGAAATTTCTGATGAAGGGTTGCCTTCTATACAGGACAACAGATGTGGCAATTTTTCAGATCCTTAAAGCAGCAGTACTACCCAACCAGGAAGTGAGCCATTACAGCCGTTATAACACCACAGAAAATATGGCAACCACTATCTAGTCAATGGAGCAGGTGGCAGACATGTAAACATAAACAAAGGACAGCTGAGCACATTATAGGGTGATAATACTTTGCCAGTGGGAAAGAGTACCAGGGACATGCTCAGCAGAGCACAGGGAATAACCAGTCGAAAAAGCACATTTTTTTTTTTACTTGGTATTGCTGCCTTAAAAGGACATTGTCAACTTTTTTGGCAAAGGGTATTCAAGCATTTACTCTTTTGCATGCTCCATGTGTACAAATTACATAGCCATCACTGGGCTGCCACCCAGATAATACATTTTTTTGTATAAAATGCTATTTTCAACATCCGGATCTAAATGCTGGCCAGTGCTCCTGCATGTTTATGTGTTGAAAATAGTGCTGAGCTGTGGAAACACGTGTTCATAAACGAGCTGGGTATTTTTTTATATATGTGAAAAAAAAAATGGTGTGCCCCATTGGTATTCGGTGTCCTGTGCTCACCAAAATAGTCCAAGTTTAAAACAAGCATCAGTCCTGTGAAATTTGTGAATGAAAGTTGAAGCTGTAACTCTGGGCATGGCCATTAGCATGTGTGCAAAACTTTAGAAAAAATGTCTTAAAAAGACAAAAAAAAAAAAAAACAGCAGCAACCAGATGGACAGACTTTATATGTTTCTTTTTGGGGTACAGTATTTCCAAAGTTTTCAGCATTTTGAGGGATATTTTGGGAACCACTTACTGGAGAATGAATTCCAGCCGAGACGCAAGCTAGGAGGAAAGCATGGAGGTGCTGTTTGCCCAGTGGCAAAAAGGCAAAAGTAGCTGTTGTGATTGTCTTATGCAGGGAAAAGGGAAAATGGTTTGCTGGAAGGGGGAAATGATTCTTCCTCGGATGAGCCTTGGAATTTGTGGGGCTGCAAATGGTTCCACCTTGGCCCCCAGGACAGAGGAGGCAGTACTACAAGGATAATCTCAGAACAGAAATGCCTGCGAGGGAGGAGAAACATGATTTTATAGGTTTGTGACTGGAAATTCTTTAAGGAAGGGCTATTAAGGAGAGCTATTACCTGAAAGTAATTAGAGTGCATGTGTTTGGATCTCGGGTTGCTGCAAATGACAGGTGGGGACTATTTCTTATAGGCAGTGGCAATTTATTAAAAAAAATATGGGACTTAAAGAAAAATAATAAATAAAAAAGGGGGTGGGGAGCTAAAACAAAAACATGTTTCCTCATCGGAAATGGAGATCTTTGCACTGTGCCATGGTATTAGAACCATGCTATCAGGCCTCCCTCCTAGATGGGCATTTGATAAAACATGGAATGTTTGATACCGCCTTAGAATCTGCCGAAAGTTAAAAATGTTCTCTCTGGGTTCTAAAATAATAGAGATGAAAGCTGAGGAAGAGGGATTATACAGGGGTATAACCACATTTTTTAAGAGGAGTGCAGTGTAACAAACCAGTAGGTTATGCGTTTTTCTCCAGGAACGGTGCTGTTGTAGATTCCACCTGACCATCTGACAGTGAATAAACAACTGAGCAGCAGCTGTCCTATAGCCATTGTGAGGTGACTGCTGCTGCTACAGTGACTTCAGATAAAGTTACCCGGGCATGAAATTACAGTGGCAGTGATCTAGACACTAGGGCATTTACTACATCATGGGCCATGATAAAACTGTTACTTGGTCACCTAGCAGTTTTTGGTTGCTAGGTTACAGGAAATCTGCTGTAAATTATGGTGAGAGGAAATTATCTGGACAATTTTAATTCAGGTTGTTGAACTGTTAACATCAAAACATAGAATTTGGTGGCAGAAAAGGACCAATAAGCCCATCTAGTCTACCCCTTTTTCCTGTCTATTCCAGCACCTCAGACCTTTTTGGACACTGGTGTTCCTGCCTCCCACCTTTCCTCTACCTAATTTGCTCATGTGTTGATGCTTGAAGCTCCCTACAGTCTTTTTTCCCCACTGCCTCCTCTGGCAGGCCTTTTCCAGTTCACCACTCTTTCCCTTAAAAGCATTTCGTCACATCTCTCCTAAACTTCTCCCCCATTAGCGTCATTGCATGCCCCGTGTTCTAGTACCTTCCTTCTTCTGAAAGGGACACCCCACCTGCACCTTGTTGAACCCCGTGAGGTACTCGTAGCTATCAGTTGTGTCCCCTCTTGCTCTTCTCTCCTCTATCGAACATTTAACATCCCCAGTCGTAGTTCAGCAGGGTGAAGTTCATCCAGTCTGCATCTCCAGTCTACCCAGGTGAGAACCAAGTGCTCAGATGTGTAAGCAACAGGTGGATGTGGCTGAAGGATCCAGTCTGGCTGAAAGAATGAAGAAAATATTGCAGATGGTACCCAGTCGTGCCAGATTGTAATGAAGATACGTGATGTGGAGTCTTGTTAGCTGGCAAGAGAGCAGAAGACTCTTCACTGTATTATTTGTGACCCAAGATCGGATTTAAAGAGGCCTTAATGAGTCAAGGGAAACTGAGAAAATCTAATATTAAGATGTGTACTTCCTGTTTTTTAGGTTCCTCTTTTTCAGTATGTCAGTGTGCATTAACATGAAAGTTGCATCACTCTGTGTTAAACTTCATGTGCTCTGGCTGCTTGTGTATAACTTACATTACACTCCTCTGCTTGTGACATTGTAATCAGTGCCGCAGCAGCAGACACTGTCACAAGTCTGATGTCAGATGCAGACAAAAAACACAAGTAGATGAAGTCTAGGGGGCAGGGATTCCATTTTCATGCTGACAGACATAGTTCTAAAGAACGGAAAGCTAAATGCAAGTTGCAGTGTGCCAGAATTGTTTTCTAGAGTTTCCTTGAGATCAGGGGCTCTTTAAATGTAATACAGTATACATCGGTGAAACACTAAATACTTGGTCATCATGGGGGCCCTAAAAAGATTTCTTGCTTTAGGCAAATAACTGGAGAAATCCTTTTTAACAGTAGTACCCTGCTGATTTTTCTGTATGTGACACGTACTTTAAATGAACTGAGATCAGGGTTATAAGGTTGCCTCCCCCGCCAGCTTCTTTTGTGTCCCTAATTAGCCTAAATTCTATATGGGGGGGGGGGGGGCTGGTTTTTGCTATTTCTGAAAAATGTGTGGACGTTTGCAACTTGCAAGCAAGTGTTGTAATTACTCCTGTTTACATCATGTTCTACAGGTTAGGTGCACATTCACACTGAGATGCCCGAGCAAGGATGATGCAAAATTGCACCACAGTCACCTGAGACAGCAGCTGCTGCAGTAGCCTCCGAGCCTGTGAAAAACAACTCGAATGTGATCTTGCACAGAACAGCGCATGCCTAGTGTTGTGTGAAACGTCAGAAACTCGTACAATACATACGTTTATATACTCCTTGCAGGTAAACTTTATTCCAGGTGGCTATACAATCCAATTTCCTTAATGAATATCAAGATGAATTGTCTCAGCTTAAGCATACTCTTTATCTACAGAACATATGGCTGATGCTTTCTGATTGGTATAAATTAAACTCCCTGCTGTTACTGTAGCTTTAGAATGTTGTAAGTAAACACTGTATACTAGAGAGAAGAAATCCTTGCGTCTGATTAGCTGATGGATTTGTTTTGCCTGTGATGTGCCAGTACATGAGAGTGTTAGCAGTCAGCCACTCTTAGAAACAGTTTTCTAGTTCTGTAACTATATATTCATAGTCTCCATGGGTTTACCTCGGCAGCTGGGTGCCACTGTTTATAGCAGCAGCAGTTAATGTTACAGCAAAAATCCCAGGGTGCACTGTGTAGTAGAGGGATGGGGAAACCCCTTCTACATTAGTACAAGTTTGCACAGTGTACTTACTGATCTCTGCTTATGAAGTGTTATAAAATGGGTAAGCTATATCCACCAATCAGAATCCTAGCTCACTATGTATAAAATGTGTTCCACACATTGGGTTAAAAAAAAGACCTGGCAGTAAAAAGGCCAAGATTCTTGAGCTTTAGAATGTTGGCATTTTTACTGGCAGACATTTTTTCTTTACCCACTAAAAGAAAATCACTTGACATTTCAGCATGGCAGAGCAAAAGAAAGTGAATTTTGATATCAGCATGTTGGAGGACAAACTAGAGCGCATCTGTAACACTCCGGAAGATCATTACATCACTGTAACCCCAGTGAAACTGAGTGGCACAGTGAGTACAATTACTAATACTGTCAAAGAAACTGAGAAAATTGTGCCAAGCACCGGGCGCTATGTTTCCATCTCCTCTGATGCATTAAATGACATCGAAGACAGCAAAAATGAGTCTAACACTAAGAAAACTACCTCTTGGGCTATAAAAGTATTTTCTGATTGGCAAAAAGCAAAAGCAATGCATATTGATTTCAAAACCGCAACAGAAACCGAGCTAAATGAAACCTTTCAGCGGTTCTACGTTGAGGTTTGAAATATCAATGGCCAACAGTATTCCATCAATAGTTACTGTTCCCTCAGATCACCTCTCAACAGACATTTAAATTCAGTCTCCATTGCCCGAAATATCAATATAATAATGAACCCAACCTTTCAAAGCAGCAGTAATGTCCTCCTGGGCAAACGCACTCCCAAGTCTAGTAACCAACAAAACAAGACTAGGCCCTTTTAAATCCAGGCTAAGGAAACATCTCCAGGCTGCAACCCTATGTGACTGCCCCTGACCCCCTCCCTACCCGATGACCTAGACAGCTACTCGCCGGTCGCCAGACCTAATTCCACCGAGCTTGCTAATTTGGCAAACAGCCTCTCTGCTTCTTCATATGGCTGTGCTATAATACGGTAATTCATGTGATCCTTGTCTATCAGTCACTCTCTGTACCACTTATGTATCCTGCACTGTGATGTAATGTAATTTTCAGCAATCTGTAAGTAATGTTATCCCTGTACCTCTCTATGTTTGACGTGGAACCTTAGTAAATGAGTCTTTGACTCAAAGGTCTTTCCGAATAGCTCAATAAATAAATAAAAAGAAATAAAAAAAATGTGTTTATTGCAGTTACCAAGAGATACTGCCAAGCACAAAAAGACACCAGCAAGCACCATCCACCAATCTCCAAACCCGACCTCGAACTACTGAAAAAATCTTGCGCTCTGTCTCCCAATACGTGCCTGGCCTACTCCGAAAAGTCTGTCTAGATATTCAGTTGTACATGGCCAGGCGCGGTCGGGAGGGATACAGAAACCTCACCCCTAACAGCTTCACGTTTAAATATGACAAAAAAGGAGTCGAATATGCCACTCTTTCATTTAATGAGGCTACAAAAAAATCACCTCGACCCAATGGAATTCAATAAACAAGCTCACCATTGCTATATGTATGTGCAGCCTGGCTCTCCCTTGTGCCCAGTCTCAAGTCTAAAGAAATACTTAAGTAAATTGCCACCAGAGGCGATGGCACTGTACTGTCATTCGCGTCGTCTGCCCCAACATTTCCTTGATTGTGCAGAAACTTGGTACACCCACCAACCATTGAGTATCATTTCCTCTCCACACTTATGGCCAAAATTCATTCAACCGCCATTCACTTACTTTTAGAAGCAGGTCTGCAGAGTCAGGAAGTGATGTCAGTCACCAGACATCGGTGTGAGGCAAGCCTGAGCTCATATTGGTCTGCCTCAGCTACAGACCGACAATGATGGAGCGCATTCTTAGGCCAGCAAAACAGCAATGCACAAAATCAACAAAAACGAAAGGCAAACACTGAGGGAACTTTCCAATTTACCGAACCGAAGACAAACACAACACTGCCACCATCTGGAATGACTTCCTTCAACAGTGGTCCATTCACTTTCAGTGGACCCATGAACTTCAATGGGACTGTGAACTTTTTCAGTCCCACCAAATAATTAACCCCTGCTAAACTGTCAAAACAAAGTTCAAAAAATAAACTCAGTTTAAAAAGTTATAACTGCTAAAAATATCTTACCAAAATCCAAGTTATAATGATTACCCTCCCTTTCCCACCCATACAAAAGCGCATTACGTTTTGCTGCGTAAGGATTTGTTACCCAGAATAAATGTTTTTATTCATCAAACTCAATTTTATGTGCATTTTGTTTTAGTTTAAAATAAATACACCATTTTATAAGCCCAATAAGACACTCCAGGGTGTGCATGGAACATATTTTACCACATGGCCAGTGGCTAAAATCACTTGGCCTGCTGCCTCATGCCTTATTACGCCCCTGGCCATGCAGTAAAATATGTTCCATGCACACCCTGTCATGTCTTATTGCTTACATGATGGCTGGGTTGGATCTGATGGACCTAAAGCCCCTTCCAACCTGCGTGTCAGTATATAGTTTCATAGTTGCATAGTAATTTGAGGTTGGAAGGGACTTCAGCAAGCAAGCAAAAAAATGTCTATGTAATATAGCACCTCATCTCTTGGGCTGTAAGTGCTGCATATACAGTTCCATTTAAACAGTTAAAGGATTTTAAAACAATTATAACATCAGATAACAAGCACATCAGTATATTTCCCATGACTTGCATATTAAAATGAGCCATAAAACTGGGCCGGCTCATCGGTGCAGTGGTAGAACTAATGCTTGTGGTGCCAGCAACAGGGGTTCGGAAACAAGCCTGCGTCACAGGGACCTGCCGGGGGAGGCTGAGTTGAGTATCCCATCAGACGCTTGCCTTCTCTGGGGATGAAGGGAGTTTGATTCCACCCTGCTAGTGCCACCTGCATGTTTCCAGCTGGCTCAGCAGATGAATGGCTGTGGGTAAGGAGGCAGCCGACTTTGCAGGCACTCATTTCAGTTGCATGCACTGCACCTACACATTTACAGATGATGTCCTGTGGAGAGGGAAGAAATGAGGAAATGGAGTGCCAGCTGCAGCAGGGTGAAGCCCAACCCTGCACTGCCAATCTTGACTCTCACCACTCCTGGGTGTAGGTTTTTATTAAGTCGTTCGTTCCCATTATGAGAGACCTGCCATGGGGGGTGGAGATGCAAACCATGGGAGCTTGGAGGAACAGGGTAAGTCCTGCGGAATGCAGGTGACAGGGCTGGGGTGGGGGGAGCTGGCTGATAGGAGCAGGCTGGCAAGCGGGAGTATAAATAGTAATAAAAAAAAAATGAGCTATGAAATATCAGGGAAAAAAGATGGGTTTTAAGAGCCCATTTATAAACCTCCACAGAGGAAATTTGAAGTAGCTGATTTGGTAAGGCATTCCACGTGCATGGGGTGACCACAGAAAAGGCCCTTCTTCTGAAGATTTCAAATAAATACATGGAACAAACAGTAGATTCTCTCTTGTGGAGGGTCTGAACCAGAGTAAAAGGGTGCAGGAGGTCTCTTATGTAGTCAGGACTCAACTGTGCTAGGTGTTGAATATCAAGGGTGCAGGAGGCCTCTTATGTAGTCAGGACCCAACAACCTGTGCAGGGTCTTGAATACCATGAAGCAAATCTTGATGGTGCTACACTGTCTAAGTGGTAACCAGTGCAGTTCATGCAGCACTGGTGTGATATGATCAAAAATGTTTGTGCCAGATATGAACTGGGCTGCAGTATTCTGCATCAACTGGAGAAGATGCACCAAACCTCCAGTAAGCCCAAGGTAAAGAGACCTGCATTAAAGCAGATGGGATGTTACTAAGTCATGAATTACAGTCACCAGGTTATCGTATCAAAAAAGGGTTTTACCTGGGTGATATTTCTTGGATGGAAAACACAATGGATAATATCTGACACATGGGACCACATATTCAAAAATGGGCAAAGCAGAGTGCAAAGGTTTGCACTGCGCTTGCCAATTGCCCACGATCCTGAGAATGTTATATTCAGTCAGACAGCATATCAATGCTAGCCAACAGAATATAGGGGCATGTTGGTGCAGTGCTAAACTGAGTAGTGCTGCCCCGACATGGATCCTGGCAGTGAATGGAACAGTGCCCCCAGACCCGATAGTGCCAGTAGCTCCTAGCACGATACTCAGACAGCACCATGCAAATGAGACCATTGGACATGCAAGGCGCTAAGGGGCCATTTGCATGCCCATTATGGTCACAATTGCATGGGAAGCGGCGGCAGGTTTGCGCCCCTGCAACTGGCTTCACTCCCCCAACCCTGATTGCCCAGTCCTGTAAAGTCAAGTATTCCATGATGTTTAGTGGCACCCTCCACCCTCTGAACCCGTCCCGGTGAAATGTACATCCTGCCCTAGTGTCCAGTGGTCCCCACCCCTCCGGTCGTCAGATCTGTGTGAAGAAGATGAAGTCCCTGGTGTCTAGTGGTCCCCCTGCCCCTCTGATTGCCATCCCTGGTAGTATTAAAGAACAACACTGGTGTCCAATTGTCCCCCCACCCTCCAATTGCTGGCCCCATATTATTTTATACTTCCCTGTTATCTAGTGGTCCCCCCACTCTCCGTCCTCTGATCACCGGACACATAATATATCAACTATTCCCTGGCATGTAGTGGTACCCCTCAGCCACTGATCTGTGTACCAGCATCAGTTGTACCTGGTGTCAAACAGCCCCCCAACCCGTTAACATGATGCGACTCACCCTGCCACCAACCCCCCACCGATCTTGCTGATGCCATGGAATCCACTGTGGTGACCAGCCCAGCTCTCCTCTCACCACCCTTGCCGGCCACCATATGGATTGACAGGCTGGTAGCATGCAACCACTGTACTGTAAAGGGAGTGTGCATACTGTCTAACTGATTGAAGTGTGGTGGGGGATCAGTGAATACCAGCAGGTTATATTATTATACTGGGGCTGCCGATGGGTGGGGGGAACACTAGGCACCAGGGATTTATTTTCTTGACATAGGGCTTGTAATTGGAGTGTGGGGGACCACTGGACACCAGGGTCATACTTTAATCTACTGGGGTTGGTGATAGGAGGGCAGGGGGACTACTAGGCACCAGGGAATTTCTTACTTTTACCAGGAATGAGGATCGGGGGATGAGGCACTAGATAACAGGGACTTATTTAATGTGGCCTGGGTTCGGAGGATGCGTGGTGCCACTGGCCGCCAGGGAGCACGTGTGCTCCCCTAACCACCAACATGGTTGTTGGCTGCAGTGGCTCTGTTGGCTGCTAGAGCTGCCCGGAGTAAGTCGGGCTTTTTCTCGACAGTAACTGTGCAGTGCAAAGTGGCCTGCGCTATTCCCTTTGTGCAGCACTACCATGCTGAATATTGCGCTGTGCCAGGATTCCTGTCCCTGCCCCTCCCTTTGCCCATCACATACTTTTTTTTTTTGCACACGCGCTAACCCTTTTAGCGTGAGCCACTGCCTACTTTGAATATTGTGCTTGGGCGCAAACCCCAGGCAAACAAGGTGCAGTCACAGTGCCCACTGGGCAAAGTTTTGCATATCTGGCCCACGATGTTCAAGAGTCTATCTGTTATCTGTATTATAAATCCAGGTTTTTAGCCAGATCTATGGCTTGGAGGGTAGTACCACACAATGATGGTAGGATGAGACTAAAGCTCTTGGCATACGGACATATAGTCGCATTGCAATTTGCCGCAGATCCAATGGTGTGGTCATTTGCTCAAAAAGACTTGCCTTTGCTGGGAGAGAGGTCACTGGCAAAAAGGAGCTACAGTGACTATTTACTGGCGACGACAAGACAGTTGTCTTTGTGACGTTTTGCACCATTACCAATGGACGGGCTAATTTACCCCCTGACACCTAGCGGTGCAGCTAAATTGGCCCCATACATCTCGCAGTGCAGCCTATCTATAGTTTGTTTATATTATTCCACAGACTGGATATAGTTTAATAAATCTGCCTCCTCTTGCCAAAAGAAAAAATAAACTGTCAGCATGTATGCAGCAAATCTGAGTCACATTTAAAAAGGAAACAGCAACAAAAACAAAGCATTTTGCCTCGGACATCTGACAATGCTGCCTTGAAGTACCATCGTTTAAAATTCATGAGATTTTACTGTCAGCACTCAGTGCATTGCCAGATTAGCCCCGGACATCTTAAAATGCAGACAGAAAGCATGAGCTTACATTTTTAAAATTCTATTCAATTACAAGCATGTTACAGCAGCTTCATTTCCCCCATTCTGACCTTTGCCTGTCTTCCTGTTTCCTTCCTTCTCCCATGTCATCAGAATACAGGTTAGCTGATATTTTTAAAGGGGCACACCACTCAATAAAAGGAACCAGTCTCAGGGAGTTTTCACAGGTGGGGCAACTACATGGCTATACTTAAGGTGAATGAGACTGTGGGATCTCATTCATGTTTTGTAAGCCATGGAGTTTTTTTTTGTTTTTTTTTATTTCGTTGTTTAACCAGGTATAGCACACTAAGCTGAAAGCTTTTTTACAGGAGCGACCTGGGAGCACAAGGAGATTAAGTGACTTGCTCAGGGTCACACAGTATGCAAGTGGAAGCTGTGGGATTCAAACCCAGGTCTGGTCTGCTGGATGTCACCAGATTTGCAGCTCAGAGCCTTAGACCACTGCGCTATACTGCCTCCTGTGTTGTTTGCCCCGACTCAGAAAGGCAAACAGAAGCTTGTCCTTCATAATTACTTATATACCAAGGAGAAGGATGGTGCTGCTGGTAAAATCATGTGGCGCTGTGAACAGCGTGTCTGCCATGCTCGGTTGCACACTACTGGGGACAACTATTGGGGACAACATAATCCAGGCTTCCACTGACCACAATCATGCTCCACTGCATGGCTGAGTGGAGGTCATAAAAGCAAGGGCCAATATGAAGCAGCGAGCATTTGAGTCTGAAGAGTCTACATGTAATGTTGTCCATCAGGCATTACAAGAGGTTGCTGTTAGGCATGCACACCTGTTGCCCACCCATGAACCCTGAGTTGCAGTGTACAGCGCCATAAACAGCATTGTGGTCCAAACAACACAGACGTCGCACAGTATTCACAAGCTGTAAGGTAAGGTAACATTTATTTCTTGATTGCCTTTCAGCTTATCAAGGCACTTTACAATAAATTCCAATATAAACAATAACAAAAAAAAAAATCATGTGAGTGAAGAGCCCTTTTTCTAAGTATACAGGAGGATGATTTGCTTATATTTGCAAGTGACTCAGCTCTCCGAGTTCTAAATGAGCAACAGCAGTGGTTCTGTGATGGCACCTTCAATGTTGCCCTGAGAGAGTACAACCAACTGTACACAGTACACGCACTTGTACAGGGGGTTACTAGACCTTGTGTATGTGCCCTCCTACCAAAAAAATAAATGTTGCCTGAATAGATTTTATGAGTTTGCTTTTACATGGACCTTTTATGCACAGTAATATGCCCATAAGCCACACATGCACAATGTTGTCTTACTTGGCACAGTATTCATTTACATTCAGAAAAGATTTCACTTTTGAACTCTATGCACTTTACCTTAGCATTGCACAAGCACATTATATTATTTTTAGTAGTTATTGGTAATTTTTGGTAATTATTGGTAATTATGTTATTGATTGTACTGGTTTTATGCTGCTCTTCTTTGTGTTTTTACATGTAATTTTAAATCATTTTAATGCAGAAATAAACTTTGCTACATTACTCTCTCCTTCTGGTTTATCCTGTTAGCCTCTATTTTCCCATCTGTTTGGCATGAGAGATTGTTTTTCTTTAGGGGGGATGCAGGAATCAAAAAGAATCCTGCATACATGCTGACAGTTTATTTTTTGGCAAGAGGAGGCAGATTTATTAAAATATATCCAGTTTACCTGCACTGCACGATGAGATGTCCGAGGAGTGGTGACTAACTAACCATTCTGTTCAGTGCTTTGCGCCATTTTGTCCGGTGACCAGTAATAACAGCTACCATTCCGGTAACTGTCTTTTGTCCCCGCAACATAATGTCCACTACTAATTTTTTTTTTTAACTTTATTTATTCTTCTACACCCCCAGGCATCCTTCAGGAGTGCCCACTCGGAGCCTGCCCTACTCCCAACCTGAACCCCCGCATCTCCCTGACCCCTTCTCCCCGAACGACTACAGGCAGGCCCGACCCCCGGTACCATCTCCGGGGCTGATTCCACCCTCCCTCGGTGGCTAGCTCCTAAGTGTGAGGGGCCTACCTGCAAGTCATCGGGTCCTCTGGAGAGAGATCCTGGGCACGTCTGGGCCGGTATTTGGGATGTGGGAGGGTCCATCGGGGCCACCATTTTCTCCTGACTGTATAGGACGCTTTTTCTTGCTTTCTCTGCGCCTGGCATGAGCCCAGCCAGCAGCACATAGGATTGCCGTGGCCCGCCCCCCAGGCATTGTGCCGCTGCACTGGCAATCCTCCAGCCACCACCAGAGGTCGCTCCCAGAGTGAGCGTTCCCATACCCCGGGAAGAGAGGCAGTCGGCAGGCGCGCAATCACTTTCCTTCCCTGCCAACCCCTGGCGGCCCTGGCTTGTTCATGAACCTAGGTCGCCAGCGTGGCACGAGGTGTGGCGTCCAGCACCTCAACCCTCAGTGCTACCGGGCCGGCCTGTCCACTACTAATTAACGGCAACATTATGTCCGGGGACCAACCGTCCGTACATGAACCTCATCATCTCCATTGTCTGTGTTCCATTGCAAAATTCTTGAGGTCCATCAAGTTTTATTTATTTATTTATTAAAGAATCAGAATTACAAACCTTTGAGCTAAGAACTCATTTACAGAGGGTCCTCGTCAATCAAAGGAGAGGAACAGTTATATGAGTTTGGAATAGCAAATGCAGTTAACAGGCATTGTCATAAACATATTAGTAACACATTAATTAACAAACTAATATAATACAAGAAATTGAGTATTAAAGACAGAGGCAAACTGTAAAGTACAGTCTTAACACAGAGTACATAAGGAACAAAACACGGGCAGTATAAATAAGGTGCTAACATTTCAGTCAGGTACTAACAAATAGCAGCTAAGAAGCCTTATCATAGGCAAGACGATGCCAAGGTGGAAACATCTCAGTGAATGTGTAGCGGGCAATAGGTAAGAGAGTAGGGAGGCTGATTCAGCGGAGTATGTATGGATATAGTCTAGTGGGGTACACAGGTAATGCCCTGGGGGTTAGGTAGAGCAATAGTAGTGTGTAGGTGGGGCAATGGAATTCCGAAGTTCAGATTTGAGATGACTAATGCAGGTGAGGCTTGTGATGGCTTGAGGGAGCTCATTTAGCAAGGTGGGTGTCCTGACTGCAAAGGCACGACTCCCTAGGGCAGTTCTTCTGAATGGCACCACAAGCGCGTGTTTTGTAACACTTCTCGTAACATGTTTAGAAGAGGCAGGGCAGAATAAAGCCTGTAAAGAAGGTAGTGCAAGTCCAAGCAGGGCTTTCATCACCAGGAGGCAGGAGTGGAGTCGATTCCGGTCCTTGAGAGGAAGCCATTTTGTTCTATTGCACAGATCGCAAGTGTGCGTAAGGTGATCGGCATCTAAGACAAGTCTTCAGGCTTTGTTTAGGGTGGTGTGGACTCTGTGTAGGCTGGTGTCAGAGGCAGCACCATAGCCCACAATTACATAGTCTAGGATTGTACCTCTGACGGCCTGATACCTGGCCTCTGGAGTGAGGCAGGACTGAAGCCTGTAGAGGGCCCCTAACTTCCTATTAGTGGCGGTGGTAATAGTATGAATATGTTCGTTGAAGGCAAGGGACTCTTCGATAGTGATCCCCAGGTACCTGAAAGAGGACACTTGCTCGAGGGCAGAGTGAGAGCTGTCATTTATGATGAAGGGTGCAGTAGTTCTTCTCTTTTTGATGGCCACGAAAGAGCATTGTCTTTGTTTTTTTGCTGCTGAGCACCAATAGGCTGTCCTTAAACCAGTCCTGCAGCATGGCAAAGTTGTGCCGTAGGTGCCTGGTGAGAGTCTCTTGGCACGAATCCCGCAGAAGGACAACTGTGTTGTCTGCGTAGAGTAGGATTCTAGCCGAAGGGCATGCCTCTGAGCGATTGTTCACAAAGAGGCTGAACAAGAGCGGGCCCTGTATAGAGCCCTGGGGGACCCCTACGGTGACTTCACAAGCCTGGGAAACCGCTCCGTTAATTTTTTACCCTCTGGGAGTGTCCATTTAGGTAGCAGGCAAACCACTTGACTGTGCCCGAAGACAGCCCCAGGCAGCCTAACCTATGTAACAGCAGCTGATGATCCACAAGGTCGAAAGCCATGGTAAGGTCTGTATAGATGGCTCCAACTAGCTGGCCTTGGTCAAGTGCTTCATGCACGTAGCCTGTGAAATCAGCTAAGGCAGTATTTGTGCTATGCATCTTGCGGAAGCCATGTTCTGTGGGCAGAGGAGGTTGTATTTGTGCAGATGGTACATGAGTTGGTTAACTATAATTCTCTCTAGTGCTTTGGAGAGTGGGGACAGCATGGAGATAGGTCTGTAATTAGACAAAGTTGCCTTATCACCTTCTTTCAGCACTGGGGTTACAAAAGCGGATTTTCAGGTAGAAGGGAAAGTGGACAAGTGGAGAGACAGATTAAACAGCTTTGTTATTGGTATGATGACCTCAGGTAGAGCAGTGGCTACCAGTTTCATATCAACACCATCGCTGCCCATCCTGGTCTTGCCGAACACTCTAGTTAGGTATTTTTTTGTTTCCTGAGCAGTTACATGTTTGAAGTAGAAGTTGGGGCTTGTACTGACGGCGGGTCTGGAATTAGGAAAGGAGGTACAGTAGCTGGTACTCCAGTGGGGTACATAGCCGGTCTGGGGGGGGGAGACTGAGCTGTAATCTGAGAATGCTGTGTTAAAAATATTGCCCATGGTATCATCATCTAATATTACCTCACCGTCATGCTGAAGCATGGGGGGGTGGGGAACTTGTCACTTGAACCTACGAGGTTCCTTATCGAAGTCCAGAACTTCTTCCCATCGCCCCAGCATTGAGCCTGCTGGTTTTTGTGGTACGTGGCCTTGACCTGCCAGATTTCCCATGTATACCTGTTACGGGCCACTTTGTACCTTTGTATATCTGCAGTTGCCCCCATCTCCCTGGCACGGTGCCAGAGCGTGTCTCACTGTCACATCATACCTAGCAGTTGAGGGGTGACCCAGTCCATATTACCTCCCTTTATCATTTTCTTGCAATAAGGAGCGAACTTGTCCGCGGCTGTATTGAAGTGGGAGATGAATAGCTGGAGTGCTGTATCAACAGATGGGCATTTATCAATGAAGCTCCAGTCTATGCCTACGAGGTAGTTCTTGAAGTGAGTCATGGCAAGTTTTTTTATAACTCTATTCCTCACCAGTCTTGGGGACGGGGGCCTGGCCTGTTTGGCCAACCAGTCGCATTGGACTGGCGAATGATCACTCATGGTGTCAGGGAGAACCTTGACATTAGATAGTCTTTCTGGGTGTGTTGTTAGGACCCAGTTGATCAGGGTGCTTGACCTGTGCATTTTTTAGTCCTAGTGCTGCTTGAGACCATCTGTGTTAGGTAAAGTCCAGAGACCCGATCCCTGTGTGTGGCACTGGAGCCGGCAAGCCAGTTGGAGTTAAAATCCCCCAGGATGATAGTCTCCTTTTTCTTGCTAACTTGGGAGGAGTAGTAATTAGCAAAGACTTCAAGCCCTGCTTTCTGGTGCCCAGGAGAGATGTAAGTGACCATAACATTTAGACACTTGCACCCTTTGCCAAGTATGATTTTTACTGTTAAGCATTCACAGTCCTTGCTGGCCAGAGCCAGTGAGACTTTGTGGCATTGCAGGTGGCTGCGAGTGTAGATTATGCAGCTGCCGCCACCTTTACCGGTGCTGTCCAGCCTGTGCATGTTATAGCCAGGAAGGGAGACTACAGAGTCCGCATTACGTGGGGAGAGCCAGGTCTCTGTTAGAGCAATGACATCTGACTGGGTGTTTTCCACCCAAGCTTAAAGCTGAGTTAGCTTAGCTAAGAGACTACAGATGTTAAAGGCCACACTCTGTAATCACCCCTTAGTAGCTGTGGCCTGTGGGTTAGTAGGCAGTGGTCCGGGGTTAGGGTGGATGTTACCCGAGATCAGCAATAGGATTAGAATATGTTTTCTGCATAACTTCGGATAGATGAGTTTTGCTTGTGGCCTCAGCAGATTCCGAGAGGTGTATTTGGCAGGTGGGTCCAGTGCTAGGTGAAGGCCAGGGAATAGACTTAAGGCCGAAATAGGGCTCATCCTTAGAGTAGAGGCTCATATGTGTGGTAGCACTGGGTGCGTAGGAGAAGGTGGAGTACTGTGGGTCTCCCATTGAGCTGGTTTGCTGCACCAGAAGAGGTATTCTTGGTGGCTGTTGGTGTTGGTAGTTGCTGTGGCAGGGTATCCGGGATGTAAGGGAAGCACCAGGGTTAGGATCAACTGTAAAGGGATATATTCTAGTGGAATGTGCCTGCTAATTTTGGCATCCATTTTGAACAGAATGGTATGCTAGGTGGGAGAAATAATATGTTAGGTGCAGGGGCCAGCTCAACCACCACCTGCACTCTGGGTTTGCCAACCTGGTGTTAGGTCTGACCTCAAGAGATGTAGAGTAGCCTGCTGACAGTAAGACGTGAAGATTTAGGACTGTCACTTTAAGGTGTGTCTGCTAATGAGACAGTGTACTCCTGTAGGCGGTCCCCGAGGGGGGAGGAAGTCTGTTTAATAAAGGCCGGGGGTTGGGTAGGGTGGCTGAGCCAAAAATTTGTCCCAGAACATCACTTAATCAGAAAAGCACTGTAATCAGTTATAAAGCTCTGTAAAAACACAGTCAGAGCAGCACTGTTTTACTGCCTAGGACAGTGTATTATCAAGTGCTTTTGAAATGCTGAGTACCGCCAGTTTCTAGTGCTATCTTAAACAGAAGTGCTGCTTTTCGGTGGTAAAATAAAGCTGGACAGGCAGCTTTTAAGGCAGTTTTACAGTTTTGAAGTCTCCATGGACAGGGCTTTCAAAAAAATCGGCAACAGACACAGAGGCAGTCCAGTGAGCCAATGAGGAACCTGTAAAGTCCTGGGCGGACCTATGAAATTTGTGGCTTTCAAGCCGTGCTTGTATGAAGGCAGAGGCCGTACCTGGATCTGTGTGGGCTGGCAGGAGGGATCGCGTGGCTGGCCTGAGCATGGACTGGGGCAGCCGGTCAGCGGGAGCCCGTTCTGGGCAGGAGCAAGTCCTGGGTCTGTGTGGGCTAGCAGGAGGGATCGTGCGGCTGGCCTGATCATGAGTCAGGGCCACTGGTCAACAGGAGCCCATTCTGGGCAGGAGCAAGTCCTGGGTCTGTGCGGGCTGGCAGGAGGGATCGTGCAGCTGGCCTGAGCATGGGCCGCCGGTCAGCAGGAGCCCATTCTGGGCACGAGCAAGTTCCCACCTCTTCTTTATAGGCTGGGACCAAGACACATGCTGTGCTATTTATGAATTTATAGGTATTCCCAACCCATAATATAATGTTTCAGTTTTTATTGTTTGGAAGAGAATATTTTCTAATTTTTAGTTTTAATTTTTTAATTCTCCTTCCCATGGTTAATAACACTTAGATACAAGGACAATGATGGCAGAAAATGGTCTGTTGGCCCATCCAGTCTGCCCACTCTACCTAACTACTTTGCACTGGCCCTAGTGGTCTTTCCTCCTTTTTGGTTCTGCCCCCCCCTTAACTAACCCCATACGCATGTCCCAACAACCCACAAGAGACAGGGTCATCCTAGATCTACTACTGACTAACAGGGAAAGGATCACAGATCTCCAGGTAGAAGGTCACCTGGGAGTCAGTGACCATCACATGGTATGGTTCAATTTGGCCACTAGAACTAAATCATCCCATTCCAAGGCAAAAATATGGGACTTCAGAGGAACTGACTTTGATAAGATAGCCAACAGTTAAGCTAGCCCTGGCAAAACAAAAAATACAGGTGATGGGGTACAGGCAAACTGGGCAAGCATTAAAGATGCAATACTTGAAGCAACATCCCATTGTGTTAGAGAGAAAAGGAAGTGCAAAAGAAGAAGGAAACCACTCTGGTTCTCAAAAACAGTAGTAGAAAGGTCAGAGCCAAAAGGCTGGCCTTCAGGAAATATAAGGGAGTGCAGCGGGATGAAGATAGGGAGGCATACCAAACTTCCCTAAGGGAAGCAGGGAAGGCAGTAAGGCAGGCAAAGGCCCAAACAGATGAAACACTAGCATGAACAGTAAAAGAAGGTGACAAAACATTGTATAGATACATTAGTGAAAGGAGAAAGTCCGGGGATTGCTAAGATCAGAGGGGATAAGGGGCATGTGAGGAGGAGGAGGACCATGTAAAAGCATCTGTCCTAAATAGATACTTCTGCTCAGTATTTACTGAAGAGAAGGTAGGGCAGGGCCCACAGCTCAGTACCATGGACACGGGAGGGAGGTGTGCACTAGTCCCTTCACAAAAGAAAGGGTCCTACAAGAGCTCGATAAGCTGAGGGTGGACAAGGCAATGGGACCTGATGGCATACATCCCAGGGTACTAAAGGAGCTAAGGGTGGACTAGCAGAGCCATTATCAGAACTGTTTATTGAGTCTCTGAGCACAGGAGAGGTCCCAGAAGACTGGAGAAGGGCTCAAGTGATCCCGCTCCACAAGAGTGATAGCAGGGAGGAGGCAGGGAACTATAGACCGGTCAGTCTTACCTCAGTAGTGGGCAAGATTATGGAGGCACTCCTTAAGGAAAAGATAGTGCAACACCTGGAATCCATAGGAGCACAGGATCCAAAACAGCATGGGTTTACAACAGGAAGGTCCTGTCAAACTAATCTCATAGATTTCGTTGACTGGGTAGCCAGAGTGGTGGACCAAGGTGGAGCAGTTGGTGTCACCTACCTTGACTTCAGCAAAGCTTTCGATACTGTTCCACATAGAAGATTGATTAATAAGCTGGGTAGGCTCGGGGTGGGTCAGAAGTTGGTCAACTGGGTGGCAAACTGGTTGACAGGCAGAAAACAGAGAGTGGTGGTAAACGGTATACAGTCAGAAGAGATACAAGTCACAAGTGGGGTACCTCAGGGATCAGTCCTGGGGCCAATCCTCTTCAATATCTTTATCAGTGACACTGCAGATGGACTGGAGGGTAAGGTTTGTCTGTTTGCAGATGACACCAAGATCTGCAGCAGAGTAGATGATCCAAATGGGGTGGGCAGAATGAGAAGAGATCTGGATAAACTGGCAAAATGGTCAGAAGAGTGGCAACTGGGGTTTAATGCAAAGAAGTGCAAGATCGTGCACGTAGGGAAGAGAAACCTTGAAGCCACCTCTAGGCTAGGAGGGGTGTTGCTGGCTGTCACAAGGGAAGAAAGAGACTTGGGCGTCATCATCACCAATGACCTGAAATCATCCAAGCAGACCTCTAAAGCAGTAGGTAAGTCTAGGGGGATGTTGGGATGTATTAGTAGGGGTATCACAAGTCGTAAGAGGGAGGTAATAATCCCTCTTTACAAGACACTGGTTAGGCCCCATCTGGAGTCCTGCGTGCAGTACTGGAGGCCACACCTTCACAAGGACATTAACCAAATTGAGGCAGTCCAGAGAAAGGCAACCAAAATGGTGCAGAGACTGCATCAGAAAACATATGAGGACAGATTAATGGAGCTCAATATGTATACCCTAGAGCAAAGGAGGGAGAGAGGTGATATGATCGAAACATTCAAACACCTTAAGGGCATTAAAAAGGTGAAAGAGTCTAACATTTATTTTATTTAGTTTTTGTTTACCGGGTAAGTGCACTAGCCAACATAATGACTATTTTCAGGCACGACCCGGGAGAGTACAACATAATGAACAAGTACAAGAACATTTCAACAGGGAGAGGAGCAAATGTACAAAAATGTAAGAACCATAAGGGACAAATTCAACATAATAGAAGTAGTGGGCAGCATTACAGGTTCTCATAGTAGTGCAAACATTTTTACATAGAACAAATAGAGGGAAACAGAAAAACATAACAGCAAACAATGGCAAGCAAGATGCAAAACAAGTAGCAGTTGTTGAAGGGATAAACACAGGATAATACAGGCAAAATCAAATTAATAGTAGAAAATTTAGATATCAGATTCAGCTCTGAAAAATAAACTATATCATAAAGAGGAGGAGGAGGAGGAGGAGGGCAGGAGGAGAACAGTAAGGTAGAATAGTGAGAAGTAGGTAAGGAAAGGAAGGTAGAGTAGGAGGAGTAAGGGAGGACATGTACAGGAGGAAGGTAAAATAGGTGGAGGACCAGGCAGGAGAAAGAGACAAGACAGAGGGATCATGGAAGGAAAGAGTTATAGTGGAGATACATGAGGTGGGAGTAGGGTTTTGAGAGACAGAAAAAAACTTGCCAGGCAGGCAAGCCTACAGGACCTAGGGAACGAGGTCAAGACATATACAGAGAGGAATAGGAAAGGAATAAGAGAGCACTGGGGCATACGATTTTACCAGGACTATCAGGTGGGATCAAAACAAGTGCAGGGGCCACTACGCGATAGATAACGATAAACCTTATTCTTAAAGCACCGATGGGACCCAGCAGATTTGAATTCAGGGGGAAGAGTATTCCAGAACTGGGGAGCCACATACTTGAAAGCCCAGTGCCTTTAGTGGTAGAGCATCTTGGAACAAGAAATAGAGATTTGCCAGCGGCCCTCAGTCCATGAGAGACTGAGTGGGGAATTAGAAGCTCTGCCAGAGATTTTGGGGTTTTGAGCCTTACAATAGAGTCAGTAAGGGAACCCAGATAGTAGTGTCTTGTTCCCAAGGGGGAGAGCCATCCTAGGTCATCATAAAGCTGACAGCGGTGTTTTAGTCTTGAGGAGGAGGATACATATCAACATATGTTATTGTATGTGACATCCCATTTCTTTGAATGGCAGTTTTCTGAGCACCAGATAGGATGGGGGCACAGTAGGTTACGGAAGGTAGCAGTATGCCCCTAGCAATGGCTTGTTTAGCAGATGGCGTTAGCAAGTATCCAGACTTGTATGCTGCACCAAGTTTGCTATTTACAGTCTTGCAGGTGGATTGAATGTGCAGGCTGAGATCAAGGGATTGGTCGAGCAAGACACCCAGATAGTTAAAAGATGAGACAGTTTCAAGTTTTGTACCACCTAGGTCATAAACTGTAAGGGAGGAGGGGCATCTACGAAGTTTAGGGGCAGAGCCAAAAAGCATGACCTTCGTTTTCTTGGCATTTAGGACCAGTTTATGTTCGTACAGCCAGTTCTGTATATTTCTGAAATCAATTGAGAGGGCAGAGTTTAGAGTCTCCACTTTATCACTAGTATAAATAACTAGATCATCTGTGTACAAGAGAGAGGAGCAACTTTTCAGTGCACAGGGGACATTATTTATAAAAAGAAAGAGAAGAGGAGAGGTCCCTGAATGGAGCCTTGTGGTACACCCACGTTTACTGAGGCACTCTCAGAAATGACTGAGTTGAATTTAACTGCTTGTGACCTGTCGGATAAATAGCTGCTAAACCAGTGTACAACTGGAGAGGAGAATCCCAGGCTGCGCAAGCAGAATAGAAGTAAAGGGTGGTTCACAAGGTCAAAGACCTTAGTAAGGTCTATGAAAACAGCACCAGTAAGTCTGCCCGAGTCCATGTTTGAGACAGTATCTGACGTAAGCTTTAGTAGCGCAGTAGATGTGCTATGGTTTTTACAGAAGCCATGCTGAGCATCAGAGAGGATACCCCACTTAAGAAAGGAAGTCAGGTGTTTGGGTAGTGACAACCTTTTCAAGCAATTTGGACATGACTTTGAGAATAGTTATAGGTCTGTAATTGTTAATATCTTTTTTGTCCCCTTTTTTGAAGACAGACGTTATTTGAGCCACTTTCCATAGGACCAGGACAGTGCCAGTAGTCAGGGATAACGCATATATTTTCGCCAATGGGGAGGCTATATAGGCAGCAGCAAGTCTGAATAAGCGAGGTTCAAGGAGGTCCGACCCTATGCTAGTATTGTCAGATATGGATAAGAGAAGTTTAAGGACCTCTTGTGCAGTTATTGCCTTAAAGTAGAAAGGTGGAGTATGCAGAGATATTTGGGGAGCTGTAGAGAAGCCATGTGACCTGTGGTGCCCTCTGTCCTGGAGGGGAGAGGTCTGTGGTGGGAAAGCAGAGGTATACAGAGACAGATCTGAGAACTTCTGGTTTAAAGCATTTGCAATAGTCATCGGGTCATTACAGTGCGCCCCATTTAGTATCATATCCTTAGGGGTGTAGGACTGGGAGGAACCCAAAAAGGTCTTTATATGGGCCCAGAATTTCCTGGAGTCTGACGCTGAACTTACGAGCAGTTCCTGACAGTATTTACTTTTGGCTAATCTTATTTTCCTTTTACAGAGATTTCTGCAAGCCCTATAGGTAATAAAATCAGTCATATGACCAGTTTGTTTAAAGCGCTTCCATAGCTTGTCCCTCTCACGTAGCTCAGTCGAGAGGTCCTTGTGTAGCCACCTAGTTGGCTTGCCTCTTACTCTCCTGGTGATTTTAGGGGCGTGCCTAGACTGAATAGCAGTAAATTTAGTGAGAAAGATGTGCAGAGCTACTTCTACTCTGTCTGAGCAGTAGACATTAGTCCAATCTACACAAAAAATGTCATGAAGGAAAGCCTTTTCATCAAGCTGTCCAAAATTAGTGAAGGTAATATAACGAGGTGGAGGAGATGGCGGGGCTCCAGAGGCCCACAGGCAGAAAATTGGAGTATGGTCGGTTATAGCATCCGTAAGGATCCCAGTTGAGATCACATGCTCAGGCCGGGTTGTAAGTAACCAGTCTATAAGGGTACCAGTTCTGGTTGGATTTGGAGTCCTAGTCGGTTCAGTAATCATCTGATGTAAGTTGTAGGTGCTAGACACTGATACCAAGGAACTATGAGCTGGACCCACCAATTTAGGTTAATATCCCCAAGAATTATAACCTCATTTTGGTTTATATTTGAAAATATTGTGTCGAGTAGGTCCTGCAATCCAGTCAAGCCATCAGAAGGGGGATTATAGGCATAAACAATGTGGAGTTTTTTTGCATCTAATGTAACAGTGACATGTAGATGTTCACATGGCACGGAAGAGGCCTGGTCGAGGACAGTTGTTAGGTTGAGGTGAGATCTGTGATAGATGGCCATACCACCACCACGTTTGGTAGTCAACCTATCCCTCCTTATCAGGGAATAGTCAGCTATTGTGCAGAGAGCGTCAGGTACACTGGGTTTTAGCCATGTTTCTGAGAGGCTGAGGATGTCTGGGTTGTATTCTTTCATCCACACCTCAAGTTCATCCTTGTGGCATGTTAGACTCCTGATATTCATGTGAGCAACAAAGAGCCCTTTTCTTGGTAGACCCGAAATGTAGGGGTGTACTGTCTGATGACAGGGCCATTTCTATTGGCTTTCCCCAGGGTTCCATCCTAGGACCCCTGCTGTTTAGCCTGTTCCTTAACCAACTACCATTTGTCTGCTAATCTACAAACGTCATTCTTTTTGCAGACGATGCCATAATCTTTGTGAAAAATAAAACCAGACAGCCTCGCCAGTCTACAACATGACTAACTCAGATCAGTCTTGAGTCTCACAAAATCTCAAGACTTAAATGAAATGAAAACCAAATACATGCTATCTGTCAAGCGATGTAAGCTTGACTCCTCCCTCGCAAATCATATATACCTTCTCTGGTACTCCATTTGAACACATGACCAAATTCAAATACCTAAGAGTGTTTCTCGATAGTATGCTGCCATTTGCCAATCACAACCACTTGAATGAGGCAGTTAATGCTTAAATTGTGTTTTTTTTTTTGTTCTGAAACAGGCAAAACTTCCTTCCCGAAATAAGGAAACTCTAGTCCAGTGTTTTATGTTTAGGATTATCGAGTATGGTATAGTGGTTTGTGGCTTGGTGAGTGATAGTGAGGTGTCCAAGGTTAAAGGCCTCTTGAACAGGGCCTGTCATTTTGCACTGGACCTCAGGGTGGACACCTACTGTACAATGCCTCCGGATGGCTAAAATTCAGCTTACATTAACATTTCCACACCATGGTTATGGGCAAAAAAGTACTGTTTGGGCTACTGTCAACTGTGCTACAGTCTATCTTCAGCTTCATTGAGAAGAAATACTCCACCAGAGGTATGGCACATAACTCTGCAGTGCTGCTTCTCAGGAAATCCAAGCTAGGTCAGAATTCCTTCTCCTTCAGATTCGCCAAAGCATGGAATTCTCATTGGACTTGTTAAGGGGATATGACTCTCTTTCAACCTTCAGAAAGCTTTTAATGGATGTACTTAGTGCCTCTAATAGCTGCAATTGCTTCTAATGTATTATGACATGACAATGTATTCTTTATACTGCTATGTATGGCTCTACCTGTGTAACTGTGTGCTGTGCACTACCCTGTAACACTTGCATATATGTATGTATGTTAATATGTTTTGAATCTAGATCCTTTGAAAATAATCTCGTCTAACGGGTTTTCACAGTAAAAAAATAAACTCAACTAAAAGCAAAAGCAAAAAAAAAACAAAACACTGGTACTCTGGTGAATGGGTCATGGTGGTGAGGGAAAAAGGGTGGCATTCAGGAGGTACAAAGAAATGCAGAGGAAGAAAGACAGGGTGGTGACCAACTAAAACAGAAGGAAGCAGGCAAACCAGTGAGGGGAGCAAAGGTGCAGACACAGGAAATGAAAGCCAGAGGGGTAGCTAAAGGGGATAAAACTTTCTTCAGGTACATAAGCAAGCAGAGGAAAGCAAGGAGATGGACAGAGAGGATAAGGAGGATGACACAGGGAAACTGCTTCGAAGAGGATCAAGAAAAAGCAGACATCCTGAACAGGTATACTAAATCAAGATCATAAAAGATGTTATGCATACAGGCTGGAAGATAAACAAGTAGTTGCAATGTTTTAGTTAAATTTCATTGGACCAGAAAGTACTGTAGGTTGGTCAATCAGTTATAAATGCTGAAAAACAAACAAAAATAAAAATAAACTGGTCCATTACAATAATATTCTAGACTTTTATACTCTTCAAGGGAAGCCAAGGGGACTGCAATAAAGACTGGGACCCTGGAAGAAATAGGCAGATCCAAATATCTGTAAAAAAGGAAAAAATATTTAAAAATTAAAACAACATATGAAATAAAAGAACACGCATAACATACTTTATGATCTTGATTTAGTTTCATATATGTAATGGATTGACAGTAATTAATTGAACATTTTGTTGTCGTCATTGTGACATCACTTATGAAGTACCTACATAGTGGATGTTTGTTTTGCTATTTGCCCCTCTCCCTGATGAAGAGCCTGCATGAGGCTCAAAGCGCTGGAGCTTATCCTGTTCCTGTGATTTTTGCACTTCATTAAACCTCACAGCACTCAGCATTACTTTTCGTTACATGTTCCTTTTTTGCGAATCTTTTTGATGTTCTTTGATATGATTGTTTAGGTGTGCATTAGCTCCTCCAAGTGCCATTAGAAACCTTGCTCTGTGTTCTGATTTTTTGGTTTCTTTGGCTTCTGGTGTTCTGGACGTTATTTAATAGGTTTTTTTATTTCATTGCCATGCTCTCGCCACGTACCTGAGTGGAGTTTATTTAGCTGAGTGCTGTGTTTCTTTTACATTGATGGCTTTTGCCATGGGGCTTTTTTGTTAGTGCTACTGTTGTTTTTTGCAGAACATCCTGGTTTACATTATTTGGGCTTTCCTTTTTTGACTTACACATGTTTCAATATAAGAAAAATAGCAGGACAAGAGGACACAGCATGAGATTAGAGGGAGGCCAATGAAGGGGTAATGTGAGGAAGTTCTTTTTCACAGAAAGGGTGGTGGATGCATGGAATGGCCTACCTCAGGAAGTGGTGGATATGAATACAGTACAGGGCTTCAAATAGGCATGGGATAGGCATAAGGGAGCAATGTAGATGAGTATGAATAAATAGGCCACTGACAGAGCAAAGGCCGATGGCACATTCATAAGGTACAAAAAGAAATGGGCAGACTGGATGGGCTTTATGTTCCTTATCTGCCATCAACTTCTATGTTTCTGTGTTCCATCCTTGCTTGAAGCTGTTCACTGATTTCGCCTGTACCACTTCTTCTGGTAGGTTTTTCTATTTGTCCACCACTCTTTCTGCAAAGAAGTGGAAACATCTCTTTTGACCCTTCCCTCTGTGGGTTTAAGATAGTTCTCTCTTGTCCCTTTAGGTGAACTCAAGGAGAAAAGTTCCTTGGCATCCACCCCATTTATCCCATGCAGGTTCCTGTATGTCGCAATCATGTCGCCCCTTTCCCTCCTTTTTCCAAGGGTGTACATGTTCAAGTCCTGCAGCCTCTACTCATATGTTTTGCCCCCTAGTGCACCATTTTGGTTGCCCTGTACTGTACTGCTTCCATCATGTTGCAGTCTCTCCTCAGGTGTGGACTGCAGTACTCCAGGTGTGGTCATACCAGTGACCTGTACAATGGGGTGCTCACCTTCTGACTGCTAATGCTTATCCCCCTCTGTATGCAACCCATCACTCTGTTTTCCTTGTCTACAGCTCTGTTATAATAACCTGTTGCTTTTAGGCTCTCCAATATCATGCCCCCTAGATCCTTTTCTCCGTGGTGCTTTCTAGCACCACTCTCCCCATTTCATATTGCAATCTTTGGTTCCTCTTCTCAGTATGCATCACTTTACTTTTTTTTTGTATTGATTGTATTGAAGCCTAGTTGTCAGATCTTTGACCAGTTCTCAAACCTGCCCAAAGCCTCTCAGAGTTCCCTTACTCCTTCCCTCGTGTCCACTGTTGCACAGATCTTTGTGCCATCTGCGAAGATCTTGCCCTTGATACCCTCCTGTATGTCACAAATTAATACACTGAAAATGAACAACTCCTGAGATACTCCATTTATCACTTTCTGTACTTCTGAACACTCTCCATTAATTACTACACTTTATGTTCCTCCCCTCCACCAGTTTTCCACCCAAGTTGCCAATTTTTCTCCCACTCATAAGTTCTTTATCTTCTGGACCAGCCTGCTGTGAGAGACTGAGTCAAAGGCCTTGCTGAAATCCAAGTATACCGCATCTGTTGCCTGTCCCCTATCTGCTGCCCTGGACAACTAGACTTCTTTGGCAAGACTTCCCCTTGTGAACCCATGTTATCTGGGGTCCTGTATTCCATTTTCCTCTAGGAAGTCCACCAGTTCCTCTCTTAGTAAAGACTCTATCATTTTTCTCACTATAGACATCAGGCTAACTGGTCTATAGTTCCCTGGTTCATCTTTCCTTTTGCTCTTCTTTAGAGGGACCAAGTTCACAGTCCTGCAGTCCCTAGGGACTACTCCGTGGCCAGCAAGCAGTTGAATGTCTGCAAGTGGCGCTGGTATCACTTCTGCTACCTCCTTCAGCATCCTCAAGTGTAAGCCATCAGGTTAAAACATAACATAAGAAAATCGTTGGCAGATGTGGACCATGCGATCCATCTAGTCTACCCTAGAAACTACCCCGCACCCTATGCCTCCCTAAGGAGGCAGTATAGCGCAGTGGGTTAAGGCTCTGAGCTGCAGATCTGGAGACCTGGGTTTGAATCCCACAGCTGACAAGGTGCATACATTGTGATCCTGAGCAAGTCACTTAGCTTCCTTGTGCTCCCTAGTCGCATCTGGAAACAAGCTTCGGCTTAGTATGCTGCTCCTGGTTAAACAATGTTCCCTTTCCCTATGCAGCCTTTTGTCCTAACTTGTCCTTTGTGTCTGTCCCATGCGAGTTTGAACTCTCTGATTGTCTTTGATGCTACCACCTCCTGGGGCAGGCTGTTCCATAGGTCTGTCACTCTCTCTTTGAGGAAGTACTTCCTGAGGTTGCTTTTGAACCTTCCTCCTACCAGTCTCGTATCATGCCCTTTCATGCATGCTGCCATATTCTGTTGAAATAGATTGCCTCTCTTAGCTGTGTTAAATCCCCTCACATACTTAAATGTTTCAGTCATGTCCCCTCTGTTTCTTCTCTTCTCAAGGGAGTATAGGTTCAGCTGCCCGAGTCTTGCTTCATGTGACCTGTGATGCAGTCATGCACCATTTTAGTAGCGCTTCTCTGCACCATTTCCACAGGTTCCACAGATTTATGTATTTTCAGCCTTAAAAGCTTTTCCAACATCCATTTCTCTATTTTGTTTTACATGTTACTAGATCCCTTGCGTTCCTCCCTTCCCCTCTGAACCCCACATTCTGGCAGAGGCCCAGCCTACTCCCTAGTAAATATGGAACAAAATTATTTAAGTATCTCTACTTTCCCTTTGTCCCTCTCCTCTCGTCCTTCCTCACTCTTCAGTCTCACAGTACCCCCTTTGTCCTTACCATTCTCCCAGACATACCTGAAGTATGCCTTTTCATTTTGATTCATTCCCTTTGCCAGCCATAGTTTGTCTCTGCATTGGTCTCCCTCACCTGCCTGTTGGCTACCTTTGTTGCCACCATGTATTTCTCCCTATCTTGCTCCCATTAGCTTCCCACATACTTTAAGAATGCTTTCCTTTTGGCTCTTGCCACAGTCTTTGCTTTGGGTTTGAATTCCACAGCTGCCTAGGTGCATACTGTGTGATCCTGAGCAAGTCACTTAACTTCCTTGTGCTCCCAAGTTGCATCTGGAAACAAGCTTCAGCTTAGTGTACTACTCCTGGTTAAACAATGTTCCCCTCCCTACTTTGGCAGTAAACCACTTGGACCCCTTGCTCACTTCTATTTGATACCTTCACAATTGAGCTTTCTGCCACTTCTATCATTACCTTTTTTAAATTATTCCCATTTTGCTATTCCACCTGCTCTGTACTTTTAGTGCTTTTTTCCAACTTTTCCCTCATCTTGCTGGAATCTGCTTTTTTAAAGTCCCATACCCTCACTGTGTTTTCCCTGTTGGTGGTCCCTATCTGGACCTCCAGCACAACTGTTCTATGGCTACTGGAACCGAGTGATTCCAGGACTGCTACAGTTTGGATCCTCTCATTGTTGGTGAGCACCAGATCCAGCAGAGCCCTTTCCCATGCCGATCCCAGAATGAGCTAAACTAGGAATGTCTCTTGGCATGCATCCACCAGGCTCTGCTGATTCCTAGTACTTGCAAGAATTGGCACTTTCCTTTCCACTTCTGGCATATTAAAGTCTCCTACTACCACCACCTCCCCTAAATTGGAAGCCATCCTAAATATCTACCCCTGTTCCTTGTCTGCTTCCTGATCCTGACCCGGTAGTCTGTAGACCATCTCAGTCCTGATTTGTTTCCCATTTCCTGTTGCTGCTAGTGTCCACAGGGTTTCTGGTTTAACTGACTCCCCTAGACTGTTTCAGTTGACTCTATTTCATCTTTTAGTTGCAGCACTACTCTTTCTTTCCTGCCCTTTGCTCTGTCCTTCCTAACTGCGAGTTCTCTGGTCATGTCTCATTTGTGGTTTCAGGTTTCTCACAACTCTGTGCCAGTCACCAGGTCAGTGCTGCCTTCTGTGACCATCCCCTGAAGTTCTGGCATTTTGTTGCCAAGACTTCTTGCATTGGTGCATATCATCTTCCAACATTTATCCTTGCCCCCTCTTTTTATATTAGCTCGCTCATGCGCAGCCAACATATTGCAGTAGTAGCAGATTTGGAGGCACGGTCACTGTTGGGTGAATGCAAGGCACGCATCAGTAGGCAAGTCCCTCATTCCCCAAAAAGCCTGCATGCTGGCACCACACCATGCATACATAATGTGGCGAGCACATCTAAGGAAAGGTCTACTGCAATGCGAGCAAAGCTCGTCTTATGCAGCGGACCTCCTGACGTGCTTTCCCTGGTCAGAAAAATTTTTTAACATGGTGGCACACTGCCTGCCATAATGCCAACTTTGGGGGTGCCCAATCCCTCTGTTGGCATGCCCTGCCCCAATGTATGTGCTGACAGGGGAGCCCTCCCATCGGCATAATACACCCCCATTTGTTATGTGCCAGGGGTGCCTAATCCCTCGGCTCTTGCCCCTCCCAGCTTGCTAGTGCCGATGGAGGTGCCTAACCTCCGTCGCCAGCATCCCCCCAAAACACATAGGAGCCCACCCTAGCATACAAAATCCCTGAAAAATAAAAGCGTCCCTTTTTTTTTGTAACCTGTAAAAAAAAAAAAGAAAACGGTCCCCGAGGTCTCCCTGCCCCATCCCACAACTCGTGCCCACCCTGTGCGCACCCTGCCTCCACACACACACACACACACACACACACACACACACCCTCACCCCATACTTACCTCCAGAGTCTGGCGCGATGATCTTCGGTGGACCGGGAACACGTCTGCACTCTTCAGAGTTGACCGCGAACTGAAGAAATGCCGGTAAGCTGTATAATGGCATAAATAAGTTTTTTTCAACTTTGGTGCATATCTTGGGCATTTTTAGAATTTTTGTACCAAATTTTCAACATGGGGTTATTGGGACCCCTCCTCTTCTGAATTCAGTCACTGTCATGGCGTTCTTCAGTCCCAAAGGTGATTTCGCAGTCACTGTGCGGAATCACCTTTCAAGACCAAGTAACAAATGACAGTGCCACTATTCATGAAGGGGCTCTCAAAAGCCTATGTTGCAAATTTGGTGAAAAAATCCCCAAAATGGCTGTTTTACAAGCGTGCGTTGCGCTGTTTTCACGCATGCTTGTAAATTCATGAATTTGTAATATTTTCACTCCAGATTTTCAAAATTGGCATTTTTTCATACCTCTTGAAGAACAGTACAGCTGTCAATTACATATCCTGGCCGAAATGTGTTTTTGCATGTCTGGCGCAGAATAGCACGGTCACTGTGCGAAATCAATTTTTGGGACAGTTTGATGAAATGACGGTGACACTGTTCATGAGCAGAGGTCCTAAAATGCCTATGTTGAAAATCTGGTGCTGAAAGTCCGTAAAATGATTGTGTTATAAGTGTGCATTGCACAGTTTCCACGCACCCTTGTAACTTCGCAAATTTGCAATATTTCCATGCCAGATTTTCAACACTGGCATTTTTTCACACCTCCTTATGAACAGTATAGCTGTCACTTTTCATATCCTACCCAAAATGTGTTTCCGCACCTGTGGTGCACAACGGCATAGTCACTGTGGGAAATCAACTTTTGGGACAGAGTAACAAAATCACAGTGCCACTGTTCATGAGGGGAGGTCCCAAAATGCCTATGTTAAAAATGTGGCTAACTAAACTTCCAAAAATAATTGGGTTACAGATGTGTGTTGCGCAGTTTCTATGCATGCTCATGACTTCACCAATTTTTCATATTTTCACTCCAGATTTTCAATGTTGCCATTTTTTTACGCCTCCTCATGAACAATACAGTTGTAATTTTCCACACCCTGCCCAAAATGTGTTTTCGTCCCTGTGTTGCCAAATGGCATAGCTGCTGTGCAAAACCACCTTTCAGCTAACAAACTGATTGTGCTGCTTTTCATGAGGTGGGCTCACAAAAAGCCCATGTTGAAAAATTTTGGAGTGAAGATACCAACACACACCTACAGTGTTAGGGTTTCCAACTGTAGCACCCCACCCTGTAGAGACTGACAGGCGTCAGGGGTGTGACTTGGGATCATCGGCTGTAATGCTCACGCCATTCCACCCCTACCCCCACCCTGCAGCCAGTGACAGGCATTGTGGTGAGCCTTGCACTGTTCGACTACAAATTTCACCCCATTCTCCTATACTGCACCCACCTCAGCGTATTTCCTTATGGAATGGGGTAAGTATAACGCCCAAAGACCTCAAAGCACGCCACAACACTTGTCCGTGTCTACAGGGTAGGGTGAGGTACAATGGCATGAGCATTATAGCTGACGACCCAAAGGCACACCCCAATGCCTGTCTGTCTCTACAGGGTTGTGGTGGGGTTGGTGTCTCTTCAGTACTTCACTGCCATTGCTATTATGCATCTCTAACTCCAGCACTACCAATGCCATCGCCAGTGAGACAACATTCGGCATTGACAAATGCTTGTTTCCTTTTATTTGGGTATGTTTAAGTCTGCTGTATTGGTCAATGGGGGGAGGCCAGAAAGCTTCTCCCCCCCCCCTTTTGTGACACCTTATGTGTACCTTATATTTTCGTAAACTATCCAACAGGTCTGTATAAAAAGCACTTGACTATCCCCAACTGACCTCATTTATAGTGCCTTTGTTTATGATATAGTGCTTACCATGACAACAGTCTGTGATGTCACAGACAGTAATTGTGAGGTCTGTTAGTGACAGTTAAATGCTTTTTGAAAGGCACAGTAAGAAAGGTGGAGTCTTCAGGCTGCTTTGGTTCATAGATGACACTCAGCTGGCCAGGGTGGTGGGCTCCCTTGAAGATGTATTCAGACTCCAAGAGGACCCGAACAATTTGGATGGTTGGTCTGACCCCAGAGCAAAATGCAAGATACTGCACTTGGGATGGAAAAACAGAGGTGGGACACACACACTGTGCGGTTCCCCTTGCTGTAGTTAATGAAGAAAAGGGCCTGGGTCATAAAAGACAAGTGGCTAAAGCAATACGAAAAAGAAGGTGACCAGTAGAGAATGGGCAGTAATTCTCCTGCCACTTTAGAAGGCCCTGGTCAGCCCCCACCTAGAGTAGTGCATGTAGTTCTGGTCTCCTCAGAACAAAAAGGACATTGAGTCAGTTGAGAGGATGCAAATTAGAACCACCAAAGTGATCAGGGTATGGGGAACAAAAACTATGAGGAGAGGCTGGAGGTTCTTAACAGTTCACCCTAGAGAAAGAGACTGGTGACGTGATCTCAGTCTTTTGCACTCATAGGTATTAGCAACATTGAACAGTCAGAGATGTTTGATCAGGTATCTGGCAACAAACCCTGAAGTTTAGGGGTGGGATGGGGGTGAATTCAAGGATAAGGTTAGGAGACCATTTTTCTCCAGAGGGTTGGGGAACCTATGGAACAGCCTACCAGCAAAGACAGTGAACAAGAAGACAGTAAGTTGGGACAAATTCTTGCCTATCAAGGTCATTGCCAGGTATCCTGAGTGGTAGAGTGGGTAGGGGATCCCTACAAATGGGTATGTGTTTATACAGCATACTTATTTCATTCCTGCTTGTGAAGTACCATCTCTTGTTACTGACACCCTGTTCCCACAGCAGTCACTGGTTTGCGGCTTCTAGTCCCATTCACGCAGCATCTTTCCAGTCCCTCCTCCAAACACATATGCACTCTGCTGTGGCAGTTTAAAATTAAAGCCATCACGAGCCCTGGACTTGTTGATGATCTCCTGTATGTATGTTCAGAAGAGCCTCTGGTCAAAAGTTGTTTTCTGCATGATGTTTCTATTTTAATGCTGGTTAATGAACTGTATGCGATCATTAGTGAGGGCGTCTCTCGACAGTGCCATTTTTACCTCAGACGTTGACTGGCTGTTACTGTACATGACCGTTACAGAAAAGCTGGCTGGTGCTTGGAATGAGGATTTAGCAGCATGAGGAGAGTATTCTGATTTATTTAGTTTTTGTTGACCGGGAAGGAGGACTAGACAGTTCTTTGCCTATTTTCAGCCTCGTCCCAGGAAGGATGGGGATACAGATGGATGCCAACTGACACCGAACCAGATTTTAAGCTATTGGTGGTATTTTTTTTTTAATCATGTCACTGTTTGTACACCTGCTGTGGTGACTTACCGGCAGGGGCATCCAGCCGCTGGCCCTGCCCGCTGGGAGAACAGCAGGCTCACTCTCATGATGGGGAGTCTGGTACAGCCATCACCAACTCGCTGCATAGCCGAGCCGGCCCCAGACCCCCCAGCACGATTCCATGACAGTCCTCCCAGCAGCACAGGGCGCGGCCATCAAGCTGCTCAGTCGCGCCCAGCCATTTTTTCATCCAGTAGATCCCTCAATGGAACACGGACATGCAGTGACGTCATGCACTACGTGCAGATGTCCGCTGCACTCCCCCTCTGCTAACACCTGCATCTGCAGTGACCCCGGGCATCCCCAGGGGCCGCCGCAGTGATGTGTGCTTCCCCAGCCCAACCCAGGACTAGGAGAGCTGTCAGCAGACATTCGATTCTAGTCCTCCCCTGCCGACCCGAGCTCTTCCCAAACCCGGGTCGCTGGTGTGATGCGAGGTGTGTCGTCCAGTGCCTCAACCCTCAGCGCCACTGGGCCAGCTTTGTTGGTGGTATTTTTAGTGAATGGAGGACATTTGGCCAGAACACCAGGGAAATTAATATACTAACATACATATTAAAAAGCCAGCAGAATAGGCCCTATGGTCTATCAAGTCTGCTTGATGAACAGTTCTTTCCCAGGGCACCGTTTTTAGCCCCTCCACCCCCCCAGCGGGGCTCTGGGATGCACCCCCCCATACCTCTCCCAGCCTTTCTTGAACCCCTCCACAGTTGTAGCAGCCACCAACTCCCGGGCAGCGCATTCCAGGGCTCCACCACCCTCTCTACTCTTTTTGAGGAGTGCCATGGAATCTTTAACTACCACCAGAACAGGCAGATGGGACCTCGGTTTAACATCTCATCCGAAAGATGGCAACTCAGTAGTGCAGCACCCCCCCATGCTGCACTGCAGTGTCAGTATTAGGATTTAACCCAAGTGCCTGAAGTTGGGATAGAACCCACAGCCTTCTGATCTTCCGGCCTCAGAGGCGAGTGTGCAACCTGCTGAGCCACTAATACTGTTGTTGGCAACTTGCAATGATAGTATTACAAGTTACCAATGATAGTGTTATGAAAATGATAACTTCACAGCTGTGGCATTGTAAGTTTTTTTTGTATGGGTTTTCTGTTCCATTACAAGGCTTTTTCATATATTATAGTGTAAACAAAAGACATTATTTACTGGTGACACCATACTTAGGGCAGTGGGTGAAGTAGAAGCAGCATTCTGGATCCGGCTGGTATCTCAAGAGAGGTGATTTGCCTTCCTGGATCACAGGTTGCAAGAATGCTATCCAGGATCAAGCAGTGTAGCTGGAGGGTGGAGCAGATAGTTGGCATCAGAGATAGTATGAATAACATTGGTTGCACCATGTCTCAAGGACATGAAGAGTTCATATATGGAATTAGGAATGTTCATAAGGGGAAAGGTACACAGAGAGAGTACAACTGAGATCTGCTCAGTCCTGGTGGCTAGTGATGAGTGACAGCACACCATTAGGCAGAGAAGTGCTTGTCAAAGGGTCTACTACATGAGGGAGGGCTACCTTTTTCTGGCTAACTGGAGGGCATTCTGGGACAAGAAATGCATGTTTGTCAGGAATGGGCTGCAACTGTGCTAGGAGGGATTAGGGTGCTGGCCAGACTACTGGACAGGGCAGTTAGGAGAATTTACACTTGAGTATCAAGGAGGAGTGAGCTGGTACAAGGGTTCACTAAGGGCAAGAGGCAGACACAGGGGATCAGACTGTGCTTTGAGTGTGGCTCATAAGACTTCAACACGTACCAGTGTGGAAATGTAGAAGTGCCCCAGGAAATGTAAACTGTCGGCCTAGCTCACATTTCCAGAAGAGTAATAGCTGGACCATTATTCCTAGATCAGGTACATTAATAACGTATGTCATACCAATCCCTTTTTATAGTTTTAGGCTGCATTTTTCCTCCTTTCTTGAAAGATGCTCTTTTTGCTATGTTTTTGAGTCTACTTTAGCATTCGTTTAATTTGTTTTTCTTTTTCTGTGGAGCTTTTTCTCCCAGCCTTTGTCTTCTTCCAGGGAGATACCCTGTTCACATGGATAAACCCCAATCAGGCCTGTTAGCCCCTTCTCCTCTACAGGACCAAGCTCAGTCAGGCATTTCCCACAGGTCTGCCCCCATGGTGGTGGTCCCAGCAGGAGGGCCACCCCCGGCAGTCAACTTTGTGGACTATGATACTGCACTGCTGGCACTAGGACTCAGAGGATTCCTCAAGCCAGGTCCTGGCTGTCATATAGATGTCTCCCTCTCCCTCTCTTGAAGCCAGTCACCTCATTCACTGTACCTCCTTTATCTCTAAATACTGGCTAGGCTCTATCCCCTCCTACCTTACCCTCTCTCCTCTCCCCTTCCTCACCTTCCTCCTACACCCTTCGCAGCTCTGGCTATCATTCCCTTGCACTCCCTTCAAGGAAATCCCTAGTTGGCCAGGCTGCTTTCTACTACCACTTCCTCAAACTATGGAATTCTCTTCCTCTAAACATCTGCTCTGCCTCTTCCCAACACTCACTCTCCTCTCTTCTCCATGACTTCACTTCTCGGATCTGCAATTACACCTGATACCTGTCCCTGTTCCATTACTCACTACCTGTTTCCCCGGGCCCTCCATTCCCCCTGATCTACACTTGACTATCCCCCTTATATTTCTCCACCTATGGCAACAAGCCCTATCTCCTACTGTTATCCCCCATTGCCTCTGCACTTTGAATTGTACTTCCCTGAAACTTCCTTGAAACCTCTTCCTTGCATATTTTGCATTTTGCGCTTTATTTATATCTCCTTGATACTCCCTGGATTGCATTCATTTCCTTATCCTTGCATAAACTGCACAAATTGCAAAATGTGCTTATTGATTGCAGCTTAATATATCTCTATGATGCTTAGTTTTTACCTGCTATGTAATTATTGTTATTCATCACCCTCCTTTCCCACCTTCCCCCAGGACGCATCTGAAAACAAGCTGCTATCAGCTTAGTATGTCTTTCCCAGTGAAACCTTTGAAATAAATAAATAGTAATGTGAGACTTTAACCCTGGTTTTTCACCTCTGCTCCTTCCAGCACACCAGGAGTGGATGTAATCCCTGTCGGCCTCAGCTGCACACTGCAATGCCCTGTGGAGGGCACAAGCTGCCATGGCCTACTGCAGGGGTCTTTGTGGCACTAATGTCCAACACCTTTCCTCCTTATCCACAGTGCATTGCCAGGTGGCAGCTACTGCAGCCAGGCCTGCCTCCTGGTGCAGTGACCCAAGCTGATTCCCTAGCTCAGGTCACCTGCACAGTAGTGCGACAAGCTTCTGCAGAACCATCAGGATGGCCCTCATTTCTTTTACATTTTAAAGCACTGCAGGTAGGACCCGCTCGCCAGCCCAGTGGTAGAGGAACCGCTCATGACGCTGGTGATCTGGATTCATGAAGGAACCAGGGTCATTGGGGGGGGGCAGCCAGGAAGAGAGGAGGATTAAACACCCCATAGGTTGCTTTCCTCCTCCTCTGGGGTCGGAGGGTCGCTGCCTCGGCTGCAGCTCTACCACTGGGGTGAAGATGGATGACAGTGCAGCAGAAGTACTGCAGGGAGGGTGATGCTGGCCAAGTTCCACACGAGCATGTATTCCTTGCTCATGCCTGGGACTCTGTGTGCACCTGACGTCCAGAAGGAAGGGACTCAAAATACAGATACAAACCCTGGTGTACGCAGGATGCCCAGTGATGTGTGTGGATCCTGCCGCTTACCACCAGCTGCTCCTCTACCATGGATTTCCCTGCCTCCATACTCAGGAGGCAGCAGGCAGTACTGCCGAGCTGTGGCCAAGCCTGACCTTGGGGGTTAAGTTAGGGGGCAATGGAGGAGGTTGGTGCTGGAATGCATGGAGATGAGGCTGAGCCTGGCCAAGGGGATTAGGACAGCACTAATGAGAAGGGACAGAAAGAATAAATTGTCCCCAAAAAAAGTCCTGTAAGTACTTTGCTATGGGGAAACTCATTTCTGGTATCAGCAGTTATCTTGTAGCAAATGTATTCGACACTACTGCCACTGGCATAGTTTAGTGTTCTATGGCTGATCCACATTGAAAAAGTCTACTGTAGGGAATTGCGGAGTACAAATGCTGTAAAATGGTGGGGAGGGGGGAATGACTCAGTTGGCAGATTTACTGAAGCTGCAATTCTGAATGTCAGGGAAGAAAAATAATAATAAGCTAATTAGTAACAGGGAACTTTGTTCCACACAGTAGTTGTGGGGATAGATAGATGATTGTTCCCCTTTCACCTCTGGTGCTTAATTTAGCTGTAATCTCTTCATAACCTAGCTACCTGTGCTGTTTGAAACTTTGAACCACCCTGGGCACCATGTGACAGGAACACTCTCTCCTTCTCCCTCTCGTGGATTGTAAAGCATTTGGAGATACGGTTTGTATGAAAACAATAATGCTTTATAAAAGCGTATTCCTTTTCTGTTCAGTGATCGTACAAGTTGGACATTATTCATGTTTTATTTAGCTTTTGTTAACCGGGTAGGTACACTAGACAAGTATGATGCCTATTTTCAGGAATGACCTCGGAGAGTACAACAGATAATACAAAAACTTCAGAACAGATGAGTCAACAGTCCATGTCCTAGAGATAATCTGAGGCCAAAGGCCAGTTCATTCATCAGCATGGAACAGAGATTGTTGTCAAGTTTATCATTCACCCAGTTCAGTTACTGCCATTATCTTCTGGGGTGTTTGAGTATATTGACTCTCGGTCACCCCCGTGGTTTAGTTAAAGCTTTTCACTGGTTCTGTTTATGTTCTAGTCTGCTGTCTTTCCACTTATGTAGTATTGAACTCTGACCTGTTTTGCCTAAATTGTTATTGCCTTATATCATTCTTCCTAATTGCATTTTTTTTGCATGTCATCTCCCAGACTATGCCTGAAAATAGGCATCTGTTTATTTATTTATTTATTGAAATGCTTCACCAGGAAGGCACACTGAACAACAAGTTGCTCGTCTCCCAATGCATCCTGGGGGACAGGGAACAGGGAAGACGTATGCAGATAAACAACGTACAAGTACAAGTAAAAGAGCAAGAGCAGTGTATACACTTTGGGTTACAGAGGTTAAGTACTACATGAGTGCATCATAATAACCACAATAATAAAAACAATAGATGCTAAGAAAGGTTCGACTGTAACAGTAGATAATTAAAAGTACTAGCATAGAGCTTTACCTAAGAGTAAAAACACTAAGGGGGAAGGAAGAGAAGGAATGGAGCAGGGAGAAAATTGAGGGGGCACAGGTATAGGAAAAGAATAGGGAACAAGGGAAACAGTGGGGACGGATAGACAGTAGTAGGAATAATAGTGTCTATATGGGTAATAAATTTAGGAGGTGAGGAGTTTGCCTAGTGTACTTACCTGTCAACAAAAACTAACTAAATAAATTAATAAATAAATGTTATGGTGGCAAAGTAGTGCCACTATAATTAAGGTTGAGAAGGCACGTATATGCTAACCCTGATATTTGCACCTCAATACCGCAGCCATCCACAGATGGAATAACCTGAAATTTGGCATTCCAGTTTTCTCAGGCCAAGGATCTCTGCATCCTGAAGTTTTGGTAACCATTGTTAGGTGGTTTTGAATGTTCTGGAGGGTTGAAAATGTGGTAAATCTTTTTTTTTTTTCAACTTTTTATTTATAAATTATGATATACATAAAGTATTACATAAAATGACCACAAAGGGTACACAAACCCCTGAACTGTATGTACACAAACACAATGAATATACAGTGCCATCTATAAGGTAACTACATCCATACAGTCTTAGGAATCCTACTAACATTTAGCCAAGAGTACAGTTTGATATGATTATTAATACCTCTCAACTGTCCCTGATTTTGCCTCAAACTTTTACTCTGTCCCTCCTAAAATTTGTGTTTCCTTAGCTAAACAGTGGGAATTGTAAGCACAAAATAATGTCAAGCATTAAAGTTGCAGACTTGTTCTTCTTTAGAAAATGCAATTTGTGCTAAGCCCCTTATTCCATCAGCTTTCTGGGTGGATATCTCTAATTTTGAAGATGTGTCCCTGATTTTGGTCTTCTGTCCCTGATTTTTGTTAAGCCTTGTCCCTGATTTATGAGGCAGGAGGTTGAGAGGTATGTTAGGTAGGTTGTTTACACTCTCACCAATTCTTTAGCGAAAGAATCACCCCGCCTTATATACCACATCTCTAACAGAACTAGTGCTCGGAGGGAACTTAAACTGAAGCACAAGTGGTAATTTTAAGTAAAAGAAGGCCTGGGCTCAGTTATGTCATATGGTTAGCCCACAGTCCTAGGCAAGACGAGGCATCCTTGCCCTGTGGGTAACAGGACTTGTGAAAGGATATTCATTACGTTCGCCAACTGAATAGGTGAAATTCTCACCATCAATAACAGGTTCACTCTGCTAACAATACTTGTGTCAAAAAATAACAGGTAGAACAGCAAACACAGTGTAATACATCTTTAATCTTAACTTCTGAAGCTGTCATCCCTTATATTATGCCCTTACTAATTACTAGTAGGAACAACCCCCCTTAACAGGTCATTCAAGCATAGGTGATTTGCACCTCAAATTAGTATTAATTATAAAGTGGAGGTATAGAACGGGTGGTGGACAAGTGGAACACCCTCCCAGAGGAAGTGGTGGGGGCTGAAACAATCACGGGATTTAAGAATGTATGGGATAGACATAAAGGAATTCTGGAGGTCAGGGGTAAGGGGCAACAGACTTCTAGGAAAACATAAACTGAACTTACAAGCTCAAATGGGCAGACTGGGTGGGCCATATGCCCTTATCTGCCGACACTGTCTATGTATCTATGTACATATCTATGTATATGTTTCATAGAACAGGGTTATCGAATAAGAATAATTCGGGCAAACAGTACATAACCCTTCATCCTCATTGGAATCAGCTGGAATAGGGTGTTTTTTTATAAGCAGTCTCTCCGCAAACACAGCTACAGATTCAGGGTCTATAAAGACATGCGTTTTGCAATCATGACACACTTGTAAGCGAGCAGGATAATTAAGTTGTGCGTCGACCCTGTTCTGTAGTAAGTTTTTTTTTAATCTTTTGAAGTTCTTTTTTTCGAGTTTGGGTCAACGTGGATAAGTCTGGAAAGAAGGCTAGCCTGCTGCCTTCCCATTCTATATCCCCTCATCAACGTGCAGCCTGCAGTAAGGCAGTTCTGGCCTCTGGTGGAGAAAGCGTAATGATCGCAGTAAGTGGTCTCCTGGAAGGACCCCCTTGTGGCTTAGCTAGTTGGGAAATAGTAAAGGCTTTGGTGATGGTAACTGAGGAGTCAGAAGGTAGGAGTTGTAGATCTTTAAAAATCAGTCTGTTCACTTCTTTTATTAGCTCAGATTGCGCTCCGAAACGGGGTGGGAACCCCACCATATGGACATTGGCCTGGCACTATACATTTTCCAGGCCCTCTATTTTGTTCTTCAGGAATGCCAGGTCCCACACGTAAGTGGCATTTTGCTCATTTTGCCTGGCGTTAGCTGCCTGCAAGTCCAGAATTGCAGCCGAGTTGCCAGCAATTTTGGTGTCCATTTCTGACAGTTTGGCCTCGACAGCTGCTAACCTTTTGTTGGTTTTATCCCCTGTTGCTTGAATTTTATTCAGCATGGCTAAGATTTGGGACATCGGGAGCTCCGGAGTTACTGTACTGCTCTGTGCTGTAGGCCCTTGATGCTTTGAGGAGCTAGCAGAGGCGAGGTAGGCATCCAGGTTCTGAGACGCATGCCTTGCATCTTTTTTTGGGCTCATTTTAATCCTCTGCAGTTCTGATGTAGGATAGGCACTTTGGCAATTAATTGTAGTAGAATTTTACCATTGTTTGCCCTATTTAGTAGTTTGTCCCACGGAGCTCTTAAAGTTTTGCTGCCGCCATGTTGCTGCTCCACAGCACCCCCTTCCCTCATAAATATGTTTTTTTAAGAACTTTCTTCACTCAAAAATGGCTGAGAGTTGAAATCTGACATTTTCAGGTTAGCCAGAATCTGGCCCAGGGGTATTTCTTCACTACTGCATGTGGTGTGCCTGAGAAATATGTAGATTTAAAATTTTTAACGAAACAGCTTTCTGCTTTTGTGCTTATGCAGTTCAGTTTGCCATAGATTTTTCACAAGGTATTTTTTAGGGAGGTAAAAGGTGGCCCAATTTTTTGTGACATTACACTTTCCCTTTTGTGAGTCTTTGCGGTCACAAAGGTGGGAAAAACAGGAAATGTTTGCACATTAAAAACAAAAAAACAGTTGGGACCTTATGCTTTTGTGACTCGTAACCTCTTTTTGTGACATAGAACTACCACTTTTGTGAGACTTTATAGCAAAAAGCTAGAAAATTACAGAAGGCATAGCCACTTAGTATATAAAAGCAATCTACAGGTCTGGGGCCATGCCCAGTTGTTCAGCTGCTTTGCTTATGGCCTGCATGCCTGATGCTGTGTCTGCTTTGTGCACCATACACAAAGCAAAGCTGGAAAAATACAGAAGGCTTAGCTGCTTGGTGTATGACCCACAGGGCCATATGCAAAATGAGCCACAGGTCTGGGGCCATGTCCGCTTGTTCAGCTACTTTGTTTATGGCCTACAGGGCTATGTCTAAAGTAAGCTGCAGGTCTAGGGCATGCCATATGATGCACCTGCAGGGCCATTTGCAAAACAAGCTACTTTGTAACATGGGACTGAATAGGAGACTGAAATGGAGAACAGCGACTGGTGTAAACTGGTCAGCTGACCGAAAATCAGCGGGTATTAATCCAGCGGTAGAGCCCACTGCTGCAGTACTTATAATGGCCACAACAGAAAATGCAAAGTGGCACGCTGGTAGAGCGCGCTCAAGCAGGTCTCTGAAAGGAGCGATGTTGCCACGGGGGGAAAGCAGAGGAACGAGCAGTAGACAGCAGTGTCTCCACGACAGAATCACACGCATTATGCAAATGACGCGCGGCGATGTGAAAAGCAGCAGACAGAAACGGCAACCGGTCGCACAGGAAAAGACTTTCTGGACGTTTGGCCGCATCGATATGCCTTGAACCGCAAGTAACTGTAGGAATTGACAGCACAGTAACAAATAATAACCTTGTGTTTGTAACAGAAAAATAATGACGATAGCAATAAATGTTGTGTTTAGAAGCAAAGTACGCCTCAGGATTTATTGGATGACGCAGTCCATGCATGTCAGTAGAAGAACTACACACGTCCACAATCTAGAAAATTTCCAGCATTTGCACCCATGTTACAAGTGCATTTATCCCCTCCAGCGTGGGGCTCTAGCGGTGGATTAATGCCCGGTGGGTGGTTGAAGCCTCGGCCTTTGGCCCGCACCTAACCCCTCAAGATCCGGACATTAATCCACCGATAGACCTCTTCTCTGTCGGGGATTAATGCTACATAACTATCTGTTTCAAAACAACAGAAAATTCATTGCAGAAGACTGCTTTATTAGAGAAGTTAGGGTTTGTTGTTTAATTAAAAAAGTGAGGAAATGGGATGTTAGGCTTTCTTGGCCTCTGACTCCGCCCACCTCCATCCACCACCCCTGTGTAAACTACCACAGTGAATGCCAAAGCACAACCCAGGTTTAATAATATGTTTTAACATCATAAATTAATCCCATAGGACGAGGAATATAGCCACACACCATGACAAACACTGCATTTGTATGTTGTGAGACAAAAGGCCGCTGGATACAGGCCTATGGCAATGTGTGTGACAGTACAGCTGCTTTGCGAGGACCCACAGGGCCATTTGCTAGGCCTGTTACAGGATAGAGCAAATGCGTGGTGCGGTGGTGCAGCTGCTTTGCAACAGACCCGTGGGAGTGTATATGATAGGTCAGCAGCTTCAAGGCCATTTGCTTAGCCCGCTATAGGTCAGGGCAATGTGTGTGATGGTGTAGCTGCTTTTTTTGAGTGGCCCACAGTGCTATTTGCACAGCCCACTACAGGAATGGGGCATGTGTGTAATAAGGCAGCTGCTCTGCAAAGCACGCTACAGGTCTAAGGTAATTTGTGTGATGATGTAACTGCAGGCAATTTGTAAAGCACGCTACAGGTCCAGGGTAATTTGTGTGCTGGTGTGGCTGCTTCATGAGGGGCCGAGCCACTACAGGACACTTGCAAAGCCTGATACAGGTCCTGGACAATATGTGTGTGATGATGATGCAGCAGCTACTAGCTACTACTGGAGTCTGCTACAGCCTGAGACAATATCTATGATGGTTGAGCTGCTTCACAATTGAAGCACCTACACCATTACACATTGGCCCTGTGGGCTACTTGCAAAGACCGCAAGTGAACAATGCAAATTACACACTCAAACTCAATTCTGGTACTTCTGTTTAAACCAGACAAACTGGGTAAAACACTGGAGCAAAAAAACAATGAAAATATAGCGCACACACCAGCACTTGGATATTTTGTTAGGTAGGGACAGTATTCTTATTCAAACCTCCATGTTGAGGCACACTGTTGTGAAGGACTCTCAGGAACAGGGTGCCTGTCCAAGAACTAGTGTGTGCACCATTATTATTTTTTTTTTTTTACAATTTGTTTTTATTTGTGTTTTTTTTTCTCCCCTGTCCGGGACCCCGGCAGACACGCGCGTGCATGTGGAGGTGCACATATGTGCCGGATACCATTCCGCCCCATCCCTGGCAATCGCCTGCCACTCCCTCTCCTAATGCTTCCAACTGGACCGCCACCCAATGAGAGCGGAACTACAGGGGAGGGGCAAGCAACCTCCTCTGGGAGAGGAAAGCTGCCTTTCGACTGCTTAATCCTGCTCCCTCCCTCCCTCCCCCACCATGCTGGCTCCCTGATGACCCAAGGTCATTCCCAGGCGAGGGTCACCAGCACAACGCGAGGTAAGGCATTCAGCGCCTCAGCACTTAGTGCCACCGGGCCACTTGTGCACTGTTTTTTATTGGCTTTTTTTTTTTTTTGGCTCCAGGGCCACTTGCGAGGCAGCTGCGCTGTTGCACGCATCTCCCCAGACCTGTATCCTGTGACCTTATATATCACAACATATTAGTGTAGTATTTGCCATGGGGTGTAATTGTATTCATCATACTATGTTTTTTATTTATGATGTTAAAGTATTTGTATAAAATTTGGTTATGAATTGGCATTCAATTCTGTGGAGTTCACAGGGATGGTGGATGGTGGGTAGAGTCAGGGTACAAAAAAACCCATTGACATTGGCTTCCTTCTTTCACTTTGATAATAAACCCCAACTTGTGCATTAGTATAGTAACATAATGACAGCATGGTGTGTGTTCATTGGAACACATAGGCACTGCAACGTGATGAGACAAAAAGTCACATACCCCACCCGCAACCCTGCACCCTGCAGACAGGTACGTCCATACCAGCATTCACCAACACCAGCCACTTATCCATGGTTCCTCCCCCCCAGCATGCAGGACTCTACAGGGCGGCCGGGGGAGGAGTCATCATCCCGGGTGGGTATCCAATGGGATACCCCCCTGGGACCCTTAATGGATCCCACTAATAGGGAAGCATGGATCTGGGTCTGTGCGTGCCGATTGCAGACACCTGGACCCACGCTGCACCATCCCATCCCAGTGCTGCCGCTCCCAAAACTGCTGAATGCTCACCTTTCCAGCTGCCCCCTATGCCTCCTGCTGCCCAGCGGTCAGGGGCAGCACAATATGCCCTGTCCCAGTCCCCCAGCGGCCGGAAGCCTGTGTCCATGGGAGCGCACAGCAGGTTATGGCAGGGACCACCCTGGCGTACCCTGCGCCACCCTTCACACCCATGCGGCCAGCACTACATGGGTTAGTGGATACTGTGTAGTGCTGGCACGCCCCTGGAACGCCACCAGCGCAGAGCTGTCTGCGGATGTGGGGGATCGGGTGCGGTGGGTCTGCATGTCCCCCCTCTGAGCATGCTGCATGGGGGTTGCAGTGGGTGCAGAGTGGCTGCGTGCTCCAGATACGCGCACATATCCACTTCACCCTATTCGTGCACAGGACCCAGAAATTGTAGACCATGTGGTAGTAAGTGCATATTGGCATTGTTGATGACCTGGTTTGTCCAGTCAAGGAACAGTATTTGTAGCAGCCATCCTGATCCATTACAGAGATATATTATTCTGGCACAGAAGCACCAGTATACAGTAGTTAGGGTTGAATGACAGTTTCTATGTTAAACCCTAATTTTGCAACTTAATATTGTTTGGCAGCGTTTGCTGAATTGGCTGAAATTTTGAATGCATTGTCTAGTAGGCATGGTCTGAATATGTGGAAGCTTTTGTGACGGCAGCATGTGTGATTTCAGAGATCTGCATATGTCATTTTCCTGTAGATGTCTAATTTTTTTCCAATACTTAGGGTTTTGGTTTTGCTCTCACATGCAGCCTACACAGAATGGAATTTTTTCCCCAAAACATTCACAGTAGAAGCATGCTGTATCAAGGTAGTGCCATTGGAAGGGTTTCTGAAAAAAATTTGAAGGATTCCAGAGTTATAAGGACTTAAAGTTATTTTTTTTTTTACTGTTTGAGTATGCTCAGTAAGGTTTTTTGGGATAATGTTCTGATGTTGCAAGACCATTTTTGGTTTCTCACCACTTGCTTCTCACAACACAGTTTTTTTTTTCCTGTCGTGACAGCTGCCATCTTGTTCTACCCAAACTAAAAAACATGGAAAATACATACAAAGGGTGTATTTTTGAAAAACAAACACCTGAACCTAGCTAAATGGAACCTATTTAGCTAGACTCTGGTGTTTGGTTTTTAAAAGAACATCCACAAATACCTTTTCTGGTCATCCCAAAATCCAGGGTGCCCAACTTAATGAGAGAAGCCATTCTCCCGTGTTCTCTGTATGAGAACAGCAGGAGTTTCTTGACATCCATAGATGAAGACCTGCTGTCTGCTTCTGTGCCAGCAGTAAGCCAGCGATCTCTCTCTCTCTCTCTTTTTTTTTTTTAATTCCCTCCCTCTCAAATAGTTTTTTTCCAATTTATTTCTTTATTAAGGAGTTTAAACAGTAACAAACAAAATGAGACAAACAATAACAATGCCACCAAAATACTGTGATCATAACTTCCAGAGATAAGAAAGAACAAGAAATAGAACACGTTCTTCAACACCACCCTATCCCAGGAAGCACCTAAACAGGAAGATTATAAATAAACATATAAGATTTACATAAACAATAAGTTAATAGTCATAAATCGTCAAAGATAATATACTAAAGTACAAAATAGGGTTTCTTTCCCATAATGTCTATCACCCATCTACGCTAATGGATCTCAAAGAATGAGTATTTATTATGAAGTTTAGATGTGATTTTTTTCCATGTAATAAATACCACACACTAGGTTGTGCCACATCTCTGAGGTAGGGACCTGGGTGTTAACCAACACTTACTGATCGACTTCTGTGCTGCCACTATTAAAGCATGTAGTTGCTTGCAGGTGTCTGGAGAAAGGTAACCCTGAGGTGTAGCCAATAAAAGAAATAATGAAGCAGTTAGTTTCAACTCCGAATCCCAGAGTTCTTCAAGGGCAGATTGGACTCTGAAAAATATGGCATTAGGGTACAAACAAAGGAGGGACCTTCAAAAGATTCTTCAGACCCCAAAAGTACAGAGAAGGGGTCTGAACACAGTAAACATAAAAGATATACTGAGCAGGCTGCAGAGTCTGTGCCTGATAAAAAGAAACAAAGAAAAACATGTTGCTGCACCTCCTACTGAAGAAGCACGGGAGCCCCAACAGACAAAAACAAAATGTCCTCTGCTGAGGACATTGCTAAAGCCCTGCAGGTCATTCAGGCCTTACAAACTGCAGGTTCTATTCTGGGTTCACTGGTTCAAATCCCACCACCAGTTCCCACAGATCAAGTTCAAGAATTTACTTTGAGGAGGGAGAGGAGAATCTGGATTTGGGGGACCTCACTGACCCTGAAGTATCCCCAGAACAAGATTTTGGTACCCTCCTCGTGGGCATGATGATTTTTCATCCCACTTTTCCTTTGTCAGACAGATAGCTAACACTTTGGGCCTCTCCTCTCAGGAGTCCATGGAAGATGTGGAGGAGGCAGAATTTTTAGATATGATGAGTCTGGTTCCCACTAAAAGAGTTTTCCTTCCTATTCATAATTCTCTGAAAAAAGCCTCTTTAAAAATTCTACAGACACCTTCCTCTGTCCCTGGAGTGGACAAGAAGGTTGAGAAAAAATATAAAGTTGATAGGTCTGCTGCTCAGTATTTGTATTCTCATCCAGACCATGAGGGTGTGGTACAGGCTGCTGCCTGTGATAAAGCTAAAGTCCCTCTATCATCTCGTCCTCCGGATAAAGACTCAAGGAAAATTGACACAAAATCATTCCCTGATCGACTGGGCTCTTACCACTCACCCCCACAGAGTAATTAGCTCTGGCATCCTCCTAGATGCTCTCAGTGACCACAACCCAACATTCGTTGTCAGGAAAATCCACAGACTAAAATCTCTGCATAAAACCTTGCAACTTCGCTCCTTCAAATCCCTAGACCTTGAACCTCTCCTGCATAAGCTATCTCTTTCTGACTGGTCTCCCTTAGTTTCCTCCCTCTCAGTTGATAAGGCTCTAGCCTACTTGAAAGAAATATTCCTTGCAAATTGGAACACCTTTGCCCCTCTCAAACAAACCAGGGTTAGGGGTAACCACCTACCGTGGATTACTCCAGAACTCTTAATTTGTCTTAGGGCCAGAGATCGTGCCTGATAGTGCCACAAATCCACCCAGGTTCCTAGTGACTTCATGGACTAACGTAAGCGTGAAATGCCTGTACCAGGGCAACAAGGCTAGCCAAGTCCGATTACTTCAAAAATGCTTTCCTCACTAATATAAATTCCCCTTCCAAGTTTTGGAAAGTGGTTCATACCCTCTATATCCCTCAGTCCCGCCCCCCTTCCCCAGTGCTAAAGGTAAATGGCAATCTTGTAGCTGACTCCCATGCTGTAGTTGTGGAATTTAACTCTTATTATACCTCCTGTGCAACTGAACTGCTGAAGTCCCTCCCTAATTACCATTCCCCTCCTCCCTCAAATGTCACAGCTGCCCCTCTATCCTCCTCCCCCCAAAAAAGCTCCACTTCCTATTTCCCCACACCCCTCCTTCTCATTCTCTTCAGTCTCCCCCACAGACACTCTAAATGCCCTCCTCGCCATCAACCCCTCAAAAGGATCTTCCCCAGATGACCTTGACCCTAAACTCCTCTCTCTCTCTCTCAGCCCCGGCCATTGCTTACTCCCTCTCCTTAATCTTAAATCTTTCCTTCTCAACCTCCGATGTCCCTACCACATGGAAGCATGCAGTGGTCCTCCCCCTACCTAAAGGTGGAGACCCCTCATCCCCTGGCAACTATTGCCCCATCTCGCTACTCCCTACCCTAGCCAAACTACAAGAACATCTAGTCCTCTCTCTACTCACCTCCTTTCTATGTGATACCTCCTTCTTCACCCTGTTCCAATCTGGTTTCAGGAAAAAACACTCTGCCACTACCTCCCTGCTTTGGCTCACTGATTCCATCCTCTCCGGGATGGACAATGGCCAAATCACCTCAACCGTGTTTGTCGACCTTGCCAAGACTTTTGACACTGTTTCCCACTCCCTTCTCCTTGGTTCCCTCTCACCTGTTGGTCTAACCCCCTTCTGCCACTAACTGGTTTAAGGCCTACCTTACTGGTAGAACCCAATCAGTTAAGATCGCAGATGCCATCTCGCCACCCCTCCCGAACTGCACTGGCATCCCTCAGGGCTCCGTGCTTGGTCCTCTTCTATTCTCCATCTTCCTTAATGACCTGCCATCTGTCTGCTCCCCCTCCTCCACCATACACATGTACGCTGAGGATACTGTCCTGTATGCATCTGGCTAATGCACAGCTGAGGTTACATCCAGCTTGCAGCAAGACTTCAGCAAGGTCCAGCTCTGGTTTGCAAACCATCAATTATTCCTCAATGCGAAGAAGATAGTCTCCATGACCTTTGGCAGAAGGCAGAGACTCTCTAGGCTTCCCTCCCTGCCCACTCTCTGTACTCTTGACGGGACTTTACTTGAGGACCCCTCGTCCTTCAGATACCTTGGGGGTTGGTTAGATCAACACCTCAACTTCTCTGGAAACATTGACGCCATCCGGAAAAAATTGCACCCCAAGTTGGTGCCTTGTTCAGGAACCGCAGTTGCATCCCTCCTGCAGCTATTCATGAGCTTGTCCAGAAGATGATCCTCCCCATTTTTGACTACTGCGACGTAGTCTATGGTGCTGCTCCTAAGTCCTCCCAGACCAGATTGGACACTCTCTTCAACTCTTTCTGCTGCTTTGCCCTTGATGCTCCCTCTTGCACCCACCACTGTGACCTGCATCGAGCCCTTTCCTTCCCCTCCCTTACAAATAGACGCCTCTCACACTGCGCTAAATTCACAGCTAAACACTGGCCTGGTGAACTTCCTTCATACCTCTCCACCTCATTTATAACACCCCCTCCTCCTTCTTCCCACTCCCTCAGGTCTACTGACACTCGCATACTAACTGTTCCCCTGCCGCTCCACCCTCTCCGGCCAAACTGTGTACTCTCACCATTTCCATAAAATATGGAACTCCCTACCTCCCCAAATCCAACACTCCTCCTCCCTCTATTCCATCAGCACTGCCCTCTCCAACTATCTTGCACTTAACTGTTCCTGTTATGACCCAACTTAATTTCCTTCATCTTGCTCCTTACAGTTTGTCCCCCTTTGCAATTTACCTAATGCCTCTGTCGACTCTACTACCTCTACTGACCATAGCCCCTCCTAGGTGCTACTTCTCATACCTTTCTCCCTTCCCCTACTCTCTCCTCCTTTTTCCCTAGCTTTCACACTCCCCTTGCAGGGTTCTCAGCATCCTGAAGGGGTCCTGTAGTGCCTAGGCTTGCCACCTTTTCTTCCCCCTTCTACCTATCCTTGACCTTCCAGGTCCCCTTGCAGGGTCCCCAGCAACCTGGAGGGGTCCTTTGATCAAGCCTCATCCCCTCCCAGGTGTTATTTCTCATTCCCTCCCTCTCACTGTCCCTGTATAATTACAACGCCTAACCACAGGAGGGTTTACAGTTGTCTGAACTTCCCTGCCTCCTTGCAGGGTTCATCACATCCTGAAGGGTTCTCTTTTTGGGTCAGGCCTTATTTCCCCTCCTAGGTGTTAATCACACTTACTCTCTCTCTCTCTCCCCCTCTCTAATCCCTACTGCAGTCCCCTGTCCCCTTGCAGGGTTCCCCACATCCTGAAGGGGTCTCTCCAGGACACGATTCTGCACTATCTGTCATCTCATCCTCTGTCACCTTCACCCCTTATTTCACGATAGCATTTGTTCACTTATTATTATTGCACTTATTAATTGTTCTCACAAATTACATATTTATGCAACACTGTTTGTAACAACTGCCTTAATTAATTGTATGCTATGTTAATCTTTGCAACTTGAATGTAAAATGTCTCATCCCTGTTGTGCCCCTTCCCCCCCCTAGGTCGCACCGGGAGACGAGCAATCTGTTGCTCAGTGTGCCTTCCTGGTGAAACATTTCAATAAATAAATAAATAAATCAGCAACTTAAGGCTGCTATGGACACCTTTCACACTGTCTCTAGAGCAGCAGTAGCCGGGATCTGCACCCTGCGTCACTCATGGCTAAGGACTTCAGGCTTCGCTAATGATTATCAGCAAAGTCGTGAATTTTTCCTTTGATGGTGTTTATCTGTTTGGCCCACAGGTGGAGCAGGCACTGGAGGCCACTCAAAAAACCAGGACTGCTATTAGGACGGCCAGACAAGCCCAAAACGCTAGCAGTTTCATAACCGACAGTCCTTTTATGGTAAGGGCCAGTGGGCTTTTAACAAGAACCAAACCCCCTCAACCGCAAAAGAAATCACAGCAGAAGGCACAGGCACCAAAGGCCCACATTGCCACCCTCTGAAGACCCGGCCCATGTCCCACCTCAGCTGCCCGAGGGGGACTCCTCTTCGGTGGTAGAGGGGCGTTGGACTCAGTTTTACAACCAGTGGAAGTCTGTCATGGTGGACAAATGGGTCCTCAGGATAATTTGAGAGGGATACTCTCTAAATTTCTCAGAGACCCCTCCTAATTGTCCACCCAAACGACAGCCCAAGTTGTCTACCACTCAGTCAAACCTCCTTGCTTCTGAGATTCAGGGCCTTCTAAACAACAGGGCAGTAGAAGTGGTTCCACAAGCAGAACAGGACACGGGTTTCTACTCCCATTACTTTCTACTTCCAAAGAAAATAATAGGCAGTATGCGCCCTATTCTAGACCTAAGGAAGGTAAACAAATACCTGTTCAAAGTGAAATTCAAGATATTATTGCTGGGAATGCTCCTGCCTCTGATTCATCAAAATGATTGGCTGGCATCTCTGGACATTCAGGACACCTACCAGCACATCCCAGTACACCCAAGCCACTACAAGTTCTTACGTTTTGTGGCTCTGGGTCAACACTACCAGTTCAGAGTCCTGCCCTTTGGGCTCTCCTCAGCGCCAAGCTTTACAAAGTGCTTTGCAGTACTTGCAGTGCATCTCAGAAAACTTGGAATTTAGGTGTACCTGTACCTGGACAATTGACTCCCAGCGAGCTCCTCTAGATAGGGACACAGGAAGCGGTTTCCATGGCTTACAAGTTCCTGACATCCATGGGAGTTCTCCTGAACCTGGAAAAATCGCAGCTTCAACCCTCCCAACAACTTCTCTTCATAGGAGCTCTTCTGGACACCTCCAGGGCAAGAGCCTTCCTCCCAGAGGACAGAGAAACAACATTCTCCAGCTGGCTTGCTTCATCAAGGAGAACAGCTCAGTTTGGGCTGTCTTGATGCAGCGGATGCTAGGTCTCATGGCATCATCCACGTTCACGGTGCCCCTGGCCCACTTGCACATGAGAACCACACAATGGATGCTCAGCACACAGTGGTCTCCGACTATGCATTCACAATCCTTCCACATCAAGGTGACAGAGCCTCTAATGAGGTCACTCACCTGGTGGACTCAGGAGTACCCCTTCTCCAAGATTTTCCCTTTGCCCCTCTGGAGATGCAGATCACCATTACCATGGATGCATCTCTGACCAGTTGGGTAACTCACTGTCAGGACCTCCACACCCAGGGCCTGTGGAGTCAGGACGAGTCCCAGCTGCACATAAATGTTCTGGAGATGAGAGCTGTCCTGTACGCCGTGTAAGCCCTGAAGGATGTCCTCTGTCACAAAGTAATTCTCCTTCAGACGGACAACAAGGCGGTGATGTACTACATCAACAAACAGGGTGGAGCACACTCTTCCCCTCTGTGCAGAGAAGCCATGAGAGTGTGGGGATGGTGTCTCAAGCACGAAGTCCTGATCCAGGCTGTGTACCTACCTGCCAGAAATCCAGAATGATCTGGTGGATCGCTTCAGCAGAACGCAGGTGGATCCACACAAGCGGTCTCTTGACTCAAACGTCGTGCAGTCGCTGTTCGAAGAGTGGGGCACTCCAGACCTGGACCTTTTTGCATCCCCACTCAATGCAAAACTGCCTCTATTCTGCTCCAGAAACCCAGAATCTGGTGCTTTCTGTCAGGATGCATTCAGACTGTGGTGGACAAGATGCTTTCTGTAGGCATTTCCTCCTCTTCCCTAAATTCAGAGGGTGCTGCTCAAGTTAGAGGCACAGGGGAGCAGCATGATTCTCATCGCCCCATACTGGCCTCATCAGATATGGTTTCCGTTAATCAACAGAGTATCGGAAGTTCCTCTGAGACAACTTCCCTTTCAGACAGACCTCCTGACACAGGGTACAGTGGTCCATCCCAACTTGTGATCCCTTCATCTCCATGCCTGGCTCCTGAGGAGATAGAAGTGGGTAGGTTCAACGTCTCTCGGAGAATCTCAGGCATCCTCCTAGCAGTGTGTAAGCCATCCACTAGGAAGACTTACATGGCAAAGTGGAAATGATTTTCCATTTGGTGTGCAAAGTCCGCCCTGGACCCCTTTGCTTACTCACCAAACAAGATGTGTACCTTCTAGACCTGTCGAACGCAGGACTGCAATATTCGATAGTAAAGGTGCACCTTTACGTGATTTCAGCCTACCATGAACCTATACACAATATGTCAGTGGCTCAGTTACCCTTAGTTAAGATTGTATTTATTTTTATTTATTCATTCTAGGATTACAAATACCTTTGAGTGCCAGGCAGCTCATTTACAAAGGTTCCACGTCAGTAGGGAGGGTTACAAACAGTTGCAGGGAAACAGACAAGTCATACAGAATATTTCAGAACAGATATACATGTGTTTACATTATAGTATAGGACAATTAAGCTTCAGTTATATACACATTAAGCAAAACCTGAGCAGAGGCAGAGGGAAGAAAAGTAGTGGGAGGGAGGAAGAACTAAGAGGGAGAGGAGCAGCCAGGCAGCCTTGTAAAGTTGCAGCTACAATGGGGAAGAGCCTTAGAAGGAGAAGGGAGAGGGGAAGAGGGGGAAGGGGCAAAGGCAGGGAGGAGGGTAGTAAGATAGAGGTGTCAGTGAGGGGAGGTCCAAGGGGGGGATGGACTAGTGGAGATCCTGAAAGGGACCTTGAAATTAGGTGGAGCAATCACAGGAGTTTTCAGTTAGGAGGTGAGTTCGGAGCTTATGTTTGAACTCTCCAAGTTTAGGAAGGGTAGCTAGACTATTGGGGAGTTTGTTGAACCAGGAAGGCACTCTGCTACCAAAAGTGCATTGGCGTTGCGTGGTCCAGCACCGTGGGACTAGTAGGAGTTCAGTGGATGAGGTGCGCGTATGTTGGGTCTTTGGAGATTTGTGAAGCAGACAACACAGACCCTTCAACATGAACCCAAGTAGAATCTTTTAAGTGACAAGGCAGGTGTGATATTTAGTTCTCCCAGATAGATTGAGCCATCCAGTCTGTTTATAGAGATCGCAGGTGTGGGTGAGGTGGGATGCCCCATTTGAAGAAGAGATTCCTTAAAGGTATCCTACACACTAGACCACCAGTCAGGAGACCGGTAGCTGCATGGGATATCAATCTTGTGCTAGACATGCTCACTCGTAAACCTTTTGAGCCTCTAGCAACCTGCGACTTAAAAGTTTCTGACCTGGAAGGCAGCCTTCCTTGTGGCCATTACCTCTGCTCGCAGGGTGTCTGAAATACATGCCCTGGACACAGTACACAGTATTTCACATGGACACGGTGGTCCTCAGGACTCACCTCAAATTCCTTCCCAAAGTAGTCTCAGAATTAAACCTGAACCAGCCCCTGGTCCTTCTGACCTACTTTGTGAATTTCCAGAATGAAGGGGAGCATACCCTCCACTCTCTGGAAATAAAAAGGGCTTTGCGATTCTACATCAACAGAATGAATGAGATTCGCAAATCAAGCAACTCTTTGTCTCATTCAGCATGGCCCAGCTGTGTCAGCCTGTTGCCATCAGATGCATTTCAGCCTGGCAGGTAGTGAATCTCCACCATTGCTCCTCGGTGGCGCAGGTCAAGCTAGAAGGCAGGATGTACGCCCACTCTACCAGAGCAGTCGCGGCATGCCTGGCAGAGATTCGGAACGTGTCCATTGCAGACATCTGCAAAGCGGCCACTTGGAACTCTGTGCACACTTTTGTGAAGCACTATGCCCTGGATGTCCATGCCAGACAGCACCCTTCCTTTGGCATTACAATCCTTAATGGACTTCTGTCCTAAGTGAGCTCCTTTCTCCTGCCACTCTTCTCGGGGGATTGCTTTTAGTTCGGTACTCTCCCCGCTAGTGTGAATGAATGGTGGAGACTTTAAGTCCAGGAAGATATAAAAATTATGTACCTACCATAATTCTTGATATTTTTGGATGAAGTTTTCACCACTCATTCACATGTGCACCCACCATTCCCCGAGCTCACTCATCCTATTTTTGGTCTTCACTCCCTCGTTGGCGGGGCTGTGAAGACTCTGTTGAGTTGACCCTTCTTACATGGGTCATATGGACTATCTTATGTCTGGAACAAGTTAGTTTACTCTGCACCTCCTCGGTAAAAAAGGTACTGAGGCAGTTGGAGGGTTGACGCTGAGATAGCCTACATGGTGCGAGCAAGCCTCGCGGTGCCGCACATGCGCGCTCCTACCTTGGTGCTGGCCCTCCTGAAGATTTTTGGCTCCCATTGGGTCCTAGTGCCTCCGGCGTGGTCCCATTAGTGTGAATGAGTGGTGGAGGCTTTGTCCAAGAAGATCAAGAATTACAGTAGGTATGTAATTTTCATGTTTCTCCTCAGAGAACCATCTTAACCGTATCCCACAAAATTTTCTGAAGACAACTCCACCTGTCTATTGTCCTCAATAATCTGTACAATTTTCTCCCCAACCATATCTTTAAGGGAAGGGAGATTAAGTAGAAAAATGTTCAGATGCCAAAGGGTTTTCCCTTGCTGAGGACCCCAGTCCACGGTCAGAACCAGAGGGGCATGATCATAGAGTAGAATGGGCAGCAACTGGCAGTCTGATACCAAATGCTGATGTTCCTTAGAAACATAACAAAGATCTATGCATGTGTAGATATTCTTTGGGCTGAATAATGAGTGTACCCTCTAACATCTGGATTTAGCACCCTCCATGCATCCACCCAACCCACCTCTTTAAGAAACACTTGCCCAGCTTTCTGCACTCCTGTCTGTTGGGAGGGTGGCCTTGTGTTAGTAGTGTGGTTATTATCAAATATCATAGAAACATAGAATTTGACGGCAGATAAGGACCCCTTGGCCCACCCAGTCTGCCCATTTCCCTACCTGATGGATAAGCTGCAGATCCTAGTTAACCAGCAGCCTACGTCTTCCTACCCACACCCCCTAGAATTGCCTTATGACTGTCCCATGCATGCTTGAATTCCACCACTGTTTGTGACTCCACAACCTCCTCTGGAAGGCCATTCCATACATCCACCACCCTCTCTGTGAAAAAATAGTTCCTTAAATTACCCCTGAGCCGCCCCCCTTCTATCTTCAAATTGTGTCCCCTTGTTCTTGCACACCTCTTTTTTTGAAAGATGCTGCCCTCTTGGACTTTGTTGATTCCCTTGAGGTACTTGAAAGTTTCTATCATGTCCCCTCTCCTCCTTTCCTCGAGGCTATACATATTCAGCTCCTTAAGTCTCTCTTCCATATGTCTTCGATTGCAGACCCTGCACCATTTGGTGCCCTCCTCTGGACAGCTTCCATCCTGTCTATGTCTTTCTTGAATTGGGTCTCCAGAACTGCCGCAGTACTCCAGATGGGGTCTCACTAGCTGTCTGTACAGAGGGATAATAACTTCCTGTTTTCTACTGGTGATGCCTCTCCCTATGCATCCCAGTATCCCCAACCCTCCTTGCTGCCCTCTCACATTGCTTGCCCACCTTTAGGTCATCTGATATGACTACCCCGGGTCCCTTTCCATTTTGTTGTTGTTAGTATCTCACCCCCATTGTGTACTCTTCCCCTGGGTTTTGTTTCCCAGGTGCATTACCTTGCACTTCTTAGCATTGAATCTAAGCTGCCATACATTTGACCATTCCTCTAACCTTGCCAAGTCCTTCTCATCCTTTCCACCCCACCCTGTGCATCAACTCTGTTGCAGATCTTTGTGTCATCTGCAAAGAGACATACTTTTCCTTCCAGTCCCTCTGCAATGTCACTTATAAAGACATTGAAGAGGACTGGTCCTAATCTGAACCTCACGGTACCCACTACTAACCCCCTTTTTCAGAGTGGACTCCATTTACTATTACTCTCTGTGTCCATTCTCCAGCCAATTCTTTACCCAGGCTGTCATCTTGGGACCCACTCCCAGGCTGGCTAACTTGTATATTAATCTTTTGTGTGGGACTGTGTCAAATGCCTTGCTAAAGTCTAGGTAGGCCATGTCCACAGCCCTCCCTGGTCTACTACTTTGGTCACCCAGTCAAAGAAATCTATCAGATTTGTCTGTCATGACCTTCCCGCTGTGAATCCATGCTGCCTTGGGTCCTGTGCCCCTCTGGCCTCTAGATATTTAACAATTCTTTCCTTCAGAAGTGATTCCATCATTTTCCCTACCACTGAGGTTAAACTAACAGGTCTGTAGTTTCCTGCTTCTGCCTTGCTCCCACTTTTGTGAAGGGGAATCACATCTGCCCTCCTCCAGTCCTCGGGTACTATCCCCTCCTCCCATGATTTGTTAAAGAGGGTAGTCAGTGGTGTCACTAGTTCTACCCTTAGTTCTTTTAGAATTCTGGGATGAATCCCATCAGGCCCCATTGCTTTGTCCACCTTCAGTTTTAAGAGTTCTTTCAGAACCCTTTCTTCTGTAAATGGGCTGGTATCAACTTCTGTATCCAGAGTGTTTCTACTGTTTGTTTTAGGTACCTCCCCTCTTCCTTTGTAAATACTGAGCAAAATATTTGTTTAGTATCTCTGCCTTTCACAGTCACCCTCTGCCCACCCTCCCTCCCCTTTATTAAGCCTCACTATCCCTCCCTTGGTCTTCCTTCGCTCCCTGATGTACCTATAAAAGGTTTTATCCCCCTTCTTAACTGAGTTGGCTATCTTTTCCTCAGTTTGGGCCTTTGCTGATCTGACTGCCTTCCCAGCTTCCTTTTGCTTTAACTGATATAGTTCTCTGTCCTGTTCCTTCTGTGATTCCTTGTACTTCCTGAATGCTTTCTTTTTCTCTTGAACCTTCACTGCCACTTCCTTTGAGAACCATAGTGGTTTCTTACCTCGTTTCTCATTCATATTATAATCCCCCCATTTCTGTACTCCCTCATGTAGCTCCAACACCTTTGTAGAAAGGGTATGTACAGTAGCTGCATCCATTCTTTGTGGGAGATATAAGCTTACCAAAGTGAGTGCGTTACCCAAATAGCTACCTGTGAGAAGTGCTATCCTCCCCGAGGATCAGTATATTTCATGGATAAATGAAAGTGGGTACCTTTGGGGCTAAGAATAGCTGCGTCCCTTCTCTTTCCCTTTTGAAATGTGAAGGCCACCACCTGTGAATAACCAAACATCTTATTTCTAGGGGGAACTCTTGCAGCAGGTATCACCATTAGAACTATGCCGCTAGGCACTAGGACCCCATGGAAAACTTCTAGCTAGCATTCCAGGCGGGGGATCGCCCCCTGATGTCGGCTTCACCCTGACGTCCCCTGTGGTGTAAAGGGGGCGGTCCCCCAGCACCACCTCAGTTCTTTTCCCACTGTCGACCTACTGGTATCAGCTCCAGGGATGCCTCTATCGCAGTCAACTGCCATTTTGCACCTCACGTAGTTATCATTTGTTTTGTCCTTTTCATCGAAGTTTTCAACATTAGTGCATGTTTTCATCATCTGCACAGCGGCAGAAGTCGAAGTGCACGTCTGGCAAGCAGATCCCAGCGAGAGACGGACACTCAGCCTGCCTGATCTGCCTGGGCCCGAACCACAAGCCGAATGATGGCCCGCATTGTCAGATATTCAGCAACAAAATGCGCATTCACCGCCTCAAGACTCTCAAAGCCTACTTATTAGAACAACAAGTGGCCACCATGCAGAGCACCCAGTCGGGACATAGCTCTTCATCTTCAGCCAGGGACACCTCCCCCAAAGAGAAGAGATCGGATGGGAAACACCACCATAAAGACAAGGAGAGAGCCAGGTCAGAGTCCCGCCCCTAGATCCCCTCACAAGACTTCTGCTTCTTCCACCTCAGGTGGGAGGTTAGAATCCATCCCCCCCACCACCGAGTTCAGCGGCTGCTACTGGGGTGGCTTCCAAAAAGGCCTCCTCCCCTTCTTATTCACAGGGCAAAGAGGCTTCCAGCCATGGGCATTTGTCCACCCCAGTGTCTCTGGCTCTTAGGCCAACAAGCTGTCACTTGGATCTATGCCAGAGGGATAGGTGTCTTCTTCAAGCGGCAAATCCGAGGCTCCCATCCGAAAATCTTCAGGGTCGTCTGACTGGCACAAGGGGTCGGGTGACTCCTCCAGATGCCAGGAGGCCATCAAGCATCAGATGCCTCCTCTACCCAAGGAAAGGGCGACATCCGCCTCGGAGGGTCGTCAGACCATGGGACCCTCCGATTCGGCATCAGAGATGGATAAGGCCCCCCCCCCACAAATAAGACTGTAATTAAAAAAGGCAGAAGTAATGTATAATAAACTGGGCAGGTTTGCCCTGAGGGCAAGTAAATGGACTCACCATTGCATCCTGTATGAAAAATTAGGGTGGCTTACCTTGCAGAGTAAAAAAAAAAAAATCACATGGATAAAAATGTTTATGCAAGTAAAGGAAACCACAAAACCTGTATACTTGTATGAGAAAATGCAAAAAGCAGAGTATAAACATGATTTAAGGAATAACGTAAAGATGAGGGACTACAAATTTGAGGTACCTAAAACTAAAATTGGGCAGATGGAGCTTTACTTTTGCCGCAGTCAAAATATGGAATAACCTAAACATCCAGCTGAAATATGCTAATAATTCTATGAAATCACTTTCTACTGCATTTGAAACAAGAACTTTCACTACGATGCACTTGTTTTGACTGAGCATTTATGTGAATTTTGCACTTTGTATAGAACGTATGTCTTTATTATTAATGTGTATAGGATGTTTGTCTGTTTTTACGAACAACTGTATGGAACTTTGTCATTTTACTGTTGACAAGTATACAGGAACACCTTGTAAAATAGGGTTCGCCCTAAGGTGCTGTAAATGAACTGTCATTTATGTCCTGTTAAAAAATAAACGTTTTTACTGCTACTACTACACTCCAAAGCGGCCATCTGCTCTGAAAGAACAGCCGTCTGGTCAGGCGACAGCTAAGCCTACAGACCGGATGCCAGGGCCTATAGACAGTCGATCAACTCCTCTGCCTCCACCTCCCCCCAAGGAGCTGAATGTCTGCTCATAGGACAAGACCTCTTCAGCCCCGATGCCAGAAGATAAACAGCCAGAGAACCAGGCGAAGGCACCCAATTATCCGCAAGGGCCAATGTCAGGACTCTCGAATGTCCCTACCCCATCACCGCAGCCACCTGTCTTCCCACTGGCAGAAGTAGGGGCACTGTTTAATTCATGGTAGAACACAGTCAAAGGGGACTTACTTCCCAGACCAAGGGAACCATCCCCTCCTCCCAGATGACTCCTACCACCAGTGCCGCCGAGAGAGCCCTCACCTTACAGACCCAGATGTCCTCCCCCGATGCCAGATCGCCCGTCATCAGGGGATGATGACCGGGGGCCGCCAGGTCCCAGTGATCACCGAAGACACCCATCATCTGTGTTCCCTCTTCCAAAAGATGACTGCACTCTTCCGCAGTGGAAGACGCAGGGGATTCCTCTTCTTCCTACTCATTTGAGGATGAACTGCCCTTGCCATCTCCAGACCACAAGAGGGACTCCCGAAGGCTTCCTCCAGATGGTCCATCCTTCCTGGATGTGATGAGGCACATCCAGGCCTTGAACTAATGGGACACGGAGGAGCTTGACCCAGAGCACCGTCTTGCCCAGTTCCTCGGGCGACTGACCCAAAACCTCTAGTCGTTCCCCTCCCCCCCCCCCGGCTAGCCAAACCTTTCCAGAGCATAACAAAGTTGGCCTGGAAACATCCTTCCACTACATCGGCCGTGCCTAGGACAGCGGACCGGCTGTACAAAACCCCGAAAGGGGAACCTCACCTGAGTGAGCAACTGAAAGTGGACTCCATGGTGCTCACTGCCCAGACTAATGAGTTCCCAGCCTCCAGACCCTGAATCAAAGAGGCAGAACCAAATGGGCCGTAAGGTCTACTCCTCAGCCACCTGCACTGTCAGGTCGCTAAACTTCTTGGCACATATGGTCATGTACCAAAAGTCACTATGGAGTAAGGCCTTAGACATGGTCAAGGCACAACCAGACTTGGAAGACAAGTCAGACCTCATGGTTGTCATCCAGTTAGGGACTGATGATGGCAAACATGTTCTGCGGAGCTCTTATGACTCAGCAACCATGGCTGCCACGGCAGCAGCTACAGGGGTGTGCATGAGGAGACATGCCTGACTGCAGGTCTCAGGGTTCCATCAGGACCTACAAGATGCCATATTAACGCACCCTTTTAAGGGTTGGTTCTCTTTGGCCTGGATGCTGAAAAGCTAATTACCGGGCTTTAAGACTCCGGAAAAGTGGTTTCCAACGTACACAGAATGTGCAAGTCAGAACGAGCCACTGCTCGGTACCGTTCCTGTCGTAAAAAACAGGGTCAGCAGGGAAGGCGCCAACAACCAAAAGGGGGATTCAAAAGAAGAGGCCCTCCCTTTCCTTCAGGTACCCAGGGTCCCAACAATGCCTAACCCTACCGCCTTGGCATGACTCCCTGCCAGCCCTCCCTCCTCCGAATGAGGCCCAGGGTGAGGCTGTAGGAGGGAGGTTCTCCCTTTACCTGTCAGGATGGTCCAGTATCACTACAGATCAGTGGGTTCTCCAGGTTATCCAAAGGGGGTACTCACTGGAGTCACCCAGATCCCTCTGGACAGCCCACCCATCCCCTCCCACTGCTCCCCATCCCACGCGGCTCCTCTGTGGGCAGAAATCATGGCCCTGCTAGAAAGAAGGTGATCCAGGTGGTGCCCCTAGACCAAAGAGGCAGGGGATACTATTCCCACTTCTTCCAAGTCCTGAAGAAGACTGGAGACCTTCGTCCCATCTTAGTTCTGAGCCAGCTGAACACTTACATCAAATACAAAAGGTTCAGGATGGTGACACTGCCTGGCCTGTTACCCATGATCCACCAAGGGGACAGGCTCTGCTCCCTAGACATACAAGATGCTTATATGCATATCATAATCCTGCCATCCCACAGGAAGTACCTCCACTTCACCTTCCAAGGAGAGCACTACCAGTTCAGGGTGCTACCATTCGGCCTTTCATTAGCACCAAGAGTCTTCACAAAGTGCCTGGCTGTAGTGGCAACAACCCTCAGGAGACTGGGACTTTGTCTACCCCTACTTGGACGACTGGCTGCTCACAGCCTCATCAGAGGTCCAGCTGCGTCAGTCACTAAAGGAAACTTTCAGCCTTTTTCAAATCTTGGGCATAACCCTGAATCTTCCCAAGTCATGCCCCTGGCCTACCCAGAGACTGCAATACATAGGAGTAGTCCTGGATACCATCCAGGAAAAGGCTTTCCTTCCCATTGGCCGAGCGCACAGACTGAGGATGGTCACTCAAAGGATAATGACCTCCAGTCCAGTTCTGGCTAGAATGGTGCTTCAGCTTTTGGTCCACATGGTCGCAGCCATCACAACAGTTCCCCTTGCGCATCTACATATGAGGGTCTTGCAGTGGAACCTCAGAGTGCAGTGAGACCAAAGCACGGATGACCTCAATCTTCCGATCAGAATCTCCAGTGCTGTCCTTCGGTCCCTAGAGTGGTGGGTGAGCCCAGCTCAACTAGAGACAGGGGTTCCTTTTCAATGCCTGAGTCCTCAGCAAATCCTGATGACAGACACCTCATGGATGGGCTGGAGAGCGCATCTGGCATCCCATCAGATGAGGTGCTCTCGGACCTCGGTGGAACATGTTCTCCATATCAATGTCCTGGAGATGGGAGCTGTCCTAAATGCCTTGGGGGCCTTCCAAAGGGGTACTCTTGCCTGGTTAACCTGCTGGTCCAGTTGGACAACATTCCAGTAGACTTCTATCTCAATAATCAAGGGGGAACTCATTCTTACCCCCTTTGCAGAGAGGCAGTGAGAGTTTGGTATTGGGTGGTGGATCACAACCTGGAAATCACAGCAGTACATGTTCCAGGGATCCACAACGTCCTAGCAGACTAAGCCACTCTCACTCTGAGTCATGAATGGGAGCTACTACATGAGGTCGCAGACTACCTGTTCGAAAGATGGGGCCATCCAGAACTGGACCTCTTTGCGTCCCCACTCAGTGCCAAACTGCCCAATTTCTGCTCGCTAGATCCAGGGCCTGGTGTTTTCTGGCACAATGCATTGTCCCTCTCCTGGACAGGGAGGTTTCTGCACACCTTTCCTCTCTTTCCACTTCTTCAGAGGGTACTGCTCAAACTGCAGACAGAAGGTGCTTGCATGATTTTGATAGTGCCCTTCTGGCCTTGACAAATCTGGTTCCCACTGTTGCAACAAGTGGCGTCGGAACCACCGGTTCCGTTGCCCCTGTCCACTCACTTGCTGTCCCAGAAGCAAGGTGACCTACTACATCCGAATCTTTGATCTCTGCACCTGCATGCATGGCTCCTGCAGACTTAGTCAGGGACAAATTCGGAGTATTTCCCAGAGTGGCAGAGGTTCTAGTGGCAGCAAGAAAACCCTCTACCAGGGCAACATATGCTATGAAGTGGAAGCATTTCTGCTTGTGAGCATCCCCTCATTCCCTAGATCCCTTCCGCTGTCTGGTGGAATCAGTGCTGGAGTACCTTCTTTCCCTGTCGGATATGGGTCTCAGCTACTCATCCATTAAGGTGCATCTCTGTGTGCTTTCAACTTATCATGCAGCACAGGATGGGAAAGCTCTGGCACAACTGGATTTGTGCAAGACCTTTTTAAGAGATATCTTGCATATCAAACTCCCTAGGAGGGACCCCGTTCCTCCTTGGGACCTTCTTTTTGTTTTAGAGAAGCTTGCTTTGCCTCCCTTTGAGTGCTGCAAGTTGCGAGCTTCGCTTTCTCTCTTGGAAAGCATTGTTTTTAGTTGCTATTACTTCAGCTCAAAGGATTTCTGAGCTTCAGGCTCTGTTGTGTAAAGAGCCTTTCCTGGTATTTCACAGGGACAGAGTAGCCCTGCGAACGAACCCTAAGTTTCTTCCAAAGGTAGTGTCTGAGTTTACTTTAAACCAAGATGTACAACTACCAGTTTACTTCTCAGAGTATTCCAACAGAGGGGAAGCCTTGTTACATACTCTGGATGTACTTTGGATTCTTCAGTACTTTGCAGACCATACTAGTTCCTCTAGAGAGACAGACAAGTTGTTTGTATCTTTTGTTCACAGATTACTGGGAGCCCCTGTGGCCAAACAAATGTTGGCCAAGTGGATGGTCAGTTGTATTACTTTCTGTTACCAGAAGTATGAAAAACCCTTAGCAGGACCGGTTAAGGGTCATTCCACCAGAGGGGTTGCTACGTCATTTGCTTCCCTCAGGAATGTTTTGGCAGCAGATCTCTGTGCAGCTGCTACTTGGAGTTCAGGCCACACTTTTGTTAGGCACTATAGTTTGGATATTGCTTCCAGAAAGAGAGCAGGCTTCAGCCTAGCGGTCCTCCATGGACTACTCTCCTAAGCGTGCTTAGGGCTTGTCTACAGTCTTCCACCCTTCTGACTTGGGTCTCTTTTTGTACTGCTTGGGACTCAGTCCTAATGGTGTTACCTGCTGCAAGAGCTCCCCCTCGAAGTAAGATAGTGCAGTTATGTAAGAACTTACTGCAACCCCTAGGTGGCGCTATCCCAAGGGCTACTACCCCTGCCTGCTTGGCTAGTAGCAGGTTAAGGGGCCTGAGTTCTGAAATGGGTGCCTCCACCCGGAGGTCAGGGCTTGTAGTGGTCAAGCTAACCTGGGCACAGCCCTCCGGGACACTGTAACCCCCCTCTTTCTCCCCTCTAGTGGCCTGAACACTGTACAATAATCACTTTCACAATACCCCTGGTATACCACACAAGTACCCACACTGTTTGCACTTATCACCAGGGCTGGTTCCTCTGGCTCGACCCTGGGGACCCCCTGTAAAACAAGGTTATGCACAGCAAATAGCAACAGTACAGTACTTTGAGCACAAACTGGAACCACAGTCAGATTACATGCAGAAAAAGTTAGATCTGATTTATTCAGGGGTGTTGAACAAGGGAGCGGCAAAATCAGGTTAATTAGCTTAATGGTTATATCAATCAAGCAGTTATGCATGCACTTTGAGTCCCCCCCCCACAGTCACATCTCTGGGTACCCACATGGAGAAGAGATGGACTAGCCAGAACTGTTGCCTGGGGTTGTCCGGCGTTGCAGCTGGTTGGGGCCCTGTGATGGAAATACAACATGCACAGTACACAATATTTGTAATCCAGAGCCAGAGGGCTCAGTTTGTAAAGGAAACGAAACAACAATACAATCAGATGACGCACTCAGATTAAGCTGTTGTTGCAGGGAGCTACCCTGGTATTTACTCACGATACCCAAGACTTGACACAGGCTGGATGAAAATTGAGACTGCAGGTGGTTGATCTGGAATGCCAGGAGAAGCAGGGCCCACGCGAGTCGCAGAGACGTCATTCCTGTTCAGGCGTGGAGCAGGGGGCTGATCCCCAGGCAGGTCTCTCGTCAATGGCTTCTCTGTGCAGTGGGTAGTCTGGCTGGGCCAGTCTGGCAAGGCCCAGACTGCATGGAGACAAATTCGGATGCAGTCCATTTTGGGCTGAATACAGCTTCCAGCAAGCAGAACACAGTTCACACAGTGGGGAACTAACTCACAACCCACTAGCAGCTCATAGCACATTTACATGTACGGGAATTCTACTGTACCAGGAAAAGCGCTCCCCAGTCACAATCGCAAAGTCTCTGTACACACTGGGAGCTTAGGGGTAGCTGGAACTCCTGACAGGCAGATCACATTCAACAAAATCTTCGGTCTTCTTCAGGTTAAGCCTGGCCCAATTCAGTAGCTTACTTTAGTCACACAAACTTGGATTTTGTCCAAAATAATTCTCTTCTCTCCCCTCTCAGGAGCAGCAGGCAGACATGCAGGCCAAACTTTCAGCCCTTTCACAGTTTTTCCATGCGAATCCACTCAGGGTTGCTGCCCAAAATCCACTTGAACTCTTCTCATTTCACTTCCCAGCTCAGAACTAACTGAGAACTGCAAGCAGCCCGGGACTTCCCCAAGATCCAAAAGATTTGGTTGGCTGATTTGGCTGTCAGTCAAAGCAAGAGCTCTCCCTTCAGTTGCAAAAAAGGCACAAAAAAACTCCAAACTAAAGTTCCTGCAGATTTTGAATTCAGACAGCTCCTGTAGTCCAGCTACATTTTAGGTCCCACTAGTACTGTTTGGTCCAATTTGCTGTCCAGGACCAAGATAGTGGAGACAAACAAAACAGTCCTTGCTACAAAGAAAGCAGGTTAGACAAACTACATTATCATTATCACCCTAAATGATTTTCAGTAAATAGTTACATCTTTCAACAGAGCTCCCTCTCAGATCACTTAAGCTGCAATTAGGCAGTTCTTAAAGAGACAGTACATAGAGGCTATACAGGCTCTGGTAATCACATTTAAACTACTAAAAACGCAGGACACCAGCCTGGCAGTGAGTATTTAGGCAAGCTCAAGGAAGATTTTTTGTGAACCCCCATTTGTAGGGGGGTTACATTACTGTAACAGTAGATCTTCGAGAGGAGCTCATGCAGTAGGTGGTTTTCAAACAACATGAAGTCTTGCTATATTCTGACATATGCAGTGAGTCCCAACCTTCGAACTGCTCCGGGAGGTGAAAGAGTTAACTTTCCATGCCAGGCATGGAACGCTGAGCTCGAGCTCGGTTGAAACTCTTGTCTGTTGTTCTTCAAACTCAAACCGTCAGATTCTTTACTCCGCCTCACTGAACAGTCGCTCTGGAGATTTCTCCTTCTGCTCGGTTCATTTTGTCGGTTAAAGTATTGTTTTTCTCGGTTTTAGACCAAATTTAAACCGCAACCGGTCGGTTCAGGCTCTGTCTGTGGTATTTGTGAGTACTCGATAGGTTTACATTAATTCTCTTCTGTGTGGAACTTGTAAACTGTTTATCGGTTCGGTTTGAACCGATCAGGTTGTTTAAAATATCTTAATCTGTGATTTAGAGTGTGGTTACCGGTTCTTATCGGTTCTAAAAAAAAAAACAGATTTTATTACGTTTTTTTCCACGACCCGTGACACGGTTGGGAACCGATAAGAGGGTCTTGGCTGGCAGATTGCCATAAACGGGTAAGTTTGGTTAGGACTGGCACTATGTCTTAGAAACCCAAAAGAAAAAACGGGCCCACTGGGTTTCAACACTGCAGTGTGTGTGGGGAAGTCTTTGCCAAGGCTGACCTGACCCCCACACCACCTGTGTTTATTGTCTGGAGTTTGACCACCTCAATGCAGACTGCCAGATTTGTAAAATTTTCCTGCAGCTACCCTGGAAAGAGAGTTGGTAGGCTCAGGGAAAGGGAGGCCAAAAAGTCCGCTGACCCGGATGGCCAGCCCGGTTCAGTTCCAACCGAACCAGAGGGAGTGCCCTCTGACCAGGGTGAGACTTCCTCGGGCAAAAGGAGACCCGACTCTGAGGAGTTGGTTCCAGCAAAAAGGACTAGGAAATCAGCTGGTGTGGAGCCAAAATTTTCCTCTCCAACCGCTGAAGAAATAGCCAAAGCAATTAAAATTGTCCAGTTGCTTTCCCCGGTTCCGACCAAACCGGCACCATCAGGTAAGCGCCTGGTTCGGCCGGTTCCACCGGTTCAAGAGTATGATTTAGAGGAATATCATGAACCGGAGGAGGGGGAAGAGGAGTATGAGGAGAGTGAATGTGGATTTGAAAGTCTGGATGTGCCCATTGACCCAGACATCTCCCCAGACAGACCTTCAGGAGTGTCTCCTCCTAGGCTTTCTGAGTCCCCTTCTCATTTTATGTTTTATAAAAGTGGCTGAAACCTCCAGCTCCCTATGGAGAAGCTGTGGATGATCAAGAGGAGCCTGACTATGTGGAAATGATGGATATCCCAGAGTCTAGGAGACTGTCTATTCCCTTGCATAAATCTTTTGGGAAACAGACATTTAAAATTCTAAACTCCTCACACTATACCTCCTGTGGATAAGAGAATGGACAAGAGGTACACATTGTCAGGCTCTGATACGGAGTTCCTTTCACAACAATGCAGCCATGTTGGGGTAGTGCAGGCTGCGGCCTGTGACAAGGCAAATATTCCCTTGGCTTCACACCCCCCGGACCAGAACTCCAGGAGGATTGATGCCATGGCAAAGAAACAGTACATGGCAGCATCCTTGGGACTCAGACAGGCAAATTATATGGCTTATGTTGCTAGATAGCAGAAATCCAGATGGGATACTGTTATGGCTCTAGCAAAACAGGTCCCTGGCCAGCTTGCCAAGGAGCTGGAGCAGGTGGCTGCTGATGGTATTGAGGCATCCAGGTGTAATTCCATGCTGCAGCGGACTCCAAGATGTGTCATCAAGAGTCATGGCTATATCTGTGCGCACTGCAGAATGGCTTGGCTCAGATGTACTAGCCTGTCACAGGATACCCAGACTAAGGCCATGGATTTTCCTGTTGTGGGTAATTCCCTGTTTGGGAGCAGACAGAGAATTACATGAAGAAAATGGATGAGTATAGGACCACCTATAGGAGTGCACAGGCCAAGAAAGCAGGCCACTCTTCAAAGGCAGCTTCCCAGGGGCAGGGGCAGGCCTTTCATAGGCCTTTTACCAAGCCCAGGCCTCTCTTCTGCTTATGCCCAGAGGGGTTCTTTAGAGGAGAGGCAGACGGGTGCAAGCAGGCCTGCTTCCACCCCTCAGCCCAAAGCCCCTGCCAAGCAGGCACCCTGATGGGTTGCCAGGGCCGATTCTCAAATACCTGTAGGGGGCAGGCTGGCTTACTTTGTCCAGGACTGGGAGTCTCTGACATCAGACAAGTGGGTCCTGAAGTAGTAAGCCAGGGACTGGTTCTCAGCTTCAAAAGTTTCCAAAGATGAGAACCAGATCCTTTCCACCTGCAAATCCACCAGAGGCACTCGCCCTAGAGGCAGAGGTCTCTTCCTCCTGGCTCTCAGAGCTGTGAAAGGGTTCCACCCTACACCAGGGCAAAGGTTGTACTCCAGGTACTTCCTTACCCCAAAAGACAAGAGAATGGTGGCCCATCCTGGATCTCAGATACTTAAACAAGCACCTTTAAAACCAAAATTCAAAATGGTGACTCTGGGAATTATTCTACCCTCTCTAAGGCCAGGGGACTGGCTAGCATCCCTGGACCTCAAGGATGCCTACTTCCATATTCTCATCAGAAGCTCCCATCAAAAGTACCTCAGGTTCGAGCTGCCTCAGGCCATTACCAGTTCAGAGCAATGCCCTTTGGCCTCACCTCTGCTCCAAGGGTATTCACAAAATGCCTGGCAGTAGCAGTTGCTTCTCTAAGAAGGCAAAAATTGCCATCTTCCTTACCTGGACAACTGGCTCATAGTAGGCCAGTCCCCAGACCAAGTCAGTTACACCTACAGATAACTCAGCAACTGCTCACCTCTCTAGGTTTCCTTCTGAATCTTTCAAAGTCTGTTCTAGAGCCTGTCCAGCTCCTCACCTTCATAGGCGCAGAACTGAACACAGAAAGCCAGAGCCTTCCTTCCTTTGGACAGGGCAGGACCCTGGTCTCTCTGGCCTCCTCATTCACCCTGCAGGTGTCTCGACCAGCAAGGCATTTTCTACAGCTCCTGGGGCACATGGCTGCTTCTACAGCAGTAGTGCAGGGAGCAAGATTTCAGATGAGGGACATTCAGTTCCATTTGAGAGCCTTTTGGTCTCAAAGGAAAGACCCTCTAACCAAATTGATCCCAGTGACTCGAACCCTGATCCAGGCCCTACAGTGGTGGCAGGATCAGAGCAATCTCAGACAAGGGGTTCCTTTTGTCACTCAGTCTCACTCCTTAATCCTTACTACAGATGCATCCCTCTTGGGGTGGGGAGCTCACGTGGGCGACCTCACTACCCAGGGGTTGTGGTCCCCTCAGGAATCTCTGCTCCACATCAGTCTGTTGGAACTCAGAGCAGTTTTTCTAGCACTTCAAGCTTTTTCCAAATCTGTTCAGAACAAAGTTGTACAGGTCAGAACAGACAACACCACCACAATGTGCTACATCAACAAGCAAGAGGGCACTCGGTCTACGGCCTTGTGCACCGAAGCAATGAAGTTGTGGTCTCTGGCTTATTCCCTGAACACCTCCCTTACGGCAGTTCACCTCCCAGGTAAGGACAATGTCCTGGCAGATGCTCTCAGCAGGATTTCCCAGGGCCATCACGAATGGTCACTGGACCCCCTGGTGTTGGAGGTGGTATTTGCCAGATGGGGCACCCGCAGATAGATCTTTTTGCAGCCCCAGACAATCACCAACTTCCCCTTTTTTGCTGCAGGCCCCCAGTGTTGGGCTCAGTCCCTCTGGATGCCTTAGTTCTCAATTGGGAAGGGAAGTTTCTCTATGCTTTTCCCCCCTTCCCTCTTCTGTTCAAAGTGCTAGTCAAAATCAGATCTCAACCCTGCAAGATGATCCTGATTGCTCCAGATTGGCCCAGACAACCCTGGTATCCACTCCTACTGTCCTTAGCAGTCCATCTTACCCTGTGTCTTCCCAAGAATCACAAGCTGTTAACCTGTGCTCAGGGGAGGGTTTGGTACCCGAACCTCAAACCTCTCGATCTCAAGGCCTGGCTCTTGAAGAGTTAGAGTTTGCTGATTTACACCTCTCCCAAGGTGTAATGGATATCCTGAAGGCTTCTAGAAAACCTTCCACCAGGGCTACTTATAATTTCAAATGGAAGAGGTTTTCCATATGGTGCTCTGGAAAGCATATTTCCCCAGAATCTGCTGATTTACTCATAGTCCTGGATTATATGGTCCACTTAAATACCTTGGGGCTGAGACCAGCTACCCTAAAAGTGCATCTGGCAGCTGTGTCTGCTTTTATTTCAGCAGGTAAGCCCTCTTCTCTTTCAGCTCACCCTGTATTCTCCAAGTTTTTCAAGGGATTGCTTCACCAACCCTCCATTCAGGGACCCTGCCCCTGCTTGGGACCTTAATGTTTGCATTGCTCAGCTTATGCAGCCTCCCTTTGAGCCTTTGTCTTCAGCAGAGCTTAAGTACTTGACTTGGAAGACTGTGTTTCTGGTAGCCATCACTTCTGCCAGATGCATAAGTGAATTACAAGCTTTGTCAGTGGAGTCTGATTTTATCTCCTTTCATAGAGATAAGGTGGTCCTCAGGACTAACAGGAAGTTGTTGCCTAAGGTGGTTTCAGATTTCCACCTTAATCAATCTATATCTCTTCCAGTGTACTTCACTGACCATTCCTTCTCTGGCGAGAGGAGGCTGCAAGCTTAGATATGAAGAGAGCCCTTAGTTACTACATAGAGTGTACCAAGGGACACAGGTTTGACTCCCTCCAACTGTTCCTCACTTATGGTGAGGTTGGTAAAGGGAAACCTGCCACTAAAAGATCCATTGCCAGGTGGATTGTCTCTTGTATCCAATTTTGCTATGAAAAACTGGGTAGGTTTCCTCCCTCAGGCCTGAGGCTCACTCTACCAGAGGTGCAGCTGCTTCCTGGCTGCTGCCAGGGACATCCCTATTCTAGAGATATGTCAAGCAGCTACCTGGAAAACAGTTCACACTTTTACAAGCATTATTCCCTGGACATCCAGGCTAGGAGTGATGCTCAGTTTGGCACAGACTGTGCTTCAGATCCTATTTCCTAAGTAGGTTCTGTCCCTCCTCCATGGAGGTACTGCTTGTAGTCTGCAATATGTCAGAATATAGCAAGACTTCATGTTGTTTGAAGAAAAATTACTCACCTTATTAATGTTGTTTCTTCTAATGGAGTCTTGCTATATTCTGACCCCCACCCTGCCCCTCTCAGAACCTCTGTTTTTGGGATGTGGGTGGGCAGTGCAGTGTTGGCACTTAGTAGATGCCCACCTTTGTTTTTTCACCCTCCTTTTTTGGGGTGACTTGGTGTTGTGTTTTTCATTTTTTGGGTCTCCTGGCTTGAGTCTTTGTTTTGGGACCAAAAATGTGTTCTTATGTTTAGTAGCCAGTTGGCTAGTGTAGGTTTACAGCTTCCACACAGGACCTCAGTGAGTTTAGCTCGTAAGGTCTGGCGGTTTGAGTTTGAAGAACAACAGACAGAGTTTCAGCAGAGCTCGAGGCTCAGCGTTACATGCCTGGCATGGAAAGTTAACTCTTTCACCTCCGGAGCAGTTCGAAGGTTGGGACTCACTGCATATGTCAGAATATAGCAATACTCCATTAGAAGAAACAACATTACTAAGGTGAGTAATTTTTTCTTCCCACCCACCTACCCCCGGGGTTATGTAACTGTATTTTTCTCTGGGGGATGAGAGATCCTCCTCAGTTCCCCATCCTATACACCAGTCGGTCTCCAGCGGGAGAACTGAGGTGGTGCTGGGGACCATCCCCTTTATACCACAGGGGACATCGAGGCAGAGCTGACATCAGGGGGTGGTTCCTCCGACTGGACTGTTAACTAGAAGTTTTTTGTGGGGTCCTAGTGCCTGGCAGGATAGTCCTAATGGTGTTACCTGCTGCAAGAGCTCCTCTCAAAGATCTACTGTTATAGTAAGTTCCTACGTAACTGTACTTTCTTTGACTTTATGCGTTCCTTATTGCTAAGGTATGTTTAGAAACATAGAAACATAGACTTTGATGGCAGATAAGGATTGCTTGGCCCACCTAGTCTGCACATTTCCCTACCTACAGGATAAGCTGCAGATCCTATTTAACCAACAGCCTATTTCTTCCTACCCCCCACAAAAGTTGCCTTATGTTTGTCCCATGCGTTCCTGAATTCTCCCACAGTTTTAGACCCCACAACCACCTCAGGAAGGCTATTCCATGCGTTCCGCACCCTCTCTGTGAAAAAATGCTTTCTCACATTGCCCCTGATCCGCTCTCCCCTCTGTCTTCAAATTGTGTCCCCTTGTTCTTGCACAACTCTTTTTCTGAAAGATGCTACTCTCTTGGACTTTGTTGATTCCACTGAGGTACTTAAAAGTTTCTTTCATTTCCCCCCTCTCCCTCCTTTCCTCAAGGGTATACATATTAAGCTCCTTTAGTCTCTCCTCGTATGGCTTCTCTTGCAGACCCTGCACCATTTTAGTTGCCCTCCTCTGGACTGCCTCCATCCTGTCTATGTCCTTGCTGAGATGGGGTCTCCAGAACTGGACACAGTACTCCAGATGGGGTCTCACCAACTGTCTGTACAGAGGATAACAACTTCCTGTTTTCTACTGGAGATGCCTCTCCCTATACATCCCAGTATCCCCCCATCCCTCCCTACTGCCTTCTGACATTGCTTGCTTACCTTAAGGTAATCTGATATGATTACCCCCAGGTCCCTTTTGATTTTTGTTGTTGTTACTACCCCCCCCATTGTGTAATCTTCCCCTGGGTTTTTGTTTCCCAGGTGCATTATTTTGCACTTCTTTGCATTGAATCTAAGCTGCCATACTTCTGATCATTCCTCCAACCTTGTCAAGTCCCTTCTCATCCTTTCTATGCCTCCTTGTGTATCAACCCTATTGCAGATCTTTGTGTCATCTGCAAAGAGGCATACTTTTCCTTCCAGTCCCTCTGCAATGTCACTTATAAAGACATTAAAAAGGACTGGACCCAGTACTGAACCCTGTGGTACCCCACTAGTAACCCCTCTTTCTTCATAGTGGACTCCATTTACAATTACCTTCTGTGTCCTGTTGTCTAGCCAAAGTTTTACCCAGGCTACCACCCTGGGACCCACTCCCAGGCTGGTTAATTTGACTATTAATCTTTTGTGTGGGACTGTATCAAATGCCTTGCTAAAGTCTTGGTAGGTCATGTCCACAGCCCCTCCCTAGTCTACTACTTTGGTCACCCAGTCAAAGAAATCAATTAGATTTGTCTGACATGACCTTCCTGCTGTGAACCCATGCTGCCTTGGGTCCTGTGCCCCACTGGCCTCTAGGTACTCAACAATTATTTCCTTCAGAAGTGGTTACATCACTTTCCCTACCACAGAGGTCAAACTGACAGGTCTGTAGTTTCCTGCCTCTGTCTTGCTCCCACTTTTGTGAAGGGATATCACATCCGCCTTCCTCCAGTCCTCAGGTACCACACCATCCTCCCACGATTTGTTAAAAAGGGTAGTCAGTGGTGTCACTAGTTCTCTCCTTAATTCTTTTAGAATTCTGGGGTGAATTCCATCAGGCCCCATTGCTTTGTCCACCTTCAGTTTTAAGAGTTCTTTCAGAACCCTTTCTTCTGTGAAATGACTGAGATCGACCCCCCTATCCAGAGTGCTTCTGCTAATTGGATTAGGTACCTCCCCCCTCCTCCTCTTTTGTGAATACTAAGCAGAAGTATTTGTTCAGTATGCCTGCTTTTTCACTGTCCTTCTCTGCCCGCCCACCATCCATTCTATTCAGACTCACTATCCCTCCCTTTGTCTTTCTACGCTCCCTGATGTACCTATAAAAGGTTTTATCCCCCTTCTTAACTGAGTTGGATATCTTTTCCTCAGTTTGGGCCTTTGCTATTCTGATTACCCTCCCTGCTTCCTTCTGCCTTAACTGGTACAGTTCTCTGTCCTGCTCCTTCTGTGTTTCCTTATACTTCCTAAATGCTATCTTTTTCTCCCTAACCTTCCCCGCCACGTCTTTTGAGAACCATAGTGGCTTTTTCTTTCGTTATGATTTGTTTATTTGCTTCACACAAAGGCTTGTTGCCTCTGTAATGGCAGTTTTGATGTTTCCCCATTGTTGCTGCACTCCTCCTTCTTAGCCTATTTGCTAGTGCTCTTCTAAGGCACTCTCCCATCTTGCCAAAGTCAGCCCTCCTGAAGTTCAGAACCCTCACTTTTGTATGTCTTGACTCTGTAGCTGAGTTTATCATGAACCACACTGTTTGGTGGTCACTTGTTCCCAGATGGCTACCCACTTCTAGATCTGAGATGCTGTCACTGTCCCCATTTGAGAGTATGAGGTCTAAGATTTCTCTGTCACGAGTGGGTTCCAAAACTAGCTGTCTGAGGCATGCCACCTGAAGGGCATCGATAATGGCCCTGCTTTTGGGTGTGGCTGCAGCCAAGTTGCTTTAGTTAACATCTGGCATATTCAGGTCCCCCATCAACAGTATCTCCCCTTTTTCTGCCATCCTAAGGATGCCTTCTATCATATCCTTGTCCATTTCCTCCCCCTGACATGGGGGTCTGTATACAACCACTGTGGTACCAACATAGTGCCTTTCAGATCCCCTGCAAAAAAGGACAAGCAGCTCAGAAATAATACTGTGGGTCCCAGAGGAGTGAGGAGAAGCCAACAGAGTGCCTCCAGGGGCAAGGGCCTCTGAGGATTCCCCCCAGCTACCCCAGGAGTCACAGTCCTGAAGGAAAGAGCCTCAGGGCTGCCCCCCTCCGAGGTGCCCCCACTTGTCAAGACCGGCCATATTTCCCATATCTGAGCTGTATGAACATCAACTGTCTAGAAGTAAGAAATAAATGCACAACAGCCCATGTGAAACAAAAATACTACAGGGCATAGATCTTAGAGTCAGAATTAGTCCTGTCAAAGTTCGTAGTCGACTAGTCGAGAGGGCAGTCTCAGAAACTGTTCATAAAGAAATACCCTGTAATAGGTGTTGGCTGGCATAGTCTCTTGGTCAGGAAGAAGATGTGATAATGGAAGAGTCTTACTGGCATTTTCAAAGGTGGGGAGCTCGCTGATGATTGTCTCTCTTGGAATGGTCAGCCTGAAAGGACTGCAGGATATTTCTGATGTCTTGCATCATCACAAGAGTTGTTCTTTTTCCTGTAGAGTAGTGTCAATGTAGTTGCCCAGAATGCCATTCAGAACATGGGTTGAGTGAAGTTGGTGCTTATCTTTCTTTAGCAGGGACCAACCAACCACGTTCCTTGATTGCTTGCAGGGCCTTCTCGGGGTGGTTTATAATGCTGTTCTTGAATCCCAAAAAACTCTCTGTGGCAGGATATGGTGTTTGAAAGCAGACTTGATGAGCTTTCAAGGTTTTAAGTATCCCTGCATAAGCCAAACATTTTTTTAACATTTTGGGAGGATAATCCTGGTCAAAAAAACAGTCTTGAGGCATTGTGAGTAACATCTTTCCACCCCCCAGGCAAGTCTCAGAATTTCTTCCTTGTCCTTATAACTAGAAAACTTCATCACCACTGATCAGTGGCATACCGTTTGGTCAGAGAGCTTTGGATTCAGAGCCCTGTCAGCTTGTTCAATCCGAAAGTACAGAGTGGCAGGCAGGGCCAAGATATGCCCTAATAAGTCCTCCAGAAAGTCAGTCATACAACCAGTCTCTGAATCTTTAGGAGGGCCATATAACCTAAGATTGTCATGGCGTGATCATGCTTCTAAGTCCTGGCACTTCTCTTTTAATTCAGCATTTCGGTCCAGAACAAATTCAATCACTGTGTGGAGCTGTAAAGCACCATCCTCCATATGACTAATGCAGTCCTTTGCTGCTTCTAATCTTTTGTCCCCGCAACTTATAATTTATTGTTCAGCCGTCTGAATTCTTTCTGTTTCTAACTCCGGAAACTTTTAGTTTCATAAAGTAGTGTCTCAAACCGAGAACAGGAAAGCCTCTCTGTCTCAGCCTCTGTGTTGCCATTAGGACCTGCCGTGCTGGCTGGTGAGGATCTCTGACTGTAAGTGCTGCCATCAGGGCTGAATCCTCTGCCATCCACCTTCATAGTTGCTCACTGAGTCTTAGATCTGGTCACTATGTCTCTCCTGCACCTCCAGAAGCCATTTCAGTGGGCATAGTTAAAAAAAATCCACTATTTTGAGGAATTTGGCACCTTGCTAACAGCAGAGCTTCAGAGCTAGTGGTTCATTGGATTGGTGACAACACTGGAAGTCCTCTAATCCCACAGCACTCTTACAGTTATATGAGTGACCTCACTGGGATTATTTGTGTGCGAGAATGCATCACCTTCAGAAGATTGTGCTGGAGACCTCTCTTATAACAGCAAGAGTGCCAATTGATGGGGAGTGGAGCATATTATTGTATAAAGGGCATTCGTATATTATACAGAAAAGGAAACATAAGTGACCAGGAAAAAACTCCATCTTAGTAATTTGGTGACATTTCATAAACTGTCACTAGAACCCCCTCCCTTTTTGGAATCACTTCTTATATTACTTGGTTGTGCCCGATCACCTGTAGATTTGAGTGAAGTGAGAAAAGTTATTGCTCACTATTCTGACTGCTATTCAGTTTGCACTCTTATTCAGAGGTGTGATGTCACAACCACGAATAAGTGTGAACTGTGAATAACAATATTTGAATTGCTGCACTCTGTACTCCAGAGTGTCTTGATACTCTGCACACCATATAATATAATCTATGAAACATGTCTGTGAGCAACTCTACCAATTTTGTAAAGCTGGGCTGTAAACCGAATTGTCGCCAGCACCCCTCAATGGAATTATTTCCTTATGAAGAGTTTATCTTAGATATTTATCTATATGAGACACTGACCCACTGGGTATAAAAATTAAGGGTCAAAAATGAACCAAACTATCACCAGAACTCTTCAGTGGAATTATTTCCTCATAGTTTACTGATGCATAGCTATTATTCACCATATTATGTTAATATTTTTCAAGATTTAGGTTTCATTTCTCAAATAAGGTCGATGAGGACTAATACAGCTGCCAAGTATACAGTACTTGCATTAAAAATATAGCTTCCTCAGAGTGAAGTCTAGCTCCTAAGTATTGAAAAATTAATATCTAGGAAATAAAATACCTAAGACTGATGTGTCATAAAATATGATAATTGTGTAAATAACTGATAGAAACTCATGTATTCCTTGTGATAAAGTGCATATATGAGCTATACACATGAATCTGCAAATAAACTTTGAGTTAAAAAAAAAAAACATATATAGCTTATTCCACAACCTCTGGTCAAACTCAGCATTGCAAAAATAATAAACATCTAATCATCATTAACTGTTAATACTGTAGCTTTTAGACTACCTGCATGTGTCTGGAGTGAAGCCAGGAATTTCGGTTTTTACACACTTTCTTGGCATGTTGATCTGCCATCCTCTGCTGTTCCGTTCCGCAATTCATAGTGTAATTCCCAGCATGCACTCTTCAAAAATGCTGTTTAACAGTAACAAAAGGAGACTGTAGAAGCAGATTATTTTGCATTTTTCCTGGCAACGAAATAAAAATACAATGTTGATGCAAGTTCAAACCAGGCCAGTGTGTGTAGTTTGTCTTAAATGAAAAAAACCTTCAGTTTTAAATGGTCAAAGTCCCTAACCAATACAGATTATTCGACATCTCTGACATACTCTTTTTTGCAAGGATTGTAATTCACAATCAGAAAACTGTAGAGTAGAATTGTGCATGATATGGGGATGGTTATTTACAACAATGTGTGCTTGACAACACCTTTTGTGTGGGAAAGTAAAATAAACTGTGAGTCATTATTGTGAGAAAAGCAATGTACAGTATGTCTATGTGGCATTTGTGTCTCATAAATTCTTTTCAAATATTCACAGGGTGCCAGAAGCCATTCAGGATAAGAAAGAAGATGGGCTAATATCTAAAACGTTAATTCCTTGCTATGAAGAATATTTGCAGTCAAGTACGTAGTAAACGGAGGCCTTAAAAGAATGGCAGAAACTTTAGATAGCTCAAGCGAAGACAGTGAAAGTAAACGCTACTTCCACTTCACACACAAACTGCCAATTAAACCCTACTTGTGTTCAACATTAGAGGATTTTCTGGAAGAACGAGATTTTTTGGTAAACAGTGTGTTCCCTCAACTAGATAAGCTCTGCAGTGCAAGGGGGACATGTTTCAAGGCTGTTGATCTAAGGTGGGGTACGGAGGATAATTCCCACACAACTCTTCAGCACCAAAATCACCTCAACATCACCACCCAGCAGCTAAAACTCGGTCTTGACTGCATCAACAGTTCGTTGCCGTTCTTTATCTGTATGTTGGGACACAAATACGGGGAACATCGTCCGAAAGATTCGGAACGCTTGCCAATATCTGTGCCAGATGCCCATGATCTATCCAAATTAGAAAGAAATCTACATACTGCCGCCAACAATGGCTATCCCTGGGTTCTCCACGAAGGCAATGAAAACTGTAGTATAACAGAACTTGAGATAATCCAAGCAGCCTTTCTGAACAATTCTCAGTTCAGCTTCTTCTACTTCAGAGATTATTGCTACATTGATACTAAGCTTTCGGTTGCCTCCGTAAAAGGAAAGGAAAATATACTGTCCATATTTTCGAGCAAAAGTGAATATGAAGAGTTAAAGATCAGGGAGCTTAAGGCAAGAATCATAAATAAAGGACTTCGTGTTAGGTTTTTTAAGGATCTGAATGAACTTGGTGACTTGGTTTTCAAAGACTGGGCTGCTGTTATTGAACAGATTTATCCTATTGAGTCAGTTCCTGAAAATATAGGTAAGTTACTACTGAGCATATGGAAAATTAAAACTATAATCTAACATAGTAGTATGATAATTTAAAGCTGCAGTATTTGTTAGCGGGGAAAATCATCATATAATTTTTAGCAATATTATATTTTTGGCAGAAACGTCAATATATCCATTTTTCTTTTCATTGTATTTCCCTCCTAAACTGAGATATGATGCTGTGCTGTTTGCCATCAAAAATGTGTGCTAGCACCCGCCTGATACATCAACAGCATGAATCCAGTATGGAAAGTCAAAAAGTAACCTCATGGGAAGGGATTTAAACAAAATTGCTTGTGGTGGCCATCTTTAGTGACTTGAGACATTAATTATAAAATGGGTAATAAATACTGTTTTAAGAACACCGTAGAGACATAAAAATATACATCTGTTCCATAACTATATTGATTATATGATGAAATTGTTTGCCGACTAATGTTGCTTCTTTTAGAGGATAGGAAATGGTTTCTAATGGCAGCTGTTTATAACGTTCCCATTTACAGAAATGATATCTGTAAGCCTAAATGATCCATTTGTAGCTGTATCTGAATAAAAAGTGAGGTGAAAAACTGTATTTTCCATTGTTTTGATTTTATGGCCAGCATTATGTTACAGTTCTCTTCACAGAACCAGTGATGCAGAATTTTAACTACTGTACGTCAGTTTGTGCACAGCTCTGAGCATGGTTCTGATAGGATACCGTAACATAGTAAAAACACCGTATTATTGAGTCCATGAAGAGAACTGTGCAGAATGTTGTCCATCCAATGAAAACAATTGAAAACAGTTTTTCACATCAATGTTTGTTCAGGTACAGTTAAATATGGCTCATTTGGAGGTAAGTCTTTGATTTCTGTTACTAAGAAAATTACTAGTTGCTTCCAACTAGCACAGATTCCTTGTCCCCATTTAAGGTCAGAAGAGATTTGGGGTCTATATCTTTAAAAGTTAGAGGACTGATTTCATTCCTTATATTCTAATGCTGTTTATCCTGTACGCTACATCCAGTATCTTTTTTTATCAGTAAGATTTTTTTGAAGTTTAAACACCAAAGAAAAACACCATACATAAATAATGCTTGTTTCATTAAGAATGTACATACTGACTATGTAATTAATATGAGAAAAACATGCCGGCCCAGTGGCATGGAGGGCTGAGGCATCCGTACCTTACCTCCTGCCATGCCAGCGACCTGTGTTTGTGGTGCAAGTGGGCCGCCGGGGGTCAGCCAGGGATGGAGAGGATCGAGCATCCGGAGGACAGCTCTCCTCTCCCGGGGAGGTGTGGGATTGGTGTCTGCTGCTTGCCTGGCCCCTAGCGGTGGCTGGGGGCTGGTGTAGTGGACCCATAGCCAGAGGGGTGGATGCGGGGCAGATGCCCGGCTTGCTGTGCGCAGAAGCGTGCGCAAATCGGCCATTGGCATCATTGCACGCCACTGCACCGCACCGCACTCGGTCGGGATGCAAAGCAGAAAAAAATCCCAACCGGCAGGATGATGCCAGCCACTCGCAGGCACCGCACCTGGCCAGCTGGCACCTCCAAGAAAGAGCCAGGAGGTAACTCCAGTGTATGTGGGGGTAACTGGACTGGGGGGGCTGGAGGAAGGCAGCCGGTTGGGAGGGGGAGAAACAAATGAGGGGAAAAAAAAACATAAGACAATAATATGCAATTAATTTAACAGAATATCACTCAACTCTAAATATATGTTAAACTAAATAAATGTTAGCTACCGCAGTGAAATTCTAACAGAGTATGAACTGGACTGCAAAAGGTAGCATATATGACATTTAGCAATAAAGGATTGCAACGTCTTCCCTTATCATTCAAAACTCAGTTATTAGTTATTATTACTTGTAATTTTTTACTACAATACATTTTTTGAAATTCGCATAATGAATATATAATTACCTGCCACAGTCCAGCTGAGTGGCAGTGTCTTATTTTGGGGGGGGGGGGGGTTCTGAGTCTAACAGGAGTTTAATTGTGATGCCATACAACTCTGCAGTCATCTTGTGCCTCAGATGTTGTCCTGGAGATGCATTTTGGAACTTAGAACAAATTTCAAACTCTGCACTGTGGTTGCACTCTCCATTATGTTCTAACAACAGATCTCACTTCGAGGGGGAGCTCTTGCAGCAGGCTACACCATAAGGACTGAAGCCGGCAGGTGCCAGGACCCCACGGAAAAATTCTCGCTAGCAGTCTACAGTGGGTGAATGCCTCCTGACTTCAGCCCGCCCCCAACGTCAGCTGATGGTATAAAAGAGGTTGTCCCCCAGCCCAACCTCAGCTCTTTTCCTGCCGTCAACCCACGTACATCTACTCCACGAAAGTCTTCTGTCTTAGTCGGCCACCATTTTTTCACAACTACCCATGCTTTATTATTTTCTAAAAAATACTAATTTTCTCTGCATGTCTTCTTCTCCGACCTCATGTGTAGAACTGTGGCGGTCCAAGTGTGCTTGTGGCAAGTAGATTCCATCGAAGGACAGCCACACTTCCTGCCTCTTCTGCCTTGGCCCCAACCATGATACAGAGGCCTGCCAGCACTGCTTGAAATTTAACCAGAGGACCAGAATCCACCACCAGAAGGCCCTGAAAAGCTTCTTGCTTGAAAAGAAATTAGCAGCCGTGGCGAAAGAGATCCAGGGTAAAAGTAGTTCCACTTCCCCGATCTCAGGGACCTCGTCTTCTTCAAAGGACAAGAAGTCAGATGGAAAGCGCAAACACTGGGATAAGCACAAGGACAAACTCCAATCTGCTTCTCATTCCCAGTCCCCTCACCAGAAGGTGACTGGCTCCAGGTCTTCCTCCTGTGGGAGGTTGGACTCAGCATCTATGGCAGCCCTCACTCCTTTCGGACTCCCAGTGATCAAACCACCTGCCCTCATCCTGATGTCGGGTGGTGGTTCTTCAGGATTGGGGACGTCATCCTCAGCTTCTCAGACCCTGACGCACAGGCCCTTCCACCAGAAAACAGGCTCTCAGCCTGGTGGCTCGGCCAGGTCTTCTTCGGGCAGCTGGTCCGTACCCATCGTCCTCCCAGCCTCGGCATCTCCTTAGTCTGCTCCTGACTCCAGGGCCAATGCCACCCAGTGATGCCAGGGGCATGCGCTCGCCTCCCCTGAGAGGGTGATGCCTCTGCCCCATTTGGGAGACAGCTCCCCTCGGTAGGTTCTTCCTAAGATAACACCAGAGTTTCCCCAGACCAGCATCAGTCTACACCTGTCTGGGCAATGCCAGCTACCCCGACGTCGTCCTTGATGACACCCCTCCTGTCATTACCTGAACAACCGATGTCGCCGGCTGACCCTAATGTTACTTCTCAGTCAACTCCAGGTGGTCCGGCGTGTGGTCTGATGACCCCTACTAGACAGATGCCAGCTTACCAGATGCCCACTGGGCCGCAGGTGGTCAACCCAACTCCCAACTCCTCAAGACCCGATGCCTGTGTTGCCGCCACTGAAGGGATGGACGCTGGGGCCGTCCGACGTCTCCCAACTGATGTCGGCTAATCCCTCTATGCCCCAGAACCCTCTGCCAGACCTCACAGCTCTCTTAACATCCTGGTGGAATGTGGTCAAGGGTGATCTGATTCCGGTGAGGCCTTCTACGCCTCCTCCTTAGGAACCTCTTCCCTCTGGTGCTAAGCCTCAGGCTCCTCCTCAACAGCCTACACCAGTTCCCAAAGAGCCTACCCCACAACCAGATGACACTGGCAGGCATCGCTCCAAGCATCACGGTCAGAAACACCATCACTCATCCTCTAGGCTTCAGACAGGAGCCAACATCGGTCGCACGGCGGCAGGCACCATAATTCGGCCTCCAGATCTTTCTCTTTGCGGGAGTCAGACTTCATCCTCAGTGTTGTCCATCTTGGGGTTATCACCTCTTCCACTGGAGTCCAAGGACACCCCCATATCTCCTCCCGATGACCCAACATTCATGGAGGTCATGCAGCATATCCAGTCCAACATGGACTAAGATACCGAAGACTTGGACCCTGACAAATGCCGTTTGGCCATTTTCCTCTGTCAAAAGGATTCAAAGCCTGTGGTGGTTCCTCCTCTGGTGGATCCATTTAAGGATGTCACTAAATCAGCTTGGAAATGCCCATCTACTACTCCTGCTGTTTCCAAGAAGGCCAGTCGTCTCTGTAATGCTTTCTGGGATGAGCCTTTCTTTGGAGAGAACCCATTGCAGACTCCATGGTCATTACAGCAGCTCATGATCATTCTAAGAGGCCCCATCATCTCAGCCTCCACACAAGGATTCTAAGCAGGTGGACCAGTTCAACAGGAAAGTCTACACCTCGGCCACCTGTGCCATTCGCTCCCTGAATTTCTTAACCCACGTGGTCCAGTATCATACTGCAGATCACAGCTCAAAGCCGGTTCGAAAGGAGGCAGGATGAGCTTTTCCAGAACAAAGTTCGAGTCCCAAGGTGGAGTTGGGCTGTGGATGGGGGGGGTTTCAGATAGAGGATGCCTTTCAGAAAGGTCTTTCAGACCTCCAGCTGAGCCACGGGTTTACCATCCACTAGCTCGTGGTACGCGGAAATGGCCGAGATATGGACCTTCAAAGAAGAATAGGACAGACAGGAGTCTGATAAATGAAGGAGGTATTCAAACAACATGAAGTCTTGCTGTATTCTGACTATTGCAGTTAGGTCCTGCCTTTCAACTGCCCCAGAGAACAAAGAGTTAAACTTTCCATGGCCTGCATGGAATGTTCACCGCGAGCTTGGTTGAAGACCCTCTCTGCTGTTGTTTAAACTCCAACCATCAGATTCTTTACTCCGCCTCACTGAACAGTCGCTCTGGAGATTTCTCCTTTGCTTGGTTCAAAAAAAGTCGGTTAAAGTGTCGTTTTTCACTCGGTTTCTACCGAATTTCTTCTATCGAATCTGTCGGTTTAAGTCTCTGTCTGTGGTACCGTGGGTACTAGATAGGTTTTACATTTAGTTTCTGTGTGGAACTTGTAAATGTCGGATCGGTTGGGCTGAACCGATCAGTTTAGTTTAAAAAAGTTTGTGAATTTACTTAGAGTGTGGTAACCGGTCCGTATCGGTTCTGAAAAAAACGGATTTTATTATGTTTTTTCCAAGACCCGTAACACGGTCAGGAACTGATAGGGGAGTCTTGCCTGGCGGATTGCCAAAAAAGGGTAGGTTTTGATAGGATTGGCCATGTCTGAAAAACTCAAGAAAAAAACGCCCCACTGGGTTTCAACACTGCAGTGTGTGTGTGGGGAAGCCTTTGCTAAGGCTGATCCCCACACCACCTGTCTTTATTGTCTGGGGTTTGACCACCTCAATTCAGGCTGCCAAATTTGTAAGAATCTTCCCAAAGCTACCCTGGATAACAGAATAGGTAGACTGAGGGAAAGGGAGGCCAAGAAGTCCACTGACCCGGATTGCCAGCCCGGTTCGGTTCCGACCGAACCAGAAGGAGTGCCCTCTGACCAGGCGATCTTCGGGCAAGAGGAGAGCCAATTCTGAGGAGTCGGTTCCGGTTAAAAGGAAGAGAAAAGATAAATCGTCCAGTTCAGATCCAGAAATTCATACTCTGACTGCTGATGAGATGGCCAAAGCGATAAGAATAGTGCAATCGCTAACTCCGGTTCCGGCCGAACCGGCACCATCTGGCAGGGGCTCGGTTCAGTCGGTTCCCCCGGTTCCAGATTACACTTCAGAAGAATTTTATGAACCGGAGGAGGAGGAGGGAGAGTATGAGGATGATGATGGTGATTATGAAAGTCTGGATGTGCCTATTGACCCGGACATCTCCCCAGACAGACCTTCAGGTGTTTCTCCTCCTAGGCTTTCTGAGTCCCCTTCCCACTTTATGTTTTACAAAAAAGTGGCTGAAACCCTCCAGCTTCCAATGGAGGAAGCAGTAGAGGATCAGGAGGAGCCTGATTTTGACAGCTCGGTAAACTGAAGGAAAGAATGGATAAAACTTCTTCAAAGGGCAGCTCCAGTTCAACCGAACCTTCGGTCCCGGCTGCCGATCCCTCGAGCCAGGAGAACAGTCGATGGTTAAAAGGCGCTCGGGTCTTCAGAACCCATGCCATCTAAGAAAGCCAAATGGTCTGTTCAGAACTGTGCAAACAAATCACAAAAGTTCCAACTGTGAAGAAATTCAAGCATACAGTGCAGTCCTGCAATCTAGGTTTGGCGAACCATCTCAGGTACCATCTGGACAGCCAGCGGTTCAGGATACCTCCTGATCCTGAAGTGTACTATATGTCTGAGTGTGACTACGATGATGAGGAGTAGGATGAGGGAGAGCCCATAGACCCTGAGGTGTCCCCTGGTCATCCCCACTACGAGTCTCCTCCTAGGCCTGTCTCAGAGAACACCTCTCATTTTGCCTTCATGAGACAGATGGTTGAGACCCTACAGCTCTCTGTACAGGAAGCCAGACTGGAAGAGGATTACGGGGAGATGATGGATCTCCCTGTCTCCCAAGGACTTTCAATCCCCATCCACAAGTCTCTAAAGATGCAGACTTTAAAAATTCTCCAGACCCCTAGTTCTGTTCCTTCCTTGGACAAGAAGATGAACAGAAAATATTTTCTGGTTGGTAGGGGCACTGAATTTCTTTCTGGTCACTACAGCCATTTAGGGGTAGTGCAAACTGCAGCCTGCGAAAAGGCTGGCATTCCTCTGGCTTCACATCCACCTGACAAGGATTCCAGAAAAATGGATTCCCTTGCCAAAAAAACATACCTGGCATCCTCCCTGGGCATTAGGCAAGCCTCCAATATGGCTTGTGCCTCCAGGTATCAGAAATCCCTCTGGGAGTCAGTGGAGCAGTTAGCTCAAAAGGCTCCTCCTGAGCTAGCTTCAGATCTTCAGGAGATGGTCACCAAGGGGGTTGGGGTGCAGGCATCGAAGTCCCAGTACCATATGGCTGTGGACTACAGTGATGCAGCCTCAAGAGCCATGGCATCTGCCATCTCTCTCTCTCTCTCTCAGGCGTTTTTCCTGGCTAAGATGCACCAACTTACCCCAGGACAAGCAGAATAATGCTTTGGACTTTCCCCTCACCCAGAATTCTCTGTTTGGGGAACAGACTGAAGCATATATGAAAAATATGAATGAGTACAGAGTGGCTTACAGGAGTGCTTCAGCTAAGGAGAAGGCTGCCACTTCTCGGAAACAACAGGCCAGGGGCAGGGGCAAACCTTACTCCAGGCCTTTCCACCAGGCCCAAGCTTTTCCCTCTTACCAGAAACCCAGGGGCTTCTTTAGAGGGAAAGGCAGAAGTGGTGCTGGCCGGGCTGCTTCCACCTCCCAGTCTGCTACCCCAACTAAATGACACCCTGAGGACTCTGTCCAGGTCACCTCCCCTTCTCCTGTAGGGGGCAGGCTGACTTACTATCTCCAGGCGTGGCAATCCATTACTTCAGACAAGTGGGTCCTGGAGATAGTAGGTCAGGGCCTTGCTCTCAGCTTCAAGCTGTTCCCAAAACTGGCTCCAAGGGCATTCACACCTGCCAGCCCTGCAGAAACAGCCTTGTTGGAGGCAGAGGTTTCCACTGTTCTACTCTCAAGGGCAGTGGAGCCTGTGCCCCCTCAGCACAGGGGAAAAGGACTGTACTCCAGGTACTTCCTAGCATTAAAGAAAAATGGGGAGTGGCGGCCCATTCTAGATCTCAGATTCCTCAACAGGCATTTTACAAAGCCAAAGTTCAAAATGACAACCCCGGCTACCATTTTACCTACTCTCAGGCAAGGGGACTGACTAGCATCCCTGGATTTAAAGAATGCCTATTTCCACATCTCCATCAGGCAGTCCCACAGAAAATACCTCAGATTTCGACTACCTTCAGACCACTACCAGTTCAGGGCCATGCCCTTCGGGCTGACCTCTGTACCAAGAGTATTTGCAAAGTGTCTGGCAGTGGTAGTGGCATACCTCAGAAGGCAAGGGGTTGCAGTTTACCCCTACCTGGACGACTGGCTGCTGGTGGATCAGTCCCCCCAGCAGGTAGAAGAAGCACTAAACCTCACTCAGGACACTCTTCAGTCCCTGGATTTCCTGGTGAATCTAAAGAACTCAGTCTTGACCCCAGTACAGGTGCTAGACTTTGTAGGGGCAGAGCTGAACACCATTCAGGCAAGGGCCTTTCTGCCCCCTGTAAGGGCACAGGCCCTTATCGATTTGGCAAAATCCTTCCACCTTCAAGTACCTCGATCAACAAGGTATTTCCTACAGCTTCTAGGTTATATGGCCTCCACCACAGCTGTGGTTCCGGGGGCTAGGTTCCAGATGAGGGATATTCAGTTCCACCTGAGATCCTTCTGGTCCCAGAAGAAGGATCCTCAATCCAAGCTGATCCCAGTGTCTCCCACCCTTCTGTTAGCTCTTCAGTGGTGGCAGGATATGGACAACCTCAGAGTAGGGGTTCCCTTTCTTCCTCACGCCCCCTCTCTAGTGTTGACAACAGATGCTTCTCTTCTGGGCTGGGCTGCCCACCTAGGGGACCACACAGCCCACGGCAGCTAGCTTCCTCAGGAATCCCTCTTGCACATCAACCTTCTGGAACTCAGAGCAGTGTTCCTGACTATCCAGGAGTTTGCCAGTCTCTTACAGAGCAAGGTGGTGCAGGTCAGGACAGACAATACCACCATGTACTGCATCAACAAGCAGGGGGGAACAAGGTCCTCACTACTCTGCACAGAGTCCATGAAGATTTGGACTCTGGCATATTCTCTGGACATATCCCTGTCAGCTGTACACCTGCCGGGAAAGAACAATGTACTGGCAGATGCTCTCAGCAGGATCAGCCAGGGCCATCATGAATGGACCCTGAACAGGCAGGTCCTTCTATCGATATTCAGGAGATGGGGGGTGCCAGAGACAGATCTCTTTGTAGCCCCAGGCAATCATCAGTTGCTACTGTATTGCTGCAGGCCTCCACTCCAGGGCTCGGTTCCCCTGGAGGCTCTGCTTCTGGATTGGTCAAACAGGTTTCTTTATGCCTTTCCTCCATCCCCTCTGATATCCAGAGTCCTACTCAAGCTGAGGTCTCAGCCTGCCACCATGATTCTCATAGCCCGAGACTGGGCCAGACAACCGTGGTACTCAGTGCTACTGCCCCTGTCTGTGACCAGTCCCATTTGCCTCCCCAGGAGGTACAACCTGCTGTCATCCTCTCAGGGAAGATTCCTCTACTCCATTTTCAGTCCCTTCGCCTCAGGGCCTGGCTCTTGAGGACTTAGAATATGTAGACTTGCATCTCTCTGAACCTGTCCTGGACATATTAAGGGTGTCCAGGAAACCTGCAACTAGGAAAACCTACTCCTCTAAGTGGAAAAGGTTTTCCATCTGGTGCTCCCAGCAGGGTCTGGATCCACAATAGGCTGGTCTACCAGCACTTCTGGATTACCGGGTGCATCTTCAGTCGTTGCATCTTCAACCATCTACCTTGAAGGTGCACTTGGCAGCTGTCTCTGCCTTTCTTTCAGCAGGGAAGGGCCCTTCCCTGGCTGCACACCCAATTTTGACAAGTTTTTCAAGGGTTTGCTACACCTTCATCCTCCACACAGGGAGCTTACCCCTGCATGGGATCTGAATATCTGCATAGGTCAGCTTATGCAGCCTTCCTTTGAACCCATGTTTTCTTCAGAGCTTGGAAGACTGTATTCCTGGTAGCCATCACTTTTGCCAGAAGGGTCAGTGAGCTCTAGGCCTTGTCAGTGGAGCCCAACTACATTGCACCCCACAGAGATAAAATTGTCCTTCGAACTAATAGGAACTTCCTCCCTAAGGTGGTTTCTGATTTCCATCTTAATCAGTCCATCACTCTACCTGTATTCTTCTCAGAGCCGTTCCAGCTCAGGTGAACGCAGGCTCCACCGTCTGGATGTAAAAAGAGCCATCAGCTATTACATGGATAGGACAAAGGAGCTAAGGAAGGATTGTTCCCAGTTATTCCTTACCTGTGGTGAGGTAAGTAAGAGCAGGCCAGCTGCAAAAAGGACCCAGATGGATCGTGGCCTGTATTCAGTTTTGCTACAACAAGCTGGGGAAAGACCCACCAGCAGGCCTTAGGGCTCATTCCACCAAGGGGACTGCTGACTCAGTGGCAGCTGCCAGGGAAGTCCCCTTGCTTGAGATCTGTAAAGGTGCCACCTGGAAGACTGTCCATACATTCACTAAACACTACTGCCTGGACACCCAGGCTAGGAGTGATGCCAGGTTTGGCACAGCAGTGCTGCAGAGCCTATTTCCCAAATAGGTTATGCACCCACCACCAAGTGGCACTGCTTGGTAGTCTGCACTTGTCAGAATACAGCAAGACTTCATGTTGTTTGAAGAAAAAATTACTTACCATAGAAATGTTGTTTCTTCCAATGGAGTCTTGCTATATTCTGACCTCCCACCCTGCCTCCCCTCCAGAACCTGGGGAAAGGCGTCCCTCTGCATCACAGTTCTGTTTTACCCATCAGTGGGTACTTGTTTTTTCTTGGGCATCAGTGACTTGAGTCTTCTACATGCCCCTTTTTGATTGTAGTGTTGCCACTGGGGGTGCTTAGGTCTGGTTAGACTTTTTTTCTTTTGTTAGCTTCATGAGAATCTGATCAGTTACTAGAATGTACCGAGGACAGGGTTTTGATAACCGAGCTTGAGCTCAATGTTCTATGCATTTGCATAGAGTTTAACTCTTTCTTCTCCGGGGCAGTTGAACCGGTTGGTCATACTGCACTTGTCAGAATACAGCAAGACTCCATTAGAAGAAACAACATTACTATGGTAAGTAATTTTTTCTTTGAACAACATAAAGTCTTGCTGTATTCTGACTATATGCAGTTAGCCCCAGCACTTGAACTGCTCTGGAGAGTAAAGGGTTAACTCTATGCCAAGGCATAGAATGTTGAGCTCGAGCTTGGTTTTCAAACCTCTTGTCTGTGGTACTCTGAAGTGTAACCATCTGATTTCTTATTCTGCCTAACTGTGAAGTCGCTCCGGAGATCCCTCCTGCGCTTTGGTTTGGTACAAGTTTGAAACGGTCGGTTTATTCAACCGCTTTCTTATTTTTTCTGTATTCTTACCTCTGTCATGGTACAATAAGTGGTAGTTTAGTAGGTAGTGTTGTTTTATTGATAGAAATTGTTTTTCTTCGGTTCTTTACTGGTCGGTCCAGTTGGGAACCAAAATATATTACTAATTGTTATTTTCTGTGTATTTTTCTGTATTTCTTTAGTTATTTCCGGTACTTATCGGTTCCTAAAAAAAATCCGGTATCTAATAGGATTTTTTTAACTGACCCGTGACACGGTTGGAACCGATAAGTGTGTGTTACCTGACTTAACGCTACGAAGGGTAACTTTTTTAATCCGTCATGCCTGAGAAACCCAAAAAGAAAACCGGTCCCACTGGGTTTCAGCACTGTACCGAGTGTGGGGAGGCCTTTGCTAAGGCTGATCCCCACCTCGTCTGTGTGTATTGTCTTGGGTTTGACCACCTCAAGGAAGACTGCCAAATTTGTAAAAACTTTCCCAAAGCCACTTTGGAAAAATGTTTAAGTAGGCTAAAGAAAAGGGAGGCCGAGAAGTCCGCTGACCCGGATGGCCAGCCCGGTTCGGTTGCGACTGAACCTGAAGAGGTGCCTACTGACCTGGGCGATACCTCTTCGGGCAAAAAGAGAGCCGACTCTGTGGAGTCAGTTCCGTCAGAAAGAAAACGCAAGTCAGCCGGTTCAGATCCTACTCCCCATGTTCCGACCGCTGAAGAAATAACGAAAGCGATTACAATAGTCCAGTCACTTTGCCTGGTTCCGATTGAACCAACATCGGTTCAAAGGCGATTGGTTCGGTTGGAAGTAGTTGCTTCTGATACAGATCCTGAAGCATTCTATGAGGGCGATTGGGAGGAGGAAGAAGATTATGATGAAGGTGAGTTTGAAGGCCTAGATGAGCCAGTAGAGCCTGACATCTCCCCAGACAGGCCTTCCAATGTTTCTCTTCCCAGGCTTTCAGAGTCTCCTTCCCATTTCTTGTTTTACAAGAAAGTGGCTGAGACTCTTCAGCTTCCTATGGAAGAGGCTGAGCAGGATCAGGAGGATCCTGATTATGTGGGGGAGGATGGATGTTCCAGAGTCCAAGAGAGTGTCTATCCCTTTACATAAATCCCTAGGGAAACAGATACAAAAAATTCTGCAGTTCCCCACATCCATCCCTCCTGTGGATATGAGAATGGACAGGAGGTATGCTTTATCAGGTCCTGGTATGGAATTCCTTTCAACTCATTGCAGCCATTTTGGGGTAGTGCAAGCTGAAGCCTGTGGCAAGGTTAACATCCCTCTGGCATCTTGCCTCCCAGATAAGGATTCCAGGAAATTGGATGCCATGGCAAAGAAACAGTACTTGGTATCCTCTTTGGGACTCAGGTAATCAAATTACATGGCATATATAGCCAGGTACCAGAAATCTATGTGGGATACGGTTCTGGAGCTGGCTAAGAATGCCCCTCCCCCAGCTAGCCAAGGAGCTGGAGAAGGTGGCTATAGATGGTATAGAGGCATCCAAAGTGCAATTCCATGCTGCTGTAGACTCAACTGATGTACATTCCAGGGTCCTGGCTACATCTATCTCCATGAGGAGGTTTGCTTGGCTTAGGTGTACCAGTCTTTCACAGGATACCCAGACTAAGGCCATGTATTTTCCTGTAACTGGTATTTCTCTGTTTGGGGGAGCAAACAGAGAACTACATGAAGAAGGTAGATGAATATAGGACCACTTACAGGAGTGCTGCAGCCAAAGAAAAGCAGGCCACTCCTCAAAGGCAGCAATTTAGGGCTGGCAGGGGCAGGCCTTTTCACAGGCCTTTCTACCAAGCTCAGGCCTCCTCCTCTCCTTTCCAGCAGAGGTTGGTTCTTTAGGGCAAGAGGCAGACATGGGATGACCAGGACCCCATCATCCACACAGTCTAGCCCCCTGCCAAACAGACATCCTGAGGTGTTGGTCAGGGTCGCCTCCCCAGTTCCAGTAGGGGGCAGGCTGGCTCACTACTTCCAGGCCTGGAAGTCTATTACTTCAGACAAGTGGGTCCTGGAAGTAGTGAGCCAGAACTTGCTCTCAGTTTCAAAAGATTCCCAAAAATAAGAGCAAAGTCTTTCAGTCCTCCCTCTCCCTCTTCCTTGGAAACAAGGGCCCTAGAGGCAGAAGTCTCCTCTCTACTCCTCCTTCAGGTAGTAGAGAAGGTGCTTATTTGTCACAGGGAAAAGGACTGTATTCCAGATACTTCCTTACCCCCAAAAAAGACAGGGGAGTGGCGAACCATCCTAGATTTAAGATACCTGAACAAACATTTAACAAAACCAAAATTCAAGATGGTGACTCCGGGAGTAATTGTTCCCTCTCTGAGACCAGGAGACTGGCTAGCCTCCCTGGATTTCAAGGATGCCTACTTCCACATACCTATCAGACATTCCCACAGAAAGTACCTCAGGTTCGAGTTGCCTTCAGGCCATTACCAATTCAGAGCTATGCCTTTCGGCCTAACATCTGCTCCAAGGGTGTTCACTAAGTGTCTAGCTGTAGTGGTGGTATTCCTCAGGAGTCAGGATATCCTTCTGTTCCCATACCTTGACGACTGGCTCATTGTGGGTCAGTCCTCAGACCAAGTCAAGTCATCCCTAGAGGTCACTCAGAAGCTTCTAGACTCATTGGGATTCATTCTGAACCTAGAAAAGTCTGTTCTGGAACCAGCCCAGCTCCTCACTTTCATAGGGGTGGAGCTAGACACTATCCACGCAAGGGCATTTCTCCCTCTTCCAAGGGTACAGTCCTTATCACTCTGGCTTCCTCTTTTTGTCCTCTAGTATCTCATCTAGCCAGACACTTTTTGCAGTTGCTGGGACACATGGCAGCCTCCATAGCTGTGGTCTAAGAAGCAAGGTTTCAGATGAGCGAGATTCAGTTTAATCTCAGATCTTATTGGTCTCAGTGTCTCAAACTCTAATTCAGGCCCTCCAGTGGTGGCTGGAGGAGTACAGTCTTCATCAGTGTGTTCCCTTTCTCAGTCAGGCTCCTTCAGTGATTCTCACCACAGATGCCTCTCTACTGGGTTGGGGTGCCCATCTGGACCAGCTTACAGCTCAGGGAACCTGGTCTCATCAGGAGTCTCTTCTACACATAAACCTCCTTGAACTCAGAGCTGTCTTTCTAGCACTTCAGACATTATAAACTTCTGTTTAAGGGAAAGTGGTGCAGATCAGGACAGATAATACCACAACCATTTGGTACATCAACAAGCAGGGAGGCACTCGGTCCTTGGCCCTGTGCGCAGAAGCCATGAAAATATGGTCTCTAGCTTATTTCCTTCGGGCTTCCCTGATGGTTATGCATCTTCCAGGGAAGGACAACATTTTAGCAGATGCTCTCAGCAGGATTTCTCAGTGTCACCACGAATGGACCCTGAACCCTCTGATTCTTCAGGTCATTTTCAGGAAGTGGGGCACTCCAGAGATAGATCTTTTTGCAGCCCCAGACAATCACCAACTTCCTCTCTTTTGCTGCAGACCACCTCTTCTGGGTTCTGTCCCTCAGGATGCTCTCTTATTGAACTGGGCAAGCAGGTTTCTGTATGCATTTCCTCTGATATTCAGGGTCCTGATCAAGATCAGGTCTCAGCCTTGCAAGGTGATTCTGGTGGCTGCAGTCTGGGCCAGACAGCTTTGGTACCCTCTACTATTGTCACTGTCAGTGACAATGCCTCTGTGTCTTCCCAGACAGTTCAATCGCCTCACCTCCTCACAGGGGAGGATTCTGTATCCCAGTCTTCAGACCCTCAGGCTCAAAGCCTGGCTCTTGAAGAGCTAGAATATGCAAGCCTGCATCTTTCCCAGTCAGTCTTGGACATTTTAAAGGTTAGTAGGAAACCTGCTACTACAAAGACCTACAGCTCCAAATGGAAGAGATTTGGGGTTTGGTGTTCTCAGAGGCATATCCAGGCAGAGCTGGCTGATATTGCAACTGCTTTAGATGATTTAGTGCATCTTAACAGTTTAGGCCTCAGGCCCACTACTCTCTAGGTACATTTGGCAGCTATTTCTGCCTTCCTTTCTGCTGGGAAGGGCCCTTCCCTAGCATCTCATCCAGTTTTCAAAACATTTTTCAAAGGTCTAGTACATATTAATCCTCCCTTTCGGGAACCTACTCCTTCTTGGGATCTGAATATCTGTATTGCACAGCTTATGCAGCCCCCTATTTGAACCTTTGTCCTCAGCTGAGCTGAAGTACTTGACTTGGAAAACTGTATTCCTGGTAGCCATTGCCTCTGCCAGGAGAATTAGTGAATTACATGATTTATCAGTGGACCCTGACTTCGTTTCATTTCACAGGGATAAGGTGGTCCTTCGAACCAACAGAAAGTTTCTTCCCAAGGTGGTATCAGACTTTCATTTGAATCAGTCTGTGTCATTGCCTGTATTTTTCACTGACCATTCTTCCTCTGAGGAGAGAAGATTACACAGTCTTGATGTGAAAAGGGCTGTTAGTTACTATGTGGAACACACTAAGGCCCATAGAAATGACTGTTCTCAGTTGTTTCTCACTTATGGAGAAGTGGGAAAGGGTAAACCTACCACCAAAAGAACCATTGCCAGGTGGATTGTCTCTTGTATCCAGTTCTGCTATTCAAAGCTTGGGAAAGAGCCTCCCTCAGGCCTGAGGGCTCACTCCACCAGAGGTACAGCTGCATCGGTCGCAGCAGCTAGAGATATACCATTAGTGGAAATCTGTAAAGCAGCCACCTGGAAACTGTTCACACATTTACCAAGCACTACTCTCTTGACATTCAGTCAAGAAGTGATGCTAGGTTTGGCACAGCTGAGCTGCAGATCCTGTTCCCAAAATAGGTTATGTGACTCCCTCCTCCAAGGGGTACTGCTTGGTAGTCTGCATATAGTCAGAATACAGCAAGACTTCATGTTGTTTGAAGAAAAAATTACTCACCATAGTAATGTTGTTTCTTCTAATGGAGTCTTGCTGTATTCTGATCTCCCTTCCTGCCTCCCCTCCTGGAACCTAGTAGTTTTGGGATATGGCTTGGCAGGCACAGTGCTGCACCCCAGAGGTGTACTTGGCATACCTTATCTTAAGGTTTTTCTGGTTTTGATTACGAATGTTTTGGTTGTTTCACTACCTGCTTAGATTCTTTTTGTGGTTCTCGACTTGAGTCTTTTGACCCTAAAGATCAGATTTATTGCTCTTTGGCACAAACATTTTAAAAACAATTTCTAATTTATTAGTTAATTAGTATAGTGCTCGTAAAAATCTAATGGTTACACTTCAGAGTACCACAGACAAAGGTTTGAAAACCGAGCTCGAGCTCAACATTCTATGCCTTGGCATAGAGTTAACCCTTTACTCTCTGGAGCAGTTCAAGTGCTGAGGCTAACTGCATATAGTCAGAATACAGCAAGACTCCATTAGAAGAAACAACATTACTATGGTGAGTAATGTTTTCTTTCCTACCCTTCAGGGCATAGGTGAGCCTTTCTGAAGCCAGTGTGGTTAATACCAGATTCCTCCACATGAAGGTGGTGGGTCTTATACATGAAACCCATGTATTTAAAATGATTTGTCTGGCCAGGATCAGCATCACCCGTATCTATCTTGGGTATGGAATCCACTCCCGCTCTCCATTTATCTCCGTACCCATTAGCATGGACAGTGGAGATATCTCAGGTTGTCTTCCCCATATACCTTGAATTTCACTGCCCACTAACTCCCAGTAATTCTTAATTATTGGACAGTCCCAGAATTAGTGGAAGTATGTGTCCTTTCTTGTTAGGCATCTGCCACATGGGGGGATACCTCAGGGTGAAACTTATGCACCATCTCAGGTGGATAGAATAGTCCGAGCAAAAACTTTTATTGAGCCTCTTTAATTCTGTTGCAGATCATAAGGCCCATATGTGATGTCACTTATTGTTCCCAGGCCTTGTTTGTAATGGGAATCCCCCAACTCAATTTCCTATCTCATTCTGACTTTATGCGTTCCCCCACAAACATTTTTCCTGTCTAACCTAGCTGCTCAACCGATCAACCCTTTCTCATTTTTCTGAGCGCCTAATATTTCTCTCTCAATTCTAACTATAAAACTACCACTGTTTATGTCATTCATACATTTTGCACCTTTATTCTTCACCTGTAGATACCAGTAAAAGTGGGAGTTCGGTAGGCTAAGGTGAGTGTTAATCATCTCAAATGGGTAAATGCCCTCTGCCCCCCACAAGTCCCCAATGCATCTGATCCCTCTTCATTCCCATTCAGCTAGGTCAGGGTCCTCCATGCCCAGCAGGAATTCTGGATTTTTTGCCAAGGGAGTCAAGAGAGTATTATCCTCCGAGGGCTTCACCCCAATTTTAATACTCTTCCAAGCTTCCAAGACTGTTGTGACAATAGGATTAGGGGAGTGTGTGTGGGCATATGCCCTATCCTTTCCATGTGCCAGATATGCTGTTAATCTACATGGGCAGTCCTCCTGTTCGAAGTCCAACCAGGCAGCAGCCTCCCCCCTGCTCACCCAATTGTGGATGTAATGAAATTGAACTAAGAGGAAGTATCCCTTCAAATCAGAGAAATCTAAACCACCCTTCATTTAGGGTGCTTTTAGTCTGTTGAGTGCTACTCTAGATTTCTTCCTCCTTCATAGAAAATTGCTGAATCCCTTATCTAACAGCTTAAGCTCCTGCACAGTCAGGCTGAATGGTACCATCTGCATTGCATGTAATAATCTCAGTAAAATGTTCATTTTTATGAGATTAACTCTTCCCAACCATGAGATGGGTAAACCCATCCACCTGCTGAGGTCAGCAAGAACAGTTTTAGTGAAGGGGGTGTAACTAAGCTTATATAACCTTTGGAAGTCCCTACCCACCATAATCCCTAGATACGTGAGACACTGGTCCACTCTGTGCAGCCCCCAAGTTTTTCCCTGCTTCACCCCACCATCTGTATTCAGAAATAGGATTTCTGATTTATGAAGATTCAGTTTGTAACCAGAAAAGCCTGCAAAGGTGTGAACAATGTTTAGGAGTGTTGGAACTGATTCTCCTGGGTTTGTTAAATACAACAACAGGTCATCTGCTTATAGAGAAATCCTGGCGTTAACTAGATATTTGCTACTCATTCTCCTTACGGCAGCAAAGAAGTCCATCACGAAGCAGTGGTTGACGCCTAAAACACCCACGATACAAGACTGGTGGAACATTACTAGACAAATCTACACTATGGAGAAAATAACACACAGCTTAAATAATCAAGAAGGGCGATTTGCAACCAGATGGGCTAGGTGGCAAATATACTACATGTTAAAAGACCCTACATTTGTGCCCTGAGGGTGGGAGGATGACGATTGGGGGCCCACCCTCCCCGCCACAGGTGACTTAAGGGTCTCGAGAGGCAACTGCTTAGATTGACAGGGGGGCCTGGTCTGCCACTGGCGAGCACCTGCAATGGATCCCGACCACGCATAATGAACATTACTGTTTTGGATAATGCACTGAGTCAGACGGAACTGGGCCTAGGACCTTTTCCAGAAGGTTGATCTGGCCTCCTTGTCGTTGGAGGAATCTGAAGACATTCAAGGTCTGGGAGACCTAAAATCTCGCCTTTTTATTAGTAGGCCAAGACTATCTGATTAGGAATTACCCTCACCTAGGATCTGTGCTCAATCTGGACTTTCGATCCTTCTGTTGTATATTACCATGAATTATTATACCTGCACTGAAACTGCAAATGTATATCTGCATGAAATTACTCTCGTTGATCTGGATGACATGTCTGTAAATATGTTATAAAACCTAAATAAAGATGAAATTAAAAAAAAAAAAAAAAAAGAGAAATCCAGTGTTGCAATCCACCTTGTGTTGTGATACCCCTAATCTCTTGGCTCATGCGTATTTTACATGCTAGAGGTTCTATTGCCATAGCAAACAACAGGGGGGAGAGGGGACATCCCCGCATCATACCTGTTTGCAGTCTAAAGTTCTCTGAGGGTATCCCATTCTTTTTTTTTTTTACTTACTATGCTGTTTCTTCCAGTGGCTCCCCTTCAGCCACCCTACCAACACCACCAGACTGGGCATCTTCCCCAAGCGCAGTGCCCCCTGGATTGCTCCCCAAGGCGGAGTCACTGGAGCCCCCCCCAGTAGCCCCGACAAATTCTATCATGGATGGGCTAGGGGGACCACTAGGTCCGCGATGGTCAGGAGGCATCATGCAGTGCACCAGAGGCTAGTTTTTCTTGTTTTTTGTGGGGGGGTGTAAAAGCAGACACTGCAAGGCAACTGTCATCTCGTCTGGCCTTGTCAGGTGCTCGATAGCAGTGCATCTCATGGTCAACCGGGCACCAACCGAGGCACTCCAACCTCCCCTTGTGGGGAAGAGCATGCAATGGCTGCTCAATTCACCCTCGCCCCTGGCTGGCCCTCGGGCATCCTGAGTCCATTCCCAAACCTGGGTAGCCTGCGTCACAGTGGTAACTATTCTAATTGCTGTCACAGCTGTCAGAAGAGTGAGCGAGCTACAAGATCTGTGTGCAGATCCAAACTGTGTAGTATTCCATAAGGACAAAGTAGTCCTTAGGACAACCAGGGAATTCCTGCCTAAGGTGGTATTAAGAGTTCCACCTGAACCAATCATTCACTTTATCTGTACTTTTCCTTGGTCATTCTAGCACAGGTGAGCACAAACTTTATTGCCTTTATATGAAAAGGGCACTGAGTTACTACTTGGACAATGCAAAATATGCCAGGTACGACAGCACACAATGGTTTGTCACTTATGGAGCGGTTGACAAAGGTAAACCAGCTGTCAGAAAGACTATTTCTGAGTGGATAGTCTCCAGTATTCAGTGTTGCTATGAGAAAACTGGTAAGCAACCTACCAGAGGTCTAAGGGCACACTCAACTAGGGGTACCTCAGCCTCTGTGGCAGCCACAAGGGGCATCCCACTTCAAGACGTTTTCAAAGTAGCTATCTGGAAAACAGTCCACACATTTACAAGGCACTATTGCCTGGACATATTGTTCACAAGGGATGCAAGGTTTGGGACTGGTGTCTTGAAGAACCTTTTTCCTAAATAAGTTCTAGACTCAGCCTCCCAAGGTACTACTAGTGAGACTGCACTTTAGTATTGCATTATTATAGGATTCATGTTGTTAAAAGAAACAAATATCACCATAGTAATGTTCTTTCTTTTATGGGATCAACAATAAGTCATACAATCCCTGACTGCCTCCCCTTCCAGAATCTGAAAAGACACTCACATAAGTACCAGTCTGATAACATTTCTTTTGTGCTTGAGCATTAAGTGTTCCAACTTTTCAGTTTTCACAAATTTTAAAATCTGTTCTTGTGTTAAAAATAGTCCAGTCTGCCATTTTTTGATTGGTTTTGGTTTTAAAATTATATTTTCAGTAGTTTAGTTATTTGTGGTCACTGCTTCCCTTTTCCATAGAAACAAAGCTGACATTTAGCCAATAGGGGAAGCATGGGCACTCTGCAGAGATTGAATAGGATTCTAAATTATATCATTAGCATTGGTAACACTTTAAGTTTTCTTAACTACATTGTAATTACAATGTAACTACACTGTAACTGCATTGCATTTGCAATGTAGTTATATGCAACTGCATGTAACTACAATGTAATTACCTCTGTTGCCTGTAATTAATGATTACCTACCCAGCAGATACAATGAAACTGGCATTTAAAATAAAGTGTGACCTTAGCATTTAGTTCTAAACTCCAGGGCTATACTCACTGAGGAGATGATGCACTTTTTGTATGGCATATTGTTGGATCTCATTGAAGAAACAACATTACTACTGTGAAAGAGGTGTTTTTTTTTTTCATTTGGACCCTCCCATGGGAATTTACGATGAAGTCTACAAAAAAGAAACTCACAATCACTTAAAGAATTATATTGACAGGCAGAAGATTTGGAGAAACAAAAATAAGACGAATTAGTGGCAGTCTGACGAATAGCTTCCTTTCTAAAAGCTTCTGTGATCAACAGGGATAAGCCAAGGGAAGCTAAGACAGACTTTAACCGTAATCCACAGGACAAGTCCCAAGGGGCATTGGAGTTGCCAATAAGCATAGGTTTGCCCTGGCAGTCAAAAGACTCAATAAAATTATGCAAATGTCAGAATTTAGATTGTTTTAGACTAGGAGGACAGTAGAAACTGCTCAAAGAAAGGTTAATATTAAGTAACTTAACAGCAGAGCAACAGCATTAATTGACTGAGCAGCAATTTGCAGTTTTAAACAAATATCCTGTAGATCTTCTTTGAGGATATTCCCTTTATTAAACAGCACCTGTAGAACATAGTTGCCATTGGTGCAGGGACAGCTCAGAAACATTTGCCTAGCTAAGACCCCCACCCCCTGATGATACATGTTGTTGGCAGCTATATTGTGTGGGTGTCCTCATACTCCTCAGTTCTTTGTCTTCCATGAACTCTGTGTCAGACTGCAGGAATACTACTCAAATCCCGGAACCTGCACTGCATTGCTGTTTTGTTATTTTATTTTTCGATGACAACATTTAACTCCGATGTCTGGGGCTGTGTTTTTTCTATTCCCCGCTATATGTGGGGCTGCAAGCCCTTTTCTCAGTATGCTGCTGCCAGGGTTTCACTCCCTCCTCTCCTACTAATGCCTGTTCTCCCCCAGCTCTTGTTCTCCCATCCATCATTATAGATTTCCCACCCTGTGTGGCTGTTTGTCTTCTCTCCATGGCTATCACTGGTCTCCCTCCAATGATTGCTGTTGCTGTCCCACCCTTGGGGCCTCCAGTGTCTTCATGACCCACCAGTCCTGCCTCCATTGATTGTTTTCTGGTTCCCTTCCTGTGGATTCTGTTGTTATTGATGAAAAGAGTGAGTGCTGGCTATTTAATCAGCCTCTGTTGCTATTCTGGCAGTCCTCCAGGACACCAAGATCAGTTCTTGGCATTTAAGCATGGCTCTCCATTACTGAGGGACACATGGATTCTTTCGGCTCCATCCCCTGGCTTTGAGTCATCAGCTTTCTTGCTGTTTAGGCTGGCATTGCTACTCACAGCATCTCCATTTCTGCTGGTCATCGCTTAGTTCTGCCTTGTCAAATTCCGTGCTCTGTGTGCGGTCCTCTATTTTGTTCAGAGACTGCATCATGTCTCCATTGATGGGTTCCCCATCAGCATTTGCTTTGTTTCTCACTTGGCTTCACTCTTCATCATTTGTGCTGTTTGGCTGTCTCTTTGTTTCTCAGTGGAGCCTGTTTGTATTCATCATCACTGCTTTGGGTGTCGTTATCTGTGGTGGTCATTGCCTTCTTTGGACCCACCGATGCACCTGTTTGCTGCACTGCCTTCTGTCTTTACAGTGGCTTTGTTGCATCTTCATCATGGTTTTTACTGTCAGTGTGTGCCTTGGATCTTCTCTGTGTCAATCTTCACCATTCATCACTGGTGGGTAGCTGGAGGGTTGGCCAGTAACTGACGCCGACTCCTCCTCCACCTCAATTCTGCTTCTCCCACCGTCAAGTGAACAGTGACCTTGTGGGCAAACAAATTCAACGGTGACATTGTGGCCTAGTCTTCGTGGCCTAGTCCATTCCCATCTACGCCTTAGTTCTGTCATCGCCGATACACTGTTACTTGGTGCTGTATCAACTCCAGACCTTCTGTAGCCAGTAAAATCTTTCCTTTTTATATTTTCGGCGCTGAGTCTGTTCCTATAGTTTGAAAGTTTTGTTCTTTGTTCGGCCATGCCCGGTTTGAAGGACAAGAAGATATCACCTAAAGCAGACTGACCCCCAATGTGTTGGTGTCCCTGTGGCTGGTAGTATTCTGTGACAGACTGGCATGACCACTGTTTGACCTGCCTGGATCCAAACCATGAAGTGGACCATTGCAATGCCTGCTTCTCCATGGAACACAGAGTACTCAAGAACTGTGCTTTTAAGATTGGCCATGTGCTGCCGACCTTCAGAGGGCAGCTATGCACTAGGGACACCAGACGCAGGTCCCTTGACCCTTCCTCTGGGTCCCCTCCCAGTTTTACATGGACCGTGGAGGAGGGGGCCTCCACTCATCCAAGCCTTGCCAGGGTGGAGGTCTCTTCCTTGGTGCTTGGGGGACAGTCAGGCTCCTCCTGGGGCCAGGCTGGTGGCATCATCTTGGCAGTTACCTCCTAGGAGGTAAGGGCTCCCCTGGTGTCATGGCCTATGTCTGCTAGGCCCAACCCAGTAGTCTCTTCTGCACCACCTGCCAGTGCCATCACTGTTCCTGGAACCATTCGCAGCCCCAGTGAGCAGGGCAGCACCGTGGCCGCTGCCGGGTCTCCCCGAACGGCGCAGAGGGTGGGAGAGCCTCAGAGGATTGTCTCCCTCCCAATCTCCCTTACCTCCTCCTCTTCGGAGGAGGATGATTGGGATGCTGATCCGGACTGGCATCCTGACTCTTCAGAGTCCCGGGGCTCTCCTTCTCCTGACACCTTAGTGATCCCCAACAGTCTCCACTCTCTGGAGCGGTAGTCACCTTCTATGCGGGCTTTGGCATCAGTGCTGGAGCTGGCATTATGGGCCTCCCTGGAGCCGTTCGCTGTAACGGGGAGGCTCTCTGCGTGGACTGTGATTCCTCTGTAGCGAGGATGGAGTCCTCTGGAGCTGGAGCTGGCACCATTTGCGGTGCCACTGTGGCTTCTAGTGCTGGGAGAGGGTCTTCCGCATTCACTGCTTCCATGGTGGGGGTGATGGGTGGAATAGAGTCCCTTAAGTTGGTGGTCAGGAAGAGGTCTGTCTCAGAGTAAGTGAAGTTGAGGGGGAGGCGCAGCGGCCTTCCATTTGAGCCCTGCAGGGCTTGAAGGACCCATAGCGCTGACCTTGCCTTCTCTCCCTCATCTTCATTGGGGGGATCTCTGTAAGTGGGGCTAAGGGCCACCCTTCTGGAACCATGCAGCCCCGGTCACCTCATGGGGGATTCTCCTTCTGGGCTCAGTCCTGAATGCTTCAGCATGGTTGAGCGGCCACTGACTGCAGAGACTAGCAGGTCCTTCCAGAGGGTTGGATCTTTGGCAGGGTCTTGTAGCCTTGGCAGAGGGCTTACTCTTTCAGTGAAGGGATGTTCCCCTCTCTCTGCCTAGCCCTTCCTCTCTCCAGGACCATTGGGGCCCTTGACTTGGGAGCAGTTTAGAGCCATAGCTGCCGACTTCCCTCATTATGTTAGAGCTATGGACGAGCAGGTCTTCCACCTGTCTTTCCTGTAGCAGCCAGACTCTGAATCTTCGGACTCGTCGGCTTCCTCATCTTTCTCCCCTGAGGAAGAGGATCGTTCAGTCCATCTTTCCTTGAACGCTGACCAAACGACCAATCAGCGTTTCTTGTTGAGGTTGGTCAATGAACTCCATGTTTTCAGGGTGGCAAGACTCAATACAGAATGGAAGATGCGCACTTTTTTTATAAGTGAGTTCAGCGCAGTCCACCTGGTGGTGCCTGCCTGGCCTACTCCATTTCAGGAGATGATGTACTGTATCAGGCAGCGTCCATCAGTCCCTTCTCCAGTCCCGATGGACTGCCAGCACAAGTATTGCACACCCAAGGGGTCTCCAGGAGCATTGCCTCACCCCATCTCTGGGCTGAGTCTTCTGGACACCCCTATCGGACATAGAAGCCCAAGGCATGAACATCCCCTGTAGGCTAACTCTGCAGAGTTTCACTCTTAGGGGAGGAGAATCTTCTCTTCGGCGAGCCTTCTTCTGTGTATTGTGTCACATCAGGCTCACCATGCTGCCTACAGCAGGCACTTATGGTCGATGCTAGGCCAGTTGCTAGCATCAATACTTGATTCAGAGACATCCAGCCAAGCCATCGCCCTCTCCGCATGTGACCTGGAGCTTTAGAGGCACCAATCAAGGGCATTGTACAAAGCCAGTGAGATGGCATCTAGGCTGGTGGGGACAACGATCTGCATTAGGCGGACGACATGGCTTCGACTTTCTAGATTGACACCCCTGGCCCGGCGTAGGGTGCTTGCCTCCTCCTCCTTCTGGGGGACCCACCTTTTCTCCCGCAGGGTGAGACAGTGACTTGAGGGGCACCGTCCTTCTCCCAGGCAATGGGAGAGCCTGCCTCGCCCTGACCAGTCATGGGCCTCCTTTGGCTTGTGAGGGTCCCCTCTCTCTGCGTTTTCCCCCACAGGGGGCTGAGGGACTTTATTCCTCAAGGCAGTGCCCGGTCCCCTTCAGGGGGCTTGGTAATCACCCACCAGAGATGAATGGTGAAGATTGGCACAGAGAAGATATGAAAATTACATACCTACCATAATTGTTGATCTTTCTGTGTATCTTCACCATTCATCCCTGCTTCCCACCCACCATCCTCTCTTGGGCCTCAGTCTCTGAGCGGTGCCTCCTCCCTGTTTGCCTTCCCCAATTGAGGCTGGTTGTGGGCTGAGTCCTGCTGGTACCTCCAGGCCTTCTGATTCTTTGACGAGGCAGGGGCTCCCCAGATCTTCTCCCCATGATCCTGATGGGGACCCCCTTTTTCCTTTTGGGGATCTGGATCCTTCTCTGATGGACATGGATCTCCAGCGTTATTTTAGCGCTGGGGTCCTCATTGGGAGGGATGGGGAATACAGAGGGCATGGGGACCTTCACTCCCCTTTCCAGGGTTGTAGCTCCTTCTCCACTGAGTTCTCAGCTGGGGAGTGTGTTTCCCTCAGCAGGGTCCCCCTTCCCTCCTAAACAAAAAAAAAAAAGGGTGAGGTGGAGACTCCAGTGGAGATTCTCCTTTCCCGTTCCCCTCCAGTCTTCTTGAGGGGCGGGTAGTCTTCCCTAAGATTCCTCTCCGGAGGACAGTATTACTCTGGGGTCCCTGCTCTGCATTGGATTCTACCCCCACCCTGATTTATTGTGGGCAGGAGTGGGAGACCTCTGACACCCCTCCATCGGGGGGGGGCTTAAGCCCAGTGCTCTGGCTTCTCCTGCCTCGCTGGACCAGTAACCTTCTTGTGCTCAACCTGGGGGTGGGGCAAGGTTTGAAAAAAACAACAAACACCTAACAACAGAGAGATCTTTCTGATGGCTCGGTGCAGTAGTGCCTCCACCCCTCCGGGCTCCCAGGGTGTCCTGGAACCTCTGCTTGGGTGTCGTGGGGTCTCCCACCTCCTTCCCTATCTTTCTGTATCCTTTCCTGTTTATCTCTCTCTCCCCCCCTTCCTTTGCTTGCCCAGAGGTTCGGGCCCTGTTCCAGACCCCTAGGTACTACCTGACCTCTGTCCTCTCGGACGGCTTTTTCCCTTTTTATGTTTATATCCTTTCTTTTTTCTGTCTCTTGGGCTCCCTTGCACTACTCTTGTCTCTTCTCTCTCTCTGTTTTCTACTCACTCTCCGGCTACTGCAGAACTGAGGTGGAGGAGTTGACTTCAGTTACTGGCCAACCCTCGAGTGCCACGCAGTGTGTCTGCTTTGAGGGTGATGCTGTTCCAGCACCGGCTCCTCCCCCTTTTAGAAAATAAATTGCTCCCATGGGGTTCTGCACCTCTGGCTATACCCACCGGTGATGAATGATGAAGACACACAGAAAGATCAACAGTTATGGTATGTAAGCAATTTTCATTTTTTGCCTAACTTTGTCTTATTGGTATTCTGACTGCTTCCCATGCCTCTGTTATCATTCGAGCCTGTCCCTGGTATATTGTTACCTTATTTTGCATTCGGCATCTGTTGTGCTCATCGCCTAGTTTTATCTTATAAACGTCCATATTGAGGAAGCTTCCTGGTGTTGTCTCATTGACGTTCCTTCCAGTCGTCCTTTGTCACAGGTGTCTTTTTTTCTCTCTGGCCTTGAGGACTCACGCTGTTTTTTATGCCATCATGCTATTGCGCTTAAGCTTCCAGTCTTGGTCCTTTACATTGTTGCATTGTATCTAGTCTTTCAGCTGTTGCTTTGTCATCACCATTTCTGGCATCGCTGGCTGCTGTATGTATCCTGTCACAGGCTTTTGGTTCTGCTTTGCCCTGGCATAGACATTGCCTACTTTTCCAGGTTGATGCTCCCACTACTTACTGATGTGATTCCTTGACTATTGGCTTGCCCTGTTTGGGGGGGTCATGTCAGTCCCTTGTCTTGGACCTCCCTCCTGTATTTTTTGTGGTACTCTTTGGGAATTGTTCTACAGGTGTGGCTTAACTGAGGGAGATATCCTCAAAGAGGGTAGTGCACTTACTTAGCGTAACAGTAGATCTTCAAGGAATCTCCTCCATTGAACGAGTACTCCTCCTCCCACTTTATCTCTTGTTTACAGGTAGCATTGTTTAGGTGGGGGTGTTTCTGCTTTCCTTATTCATCCTTTTTTTTTGTCCTGCCCTTTACTGGGCTCATTGAGCAGATCATCTGCCCTGTCATTGATCAGTCATTGATGGGGGGGTTATATTCTTCCTATCAGTTTGACTTGGGGGGGGGGGTTCTGGTTGGTGTAAAGAACTGAGGAGTATGAGACCACCTACACTATATAGGCGCCAATGATACACATCATCATGAGCAGCCAGAGCAAGGTGAACGTTTCCAAGCGGTCCTAGCACCAATGGTATCGATGTTCTACAGGTTTGACTCAATGGAGGAGATTGTGTTGAAGAGCTGCTGTTATGGTAAGTAACCGCACTACTTTTTGAATGAACATGGCTAGCAACACCACTGCCATGTCGATTCCTGATGCATCTGGGGACAATATAAGCTGGGAAATTGATGTTATCATCAGACATAGAATTATCAAGTCATGTTTCCATGATAGCCTGGATTGAAGGATTTGGGGCAGCAGTCCACAAAAGAAGATTTGTTACAGGAAGCAAGTTTCTAATGTTAAAGTGAAAGAGTACAATCCAGGCAATCACAATTTGTCAGAGAGTTACCACTCATCAGGGGATTATTTATCAGGTGGCAGGATTAATTCTGATATTCCCAAGGAAAACGTAACAGCCAAAATGTTAGCCAAGGAAAAACAGGAAAAGAAAACAGTGTGCTTCCTCTAAGCTTTAAGAGAAGGACCTGTGAGGGAGCATGCTTTTGCCTACACACTTTACAAAACGACATAATACTGTATATCCCTGTGTGATAAGCATCAATGGACACAAAAGAAGTAGATATGGGATGCCGCAAGTACTCAGATTGATCCCAAATTGATTGTTGGGATGGGTAACAAGGTGGGAAATAGGGCAAAAGCAAGGACAGAGCTTCAGTCTCCAGCACACACACACACACCCCAGTAGAAGATAATAGAAACCATTCTAAAGGAAAGGCTAGTGTCCTTCCTTGAGGTAAATGGTCTCCAGGACAACAGGCAGCATGGGTTTGTCAGGGGGAGTTCCTGTCAAACCAGCATGATTGACTTCTTCGATTTGGTCGTGAGGTCGTTGGACAGGGGGCAAGCGATGGATGTCCTGTGCCTGGACTTCAGCAAGGCGTTCGATTCAGTGCCACAAGGCAGACTGATCAGAAAGCTGAGGGACCTGGTATTTGGGGACAGACGTCTGGGGTGTGTCAAGAACTGGCTGTGGGACAGGAACCAGAATGGTGGTAGGGGGCGAACTATCCAAACCTAGACCTGTAACCAGCGGGGGCCCACAGGGCTCAGTACTCGGACCTATGCTGTTCAGCATCTTTATTGATAATATAGCAGAGGGAGTCACAGGTAAGATTTGCTTTTTTGCAGATGATACTAAGCTCTGTGTGGAGGGGAGACAGGAATTAAGGGAGGATCTGGCTAGACTGGAGAAATGGTCGGACATCTGGCAGTTGGGTTTCAATGCTAAGAAATGCAGGGCCATGCACCTGGCTGCTAGGAACCCAGGGGCCTTTTACTGGCTGGGGATGTACAGGTGACAGTCTCAAAGGAGGAAAAGGACCTTGGAGTGATAGTCAGGGGTGATAGGAAACACTTGGCACAGTGCTGTAAGGCAGCAGCCAAAGCAAATAACATGCTGGGCTGCATCACCAGGGGAATCACCTCCAGGAGAGAGGAAGTTATTCTGCCACTGTACATGTCACTGGTGAGGCCACATCTGAATTCCTGTGTACTGTTCTGTTGCCCGTATCTGAAAAAGGATATCAGGCTACTGGAGGGGGTCCAGTGGAGGACAACCAAAATGATCCAGGGCATGGGGGACAGAACATACGAGGAGAGACTGAGGGAGCTCAACATGTACTCCCTGGAGGCTAGAAGGGGGGGGCATGATAGAGACCTTCAAGTACGTTAAGGGCCTAAACAGGGTTGGATTGGAGGGCATCTTTAATTTAAGAAAGGAGGGTACAACAAGTGGGCATATCCTAAAACAATTGGGGGGTAGATTTAAGAAGGAAATGAGGAGGCACCTTTTCACTGAAAGGGTGGTGTTGGGGTGGAATGAGTTGCCAGAGGAGGTAATTGAGGCAAATACAGTGGCTAGTTTCAGGGGAGAGTGGGATAGGGTGAAGAAGAAAATTAGGACAGGAGGAGTCATAACGTGGAAGTGGAAGGGGGAGGAGACTCGGGGAGAGGGTGGGTGGTGATAGACTCCTAGAGGAGTAGGGGGTTGGGGAGAGCTCCAGGGAACTAAACTGAGCTGCACACTCGAGCAGACCTGATAGACCATTATGGCCTGTATCTGCTGACATTTTCATATGTCCATATGTACGACAACAAAATAATTAAATTTAAAAAAAAACAGTCTGGGGCTGGCTTCATCGCACCAGTTGATGGGGGGATTGTTCTGACAGAATGGCAACCTGGATTCATATCCATGGCCCTAGGCAACAGGTGAAGAGGCTGGTAGGGAACATGAAGGAGCATCCACTTGGACGCTGCCCTCCTAGGGGTGGGTATGGAGGCACACCGCTCATGGGGCAGGCCCTGGTGATGACATGGTCAAAATTCCTTTTGGGGGTTGGAGAGATGAAATGGAAAATTGACTCATTTCAGTATGCCGGATGACTGCTCCTTTGCTCCCCTGTGCCACTAGACCTCTCATTTCACCAACTTCACCCCTCAGCTGCTGCCCCAGCTCTATATATGCTCCCCTCTCCTGGTGGCAGATGGGGAGGCATCTATCAGAGGTGCACTGATGTTCCCAGACAGCAGAATCCCCAGGGAGACTGGCGGTGAAGTTTGGAAGCATGAGGTGAGTCCAGCAGCTGGCAGGACCACTAGGGAGCTAGTTGTGTGCTACCAGCGCTGGAGGAGCTAAAAACAAAATCTGAGGTAGGTCTTTCTGTCCCAGTGGTTTGATGGCAGCAATTTACTTTGCCACATTGGAGACCTGGTTTCACTTCCAAGATTGGAACTTCCACTTATCACCTTTTCTGGAAGCGGTGACATTATGGAATTTGATTCAAAAATAGGTTGCCCTCATGGAAATAAATGCTGCTCTATATTGCTCATGTACTGCCTAGTAGTTTGAGGTCCCCTTTTAGCCTGTTCACAAACTCTGGATCCCACACCTACTGTATCAGGGTATACCATTACAACAGTGACGTATTTATGGTGACTCACTTTTACTGACACTGACAGAGGCAAACTTGATTTCTGGTCACCCGCTGTCAGGTTGACTCCCCAACAGTTTTCCTCTTTCCCGACCTTACCCCGGAGTTTGTTATATAAAGTCTGAGGGTGCGAATATAGCCCCTAAAAAAAAAAAAAAAAACATTTTCCTTGCAGAGCAGTTTAGAGCTCTGCCATCAGGGAGCTGCACTGCATGGCGCTGTAAAGCCAGGCAGCGAATTCCCTGCACCCATGTCAATGTCGACAAAAAGGTTGTCGCACCAACATGGGTGAACCCTGGATCAGTCAACAATGGTCCCCAGGTGCCAGTCCTCTAGTTGACATTCCTAGTTATACTCCGCTAGGTGGTACTGGGGCTGTAAGGAGCAGAATTGGCTAGAACTTTCTTGGTCAGAGAGGGGGTGGCGGGAACCCAGAGGTTCGGGAGAGTGTAGGGGTTTTATCTGCCTGAGGGCCATCTTTGTTTCCACCTCTTTTTATCTCCTCCCCCCGTGGGGCACATTTCAAGACATGAGACTTGTTTTGGACAGTCAGAAGTGTGGTGGGACCAGGCTAATGTACCACACTTTGAGTAACCTCACCAGCATTGAACTGGACAGAAGACACCACTGCAACTCATGTCAGTGTCGTCATTCCAGGGGCAGGATTTCGCACCTGTGTAGAACCTTGTGTTCAAACAACATGAAGTCTTGCTGTATTCTGACTATATGCAGTTAGCTCCAGCACTTGAACTGCTCCGGAGAGGAAAGGGTTAACTCTATGCCAAGGCATAGAACGTTGAGCTCGAGCTCGGTTTTCAAACCTCTGTCCCAGGTACTCCTGAGTGTAACCGTCAGATTCTTTACTCCGCTTGACTGAGAAGTCGCTCCAGAGATCCTCTCCTTCACTTCGTTTCGGTCTCAGTAAAAATCGGTCACTTTTTTTCCAAACCGTTTCTTTATTTTCAGTGTTCACATCTCTGTCCTGGTACAGTAAGTGTATTAGTAGGTAGTAGTGTGTTTTTGTGAAGAAATTGTTTTTCTGTTCAGTTTCTTCCCAGTCGGTCTGGTTGGGAACCGAAGTAATCTGTCTATTTAAATTAAAAAAAAAAAAAAAAACATTTTTGTGTGTGGTTTCTGGTATCTATCGGTTCCTGAAAAAAACGATGATTTCTGGGTTTTTTTCATTCGACCCGTGACACGGTCGGAACCGATAGGTTTTGATAGTTGCCTGGCTTGAACGCTGGTAAGGGTAACTTTGTTTTATTGAGGCATGTCTGAGAAACCCAAAAAGAAAACCAGGCCCACTGGGTTTCAGCACTGCACTGAGTGTGGGGAGGCCTTTGCCAAGGCTGACCCCCACCTCATCTGCGTTTATTGTCTGGGCTTTGACCACCTCAAGGAAGACTGCCAAATCTGCAAAAACTTTCCTAAAGCCAGTGCTAAAAAGCGCTTAAGTAGGCTGAAGGAAAGGGAGGCCGAAAAAAATCTGCTGACCCGGATGGCCAGCCCGGTTCGGTCCCGACCGAACCTGAGGGGGTGCCCACTGACCTGGGCGATACCCCCTCGGGCAAGAGGAGAGCCGAATCGTGGAATCGGTTCCTGCAAAGAGAAACGCATTTCAGCTGGTTGGGATCCCGTCCCCATGTTCGACTGACGAGATAGCCAAAGCGGATCGCTAGTGTGCAGTCACTTCACCCGGTTCCTACCGAACTGACACCGACTCAGGGATGGTCAGTTTGGTCGGACTTGCCTGCTTCTGACTATGACCCTGAAGCATTCTATGAGGGCGAATGGGAAGAAGACGAAGATGTGGAAGATGAAAATTACGAAGGCCTAGATGAACCTATTGAGCCTGACATTTCCCCAGACAGGCTTCCAATGTGTCTCCTCCCAGGCTTTCTGAGTCCCCCTCCCACTTCTTGTTTTACAGGAAGGTGGCTGAGACTCTTCAGCTCCCAGTGGAAGAAGCTGAACAGGATCAGGAGGAGCCTGACTATGTTGAGATGATGGATGTCCCAGAGTCCAAAAGGGTGTCTATCCCTCTGCACAAGTCCCTGGGGAACAGACCCAAAAAATATTACAGCTTCCAACATTCATACCTCCTGTGGATAAGAAGATGGACAGGAGGTATGCTCTGTCAGGCCTTGGAATGGAATTTCTTACCAATCATTGCAACCATGTTGGGGTAGTGCAAGTTGCAGCCTGTGACAAGGCTAATATTTCCCTGGCATCTCACCTCCCAGATAAGGATTCCAGGAAATTGGATGCCATGGCTAAGAAACAGTACTTGCCATCCTCTTTGGGACTCAGGCAATCCAACTATATGGCATATACAGCCAGATACCAGAAGTCTAGATGGGATACGATTCTGCAGATGGCTAAAAATGCCCCTTCCCAGCTGGCCAAGGAGCTGGAGCAGGTGGCTGTGGATGGCATCGAAGCTTCTAAGGTCCAGTTCCATGCTGCTGTGGACTCGAATTATGTTTATTCTAGAGTTATGGCTACATCTGATTCCATGAGGAGATTTGCCCAGCTCAGGTGTACCAGTTTGTCTCAGGATACCCAGACCAAGGCCATGGATTTTCATGTCATCGGTAACTCTCTGTTTGGGGAGCAAACAGAAACTTACATGAAAAAGAAAGACGAATACAGGACCACATATAGGAGTGCTGCAGCCAAAGAAAAGCAGACCACCCCTCAAAGGCAGCAATCTAGGACTGGCAGGGGCAGGCCTTTTCAAAGGCCTTTTTACCAGGCCCAGGCCTCCTCTTCCTTTCAGCAGAGGGGGTTCTTTAGGGGAAGAGGCAGAAGGGGGATGACAAGGGCTGCATCCTCCTCTCAGGCTAAGCCCCCTGCCAAACAGATACCCTGATGTGACAGTCATGGTAGCCTCCCCAATCCCTGTAGGGGGCAGACTGGTTCACTTTTTCCAGGCCTGGAAGTCTATCACTTCAGACAAGTGGGTCCTGGAAGTAGTGAACCAGGGTCTTGCTCTCAGCTTCAGCAGGTTCCCAAGGCTGAGAGCAAGGGCTTTTTGTCCTTCCTCTCCAGAGGAATCACAGGCTTTGGAGACAGAGGTCTCATTCCTACTGCTTCTGTGAGCAGTGGAAAAGGTACCTCTCATTCACAGAGGAAAGGAATTGTACTGTATTCCAGGTACTTCCTTACCCTAAAAAAGACAGGGGAGTGGCGACCCATCCTAGATCTAAGATACCTAAACAGACACAAATTAAAGCCAAAGTTCAAGATGGTGACTCTGGGATTAATTTTTCCCTCTCTGAGACCAGGAGACTGGCTAGCCTCCCTGGATCTCAAGGATGCCTATTTCCACATACCTATCAGGCAGTCCCACAGAAAGTACCTCAGGTTCGAACTGCCCTCAGGCCATTATCAGTTCAGAGCAATGCCCTTTGGCCTAACATCTGCTCCAAGGGTATTCACCAAGTGTCTGGCAGTAGTGGTGGCCTTCCTCAGGAAACAAGGCATCTTACTGTTCCCTTATCTGGGCGACTGGCTCATAGTAGGCCAGTTCCCAGACCAAGTCAGGTCAGCTCTAGGGGTCACTCAAAGCCTTCTGGACTCCCTAGGATTCATCCTAAATCTGGAAAAGTCTGTTCTGCAACCAACCCAGCTTCTCACATTTATAGGAGTGGAGCTGGACACTGTTCAGGCCAAGGTCTTTCTTCCTTTCTCAAGGGTCCAATCCCTCATCACGCTGGCTTCCTCTTTCCGTCCACCTGTGTCTCGACCAGCCAGACACTTTTTGCAGTTACTAGGCCACATGACAGCCTACACTTCAGTAGTGCAAGGGGCAAGGTTTCAGATGAGGGATATTCAATTTAATCTAGGAGCCTTTTGGTCCCAGAGAAAAGATCCTCTCTCCAAGTTGGTTCCAGTATCTGTAACTCTGGTTCAGGCCCTCCAGTGGTGGCTGGAAGAGGACAATTTGAGGCAAGGGGTTCCCTTCCTCAGTCAGGTTCCCACAGTGATTCTCACCACAGACGCTTCCCTACAGGGATGGGGAGCCCATCTGGATTAGCATACTGCTCAGGGAACTTGGTCTCTTCAGGAGTCCCTTCTACACATAAACCTTCTCAAACTCAGGGCTGTCTTTCTAGCACTCCAGACATTCTCGAACTTAATTCAGGGGAAAGTGGTGCAGATCAGGACAGACAACACCACAACCATGTGGTACATCAACAAGCAGGGGGCACTCGTTCCTCTGCCCTGTGCACAGAGACCATGAAAATATGGTCTCTAGCTTATTCCCTGCAGGTTTCTCTGATTGTTGTGCATCTCCCAGGGAAGGACAATATACTTGCAGATGCTCTCAGCAGGATTTCCCAAGGTTGCCACGAATGGGCCCTGAATCCTCTCATTTTTCAGATCATTTTCAAGAGATGGGGCACTCAAGAGATAGATCTCTTTGCAGCCCCGGACAACCATCAGCTTCCTCTGTTCTGCTGCAGACCCCCTCTCCTGGGGTCGGTTCCTCTGGATGCCCTCCTGTTGGATTGGACCAACAGGTTTCTCTATGCTTTTCCTCCCTTTCCTCTGATATTGAGAGTTCTGGTCAAGATCAGATCCCAACCTTGCACAGTGGTTCTAATAGCCCCGGACTTGGCCAGACAACCTTGGTATCCTCTACTATTGTCACTATTAGTGACAATATCTCTGAGCCTTGCCAGACAGTTCAACCTCCTCACCTCATCTCAGGGGAGGATATTGTACCCCAGTCTTCACACACTCAGGCTCAAGGCTTGACTCTTGAAGAGCTAGAATATGCAGGCCTACATCTCTCTCAATCAGCCCTGGATATCCTTAAGGCTAGTAGAAAACCTTCCACTAGAAAAACATATAGTTCTAAATGGAAGAGGTTTGGGTTCTGGTGCTCCCAGAGGCGCATTCAGCCTGACTCAGCTGACATTGCCATTACTTTGGATGATTTGGTACATCTTAATAACTTAGGCCTTCAGCCTACCACTCTTCAGGTGCATTTGGCAGCTATTTCTGCTTTTATTTCGGCTGATAAAGTGTCTTCTCTAGCCTCCCATCTGGTTGTCAAGAAATTTTTCAAAGGTTTGACTCACATCAACCCTCCCTTCAGGGATCCTACTCCTCTATGAGACCTGAATATCTGTATTGCACAGCTGATGCAGCCTCCCTTCGAACCACTTTGCTCAGCTGAGCTCAAGTACCTCACTTGGAAAACTGTGTTTCTGGTTGCTATCACCTCTGCCAGGAGAATCAGTGAGCTACAGGCCTTATCAGTGGAACCTGATTTCATTTCATTTCACAGGGATAAGGTGGTCCTCCGCACAAATAGGAAATTCCTTCCCAAAGTGGTATGAGATTTTCATCTGAACCAATCTATGACACTGCCTGTATTTTTTACTGATCACTCCTCCTCTGGAGAGAGGAGATTACACAATCTCAATGTAAAAAAGGGTTCTGAGTTATTACATAGAATCCACCAAACCCCATAGAAACGACTGCTCCCAGCTGTTTCTTACTTTTGGGGAGGTGGGTAAAGGTAAACCTGCCACTAAGAGAACTATTGCCAGATGGATTTTCTCTTGCATACAGTTCTGCTATTCAAAACTGGGGAAGGAGCCTCCATCAGGCCTGAGGGCTCGCTCCACCAGAGGTACAGCTGCCAGGGATATACAGTACCATTAGTGAAAATCTGTAAAGCAGCCACCTGGAAGACTGTTCACACATTTACCAAGCATTACTCCCTTGATATCCAGTCAAGAAGTGATGCTAGGTTTGGCACAGCAGTACTGCAGAGTCTGTTCCCAAAATAGGTTCTGTAGATCCCTCTTCCTTGGGGGTACTGCTTGGTAGTCTGCATATAGTCAGAATACAGCAAGACTTCATGTTGTTTGAAGAAAAAATTACTCACCATAGTAATGTTGTTTCTTCTAATGGAGTCTTGCTGTATTCTGACCTCCCCTCCCTGCCTCCTCTCCTGGAACCTAGTTGTTTTGGGATGTGGGTGGGCAGGTGCAGTGCTGCACCTCAAGGGTGTTTCTATTTGCCTCTTCATTGAACGAGGTCTGTTGCTCTTATTTTATATTGTTATACACTTTCTTTACCTACTTGGATTCTTTTTGGGGGTCTCGACTTGAGTCTTTGGACCCTAAATTTATGTTGCAAAACATTTTTAAAGAAACAATTTCTGGGTTGTAGTCAGTTAGTTTAGTGCTCGTAAGAATCTGACGGTTACACTCAGGAGTACCTGGGACAGAGGTTTGAAAACCGAGCTCGAGTTCAACGTTCTATGCCTTGGCATAGAGTTAACCCTTTCCTCTACAGAGCAGTTCAAGTGCTGGGGCTAACTGCATATAGTCAGAATACAGCAAGACTCCATTAGAAGAAACAACATTACTATGGTGAGTCATTTTTTCTTCCTATCCACACAGTGCTCCCCTGGGTCATTGGGTCAGTTAGAAGCTACTCAGACATACTGTAGGTCTGGGAAATGTGCCATTCTAGACAGACATGCAGCACTGCCACAAGATCTGCAGCAGCCCCGGCTCTGGATATGAACTCACATCCTCAGCATAAGATTCAGTGCTTTTCATTAGGCTGTCAGGCAGACCCAGAAATAAACTTTGAAATCACCCTCTGAAGAATGCTTGTAATATGAATAGGTAACGGATAGGACATTCACATTTCCATACAGGATACAGTGCTATCCCTTTTTAGCTGTAGTGGTTGTTACTGAGTCAGTTCCTTGCGCTACCAATTATATTGTGGTGTTACACTCTGAAGCCATTTTCAACAAAAAAAGCAATCTCAGTGCGCTTAGATAATCTGTGTGTACAGACAATTGTGTAGTGTATAGAAGAGCATTGCTCTGTATAAAATTCCATCTCTTGCAAAATGCTGTTGTACCACAGTTCAAAGGTCATGGAATGTGATTGTACCTTTCTGTGGTACAATAGCATTTTGAAACGTCTAAAGACTGCACAAGTCAGATTCATTCTAAAAGTGAAAGAACTGCCATGTGCACGTGTCATGTAATACTATACACTATAAAAATACAGGATGAGGAATTTTATGCACCATCAGTGTGTTCTGCCAGCTCTAGGTTCTGATTCCCACTGACTTCTTCAGCTTCGCTCTCAAGGTCAGAGGGAATCAGAACCCCCCTGTGGCAGAACACACTTATTGTGCATAGTTGCCCATCCACTGTCCTCTATGTGTTCCAGGAAACTGGTGGAGAAAACAGTGGTTTAAACTATTTAGGAAAACCTGTTTGTGCTGTCAATATTAGCAGTCTATTCTTTGTTTAAAAAGATCATGGCGATCATGGTTTGATTTTTCATTTATATCTGGAATATAACAAGTTGCTTATAAAAAATGTATTTATTTATTTATTTAGCTTTTGTTTACCGGGTAAGTACACTAGACAAGTATTATGCCTATTTTGAGGAACGACTCAGGAGAATACAACATGATGGTACAGAGACAAGTTTCAAGTACATTATGACAGCATAGGCAACATATGAGAGTACAGAGGGGAGCGTTATACAAGGGAGTACAAAGTCATAGTACAACTTATAGTCATTTTGTTACAAGTAAGGACAAGTCTTGAATGAAAGCTATAAAAATTATGTTGAACCTTAAAGGTTATGAAGAGAACCTTGAGTACTCTTACCATGAAAGCTTTGCTGAAAACCACTGCAAGATATTTGTGTCTTCAGAAGAATCCAGGAAAATTTTTGAAATGCTGGACATTTTTGCCCTTTCTACCACCTGGGACCACCAGAATGAAAATGACAATCTTACAGTGAGTAAGAGACAAGGCAGCTTGCAGGATGGCAAATTAAGGTATGTTGTTAAATGTGAAACATTAATATTTCGAGAATTAACTAAATGTTCTGGTGTTCAGAAAAGATGTTCCATTTGGATTAGTAAATCATAGGTTTAGTCCCTATCTGAGGTTCTCTCAGCACTGAATTAAATCTACTGAGCATGTTACAGTCTGATGCTGTAGTTTCCTTACATACTGTAGATAGGAACTGTGAACAAATAAGGACCTCAGTCCTTCTAGTTTGCTGCCTCACTAATCAGTGGTAGTATTACTTCTCAGTAATCATGTAGCACCTTGCTCAGCTGTCATACCACCCAGTGCCCTTTCCTTCAGGTGCCAGTACCATCTGCCTTTAAAGTATTCAACACTGTCTACCTCCACCTCTCCACTGAAGCTGCATGAAGTAGAGTTTATATATTGTCCTTACTTCTGAACAGATGTAATCTTACTCTGCTGTTCCCTAGCAATTAAAAGGAGTCCTGCTTCTCATTCAGCTCCTTACTCCTGGTAATTGTCTATGGGCCCTATACACAAAGGTCTGAATTAGCACTGCACAAAATCTTTGTCCTAAGTGCAATTTACTGAAGCTCAAGGCTCTAAAGTTGCTATATTTAAACAAGTACTGAGTACTGTATGAATGCCTTAAAGAGCTGCTGACGTGATTCAGGCAAGCAACCCATTCCAGGAAGTTGGCTGCCTGATTAACTAAACAAACTAGCCCCACCCCGAAAAACAGCTTATTGATGACGTGAGGTATGGAATGGGGCTGCAGGTGCTCTACATAGAGAGTAATAGAATGGGAATAGGATGCATGGGGCTAAAAACTATAGCCCTAAACATGTAGAACTGCCAGCAAAGATAACGTTGGTACAGTTAGACTGCCCCATCCCTCAATCCTGTTCCCATCCTATTACTACCTACATAGAGTGCCTGCAGCCCCGTTCCATACCTTTTATAGAATCCCAGAGACTCTGGGATTTTTACCAGATTCAGGGATTTTATTTATTTATTTATTTATTTATTTTATTTACCCTTTTTCCTGGCAGGACCACCGGCTACATCCTCCGCCCTGGTCACGGCCCCCAGAGACCTCTACCACCGCCTATAGCTGCAGAGGACCCTTGGTCACCCCCGGCTTGCCCCCCGGTGGGTGGGGCTGCGGACCACCTTCGTGACCCCGGAACTGTGACTGGTTGGGGTCCCGCAGCAGCGGTGGCTATACGAGGCTCTCCAGGGAGGGCTTCATCCATCGGTGGTCCTGCCCCACCGTCTTTTTCCTCCTTGTTTTCTCCCCAGAGGAGGCAGGGACGTGCAATGACGCCAGTGTCTGCCCCACCTCCTCCCCCCCCCCACGTCAAGCGTCGGCTACGTGAGAACTCCCGCCCGCCAGGAGTCCCCAGCGCATCGAAAGTGCTACCCACACCCTCCCCTGGAAGGAGAGAGCTGTCCAGCGGATGCTCGATCCTACTCCCCTGCTGTTTCTCCGGACGACCCGGATCCGCCTTGAACCCGGTCGCCGGCGCCAAAGCGGAAATCCCATCGCTGCCCGACGGGCCGGCAGGGATTTATTTTTGCAGAATTGCTTGATTTACAATGGCAGATTTACACCAGTTTCTCAGCTCTTTTGCTTCTGTAGGGCCTGGTGGGAGCTCCCTCTTGTATGAGACCCACAGTTCATCCTGCTTTTGGAGCGAGGAGTTCCGAGGTGAGACCGTGATTAGTGTCTCCTCTGGCTCTCTTCTTTCTTAGTGGAGCAAAGTGGTCACATGAAGTTTGGGATGTCTGTAAGAAGAAGTCAGAGGCAAAGTTGATGTCAGGAATGCAATCCAGGTATTGCCAATAAGTGTTACGAAAGTGGTTTTGAAGATCTGTGGGTCTCTCTCCCTTCAGGCAGCTCATACAGGCTGTGGAAGAGCAAACTCGCTTATGGCATCCCAAACCTGTTTGTGCATTGCACTAAATTGCTATGTTAAGAAATCCCCATGCAAACAACCACTACACAAATCCAATATATTATGAGGTCGTTTGCATGCCATTATGTCTTCATTACATTGTGAGGCACAGCCGTTTGCTCCTTGGATTGCACAGTGGTTGTGGTCTCTACAGTGCCATCGGTGGTCCTGCCTCCCTCCCTCCATTCCAAGGTATTTTGGAGAAAAGCAGTGCTTGGTTCCCCTCATCTGCAGGGGTGTTCATATCAAAGCTTTTAGGACTTGTCCAATCATTATGTAAGCTGAGTCTTCACTTGCTCTCATTCTTTACAGTGAAGTCCTCTATCTTTTTGTACTTCTCCTTCAAGGATTTTACTTGTCCTGGACAGGAGGCAACAGGATTTGCACACCCCTGCCCACCAGCCTCAATCCCAGTCCAAATGTTATTATATTACCAATCCTTGATGCCAGTGATACCCCTCCCTCTTCCGATCCCAGTCTAAATGTTATTATATTTCCAGTTCCTGGTGCCAGTAGTACCCCCTACACCTGATCCCTGTACAAATGTTATTGTATTACCAATCCCTGGTTCCAGTTGTACTGCCCTAACTCACTTGTTCTTCGTACAAATGTAAGTTGAAGTAGATCCTTGGTAGTCCAGTAGCCCTGCCTCCAGGTTATGGTAATAATTGGCCCTCCCACCCAGCCGACCTGGTCTCAGTGATGGAAACTGGAACAGCCCATCACTGTGGACCGACTGTTGCCTGCCAATCTCAAGTACTTGTATTACTTTACAACTCTGTATAGTGAAACAGTACTTTTAGGATGTCTCTCAAAAATCATGTACAGTATCTAGCGTGATTTCTGAGACACATCCTGCAGGTACTGTATTGTTATTCAGAGTTGTATGGTGATGCATGTAGTTGCAGATGGCCATGGAGTCAAGGGGTAGGTCTGTGCCTGTCACCACTGCCTTGCTTGGTGGTGGTGGTGGGGTTTGGGGAAATGGGGACAATGTATACCAGGACTGGGAGGGATCACCACTAAGAGTGCGGTTCCCGGTTCTAATCGGTTCTAAAAAAAACGGATTTTATTACGTTTTTTTCCAGGACCGTGACACGTGTTGGGAACCGATAAGAGAGTCTTGCTTGGTGGATTGCCATTAACGGGCAAGTTTGGTTAGGCTGGCACTATGTCTGAGAAACCCAAAAGAAAAACCAGACCCACTGGGTTTCAGCACTGTGGCCTCTGTGGGGAAGCCTTTGCTAAGGCTGACCCACACACCATTTGTGTATATTGTCTGGGGTTTGATCACCTCAATGCAGACTGCCAGATTTGTAAGAATTTTCCTGTTGCCACCGTGGAAAAAAGAGTTGGTAGGCTCAGGGAAAGGAGGCTAAAAAGTCTGCTGACCCGATGTTAGCCCGGTTCGTTCCAACCGAACCTGAGGGAGTGCCCTCTGACCAGGGTGATACTTCCTCGGGCAAACGAAGAGCCAGCTCTGAGGAGCCGGTTCCAACTAAAAGGACTAGAAGGTCAGCTAGTTTGGGGCCTAAAGTTCTTTCTCCAACCGCTGAGGAAATAGCCAAAGCTATTCAAATTGTCCAGTCTCTTTCCCCAGTCCCGTCCGAACCGGCACCATTAGGGAAGCGCGCGGTTCGGTCGGTTCCCCCGGTTCAGGATTATGATTTTGAGGATTTTTATGAACCGGGGGAAGGGGAGGAGGGGTACGAAGAGAGTGAGTGTGATTTTGAAAGTCTGGATGTGCCTATTGAACCGGACATCTCTCCAGACAGACCCTCAGGAGTGTCCCCTCCCAGGCTATCTGAGTCCCTTCTCATTTTTGTTTTACAAGAAAGTTGCTGAGACTCTGCAACTCCCTGTTGAGGAAGCTGTTGATGATCAAGAAGAGCCTGATTTTGTGGAAATGTTGGATATTCCAGAGTCTAGGAGACTGTCTATTCCCTTGCATAAATCTTTTAGGAAACAGACAGTAAAAATTCTAAAAACTCCTCATTCTATCCTCCCTGTGGATAAAAGGATGGACAAGAGGTATGCTTTATCAGGCTCTGATACAGAGTTCCTATCCCAACAGTGCAGCCATGTGGGGGTAGTGCAGGCTGCAGCCTGTGACAAGGCTAATATTCCTCTGGCCTCTCACCCTCCTGAAAAGGATTCCAGGAGGATGGATGCCATGGCAAAAAAGCAGTACATGGCAGCATCTTTGGGACTCAGACAAGCAAATTATATGGGTTACGCAGCTAGGTACCAGAAATCCAGATGGGATACTGTCCTGGCCCTAGAAAACAGGCCCCTGACCAGCTTGCCAGGGAGCTGGAGCAGGTGGTCATGGATGGGATTGAGGCATCCAAGGTGCAATTTCATGCTGCAGTAGACTCTAATGATGTTTCATCAAGAGTCATGGCTACATCTGTGTCTCTTCGCAGAATGACCTGGCTCAGATGTACTGCCCTGTCACAGGATACCCAGTCTAAGGCCATGGATTTTCCTGTTGTGGGAAATTCTCTGTTTGGGGAGCAGACAGAGAATTATATGAAGAAAATGGATGAGTATAGGACCACCTATAGGAGTGCACAGGCCAAAGAAAGGCAAGTCACTCCTCAAAGGCAGCATATCTGGGGCAAGGGCAGGCCTTTTCATAGGCCGTTTTACCAAGCCCAGGCCTCTTCTTCTGCTTATACCCAGAGGGGGTTCTTTAGAGGAAGGGGCAGAAGGGGTTCTAGTAAGCCTGCTTCTACCCCTCAACCCAAAGCCCCTGCAAAACAGGCTCCCTGATGGGGTAGCCAGGGCGATTCTCCACTACCGGTAGGGGCAGGCTGGCTTACTTTGTCCAGGACTGGAAGTCTTTAACATCAGACAAGTGGTCCTGGAAGTAGTAAGCCAGGGACTGGTTCTCAGCTTCAAAAATTTCAGAAGATGCGACAGGTCTTTTCCACGCAAACCCTTCAGAGGCTCTTGCCCTGAAGCAGAAGTTTCTTCCCTCCTGGCTCTCAGAGCTGTGGAAAGGGTTCCACCCATACACCAGGGCAAAGGGTTGTACCCAGGTACTTCCTTACTCCAAAAGACAGGAGAATGGCGGCCCATCCTGGATCTCAGGTATCTAAACAAGCACCTTTAAAACCAAAGTTCAAAATGGTGACCCTGGGATTATTTTACCCTCTCTAAGGCCAGGGACTGGCTAGCCTCCTGGACCTCAAGGATGCCTAATTCCATGTTCTCATCAGAAGCTCCCATCGAAAGTACCTCAGATTGAACTGCCCTCAGGCCATTACCAGTTCAGAGCAATGCCCTTCGGCCTCACCTCGGCTCCAAGGGTGTTCACAAAATGCCTGGCAGTAGCAGTTGCTCATTTAAGAAGGCAAAAGATTGCCATCTTTCCTTATCTGGACGACTGGCTCATTGTAGGCCAGTCTCCAGAGCAGGTCAAACTACATTTACAAGTAACCCAGCAACTGCTTACATCTTTAGGTTTCCTTCTCAATCTTCCAAAGTCAGTTCTGTAGCCTGTCCAGCTTCTCACCTTCATAGGCGCAGAACTGAACACAAAAGAAGCCAGAGCCTTGCTTCCTCTGGAAAGAGCAAGGACCCTGGTGTCTCTGGCCTCCTCTTTTCACCCTGCAGGTCTCTCGACCAGCAAGGCATTTTCTACAGCTCCTGAGGCACATGGCTGCTTCTACAGCAGTTGTGCAGGGAGCGAGATTTCAGATGAGGGACATTCAGTTCCATTTGAGAGCCTTTTGGTCTCAAAGGACAGATCCCCTAATCAAATTGATTTCAGTGACTCGAACCCTGATCCAGGCCCTTCAGTGGTGGCAGGATCAGAACAATCTGAGACAGGGGGTTCCCTTCACTCCCCAGTCTCATTCCTTGACCCTTACTACAGATGCATCCATCTTGGGGTGGGAGCTCACATGGGCGACCTTTCCACCCAAGGGCTGTGGTCCCTCAGGAATCCCTGCTCCACATCAATTTGCTGGAACTCAGAGCAGTTTTCTAGCACTCCAGGTTTTTCCACATCTGTCCAGAACAAGGTGGTTCAGGTCAGAACAGACAATACCACTACAATGTGGTACATCAGACAAGCAAGGGGGCCTGGTTCACGGCTGCATGCACCAAGCAATGAAGTTGTGGTCTCTGGCTTATTCTCTGAACTCCCTTACGGCAGTTCACCTCCCAGGCAAGGACAATGTCCTAGCGGATGCTCTTCAGGATTTCCCAGGGCCATCACGAATGGGCACTGGATCCCCTAGTACCGGAGGTAGATGCTTGCTAGATGGGGCACCCCAAATAGATCTTGCAGCCCCAGACAATCACCAACTTCCCTTTTTGCTGCAGGCCCCAGTGTTGGGCTCAGTCCCTCTGGATGCCTTCCTCCTCAGTTGGGAAGGGAAGTTTCTCTATGCTTTTCCCCCCTTCCCCCTTCTTTTCAAAGTGCTAGTCAGAATCAGATCTCAATCCTGCAAAATGATCCTGATTGCTCCAGATTGGGCCAGGTAGCCCTGGTACCCACTCCTCATGTCCTTAGCAGTCCACCCTCCCCTATGTCTTCCCAGGAATCATAACCTGTTAACCTGTGCCCAGGGGAGAGTTTGGTATCCGAACCTCAAATCTCTCAATCTCAAAGCTTGGCTCTTGAAGAGTTAGAGTTTGCTGACCTACACCTGTCTCAAGGTGTATTAGATATTTTGAAGGCCTCTAGGAAGCCTTCCACCAGGGCTACCTATAATTCAAAATGGAAGAGATTTTCCATATGGTGTGCTGGAAAGCATATTTCCCCAGAATCTGCTGGCGTGCCCACGATCCTGGATTATTTGGTGCATTTGAATCCTTGGGGCTGAGACCAGCTACCCTAAAAGTGCACTTGGCAGCTGTGTCTGTCTTCTTATCAGCAGGTAAGCCCTCTTCTTTATCAGCTCACCCTGTGTTCTCCAAGTTTTTTAAAGGGTTGCTTCACACCAACCCTCCGTTCAGGGACCCTGCCCCTGCTTGGGATCTTAATATTTGCATCGCTCAGCTTATGCAACCCGCTTTTGAGCCATTGTCTTCAGCAGAGCTTAAGTACTTGACTTGGAAAACTGTGTTTTTGGTAGCCATCACCTCTGCCAGGTGCATAAGTGAGCTACAAGCCTTGTCAGTGGAGCCTTATTTTATCTCCTTTCATAGAGATAAGGTGGTCCTCAGGACTAACAGGAAGTTTTTGCCTAAGGTGGTTTCAGACTTTCACCTTAATCAATCATACGAAACATACGAACATACGAAATTTGCCAGCAGATAAAGGCCTAGAGGTCTATCGTCTGCTCAATGTGCAGCTAGCACCCCTTATTCCTGCAGCTGCCCTCCCTTCCACCCTTCCCTTCATTAACCCTCCCCTTGTCCTGTCCCATCCTCGTTTGAAGCAGTCCACTGTTCTACTGCATACCACTTCTGCAGGTAACGATTCCACCCAGCCACCACCCTCTCTGTAAAAGTGTCTCCTCATCTCCTCCTGAACCTTCCTCGCTCCAGTCTCTCATATCATGGCCCCTGGTGGCCCTCCCCTCCCTTACTTTGAACAGCCCCTCTGTACCTGTCTTGTTTATTCCTTTCATGTATTTAAAGGTTTCAATCATGTCCCCCCTGTCTCTCCTCTCCTCCAGTGAGTACATGTTCAACTCCTTCAACCTCCTCTCATATGATAAGTCCCCCAGACCCTTGATCATCTTTGTCGCCCTGCGCTGCACTCCCTCCAGTAACTTAATGTCCCTTTTCAGATACGGACGCCAGAACTGCACGCAGTACTCCAGGTGTGGTCTAACTAATGACCTATACAGTGGCAGAATCACCTCCTCCTCCTTGAGGATAGCACTTGCAATACAACCCAGCATTTTGTTGGCCTTTGCAGCTGCCTTCCTACACTGTGCCGAGTTGTTCATTGACCCTGTGATGAGCACACCCAGATCCTTCTCCTCCTCTGTCTGGGCTAGCTGCACTCCCTAGCTGGTAAGTCCTCCTTGGGTTCTTCATCCCAAAATGCATCACCTTGCACTTTTTGGCATTAAAGCCCAGTTGCCAGGTGTCTGACCAGGTTTCAAGCTTTGCCAGATCATCCTGCAACCCTGCCATCCCCTAGGTCATCCACCACCGCTCCAACCTTGGTATCATCAGCAAACAGACTGATCTTGCTCTTGATGTCCCATGATATGTCTGCAATGAATATCCCAAACAACACTGGTCCCAACACCGAGCCTGTGGGACACCACTGTCCACTGCCCTTGGGTGTGAGAGCTCCCCACCCACCACCACCCTCTGTTGCCTTCCCTGCAGCTAGTTTCCTACCCATCTCACCAGCATTGCACCTGCCCCTGTGCCTACTAACTTCCTTCCCAGCCTTCCATGGGCACTGAGTCGAATGCCCTTACTGAAGTCCAGATACAGGACATCCACTGCATGTCCCCGTCCAGTTGCCTAGTTACTCAGTCACAGAACCCAACCAGGTTGGTTTGGCAGATCGGCCACGCATGAAGCCATGCTGTCTGCTGTCCTGTAGTCATTTGGCCTCTAAGAGGGCCACCAGCCTCTCCTTCAGGATAGTCTCCATTAGCTTACCCACGATGGATGTGAGGCTCACTGGTCTGTAGTTTCCCGGTTCATCCTTGGGGCCACTCTTGTGGAGGGGCACCACATGAGCCATCCTCCAGTCCTGAGGTACACCCAAATGTAGTGAGGCATTAAATAGGTCTGCCAAAGGTCCTGCAAGGACCTCTGCCAGCTCCTTCAGTACCCTGGGGTGGATGCCATCTGGGCCTGGTGCCTTGTCCACCTCAGTGCCTTCAAACCCTCTCGAACTCTGTCCTCCATGATTTCCCATCTGTCACCACTTCCCCCCATGGTCTGCCATTTCACCCATCTTGGGTGTCACCCCTCTTCTCTTTAGTAAATACTGAGCAGAAGTACTCATTTAGTGCTTCCGCCTTATCATACCCTGCTTCCACCCAACCCCCCTCCTTCCTAATCCTTACTATGTGGTCCTTACAGCTCCTTTTCTCCCTGATGTACTTAAAGAAGTCCTTCTCCCCCTTCTAATGCCTTGTGCCAGCCTGAGTTCCATAGATGCTTTGGCCCCTTACTGCCCTTGTCACCTCCTTTGATTCTGTCAAGTACTCCTCTCTGTCCTCCCCCTCCCTGTTTTCTTGTATTTCCTAAAGGCAGCTCTTTTCCTCCTTACCTTTTCCATGACCTCCTTGCTCAACCAGCTCGGTTTCTTAGCTCTAGCCTTCTTGCTCTGGGCTTTGCAGAGTTTTGGTTGCCTCCACTATCCCCAACTTTATGAGCTCCCATCTCTGGTTAGTATCCATACTAGATTGAATTCTGGCCAGGTACCCTTTACCACTTCCCATCCTCCCAAAGTCAGCCTCCTGAAGTCCAGCACTCTTGTGCCAGATTCCACTCCTTCCTTGCCCATATCCAATGTGAGCCATACTGAGTGGTGGTCACTCCCGACAGCGGTTCCTCCACTGTAAGTTCTCTCACAAAGTCCCCATTTGCCAGCACAAGGTCAAGGGTATTCCCTAACCTGGTTGGTTCACTGACCATTGCAGCAGGAAGCTGTCCTGGAAGGCATCCAGCAGTACCTGCTCCTTCTGTTCCTGGTTGTTGGGGTGCTCCAGTCCACTTCTGGCATGTTGAAGTCCCCACAATCACCACACTACCCTTCTCGTAGGTCCTCCTGATCTGTCCCGCTAGTTCCCTGTCTAACTCCTCCAGCTGAGATGGTGGCCTGTACACCACTCCCATTCTAAGACTCTATTCTTGGAATCCTGGATTTGCACCCAAAGTGACTCTGTACTGCCCTCCTCCCCTTCCTCCCTTACACACTTCAGTCCTTCCTTCACATATAGTGCCACCCCCCCTCCTTTCCCAGTCACCCTGTCCCTACGAAATAACCTGTACCCTGGTACAGACAGGTCCCAGTCATTATATTGGGTGGCCCATGTTTCCGTGATGGCTGCAATGTCCACCTCTCCTCTGCCATGAGAACCTGCAACTCTGCAGTTTTCCTCCCAAGGCTCCTAGCATTAAGGGTAACCACCTTCCACCCTTTTCCCCTCCTCCCATCCTGCCCTCCTTTCCTAGCATCACCATTAGTATTTGCCATTTGTCCTTTGTCACTGTTATGGGGTAGCTCATATGATTTCCCAACCTGTGGTCCCTGCATATCTCTTCCCCAACTGCCACCCCACTCCTAGTTTAAACTCCAAACTTCCTCTATATATTCTTCCATCCTCTGCTTCAACACTTTCTTTCCTTCCTCACTCAAGTGTAGTCTGTCCTTGGCATAGAGACTTCTGTCCTCCCAGGTCCCTCCCCACCCCCAACAGCCCATACCCTTTAGCACAACACCAGGTTCTTAGCCATCTGTTAAATTCCTCTATTCTCAGCTTTCTTGTTGCGCTTGCCTTTGGCACCGGAAGTATCTCGGAAAAAGTTACTGATCTTCCTGCCCCCTCACATAATTGTGCTAGTTCCTCAAACCTCCTCTGGACTATATCCACTGTCTTGTCAGCCATGTCTATTCCTGTGTACTTCACTGACCATTCCTCCTCTGGTGAGAGGAGATTACACAGTTTAGATGTCAAAAGAGCCCTTAGTTACTATATAGAATGTACCAAGGGTCACAGGTTCGAATCCCTCCAATTGTTCCTCACTTATGGTGAGGTTGGTAAAGGGAAACCTGCCACTAAAAGATCCATTGCCAGGTGGATTGTCTCTTGTATCCAATTCTGTTATGAAAAACTGGGTAAGGTTCCTCCCTCAGGCCTGAGGGCTCACTCTACCAGAGGTACAGCTGCGTCTCTGGCTGCTGCCAGGGACATTCTATCCTAGAGATATGTCAAGCAGCTACCTGGAAAACAGTTCACACTTTACTAGCATTACTCCTTGGATATCCAGGCTAGGAGTGATGCTCGATTCTTCCTGTGCTTCAGAGCCTATTTCCCAAGTAGGTTCTGTCCCTCCTCCATGGAGGTACTGCTGTGTAGTCTGCATATGTCATAATATAGCAAGACTTCATGTTGTTTGAAGAAAAAATTACTCACCTTAGTAATGTTGTTTCTTCTAATGGAGTCTTGCTATATTATGACCTCCCCCCAGCCTGCCCCTCTCAGAACCTATATTTTTTGGGATGTGGGTAGGCAGTGCAATGTTGGCACTTCACTGATGCCCACTTTATTTTCACCCTTCTAGGTGCTTAGGTGTTATATTTAATTTTTCTTTCTTGAATCCCCCGACTTGAGTCTTTGCTTTGGGATCAAGAACAAAAAGGTGTTTTTGTAGTTAGTAGCCAGTGGCTAGTGTAGGTTTACGGCTTCCACACAGAACCATAGTGAGTTTTTGCTTGTAAAGATCTGACAGTTTAAGTTTGAGCTTCAACAGACAGAGTGTTCAACCGAGCTCGCGCTCAAGATTCCATGCCCTGCATGGAAAGTTAACTCTTTCACCTCCAGAGCAGTTCTAACCTGGGGTTATACTGCATATGTCATAATATAGCAAGACTCCATTAGAAGAAACAACATTATTAAGGTGAGTAATTTTTTCTTTCCAACCCTCCCTCCCCATCCTCCCTTCACCCTGTAACTCTCTCCCCGGTACACTTCAGCTGCTCAAATTGATGTGGAGAGTGTCATCTTCTCTTTCAACTGCTCATATTATAAATTTTTTTTTTTTATATTGTTAACAAAGTATGCAGAGGAGCCCAAACTTCATTATAATAATGCAGTCTATCCGACAGTTGGGTTATCATTTTTTCAGCCTGTAGGGCAAATAGAATCTCTTTAATTCATTCAGACCTGGAAGGTACTACTTGATCGAGCCAATGTAGTAAAATAATTTTTTTTGCACATAGAGATATCATAGCTATGTGTTTACACTGCTTCCCAAGTAAAACTGACCCGTAGTTACCTAAAATACAAATTTCAGCTGTGAACACTTCAGAAAGACCCAACAGGGGATCCAAATTATTTTTAATATTTGCCCAAAGAGGTACCACCTTATTACATTCCCATAATGTATGTAAAAGATTACCGGGCACTTCCCCACATCTGGAGCATAAATTTGAAGAAAGTAGCCCCATTTTACATAATTTCACCGGGGTATAATATAAATCATGTATAACAAAAAATTGTAATAGTCTGTATCTATCCCACTTCACATCTCAGTATAAATGTTGTCATATCTTATCCCAAGACCTTTCTTCGGGAGCAGAGATAGACAATACCTGATCCCATACATATTGTGGACGGTATTTATGGAATTCGAGATGATCTCTCAAACTATGGTAAAAATAGGAAATGAACTTTGATGTAGGCGGTGTTGAGAACGACTGTAACACCGGTCCAACTAAATACTGGTCCCAGGGTCCCACCCCAAAATGTGAGTACAACATATGAGACAACTGCAAATACTTAAAAACAAATTCTGTCGGTATTTGAAACTTGTTTTTGACCCCTGAAATGTCAATAAGTGATGATCCCTTACTAAATCAACCACTTTAACTATATTGTTGAAAGGCCAGAATTTCTCATTTAAAGATTTACCACCAATCTTTAAATTGGGGTTTCTGAGAAGTGATTGTGAGATGTCTTTCTCCACAGAAATCTGAAGCTTAGCATTTATCTTATTATAAACTCGCAGAGTAATCCCAATTATAGCATCATGTAAAGCTCTAGGACTATTCTTAAGAGATACATAACTGAGTGTACTTATATCTATCCCCTGGGAGGCACACAATGATCTTTCAATTTGGAGCCATTATGGAATATAATTGTGATGGTCCTCTATCCACTTCCCTCGGCTTCATCTAAATATTATCGAACATGTAATTGCATAATAATAAAGAAGAAAATCCGGCAGCTGCAGATCACCCTTTGCCCTGCTACACTGGAGTTTTGCTATAGCCCTTCTCAGTTTCTTTTTACCCCAAATAAAATTCGCTATTACACGATCCACTTGTGAGAACCAAGATTTGGGGAGGAATATATTAGTCATATATAGAGGATATAATAACCGGGGAAGTACATTCATTTTTATTACATTAATCTTTCCCCACAAGGAGAGAGGAAGTGTACTCCAGCGATTAAGATCTTTACTAATGTGGGCAAGAGTTTTATCTAAATTGTTATGTTTCATTCGTAAACAGTCTGTAGAAAGATATATCCCTAAATATTGCATATTATCTTTAACCCATCTTAGTCCGAATTGGGATACCTCCGCTGAATAAGTATATTTATTTAGAGGCATCACTTCTGTTTTAGCTATATTGAGCTTATAATTTGAAAGTTTTCCAAATTGTTCAATAATAGCTAAAATCAATTTTATTGAAGAAGAGGGATGTAGTATATGAAGAAGGATGTCCGCATACACAGATAGTTCATATTGGTGAGACCCAACCTTGATACCTTGTATTGAAGTGGAAAGAGTAATGTAATGAATGAGTGGCTCTAAGTAGAGATTAAATAAAAAAGGGGATAAGGGGCATCCCTGTCTGGTGCCCCATCTTAACTCCACAGCTTTCGAAAGCATTCCGTTACAGAGAACACGAGCTGTCGGTCGGGTATACAAGACCTTCACCCATTGTGTAAATTGAGGAGGAATATTGTATTTGGGCATAAGATAGAACAAGTAGTCCCATGATACCTGATCAAAAGCCTTTTCTGCATCCAGGGACACCAGAGCAGCAGGTACTGAAGAGTTCCTGGATGCAGAAATCAGATGGCTTAACTTCCGTATATGGTCCGCGGAGTGCCTATCAGCCACAAATCCTACCTGTTCTGGGCTTATTAAACCTTGCCACACTTTCCCCAATCTATTGGCTAAAATCTTTGCTAGTATTTTTAGATCAACATTTATCAAAGAAACAGGTTGATAATTAGTTACCAATAGAGGATCTTTTCCTGGTTTCGGGAGAACTACCACTGTGGTCTCTGTAAGGGAATAATCTGTAACCCCATGTTCATAGATATAGTTATAAGTTTCTGAAAGAATAGGGGCTAACTGACTTTTGTAGGCCTTATAGAATTCTGCGGTATATCCATCTGGACCCGGAGTTTTATTCAGTGGTAATGCATCAATAGCTGAGCATATTTCTGACACCAGGATAGGGGCTTTTAGATATTCCGCTTGTTGATTATCTAAAGAGGGAAGTGTTATTCTTTGTAAAGTCAAACGGGGCGCCCGACAGGGAGTACAGATCAGAATAATATTGTTGGAAACAACAAAGAATATCCTGTGGTGAAGTAACCAAGGAGCCGGCTGCATTGTATATAGGGGGGATTATTCTATCTGCCGCTTGCGCTCTTAAACGGAGAGCAAGTAATTTGCCCGCTTTATCTCCTTGGTCGAAATATCGAATCTTGGATCTCTGTAAAAGATACTCTGCTTTATCCGTCAATAAGGAATTGTATCGATCCCTAAGAATTTCCAAATTAGTAAGGGAAATTTGATCTGGGGAGGAAGGAATTGATAATTCCTCAGCTCTTATTTCTTGGAGAAGACGGGATGTTACCTGTACATTTATTTTTTTTTTACTAGTAGCTAGTCGAATTATCTCCCCCCTAAGGGTACACTTTAGTGCTCCCCACAGAACATCTAATTTAGACATAGATAGTCTATTGTTTTTGATAAACGTTAAAAGAAAATTTTGGAGATGAGAATAAATCTTTTTAGATTTTAACAGCTGGTGATTAAACCTCCACACTTTATCACGGACTGTATTAAGACCTGAGTCCCAGTGCAACAAAACAGGGTGGTGGTCTGAGATAACCTTAGCCAGATATAGACAAGATGAAACCAGAGAGAGGTGCCCAATATCCACCAAAAAGTAGTCTATCCTAGAAAATGAATTGTGTGGTATTGAGTGAAAAGAGTATTCTCTCTTGGAGGGACAAAGAGCCCTCCATGGATCAATTAATCCCAGAGTATCCATCATTTCCTGAATGGCTATTTGTGCCTGTGAAAGGATGGGACTACCAATCCCGGACCTATCTAGTATATTGCAAAAAGCCAGATTCCAGTCGCCTCCAAGCAGCATTGGGTATTTTGCCCACAGTACCAGACTTTGCATAAGACCAGTAAAAAAACCAGGATCGTCCGTTGTCGGCCCATAAACTGAACCCAGTACCACTTCGGAGTGACCTACTATTGCTTTGATTATACTAAATCTATGATGCCCGTTTATTATTGTATCAAGTAGATGGAATGGTAGACAGTGATATAAGAATAGCTACCCCGCCGCTATGAGAATTAGGTGCTGTTCCGAAAACTTGTCCCACCCAATTTCTCCTAAAAAGGAGCACCTGGGTGGGAGGTAGATGGGTCTCTTGAAGAAATACTATGTCTGTTTCTAATTTTTGTAAATGTAAAAGTATTTTTGCTCTCTTTTTTGGAGCTTGGGCACCCTTCACATTCCAAGAACATACTTTATATACTACCATATACAGTCGTCCACTTGAAAATTCCTCCATAAGTAAATAACACTATTATCACTTTTCTTCCCCCTTTTAAACTGAAATGTGTGTACCCTTATCCCCCTCTTATCCTCTTCCCTATGACCCCTTCCTCTTCCCGCATGTAAACCCCTCCGATATTTAAGATTCTGAATATGAAAACCCCCAGATTTCACCCCATCTATCCCCCCACCCCCTATCTCCCTCTCCACTTCTTTAGCCACAGTCAAATAGTTAAAATCCTCTTTCAATGACAATAGAAGTCCACCAACCCTCGAGATTTGCCATATAAAGTTAAACCCAACACGATTTGGAAATAAAAAATATACGAGTGTTTCAGCTGTATAATTGGCCATAACCAAATAATGAAAACCTTTCTTTCAGTTGCCTAACCTTTTATAAGCCATTGGGGTTGATCCTCTAAAAATAAACACTATAAAATTCAAAATCCAGTAATTTATATAAGAATTAGCTGTGGCGACCCTCCACCTCTTATACAGCACGTAATTCTTTGCAGCCCTTCAACAACTACCCATCGGCTTCCGCTCCAGGAACCAGCCTAATTTAAACAAATTTAAACCATTAACACCAAAAACCTAAACATTAGCACATTTCTTAGCTCCGAGATAAAATGAGCCATTCCCCTTCCCCGCCACAATAATAACCCCTTCTTCAAACAACATGAAGTCTTGCTGTATTCTGACATATGCAGTGATGTCCAACCTTTGAACTGCCCCGGAGAGGAAAGAGTTAACTTTCCATGCAAGGCATGGAACGCTGAGCTTGAGCTCGGTTGAGACTCTTTCTGTTGTTGTTTGAACTCAAACCACCAGATTCTTTACTCCGCCTCACTGAACAGTCGCTCCGGAGATTTCTTCTTTGCTCGGCTCAATTTAGTCGGTTAAAGTGTCGTTTTTCCTCGGTTTCAACCTAATTTAATCTGTTTAACCTGTCAGTTCGGTCTCTGTCTGTGGTATCGTGAGTACTAGATAGGTTTTTGTCTCTTCTGTGTGGAACTTGTAAACGTTGGATCGGTTCGGTTTGAACCGATCAAGTTTGTTCAAAAAAGTTTGTTCTACTTTTAGAGTGTGGTAACCGGTGCTTATCGGTTCTAAAAAAAACAGATTTCATTACGTTTTTTTCCACGACCCGTAACACGGTCAGGAACCGATAAAGGTGTCTTGCCTGGCGGATTGCCGGAAAAGGGTAAGTTTGGTTAGGACTAGCCATGTCTGAGAAACCCAAGAGAAAAACTGGGCCCACTGGGTTTCAACACTGTAGTGTGTGTGAGGAAGCCTTTGCTAAGGCTGACCCCCACACCACCTGTGTTTATTGTCTGGGGTTTGACCACCTCGATTCAGACTGCCAGATTTGCAAAAATTTTCCTGCAGCTACCCTGGAAAAGAGAGTTGGTAGGCTCAGGGAAAGGGAGGCCAAAAAGTCCGCTGACCCGGATGGCCAGCCCGGTTCGGTTCCAACCGAACCAGAAGGAGTGCCCTCTGACCAGGGTGAAACTTCTTCGGGCAAAAGGAGAACCAACTCTGAGGAGTCGGTTCCGGTTAAAAGAAAAAGAAAGGATAAATCAGCCAGTGCAGATCCACAAGTTCTTTCTCCGACTGCTGATGAAATAGCCAAAGCGATAAGGATTGTTCAATCGCTAACCCCGGTTCCGACCGAACTGGCACCATCGGTTAGGGGCTCAGTTCGGTCAGTTTCCCTGGTTCCAGATTATAATTTAGAAGATTTTTATGAACCAGAGGAGGAGGAAGGAGAGTATGAGGATAGTGATGGTGATTATGAAAGTCTGGATGTGCCCATTGACCTGGACATCTCCCCAGACAGACCTTCGGAGGTTTCTCCTCCTAGGCTTTCTGAGTCCCCTTCCCATTTTATGTTTTACAAAAAAGTGGCTAAAACTCTTCAGCTTCCTATGGAGGAAGCACTAGAGGATCAGGAGGAGCCTGATTACTTTGAGATGATGGACATCCCAGAGTCCAGGAGGCTGTCTATTCCCCTCCATAAGTCTTTTGGGAAACAGACAATGAAAATTTTAAAGACTCCTAATTCTATACCTCCTGTGGACAAGAGAATGGAAAAGAGGTATACTCTCTCAGGCTCAGATACGGAGTTCCTTACCCAGCAATGCAGCCATGTTGGGGTAGTGCAGGCTGCTGCCTGTGATAAGGCAAATATACCCTTGGCTTCACACCCCCCAGATAAGGACTCCAGGAGGATTGATGCCATGGCAAAGAAACAGTACATGGCAGCATCTTTGGGACTCAGGCAGGTTAATTATATGGCCTATACAGCAAGATATCAGAAGTCTAGATGGGACACTGTAATGGCTCTGGCTAAACAGGTCCCTGGCCAGCTTGCCAAGGAGCTGGAGCAGGTGGCTGCAGATGGTATTGAGGCATCCAAGGTGCAATTTCATGCAGTGGACTGCAGTGATGTTTCATCTAGAGTCATGGCTACATCTGTGGCCCTTCGTAGGATGGCTTGGCTCAGATGTACTAGCCTGTCTCAGGATACCCAGACTAAGGCCATGGATTTTCCTGTTGGGTAATTCTCTGTTTGGAGAGCAAACAGAGAACTACATGAAGAAAATGGATGAATACAGGACCACCTGTAGGAGTGCTCAGGCCAAGGAAAGGCAAGCCACTCCCCAGAGGCAGCATTCCAGGGGCAGAGGCAGGCCTTTTCATAGGACTTTCTACCAAGCCCAGGCCTCCTCTTCCGCCTTTGCCCAGAGGGGGTTCTTCAGAGGGAGAGGGAGAGGCAGACAGGGTACAAGCAGGCCTGCTACCACCTCTCAGCCTGAAGCCCCTGCCAAACAGGCACCCTGATGGGGTTGCCAGGACTGATTCTCCTCCTCCTGTAGGGGGCAGGCTGGCTTACTTTGTCCAGGACTGGATGTCTTTAACATCAGCCAAATGGGTCCTGGAAGTAGTGAGCCAGGGACTGGTTCTCAGCTTCATAAAATTTCCCAAGATGAGAACCAGATGCTTTCCACCTGCAAATCCTTCAGAGGCACTTGCCCTAGAGGCAGAGGTCTCTTCCCTCTTGGCTCTGAGAGCCATAGAAAGGGTTCCACCCCTACACAAGGGAAAAGGATTGTACTCCAGGTACTTCCTAACTCCCGAAAAGACAGGAGAATGGCGGCCCGTCCTGGATCTCAGATATTTAAACAAGCACCTTTTAAAGCCAAAGTTCAAAATGGTGACTCTGGGAATAATTCTACCCTCTCTAAGGCCAGGAGACTGGCTAGTTTCCCTGGACCTCAAGAATGCCTATTTCCACATTCTTATCAGAAGCTCCCACCGAAAGTACCTCAGGTTCAAGTTGCCCTCAGGCCACTATCAATTCAGAGCAATGCCCCTTGGCCTAACTTCAGCTCCAAGGGTATTCACAAAATGCCTGGCAGTAGTAGTTGCTTTCCTAAGGAGAAAAAAGATCTCCATCTTTCCATACCTGGACAACTGGCTCATAGTAGGTCAATCTCCAGACCAAGTCAAGTCACACCTACAGATAACTCAGCAACTGCACATTTCTCTAGGATTCCTTCTGAATCTTTCAAAGTCAGTTCTAGAGCCTGTGCAGCTCCTCACCTTCATAGGGGCAGAGCTGGATACATTAAAGGCAAGAACCTTCCTTCCCCTGGACAGGGCAAGGACCCTTGTTACACTGGCCTCTTCATTCACCCTCCAGGTGTCTCGACTAGCAAGGCATTTTCTGCAGCTCCTGGGCCGCATGGCTGCCTCTACAGCAGTGGTCCAAGGAGCAAGATTTCAGATGAGGGACATTCAGTTCCACTTAAGAGCCTTCTGGTCTCAGAGAAAGGATCCTCTGACCAAACTAATCCCAGTGACTCGAACCCTGATCCAGGCTTTGCAATGGTGGCAGGATCAGGACAACCTAAGACAAGGAGTTCCCTTTGTCACTCAATCTCATTCTCTAATCCTTACTACAGATGCCTCCCTCTTGGGATGGGGAGCCCACTTGGGGGACCTGACCACCCAAGGGTTGTGGTCACCTCAAGAATCTCTGCTTCACATCAATCTCTTAGAACTCAGAGCAGTGTTTCTAGCACTTCAAGCTTTTTCCAAGTCTGTTCAGAACAAAGTTGTTCAGATCAGAACAGACAATACCACCACAATGTGGTACATCAACAAGCAAGAGGGCACTCTGTCTATGGCCTTGTGCACAGAGGCAATGAAGTTGTGGTCTCTGGCCTATTCCCTGAATACCTCCCTCATAGCAGTCCATCTCCCCGGGAAGGACAGTGTCCTGGCAGATGCTCTCAGCAGGATATCTCAGGGCCATCACGAATGGTCCCTAGATCCCCTGATTTTGAAGGTGATCTTCTCCAGATGGGGCACCCCTCAGATAGATCTTTTTGCAGCCCCAGGCAATCACCAACTTCCCCTTTTTTGCTGCAGGCCCCCAGTGTTGGGCTCAGTCCCCCTGGATGCCCTAGTTCTCAATTGGGAAGGGAAGTTCCTGTATGCTTTTCCCCCTTCCCTCTCCTGTTCAAAGTACTAGTCAAAATCAGGTCTCAACCCTGCAGAGTGATTCTGATTGCTCCAGACTGGGCCAGACAGCTCTGGTACCCCCTCTTGCTGTCCCTAGCAGTCCACCTTCCCCTGTCTCTTCCCAGGAATTACAACCTGTTAACATGTTCTCAGGGGAGGGTCTGGTATCCGAATCTCAAATCTCTCAATCTCAAGGCCTGGCTCTTGAAGAGTAAGAATTGCAGTTGCATCTCTCTCTCAAGGTGTTCTGGATATTTTAAAGGCTTCTAAAGCCTTCCACCAGAAAGACTACAACTCCAAATGGAAAAGGTTTACTATTTGGTGCTCTGGGAAGCTATTTCTCCAGAGTCTGCTGGGTTGCCTGCAGTCCTTGACTATATGGTTCATCTCAGTAGCTTGGGACTCAGACCAGCTACACTTAGAGTGCATCTGGCAGCTGTCTCTGCTTTCTTGTCAGCAGGCAAGCACTGTCTCTTTCAGCTCATCCTGTATTCTGTAAGTTCTTCAAGGGATTGCTGCATACCAGTCCTCCCTTCAGGGACCCTGCCCCTGCTTGGGACCTTAATGTTTGCATTGCTCAGCTTATGCAACCCCCTTTTGAGCCTTTGTCCTCAGCAGAGCTTAAGTACTTGACTTGGAAAACTGTGTTCTTGGTAGCCATTACTTCTGCCAGACACATAAGTGAGTTACAGGCCCTGTCAGTGGAGCCTGATTTTATCTCCTTCCATAGAGATAAGGTGGTCCTCAGGACTAATAGGAAGTTTTTGCCTAAGGTGGTTTCAGATTTCCACCTTAACCAGTCTATGTCTCTTCCTGTTTTCTTCACTGACCATTCCTCCTCTGGGGAGAGGAGGCTGCACAGCTTGGATGTGAAAAGGGCCCTTAGCTACTAAATAGAGTGCACCAAGGGTCACAGGTTTGACTCCCTCCAACTGTTTCTCACTTATGGTGAGGTTGGTAAGGGAAAACCTGCCACTAAGAGATCTATTGCCAGGTGGATTGTCTCTTGCATACAATTTTGCTATAAAAAATTAGGTAGGATCCCACCCTCAGGCCTGAGGGCTCACTCTACCAGAGGTACAGCTGCTTCCCTGGCTGCTGCCAGGGATATTCCTATCTTACAGATTTGTCAAGCGGCCACCTGGAAAACAGTACACACTTTTACCAAGCATTACTCTCTGGATATCCAGGCTGGAGTGATGCTCGGTTTGGCACAGCAGGTTACAGAGCCTATTCGAGTAGGTTCTGTCCCTCCTCCATGGAGGTACTGCTGGTAGTCTGCATATGTCAGAATACAGCAAGACTTCATGTTGTTTGAAGGAACAATTACTCACCTTAGTAATGTTGTTTCTTCTAATGGAGTCTTACTGTATTCTGACCTCCCTCCCTACCTCCCCTCTCAGAACCTGGGTTTTGGGATGTGGGTGGGCAGCAACAGTGTTGGCACTCTGGAGGTGCCCCCTTTTTCTCACCCTCTTAATTTGTGTGTGTGTGTTGTGTTTTGTTTTATTTTTTGGGTTTCCTGACTTGAGTCTTTGCCTTGGAACCAAAAAATCTTTTTATTATATTTAGTAGCCAGTTGGCTAGTGTAAGTTTACAGTTTCCACACAGGACACCCAGTGAGTATATCTCGTAAAGATCTGGTGATTTGAGTTCAAACAACAACAGACAGAGTCTCAACCGAGCTCGAGCTCAGCGTTCCATGCCTTGCATGGAAAGTTAACTCTTTCCTCTCTGGGGCAGTTCAAAGGTTGGACATCACTGCATATGTCAGAATACAGCAAGACTCCATTAGAAGAAACAACATTACTAAGGTGAGTAATTTTTTCTTAACCCCCATTCGGCCAGTATGCACCAGAGCCCTTTTACGATCCCGCACTGTTGCAGACACTAGTAGTATGTTTTGTTTCCGATCCAGCCAAATTCAATAAGAACAACAAAATAGAATTGTAACTAAAGAGACTGGAACCGTGCAGTCACTCTTTAACGTTATACCACCCTCTGGTGGCCATGGTATAGTTCTATTTTGTTTCTTCTGTTGAAACTTTTGAAGTTTGCCAACTTTAGTAATACCCCCTTTTTTCTGTCCCTGTAGTCTTCGTCGAGAGGGAAAAAGATCTGGGAGTAGATATTGCAGCGCTGGTATAGCCTGTTGTGCAGACTCGTAATTATGCCAAGCTCCGGAGACCAATACTGCTAATTTTGATGGGTACTGCACTTTATATTTTATGCTTGCAGCTATAAGTTTAGATACCAAAGGGTGATATTCCGCCCTACGCTGTCGGACTGTAGCAGGCAGATCCTGTGCGAAACTAAGCTGCTGACCTTCCCAAAGCACTTGTTGCATATCCCTAGTCTTCCCCAAAATATGAACCTTATCTAGGTAATTCAGAAACTTTATTATTAACGGTTGAGGTGGTCGGTCAGGGGCCGGTTTTGGCCTCAATGAACGGTGTGCCCTCTCGAAAACATACATGATATTATTAGGAGAAGGGCCCGCGATCTTGGTAAACATCTTTTGCAAGAACAGAATAGGTGCCGATCCCTCTGCTTCCTCCGGTAGCCCGAAGATAATGATATTGTTCCTTCGACTTCGACCTTCTAAGTCTTCTAGTTTCCCTTCTATTTTATGGACTCGTTGCCTTAATGAGGTAACTTCTGGTTCCATCGTGGCCTTCCAGCCTTCCAGTAATGATACTCTGGCTGCTGTGTCTGCAATAGTTCTATTGGTGTCTGCCAGCTCCCCACGTATATTTTTTTATTATGCAGTAATTTCCTGCAGTGCTGCTTTAAAAGGATGTAATTCCTCCATAAACTTTTTTTCTGTAAGAGGTGGTGAGCTAGATGCTGAATTTGATGCAGCCTGTATTTTAGCTACTGCCCCGGTCTGTTTTTTTGGCCTTTTCGGCCCTTTCTTTGGTGATTGCGGGGGAGTATGAGAGGGGGGCGCCTGGCGCATCTCTGCTTCCATCTGGAAGGTAGGCCTCGTAGACTGCTCTCCGGTGAGTTGCCGTAGCACTTCTTTTTTGCACAATGTTTGTGCTTCCAGTCGTTTCAGCACTAGACCGATCACTAATTCAAACACTTTTCAGTGGAGTAGTGTTTAAAAAAAAAAGATAGCGATTTCTCCCAAACGGCTGCTTTCCGAGCAGGAGCTGACTTAGGTGCTGCTAACCGGCCATGCACATCACGTGATCTCCCCAGGAGAAGGTCACTTGACAACTCTGACTTTGTTTCGTATAGAAAAAGAAACAAAAAAAAAAAAGTATTGTTTATGTTTTGTTTAAAATTAAGCCATTTTTCACTAATGTTTCTGCTAAAAATATTTTTCTAGGGATGTGGATATGATGTTTGATCCACACGTTTTGACTGTGTACTTTCCCCTTTAACATCTGCTGGAAAGTCTTCAAGCTGGCTCTTGCCATCCACCCGGGTGGTAACTCTCCTAGCACTGCCCTGTGGTGCCAGTTCTTCCTTTCCACTGGAAGAAGCAGGTTCCCTCCTTATCACTCTTGCATATACTGAGGCCCTTTGCTACTTTTTACTAGTTATTAAAAACCTCCTTTGCCCAATCATTTCAGGTTGGGCAGTTGCGCCCTGCATGGGACTTCCTGCGCCTATTGGGATACATGGCAGCCTGCACCAGCGTGGTCCATTGGGCCTGCTGGAGAATGTGCTTCTTGCAGTGGAAACTGGCTAGCCAGTGGTCTCAGTGCAGGGGTCACTTCGACCAGCTGGTGACTGTGACCCAGTGGATGTGGGACGCACTCCAGTGGTGGTTAGTCCCAAAGCATCTGCAGGATGATATCCCATTGGTCCGCTCAGAGCCGATGGTCATCTTGATGACCAATGCCACTCTCATGGGCTGGGGAGCCCACCTGGGGGAACACAGGGTCCACAGGTTCTGGACCCCCAAGGACTCCCGATTCCACATCAACCTGCTGGAACTCAGGGTGGTTCGGCTGGCACTGACCACTTTTGCTCCTCATCTCAGGGGTCAAGTGGTTCCGGTCCAGACCGACAACACCTCAACCATGTACTACTTCAACAAGCAGGGTGGCACGCACTCCCGTCTGCTGTGCAGGGAAGCTCTCTGCATCAGGACCCTAGTGTGCAGCCTGGAGGCTGCTCTCCTGGCCATCCTGAGGCCTTCCCTCCATTTCCCTTGATCCACAAAGTGCTGCTCAAGGTGTGGAGGGACAAGGCACAGGTGATCCTGGTGGCTCCGGACTGGCCACGCCAGTTCTGGTACCTCGATCTCCTCAGTCTGAGCAGCAGGCTCCCGAGGCATCTTCCACTCCACCTGGACCTGCTCTCTTTCCATCAACAGAAGGTACTCCACCTGGACCTTCAGTCCCTGCACCTGAGAGCCTGGTTCCTGAGCGACTAGAGTTCCAGGCTTTGGGTCTCTCCGAAGATGTCCTTCTCAGAAGGAGTCGACCAGGAAATGCTATGCCTTCAAATGGAAGAGGTTCTTCATTTGGTACCAGGGCAAGGGGCTGGACCCTTTGTCCTGTCCAGTGGCTAGCATCTTTGATTATCTCTGGTTCCTCTCTCAGTCAGGCCTTAGGTCGACAACCCTTAAGGTGTACCTGGCAGCCATCTCTGCCAACCGGGCGCGGGCCATTCAGCAGTTGATGGCACAGGAGAAGGTGCTCTGGTGCTTTTTTAAAGGCCTTGACTACATTTCCCCTCCGGTGCATGAACCACCACCATCTTGGGATCTGTTGCTGGTTTTGGCAAAGCTCATGGGCAAGCCAAAAAAATAAAGAATGGTTTTGGGCTCTTTAATGCCAAAATAAAAACTTGAAAGGCATCCCAAACAGAATTGAGTTAATTGGTGCTCCTTCCAGGGTTAGTATCAAAAAAAAAAAAATGTATTGCAAAAAGCTTCTACATCCGTGTGAAGTGCACTCAAATTCAGCACAACAGCTAATGCTTGTTTGCCATAAATTATTTATTCATATCAGAAACACACCACTCTAAAAAACGCTTTGAAATACCTAGATATAATGCCCATAATGTGGTGTTCACAGTGTGAAGCGCCCTTGTGATTCAGTTCATTGCTCTAAATGTTAATCATCAGGCAAGCTCGCAAAACAGTCACAAATATAATCGTTTTACTTAACAGACTTCTGTAAACTTCACAGGTCCCCAGCATTGTTTCTTGGCTCAATTGCCTAATCCCATTCATGGACCGGACCGGGTCGCTTCACCAAATAAGCTGAAAGGAAGACGCTAGCAACATGTTCTTGTTCTTACTTGGCGCCATTGCTCCTTCATGCTGCTTGTATCTCAATTGACTACCTACGTGGACCAACCACGATAGAAAGTCCTGCTGTTTCTGACGTGTTACGTCTTCATCAGAGCTAGTTCCTTCATTCATGTGTTCATTACTTTAAACTACTGGTTACCGTGGTGACAATACACTTCTATGACAACCTTCTATTATTCATTTACCCATAATAAGAAACCAAAGTGTAATACCTTAAACCAATATACAGTACATTCAGTGTTTAACCAGTTAAAAAAGAATAGCCATGATGTGTATTTAATTTTTGGAAGCACCATCAGGTTTTATTTCTTAAATATTCACTTTTTTATAGCACCTGTCACTGCAAACCGAATACAGGAATTCAAACAATACTCGCTTCACAGACTCATATATAGCGTATGAATTGACCTATCTTTTGTTTACTTGTAATCAGGCTGATTTACTCACTGTAATATCCAAATTTGTATTACCACGATTTTAATTTTATTTTGCTTTTTGTAACAGTCAATATTTAAGTCTTGTGCTATTTATTTATTTTTCTCTGTTAGAGTCATGAAGAGGCGAACATGTTCTCTCTTTTTAGGGCTTCTACAATCCTCTACATAATAAGCCATTCGTACCAGTGCACAGATGTGAGATGTCACACCTGTGGTGGAAGACCATCATCCTGGTGGCTATCACGTCCGCCAGAAAAATCAGTGAACTCCAGGTGCTCTAGGTGGAGTCTCCTTGCCTGGTCTTCCACAGGGACAAGGTTGTCCTTCGCCCCAACCTGAAGTTCCTCCTGAAGGTTGTGTTGGATTTCCACCTTAGCTAGGTGATTAATCTCCTGGTGTACTTCACCAACCACATCTTGGAAACCGAGCACAGGCTTCATACTTAGGACCTGCGGCGAATGCTATCCTATTATAAGGAGCGTATGGCTGGAGCTGGCTATTTGTCACCTACACAGAAGCTGCACCTGGCAGATTGGCAGCTAAGTGGACAGTTGGCAGGTGGATTGTATCCTGCATCGACCTCTGCTATAGGTTGGTCAGTAGGGAGCCTCGTATAGGGCTAAGGGCTCATTCCAACCGTCATACCACTGCCTCGGTGGCTGCTTCCAGGGATGTCCCCATCCAGGAAATCTGTCAGGCTGCTACCTGGAAGTCAGCACACACCTTCATTTCCCACTACCACATCGACCTTGAGTCACGCCGAAATGCTAGTTTTGGGACCTCAGTTCTCCAATCTCTGATCCCTAAGTAGGGTGTGTGTGCCTTAACCCCCTCCTCCCAGGAGAACTGCTAGGATTCTGCCAAAATGTGTGGATCGAACATCATATCCATATCCCTAGAAAAACAGGTTACTCACCTGTAACAGTAGTTCTAGGAGTGGTACATGATGTTCATCCACACAGACCCACCCGACCTCCCCTGGCAGTGGTGCACACTACTGCTTGCAGCGGGCAAGAACTGGCGTCATGGGGCGGTGCTAGGGGAGTTACCACCCTGGTGGGTGGGAGGAGCCAGCTTGAAGACTTTCCATCAGATCTTAAAGGACAAAGGACACTGCCAAAACGTGAGGAGGAACATGATATACTACTCCTAGAACTACTGTTACATGTGATTATAAAATGGGCTAAAGAAACCCAGGATCCTGATTGGCTGAAAGCCGGTTTCAGCTGTGTTCTTATCAGCATGTATCCTGCCAACCAGCACCAATTGTGCCAACCTGAGCTGCATGACAGTAAAGTATCAGTGTGCCCAACATCCTCATCTTTAAACAGCAAGCTGCAGCTCCATGGCAAAGTAACACCACACCCTGCAGCCCACCTCTCTGATTAATTTCTGTGAAGGCAGCACCCCCACCACACACACACACACACACACACACACACAGACAAGCAGTCCGTTTCTGTAATTCACAAGCTTAATTTTTGATTTTTTAAAGTAAGTGAATCAGACCTGTGCTGCTTGCTAGCCGACCACAACAAATTCGAACTGCTACCCACGGCTTTCAAAATCCCACCAACGGCAAAACCGGAAGTCAGTCTTCGGTGGTCGGCGACTATAAATATTAAAAAGCTGTCATCTGTGTGTTTTTCCTCAACAGACCAGACAGCATACCAGACACGATCTTGTCAGAAAAACTGAGAGTGCCAACCACGATCTCCAGCCCCCTCACCGGAAAACTGGAGAGTTGGTGGTGCTCTCTAAATGTTTTGGAACTTAACTTAACTACCGTTCCCTTTGCAAGCAGGCAGCAGAGGACAAAAAAGTGAAACTGTAGCTCGAAGCACAGTAAATAAATAAACCAAACAACTAAATAAAATCTTGAGCGGGCGGGTGGACGGGATGGGGCTCAGAAGTCACTCTTCAGCACGCTATCATCAGCACAGCATAAAGAAAAAAAAAGACTGACTATCACAGAAAAATACCACGACATGGAAGGGGGTCCTAAAGTAGTAAAATCAGCAGTGATAGATAACCTCAGGAATACAGAATAACCTTGTGCTGCCAATGAAACACTTCTTAAAGTGACTTGTTAGGGGTACTATTTTTTTAGTATTTGATGTATTGAAACCTTTTACATATATATATATATATATTTGACTCCTTTATTTTTTTTACCCATTAAATAATTACTTGGGGGCCCATTTTATAAGTGCAATAACACACTCCAAGGTGTGGTTTATCTCCTGATAAGAGCGTGCCCAGGTGCAAAAAGCAGTCAGCGCAAGCGCCTCGTGTCTCATAACGCACCTTGGCATGCTCTTATCAGGAGATAACCCACACCTCGTTGTGTGTTATTGCCAGCATAACTTGTTTTTACTGAAACATACATAGAAACATAGAAGTTGACAGCAGATAAGGACTGCAAGGCCCACCCAGTCTGCCCATTTTGTCTACCTTATGAATGTGTCATAGGCCTTTACTCTGTCAATGGCCTATCTATTCATACCCATCTGTATTGCTCCCTTATGCCTATCCCATTCCTGTTTGAAGCCCTTCACTGTATTCATATCCACCACTTCCTGAGGTAGGCCGTTCCATGCATCTACCACCCTTTCTGTGAAAAAAGAACTTCCTTACATTACACCTTAATCGGCCTCCCTCTAATCTCATGCTGTGTCCTCCTGTCCTGCTATTTTTCTTATATTGAAACATGTTAGACTCTTTCACCTTGTTAATGCCCTTAAGATGTTTGAATGTTTCGATCATATCATCGCTGTCCCTCCTTTGCTCTAGGGTATACATATTGAGCTCCATTAATCTGTCCTCATACTGTATGTTTTCTTTTTTTTTGTATATTCTATTTATACTCCCATTGTGCTCTGGAGCTGCCTCTCCTTCGGTCTACCATGACCCTCAGACACCCTCCTACTATCTCCCCCAAGCCACCTTACCTCAGATCTGCAGCCATCCTCGGGATAGCCTGGTGTAACCCCATACCAGGTGGGTCCCTCTCTTCCGAGGGGGAAGGCACCGGCGGGGAAGAAGACCAGCACACTATTTTTCCTCAGTCCCGGGCGCTGCTGAGGCTTTCTGTGGCTTCTTGGAATTCTTTGGTGGTGTCCGGGGCCGGCAGCTGTCATCCGGCCAGTCTGAGTGGTATTTCCATTTTTCTGGTGTTCCCCCTTTATGTGATCCTCTGCTGTGCTCCTGGTCTCCACTGGGGGCTGCTGCAGAGCGACCATGCGTCCCTAGCCCACCCCAGGGGAGGAGAGCAGTCCTATGGACGCTCAATCCTACCCCTTCCCCTGCCAACCCCCAGCGCCCAAGTCCGTTTCCAAACCCGGGTCGCCGACGTGGTTCGAGGTGTGGCGTCCAGCGCCTCAGCCCTCTGCACCACCGGGCCGGCCTCATATGTTTTCTGATGCAGTCTCTGCACCATTTTGGTTGCCCTTCTCTGGACTGCCTCCATTTTGTTAATGTCATTGTGCAGGTGCAGCCTCCAGTACTGCACGCAGTACTCCAGATGTGGCCTAACCAGTGTCTTTTAAAGAGGGATTATTGCCTTCCACTTATGACTTGTGATACCCCTACTAATACACCCCAACATCCCTCTGGCCTTACCTACTGCTTTAGTGGTCTGCTTGGATGATTTCAGGTCATCTGTGATAATGATGCCCAAGTCTGTTTCTTCCCTTGTGATTGCCAGCAACTCCCCTCCCAACTTATAGATGGCTTCAGGCTTCAAAGCTGCTGCTTTGTGTCTGGTAAACGTCTACTTGATTTTACAGGTTTTAGCACTGTTTGGCATGACTAGACCCAAAAAGAGAACAGGGCCCACAGGTTTTAAAAATTGTATAGTGTTTTCGGCTCCTGGCAAAGGCAGACTGCCTTGAGCTTTGTGTAAAGTGCCTGGGTCCAGATCACAGTTTTAATAATTGTGAACTTTGTAAAAAGTTTTGCCCTCAAAACCTAATGAAGAGAGCTTTAGAAAGTGAATCATTTATTGTCTGCCTCAGTGTCATCAAAGCACAATATAATAGCCTAATGTAATCCTCATCCACAACTGAATGCACAAAAGCTGTACTATCTAGATCTCTTTGTAATTACACCTGGGTCACCTCTTGAAAATGGGACACTTGGCGTCAGTGGGCTTACCTGGTCAACAAAATTCAATAAATAAATAAATACATACATACATACATAATTCAGGGAGTTCATAATGATGGTGGAAAGCACACATTAGTCCCTGTCATAGGGGTCAGATAAAAAAGATAAATCTGCTCAGCCATCAGAAAGTCTTGTAAAGGAAGGAAAATACATCAGGGTGTCCAGTAGGGGAACCCTGATCCCATAGATGGCAAAAATACAAGTAAAAGAGCCTCAGAGCAGATGCTGGAATCACTGTCTGATAAGGAAAAACCAAAATGAAAAACATATCCATGCCACTTCTCCTGCAAAGGAAAAGGAGTAGGCAGTAGATTAGAAAAGTACAGTTGTGTAAGAACTTACTGTAACAGTAGATCTTCGAGAGGAGTTCTTGCAGCAGGTGACACCTTTAGGACTGAAGTTGACAGGTGCCAGGACCCCATGGAAAACTTCTGGCTAGCAGTCTATAGCAGGGGACCGCCCCCTGATGTCGGCCTGCCCCCAATGTCACGTATGGTATAAAAGGGGCGGTCCCCCAGTCCAACCTCAGTTCTCCCACTGGAGACCCTGGCAAAAGAAGTAAGACAGGAGAACCAAGAAGGTTCCTCAAAATGAGGAAATACAAAGGTAACCATGATGGAGAAGCAGCTCCTAGGGGGAAAGCGGGAGGGAAAATAGCACCTGCTGCAAGAGCTCCTCCCAAAGATCTACTGTTATAGTAAGTTCTTTTGTAACTGTATTATCTTTCTTTGAGAGTGCTCTTGCAGCAGGTAACACCTTTAGGACCAAGTCTCAAGCAATAAGGGAGAGACCCCAGTCAGCTGGGTGGAGGTAGATGTCTCCCAAAGAGGTTTAAGAGAGAAGGCCTTGCAGGACTGCCGGTCCAAAGTCTGTTCTGTGTCTAGATGCTATGTCCATACTGTAGTGTTTGACAAAGGTGTGGACAGAACTTCAAGTAGTGGCTGCACAAATGTCAGCGGCTGATGCATTCCTCGGAGAGGCAAAAGAGGCAGCCATGCCCTTGGTAGAGTGGCCTTTAACTGAGCCTGGTAAAGGCTTGTCATACTTGTAGCAGAAAACAATGCAGTTAACCAACCATTTGGATAAACATTGCTCAGAAACAGGAGCCCTTTCCATTCTGGGGGCGAAAGACACAAACAATTGATCAGACTTTCTAATAGCTCAGGTGCACTCCAAATAATAACGAAGCACCCTATGAATATCCAGAGTATGAAGTAGTGCCTCCCTTTGGTTGCACTACTCTGGGTAGTAGACAGGAAGATGGATGTCCTGATTCAAAGTAAACTCTGACACCACCTTGGGAAGAAACTTAGGATTAGTCTGCAAGGACACCCTGTCCTTCTGGAAAACCAAATAAGACTCTACACATCAGAGCCTGAAGCTTGGGAATACTTCAAGCAGAAATAACTGCAACTAAAAATAATACTTCCCATGACAGAAAATGCAGTTTGCAACTTGTGGCAGGTTCGAAGGGAGGCAAGGTAAGCTTTTCCAAAACAAACAAAAGATCCCATGGCAAGACTGGGTCCCTAATGGGAGGCCTGAAATGTAGAATGTCTCATAGGAATGTATGGGGAAAATCTGTCTGGGTGAGAGTTTTGCTCTCAGTAGGTGCATTGTAGGCAGAGATGGCAGACAGATGCACCTTAAGAGAGAAGTAGCTCAGACCTGAGTCCGACAGCGATAGAAGATACTCCAGTACTGAATTCACTGGCTAGGTGAAAGGGTCCACATGTCGAGTGGTGGCCCAGATGCAGAACCGCTTCCTTTTCATTGTGTAGGTGGCCCTGGTGGAAGGTTTCCTAGTGGCCACCAAGACATCCGCCACCTTGGGGGAAACCCTGAATCAGGATACAGCTCGGTCTGCAGGAGCCACGCATGGAGATGCAGGAATTTGAGATCCAGATGGACCAGGGTTCCCTGCTCTTGGCAGAGCAAGTCTGAATACAGGGGTAGAGAGATCGGAGGTTCCATTGCAAGTTGTTGAAGGAGTGGAAACCAAATCTGGTGCAGCCAGAAGGGCACCGCTAGAATAATCGTTGCTCCTTCTGATTGCAGCTTGAGAAGGACTCTCTGCAGTAAAGGAAGGGAGGGAATGAGTAAAGGAACCTCCCCATCCAGGAGAGGGACAACGTCTCTTTCCAGAAAACACCAGGCCCTGGATCTAGCAAGCAGAAACTGGGCAGTTTTGCATTGAATGGGGAAGCAAATAGACCAATTTCTGAACATCCCCATCTAGCGAAGAGGTCTTCGACCACTGAGGGAAGAAGTTCCATCTCTTGAGCCCTGGATTGGGACTGGCTTAGGCTGTCAGCCAGGGTGTTTTGTATTCCTGGAACATGGACTGCTGTCAAGTCCAGGTGATGATCCACTGCCCATGAACCAGACTCTCATGGCCTCCCTGCAGAGGGGATAAGAATGAGTCCCCACTTGCTTGTTTATGTAGAAGACCTGTAGGGACAAAACCATTAGTAAAAATATTTTATTATTATAATTTTTATTATCATATTATTACTATTTTATATTCCTTTTAAATGTTTAATTAATAGGTTAAGGTAATAGGCATACTATAGAAACCTTCTGGTTAGATTAACATCTAAATGAATTCTAAATGCAAAAAGAAAAACACTGTTGGAGCCCTGAATATTACAAAGGGACAGTGCTGTCTTCAGAGCTTAAAAAATGGTTCTGTGGTTTAATTTCCAAGTACACTTTGTCTGACTGAAAAAGGAATGGAGCATCCCTTCCATATAAGGGAGGATGAGGTTTCACTAACTGAAGAGATGTTACTATGGAAACTTGACAGGTGATGAATAGACATGTTTTTATGTACCAACATGTGCCAAGTACAGCCTATACTATATGTTCCTTTGAAGAAAAAAAAGTGTCTTAAGTTTACATAGAAAATAGTCTTTAGCCTCTTGCAAGACTATTTTTCAAGTTGCTGACCTGAAAATCTCACAGTCTGTAGGGGAGGTTGCAACTGCTTATTCATTCAAGTCTTATAAATGGACCTGCTTCCTAGTCTTTGCTGTTTACAAAACTCTGTGGCATCCGAACTGTCAGAAATAAACAAACCAACTTGGGGTCAAAAGAAAGTTAACCTCATAACCATTCTGGATATATATCCCTTAAGTAAGTGATTAAAAACAAAGAGATGTCACTTCATTGTAAAGTTTTAATGGTCGAACCTCATTAACCCCAGACAAAGAGAATCACTTTCAAAGAGACGTTTTCAATCTTATAGACTGTGTGAAAACAATATATAAGAAAGAGATATACCCTCTTGAATGGCAAGAAATGTACTTCAGGAATCTGTAAACACTTTTATGATACCTATAAAATAACACGTTTTATAAAGATTTTTAAAAACTATGAACCTTATATTAAAATGAACTATATCATGTTTGGTACCTAATTACTCCAGGTTTCAATCTGAATCTAAAAATATAAGTTTTGAGTTTGTGCCAAAATGCCTCTGGATGCAAGGAAGAAAAGTTGAGATCATTTAAAAAAAAATGTTTCTGGGGTAGTGCCTAGAGTCCCACCTCTATGGTCCATATATAATCTGCAAGAAGCAATCAGATTCTGGTGATGTCACTCAACCAGGAAACATATAGGCAGATTTGGTCAGGTCCACTTCAGAACTGCCTGATTCTTCGGGGTGTGAGGACCTATGGTATATTGGCTGTCTTAGCAATTTTGGTTGTTTTAAAACCTTTACTAGGCTGGAAGTCTGAAACCATGCCTGCTTAGGACCAGCATTTGGGTTAAGCCATTGTATCCACTAGGGGGTGCTAAGGACAAGCTTGAAAGTCTGCATAACATTGTAACGAGGTCCAGCTGCTGAAATTGCTTGTTACATGAAAGGACTTTTTCCAATATTGGACAGAGCAAAGACTATGGATTACCCTGGACATTCTGACTGAAGTAATGTTTTAAACTTCTGCTTAAGCCAAGATCCTGAGGCCCAAGTGGGAATGAATTAAAACAGAAAGTCATAAATCCAGCTGCCAACCAAAAGACTTTACCATCCACAAGGTCAGGAAACCCTTTTCTACAAACAACTGCGGTTGGGAAGAAGCTTACCATTGTGCCTTGAACTGTCAGTATCTAACTACTTGATGTTCCCGCCAAATCTTGATAAATGACTTTTTAATGGTTCGTGACATCAAGCAAGGAGGATCCAGCCTGCACTGCTTCATTGATGCCAGAATAGTCTACGGTTCCAGGTTCGAGGGGGCAAAGACAGAGGACTACAGCCAAGCCAAGCCACTGAAGGACTTTTATCATCCAAAATCAGTAGAAGCACTTCTCACCAAGACTTTGAAAGTTGAAAGAAAAGAAGACCAAGCCTACAGATAACCAGAAATTTAAGTATTATTTTAATTATTTCAGTTTTAATACTTTAATTTGATATCTTGGGAGGTAACTTAGTGAACTTTTAACTACAAAACCTTGGGTATATAGCAAGGCGGAAATTTAGACAAAAAAGAGAAATACATATTGTATGCTGTGAAGTTCTGAAATAAGTCTTATACGGAAATATAATCTGACATTAGTGTAATGAGTTTGCAAGTTCTTATACCAGAAAGGTCATGCTAAATACTAAGTATGCTAAAAGCCTAGTATATAGCCGGTGCCATTTATCATGTTGAATGTTGCTTATTCATTTGCACTGTTTTATTTGCTGAAATGTGTTTTGTTTTATTTGTTTTACTTGATTTTCTGAAACCTTTGTTGTTGTTGTTTACATTAATTTTATTATTCTTGATATCTATGCTAATTAGGGATGCTTAGAATCATTGTATATAGGTGTTAATAAAATATGTATATGTTTTCCATACTCCTAAGTGTAGCAGAAACGTTTTTACCGTTATCCAGAACCTGGAGAACAGGGATAATATCATATTTGAATTCTATAATTATTTTTGGGAATTTCTGAAAATATTTTTGGGGTAAGGCCCGAGGTAAATCCAAGTGCTGTATTATAAAAGTAATATTATAATCTAACGTTCCGACAGACCGCTAACATGTTGTCTGTCTGGATCAACAGAGAGCTGGGCATCAAAACTGTCTGGAAGGCCTGAGGAGCATATAGAATGATCTGCATCTCCAGGACATCGATATGGAGATGTAGCTTGTGCTGGGACCAGGTCCCTTTTGTCTGATGGTCTCCCAAGTGGGCTCCCCAGCCTTGGCCCGATGGGTCTGTGGTCAGAATCTGGCTGGGAGATTCCTTCTGCAAGTAACCCCCCCCCAAAAGACTGGAGGGATTTAGCCACCATGCTAGGGCCTGTCGTACAGGGTATGACACCAAGACAGGCTACTCTAGGATGTCTGAACCTTGGTCCCATTGGTCAAAGGTTCCACTGGACCACCCTCATATAAAGCTGAGCCAGGGGGACTGTGGCAATGGCCGCTTTCATATGTCCCAGGAGTCTGAGGACAGACCTGGCTGGAACCTGTCGAGAGGAGGAGACTTGCCAAGCGTGCGTCTGAAGGAGCTGTACTCTGTCTGGAGGTAGGAAGGCTGTGTCCAAGATCACCACTGTATTCTGCAGCCTCTGACTTGGCCAAGGAGAGGACTTGGGGAGGTTTAAGGTAATCCCTTGGTCTTGAAACAGGGTGAAGGTGGATTTCATGGTGTGTAGGAGCCGGTTCCTGGTGGGGACGGACAACAACCAGTTTTCCAGGTAAAGGAAGACATAGTGGCCCTGTCTTCTTAAGGCTGCAGCCACCACTGCGAGGCATTTGGTGAAAACACTCGGGGCTGAGGACAGGCCGAAAAGCAGAGCCCAAAAATGCTAGTGACTTCCCTGGTAGTGGTAGTGAAGAAACCTCCTGTGGGATTGAAAAACTAGAATGTGGACGTCTGCGTACTGCATGTTCAGAGAGAAAAACCAATCCACTTGATGGAGAAGAGGAAGAAGACTGAGCAGAGTGACCATCCTGAGCCATTTGTACTCTATGTACTGATTTAGGTGGCTGAGATCAAGGATAGGACACAGGTCTCCTTTTCTCTTTAGCACCAGGAAGAAGTGGGAATAAAACCCTTTCCCCCTTTGTGCCAGAGGAACTGGCTCTGTGGCCTTCTTCTGCAGTAGGTCCTGAATTTCCTCTTCAGTGAGGGCAATGTCAGCCTGAGGGTAATGGGAGAGGACAGGTGGGTTGTCTGGGGGCAATTCTGTGACTTCCAAAGTGTGCACCTTTTCCACCAGCTGAAGGACCTACTGGTGTGAGGTTATCTGACGCCAGCCTTCTATGTACAAGGAGAATCAACCCCTCACTGCCTCCCCTAAGGCTTTGGCCGGGGGAGGGGTGGGCAGTGAGTCAGGCTGAGGAACTGGGGAGGGGCAGCATGGCCTGGGAGGTCCTAGGAGCCCAAGGGGCAGAGCCTCTGGAAGCAGGGGTGGAAGCTTTACACTTGAATCCTCCTCTGTGCTGCTGTCCTCTAGGTTGCTGTCTGGCATTCATTCGAAAGGACTGCTTGGGATATTGTTTAGGCTGAGATTTGTACATGGTATGCACGGGTCTGATAGCCTTTCCTGAGTCCTGTAGGCAGGTAATAATATTCTGTGAGTCCTCGCCAAACAGGACAGGACCCCTGAAAGGGGCATCCATTATTTTGTATTATACATCCGGTGTGAAGCCAGACACCCTCAGCCATGAGTATCGATGAATACAGATTGCGGAGGCCACAGCCCTTCCCGTGGAGTCTACTGTATCATAAGAGGCTTGGAGGACATGGTTGCCAATGTCCGAGCCTGACTTCAGGATGGCCATCAGCTCTGCCCTACCGGGGCTGTCGGGCATGGCCTGAGCCACCTCCACGGCCATGTCCCACAGGGCATTCTGGTACTGGACCATGTGGGTGAGGAAATTCTGAGACTGTGTAGCACATATGGCCGAGGAATAAACCTTTCTGGCCAACTGGTCAGTTTGTTTGGAGTCTTTATCTGGAGGCTGAGAACTCGGGTGCCTAGGGTGCTAGGAGCAATCATGGGCAGCATTAATAACAACAGAGTCTGCCTCCGGGTACTCCTCATAAAAAGAATCATCCCTGGGAGCACAATACAACTGGTCTAACATTTTGGAGACTGCAGGCATTAAAAGGGGGCACTTTCAGGCTGCCTTGTTGTTGTCCTTATAGGAGTCAATAAGTGGAGGAACAACCATGGGCAGGGTGTCCTTCTTTCTAAGAAAGGAGGCTAGCCAACGTCGCTCCGGATCCAGCTTCTCTGTGTCCCAGCCATTCAGCTGCAGGATGTGTGGCATTACGTCCACGAAAGTTGGATCATCAGGGGGAGAATGAGGAGTGTCTTTAGTCCCCGCTGGCTCCAATGGAAGGTCAGAGTCATCACAGCCTGAGAAGGAGGAAGAAGAGTACCCATTCAAATCCCCAGAATCTGGGAAGAGTGAAGAGGAGCGGGGTTGCTTCCATGGCCTCCCTTTCGGTTTGCGAGTACCAGTGCCATCTGGTGTCAGAGTAGTTCCCCCTAGGTGGAGGAGTAGGTGGGTGAACCAGAGGCTTGTCAGGAGGTGGACCCTGAGGAGTAGGTTTGGAGGGCTCCTTAGGGTGTCTTTAAAATAAGCCCAGCAGGCCTCAAAAAGCTCATTTAAAGCTTGTGGAGGATTGAGCGGCAGGGCTGGTGTGTCCGGCATTGGGGGGTTTGGCAAAGAGGGCCCCGGCATCTGGTCATCAGGCTGGGGTAACCCAGATGTTGGTGCTGGTTGATCTGGGTTACCCGGAGTCGGTCCCTGGGGGATGGAGCCATCCGGCGTCGGACAGGCTGGACCGGACATCAGGTCGTTGGACGTCGGGTCTTCAGGCGTCAGCTGAGGGTGGGTGTTGGGCCTGGCCAGTGACTTAGGAGGATTAGGTGACAATGGAGTTTCTGGAGGAGACGTCGGAGAAGCTGGCATTGAAGGCACAGGCGTAGATGGGTGCCGGACTGGTGACTCAGCCAGCATCCGCCTAGGAGGAGTCGCCTGAACTAGGGAGCTGGCTTCCAGGAGGGATGAAGGTGCCACTCTTGCGGGGGAGGAGAGTGCCTGTCCCGGGCGTCACCTGATGTCAGGGAGGACTCGGCAGACACCCTGGCCAGGGAGCGACAGGCAAATACCTGCCACTCGAAGAACCACCGGCTGAGCCACCTGGTCTAGGACCCACAGGGGCTAAGGGTGTAAACTTCAGGGGCTGAGAGGCGGGGGACAAAGCCCTGAACCCTGAAGAACCTCCTCCCAATACAGTAAGAAGGGAGGGAGGTTTGGTCACCAGTAGCCCAGAGGAAGAGAGGGCTGCCATGCTGGAAGGAGTCGAACCCCCCGCAGGGGGAACACCCAGAAGCGGTCGCAGACTTAGATGGGGACCTGGAGCGAGAAGCTGACTGGGGTTTCTCCCTATGCTTCTCCTGGTGCTTATGCTTGCCACTTGATGACTTCTTCTTATGGGAAGAAGAAGTTGAAGTCCCAGAGGCCCGGGGAAGATAATGAACTTTTCCAGTGAAGATCCATCTCCATCTTGGTTAGCTTTTTGGAAAGCAGGAAGGCTTCGAGGATCTTTTGGTGGCAAACCTGAGTGCGCTGGTTGAAATCTAGGCAATACTGGCAGGCCTCTGTGTCCTGGTCTGGGCCTAGGCAGAACAGGCAAGGTGAATGGCCATCCTTGTGAAAGATCTGCTTGCCACAGGCACACTTCAGTCGCTGAGACTCGATGGAGGAGGATGGAGAAGAAGACGTGCACAAGATCTAGTAAAAATAATAAAGCATGAGTGATCTTGAAAATGGCGGTCGACTTAGAGCAGAAGGCATCTGTGGAGCGGATGTGTGTGTGGGTCGACAGTGGGAAAAGAACTGAGGTTGGGCTGGGGGACTGCCCCTTTTATACCATACAAGATGGGGACGGGCTGACGTCAGGGGGCAGTCCTCCACTATAGACTGCTGGCTAGAAGTTTTCCGTGGGGTCCTGGCACCTGCCGGCTTCAGTCCTAAAGGTGTTACCTGCTGCAAGACCCCCTTGAAGAAAGATTAAATGTTCTCAACAGAGGATATGACTAGGATATGGCAGTTTTTGTTCACCTTCCAGACTATGGGAAATTTGTTTAATGAGCCTGCTTCCCTTCCGTGAGGCTCTGGTTCCAGACCACTTGCCTGTAGAGGGAGGAGGGAGAGGTGTATTATGAAGAGGAGGAGGAGGAAGGTGAGCCCATAGTACCCGATGGCTAACCTAACCAGGAGGTTCGTTCCTTCTTAGACCTACAGAGGATTACACCTCTTATTCCACATTCATCAAACAGATGGTGTACACCCTCAACATCCCCTCTCATGAAACAGAGGAGGATTAAGAAGTGGAATTCATAGACAAGGTAGGATTAGCTGCTACAAGGATGTTAATGGTCCCCATCCACAAGTCTCTCAAAAAAGCCACATCAAAAATGTATGTCAGCACCTAATTCAGCAGCTGGCATTGATAAGAAAACTAAGAAAAAGTATCAGATGGACAAGTAGGGAGTAAAATACCTATATGCCCACCCTGATCATAGAGGAGTAGTACAGACAACTGCCTGTGAGAAAGCCAAGGTGCCTCTCTTTGCACAGCCCCCTGAAAAGGATTTCAGGAAGCTGGATACTATGTCCAAAAAAGTGCACACAACAGCTTTCTTGCTCCAAAGACAGATAGTGTATTTGGCATACACAGCTCAGTATCAGAAAGCACTGTGGAATGCAGTGCTGGCTCTGAGTGATAAAGTATGTGGTGAAGTGGCTCAGGATCTGATGGCCACGCAAAGTCAGGTCTGGATGCCACTGAATACCAGTTTCACGTGGCTGTAGAAACCAATGAATTTGCATGAAGAGTCTTGACTCATGCAGTGGCATTGAGGAGGTTTGCATAGCTAAGGGCCCCCATCCTTACTCAGGACACCCAGGTGAAAGCCATTGATTGCTCCTTTGATGGACTGTTCCTATTTGGTGACAAAATTGAGGCGTATATGAAAAAAGTGGATGAGTACAGAGTCACTTACAAAAGCTCTGAGAAATAATTTTTTCTTTTTATTTAAACATTGGATGACCGGGAAAGGCACACTTGAGCCAGGGCTCATCTCCAGGTATGAGCCCTGGCTCAGAAAAGATCTCCACTTCCTACAGACCTTATGGAAGGGGAAGCAGGGACAGAGGCTACTACTTCAGACTGTGCACTGGTTATAAGTATCCGCCACAGAGAGGGTACTGTAGCAGCAGGGACACAACAAAGGGCTCAAGACATGCTTCAACTCCAGTCCCTAAGCCACAGCCAAAACAAAACCCATACATTTTTGGCCATGTTGCCAATCAACCATTGCCGGTGGGAGGAAGGCTGACCCCACTATATCCAGGAATGGGAAGAATAATCACTATAGAAAAGGGGATCCTGGAAGTGGTGGGTCACGGGCTGTCCTTGCAATTCCAAAAGTTTCACAAACTGCAGAGACCAAACACCTTTCAAACTCACAAACAGAAATACTTGTGTTAGAGCCAGAGGTAAAGAAGTTACTACAAGCAAAAGCAGTAAAAAAAAGTCCCCCCAATCACAGTGGGGCATGGGCCTCTTCTCAAGATACTTCCTAACCCAGATGAACAATGGGAATGGCAACCCATTCTAGATTTAAGATACTTGAACAGACATATCAAGAAATAAATATTCAGGATGCTCCTTACAGCTGATAAGAAGTACCTTGGAAAACCTGGGGTTCCTTATAACCATGCAGAAGTCCCAGACAGAACCAGTACAGGTCTTGGACTTTATCAGAGCAGAACTGGATACCCTGCAGGGAAAGGCCTGTTTCCCACATGACAGGGTGTCAGATCTGATTGCCAGTGCAGAATCATTCATCCAAGATCGGCAAAGACATGCAAGGGATTTTCTGCAGCTGCTAGGCATCATGGCTTCATCCACAGCTGTGGTGCCATGGGCCAGATTCCAGATGAAGGACACACAGTACCAGCTTAGAGGCTACTGGTCCCAAAGGTCGGAATTCCTGGGCCTGGTTTTCAAAGGCCAAAATCTGGCACAAGTTGCCTGCGCCAAAAGGATTTGATGCAAGTGGCACCTTGCACCAAATGTTGCGGCAATCCCGATTTTCGAATGCAGGCTGCTTTGAAATCAGGATGCCCTGTGTCACCCCTGCTCAAGAAGTGCCAATGCGCCAGGTCACAAGGGGGCTTGCGCCACAGCAGGACTGCAGCATACCCTTATTTGGGATTTTGGAAGCTCCGTTGTGGCCGCGACTTGGTGCTGAGGTTAGACCAGCCATGAGCTGGTCTAACAGCCCTTGCACTAGGTGTCTGGTGGAAGTCGTGTTGTGGGGAGTGAGTGTGCATGGCACACAGCAGGTGGACTGGTGGGGGTGCCAGTACTGGGCACAGCAGGGTATGGAATGGAACACCGGTGGCACCAGGGCAGGCTTGCCCTAGACTGTTAAAGAGTGCCGTGGACTGACAATAGGCAGTATGCTGGCACAGACCGTGTCCAGGACCCCTGATACTGCCAGCCCTGCCAGTTGACCCACAGCATGCACACTCCCCGACATTCTGACTGCCAGATCTCGAGATCATGTCTGCCAATTGGGGTGCCCGTCCCACCTGCCATACCTTTTACAGCACCTGTGGCTGTGCACGGGATGGTAGCACTGTCCAGGGTATTTTGCCCATCGAGTGCAGCACCTCATCCCATGCTGCCATGGACTGTCACCCCTGCTGGAGTAGTTGCTTGATGAGGGCAGCTGGCAGGGCTGGTGGCATCGGGGTCCAGGACACCGTCCGTGCCACCATACTGCCAATTGTCAGTCCGTGATTCTGTGTCACTTTCCAGGGCACGCTTGCTACAGTACAGCCTATTGTTCCCATGCAGCCCACTACTGGCAACTCCACTGGCCCACACTCTTCCCCCCCCCCCCAGCATCACGGGTCTGGGCTGGGGTCGCCAGGCTGGTGGGGGGGGGGATCTTCCATCAACCCCTCTGGTTCACCAAAGGTTTGCCACAACACTATGACTGCTGAAACTCTCGGGACTTTGGCACAGGGACCTCTTTGTTCTGGAATAGGGCACAGGGTTCCTAATGCACCCAGAGTTTGCCACAGCCATGGATGGGCACAGCATGCACTGATTTAGCGGCCCTTTAAAAATTGGGGCCCGTCTCAATTAGTGCCCGCCACAGAAAGCTTTGTGCAAGCACTGGAGTGGAGGAAGCAGGAAAGCAACCTCCAGCAGTCTCCTACCAAGGTTCTCACAATAGATTCCTTACTCCTAGGGTGGGTGGCCCACCTTGAGAAACTCACAGTAAATGGCATCTGGAGCTCTCAGGAGACGCACAAGCATATAAACCTCAAGCTCAGGACAGTATTGCTGGCAATGCAGTCCTTCTCCTCCCAGTTAAAGGGCCAGTCAATCCAAATATGGGCAGACAATACCACAACACTATACTGTATGAACAAGCAGGGAGAACAAGATGCCTAAAACTGTGCACAGAAGATATGAAGATCTGGGACACAGCATACTTCCTGGGCATAAAGATTTCTGCAGTGCATCTGCCAGACAAGGACAATGTTCTGGCAGACTTCCTAAGCAGAATCAGTCAAGGAAACCATGAGTGGGCTGTGAAACCAGCAAGTGCTTGCATTAGTATTTAGAAGATGAGGTACCCAAGGTGTGGAGAAGGTGTGGAGTCAGGAACAGTGGGAGAATTCAAGAATGCATGGGACAGGCATAAGACAATTCTAGTGGGGGGTAGGAGGAAATAAGCTGTTGATTAACTAGAATCTGCAGCTTATCCATCAGGTAGGGAAATGGGCAGACTAGGTGGGCCAAGCAGTCCTTATCTGCCGTCAAATTCTATGTTTCTATGTTACCCCCAAAATGCTCGTAGATCTGTTCGCCTCTTGGGAAAGCAATCAGCCTCCTAAATTGTGATGCAGACCACCAGTTAGGGGACAGTCCCAGAAGATGCCTGTGGGAGGACGGGTTGGAGTGAAGACATAGAAGGCGAGAATGGTTCTTTTTAAAATATCCCATAGGTCAGTGCACTTTATTACTTCAGGACTTGGAGTCACTGGACAAACAAATAAACAGTTTAAACAGTGCAAATCTGGAACTTCTGAATTGCTTGTGCCAGTTGACTAGTCTGGATGATCTTGGGTCACTATAAAAACTTGGCTTAAAGAGGACTTTTGGCTTCTGCTCAACCAGTAGGCTCACAGGGATAAGACCAGTACCTGAGGTTAATCCTACCTGCACCTGTATCTCTGCAGCCCATGCATTAGGTAGACCAGTCACTCCTCCAGCTGCTCGACTCAGCTCTGGTTCAAAACCTCTCAGCCTTGGCTAGCACCGCCACTTGCAGTCTTTCTGAGACTGCCCCAGCACCGACTACTCCCCTCTATCATCAGTCAGCTTTCTGTCTTGTGGAAGACTGCTTCCTCCACAGTTCAGATGTCATCTGCCTGACTGTGCTCAACCAGACCCTTTTATAGTGCTGAAGATCATGTGACCTGTCAGTCACACTTTGACTTGCCTATATATTTACAAGATTTTTATATAAGGTTGTTTTATACAGACAAGTAAACAAAACATGAAAAAATTTAACACAGATTTGCCTTGATACAACTGCAAAATAAAGCAAAAGGAAAACAAAGAGGGAAACCCTCAAGCTGGAAGTCTCACCTTTCTTGTTCTCAGTCTCTCTCATGCACCGCTCTATAGTGCTCACTTACTTCTGCCGGCCTGCATCCATAGGAACACAAAGTGGAGGCTAGCAAACCATAAGCACATGGAGCCAGACATTTCTTAAACAGGTAATTTTTCGTCCTAGACATACAGCAATGTGTGCACGTGTGCTCAAAGAAACATTTAATAGAAAAAAATGCAGTAGAGACCAGCAATGTAAAACAAAGCATAGAAACATAGAAATTGATGGCAGATAAGGACTGACAAGCCCATCCATACCTCAAAACTGCTATGAATTTCGCATGGCGCAACAATTTTCATGCTCAAATTTACCAGTGTTCTGCATAGGTTTACTGATGTTCTTAATAATGTTACAGTTATTTCTGAGCACACAAAGTATTAAATCACTGAACTAAATTGATAGAAACATTCCTTATCATTAACTATATGGGACCACCATTTGTAGACATATTATACACATTCTGGCCATTTGCTATGATTTTTGAAGGCCAGTGCTATGATTTTTAATGCTGAGAGGCATGGGCCCATCCAGTCTGCCCATTTTCCCTACCTACAACAAAGGCCGCAGATCCTACCTGATCTCTGGCTGTACCTCCTCTTTTGTATCATTAGGGTTCCCCTATGTCTATACCATGCATTTCTGAATTCCCCCACCGACTTTGTACCCACCACCTCCAATGGGAGGCTGTTCCATGCATCCACCACCCTTTCCATGAAGAAGTGCTTCCTCACGTTGCCCCTTAGTCTACCCACTTCCAGTCTCATGTCATGCCCTGTTGTTCTTGAACACCTCCTTTTCTGAAAGATGCTACTCTCCTGTACCTTATTTATGCCCTTTAGGTATTTGAAGGTCTCTATCATACCTCCCCTCTCTCCTCTCCTCCAGGTTATACATATCGAGTGCCTCCAGTCTCTCCTCATATGTCCTTTGGTGCAGGCCCTGCACCCTTTTTGTTGCCCCTCTTTGAACTGCCTCTACCCTGTCTATGTCCTTATGGAGATGCGGCATCTAAAACTGGACACAGTTCTCCAAATGAGGTCTTACCAGAGATTTGTACAGTGGCATCACCACCTCCTTTCTTCTACTGGTGATACCTCTCCCTATGCACCACAGCATCCCAATGGCTCTTTCCATAGCCTTGGGACATTGTTTGGCCACTTTTAGGTCGTCAGATATGATTACCCCCCCAGATCCCGTTCCTGTTTGGTGATCACCAGTAACTCCTCCCCCATCATGTAATCCTCCCCTGGGTTCCTGCGCCCCAAGTACATGATTTTGCACTTCCTCACATTGAATCTTAGTTGCCACACTCTTGACCATTCCTCCAATTTAGCTAGGTCCCCCCTCATTTGTTCTACCCCTCCTGGAGTGTGTACCGTAGTGCAGATCTTAATGTCATCTGCAAAGAGGCATACCTTCCCTTCCAGCCCCTCCGCAATGTCACTTATGAAAACATTAAACATGACTGGCCCCAAAACTGATCCCTGTGGCACCCCGCTGATCACCCTCCCTTCATTGGATGAAGCTCCATTTACCACCACCCTCTGTTTTATCACTCAACCAATTTCTAACCCAGTTTACCACCTTATGACCGAACCCCAGGCTGCCTAGCTTGTACACAAGCCTCCTATGTGGAACGGTGTTGAACGCCTTGCTGAAATCCAGGTAGGCCACATCCACCACTCCCCTCTGATCCACTTCCGGGTCACCCAGTTAAAGAAATCTATCAAATTTGTCTAACATGGCTTTCCTGCTGTGAATCCATGCTGCCTTGGATCCTGTGCTCTGCTGGATCCAAGTTGTTTCACTGTCCTTTCTTTTAGCAGTGAGTCCATAATTTTCCTCACCACCAAGGTCAGACTTACTGGTCTATAGTTTCAAGCCTCCTCCCTGCTCCCACATTTGTGGAGAGGGACTACATTTGCCCTCCTCCAGTCCTGTGGAACCACTCCTGTATCCAGTGATGTGTTATACAAGGCTGTCAATGGTGCTGTCAGCACCTCCCTTAGTCCAGTTGCTGGTGGTAGCTCCGGTGGGGGCCCCAGCACTAGCCTGGTGCCTAGCTTTTTCCTGGAACTAGCTGGCCCTGTCACTGGTAGGGAGCAGGACCGGCTCCACTGTCCACACCTGGGGGTTTCTCCCCAAGTGCACCATCTGAACCGGTTCTGAGAGATGGGTTGGCTCCACATGAACAAATTTGCCAGACCCTCCCTCCGGGTGAGGTCCCCTGAGCACGCTCGTAGCCCTGGCAGAGGACCTAGCCTGGTCATGCATGACCCTCCTCCTCCTCCTCCCCCTCCTCTGTACCCATCCCCTGCATTGCCAGGTGTTTTGGGTCCCCTGGGGCCCATGACCTGGCAACTGTTCAGGTCTATGGCTGGTGTGTTCCACTAATACCACCTTAAGGCACACCAGGCCCATTTCAGTCCTGAGGCCCCAGCACCACCGTGTCTGAATCTCAGCTCCTCCTTTCCTACTTCCTCCTCTGAGGAAGAGGATTTTTCTGTCCACCTCCCATCTGATGCTGAGTATTCCCATTATCAGTGGTTCCTGATGGAGATACTGCAGGAGCTGAATATAGGGTCATTTATAGGTTGCAATACTGCTACCAGGTGCTGAGATTCCTTGGGGATTTCAGCGATGACTCCTTTGTCATCCGTCATTGGCCCCGGCCTTTTACGGAGGCATCCAGGAATGTCTAGCTCCATCTCTGTGCCCCTTCTCCAGCCCTTAGGGATGTCCAGCGCAGATACTGTGCTCTTGTCTGTTCTTCAGGTACTATCCCTTATCCCACCTCAGGAATTTTGGTGCTGCAGAACCCCTCTGGGTCTAAGTGCCTGGGCATGACTGCTTGCTACACTGGCCTTTCACGGGGTGATGCTTAGGGCAGGAGGTTTTTTCTGGTGGCATGTACTGTGGTGTGCATTTCTGCACATCAGGCACATCTGGCAGCTTACATCAAGCGTCTATGGGTGATGCTAGGTCAGCTGTTGGCAACCTTGCCAGATTGTGAGTCAACCAAGCAGGCCATTCGGCTTTCCATCCAGGGTCTGGAGTTGGCGAGGCACTAAGCAAGAGCATTGTGTGATGCAACGAGGTGGCTTCCAGGCTGATGGGAACAGCAGTCTGCATTTGGCAGACAGCATGGTGGCTTATCTCCTGGTAGGCACCCCTGGCCTGGCATAGAGTGCATAACTCGCATTACTGAGGGACTAATTTTTTCCCATGGTGCAGTTGTGAGTTGTCAGGCACCCTACTGCTCCCAGGACATGGGTGCCTCCACCTGCCCCTGACCAGTCTCGGGTCCTGCCAGACCTTTGAGTGTTATTTCCCCCACTCTGAGGTCTGAGTGTTATTTTTTTTCTCAGGTTGAGCCAGCTCCTCCCCTCTTCTGGAGAAAGCTTGGTTCTCTGACACATAAATGGGACTAAATGGTGAAGATTAATTGTTGGAAGATATGAAAATTACTTACCGTAATCCTTGATATTCTAGAATATCTTCAGTCTCATGCCTACCCACCATCCCCCGCTCAGGTAAGAGTTATGGCCTCCGGACTACTCACCCTGTTATGACAGTGCCTTAACACTTCTTGCCACTCCACTCCCTCAGAACTGCTCCTCTCCCTTGAGGTTTAGCTTTCTTTCCTGTTACCTTTGGGATGGGATCTTGTTCTTTTTCCCTTAGCTCTTGTTTTTGGGGAACTTAGAAAAAAATAGACATGGACCCCCTGCCTCTTTCTGCCAAAACAACAAAAAACTAAAAGAAATGTTTATCCCCTTTTTCCTTTGAACTATGTCCCTCTCCCTCTGGGGATATCTCCTAGAATCATCCCCTGGTTGCTGGCAACCTGTTTTCTCGCCTGTGCTGTGAGTCTGTGCCATGTGGCAGTCTCCAGAACTCACACAAGGTGCAGCCTCAACTTCCGAACTAGGCAGAGGCAGATGCAGTGGGGGTTTTATTCTGTTCTCTCAGCCTGTGGGCTGGGTGTTTTTTTTCTGCCCACTTATCTTGAAATTATTAGCGCTGTTCAGCACTCCTTGGAGTGGCAAGAAGACTTTCTGTCTTGTGTTTGACATATCTATTTACTGTTGCTCTGCTCCTCTGGAGTTCTTGGAGTTTGTCTCCAAAATTCTTGTCCACTGCTAAGTATAAGAATGTAGGTTAAGTTGGCATCCTGCCTTCCTAACTGCACTGAGGTCCTCTGGGCCTCTTGCTCCAGCCTGAGCCCTATGGCAGGGCTGCTGTCCCTCCTCTTCACCTTCCTGTCCAGGTGGCTGAGTGAGGCTCCGGCTCTTACACCTCAGGGTTTTATTTAACTCTAAAAATTGATTAGCATTTTGCTCATAAAAGTTCTAAAACATTGTGAAAATGCATAACACTTGCCTCACTGTGTTTAACAAACATAACACTTCTAGAAAACCTATATAAATGCTTTATGTACAGTTACTATTGTCCCAAGAAAAAAACTGCTAATCAGCTATTTAAAACCCTGTACCTGCTACCCTTGTGCCACTTAGGCCCAACCCTTAATTCTACTTTGGTAGTCCGGTTTAATCATATTTATTATTTTTAGCTTTCATAACCTTTTCCTATCCCTTTGGGCTAGGAGTTAATAGCATGTCTCTCTTTTTTTCTCTCCTGGCAAATAGAACTGAGGAAGGGAGAGGGTTGGCATCAGTTGCTGGCCATCCCACATGCATGATGTCACTATGTCTGCCTCATGGGTGGCACCAGCACTGACTTTGCTCCTGTGAGGTCCTAGCACTGCCTGCTCAGACCCGTAAGCGTAACTGAATGGTTATGATATTCTGGAAGATTAGAAATTATAGTGAGAACGTAATTTTCATTTTTCAGCAAATGATGACCATATTAATTGTGATCCATTGCCATATAATATGATTATGGGTATGCCAAGTGGTGTTTCTTACTGTTTAACAAGTGTCTATCACGCTGATTGGGCAGAAAGCACCAATCAGCTTTGCTTCTTAGTCCTCTTGCCCAACTGGCACAACAGACACTTGTTAAACAGTAAGAAACACCACTTACTATACCTGTAATCATATAGTATGTCTGCAAAGCACTATCTAGAACTGAAAAGCTTTGCACCTGGAGACCCATGTCAAGTCAGCTATTGTGAGCTGTTCATGTTGTGACCTTGAGCAACTGACTTAACTTCTTTCCACATAAAACACACTCATCATATCACATAAGAGTGCCCACATACACACACACTAAAGCAAATAGTCATGCTTTGATCTTCACATGCCAAGGAAGGGTTAGTCCTTGAGGGAAAAAGGCAGCTCAGGCTCATCTGGTGTACCAGTTACAGACAGCTTAGTAGGTGAAAGAAAAACCTTGCACACAGCGCCAGATTTTGAATTCTGTCATGGGAGCAAGTGGTAGACCAGAGTGTGGGCTTCGATGCAGGGCATAACCTGTACTATCATACCCTGACAGGCAGTAGAACTTCTTAGGGGAGCGCGAATCACAGATCACGTGACCAGGACTCGAAGGACTGCTGCAGTTTGCTGCTGTCTGGGGAACTTTGTTTTACTACCCCTAGCACCACTATTGTGCTCTTTTAAGGGCAGTTATAATGGTGCAGTCCACAACTTGCATTGTTAATAGTTTTATTAAGTAAGAGTGGACTACGAGCGACCGGAAGTCAAATGAGCGGTACTTCCGGTTGGACGATATATGTAGTTTGCCTGTGCAAGTGGAGGTAAGCACTGCCTGCGTCTGCCGAAGAGTCCAGGAGGAGGGTAGGTACCTTTTGACTGCAACTGCATGTTTTTTAGGGTGATTACTAACTAAATTCCATTAAACAAAACACCTCTATCAACATGAAAGAAAATGGGTACTACAACTGACATACTAAAGCTAATGTGCCAGGAAGGCACTCTTATTCAGTGCACCAGCTGTAATCTGTATATTGAAAAGGTATCATCTATTTGCCCCAAGGCATTCACGTGTGTAACATGCCAAGCTTTCAACAGTGTAAGGCACAAATTAACCTCAACTCAAGTGGAGCTAAAGAATTTACAGGAAATTAAACAAATAGAAACATTTGTTAATACCATTAATGCAGAGTCTTGTAATCTTAACAGAGTATTGAGATTAACAAGAAAAGGACTAGAGAGAATGAAACAGATAGTAATGAGGAGGAAACACGAGACTGCACCAACAAGAGAGCAGAAATCAAACAGAGAATGAATTCAACGATGACTGGTCACACATGGGGAGTGACAAGAGAAACAGGAGGGGTAGGAGAGCAATGACCTCAACAGAGATTTCTAACCCAAACATGATACCATTATCTAATAGATATGAGGTACTGAATGGGATGAATGATGGTGTTAATGGTACGCCCATACAAGAACCCAATGAAACAAGGCAAATGGTAGTCCTGGATGACTCAATCATTAAACAGTGTGACCACATTATATGTGAACCAGACAAACATAATAGGATGCTATCCAGTTTTCCAGGTGCTATGATAGATGATATAAAGGTGGTTGCACCTAAAATTGTAGGTAACGCAGGAACAAAGACTATCATAGCTCTCTTTGCAGATGACACAAAGATCTGCAACAGGGTTGATACACAAGGAGGGGTGAAAAGGATGGGACTTGGCAAGGTTGGAGGAATTGTTAAAAGTATGGCAGTTTAGATTCAATGCAAAGAAGTACAAAGCAATGCACCTGGGAAACAAAAACCCAGAGGAAGAGTACACAATGGGGGGGGGGTACTAACGGCAACACAAATGGAAAGGGACCCGGGGATAGTCATGTCAGATGACCTAAAGGTAAGCAAGCAATGTGAAAGGGCAGTAAAGAGGGCTGGGGGACTACTAGGATATATAGGAAGAGGCATCACCTGTAGATTCCAGCGCACAGCCATGCTTCCCTCGTTGGGTGTGGGTCGAGAGGGCAGGACAGCCTCCCTTGAGCATCGGGTCAGCAATCACAATGATTCCAGCCACAGTCCCCTTGTTGGGTGTGGGTCGAGAGGGCAGGATGCCCTCCCTTGAGAAGTGGGTCAGCGATCACAGCGATTCCAGGTAAAGACCGTCTCCAAACAGGTGCACTGAAGCCCTGCAGCCACTCGGGAATCCGTTTCACCGCAGCTTCGGAAAAAGGAGATAAACTGGACTTTAACTAAAATTACCTTAAGGGCTCTAATCCACTCTGTTACCTTTACTGCCCCCACACATGTGGAGATAGTATTTTGAACGCAGTAACCTCAGTAATTTAGGTGGTAGACTGATACTTGCGTGCACCTTAACAGCTAATCTGATTTTGTGCCAAATTCAGTTTGTATTTTACAGTCTGTATCTAACGCTGATCCCTTGCAAGCTGTGCCCCAGGTTCCTTAAGAACAAAGTTGTAGTCCTGCTGTTTAAATACTGTATGCTGAATTCTAAGAGTACCAAAACTGTTGTTTAAGTATCTGGCTAGCACAGAATCCCCCTCTGTAGTTGCCATTTTAATAGCCCATCCTACTAGCCCATAACTCCATCTGCAGTCGCCATTTTACTTGTCTTTGAATCAATTGGAGGAAGCACCCCCCTACTCACCGTACTTAACAAGTGTCTCTCTGTTTGTTCCCCAGTGCACAGCCATGCTCCCCTCATTGGGTGTGGGTCGAGAGGGCAGGACGCCCTCCCTTGAGCATCGGGTCAGCAATCACAGCAATTCCAGGTAAAGACCATCTCCAAACAGGCGCACTGAAGCCATGCAGCCACTCGGGCATCCGTTTCACCACAGCTTCGGAAAAGAGCCCCGCCGACGCTGCGCATCGGTTCCCCACTGTCCCCACCACCACCCTTGGTCGGCATTCTGTCTTATAGGGGATACCAGGTGACTAAATTAACCAATCAGCCCACTTTCCCATAGGCAGGTTATCAGGACCTGACACTAGTGGCTGCTGTCTGCCTGAGCTAGCAATTCCTTTCCACATTAGGGTAAGGGAAACAAAGGCTATTTCCACAAAAAAAAAAAAAAAAAAAAGCACAGCCCATCCTATATTCCTACCTGCTATCTCCAGCTGTCCTCAAAATTGTCAATCCACACCTAAGATTGCAAGTAAAATAACCTCATGAGATCTATTAATTATCAGTTATCACCAAAATCAGCTATTCTGCCACATCTCTCAATCCCTCCCACTAAAATGACATACTGACTTCTTTCCCTTATGGTGCTTTCTCTTCTCTGCTTACCCAGCCACTACCCCTCCCCAACCCCCCCATGCCACCCTTAATGCTATACACCACCCTATCCCCTCTACATCCCATCTGCTGCCCAACCCTGTGATTACGCTGACTACTATCACCATGTCCCACCTCATCCCTATCCCGTCAATCTCTGCCCACCTGCTCCTAGCACCCGTGGATTGCCCCGTACTATATAGCCCAGAAATACTGTGCTTTGCCTGATCTCACACTGCCAACAAGATGCGACACTATACAGTATAAGACCTTTGCAGTGGGATCGCAAAAAGATACTCAGAACAGTCCTATCTAGGACCTCCATTATCCTCCTGCTTCTTGCAGGAAATATACACCCAAATCCTGGCCCCACTGTCCCTACCCCTTGCAAGCCAATGCTAGCCAAAGGACTATGGCTAGCAACAATAAACATATGCAGTCTACAAAAGAAATTTGCCCCACTACAAGCTTGGGTTTGCCTCCACAATCCGGATGCCCTAGCTGTAGCTGAAACATGGCTATCACAGAGTACCCCAGACTCAGCTGTTACCCTGCCAGGCTATACATTGTACAGATCTAACAGGTTGGGGAGAAGAGGTGGGGGGTGTGCACTGTACCTTCGGAAACAACTGCAGGAAATCAAACTCGAACTATGCACCCCACTGCAGGTGCCCAGGCCCTCACCATTAAGGTTGCTGTGGGCAACTCAGGTAAATCACTCTACCTTATCTCAGTCTACATACCTCCTCGCAACCAGAAGGATGCTTTCAAATCCATCTTAAAGATCATTGACCAGCTCCCCAAAAACTCAGAAATTGTAGCCCTTGGTGACTTAAACACAAACTGATCTTCCCTCCACCAGGCCTGTCTCAGGGATGCAGCAGCAGCCCATAATCTTTCTCAGATGGTACTTACCCCTACTTGGGTAAACTACAAAAGGGGCACTATTTCACTTCTTGATCTCATTTTCACAAATCATCCTGAACGTATACAGGATGTCCAGGTCCTCTCTGACTCTCTTAGTGATCACTCCCCGGTCACCTGTCGCTTGTCAAACAGCTGGAAGCCACCCCCTCCTAGGATCACCAGCCACTGAAAGCTAAAGAAAGGATCCTTGGCACATCTCCGAAACCACCTATTTAACTTTGACTGGTTCCCTATTGATCATGAGTCATCAATTGATGCTGCACTGTCTTTCTTCATTAGCACCTTTAAATCGGCCTACGATATCTTTGCCCCAGTTGTAAAACATATTGAAAAATCTCAATCAGTCCTATGGATAAATGGGTCCTTGATCAACATAATGAAAGAGCGAGATAACCTATGGCACCATGCCCTAGAGTCCGGTTGCCCCACTGACCGCCAACTGTACCAAGCTGCCCGAAACTCATGCACCTGGGCTATCCGACAGGCCAAGGCAGATTATTACCAGGACAAACTTATTTCCACATGGGGAAATGGGAAAAGATTCTGGGAGAACATAAAGGAGCTAAGTGGTAAATCCACATCCCCCTCCCTCCATGCTGATTGTTGACGGAGCTCCCACCCAGGACCAATACAAGATAGCGGATACCTTTACTGCATCCTTCTCTGACCTCAGCTCCAGTCTCCCTTCTGACTTCTTCTCTGAATCTACTGGTCAGTTTCCTCCCCCCCCCAAGTGCTCCCCCTTTTCACTTTAGATCAATCTCTCCTAGTGCTGCCCACTCATACATCGCCAAGTTCCTCGGGAAAACTAGACAGAGTGCTGATGCTATTGATATTAAGCTGCTCTCTTTAACACTTGACGCAGTGCTAACACCTCTTACTAAAATACTTAACATGTCTCTGTGTCTTGGGCAGTTCCCGTCATTGTGGAAAAGAGCGATTATCATGCCAGTATATAAAAACGGAGACAGAACCTCCACAAGTAACGACAGACCCATTTCCATACTTCCTTCCCTCCCAAAAGCACTGGAAAAAATTGTTGCGGATCAATTCACTCAATATTTGGACTTGCATCACCTTCTCTGCCAGCAACAGCATGGTTTCAGAAAAGGGCATAGTACTACTACTGCCCTCCTCGAGTTTACCTCCTTTATCCACAATGCTCTTGACCAGGGAGCTTTGGCAGCATCTGTCTATATCGACCTGTCCAAGGCGTTTGACACTGTAAATCACCGTATGCTCTTAAGCTCTCTCCTCTCCATTGGCATATCACAAGAGGCCACTGGCTGATTCAACAACTATCTCAACGGCCAAACACAACAGGTTAAAATAAACAACACCCTTTCCATGAGCCTACCTGTCTGATCAGGTGTTCCTCAAGGGTCCATCCTCGGTCCACTCCTCTTCTCACTGTACCTAAACTCCCTCGCTATGGCCATCACTGGGCATCTCCTCCTCTATGCTGATGACGCAGTGATCTTTAGTCATCACCTTGACCCTTCCCAGCTCCAAACATCCCTACAGGCCTCCTTCACAGAAATTGAGTCACGGTTTGCCTCCCACAAACTTGTCCTCAACTACAAAAAAACCAAAAACATGCTTTTCACCCACCCGCAACATAAACACAAATCGACCGTATTGACTATACAAAATTCCCAGGGCACCAGACTGGAACCAGTTGCCAGATTCAAGTATCTTGGGGTTACCCTCGACTCGGCCCTCACCTTTTGTGAGCATATAGCATCAACATGCTCTGCAATTAACATCAGAATTGGCCTTCTTTATAGACTTAGGTCCTGTCTCCCACCTGATGCCCTCCGACTAGCTATCTCCTGCTCCATCATCTCCCTGGTAGACTATGCAATAGTCATCTATGGGGCTGCATCAGACACTGCCCTGACTGCCATAAAACACACCCTCAATAAGGTCTACTGGCTGGCTACAGGCAGTGAATGGCTTACGCACACCTATGACCTCTACCAACAGGCATCATGGCTTAACTTTCAAGGGCGTTTATTCTATCACACTTGCCTCCTGTCCAAAAAAAATCCTGCTAGGTCTCGCTCCCCCTGGCTGCCTGTCGCTACTCCAACCAAACTTGTCAAGGAGGGCCACAAGGCAGGCTGACACTGTAACCTTCCACATCCCACTTGTAAAGACTAGTACAGGCCAACAGTCCTTTCACTATAGAGCTCCACTCTGGATGAGCTCAATCCCTGGACCCACCCTATCTATTCCCAGGCTGGGGCCTTTCAAAACTGAGCTGCGTGACTATATCTTAACCAGCTCCCACTGTGACTGCAGATAACCCCTTGTTCCTCTGCTATATATGTACCTGACTCTATTTTGATTGTCCCATACACACCTCTGAAACACTTGATGTAGTAGCACTGTACATTGACACTGTATTTAATCTATGTACTGTCATCCTCTGTACTTGTCATCATTCTTTGTGTGACGTGGAACCTTTGTAAACGAGTCCCTGATTCAAAGGGTTGTAATTCCTAGACTTTAAATAAATAAATAAATAAAAAACAAGAAGTTGTCATCCCTCTGTACAGACAGTTGGTGAGACCCAATCTGGAGTACTGTGTGCAGTTCTGGAGACCCCATCTCTGCAAGAACATAGACAGGATGGAGGCAGTCCAGAGGAGGACAACTAAAATGGTGCAGGGTCTGCACCAGAAGACATACGAAGAAAGACTAAAGGAGCCTAATATGTATACCCTCGAGGAGAGGGGGGACATGATAGCAACTTTCAAGTATCTCAAGGGAATCAACAAAGTCCAGGAGGGTGGCATCTTTCAGAAAAAGAGATGTGCAAGAACAAGGGGGCACAATTTGAAGATAGAGGGGGATGACTCAGGGGCAAAGTGAGGAAGTATTTTTTCATGGAAAGGGTGGTGGACACATGGAATGGCCTTTCTGAGGAGGTTGTGGGGTCAAAACAATGGCAGAATTCAAGAATGCATGGGACAGACATAAGGCAATTCTGGTGGGGATAGGAAGAAGTAGACTGTTGGTTAGCTAGGATCTGCAGCTTATCCAATAGGTAGAGAAATGGGAAGACTGGGTGGGCCAAGCGGTCCTTTTCTGCCATCAAAGTCTATGTTTCTATACCATAGATACTAACAGCATCCTGAAAAATATATTGCCAGCGATATAACTGAACTAGCTAATGACTTAAAAACATGAGGCACAGAGGTGATTATCTATGGTATTCTCCCCATACCAGGAGCAACACTGGAAAAAAAACAAAACAATAAACCTAATAAATATAAGGGTTAAAAATTGGTGTGATACAAACAAAATTAGATACCTCAATCCCTGGACACATTTTTATAATAAGACCCATCTATACAGTCAGGATGGTCTTCATCTAAACAGACGTTCATATATTTTAGGGAGACTAATCAAAGTTCATTTGGAAATAATTCCAGTAAACTGGTAAACGGGGGGAAGGGGTCCTTGAACTTAATAACCAATCCAAATATACAAGTGGAGACAGATACTTCCAAAACATTTCTGGAAGGTGGCAATAAAAGTCACAAAAACCCCACTATCTATCTGTCTATTGTCTTGTTAGTAATGCCAGATGTCTGCAGAACAAAAAATGACTAGAAGCCTTACTGAACGCCAGTAAAATAGATAAAGCGTTAATAACAGAAACCTGGTGGGTTAAAGGGGATACCTGGGACAAAAATATTCCAAGTTCTTCACTAATCAGATTAGACAGAAATAGCAGCCAAGGTGGAGGTGTTGCAGTTTATATAGATCAAGCCATCCCATTTAAAGGAACACTGTCAACCCCCTTAGGTCTCAAAGTGTCCCTAGTTTAAAAAACACATTTTATGATTGTCAGCATTCTGTAGAGACTACTGATATAGCTGGTAGTTTGATTCTGATTCTTTTTTCTTTAAAAAAGTTAAAACAGATTGCCCAACATACTGGTGTCACCACACAAACAGGTTTATTCCTTGATCAGCTCCAACTGCATCTTTCCAGGACTTGGGAACACCCACAACACAGTCTAGCCACTCATGATGCAGTGGGAGTTTAGAAGGCTACTGCCTCATGAGTGACTGCACTGTTTGGGAGTGTTTCTAATGTTCAGGAAGTATACATATTAAGAACAGATCCAGGATTGTAAACAAAACAAGGTTGTTTATAGTTATACATTAGCATGCATCTCAGTTCTACTAAACAAAGAGACAGACAAAACAAACAGCAACATCAATGAATTTTAGAGATGTTAAGCAATCATAAAATGTAGTTTTTTAACTAGAAATAATATGATGAAAAATAGGTTGACAGTGTTCCCTTTAACGAAATAACAAACAAAATAAAAAAGAATCTAATACAGAGTCTATATGGTTATGTATAAATCCAGAATCGGCTGATAAATTCAATGTAGGGCTTTGTTATAGGCCCCCCAGTACCGAACCAGAAACAAACAACGATATAATTAATGAACTAAACACAGACTGTGGGATAGAAAGAACAGTCTTTGTTGGTGACCTAAATTATAATGACATCAATTGGATAAAATGAAATAGCTATAAATAAGCAGAGTACTGAGTTTTTTGAAACCAATCTTGAAAATAACCTACATCAAAATGTGAGATCACCCACGAGAGGTGACAACATATTAGACTTAATAATGACAACAGAAGACATTAGCATACTGAATTGTAATGTAACAACCCCTCTAGGATCAAGTGATCATGCAACTGTTCTTATCAACATACAGGGGCACATATCAAAATCTAAAGGATGCACTAAAATTTATCTATGTAAAAACACAAATAAAGAAAAAATTAATATAGACATGGAAAGGATAGACTGGCAAAATATCTTGCTGGAAAAAACAGTACAGGACAATTGTGAAATTTTTAAAACCCTTACCAATACCATCATAAACAAACATTGTTAAAAAAGTCAAAAAATACAACCATAAGGGTATTAAACCGAGATGATCCACTAGTAAAATCAAAATGCTTATCAAAAATAAGAATAATGGGCTGGCCTGCCAGCACAGCGGTAGGGCTACCGTTCACAGCACCAGTGATCCAGGTTCAGGAACGGACTTGGGCAGCTAGGGGCTGGCTGGGAGGAGGAGGATTGAGTGCCCACAGGCTATTGTCCTCCTCCGGGGAGTGTGGGTTGTATGTCCCGCCGCTCTACCACCACCTGGGTGACCATGGGTGGAGGTGCAGCGGGACAGCATGAAGCGGGTGGGAGGACGTTGGCCAGGAGCTGGAGCGCTTGCACGTTGCGACATGCTTTGCCCCTGGGCTCCCCTAGTGCACCGACATCCTGAGAGGTGGCATCAGAACAAGGAAAAAGCCCTGTGGATGCCGGTGTGGAAGGGATCCAGCTCCCAGACACTATAACCCGGCTCTCGTGGGGAGCCATTCAGACTGCCTGACACTCACTACAATGGACTGGAGGGGGAAGCCCCAGGATCCCCCTCCTCCCCACCCGGGGGGGGGTAGGCTGGAGCAGCATGGGGTAAGGTTTGGAGGCCCTCCGAGAGGTACTGGGGGTGGGTAGAGAGAGCATAAGATACCCGGAAGAGAGCGGCTTCCGTGGAGAAAAGGGGGCATAAAACAGACACTATAAAAAAAAAAATAAGAATAAATAATATGCAAAATATCAGCAGGATAAAACAGAAACCAACTGGAAAATATTTAAAAGTATGCAAAAAAATGTAAGAATGCCATCAATGCAGTTAAACATAATATGGAATTACAACTGGCTATGATGGCAAACAAAAATAACTGTAAACAATTTTATGGATATATAAATTCACTGAAAAAGATCAATTCTGGTATTACCACAGTTATAAAGGGTCTGCTCATCGAACTTGTGAATATTCGTAGCCTAACCTGCCATAAGGACGAACTGGAAGCGTGGCTCAGTGTGTACAACTTGGATATACTCTGGCTCACTGAAAATTGGTTAAAACCTAGCTGCCTGACTCTCTGTGCTCAATGAACTTCCTGATACGTAGGGATAGAAAATTAGCCAAACGTGGAGGTGGGGTGGCTCTATATTACAAGGACTGTCTCAGCATTACTGAAGTTCCTGCCCCAGCCTCTCCCTCTGTGTGTGAATCCATTTAGACCACTCTCCAACTAGGTGCTAAAAAACTGCACATTGTTTGCATCTCTAATCCTCCATCGGGGATCAAGCTGGACTTCAGGATCTCCTTGACTATACAACCAGGGTGGTCAGTCTTAATGAGCTCATAATTATGAGGGACCTTAACCTTAACTGGTTAGGTCCTATTCACAGTTCCCTACTGTCATTAGTGCAGAGTTTTAACCTACACCAGATGATTACTGAGCCTACTAAGACGCCTACTCCACCTAAATCAGGCACCTTATTGGACTGGGTACTCACAAACCGGTTGGAGCATGTGTTTACATTGGGTATCCTGGCAGATGCGATAACTGATCATTCTCCAGTTTTCTGCATCTGGGCCTCGGGTGCCCCACCATCCCCTCCACCTCGTTTTATGACCTTTACTAACTTCGCTAACTTGGATGTCAATGCCTTCCTTTGTGATGTTGCAGACATTGATTAGTCGGGGATCTATCTTGCCAGTAGAATTGATGACTCATTGCATATCTTCCTAACTGAATTCACTGCTGTCCAGTGTAAACATGCACCGCAAGTTGCTAGGAGAGTAAGAGGGAAGCAAACTTGGTGGCTACACAAAGACCTGCTTGCTGAACTGCGATGCAGGGATAAACTCTGGAAGAGCTACAAACTTTCTGGCCAGCTCGCTGATTTCAGCACATACAAAGCTCAAAGAATTTACTGCAAAAAACAAATACATAAAGCTAAAAGCAAGTATTGTAAGGACCTACTATCCAGCTCCGCCCGTGACCCATGGAAATTCTGGGCCCATATAAAGACTTTTCTTGGGGCCTTACAAGCCACTACCCCTACAGATATGGTACTCAGTGGAGCTCACTGTAATGATCCTAATACCATCGCAAATGCTTTTAACAGTATGTTTTCTGATCTATCATTATATACCTCTTCTTTTCTGTTTCTGGCCGCATCGTCCCAATCTGTGAACTCCAACAAATAAACTGAACCGTCTGCATCTACATCATCCCTAGGGTCCGTGCAGCCTCTGCAGTTCTACTTCAAGGCTATAACTAGGGCAGAGGTCCTTAAACAACTGATTGCCATCTTGGACAATACAAGCTCAGGGTCCGATTCCCTGGAACCATGTCTGCTGAAGCTGGCTGCTCCACTCATTGCCTCACCTCTGGCTATAATATACACGTTATCCCTTTGCTGTGGTGTTGTCCCGGACCTTTGGAAAATTGCTAGGATAACACCTGTCTTCAAAAAAGGTGATAGGAAGGATATAAATAATTATACAGACCGATTGCTATTCTCTCGGTGCTGAGCAAGACACTTGAGAAGCTCGTAGCTGCTCAAACACTTGACTTTCTAGCAAATTCCAATCTTCTCTCTGTCTCCCAACATGGCTTCAGGAAACATCATAGTACAACTACTGCACTACTAAAATTCACCTCGGATATACTGTCTAACATGGACTCTGGCTGACTTACCAGGGCTGTTTGTATTGACCATACCAAGGCCTTTGATCTTGTGGATCATCCCCTACTTCTGTCTACCCTTTGAAGCATGAATTTCTCGACTCCTGTTGTAAACTGGTATAGGAGCTTATCGAATAGAACCTAAACAGTGAAATTCAACTCCACTATATCAGACAGTACTACGATCAACACTGGTGTTTCACAAGGGTCACTCCTGGGTACACTCCTTTTCTCATTGTTTATAAACAACATTCCTGATGTCCTACAAACCTGCTCTTCTCTTTTATATGCAGATAATCTCATCATCTACACCAGCTCAGCCTCAATTGACAGCCTGAACTCATCCCTTTCCACTGATTTTGGGAACATTCAAAATTGGCTACAGGACAACAAACTAGTATTTAATGCTAAAAAAACGAAAGCTATACTCCTAGGATCTGCCCCGAAACTCAGAACTAGCACATCGCCCCTAATGATCTACGACCTTGAAGGGTCTAAACTTGAGACTGTCATGTCTTTCAACTACCTTGGTGTTATGTTTGATCAATCACTGGATCTAAACCTTCACATTCATTCCACCTGTAAAACAGTCAATAGTAGACTGGGTGTTGCTTACAAGACTTGCTACATGCTAACTCCATCCTCTAAGTTAGCCATTACCAGAGGGGTATTACTCCCTGCACTAACCTGCTGCTCGACTATCCTTACTGCTGCACATAAAACCTCATTACTGAATTGGGATGTTACATAAAATAATACCTGTCGGTACGCATCTTTATCCCCTCGACTGAAGCATCGCTGTCAGCTCTACAGCGATCTGGGGTGGCTCTGTCCGTCTGCATCCAGGCAATACTACCTTGGCTCCTTGTGTGACTCCGATATCAGGCTTAACACTCCTGCATCCCTAGCAACACCACTTATTCCCTCCATCCCCTTCCATGGGCTACGATCTGCTGACAGAGCACTACTAAATGTTCCTAGGTGTCACATCTCAAAGGGTGCTGGTGGGTTTATGCATATGGCTCCTCAGCTTTGGAATACTCTTCCCTTAGATCGAAAGCCGTCTGCATCTTACAGCCACTTTAAAATAAAATTACGGGGTTATCTATCCCAGTCAGACCCATGCACTTGCTTCGATCCGACTTGATCTCTACTAGGTCCTCCTTGTCTTTCTCCAATTCACCCTTCAGTCAAAAGTCTTCTGTTTTCCAGAATATCTTGCTCTATATGTTGTTGCATTCAATGTGCTGTGGTCTAAACTGAGCAATATGTAATGTGGTTAAGTACTGTAAATGTCATGTATATTATTATCATACTTTGAGAGGGTTCCTGCAGTAGTTCTTCACATATAGGACTGCGCCCCCTGGCGTCAGGTCCAAACAGCAAACTTGTAGGTAGCAATCATCAGTGGGGACCGCCCCCGACGTCGGGCGTTGTGACGTCAGCTCAACTATAAAAGAGGCGGTCCCACGCCCGCCCTCCAGTTCCTTCCTGCCATCGCCTCACTAACGTTCAGCACGCGATAGAACAGCGATCAGACGTCTGCCATTTTGTCGAAGTTTTCTTTGCCTCATAACTAGTTTTCAACTAAATTTTTTTGCTCTTTTTGATGTCTTCTAGACAGAAGAAGTGCTTGAAGTGCGGTGCTCAAATCCCACATGGGGACAACCATTCCCGCTGCCTCCTCTGCCTCGGTTCTAAGCACAACTCTCAGGAGTGCTCCATCTGCCAGGCCTTCAACCAGGCGACCCCAACCAGGCGTAAGAGGACCTTCGAGGCCCATCTCCTGACCCGCCAGCTAGTGTCGATGGAAAAGGAGCTTCAGGAACTACAGGATAGGTAGTTGTCGCCGGGCCCTAAAAAGAAGAAAAGCAAAGAGAAGCACCAAGAACGGAGTCCGTTGCCACGTGGGAGGCCCTTTGAAACTGTGAGTACTTCTGCCGGTGCCCTGTCTGTTTCTTTAGGACAGGCATCTTCTCCCCTTCCTGCCAAGGTGAGCAGGCAGCCAGGGGTCGCCTCTTTAGAGATTTCTGTAAAGTCTACCTGCCCTACCGATAAGACGCCCCTCGAGCCCGTCGAAGGGCGCCTGGCCTCTGCCGATAAAACTAGCGGCGGTCTCCGAACTTCCACTAGCCCGGCCTGGTCTGATCAGTCGGATGACAGCTCCTCCATTGCCCGCCGGGAACCTTCCACTCTCCCGTCAGGCTCCAGTTTGGCCCCTGACGTTGGACAGAGTGAGGGGCAGAGTGACCCTTCATCCTCTAGAGTGTTACATCCCAGGGACTTGCCACCTGATCCACTGATCTTTCTTCCAGTGAAATCACATTTGGACCTACCATCGGGGCTCCTTCCGGACCAGTCTGCCGCTGGCTGGGGACCTCTTCATGGAGCCTCCTCCCTTGGGACCTTCGGGGGCCATCCCAGATCCAGCCCTTCCTCGAGGTGCCATGGCACTGCCCCCGGCAGGACCAGATCCTCCGGGCAGGGTTCCGGGCTTAGAACCCATTGTCCTGCCTCCAGGTGGCCCGTTGTTGACTCCTCAATTTCCGACGTTGGGCTATGTGCCTCTGATGCCAGGACACCCGACGCCGGGATACCCCACGCTGGGATACCTTGGGTATTCTTACCATCCTCAAATGGGTTATCATTACCCTTCTTGGCCTCAGTACCCAGGTTATCCATCCTACAAGCCTCCTCCTCCTCCGCCACTGCTGGCGCCAGAAAAAGCACCCCACTGGTGGCAGGAGGCCAGAACCCAGTTGCTGTCAGAGCTCAGGCAGTCAGTAGGGGAACCTCCCCAGCCTAGAGCCCCCCCCTCCACCGCCTCCTGCGGGCAGAACCTCGGGTTTTCTTGCTGCGGGTGCCGTGAGTATGGAACCTCCCATTCCCAGTGGCTCCAAACCGTCTGACACCGATCACTCAGATCCCAGATCTCCAGTTGAGGTTCCCCCAAAGGAGTCTCCTAAGTCTCCTCCAGAGGACCCATCTTTTGGAGACCTCTTGCGATCCATACAGACAGCCGGAGGCTGGCCCACAAAAGAGCTTGATCCACAACGCAAAAGGCTAGCGGAGCACCAGGATCTTACCACATCGTATCCCATTCCGATACCCCCGTGGATGGGACCCCACGAGGACTTGGTCACCACAATATGGCAACAACCGTGCTCTATTCCAGAGGTCTCCAGGAAGGCAGACCAGACCTGTTATCCCCTGGAAGGGATTCAACACCTTAACTCCCATACTAAGGCTGCTCCATGGTCATTACTGCTGCCCATGGCTGGTCAGCCCAACCAAAACACCTGAGTTCCTCACCACCAGATAAGGACTCTCGTCAGTTAGACCAGTTTGGGCGAAAAATCTATTCTTCTTCCTCCTGTGGCATTAGATCTCTCAACTATGTCTCACACATGGTTGCTTTCCAAAAAGCTACTCTTTCGGAGCTGGAAAGGGATCTACTTGAGGTTCAGGATGAAAACCTTAGGAAGAGGCTCCTGGACAAGGTTAGGATGGGGAAGTCCTTGTGTCGTCACGCGCTCCGAGCGACATACGACTCAGTGGATTCTGTGGCTAGGGCAGCAGCCACCGGGATCTGTCTCCACTGGCTCTCCTGGCTTCGGATAGCTGATTTGACATAGGATGTACAGACTTCCCACTTGGACGCCCCTTTTAGGGGTTCCATCCTCTTTGGCGGCAATGTTAAAGATATCATTACGGGACTGCAAGAGAGTGGATGCTCCTTAAGAGACATATGCTCTATGCACAAGACAGGCCAGAAAAAGCAGCCCTTTCACCGCCAAAGAAGGTGGAACAAGACCCAGGCCAGACGTCAGGGTAAAAGATGTGCTCCTGGCTCAGGAGTCCAAACCTAAAGGCTAAATTCTCCAAACCAGCCACAGGGGGAAAAGCTCCCCTCCCCCTGGTGTCCTGACTCCTTTCCCCTCCTTCCGCTCCCTCCCTTACTTCAGGAGGAACCGGTCGGAAGGAGGTTCGGCCTCCACCTGGAAGGTTGGAGGCTCGTCACCGCAGAGCCTTGGGTGCTTCAGCTCATCCAGCGGGGTCACTCGATCGAGTTCCTTGAGATTCCAGCCCCTCTACCTCCAGGATGGTCTTGCTATCCTTGGGATCAGGTCCCCCTCGTCTTGCAAGAGATTCAGGCTCTTCTTCTAAAGGAGGTCATAGAACATGTCCCTCAAAACCAGACAGGAAGGGGATTTTACTCCCACTTCTTCCTAGTCCCAAAGAAAACGAGCGACCTGAGACCGATCCTGGACCTCAGCACACTAAACATCTTCGTTGAGTACAAGAAGTTTTGTATGTTGATCCTTCAGGGCCTCTTCCCCTTGCTCCATCTTAAGTCTTGGCTGTGCTCCCTGGATATGCAGAATGCCTACCTGCACATCCCTATCCTCCCGGCCCAGCGTCGCTTCCTCTATTTTACTTTCATGGAGGATCATTTCCAGTTTTGGGCACTCACTTTTGGCCTTTCTTAGGCCCCTCTGGGTGTTCACGAAGTGTCTAGCAGTGGTAAACGCCGCCAGGGCATTTATGTCTTCCCGTACCTGGATGACTGGCTCCTCGCAGCACCCTCTCCTCCCAGCCTGAAAGAGTCTCTCTCTTTCACTCTGAACTTGTTCTCCCTTTTGGGGATCATGGTCAGCTTCCCCAGGTCCCAGCTAGTACCATCTCAATGGCTCCAATTCATTGGAGCCATACTAGATACAGTTCAGAGCAAGGCTTTTCTGCCATCAGATCGAGCCGAGACTTTGGTGGCTTAGGCCACTCTTGTGGCCCAGGCTCGATGGATCCCAGCACATGCTCTGCTCTGTCTTTTGGGACTGATGGCAGCTGCCATTTCCACAGTTCCCCAGCCAGACTTCACATGAGGGTCACCCAATGGTCTCTCCGAGTCCAATGGGATCAGAGGACAGACGACATGAACCAAAAAGTCATGATCTCCGAAAACCTTCAGAGAGATGTTCGCTGGTGGCAGGATCTCTCCAATCTTTTGAGTGGAACCCCTTTTCATTCCCCTGTTCCTACCCAAATCCTCACCACAGATGCCTTGGGCTTAGGCTGGGGAGCTCATCTGGGGGTTCACAAGACGCATGGGTCTTGGTCCGATCAGGAGCACATGCCGCACATCAACGTTCTGGAGACCAGGGTGGTTCTTTATGCTCTCCAGGCATTTCAGTCCCTTCTGGTACCGGGATCTTTTCTGGTCCAGAAGGACAATATGTCCACAGTCTGGTACATCAACGAACAGGGAGGAACCCGGTCGTACCATCTCTGCAGGGAAGCAATGAGGGCTTGGTACTGGGTGATCCAGCACAGCCTTTATTTGACAGCAGTCCACGTACCAGGAGAAAGCAACATCCTGGTGGACAGTCTCAGTCGATCAGTGGCCAGGGCTCATGAGTGGGAGCTAAAGTCAGGGGTGGTCGAAGATTTATTTCTTCGATGAGGTCGTCCAGACCTAGATCTGTTCACCTCCCCATTCAACGCAAAACTACCCAACTTTTGCTCACTCGTTCCCGGGCTTGGTGCTTTTTGGCGAGACGCACTGTCTCTCTCTTGTACAGGGAGGTTTCTTTATGCATTTCCTCCCTTTCCTCTCATTCAGAAGGTTCTGGTGAAACTTCAGCAGGAGGGAGCTCATGTGATTCTTATCGCTCCTCTCTGGCCACACCAGATTTGGTGTCCTCTTCTGCAGCAACTGGCACTGGAACCTCCGGTCCCTCGGCCATTTTCTCACGACCTTCTGACACAGGAGCAGGGCACCCTGGTGCACCCAAGCCTTCAGTCTCTTCACCTTCATGCGTGGCTGGGGTGTCTCCTTGCAGGTTGCACACATCTTAGTAGAAGCCAGAAAACCCTCTGCTAGATCCACTTATGCCATGAAGTGGAAAAGATTTTCGATCTGGGCCCTAGCAAGGAGCTGGGATCCCTTTTCGTGTTCGGTGGGCCAGGCATTAAGAGTACCTCGCACATTTATCTGAGGTGGGCCTTAGCTACTCCTCCATTAAGGTCCATCTCTCTGCGGTGTCAGCCTACCACCTCCCGGTGGAGGGCAAAACCTTGGCTCAGTTGGAAGTTGCCAAAACCTTTTTGAAAGGCATCCTTCACTTGAAACCTTCTGTCCGGAATCCCTGTCCCCCCGGGACCTGAATTTCATGCTCGAGAAACTGACTTTACCCCCATTTGAACCAGCTTCTACTTGCGACTTACGCTTCCTTTCCTGGAAGACTTTATTTTTAGTTGCAGTCACTTCTGCCAGAAGGGTCTCTGAGCTCCAGGCTTTCGTCTGTAAAGAACCTTAGTCCTTCGGACTAACCCTTCCTTTCTCCCCAAAATAGTATCAGAAACCACTCTGAATCAGAGCGTGGGATTACCAGTATACTATCCCCAGCATTCCAACGGGGGGAATACGTTCTGCACACCCTAGATGTGCACTGGATTCTGAGGTACTACATGAACCGTACTAAAGAGGTTCACAACTCAAACCAACTCTTTATAGCCATTGCTCCCCAGTGCCATGGCAAGGCTATCTCCAAACAAACCATCTCTAGATGGTTAGCCAACTGCATCCATTTTTCTTACACGACATATGGGAAGTCCCTTCTGGGGGCAGTCAAAGGTCACTCCACCCCCAGCATGGCTACATCTACTTCCTTCTTTAGGAATGTGTCCACTGCAGAGATTTGTGCAGCGGCCACTTGGTCATCTGTTCACACTTTCACCAAGCATTACAGTCTGGACATTGCCTTTAGGCGCAGAACAGGTTTTGGTCTCGCAGTTCTGCAAGGCCTCCTGTCATGATTCCCTATGGCGACTTCTCCTCCTCCCAGATGCACCTCTACATAATTATTTTGGGGACTGCTTGGTATTCAGTCCTATATGTGAAGACCTACTGCAGGAACCCTCTCCAAGTAAGATATTGCAGTTACGCAAGAACTTACCGTAACAGTAGATCTTCGAGAGAGGTTCCTGCAGTAGGTCTAGTTTCCCACCCACCTTCCCCAGTTCCTGGATGTTATTTCCATTATTTTCCATCCTACCTAGTCCTTGGGTCTAGAGAGGAAGCGGTGTCCTAGGAGTTTTTCTCTATTCCTAGATATTGTTTACCTTTAGGTCTCCGATGGAAAAGAACTGGAGAGCGGGCACGGGACCACCTCTTTTATAGCCGGGCTGACGTCATGACACCTGATGCCGGGGGCAGTCCCCGCTGATTATTGCTATCTACAAGTTTGCCGTTCGGACCTGATGCCAGGGGGGTGCAGTCCTATATGTGAAGACCTATTGCAGGAACCTCTCTTGAAGATCTGCTGTTATGGTAAGTTCTTACATAACTGCGGTTTCTTCTGGTCTGTACTAAGTTATACTTATTGCTGTCTTGTACAAAGCTATACTTAAAGTTGTTAATGTACTTGTGGAATGTCATGTATGTTAATACGTTCTGTGCTCTCCTGGGTCGTGCCTGAAAATAGTTATGTTTTGGCTAGTGCACTCACCCGGTAAACAAAAACTAAATAAATAAAGAAAGAAAGAAAGAACAATGTTATGCTAGAGCCCATAGAGATTGCAGAGAGTTTCAATAACTATTTCAGTGAAACTTACTCTGAATTTAACTCCTTTGGTCCTGTAGCTGCCATATGGCATCGGAACCATCCATTGCTAAACCCAACCCAAAATGACCACCGGGAGAGAATAGAAACATATAGAAGCATAGAATTTGATGGCAGATAAGGACCGTTTGGCCCACATAGTCTGCCCATTTCCGTATCTGATGGATAAGCTGCAGATCTCCTACCCCCACTAGAATTGACTCATGTCTGTCCCATGCATTCTTGAATTCCTCCATGTTCTTGACTCCATAACTTCCTCAGGAAGGCTGTTCCATGCATCCATAACCCTCTCAGTGAAAAAATACTTTCTAACATTACCTCTGAGCCGTCTTCCTCTATCTTTAAATTGTGCCCTCTTGTTCTTGCACATCTCTTTTTCTGAAAGATGCTACCCTCTTGGACTTTGTTAATTCCCTTGAGGTACTAGAACGTTTCTATCATGTCCCCCCTCTCCCTCCTTTCCTTGAGGGTATACATATTAAGCTGCTTTAGTCTCTCTTCATGTGTCTTCTAGTGCAGACCCTGCACCATTTTGGTTGTCCTCCTCTGAACAGCCTCCACTCTGTCTGTCTTTGTGTAGATGGGGTCTCCAGAACTGCACGCAGTACTCCAGATGGGATCTTACCAACTGTCTTTACAGAGGGATAACAACTTCCTGTTTTCTACTGTTGATGCCTCTCCCTATGCATCCCAGTATCCCCCCAGCCCTCCTTACTGCCTTCTCACATTGCTTGCCCACCTTTAAGTCATCTGATATAATTACTCCCAGGTTCCTTTCGATTTTTGTTGTTGTTAGTTTCTCACCCCCCATTGTGTTCTCTTCCCCTAGGTTTTTGTGTCCCAGGTGCTTTACCTTGCACTTCTTTGCATTGAATCTGAGCTGCCATACATTTGACCATTCCTCCAACCTTGCCAAGTCCCTTTTCATCCTTTCCACCCCACCTTGTGTATCAACCCCGTTGCAGATCTTTGTGTCATCTGCAAAGAGACATACTTTTCCTTCCAGGTGCTCTCCAATGTCATTTATAAAGACATTAAAGAGGATCGGTCCCAGTACTGAACCCTGCGGTACCCCGCTAGTTACCCTCCTTACTTCACTGTGGACTCCATTTACTATTACCATTTGCGTCATATTGTCCAGCCAGTTTTTTATCCAGGCTACCACCTTGGGACCCACTCCAAGGCTGGCTAACTTGTATGTTAATCTTTTGTGTGGGACTGTGTCAGATGCCTTGCTGTAATCTAGGTAGGCCATATCCACAGCCCCTCCCTAGTCTACTACAGTACTTTGGTCACCTAGTCAAAGAAATCTATTAGATTCGTCTGACACGACCTTCCTGCTGTGAATCCATGCTGCCTTGGGTCCTGTGCCCCACTGGCCTCTAGGTACTCAACAATTCTTTCCTTCAGAAGTGATTCCATCATTTTCTTTACCACTGAGGTCAAACTAACTGGTCTGTAGTTTCTTGCCTCTGCCCTGCTCCCACTTTTATGAAGTAGAATCACATCTGCCCTCCTCCAGTCCTCAGGTACCACCCCATCCTCCCATGATTTGTTAAAGAGAGTAGTTAGTCGTGTCACTAGATCTACCCTTAATTCTTTTAGAATTCTGAGGTGAATCCCATCAGGCCCCATTGCTTTGTCCACCCTCAGTTCAAGAGTTCTTTCAAAACCCTTTCTTCTGTGAATGGACTGGTATCGACCCCCCTATCTGGTGTGTTTCTCTTGTTTGGTGTAGGTACCTCCCCCTCCTCTTTCGTTGTGAATACTGAGCAGAAATATTCGTTCAGTATTCCTGCTTTTTCACTGTCACCCTCTCTCCACATCCTCCCCCCCCTTATTAAGCCTCAGTATCCTTCCCTTGATCTTTCTTCGCTCCCTAATGTACCTATAAAAGGTTGAATGAGCTAAAGAAGTACATAAACCACAGGTTATTCAAACAAAAAACATCATAATCAGTACCGGAAAAATAATAACTAAACTAGATAAACTTAAGCCATACGGGGCACCTGGACCAGATGGAATAGCACCTCAAAGACTAAGAAGTCTCAAACAGTCAACATGTCAACCATTGAAAATAATATTTGAGCAATCCCTTAATACTGGTCAAACACCACAAGACTGGAAACTAGCAAGAATAACACCAATCCATAAATCGGGTGACAAACAACGAGATGAAAATTATAGGCCTATTACTATCACATCAATCCCTGGGAAACTATTAGAGTCTTTAATTAAGGACATTATACTTGAACATATCTCCATTTAACTTGCAGGACCAAAGGCAGCATGGTTTCATCAAATGAAGATCTTGTATGACCAACCTAATGAGCTTTTATGAACAAATTAGTAAAACTGTGGATGATGGAGAAGCAGTGGATGTCATATTTAGTGGCTTCAGTAAAGCCTTTGACAAAGTACCACACTGGGCTATAGCTGAGAAACTAATAAACTATGAATTTTATAACAGTATAACACGATGAATAACTAACTGGCTGTCTAACAGCAAGCAGACTGTGGCAATAAATGGGTTCCTATCAAGTGAGGGGAGTGTGTGCAGTGGGGTGCCTCAGGGGTCAGTCCTGGGCCCAATAATATTCCAGTTATTTATAGCTGATTTAGATTCTAACATTCAAAATGCATTAGTAAAATACACTGATGATGTCAAGATAGGAGGTCCTTGCTCCACCAAGGCACAATGCCAATCACTTCAGACTGATTTAGATAGAATTACAGAATGGGCACTTAACAGGGGAATGGTATTTAACTTAAGTAAAAGCTGCATATTACACATGGGACATATAAACACAAACAATAAAAACATTATAAATAATACTGTCTTAAGTAATCAAGGATAAGGATTTAGGGGTTTATATAGATAAGGGGTTGGAATTTAAAGAACAAAGTACGTTAGCGGTAGCCAAAGCAACGGTATAAGGAGCTGTATTAAAAGAAATATAAAAAGCAGGAAAGCAGAAATAATCGAACCCCTATACACATCCTATGTTAGACCCCACCTTGACTACGGAGGGCAGTTCTGGTGCCCATATAATAAAACAGAAATAGTTAAAGGGACACTGTCAACCTATTTTTCATCATATAATTTCTAGTCAAAAACCTACATTTTATGATTGCTTGGCTTCTCTAAAATTCATTGATGTTGCTGTTTGTTTTGTCTGTCTCCTTGTTTAGTAGAACTGAAATGCATGCTAATGTATAACTATAAGCAACCTTGTTTTGTTTACAATCCTGGCTCTGTTCTTAATATGTATAATTCCTGTGCATTAGAAACACCCCCAAACAATGCAGTCACTCATGAGACAGTAGTCTCCTGAACTCCCACTGCATCATGAGTGGCTAGACTGTTGGGGGTGTTCCCAAGTCTTAGAAAGATACAGTTGGAGCTGATCAAGGAATGTAAATAAACCTGTTTGTGTGGTAAGACCAGTATGATGGACATAGAGGATAATGTATGGGTCCCGATCGGTAACCTACTTGTTAACTGTCGAGAGGTTGCCATGGCGATCGTGTAAACCTCGAGAGCGAAGCTCGAGAGGTTTATGTCGCCATGGCAACTTCGAGACCGTTAACAAGTTGGTCACCGATCGGGACCCCATACTTTATATTTTATAGTTTATGGCTGTCATAAAGAACAAGAAAAGAAGCCAGTACCTTAACTGAATTTATGCCACCGCAGGTCAAGTTCTCACCACCATGGCCGTTTCGGGGAGCCACTTGCTTCCTCTTCCAAGCATGCGCAGATTGATCCTGGTTGTTATACCAGCGATGTGACATACCTTTGATGGGTTAACAACAAAGTGACGTCACATCGATGGCATAACAACCATGGGAAAAGATAGATTTTGGTAGATAACAACGTTCTACCATACATTATAATCTGTTTTTAACTTTTTTAAAGAAAAAAGAATCAGAATCAAACTACCAGCTACATCAGCAGTCTTTACAGAATGTTGGCAATCATAAAATGTGTTTTTAAACTAGGGACAATTGAGACCTAAGGGGGTTGATGGTGTCCCCTTAAAGTAGAAAAAAATACAGCATAGAATAACAAAAATTATCAAAATATGGAACATCTGAATTATGAGCAAAGGTTAGCTGAACTACAGATGTACACACTGCAAATTAGAAGAAAAAGAGGGGGCCTTATGTTACTGTATGACATATTGCAGGATAATGAACTCAGAAATTATCTCAATCCTAAATACAAAAATAGGACACCCTTTGCAGTTACAAACTTCAACTTTTAAGAATACAAAAAAGGAAATACTTCTTTACTCAGAGGATAATCAACCTGTGGAATAGACTTCCTAATGAGGTAATAAGTAGTACAACAAAAAATACATTTAAAAATAAACTAGATAACTGTAGAAAACAAGGTGGTAATATGTGTTACTATTTAGGAGAATGAGGAGCTATATATGGGCTATATGCCCTTTCAGCCCTCCCAACATTCAGTGGGATATCCAGTGCAACGGATTTATTTATCCAGTGCCGCAAACAGTGTAGCAGCTGTCCAGCTTGAACAGTCTCGAGGTTTCGCGCAAGAGACCGAACAACCTTTCTGACCATCTCAAGTGGAAGTTTAAAGATTACATGGCATTTTTTGCAAGAGCTGGGGATTCCTTCTGTGTCCTCGCTAACATTTCTTCTAGCCAGAAAAGTGTTTGCAGTTCGTTCTAATAACTGGATACCTTGCACTAAGTGTTCTACCAGTAACTGGCCTCGTTGATTTGTAATGTGATTTTTAATGTCTTCAGGGCACCAGACAGGACCAGCTCTATCTAATCTCCCTTTTTTTCTTTGCAGGGTCTGGCTCAACTTTAAACTTCCCCCAGCCCACACGCAGAAATGCCGCCGCCACAAGTTAAGAGGGTCTGGCTCAACTTCAAACTTCCCTCAGCTCACACGCAGAACTGCCGCCACCGTGAGTTAAGAGGGTCTGGCTCAACTTTAAACTTCCCCAGCCCACACACAGAACTGCCACCACCACTAGTAAAGAGGGTCTGGCTCAACTTAAACTTCCCCCAGCCCACACGCAGAACTGCCACCGCCATTGAGTTAAGAGGGGCTGGCTCAATTTTAAACTTCCCCCAGCCCACATGCAGAACTGCCACGAGTTAAGAGGGCCTGGCTCAACTTTAAACTTCCCTCAGCCTACACGCAGAACTGCCATCACCGCAAGTTAAGAGGTATGGAGGACAAAGAACTTTTACATTTGGCGCCTTCTCCGCGGTACTGGAATCTGCCCAATGCTATTCTCCAGGCCTGCTTATAGGAGCTGCTGCTAATCTAATCTTGTTTTTCATTTAAACATATTTTATCCGATAGAACAGTAATTGCTCCCTCCTGTTACTATTTAATTATGTTTGTTTAATGGCTGAATTTTAATTCCTTGTAGTGTAACTTTGTCCTTTGCTCTCTACAGTACTAAATTTAATTCCTTCTTTTTCACCTCAGTGCTGTTAACTTTCCCTTCCCAGTAATAACAAATTCCTTGCCTTTTCCTCCCCTAACTCTAATCTGCTTTCCTCACTGAATTTTTAGTTTTATTTACGGCCTTTTCCTTCCCTTGACTTTGCACTAGCTTGCAGTTTCTCCACTGAAACAAGCTAATTCTCTTGGCTTTCCCACCTTCCTTCAGTGTCCCAAACTGCACTCCACCCCCTCCCCAGGTCCGTAGTTTCACCTGCCTGTGTTGCACCCCTCACTACCTGCATTGTCCCCTGCCTGCCCCATCCTCCAGCCACCATTTGTAACTTAGTCTTGGCTCCTGGCTGAATTTCCTCAGACTCTGGTGCCCTCAGGGCTATTCTGCAGACCTGCTTATACTGTAGGAGCTGCTGCTAATCTAACCTTGTTTTTTGGCCCGTACACCCTCCTCCACCCCCCCCCACTCTCTATTAAGGTCTTGTCTACACTACCCTTGAAAATCCCCTCTGTAATGTTACAGAGGGTCCTGACCGTTACCGTAACAGTTTGCGTTTACACTGGTAACATTACAGAAAGCGTTTTCGTAACTGTTACAGAAACCTGTTGTGAGGTGGTTTCAGCAATGTTTTCTGTAACAGTTTCAAAACTGTGTTTGGCCCTGTCTACACTACACAAGTAAAATCCTGTAACGTTTTCAAAACATTTTGAGTGGTAGTGTGGATGCACTGTAATGTTTCCAGTCTGTAACGGCTTCAAAACATTACAGATTTCCAGTGCAATGTAGACAGGGCATAAATCCACTTCAGCACCGTCCCTGTCTTCTCCTATTGGTGCCACTTGCCAGAGGCGTTCCTCAGCTATCATTTCAGTTGTACTGCCCTCTGACACCAACAACTGACTGCTGCAAATGGGAGGCAGACCTGTCCTCTCCCCTTGTGCTCTCCTTCAAACTTTCAAGGGGTGGCTTTATTACACATAACCCCCAGCATTTTGCCAACTTTAAATTACAGCTACAGCTACTGAGAAGTAAGGTGTTTCCTCTCTCACCATAAGGACATTTAAATTGCCGCAAATGCCAATAGCAGATCTGAAGGACCAGCTTACACATCACTGGTGTTCTGGTGCAGGGACTTCCCTTTCTCTCCAAGGGGACCTAAATTACAACCTCAACAGCTTCAACAATAGCCTACCGGAGGTATCAACATATACCCCGGTGGTGTTCTGGTAGTAGGAGATGACTTCTCACCAAAGGGACTCTAAGTAGATAACCATAAAGAGCATAACCACAGTTAGGACCCTTCCCTAAACTGACTTCCTCCCCTTCATCCGACCATGGCACAAATGCTGAAAACTGCTGCACTCCAACCACAAAAAAACACAAGAAATGACTGAGTAAACAACCAAGTTGTTGTATGAAAGATCTACCTTGTGAGAGCCCCTAGCCCCAGCGCCTCAGCTTAGCCCCCCTCGAAGGCATCTAAGCCGAGGCGCTAGGGGCTCTCACAAGGTGGATCTTTAATACAAGTTGGTTGTTTACTCAGTCATTTCTTGTGGTTTTTTGTGGTTGTAGCGCAGCAATTTTCAGCATTTGTGTTTATTGTTGGGGTAGCTGCCCCTCTGCTGTGAACCCCTTGAACATTGAGCGTGGTTTGGATTTCTCTCTTCTTTTATCCTACCATGGCATCCTTTCACCTAACAAAGGGTTTACTCATCAACTGTTCCCTCCTACTGTACCTCCTGATGGTTGTGTCACATCAGGATTGCACACTCTCACCCCAACAGCCCATTGGTCAGCTGATATCATACCCTTCTCAATATCCAGCTGTTACCCCCCCCAACTTGAGCTCCGCTCCAATTGACCTAACTTTGGCACAGCAGAATAAAGTTGCCCTGTACGTACTTTTCTGCAAGAAAAGCTCCAGAAAGTCTTTTCTTCACACCCCCCCCCATTCACTCACTCACTTGCCTTCTGCTCCTATCTGGCGCCGTTGAATTGAACCCCGGACCAATTAGGGGTGCACAATCTCCATCACTAACAGTGTGCCCTGAATGGTCTTGTGTAAAGGGAGCCAAAGTAGCTCACATGAATATACAGAGCATCAGGAAGAAAATGTCAGAGCTGGAAGCATGGGTCCAGCACTACAAGTCAATATTCTCTGCATTACGGAATCCTGGCTAAATCCCTCCATTCTGACCCATGAGTTAGTCCTACCAGGTTTCTTCACATTTAGGAAAGACCGTCTCTTGAAAAAAGGGGGAGGAGTGCTGATTTACACCAGAGCAGAATTGTAGCCTGTGAGCTACAGGGCATTGAACTCTCTTCTACGACTGAACAACTATTCCTCATAGTGACCCTTGGACAGGTAAAAAAATTACTAATAGGGTGCGTCTACCTACCCCCCCATATTGCTTCTGCCTCCTACTCAGAACTCTTCTCGAGATTAGACACTCTCCCTCATAGAGACATAATCCTGTGCGGTGATTTCAACCTTGACTGGCTAGTGGATAACAAAACCCAGTACCTAGCTACACTGTCAGATACCAATCTAGAACAAATTATTGACTGTCCAATGTGACCGAATACAAAAACGGGTAAACACAGCCTACTGGATTAGATGCTGACCAATGACAAGCACCATATCAAATCAGCGGGGATCTTCCCAGACTCTTTAAGTGACCACTCCCCTACCTATTGTGTCTGGAAGAATATCATCCCTCATACTCCCCCTCAAGTTATAAATTCATGAGACCTCTCTAACTTCAACACTGATGCCTTCCTAAATAACCTCAATTCAGTTAATTGGAATCTGATCCCAGGCATAAACCAAGCCCTGGACTACTTCATGAATACCTTCTCCTCCATCCTTGACTCTCATGCCCCGTTCAAACTAAGACAAGCCAAGGGCACCCACTCACCATGCCTTACCCAGGAATTGCGACATCTAATGTGCCACCATGACAAGACCTGGAAGATCTTTAAAAAAAGAGGCCTCAACTCTGACTGGCTAACCTACCGTCATCTAAGAAATGCTTGGAAAACTAATATCACCAGGTCAAAATGTGATTACCTTCAATCACTCCAACTTAATAATCTTGCTAACCCTAGAAGCTTCTGGAAACATGTCAGTACTCCGTTCAAGGGCAAGGAGCACACCACCCCCCTGACTATGCTCAATAATGGTACAGTATTATCTACCCCAATAGAAATTGCCTCTGGTATAAATCAGTTTTTCACGGACCTTGACAGGTATAAACAGGGCCTTCCAGAAGCTCCTGTCCTCCCTGAAGATGCCAGCCCTGGTGCACACGTTATCCCCTTTCATCTGAGACTAGCCTCTTGTGCTGAGGTCCTCAAGCTCCTAAACAAACTTAACCCAGATAGTTCACCAGGATTTCACTCCCTGCCACCCACATTTCTTAAAATTGGCACCCCCACTATTTCCCACCCTGTAGCTCTGTTAATCAGTCGGTTCCTCATCTCACAGTCTATACCTGACAAATGGAAAATAGTGATAGTAGTCCCTGTACACAAAAATGACCCAACTAACCAAACCGATAATTACAGACCAATCTCCATACTATACCTAACTAGCAAAAATACAAGAAAGAATAATTGATAACCAACTTTAATTCTTCCTAGTATTAACAAATGCCCTCACCTTCTCTCAACATGGGTTCCGGAAACTGCATGGGGTGGAATCTGCTCTCTTACGGGTCACTACAGATATCCTTCATGCCATGGATCAGGGATGTGCAACTGGTGCAGTATTTGTCGATCTCACAAAAGCATTCAACCTTGTTAATCACCAACTCTTTCTATCTAAACTACACAAACTTGGCCTTGACTCAAATGCCCTCTCATGGTTTTCCAACTACTTGTCTAATCGGCAACAGTGCATCAAATGGTCCAGTGTTACCTCACCCCTGGCATGCATTTCGGACGGTGTCCCACAGGGGTCAATCCTAGGCCCTCTGCTATTTTCCATATTCATTAATGAGCTTCCAAACAACTGCGGTGACACATCGATACAGCTATACGTGGACAATGCCATTCTATATAGATCAGAAAGTAGTATCTCTTCGATTAAATCGGCACTTGAGAAAGACTTCTGGCTACTCAAAGACTGGTTCAGGTGTAATCTACTCGTACTCAATACTAAGAAGACTAAAAGCATGCTGTTCAGACACACCTACTTTGATTTCTCCAATGAAATACCCTTTGTAATCACTACCTCCTCAGGCATGTCTCTCGAAGGAGTGGACACCTTTAAATATTTAGGAGTTACCCTGGACGTAAACTTTTCATTTGAAGCCCAAGCCCGCCAAATCATCAAGACAATGCACCAAAAACTGGGCCTACTATACTGAATCGCACCTTACCTGACCCCTTTTTCACAGAGTACCCTTGCTGTAGCAACGTTACTCCCTGGTCTCTCTTATAGTGTCCCGCTTCTTCTTTCAGCTAAGTCCACTATTCTGTCCAAGTTAAAGCAAACTTATCACAGAATAGCTCACTTCGATGCTAACGCACCTGCTCGAGTACACCACTATGATGTCCTCAAGACCCTTGGGTGGCCGTCCTTCCAGGAAAAGCTGAATTTCCCTGTACTCTGCACTGCATTCAAACTCATAAACCTCCCCTCACCACCGATTCTTTCTAACTTGCTCACCCTGAAACCCATTTTGAGATCCCTCCTCTAATCTCCCTCTACTAAATCTCCCTAGGACACTGTTAACCACTGGGAAAAGGTCCTTCTCCTTCCTAGCACCCCAAAAATGAAACAGCCTACTGCACAGTCTACTCTCCTGTACATCCTTACCACAATTCAAATAATGCTTTGAAGAACTATTCTTTTCTCCACCTATTCTTCATCATCTTCATCAGTGACATTGCGCAGGACCTAGAAGGCAGAATTTCACTGTTCGCTGATGACACAAAGCTCTGTAACAGAGCAGACACACCAGAGGGTGTAGACAGAATGAGAATGGACCTGCAGAAACTTGAAGAATAGTCAGGGGTTTGGCAGTTGAAATTCAATGCAAGAAAGTGCAAGATAATGCATATGGGGCACAAAAACCCTGGCACAATATATCAGTTGGGGGGTGAGGATATAGCATGTACCAAGCAGGAAAGGGATCTTGGGGTTATCATCTCTGATGACCTCAAGGCAGGGAAACAGTGTGACAAGGCAGCAGGTAAAGCAAATAGGATGCTGAGATTCATAGGCAGGGGCATCACCAGCAGGAAAAGGGAGATCATAATTCCACTATACAAGACACTAGTGAGCCCCCACCTGGAGTACACTGTACAGTTCTGGAGACCTTACCTATGTAAGGACATAGACAGGATAGAGAAGGTTCAGAGGAGGGCAACAAAGATGGTGCATGGATTGCATCACAAGTCCTATGAGGACAGGTTGAAGGAACTGAACATGTACTCCCTGGAGGAAAGGAGGGAGAGAGGGGATATGATAGAGACATGCAAGTATCTTACAGGGAGGAACAGGGTGCAGGAATACACTATTTTAAGTGAAAAGATGTTCTAGGACTAGAGGGCATGGGATGAAGTTGGAGGGAGGACGATTCAGAGGAAACGTGAGGAAGAATTTCTTCACAGAACGGGTGGTGGACAAGTGGAACACCCTGCCAGAGGAAGTGGTGGGGGCTGAAACAGTCACGGGATTTAAGAATGCATGGGATAGACATAAAGGAATTCTGGAGGTCAGGGGTAAGGGGCAACAGACTTCGTGGAAAACATAAACTGAACTTATAATCTCAAATGGGCAGACTGGGTGGGCCATAGGCCCTTATCTGCCGACACTGTCTATGTATCTATGTACAGTATCTATGTATTTGCGCATGCTACTAAGACCTCCATCTTACTCCTCTCCCTCCATCACTCTACTCTTCTCTACCGTAATATGCCCCCCTTCTGCTACCCTCCCCTTCATTACGGTTGTCTAACTCCAGGCTTCTCCTACTGTATACCCTGTCACATTAATCCATGTACTCGCACTACACTGCTACCTTAGTCAATGTAGATCTGAATTGTAAGAAGTGTGAGTCACTGTATAAAGTGTTCTAACAACCCATGTGTATATTTTGTCCCTGTGGGGCTGTTACCTCTACATGGTGATCGGGACAGGGGGGGTCCTATAGCCCCGCGAGGCACTTTTAATCAGTATTGGTGGGATTGGGGGCTGGGGGTCCCATAGCTCTGTGGGGCATTACTTCATGCATTATTGGGAAGCTGGGGAGGGAGAGTAGCCCTGCGGGGCTTTCCAGGCTTGCGCACAGGTGGGGGGGGCACTTGTGCCCTACTGAACTTGTGGATGTGGCTTGCGACATGCTCCTCAGGTATGCCCTTCTTCTGGAATACCTTTGGGTATGTCGCAAGTCGCAGGACTTAGCCACAGAGACTCTGCCCCTCGCAGAATCAGGCGCAGGGTCCTTGCAGCAACTGAGTTTGGCGCAAGTTGCCTTTGGCGGCGACTTGCGCCATTCTTCTAGAGTCGGCCCCTTGGGGTATAAGGACCATGAACTGAAGGTGAGCAGTTCTGATACCCTTAGGATGTAAGCAAGACCACTCTTGCAACCATAAGTATGGTCTCGGCGGTGGTATTAATATATTATTGACTGAAACTGATTAATAATAAATTAAAATATAAAAACAAAACTGTCCGAAACATGCCCATTTCTAAGGCAACCACACATGAGACATGGTTTGCAGAATAACAGCGTCTCGTGCAGAGGAAAGGAGCACTCTGATTGGTCAGGAGCACTCCCTCAATCTGTAAGGCATCACAGTCATGGGTTGGCAGGGAATTTGAAAGCAAAGGTGGAGCCGTTCCAAAGGTTTTGTCCTCAGTCCCACTCCTCCTTTGTCATAGAATCATAGAAGCTTGAAGGCAGAAAGGGACCACACCAGCCCATCCAGTCTGCCCCTTTTTCCCCCTACGCCTCCCCCTCCCTGCCGTCCCCCCCCAGTGCCCAGCCCCATATGCATGTCCCATGCCCTCTTGAATTCTTCCACCGATTTCTCTCCCACTACTTCAATCTGGCAGTCTGTTCCAGGGCTCTACCACCCTCTCTGTGAAGAAACACCCTCTCACATTGGCCCTGTATCTTTTTCCTTGCAGTCTTAGGCTGTGCCCTCTAATTCTGGCCCCCTCCTTCCTCTTAAGTAACCCCCCTTCTTATACTTTATTGAGCCCCCCCTACATATTATTATAGTATCATCTACTGGCTCCACTTTGACCATGTGGCACCACTTCATTACATGTTAGGTGAACGGGTGAGCACTGATGTAAGGCTACTCTGTAGGGGAAATTTAGTTCCTTCCCACACAGCTCTCCTCCCCCGGGCCACCAGGATGCCTGTCAGCCTTAGCCAGTTAGCTCCCAGTGTTCCAAGTTTTGGGTGCAGTCCTGGTTTGTCAAGATGGTAAACAGCGTGCAGTTGCTGCACTTTTTGAGCCAGCCATATATATATATATATATATATATATATATATGTATATATTAATTAGAGGCAAAAACTCAGTTTAATGCATCAGTTACGGTTGTTCCACAGTGACATAAGCGAGGAAATTCATGTTAGGTTGAAACCCCTTGCACCCCTCCCAGCCCACCCCCAACTGGAATCGGGCGCGACAGTCGTCGGCCCTAACTGTCACCCCATCACATATGGAAAGAAGCTGAGGAATAGGAGAATGGGTTGACAGTTAGGACCGATGACCCCAGTGCGCACCCCGATTCCAGTTGGGGGGGTGGGCTGGAGGGGTGCAAAGGGGGTTTCAACCCTAACATCGAATTTCCTCGCTTTTGTCGCTGTGGAACAACCCTAACTGATGCATTAAACTAAGTTTTTTGCCTCTAATTTCCCTTCTTTTTGAGAATGATAATGAGAAATAGTGAATGTAATGTGGTGGTGTGGGCCCCGCGCTCCCGCCACATGATGTCTTGTCACATAGTAACATTGTGCCCACAAACGCAAATGGTAATGCGCTTGGTGACGCAAAGCAAAACAGAAAGAGAAACAGTACTATAGACAGAAATGTTAAAAACAATGCAAACGCAACCGCAAATGAAAACACAAAGGGTAACGCACATGGTGGCGTAAACGTGAACGGTAAGTGAAATGGGTACGGAACTGCAACCGGAAACGGTAATGGTAACAGTAATGTAAGCGCACAGGCTGGTTTTCCCCCAAAAGCTGTATAGAGAAAGACAGTGAGTACAAAGAATGTATGCAAAATAATGACTCTTGGAACACAAAAATGAGGACTTGGAATAGTAAATTGCTTATATGTCAGTAACCGTACGACATAAAAAAAAATTTAAAAGTCATATGAATTATCACTGTCCTGGCTAGTTTTGTACTTAGCCTCCATAAGGGGGGCTATGAATTTTTTGATGAAAAGTCCGTATCTCGCACCGTTTTCAAGATACGGGCCCTGAAAGGCGCAGCGAACGCCATAATGTTATCCTATGGGGAAAAAACAGCAGTTCAGATTGCCATAACTTTGCCTCCCTGTAATATTTTTTTGCCAAACCACTGAAAGGCACATCTGTGGGATGTTGGCTGTGTTCCCTGCAAATTTCAGGCCTAAAGACCAAACCGTTATTTTGCAGCAGGGCACCAAATGATTGCTGCAATGCGTTGTACGCCGTAATGTTATCCTATGGGAAAAAGTGTCAACTTTGGAGTACTGTAGCTTTGCCACCGTGTAATATTTTTTCAACAAAACACTGAAAGACACATCTGAGAGATGTCGGCTGCGTTTCCTCCAAATTTCAGGCCAAAAGACCTAACCGTTCTTTTGCAGCAAGGTGGCAAAGAACTCCTGTCATTTTGGCCATAGTGTTGCAAATTACTTTCGTGATTTGCGAAAGCTTTTGCACAGATTTGCGAAAGTGTCGTGAGCACGAAAGTACTTTGTGAAAGTACTTTTTCCAGAACTTTGAAAAACATATTTCTGGGGTGTTTAACCCCAAAATAAAGACATGGCTAGCATCCTCCGGCTCCGACTAGGAGAACACAAAAAGAATTGTGTCCCTAGATGGTCCCAAATTTAAATGGCAAGCATTTTTCTGATCACCAACTGAAAACAAAATGGTGGATTTGCGAAAGTACTAGGGCCATTTGCGAAAGTAAAAGTGCATTTGCTAAAGTGTTGCACTTTTTGTTAACTTTTCCCATTGACTTATAATGGGAAATTGTTTTTTGAATAACTTTTGAACCGTTTAATATTTTTTCACGAAATCTTCAAAAGGCACATCGGGGACCCTGGCTGCACAATCCCTGAAGATTTCAGGCCGGTCGCGCAAACCGTGCGACCTGTAGGTGCGACCCTAGAATTCCAGAAAAGCATAAACGCATGCGCAGATCATGCTTAATAACTCCACAGCCGTGTATCCGACTGGTACGAAACTTGGCAGATCCCAAGGTGTATGGGTTTTGATCATGTATTCTAAATTTCAGGCAAATCTGTCAAATGGTTGCAAAGTTATTAAGGTGCAAAATTTGGGGTTTAACATGTAAATGGCTCCTCTACCATAATATACATACACACATGTATATATATATATAAAAATATATACATACACACACATATACTCACTTTTTCTGAGATGTTTAGTACAGTGTTACATTTTCTACTGTGGAACAAACTGATGAAGAAGCATTTGCAAAATCTGATGCTTTTAGGAGTTGAGTTGTACTGTGTGAGATCCCATTTCTTAATTCACTGACTGAAAGCCCCTTTCGTCAAAACATCTTCGTAGCCATTTATAATTTAGCATGGTCAGATTTTCAAAAACGTGCCTGCTTACTGGTGATGGAGTAATGCTGTACAATATTTTAGGTAGGCATTTTACATAATTTGCATTTATTTACGTATTTTTACTAGTGAATAATCCTCAGGTACTGTATGCTGAACTTTCAGTGGCTAGTGATGATATACTCTCATTTTAGAAATGGGTTGGAACTTTCTTCCTGATTGGCTAAGCATGTTCTGAGATCTGTATCTTAATTCCCCACAACAGCACAGGTTGGAAGAAGTCTGGCAGTGTGATTTAAACTTTGGGAAACTCCCATACAGAATTCATGGGCCAGCTTACCCATACCTGACTGACATCGTAAACATGGCTGCCACGAAAATGGCCTTAGTTAAATAACTAATTGCATGCCCTTTCCACTCGTGGTCTCCTCCTTACACACATCAATATAAATAATCAGGCTCTATTCGGGTTCCATTTCTGGCGTTTCTTTGATGACCATAAATGTTCACCCTCGTATCCTTACCAGCTTGCCAAAGAACACTCTGCTGCTTACCCTGCAATAGATAAAATTGTGGCTCTGGTTCCATTAGGTAGGGGTGTGTGTGTGTGTGTAAATTGAATTTTACAGAATTTAAATTTATTTATAAAATGGCAAGAAAAAATCTAGAAATCTCATTGACCGAGAGACATCAGCTGACTGTACATTAAATCTTTTTATATGTACAGTCATTCTGGTCCTAAACCACATCACACAATGAGCAAATCAGTCCTCATACAACCAGAACGATCTTCCATTAGTCCCCCTTCAACCAGAACTGATCTTCCATTATAAACATGGCTGCTGCCTTCACACTGTAAAAACCTTCAACTGGGACCTAAAAATAAAACTACCTTAAATAAAAAATAAATTAATTAAATGTTGTTACCCTGATCATCACACTCTCCTTATACACATAAACAAATTAGAAACAGTAAACGTATTGTTTATAGTTTTCATTACAATTGTTTGTTTATTAACAGTGAAAAATCCCCCCTTCTGTCTTTACCTGCTCATCAGGGAAATCTCTTATGCTTGCCCTGACAGTGATATAATTGAATCTCTGGCTCTAAAACAGACCTTTGTTGTCTGTGTGTACAGAATGTCAGGAGAACATTCTACAAGTGGAATAGAGCAGAATTTTGAATCCCTAGGATGAAGAAAGTACAGTAGGCAAAACAGTAATACTTTATAAACAAAAAGAAAAGGTGGGAAAACACAGTTAAATAGGCAGAGGCAGACCCAAAGTGCCCAAATACATTGCTAATATTAATAAAAGCATGTACATTTGAATCGTATATGGGAGTTTTCAAGTGAAATCTACCCTCCTTGCCCACCAAACAAAAGGGAACCTGGCAGGTTTAAAGTTTTTTTTTTTTTCTTACTAACCTTTCACCTCAATCCTATAACAGTTTTCCTTTTATGTACTAGACTACAGCACGTAAGTAAAAAATAAAAATAAAGAGAAGGTTGCCTTCAATGACAGTATACAGCATAACTACAGTGTAATAAAAATTAAGTTTTAAACACTGCTTATGTCTTACTAATTTACAAATGTTACAGTGCATTTATATGATAAAATGTACACGTGACAGAGAAAGTATTTATTTTCAACCAGCTCTACTAATGAATATGTTTACTACAAAGTACTGTACCAGTTAACCTATTGCTGACATATCCTATTTTATGCATTAATAGGGACTACCTTTTTCAGTTTTTAGATGTTTTAGAGGTAATGTATTGTACACTCTTTTGAAAATAGTAAATAAGTTTTAATCCCTATCAGAGTACATCAAACTAATTCTTTTATGGTGGTGGCCCATTTTATAAGTGTGTTAAGCCACTCCAGGGTGTGCATTAAAGGATTTTAGAAAATGGGCTTTTTATTTGCTGGACTCTGATTGGCTAATACCCCTGCCAGGGGGGTACATTAACTTTCAATAGATGCCCAGCAAATAAAAAGTGCCAGTCACCTGACCCCATCACCACCTAAATAAAGTATTATTTTGCCCATTCTGCTTGCTCATTGGTCAAAACATCTTTATTCAATTTGAAATTGCCGCCATTTCTTTCTGTCGCTTACTGAGTGTTCCTGCTGTCGTTTGCTCAAATTGACACTCTACCCCACCACAGTCTCTCCATTCTACAAGCAAGCAATAATACAAACTGCTCATTTTTTTTAAAATTGTGAATCCACTTCTCACAATTAACACACAGTAATAAAACGTTTTAAATTAGTAGCGCTAGCACATTGCGTGCTCAGCGTTACTCGTAGTCAACACTTCTTCTGCCTGAATCACACTGCCTCCCCTTGACTCACGTAAAACATAAACATCTGTTCCCTTCTGGTTTTTTATATAATCACATGTTAGTTAACTTACTGACCTTTCCTGTACCTTTGGCACTCAACACCAAACTATACTTTTTTTTCCCCTGTAGTTTTCATCGGCAACCGACACAGGTTACGAATGGGAAGAGAAGAGGGGGAATTGTGCAGATCAGTCAATTGCGGGGCTCACGGGTGAGTTAAAAAAAATGTCCGCTCCTGCTTCGCGATCGTGGTCCTCCGTAATGAGACTGGGAAGTTAAAAAAAGAAAACGGGACTGGGCAACTTCTCCAGACTACTGGACAATCCACAAGACAAAGAAAATACGGGTAAGCTTTGTTTCCCCGATCGCTACTGCAGCTGCTACAGTACTTCCAGCACTTGTGTCAGTAGTTCTACTGACTAACCATAAGTGACAGTTAGCCAGCGCTCTAAGAAACCAACAATAAAAAAAGAAATTGAGCTTGGGGGGTATTTCAAGAGTCAAGCTGGGGATGTAGCACATATGATGCTGTCAAAAATTAATATGAAACAGTGCACTGCCCTCTACTTGTAACTATTTATAAGCAGTATACCAGTAGAGGACTGCTTTACTAACAAAATAACTTTAAGTTCATTTGTATAAAAACATTTTTTATTTCTTAATTATTACAAAAAAACTTAACATGTAGCCCATTTTCTAAGTGCAATAATACCCTCCAGGGTGGGCAGTATGGGCAATACTGGACCTTCCAGGGGCTATGAGCCCTCCGCCTGCGGCGTTGGGCCTCATTACACCCTGGGTGGTCGGTATTATAATACCTACCCTGTAGTTATTGCTTATATCACACTTCCCAGAGGCATAAGGACACTTTCGACTTTCAGCCTCGTGCCTTAGCACACCCTGGGCATGCATTAAAACTTTAATGTACACCCTGTCGTGGTTTATTACATACGTATTCCATGTTAACATTCTGTGTGTGTGTGGGGTGGGGTGGGTGGGCTGAGCATTCTACTAGTGGAGTACTACAGAATTTTAAATTCCTGTATGCCACAATAAACAAACCATCTACTGAACACATAGAAAGATGTCTGTCAGGTAGAAAGCATCTGTGGAGGGTGTATTTTGCATTTTTAGCATTATTATTTTATTTTTTGTGTCTTTTTAGAGACACGGTCAACTATTTTTGAGTCATATTATTTCTAGTTAAAAACTCACATTTTATGATTGCTTAGATTCTCTAAAATTCATTGATGTTGCTGGTTGTTTCATCTACTTCTTTTCTTGGTAGACCTGAAATCCATGGTAATAGTGTAATTATACCCATCTTTGTTGTTTCATATCCTTGAATTGCATACTTTGCGAACATACAAACCTTTGCAAAGAGTGCAGTCACTCGTGATGCAATAATCTCCTCTCCTCCCACTGCATCTTGAGTGGCTGAACTGTGTGGGGGTATTCCTAAGTCCAGGAAATATGCAGTAGGAGTTGATCAAGGAATGTAAACAAACACATTTTTATGAACATAGGAACCTGCCAGCAGAAATAGGCCTCATGCGGTCTATCAAGTCTGCTCGGATGTACAGCTAGCACTCTTACATTGCAGCTGCCCTTCCCTCCCCTTTCCCCTCACAGTTATCCCCACCCCTCACTCTGTCCCATCCCCTTTTAAAACTGCCCACCGTCTTACAGGATACCACCTCCTCAGGCAGAGTGTTCCATTTACCCACAACCCTCTCCATGAAAAAGTGTCTCCTCATTTCTCTCCTATATCTTTCCCCCCCCAATCTGAGACAAAAATGTATCCTCATTTCAAACAACATGAAGTCTTGCTGTATTCTGACAATTGCAGTGATTCCCAACCTTTGAACTGCCCCGGAGAATAAAGAGTTAACTTTCTATGCAGGGCATAGAATGCTGAGCTTGAGCTCGGTTGAAGTCTCTGTCTGGAGTGTTTCAAACCTAAACCATCAGATTCTTTACTCTGCCTCACTGAATGGTCGCTCTGGAGATTTCTCCTTCAGCTCGGTTCAAAAGTCGGTTAAGGTTTCAGTTTTCGTCTGTTCTTAAACTGAAAAAGTATCCGCATAGTCGGTTCAGTCTCTGTCTGTGGTGCTGTGAGTACTAGATAGGAATTGTTCTGTTTTTTCTGTGTGGAACTTGTAAAAGTGCGGCTCAGTTCGGCTGAACCGGCCATTTGATAGTGAAATATTGTGTTTTGTGTGTTTTACTTAGTGTGTGGTTACCGGTTCTTATCAGTTCTAAAAAAAACGTGTTTTAGTGCGTTTTTCCAAAACCTGTGATACGGTTAGGAACCGATAAGGGAGTCTTGCCCGGCAGTTGCCATAAAAAGGGTAAGTTGGTTAGGTTGGCCATGTCTGAGAAACCCAAGAAAAAAACAGGCCCACTGGGTTTCAACACTGCAGTGAGTGTGGAGAGGTCTTTGCTAAGGCCGATCCCAACACCACCTGTGTTTATTGTCTGGGGTTTGACCACCTCAATTCAGACTGCCAAATATGTAAAAACTTTCCCAAATCTACCCTTGAAGAGATTAGGTAGACTGAGGGAAAAGGAGGCCGAGAAGTCCGCTGACCCGGATGGCCAGCCTGGTTTGGTTTGGACCGAACCAGAAGGAGTGCCCTCTGACCAGGGCGATACTTCTTTTGGCAAAAGGAGAGCCGATTCTGAGGGATCGGTTCTGACAAAAAGAAAACACAAAGACAAATCGACCGGTTCAGATTCAGAGGTTCATGTTCCGACCGCCAAAGAGATAGCCAGAGTGATTCAGATTGTGGAATCGCTTCGTCTGGTTCCAACCAAACCGGCTCCTTCTGGCAGGGGTTCGGTTCGGTTGGTTCCCCCGGGTCAAGATTATATCCTTGAAGATTTTTATGAACCGGAGTTTGAAGAGGAAGGGGAATTTGAGGAAGATGATGTATTTAGGGTCTGGATGTGCCTGTGGAACCGGACATCTCCCCAGACAGACCTTCGGGTGTTTCCCCTCCTAGGCTTTCTGAGTCCCCTTCTCACTTTATGTTTTACAGAAAGGTGGCTGAAACCCTCCAGCTTCCTATGGAGGAAGCTGTGGAAGATCAGGAGGAGCCTGATTATGTAGAGATGATGGACATGCTAGAGTCCAGGAGACTGTCTATTCCCCTCCACAAATCTTTTGGGAAACAGACAAAAAATCCTAAAGTCTCCTAACACTATACCTCCTGTGGATAGAAGAATGGACAAGAGGTGTACACTTTCAGGCTCAGACACAGAGTTCTTACATCAGCAATGCAGCCATGTTGGGGTAGTGCAGGCTGCTGCCTGTGACAAGGCAAATACTCCCTTGGCTTCACACCGCCCAGGCAAGGACTCCAGGAAGATTGATGCCATGGCAAAGAAGCAGTACATGGCCTCTTCTTTGGGACTCAGGCAGGCGAATTACATGGCCTATACAGCCAGGTACCAGAAGTCCAGTTGGGTCACTGTACTGGCACTGGCTAAACAGGCCTCCCCCCAGCTAGCCAAGGAGCTGGAGGTGGTGGCTGCAGATGGGATTGAGGCATCTAAGGTTCAGTTTCATGCTGCTGTGGACTCTAATGATGTGTCTTCGAGTCATGGCTACATCTGTGGCTCTTCGGAGGATGGCTTGGCTCAGATGTACTTGCCTCTCGTAGGACACCCAGACTAAGGCCATGGATTTTCCTGTAGTGGAAAATTCTCTGTTTGGGGGTGCAGACAGAGAATTACATGAAGAAAATGGATAAGTACAGGACCACTTACAGGAGTGCTCAGGCCAAAGAAAGGCAGGCAACTCCTCAAAGGCAGCAGTCTAGGGGCAGGGACAGGCCTTTTCAAAGGCCTTTTTACCAAGTACAGGCCTCTTCTTTCTTTTCTCAGAGGGGGTTCTTCAGAGGGAGAGGCAGAAGGGGGATGAGCAGGGCTGCATCCAATCCTCAGCCTAAAGCCCCTGCCAAGCAGACACCCTGATGGGCCTGCCCGGGTCGACTCTCCTATTCCAGTAGGGGGCAGGCTGGCTTACTTTGTCCAGGACTGGATGTCTATTACATCAGACAAGTGGATCCTGGAAGTAGTAAGCCAGGGACTGGTTCTCAGCTTCAAAAAATTTCCAATGATGAGAGCCAGATCTTTTCCACCTGCAAATCTCTCAGAAACCCTTGCCCTAGAGGCAAAGGTTTCTTCTCTCCTAGCTTTAAGAGTCATAGAGAGAGTACCTACCCTACACTGTGGCAAAGGACTGTACTCTAGGTACTTCCTGACCCCCAAAAAGACAGGGGAGTGGCGACCCATCCTAGACCTAAGATATCTAAACAAGCATCTCTTAAAACCAAGGTTCAAAATGGTAACTCTGGCAATGATCTTTCCCTCTCTAAGGCCAGGGGACTGGCTAGCCTCCCTGGACCTCAAAGATGCCTACTTTCACATTCCCATCAGGAGCTCCCACAGAAAGTATCTCAGGTTCAAGTTGTCCTCAGGCCATTATTAGTTCAGAGCAATGCCCTTTGGCCTAACGTTAGCCCCAAGGGTGTTCACAAAGTGCCTGACAGTAGTAGTTGCCTTTCTAAGAAGGCAAAAGATTTCCATTTTTCCATATCTGGACGATTGGCTAATAGTGGTCCAGTCTCCAGACCAAGTCAAGTCTCACCTGCAAGTGACCCAGCAAGTGCTTACTTCTCTAGGATTTCTTCTCAACCTTCCCAAGTCAGTTCTTGAACCAGTCCAACTTCTTACCTTTATTGGGGCTGAACTGGACACACTCAGAACAAGAGCCTTTCTTCCTCTAGAAAGGGCAAGGGTTCTTATGGAACTAGCTTCTTCTTTCAGCCTTCGGGTATCTTGACCAGCAAGGCATTTCTTTCAGCTCTTGGGCCACATGGCAGCTTCAACAGCAGTGGTCCAAGGGGCAAGATTCCAGATGAGGGATATTCAGTTCCACCTGAGAGCTTTTTGGTCTCAGAGGAAGGATTCCCTTACCAAACTGATCCCAGTGACTCTGACTTTGATCCAAGCCCTCCAATGGTGGCAGGATCAGGACAATTTAAGACAAGGTGTTCCTTTTGTTACTCAGCCTTGTTCAGTGGGCCTTACCATGGATGCTTCTCTCCTGGGCTGGGGAGCCCATCTGGGGTCCCTCACTGCCCAGGGGCTGTAGTCCCCCCAAGAATCCCTTCTCCACATCAATCTCCTAGAACTCAGGGCAGTTTTTCTGGCCCTAAAGCTTTCTCTCAGTCAGTACAGAATAAGGTGGTCCAAGTCAGAACGGACAACACCACCTCCATGTGGTACATCAACAAGCAGGGAGGCACTTGGTCCATGGCCTTGTGCACAGAAGCCATGAAGTTGCAGTCCCTGGCTTATTCCCTGCAAACTTCTCTTGTAGCAGTTCACGTTCCAGGCAAGGACAATGTGCTAGCAGATGCACTGAGCAGGATCTCTCAGGGCCATCACGAATGGTCCCTGGACCCTCAGGTGTTGAAAGTGATTTTTTCAAGGTGGGGCACTCCAGAGATAGATCTCTTTGCAGCCCCAGACAATCACCAACTCCCTCTCTTTTGTTGCAGACCTCCAGTCTTGGGCTCTGTCCCTCTGGACGCCCTGATTCTGAATTGGGAAGGGAAGTTTGTGTATGCCTTTCCCCCCTTCCCACTCCAGTTCAAAGTTTTGCTCAAAATAAGGTCTCAGCCTTGCAAGGTGATTCTGATTGCTCCAGATTGGGCCAGACAGCCTTGGTACCCCATGTTGCTGTCCCTAGCAGTCCATCTTCCCCTGTCTCTTCCCTGGAATTACAACTGGTTAACATCCTCTCAGGGAAGGATTTGGTACCCCAATCTTCAGTCTCTCAATCTCAAAGCATGGCTCTTGAAGAGTTAGAGTTTGCAGATCTGCATCTTTCCCAAGGGGTTCTGGATTTCCTCAAGGCTTCTTGAAAGCCCTCCACCAGAAAGACTTACAACTCCAAATGGAAAAGATTCAGCATTTGGTGTTCTAAGAAGCATGTTTCTCCAGACACTGCTGGATTGCCTACGGTTCTGGATTATATGGTCCATCTAAATGGCCTAGGCCTTAGACCAGCTACACTCAAAGTGCACTTGTCAGCTGTTTCTGCATTTCTGTCTGTAGGGAAGTCTTCCTCACTATCTTCCCATCCTGTGTTCTGTAAATTTTTTTAAAGGATTGCTTCACACCAATCTTCCTTTTAGAGACCCTGCCCCTGCCTGGGATTTGAATGTTTGCATTGCTCAACTTATGCAACCCCCCTTTGAGCCTATGTCTTCAGCAGAGCTTAAGTACTTGACTTGGAAAACTGTGTTCCTGGTAGCAATTACCTCTGCCAGGCGTATCAGTGAATTGCAAGCCCTGTCAGTGGAACCTGATTTTATCTCATTTCACAGGGATAAAGTGGTCCTTAGAACCAATAGAAGGTTCTTGCCCAAAGTGGTTTCTGACTTCCATTTAAACCAGTCTATGTCTCTCCCTGTTTTCTTCACTGATCATTCTTCCTCAGGAGGGAGGAGGCTACACAGTTTAGATGTCAAAAGAGCCCTTAGTTACTACATAGAGCGTACCAAGGGTCACAGGTTTGACTCCCTCCAGTTGTTCCTCACTTACGGAGAAGTGGGAAAGGGCAAACCTGTCACCAAAAGATCTGTTGCCAGGTGGATTGTGTCTTGTATACAATTCTGCTATGAAAAACTGGGAAAAACTCCACCCCCAGGCCTGAGGGCTCATTCCACAAGAGAGGTACAGCTGCTTCCCTGGCTGCTGCCAGGTATAGCTTCCATGCTGGCTGCCTGGATTCAGGAATGAGATGGGGAGCAGGATCAGTGTGGTCCAGGGCTAAGGAATACTGCCAAGTGCAGCGTGAAACAGCCCGGGGAGGGACGGACCTGACATCTGGTGCTGCAGCGTGGGCCTGGTAACTTGTTCTTCCGTGAAGGGTGGTGTGTGCCCAAAGTGCACAGCAGTGTGATATGAGAGGGTCCTGGGGAAACTGGAGAAGATGAACAAAAAATACCCACGTTCACCAACCAGCCTGAATGATGGCACCGGCACTCTGGGGTCCTGCCACATATGGATCAGATAATGAGAGGAGTAGCGAATGGGAATGGGAGGTCACCAGAACATGCCTGAATGAGAGGCAGGGGGTGGTAAGATGGGGGCCAAACAGCAGTATGAAAAAAGAAATAGTCTACAGAAGTGCATTTGCTTTCTGTGGCTTAGTGTTTTTTTATTTATTTTTTGTTTAATTAAAGTTTATTGGATGGCTTGCATTTCTGTTGAAACACATAACCAAAGCACAATGACTTTACAACAAGCACATACATAGCACTCCAAAGAATACCACATAAACAGTCAATCAAATCCCAGTGACAGAAACCAGGATAAAACAAAGTATAACACTGATAGTCAACCACCAAAGTAAAAATAATAGGACAACAAACTGCGGGGTTGCCAAGTCAAAGTAAACCGTAGATCCATAATTGAATGTAACCTCCTTAATCCAGTGAATGTCTAAGAAAATGCTGTGTGATTATTGAAGGCACTAGCCTGAGTACTGCTATGTTACCAAAATCAGGAGGAGGTAAAATAGAGAATAATAGATAGGCAACTGTGTGTTATGGATTTTTTTACACACCCGAGGTGTGTGATGACCCATAAACCTCGAGAGCGAAGCTCAAGAGGTTTATGAGGTCATCACACCCAGAGGGTGTGTTAAAAAAATTCATATACACACAGTTACTTATTTTTTATAATTACTGGTGCAGTGTTTGCTCTGTGTCTCAGTATATCTGCTATTTACAAACACACACACACTCTCTCACAGACACTGTCTCTCACACTCACACAGACACTGTCTCTCACACTCACACAGACACTGTCTTTCACACACACACACACATCTTTTCTCCCGCTCTGCTTTGACTTACTTTATTTTTTTCTTTTAGGTGTCATCCACAGCTTGTGCTATGTAGGGTCTGTCGTGGATTTCAGTAGGAGTCTGCGCATCTACCAATTCGGGGGCACGGCGGGATCAACCAGATATTCATTTTGTGTTTAAAAGGCAGGATCAACCAGATAAAGATAAACAAATTAATAGAAAAGTGGATTGGGAATTAAACAAAAGCGGCTCCTCGGTAAACGGAAAACCGAGCCGCCATTTTTTTAAATACTGCTCAGCCCGCCCACAAGCAGAGCGCGGGCCAATGAAGTGGCTCAATATGCTAGAGTGACAGACAATGGACGCTAGTGGTGAAAAAAGTTTAGTGAACGCCGTAATAACTCGATTTCAGGTTGTTACGGCGTTTTTACTGTGTCTGAATTCCGGTTATTAAAGGGAGTCACCAGTAATTATTATCCAGTATTATACGTTCGTACATGTAGATCCATAATAACAATGACCCATAGTTTACCCATCTGGCATGGTGCACATTTTTTAAATAATTGAGCCAGGATAGACAGAACATTGCAACCTTATTTCTCAGCCTTGTAATGAAAATAGGGGAGCCAGCGGCTTTCGAGCGTTCTTGTTGCAGCCTCAGTTGTGCATTCACTTTTTTCATTTCTTGAATTCTGCGACAGTTTTTTATCCATAGTTACTCGGAGGGAAGAGCAGGGGTCATCCACAATGGTACCAGGTCAATATGCTGCTGCTAGAATAGCACAGCAAGAACCGCACTGTGGAAAGCACGAAAACATTCAGAGCGACAGGGGTATAATAGAGGTAGTGAATTACCGCTACCCCTGTCACTGTGCACTGAAACTAGGAAGGGATCAAGTTGGTGCTGATGTGATGCCTGTCCGAGCTGCTCCCATGGTGGAGTGGCTAAGGCACAAGCACACGACAGAGTTGGAGACCTGAGACCACGGTTTGATTCCCCACAGGTCTCCTGGTGTTGCAACTTTTTTTTTGTTAAATAAATGAATGTTCTCCCCTCCCGAGTTTCTCCCCATCCCCTAAGCCACACACCCGCAGAGCTGATTATTTTAAGTCTGGGGGGGGTGTTGGGAGTGAAGCCCCCCATGTTGGGGGGGTGCAGGGGCAGAGCCCCCCACCAAAACAAAAAGTCCCATAATTTCTAATGGTATGAACTGTTTTTGTTACGGGTGGTGTTTTTACCAACGTTATTTCAGATCACGGCATTTTACTTGCAGCATTGATTGCCGAGCTGTTTTTGTTTACGGGGCTTTGATTGCTGCTGCTACCAATATATAATATAAATATTTTCCTCCTTTGTCTGTTATACCCTGAGGGGGAATTCCTAAGATCCAATTCTGGAATTGAGAAGGTGGGGAAATCCCCAATAATTGTCCGGTGCTGTGAGCCACCCTATCCCAAAGTTCCTAGATTTAGGGACAGTCCCAAAAGATATGAGTATGAGTGCCTAACTCACCACACCCCCTACAATGTAAGTGTGGCATGTGTGTTCCAAAATGTTTAGAGATTGTTGATGTGTATAAGTATCATACTACTGTCTGCCAGTGTAATTCCTGCCATGACAGAAAAGCAGTTGTTTTGCTTACCCCATTCCAGACTTTCACCCAGTCCTGTTATTTGATTGTGAGACCTGTTTCAGTTAAATACCCTGTGGTGTCTTTCTTTGAACAAAATATTTTTATTTAAAAGTAGTGTTGCAGTTGGACATCATAGGACATCAATGACATTGACTTTTGTTCCCAAAAATGTAGCTTGAAGAAACAGTTGGGGCTCAGCACTTACGTGTGTTCTGAATTTATGCTTTTGATCCCTCTGCACGTGGCAGTGCTTAATATGTACATTCTCTCTTTTTCTCGGTGACACACAAGCACAGGATGATACTAGAAAAATAGGCTCGGTATTTGTTTCATAGCAGTGGTAGATGAGAAAAAGTGCAAGGTGATGCATATAGGGAGCAAGAACCCCAGGATGGAGTGCTGGATGGGTGGGGTAATACTCAGCAGTATGAATGAAGAATGGGACCTGGGACCTGGTCTATAGTAAGCCAACAGGATGCTGGGGTCTATATCGGGAGGGGTACTGACAGCAGAAGGAGGCAGTATAGCACAGTGGTTTAAGGCTCTGAGCTGCAAATCTGGAGACCTGGGTTTGAATCCCACAACCCCCACTTGCATACTGTGTGACCCTGAGCAAGTCACTTAACTTCCCTGTGCTGCCAGGTCACACCTTTAAACAAGCTTTCAGCTTAGTGTGCCACTCCTGGTTAAATAATTGGATTAAAAAAAAAAAAAGATGATTCTACCCCTTTATAGATCTTTAGTGAGGCCTCATCTGGAGTATTGTGCCCAATTCTGGAGTCCTCACCTCAGGAAAGAGAAGGACAGGCTGGAGACGGTGCAGCGAAGGGTGATAAAGATGATTCAGTGCCAACAGTGCAGATCTTAGGAGGAGTGCCTCAAGGCACTGAACATGTGAATATGTTCTCACTGGAGACCAGGAGGGCCGGGGAGGGAGATATGACAGAGATGTTCAAGTTTCTGAAAGGAATAAACAAGGAGGACTATGTGGAATTATTTAGTATGAGTAACAGTTCAAGGTCATGCGGGCACAAGCGGGAACCGACAGGAAGGAGGTTCAGGAGGGACATGAGGAAGTATTATTTTACAGAAAGGGTGGTGGAACTGTGAAACAGTTCAACAGCTGTAGTGGTGGGTGCTAAAACTGTTAATGGTTTCAGGCAGGGCTGGCACAGAGTGAAGGGTATTGTGGTTGTTTGTGATGACAGAAACTGAAAGGGGGAATAGGAGGTGGATGCGGAGGGCTGTGGCCCTGGATGACAATAGGTCCCGGTACTAGATAGGGTACCACAAGCACACTGGTTGTATCATTGGTCTTTTTCTGCTATCATTGTCTATGTTTCTACATTTGCCTGTTTTCTGTTTGCTTTGTAGATCAAAAGCAGAAGCAAATTCCAACTCTATCCTGTTGCTGTATGGAGAACGAGGATGTGGCAAGTCATCCATGGTTGCCATTTGGCAGAAGGCTTTCAGAGAGAAGCATCCTGAAGTCTCGGTTATATCACATTATGTTGGAAGCAATGCTTCCAGCAGCGACATCCTGTCATTCATGAGGCGCTGCATTTCACAACTTCGTCATGAATACTTTGGTAATTTGATCTAATTATTGCATAAAGGAAAAACAGTGATGTACCAGCATGTGGGCTACAAATAAAAGCAAAACAGTTAGATTTAGTGCACACTGCCATTGGAGCATCAAGTTAGAATCAACGTTTCGACCAATGGGTTCACTTCAGGAATTATCTAAGAAAAGTAAGAATTAGGATACCACTATGCTTACTTTTTCTTTGTAGTTAATTCTTGAAGAACTGGGGTCAAAATGTTGAACCTATTTTATTTTCTGTTTTCAGCAAGCATTTCTGTCATGCCCTTTTGTTTAATTTGTTACACTGAATAGTACATATTTATTACTGTAACTAGGTTTTCATTGTAACAAATTTGTTGTTGTTATTGCCCCTTTGAGACCCTCTTATAAAAAAGGTGTTCCACGTAGATGTTATCACGGTAAGTGAAATTCTCAATAAGTAAATAAATTTAGTTGCACAGCCATTGCAGATTTGTATAAAAAGGGTTGCACTAATGTTAAGATACAACTGGTCATAACTAGTCACAGTACTGTGTGTTGATATAACTCGGCGCATAGTTTTTCCCTGGGTTTGAACTTTTATTCATATCCCTACACTGGTTCATACTTTTTCAAAACAAGTTTGGAAGCCATTTGTTTTTTGACCCATACCGTTGTTCCCACATGAGTCAAATTAACAGTAAATAATGAAATAACTGCAGCACATAGGTTTTCAAAGCAGTGCCACTTCCCTTCTGATTTTGTAATAGACTGACTTACTGCCTGCTCCCAGCGCAGCTCTAGACAGATTTTCTTGAAGCCTAGTACCACTACCCGGTTCGTGCTCGCACTTTCTTGCTACGAGCTCCACGCATCATTTGTGGCACCAATTCACTTACCTAGTGCTCCAGTGCCACTCTTTACACAAAACTGCCTTTTAAAGTACAGTACCGTTGCCTCGCAAGTGCCCACACACTGGCTTAATTGCTACTGGCTGCACATATGATACTAATCTGTCTTGCTAGCATCCACACACTTGCTCCACTAACAGCCAAGTACTGATGTTGAACTAGAACATTTCAGTGGAACAGTTGGGGGGGGGGGGATGTTGGCAGACACAGGCAGAACAACAACTTTACCAAAACGCTGTAAAGATTGCTGTATTTAAATATGTAGACCTCTTGGTTTTAATTATGCCACAAACAGTTTATAAAAAAAAAAAAAAAAAATGCAGTAACTACAGAGCATGTGCTGCACTCATCTGATGCACTTGCAGGTGGTTGAAGACCCGTGGCCTCAGGCCTCACAACCCACTCAGAGCTTAACACGTGTCATGATGTTGCATGTTATTGTTTACTTACTGTAGATCCTGTTCTATAAATGAATGATTGATAAACCAAAATATAACAAAACTTACTGTTTCCATGGTATTGATTATTGCTTTTATAGAGCCAGTGATTTTCCATTTTCAAAAATGGCCAGTTCTGTTCTGGTGATCTGGGCCATGTTACAGGATAGTAAAGGGAGGAGGGTTAATCTAGGGGTGGTCTATTGGCCACCCATGCAAACGGATCACTTGGACAGAGAGCTGATTGACAGTTTGAGAAAACACTGTAGTGGGGGGAGGGTTGGGAATGTGATACTAGAGGACTTTAACATACTGGGGCAGACTGGAATACCATGGCATTTTCATCAGCAAAGGGTGCTCGATGCCCTCCAGGACGAATTTCTGACTCAGCTAGTAGGGGAACCGACTAGGGAAGGAAACATCCTGGACCTGGTCCTAGCTGAACCTGGTGGTGGAAGACCCTTTGGCTGGTAGTGACCACTCCATGGCATGTCTTACCTTGGACATGGGGAAGGAGAGGAATCAAACGAAGACCACGGTAGTGGACTTTAGGGGGTCAAACTCTGGGGAGATGGCAGATCTCCTCAGGGAGCATAGAGGTAAAATCAGACCTGGGATAAGCACGGAGAGGCAGTGGGAAATCCTGAGGCTGGGTATCTTAGAGGCCACGAAAACCTGCACCAGATCCCAAAATAAGATGGCCAGAGCTAGGAATCCTTACTAGTGGTCAAGGGAAGTACAGAAGGGAGTGAGGAATAAGAAGCTGATCTTTAGAAGGTACAAGTGCTCCCGTAGTGAGGCAGACCGTGAGGAGTACCATAGGCTATCCAGGGAGGTTAGTAGGAGGGTTAGGACTGCCAAGGCTGATAAAGAGCTTAGATTAGCAAAAGGAATCAGGGAGGGGAGAAGGAATTCTTTAGATGTGTTAGAGAGCGAAAGAATAGAAAGCAGGCAGATAAACAAGCAGAGGCAGGAGGGGGATGGGTAGAGGGGGGTTAGATCAGACTGATGTGTTAAATGATTATTTCAGCTTGGTCTTTACTAGCGAAAGGGATGGGCCATTGCCTCAGGGAGGGGGCAGGAAAAGGGGCATGGAGGGAGGCACTCATGGATGGTGAGATCTAGGTAGAAGGGTGAGGGAGGCCCTCAAGTCCTTGAGGACAGATAAAGCTCCAGAACCATGCAGCATCCACCCCAGGGTTCTGAAAGAACCGGTGGATGTCCTGGCAGCTCCAACGATGGATCTATTCAATTCCCTCCTTCCAATCAGGATGTGTTCCTCTGGACTGGAGGATAGCGCATGTCATGCCCCTCCATAAGAGTGGCCCCCAGGATGAACTGGGGAACTATAGAGCAGTCAGCCTGACATCAATATGGGGAAAATGATGGAGGCCATCTTAAAAGAACGGATGGTGGAATTCCTGAAGGTAAATGGTTTTCAAGATGACAACCAACTAGGGTTTTTCCAGGGGAAATTGTATCTATCCAGCCTAGTCAAATTTTTCAAGTGGATGACAAGATCCCTGGATAGGGGAAAGCTGGTTGATATTCTTTATCTAGACTTCAGCAAGGCTTTTGATTCGGTCCCACACGGAAAGCAGATTTAGAAAATGAGAAATTTGAGGGTGCGTGATAAATTGGTCAGGTGGGTGGCAAATTGAAACATAGAAACAGAATTTGACAGCAGATAAGGACCGCTTGGCCCACCTAGTCTGCCCATTTCCCTACCTGATGGATAAGCTGCAGATTCTAGTTAATCAACAGCTTACTTCCTCCTACCCCCCCACTAGAATTGCCTTATGCCTGTCCCATGCATTCTTGAATTCTCCCACTGTTCCTGATTCCACAACCTCCTCAGGAAGGCTGTTCCATGCATCCACAACCCTCTCTGTGAAAAATCTTTCTAATATTACCTCTGAGCCGCACTCTCTGTCTTCAAATTGTGCCCCCTTGTTCTTGCACATCTCTTCTTTTGAAAGCTACTACCCTCTTGTACTTTAATTCCCTTGAGATAATTGAAAGTTTCTATCATGTCCCCCCTCTCCCTTCTTTCCTCAAGGGTATACATATTAAGCTCCTTTAGTCTCTCCTCGTATGTCTTCTGGTGCAGACCTTGCACCATTTTGGTTGCCCTCCTCTGAACAGCCTCCACTCTGTCTATATCTTTGCGGAGATGGGGTCTCCAGAATTGCATGCAGTACTCCAGATGGGGTCTCACTAACTGTCTGTACAGAGGGATAACAACTTCCTGTTTTCTACTGTTGATGCCTCTCCTTGTGTATCCCAGTATCCCCCCAGCCCTCCTTACTGCCTTCTCACATTGCTTGCCCACCTTTAGGTCATCTGATATAATTACTCCTAGGTCTCTTTTGATTTTTGTTGTTGTTATTAACTCACCCCCCCCATTGTGTACTCTTCACCTAGGTTTTTGTTTCCCGGATGCATTACCTTGCACTTCTTTGCACTGAATCTGAGCTGCCATGTATCTGACCATTCCTCCAACCATGCCAAGTCCCTTTTCATTCTTTCCACTCCACCTTGTGTATCAATCCTGTTGCAGATCTTTGTGTCATCTGCAAAGAGGCATACCTTTCTTCCAGGTGCTCTCAATGTCACTTATAAAGATATTAAAGAGGACCGGTCCCAGTACTCAACCCTGCGTACCACTAGTTACCCTCCTTTCTTCACTGTGGACTCCATTATTACCTTTATGCCCCTGTTCTCCAGCCAGTTTTTATCCAGGCTGCCACCTTGGGACTCACTCCAAGGCTGACTAACTTGTATATTAATCTTTTGTGTGAGACTGTGTCAGATGCCTTGCTAAAATCTAGGTAGGCCATATTCACAGCCCCTCCCTGGTCTACTACTTTGGTCACCCAGTCAAAGAAATCTATTAGGTTCGTCTGACGTGACCTTCCTGCTGTGAAACCATGCTGCCTTGGGTCCTGTGCCCCACTGGCCTCTAGGTACTCAACAATTCTTTCCTTCAGAAGTGATTCCATCATTTTCCCTACCACTGAAGTCAAACTAACTGGTCTGTAGTTTCCTGCCTCTGGCCTGCTCCCACTTTTGTGTAGTGTAGCCCTCCTCCAGTCCTCAGGTACCACCCCATCTTCCCATGATTTGTTAAAGAGAGTAGTCAGTGGTGTTACTAGTTATACACTTAGTTCTTTTAGAATTCTTAGGTCAATCCCATCAGGCCTCATTGCTTTGTTCACCCTCAATTTCAAGAGTTCTTTCAAAACCCTTTCTTCTGTGACTGGACTGGTATCGACCCCCCTATCCAGTGTTTCTCCCTTGTCTGGTTTAGGTACCTCCTCCCCCTCTTCCGCTGTGAATACTGAGCAGAAATATTTGTTCAGTATCCCTGCTTTTTCACTGTCACCCTCTGCCACATTCCCTTCCCTTTATTAAGTCTCTGTATCCCTCCCTTGGTCTTTCTTCGTTCCTTAATGTACCTATAGAAGGTTTTATACCCCTTCTTAACAGAGTTGGCTACCTTTTCCTCAGTTTGTGCCTTTGCTATTCTGACTGCCTTCCCTACCTCCTTCTGCTTTAACTGATAAAGTTATCTGTCCTGCTCTTTCTGTGTTTCCTTACATTTCCTGAATGCTATCCTTTTCTCCTTAACCATCCCTGCCACCTCTTTTGAGAACCATAGTGTTTTTTTCCTTTGTTTTGTTTTGTTGATTTGCTTCACACAAATTGGCTGAAGAATAGACAGCAGAGGATGGTGGTAGGGGGTGAAGCCTCGGCACCCAGAGGGGTCATCAGTGGGGTCCCACAAGGTTCAGTATTGGGCCCTATCCTTTTCAGTGTGTTCACTGCAGACATCAGGGAGGAGGTTGGGAGTAAAATGAGTGTGTTAGCTGATGATTCCAAATTGGGGACTGAGGTGGACAGCGATGAGGGAAGGAGGACACTAAAGGATGGCTTAGTGAGGCTGGAAAACTGGGCTCACACGTGGCTGTTGGGGTTTAACGCATGCAAATGTAGCATTCTGCACCTGGGAGTTAGGAATCCTAGGTATAACTACCACCTGGGGGGAGTAAAGCTGACTGTCTCGACGATGGAGAAGGATCTGGGGGTGATAACTGTCACTAAATGGAACCATTCAGAGCAGTGCAGGGGAGCATCGGCTAAGGCAAAGAAAATGATTGGGTGTATAGCCAGGGGGATAACGTCCAGGAGCAGGGAGATTATACTTCTCCTGTACAGCTCACTGGTGAGGCCACACCTGGAGTACTGTGTGCAGTTCTTGCGCTCCAGCCTGAAGAAGGATATAATACTACTGGAGAAAGTCCAGAGAAGGGCAACGAAGATGATCACTGGCCTGAGGGGATTGTTATATGGGGACAGACTTAGAGAGGTGAACATTTACTCTCTGGAAGACAGAAGGGATGGGGGGATATGATAGAGACCTTCAAATACCTGAAGGAAGTCAACAGAGGGAACACGGAGGGACTGATCACGTTGAAGGGGGGAGGGGACTACGAGAAGTCCTAGTCTAAAATTGGGAGGGGGCGGTACAGAGGAGAGGTGAGGGGCATTATTTCACAGAGAGGGTGGTGGCACCCTTGAGTGCGCTTCCAGATGATCTGGTAAAAATGGATACTGTGGGAGGTTTCAAGAGGGGTTGGGACAAGCACAGGGGCTTGTTACAGGTTGGTGGTAAGGTGAACACCAGAGGTATGCAGGGAAGGGAGTGTGGGAGGAAGGGGGTTAAAAAGCGAGGTAGAGCAACTACTGTACACTACCAGTGAGCTATGTTCGGGCAGATGTAATAGACTGTTAGGCCTAATCTACTGCCAACTATGTATGTGCGTATGTTTGGCAAAATCTTAAAATCCATTTTTTTTCTGGTGGGTATTCCCCAAACTAGAGGCAAATCAGCATGTTTTGTGTAAAAATATGATCCAAAATGGATGGCATTGTACAAAAAGCTGGTGCAAAGTGGGGTTGTTTACATGATTAAGTGGTGCAAATAGTTTTTTTCTCAAGAATAATTGGCACCCAAGTGCTGGTTTAAAAATGACAAATTCTGTTTTTTACAGTGTTTTTCCTTTTTTTTTTTAAATATATTTTTATTGAATTGTTTCTTTCTTTTATATCGGGAGACATTTTACAATCAGAACATTTTCTAGGCTTACTTCAGATTTGTTATGGTACAGGTAGACAATGCATGAAGATCTTTTACATTTAATACAGTTTAGGATTAAAACAGATTATTCATTTTCTTTATTAGAATCGAACAATTCTGTGACCTCACTCTTTTCTCATTTCCTCTCTCTTTCCTGGGTCCCACCTGATATGGGCAGAAATCAGGATCAACCCTAGGCTGATAAATTGACCATCTCTGCCAGAGAGTGGCAAACTTATCTGTTTGGTTATTTAGTTTTGCAGTGATGTTTTCCATCTGATATATAGAATTCACAATTCGCCTCCAATCTTGTATGCTTGGTATTACTTTGGTCATCCATTTCCTTGTTAAGGATTTTTTTGCAGCCAACAACAGAATGGGAAGCAGGGTTTTTGTCCATGGGGGGAATGATCCGGGTAGACAGCCATGAGCACCACTTCGGCTGTGAGCTCGACACATTCTCCAAGGCCCTCACTGATTTCTTTTTGTATACATAACCAGAAGGGCATTAAGCATGGACATTGCCACATTATATGTGCTAAGTCAGCCAATTCGGCTCCACATTCCCTCCAACAAGCCCCAAATTCAATCGGAAGGTATTTAGTCAAACTTGCTGGTGACCTGAAAAACCTTGATCTACATTTCCAGGAGTATTCTCTCCAAACATGAGACCGGGTAATTTTGACCACTCGCAGAGACGAAGAGGACCATTCTTCTTTGGATACAACGAGGTCTAAGTCCTTATTTAACTTGCTAGCATTGAGTTTGTTGATTCTTTAGATTGATCTCGCATCATTTTGTATAGATTTCCAATTAAATGGTTCCAATATTGTCCCCGAGAGTGGTCAATAAATAGTTTTAAGGGGGGAGAGGGGGGTCAGTTTGACCTGAATAATTCTGTTACGTAGTAGGTGGTTTCTGATTTGGAGGTATCTGAAATGGTCAACATTTGGGAGGTTAAATTTAAGTTTTAATTCTTCAAATCTGTAGGATCCCATTTGGGCCTAAGAATTGGAATGCCTGCTCTAATCCTAATCTGCGCCAACGGGAGAAGGTTAAGTCATTGTGGGATGGAATGAAAAGATCATCCTCTGAAATTATCTTACAGTATTCGTTCATTAATTGGAGTGGCTCTTTTTCTCGCATTTTAAACCAGATTTTTAAAACCTGTGAGGTGATATCAGTAAAGTCTCTCAACGGAGGGGTCCTCCCTGGAGAAAAAAAAATTATTTTTTTAATGTCATACATATCATTCAGGTGGAATTTCAATTTCTTCCATTGGGAGTCAAACTGATCAGAGAGCCATAAAAGAAGAATTTTCAAAAAAGCAGCTTCTGCATATTTTTTGAGGTTCGGAAGGTTAGTACCACCCTGAGCCAATGATAGTTTTAGTATAGAAAGACGAATTTGTGGTTTTTGTTTGTTCCAAATTACAGTGTTTTCCTTTGAAGATTCAAAATCATTGGTCCTACATTTGTCACAGAATCAGATATAAAAGAATATAGAAACAAGTCATCAAAATGTCTGAGGGAGAAGTATAACTTTGATAATATGGGTAGAAAATGTTTAGATTGTGTAATAAACACTAGAAAAGCTTACATTTTGGTCTACCCTTTTGTGTCCTGAGTTCATACTAATTGGTGTGATATCTGGACTGCAGTGCTATTTCAAGTTTATTGGTGACAGCTGTACATCTTTCTTTCCGCTGCCAATATTCTAATATACAGCAGGTGAACAATTAGCAAATGTTACTTTGATCATTCACAAATAAAGACAGAACTTCTGAAACGTATACATGATGAGCCTTGGGAGGACTCATGAGAATTGCATGGCTGTCTTGCTCCCTCTAGGGGAAATGGAGTGATAGCCATTGACTCCCAAGGGAACAGTTGAGGGCTGAGCAGGCTGTTGTTGGGGAGTTTACGGAATGAGATGCTGAGGGCTTCAGGCTCAACATGAGGGACTGGTCAAAAATAACTTATATTTAAAAGGAATATAAACTTTGCTTTTCTTACATTTTCAATATATTTAGGAATTATGGCATGTGTGAAGTTTGTTCAATACCCCCTGTGTATTGTTTCATGTGTTAGTTTTGAAATAAGCTTATTTTTTTACTTCTCATTTAGGGTGCCTTATTAATGCTGCCTTTTTCCTTCACTGTGGTCATTAAGGATCTTAAGCTGAGATACTGCATGTAGTGCCTTTACTGTTAGACACCTTTATTGCCTGCAAGGGTACTAAAGGAACTGACTGAGGAGCTGGCAGGGCCACTGGCAGACCTATTGAATAGTTCATTAGAGTCAGGCATGGTACTGCAGGACTGGAGAACAGCACATGTGGTGCCCCTCCACAAAAGTGGTCCCAAGGATGACCCAGGTAATTACAGACCAGTCAGTCTGCCCTCCATTGTGGGCAAGCTCATGGAGACCGTACTAAAGGAAAGGTTGGTGGAATACCTAGAGGAGCATAGTCTCCAGAATACGAGGCAGCATGTGTTCATGGGGGGGGGGGAGATCATGTCAAACAAATCTGATTGACTTCCTTGACTGTGTCACTAAAACAGTAGTCAGGGCCAAGCGGCAGACATCCTCTATCTTGATTTCAGCAAGGCCTTTGACTCTGCGCCCTACAAAAGGTTGATCGGGAAGTTGATGGATCTTGGGGTTGGGGAAAAGATGGCCAGATGGGTGGAAAACTGGCTGAGGGACAGAACCCAGAGGGTGATTGTGGGGGAGAATTATCTGGCACCAGAGAGGTAACCAGTGGGGTCCCGCAGGGCTCGGTGCTGGGGCTGGTGTTGTTCAATGTCGTCATCAGTGACATTGAGGACGGCATTAAGGGCAAAATGTGCCTATTCATGGATGACACCAAGCTCTGTGGGAGAGTGGACACAGCTGAAGGGATACAGGACCTACAAGAAGATCTGGAAAAGCTGGGGAGGTGGTCCAGTATTTGTCAGCTTGGCTTCAGTGTCAAAAAATGCAAAGTTATGCAGATTGGAGCCAAGAATCCCAGGACAGAGTACTACCTGGGTGGAGTCCGAGTATCTGCATCAGAGGAGGAGAAGGACCTGGGAGTGATGATCACTAGTGACCTGAAGCACTCCAAGCAGTTCAAGAAAGCAGCAGCAAAGGCAAACAAGGTGCTGGGATGTATATCTAGGGGGATCAGTAGTAGGAGAGAGGAGATTATACTGCCCTTGTACAGGTCACTGGTAAGGCCACATCTAGAGTATGGAGTTCAGTACTGGTGCCCACACCTCAAAAAGGATATTAACCTGCTGGAGAAGGTCCAGAGGAGGGCTACAAAGATGATAGCTGGTCGTCAAGGTAAGGCATATGAGGTGAGGTTGATGGCACTGAACATGTACTCCCTGGAAGACAGGAGAGAGAAAGGGGACATGATTGGGACCTTTAGGCACTTGAAAGGGATAAAAAAGGTTGATAAGTAGAGTCTCTTTAAGCTGAGTGGCAACCATAACACAAGGTGGCACAGTTTTAAGCTGGAGGGTGGGAGGTTTATGAGGGAGGTCAGGAAGCACTTCTTCACAGAGGGGGTGGTGGACACTTGGAATGCACTGCCAAAAGAGGTTATCTCATTGAAGACAGTGGGCAGCTTTAAGAGAGGCTGGGACAGGCATGGAGAGATGGTAAGGATCATGGGTAGGGAGAATGGGAGGAGTGGGGAGGGAGGGAAGGGACAGCAGCTCAAGCTGTGGACCCTGCAATACGAGCAGACTTGATAAACTAAATGGCCTTCTTCTGCTGGCTTCTTTGTATGTTCGTATGAAATAACCTTGGGACTTGAGCATCTTCCCTGGATTCAAAGAGTTCTACAGTGTGTCTGGTTTCCAAAACCACTGATCATGTTCTTAAGCACACGTATTGGCGGCTGAGCTAGTCTGCCTAGAAATTCAGCTCCCCTGCTCAATGAATCACTGAAAGTAATTTTAGATTTGTTTCCACCCAAATCATTACTTTGTACTCCTTAGTCAGCATCATTTAACTTCTTGTGCTGCCTCTCTCCTTAATGTAAGTAACCTTCTCCACATTGTCTGATAGGACTTACTAAATGGATACTTGGAAGTGAATCGATGCTTAACAAATGGCAGTTATTTTTTGTACTGTTATATGGAGGCTTTGTTCCTTTGGGTACCATAAGCCCTGTATTGATATTAGTATCTGACTGAGTACCGTACTTATGCCCATCAGGCTGGTATCAGTCATCAGAATCACCTCCCAAAGCAGAAATAGAGGTGAGCCACTCAGGAGATCCTGCATTTCCTCCCACCATTCTAGCAACTTGCATATTGAATGTAATATTCATACATGATACCAGGATTTGTTTTTTTTTTGAACCACCTCGAGACTGGGAACCAATGAGCTAAAAGATGAACCTAAGTCTCACATACAGTATGACCTATGGCACCATCTCTGTGGTGTCTGTTACTACAAGATCAGTGATCTGTAAACATCTGTAGGCTGATAAAGTTCTGTGTTCTGTAGTAGTAGTAGTAGTAATAATTGAAGAGACCACCCCTCCAAAGCTCAGAGAGCCTGTACAATTAAGCAATAATGCACGACAGGGTGCGGTATATCATGGGATATTGTCACGCCTCGGGTGGTTGGACACGAGGCCGCAGGCTGAGTGCGTCCAACGACCCAAAAAGTGACGATATCCCATGATATACCACACCCTGGAGTGCATTATTGCTGTTATGAACTGGTTTAATATTTTCCTCAGAGAAAACAATAAAAAATACACTTTTAAAATATTTTAGTGCCTTTTTTGGAGTGATGGGGGAATATCTTTAAATGAAATAGTTCCTGAAGAGTATGGGAAGCAGGTGGCACTGTTGTAAGTGGAGTTCATGGAGGGTTGCAGCTGTGAACTCAGTGTCACTCTCTCAGCACTACTCCTGAACTCTAATTTCTCTGCATTTGAACCAGTCCTGCTGTGTGGTCTGGGACCCGGTGAAGATCTGTGTGGATTTTATTTTTTTTTTTCGTGAAAGTGCTGCTGACACGGGACTGCGATTATGTCGGTTGTGCTCTGGTTTCCTCACCTCACCACCACCACCACCTGTCCCTCCGAGATGTTGTGTTGCGATTGTTGCATGGAGTGGAGGGGTAAACTGCCTGTGTTGTCTTCTGAAGGGAGCAGGTGAAGTTGGCAAAATAATTTTTAGTAATACAAAGCAGCAGCTAAAGTGGTGAGGTTGTTTTGTCTACCAGCTTGCAGATGTTTGATTGGGAAGGGCCGTTGTGGTATTGCGGGTGTTTTCATGTGAGTGTCCGTTGAGCAGCATTTCTTGTTTGGGAGCGGGTGCTCTATTTATGTATGCTGTACTTGGTGGGAGTTTCATTTCAGCAGTGGGAATAGTTTTTAGGGGTTTTTTTTTGCACTGGTTATCTTCGTGAGTGACTCGCTGAAGGCCTCTGGACATGGTGAACGTTGCGGTTGGAGAATCTGATGCCCGTGAGGAGGCTGGTGGCCGGAGGTTTTTTTAAGCCGTGATGATATAGCCCGATATCATCACGGCTTCAAAAACCTCTCGGCCAATCAGCTTCCTCCATTTACAATTCCCAGTTCATAATATAAAATAACCAACCACAGAAACTAGAATGATACTATGTACTTCAAACAACAACCAATCAAATCAGCAGGCTGCCACAGTCACGTGCCACCCTAACACTAAATCATTGCGATACCCAAGCCGACTTCAAACAGTTGCCATATTATCTCCCGCTAACAGTAAGTGCTAACCTCGATACCGGTAAAAAAGACATGGATACCCCTTTCAAACAACATGAAGTCTTGCTATATTATGACATATGCAGTGAGTCCCAACCTTCGAACTGCTCCGGAGGTGAAAGAGTTAACTTTCCATGTCAGGCATGGAACTTTGAGCTCGAGCTCGGTTGAAACTCTGTCTGTTGTTCTTCAAACTCAAACCGTCAGATTCTTTACTCTGCCTCACTGAACCGTCGCTCTGGAGATTTCTCCTTCTGCTCGGTTCATTTTGTCGGTTAAAGTATTATTTTCTCGTTTTTTTAGGCGAATTTAAACCGCAACCGGTCGGTTCAGACTCTGTCTGTGGTATTTTGAGTACTAGATAGGTTTTACATTTGTTTCTATTCTGTGTGGAACTTGTAAACGGTTTATCGGTTCGGTTTGGAACGATCAAGTTGCTTAAAATATCTTAATCTATCTTTTAGAGTGTGGTTACCAGTTCTTATCGGTTCTAAAAAAAACAGATTTTATTATGGTTTTTTCCACGACCCGTGACACGGTTGGGAACCGATAAGAGGGTGTTACCTGGCGGATTGCCATAAACGGGTAAGTTTGGTTAGGCTGGCATTATGTCTGAGAAGCCAAAGAAAACCGGCCCACTGGGTTTCAACACTGCAGTGTCTGTGGGGAAGTCTTTGCTAAGGCTGACCCCACACCACCTGTGTTTATTGTCTGGGGTTTGACCACCTCAATGCAGACTGCCAGATTTGTAAAAATTTTCCTGCAGCTACCCTGGAAAAGAGAGTTGGTAGGCTCAGGAAAGGAGGCCAAAAGTCTGCTGAACGGATGGCCAGCCCGTTTGGTTTCAACCGAACTGGAGGAGTGCCCTCTGACCAGGCAAGACTTCCTCGGGCAAAGGAGATCCGACTCAGTCGGGTTCCAGCAAAAGGACTAGGAAATCAGCTGGTGTGGAGCCAAAACTTTCCTCTCCAACGCTGAAGAAATAGCCAAAGCGTTAAAAATTGTCAGTCGCTTTCCCGGTTCGACCGAACCCGGCACCATCAGGTAAGTGTGCGGTTATTGGTTCCACCGGTTCAAGAGTATAATTTAGAGGAATTTTTATGAACCGGAGGAGAAAAGAGGAGTATGAGAAGTGAACGTGGATTTGAAAGTCTGATGTGCCCATTGAACCGGACATCTCCCCAGACAGACCTTCAGGAGTGTCCCTCCTAGGCTCTCTGAGTCCCCTTCTCATTTTATGTTTTATAAAAAAGTGGCTGAAACCCTCCAGCTCCCTATGGAGGAAGCTGTGGATGATCAAGAGGAGCCTGACTATATGGAAATGATGGATATCCCAGAGTCTAGGAGACTGTCTATTCCCTTGCATAAATCTTTTGGGAAACAGACTTTTAAAATTTTAAAAGCTCCTCACACTATACCTCCTGTGGATTAGAGAATGGACAAGAGGTACACATTGTCAGGCTCTAATATGGAGTTCCTCACACAACAATGCAGCCATGTTGGGGTAGTGCAGGCTGCAGCCTGTGACAAGGCTAATATTCCCTTGGCTTCACACCCCCCCCGGATAAGGACTCCAGGAGGATTGATGCCATGGCAAAGAAACAGTACATGGCAGCACCCTTGGGACTCAGACAGGCAAATTATATGGCTTATGTTGCCAGATACCAGAAATCCAGATGGAATACTGTTATGGCTCTAGCAAAACAGGTCCCTGGCCAGCTTGCCAAGGAGCTGGAGCAGGTGGCTGTTGATGGTATTGAGGCATCCAAGGTGCAATTCCATGCTGCAGTGGACTCTAATGATGTGTCATCAAGAGTCATGGCTACATCTGTGGCACTTCGCAGAATGGCTTGGCTCAGATGTACTAGCCTGTCTGGGATACCCAGACTAAGGCCATGGATTTTCCTGTTGTGAGTAATTCTCTGTTTGGGAAGCAGACAGAGAACTACATGAAAAAATGGATGAGTATAGGACCACCTATAGGAGGGCACAGGCCAAAGAAAGGCAGGCCACTCCTCAAAGGCAGCTTCCTAGGGGCAGGGGCAGGCCTTTTCATAGGCCTTTTTACCAAGCCCAGGCCTCCTCTTCTGCCTATGCCCAGAGGGGGTTCTTTAGAGGGAGAGGCAGACGGGATACAAGCAGGCCTGCTTCCACCCCTCAGCCCAAAGCCCCTGCCAAACAGGCACCCTGATGGGGTTGCCAGGGCCGATTCTCAGCTACCTGTAGGGGGCAGGCTGGCATACTTTGTCCAGGACTGGAAGTCTCTTACATCAGACAAGTGGGTCCTGGAAGTAGTAAGCCAGGGACTGGTTCTCAGCTTCAAAAAATTTCCAAAGATGAGAACCAGATCCTTTCCACTTGCAAATCCTTCAGAGGCCCTTGCCTTAGAGGCAGAGGTCTCTTCCCTTCTAGCTCTCAGAGCTGTGGAAAGGGTTTGTACTCCAGGTACTTCCTTACCCCAAAAAAGACAGGAGAATGGCGGCCCATCCTAGATCTCAGATACTTAAACAAGCACCTTTTAAAACCAAAATTCAAAATGGTGACTCTGGGAATTATTCTACCGTCTCTAAGGCCAGGGGACTGGCTAGTGTTCCTGGACCTCACGGATACCTATTTCCATATTCTCATCAGAAGCTCCCATCGAAAGTACCTCAGGTTCAAGTTGCCCTCAGGCCATTACCAATTCAGAGCAATGCCCTTTGGCCTCACCTCTGCTCCAAGGGTATTCACAAAATGCCTGGCAGTAGCAATTGCCCACCTAAGAAGGCAAACAGTTGCCATCTTCCCTTACCTGGATGACTGGCTTAGTAGGCCAGTCCCCAGACCAAGTCAAGTTACATCTTCAGATAACTCAGCAACTGCTCACTTCTCTAGGTTTCCTTCCAAAGTCAGTTCTAGAGCCTGTCCAGCTCCTCACCTTCATAGGCGCGGAGCTGAACACAGAGAAGGCCAGAGCCTTCCTTCCTCTGGACAGAGCAAGGACCCTGGTCTCTCTGGCCTCCTCATTCACCCTGCAGGTCTCTCGACCAGCAAGGCACTTTCTACAGCTCCTGGGGCACATGGCTGCTTCTACAGCAGTAGTGCAGGGAGCAAGATTTCAGATGAGGGACAACCAGTTCCATTTGAGAGCCTTTTGGTCTCAAAGGAGAGACCCTCTAACCAAATTGATCCCTGTGACTCGAACCCTGATCCAAGCCCTACAGTGGTGGCAGGACCAGAGCAATCTGAGACAGGGGGTCTCTTTTGCCCCTCAGTCTCACTCCTTAATCCTTACTACAGATGCATCCCTCTTGGGGTGGGGAGCTCACATGGGTGACCTCAGTACCCAGGGATTGTGGTCTCCTCAGGAATCTCTGCTCCACATCAATCTGTTGGAGCTCAGAGCAGTTTTTCTAGCATTTCAAGCTTTTTCCAAATCTGTTCAGAACAAAGTTATTCAGGTCAGAACAGACAACACCACCACAATGTGGTACATCAACAAGCAGGGGGGCACTCGGTCTACGGCCTTGTGCACCGAAGCAATGAAGTTGTGGTCTCTGGCTTACTCACTGAACACCTCCCTTATGGCAGTTCACCTCCCAGGCAAAGACAATGTCCTGGCAGATGCTCTCAGCAGGATTTCCCAGGCCATCACGAATGGTCACTGGATCCTCTGTCTTGGAGGTAGTATTTGCCAGATGGGGCACCCCGCAGATAGATCTTTTTGCAGCCCCAGACAATCACCAACTTCCCCTTTTTTGCTGCAGGCCCCCAGTGTTGGGCTCAGTCCCTCTGGATGCCTTCCTTCTCAGTTGGGAAGGGAAGTTTCTCTATGCCTTCCCCCCTTCCCTCTCCTGTTCAAAGTGCTAGTCAAAATCAGATCTCAGCACTGCAAGATGATCCTGATTGCTCCAGATTGGGCCAGACAGCCTTGGTACCCACTCCTACTGTCCTTAGCAGTCCACCTTCCCCTATCTCTTCACAGGAATCACAACCTGTTAACCTGCGCTCAGGGAAGAGTTTAGTACCCGAACCTCAAATCTCTCAATCTCAAGGCCTGGCTCTTGAAGAGTTAGAGTTTGCTGACCTACACCTCTCCCAAGGTGTTATGAATATTCTTAAGGCTTCTAGGAAGCCTTCCACCAGGGCTACTTATAATTCCAAATGGAAGAGATTTTCCATATGGTGCTCTGGAAAGCATATTTCCCCAGAATCTGCTGATTTACCCACAGTCCTGGATTATATGGTCCACTTAAATAACTTGGGCTGAGACCAGCTACCCTAAAAGTGCACCTGGCAGCCGTCTCTGCTTTCTTATCAGCAGGTAAGCCCTCTTCTCTTTCAGCTCATCCTGTATTCTCCAAGCTTTCAAGGGGTTGCTTCACACCAACCCCCATTCAGGGACCCTGCCCTGCCTGGGATCTTAATATTTGCATTGCCCAGCTTATGCAACCCCTTTGAGTCTTTGTCTTCAGCAGAGCTTAAGTACTTGACTTGGAAAACTGTGTTCTTGGTAGCCATCACTTCTGCCAGACGATAAGTGAATTACAAGCCTTGTCAGTGGAGCCTGATTTTATCTCCTTTCATAGAGATAAGGTGGTCCTCAGGACTAACAGGAAGTTCTTGCCTAAGGTGGTTTCAGATTTCCACCTTAATCAATCTGTGTCTCTCCTGTGTACTTCACTGACCATTCCTCCTCTGGCGAGAGAAGACTGCACAGTTTAGATGTCAAAAGGGCCCTTAGTTACTACATAGAGCGTACCAAGGGTCACAGGTTTGACTCCTCCAGCTGTTCCTCACTTATGGTGAGGTTAGTAAAGGAAACCTGCCACTAAAGATCCATTGCCAGGTGGATTGTCTCTTGTATCCAATTTGCTTGAAAAACTGGGTAAGGTTCCTCCCTCAGGCCTGAGGGCTCACTCTACCAGAGGTACAGCTGCTTCTCTGGCTGCTGCCAGGGACATCCCTATCCTAGAGATATGTCAAGCAGCTACCTGGAAAACAGTTCACACTTTTACCAAGCATTACTCCCTGGACATCCAGGATAGGAGTGATGCTCGGTTTGGCACAACTGTGCTTCAGAGCCTATTTCCTAAATAGGTTCTGTCCCTCCTCCATGGAGGTACTGCTGTGTAGTCTGCATATGTCATAATATAGCAAGACTTCATGTTGTTTGAAGAAAAAATTACTCACCTTAGTAATGTTGTTTCTTCTAATGGAGTCTTGCTATATTATGACCCCCCCCCTCCTGCCCCTCTCAGAACCTTTGTTTTGGGATGTGGGTGGGCAGTGCAGTATTGGCACTTAGTAGATGCCCACCTTGTTGTTTCAACCATCCTTTTTGGGGGTGAATTGGTGTTGTATTTTTCATTTTTTGGTCTCCTGACTTGAGTCTTTGTTTTGGGACCAAAAAATGTGTTATTATGTTTAGTAGCCAGTTGGCTAGTGTAGGTTTACAGCTTCCACACAGGACCTGAGTGAGTTTAGCTCATAAAGATCTGACGGTTTGAGTTTGAAGAACAACGGACAGAGTTTCAACCAAGCTCGAGCTCAAAGTTCCATGCCTGGCATGGAAAGTTAACTCTTTCACCTCCCAAGCAGTTCGAAGGTTGGGACTCACTGCATAGGTCATAATATAGCAAGACTCCATTAGAAGAAACAACATTACTAAGGTGAGTAATTTTTTCTTCCAGCTGATAGACAATGCGGAATTGGATGAAATATTCCGCAGTCTAGAAAATGCAAACCGAAAGTGGTAACAGCCACTGAATCAACATACCTGTACTAAATCCAAGTTTAGCACCTGCCCCTCAGCTTCTGGCATCCGAAACTGTGATCATCCATTCATACGTGCAGCAAAAAAAAATGAAAAAAAGTCCCCCAAGTACATTTCCACAATGGAAACATGTCCTGTACAATCCCACTGTCTCTACATTTGTGAATCCTCACTAGTGGACACACACAAAAAAAAACAGCTAGGGTGTACTCCACGTTGCTCTTCTAACAGAGCTGTCTCTCTTTCTCTCTCCACACTGCAACAGCGACCTGTGTCATACACCTCTGTTCTGTCAGATCCGCAGCACTGGCAACCAAGGAAAACCCTAACAACCCAGGACTATTTTTTTTTGTGGCGGAGTAACAAATACAATAAAAATAAAATAAAACACATGTTTTATTTTATTGTTTTTGTATCTCCAAAAAACAGCACCATGGTATAATCACAATAAACCACTTGGGGGTGTGGGTTATGAAGGGACTTGCCACGGCTGGCAAGGATTTGACCATGAGGCCGCACCACACCAGCTGTGGTAAATCCCCCCATAACCCACACCCCCCTTGTGGTTTATTGCTTAAATAAATAACAGCAATATAAAACAGAACGGCATAAAATACGAAATCAGACATACATGATGAACAGTCTGATGCATGTCTACCTATATTTCTTCTGCATAAGATGTTGCTTCTGTTTACATTTTAAAGAGGCAATGGATGGCTTTAGAGAATAGGTTTCTACCTTCGTAATGAGATTCTCCAACCACTGCTAAGAGAAAGACTCAAGTTACATCTTTGAGAAAATTTGCTCCTAAATGTTAGAGGTTTTACTTTTGAGAAGGTTGTAGCAAACGTAACTCTGTGTTCAATACCCAACCCCAGTCCCATGGAATCAGTAAGATTCTCTGGATCTGTCTGTGAGTCAGTGAACTTGATGACACCTTGAGCAGGAGATCATACAGATAAGAGTACACTTGATGGCCCTCCCTACAGCAGTGGTCTACAATAACCACTATGACTTTAGCAAAAGCTCTTCTGACAGAGCTTAGCTCAAAGGGGAGCACCTGGTAATAAATATGCTGGTCCTGAATTGCAAATCTCAAACATCTCTGAGAGTAGTGGATCTGAATATGCAGCTATGCATTATATAGGTCACAGGAGGCCAAAAAGCCTCTTGGCTGGACAGTGCTCAAACCTGAGTTGAACTGAGATATTCAATTTTAAATATGACTAGTCTGACAAAAGGAATTTAGGTTCTTGAGGTCTAAGGTTGAGGCAATAGCCTCCCAATGTATTGAAGTCTGTGAAGCAAATCAGGAGAAGCCCTTTCTCTTTCTTGAGGTGATACTGGCACTATCACTTCTATACCAAACAGATAAGGCAGGGTCTGGTTCATGGCTTTGTGTTTCCTGGTATTTTTAATACTGGAGATTGGAAAAACAGTTACCCGAAGGCGGTGTTAAGAATTATACCACATAACCTTGCAAACTAATCACTAATAACCAAGGATATGGTTTGATCTGGCACCTTCTTTTGTGAAAAAATCTCTGGAGGTGACCCCCCTTCCCCAGGAGTTGTGGACAGTGAAAGGCCTGCAGACCTTTGTGTGGAGTAACTGCCTCTGTGGTTTGAACCTCTCAATGTAGCTAGAAAAGAGCCATCTGCTTTGCTCTGATTTAAGCCACTGAAGGTGCTTCTGTTAAGCTAGAATCTGTATTCACAAAAGGAACACAGTATTCTACTAAAGGAGCAGTGTTTGCTAAGCCCTCACTCCTAAAGTTTTTGTTTGAAGGTTACAGTCCATTGTAACATAGCAAAAAACAACAGACTCGGATAAGTAACAGTGATTGGACAAACTGCAACAGCTGACCATAGAGCAACCATGGATTAATTCCCAAGTAATCCACGGTTGCCCTCGAGAACGCACCTGTTCCTTCTGAGAGTGCACTCACAATCTACAGAGACAGTACAGTGAGAGCCGCATAGGGAGAGAGAAACATACGAAAGTTCACATAACTGCTCTCTGTGTTGTTTTGTTGTTTCCCCACTGCTCGTTTTGTGCAGTCTGGTCCCAACAAAGAGACACAGAAGAAGTCATCCTTTACACCCGCCTGCCCTGTGGACCTCCGGGGACCCCACTGTACATACACCCCCCCAACCTTTCCCACATTGCCATCCTTGCTCTGATCCTTCCCACCACCCGCCCCAGGGACCTCCGGGAAGCGAGCGGACACCCCGCCAGCAGCTGTCCATAACTTTGTTGTTTAATATTGTTATGGAGGCAATATAGCACAGTGGGTTAAGGCTCTGAGCTGCAGATCTGGAGAGCTGGGTTTGAATACCACAGCTGCCTAGGTGCATATTGTGTGATCCTAAGCAAGTCACTTAACTTTCTTGTGCTCCCAGGTCACATCTGGAAACAAGCTTCAGCTTAGTGTGCTACTCCCTTGTTAAGCAATGTTCCCTTTCCCCTTTCCCTGATATGACAGCACAGCCAGGGGACAGGGCGATTGTTGGTGCTCACCGAAACAGAGCAACCAAGAGATACATGCAGCAACGGGGTCCTGCAGCACACAGAGGAAGCGGAGTTAGTGGCGCCAGATCTGTAGCAAGAGAGAGAGGGAGTCATCAATAAGGACACAGAGGGGGAGCGAAGTCAGCTGAACCGAGACCACATCTGTATTGTGAGAGAAAGGGAATCAGCAGTAAGGACACAGAGGGGGAGTGGAGTCAGCAGGACTGGGACATGCATCTGTAGTGTGAGAGAGAGGGAATCAGCAGTAAGGACACAGAGGGGGTGTGGAGTCAGCGGGACAACATGTGTAGCGAGACAGAGAGAGTGAGCAGTAAGTACATCGCTCCTGTATGTTCAGTGCTATGATCTTTTTATTTTTATTTTTTATTTATTTAGCTTTCAGAAACACCTTTGAGCCAGAGGCTCATTTACAAAGGTTCCACGTCATAAAACAAAATGTAGAACATAAGAGATAGTACATTTAACAACTAGTACAAAAATAATTATTCTAATTATACAGAGTATCTACAGGTCTAGTACATTCAATATTCAGGAGTTACATTTTCCTTGAGACAAAAAAAAGGGAGAGGAAGGGAGAAATTATGACAGTTGGAGGACACAGCGAGGTAAGGAAGAGTAAGAATAGTACCAGGGGACCTAGACAAGGTTAGGAACCAGCAACTTGATGGGAGATGCAGTTGCATCTGACTAGAGCAGGGCAAAAAGTGTAAAAGTTGGAGAAAGGAGAACATGGTATTTGGCAGAGAATGGTAGAAGTAAAGCAAGAGGGAGGTGACAGTACAAGGGTAGGGGTGGAGAGAGAGAGAAAAAGGCGAGAGGTAGTCAGGGTGAGGCACGGTGGGACATATTCCGAAACTAGAGGAGGGACAACGGAGGGGAGGGATGGGCAGGGGGAGGAAGGAGCATAGGAGAGGTGTGCAGGGGAGGGGAAATAGAGGGGGTATACTGTACCAGCAGGTGGCAGTGTCATAGGGGAGGGTGGAAGGGAGTGAGACTGGTGGAAAGAGAGGGAGGGTAGGGCAGTTAGTTAAAGTGGGTGGACAAGAGAGAGAGTGAGAGGTGGAGGGGCAGAAGGAAAAGTGATTGTAAGGCAAAACAGGTTTACCTATGCTCATCAAAATGAATGTTTGCATCGTGATCGGCTTCGTTGAAAGATCCGATTCATAGACCCGGACTGCTGCATTCTGGGTGAACTACACAGCTGTGCATATCTACAGCACTGAAACACTATGAACATTTTCAATATTAAACAACGGTGTCTAATACCTAACAGACTCTAACAGAAATAAGTTAGCAGTAAAGATGTTATTTCTGCTAGGGTCTGTTAAGTATTTGACAGTGTTGTTTAATATTAAAAATGTTCATAGTGTTTCAATACTGTAGATATGCAAATATGCGTGGTTCACCCAGAATGCAGCAGTCCTTATCTATGAATCGGATCTTTCAACGAAGCCGATCATGCTGTAAACATGCATTTATATGACCACAGGTACAAGTGTTTTGCCTTACAATATTCAATTATGTATGCCAGAATGTGAAAAGTTCCTTAATTTCTGAAGTCACGACATTAATGCATGTAGAGTGTGCAGCGTACACGCGCACACCTATTGATGTATCACTTCTGAAACAACAGCATAAAATGTTGTATAAATGAATTATCTGAGTTTGTCTTCCTTGTAATACCTACGACAGTTGAAGTCACACACTGACATGCATTACTTACCTTGCACCTGCCATGTTACAAGCACATTAAGCCACTCCAGAGCATGGTTCTACTGTGGAATTAATCCATGCCTGGGTGGTTGGACCCCCCCACCCCAGCATAGATTAATTCCACAGTAGAACCATGCTCTGTCATGGCTTAATGCTTACTTAGTTCCTGTCAGCAAAGCCTTCTTATCCTTTCTGTCCTTTATGGTCTTTAGAATTTCACCTAACTTAAGACCATACAATGCATCACCTGAAAACAAAAGTCCTGGGAGGTGACTCGTATTGGTTTGATCCAGTAATCAGTACTTCAGCCATATGACCCCTGTGGCTACAAATGTGGTTCTGAGAAATCTGATCTGTTGACCAGTACCTCATCCATATAGCCCTCATGGCTGCAACTGAGGCATCTGAACTTCTTGCAAACAGCTGCATCAAGTCTGCTAGGGCATCCCCTAGAAGGAAGCAGCCATTTTGACTAGTTAGACTTGATTCTGTACTGGGTAACTCCAGTAAGATGCCTGCGAAGGTGAAAGTCCATTCACATAGGGTTCATGCTACCCAGCCAAGGCTGACAGTACTGTACTTTTAAAGTGGAACCCGAAGCAGTGTAGGCATGCCTATAAGCTGTGTCCAGTTGTTTGCTGTTAACACTTCTTTAAAAGCCCCCCATAGGAATCACTGTTTGTTTGAACACTGCTAAAACTGCTGGGTCCATAACTGGAGGATCCCCATTTTTATGAGCATATCTTGAAAAGGACAGCAATTGCTGTATCTTTTTGGGAATTGCTTTTTCATATCTAATTTCTGTTTTCTCGGATGATTTGTGCAGTGTTCAAACTTGGGAAAGCAATGTTGAGAATTTCCTGATGAGGTCAATTTCGGGTTCACAAGCAGTGTAGCAGTAGACTGGGACTCTGATAGCTGCACAACCCTACAAGTCTCTTTGACTCAAAAAGTATTTACTGGCAGTCAAATAAAGATTGTATTATGGACTGCTGTGGTTCCTGTTACCATTCTTCTTCTTCTTCTGCTATTTATAACCTGGGAGTTCATCAAGATTATGGGGTTCAGTAGGATTATCTTTGTCTTGAGAGCCTGCCTGATTGGCTGAGGAGGGTCTCCTAGCTCAGATATACTAAGGGTCTGCTGTAAGTGAGGAAAAGCAACCGACTCCCCCAAGTTCACTGAATGATACTACTGTATATCTGCATGTGTCTGAGCTGACCCCTGGAGGCAGGGGTCACTTGACTTGATCTGGGTGTGTCAGCTGGATGATTCCTCTGAGTCCCAGACCCCTCTGGAGTATTTCATTGAGATTGCTTAGCATGGATGTAAGCAGATTTAATTGTCAATAAAAAAACAAACAAATGTACTGTACCTTCCTTGGGACATCAGCTTGCTATGTACTGGGAGCCAAAAAAATTCCATTGGTCTTCCTAATACACAACAAGCAGAACATAACACATGGAGATTGTCCGACACTTTTGTGTCACTATGCATTTCCTATTGAAAGAAAAGGGCCTGTGGCAAGTCTTGGTGTCTATTAACTGCCAAAATGGAGACTATGTTTTAAATTATTCTAGCTAGCTTGTGTCTAGGCACTGCACCAGTAATGCAACACACATTTTGCACAGTTTGGGCCTTGCATCAAAATGTTTTTGTACCTGTGTCACTTTTTCACAGTTATAGCAGTCTGCTTACGCATGGTCAGTAGATATTATAATAATAATAATAAACTTTATTTCTTAGTGCATTTCTCGGAATGATTCAAACCGCTTTACATAATACGTTAAAAGTATACTGTGAATACATTAAAATACATCCACTGCATCCACAAATAAAATAATGTCAATCTATATCTGGGAAGGCCTACCTGAGTAAAAAGGCTTTAAGCTCACGCTTAAATTGGTCAACGGTTGGGGCTTCTCAAACATGACGAAGTAGAGAGTTCCACAGGGTCAGAGCTGCAAAAACAAATGTATGCACTCCAGATGTTTTTAGAAAGACCCTGGGAACCTCCAACAATCCCTCGTCAGAGGAGCAGAGGGAGAAGACAGAGCAGTAGGGATGCAGGAGGTCTTTCATGTAGCTAGGCCCCCACCCATGTAGGGCCTTATAGGTCAGCAAACTGACCTTTAAGGAGATCCATCATCTAACCAGCAGCCAGTGCAGATGGCAAAGCACAGGTGTAATATGACAAGATCTAGATAGGCCCATCTCCAACCTGGCCACCGCAGTCTGCAGTAGCTGCAGGTGGCGAAGATCTGCCTCCAGTAGCCCTAGGTAAAGGGCGTTGCAGTAGTTAATGCAAGAGGCCATGAAGGCATGGACCAGTGCTGGTAGATCACCGGGGGAATCAGATATTTAATCCGGGCGATGTTTCTCAGATGTTAAAACGAGGTTTGGACTACGGCCGACACCTGTGACTTAAGTGTCAGGTCGCTATCTAAAACAACACTCAAGTTTCACACCCTAACTGAGGTGAGTAGCTGGGAGTCCCCAAACCAAAGCCCAGAGACCACACCGGCTTGCCCCTCATCCTCCTTTGACAGGTTCCAGCACCAGTACTTCGGTTTTGTGTGGGTTCAACTTCAGACAATTGGCCTTCATCCAGTTTTTGATCTCAGCAAGACAGTTGTTGAATACCGAGACCATATCCTGCTACTCGGGCGCGAAAGACAGGTACAGCTGAGTATCATCTGCATAACAGTGAAAACTCAGCCAATACTGTCTTACAGTGTCCCCCAGCGGTAGCATATACACCGCGAATAGCATGGGAGGCAGAGTGGAGCCCTGCGGAACCCCACATGGGAGGGGCAGAGAGGCTGAGGAAAAAATTGCCGATACCACCCTTTGTGACCTACTAGTGAGGAAAGATTTAAACCACTTGTGGACTGTACCTGCCAGTCAGCAATACACCTGCAGGCACTCCCAACAGCACCGTATGGTTCACAGTGTCAAATGCTGCTGAGAGATCAAGGAGAATCAAGATGGTACATCTTCCTCGATCCCTCGCTGCCAGGAGATTTTCAGTGCCCGAACCAAGGCAGTCTTGGTACTGTGTCTTTTCCTGAAACTCAACTGGAGAGGGTCGTAGATGCTGTGAGCTGTTAAATGGGTCTCCAGTTGCATGGCCACCACCCTCTCAATAACCTTGCCCAAAAAGGGCAGGTTAGAGACAGATCTGTAGTTCACCAGGCAATCTGGATCTAGTGAAGATTTTTTAAGGAGATACTACATGAGTTTTTACATGTTCAGAATGTTTTTGGGGTGGAACATGCTGCACCTGTGAGTTTGCAGAACAGTCATTGGATTTAGTGTGATTGTGTCATTTTTGCAGTTGAAAATGCCACAAGTGAAAGTGTGTGGAAGACAAATTACAGAACTGTGGGTATTTGACTCAAATGCATGATTTTCACAGTGGAAAATGCTACAACTGTGTTTGTGTCCAAAGAATTATGCACTTGTTTGTCTCAGTAATAAAGGTGCAAAGATGGATGAATGGCAAAAAAAAATAGCATTTTCTTACTAAAACTATCTCCATGACTTAGTTGGAATACCCATTAATGCTCTCAAGTCTAAGTGAGTTTAAAAAGAAAAAAATGCCTGCCCTGAGGGGTGATCGAGTTCACAGTGCTGAGGAAGGCAGAGTACTCTGAGAAAGGAAAATACCCCAAACTTACTTCCAACACCAGCCTAGAAGCTATATGCTGTCAGGCTCAAGATCGGAGTTACTGTACCAGCATTGCAGCCATGTTGGGGTAGTACAGGCTGCAGCCTGTGATAATGCTGGCATTCCTTTGGCTTCACACCCCACGGATAAGGACTACAGGAAGATAGATGCCATGGCCAAGAAGCAGTATTTGGCATCTTCCTTGGGACTCAGACAGGCTAATTACATGGCCTATGCTGCCAGGTTCCAAAAGTCCAGGTGGGAGTCTGTTTTGGAACTGGCTAAGCAGTCCTACCCCCAGCTGGCCAAGGAGCTGGAGGAGGAGGTGGCTGCTGATGGGACTGAGGCATCTAAAATCCAATTTCATGCTGCTGTTGATTTCAATGATGTGTCATTTAGAGTCATGGCTACATCTGTGGCTCTGTGGAGAATGGCTTGGCTCAGATGTACTAGCCTATCACAGGATACCCAGGCTAAGGCCATGTATTTTCCTGTTGTGGGTAATTCTCTGTTTGGGGAGCAGACAGAGAATTACATGAAAAAGATGGACAAATACAGGATCACCTATAGGAGTGCTCAAGCCAAAGAAAGACAAACCACTCCTCAAAGGCAGCATCTAGGGGCAGGGGCAGGCCTTTTCAGAGGCCTTTCTTCCAGGCTCAAGCCTCCTTTCCTTTTTCCCAGAGGGGGTTCTTTAGCGGGAGAGGTAGAAGGGGGATGAGCAGAGCTGCATCCTCCTCTCAGCCCAGGGCCCCTGCCAAGCAGACACCCTGATGTGTCTACCCGGGTCGACTCCCCCATCCCTGTAGGAGGCAGGCTGGTTTGCTACTCCCAGAACTGGAAGTCTGTTACCTCAGACAAGTGGATCCTGGAGGTAGTAAACCAGGGACTGGCTCTCAGCTTCAAAGAGTTCCTGAAATTGAGAGCCAGATCTTTCCCTCCTGCAAACATCTCCGAAACCCTTGCCCTAGAGGCAGAGATTTCATCTCTCCTGGCCTTAAAAGCTGTAGAGAGAGTTCCTGCAGCCCACAGGGACAAAGGTCTGTACTCCAGATACTTCCTTACCCCGAAAAAATCAGCGGAGTGGCGGCCCATCCTAGACTTAAGATACCTGAACAAACATCTTTCGAAACCAAAGTTCAAGATGGTGACTCTGGGATAATTCTTCCCTCTCTAAGGCTAGGGGATTGGCTAGCTCCCACAGAAAGTACCTCAGGTTCGAACTGCCTTCAGGCCATTAACAATTCACAGCAATGCCTTTTGGCCTGTCATCAGCTCCAAGGGTGTTCACAGACCAAGTCAAGTCAGATCTAAAAGTGACCCAGCAGGTGCTCACTTCTCTAGGTTTCCTTCTCAAGCTTTCCATGTCAGTTCTCTAGCCAGTGCAACTTTTGACCTTCATAGGGGTAGAACTGGACACTGTCAAAGCAAGAGCATTTCTCCCCTTGGCAAGAGTAAGAGCCATTATAGAGCTGGCCTCTTCTTTTCACCTTCTGGTGTCTCGACCAGCAAGGCATTTCCTTCAGCTTCTGGGGCACCTGGCAGCTTCCACTGCAGTTGTCCCAGGGGCCAGATTTCAGATGAGAGACATTCAGTTTCATCTGTGGGCTTTTTGGTCCCAGAAAAAAGATACTCTGACCAAGCTGATTCCAGTAACTCGGACTCTGATCCAGGCCCTTCAATGGTGGCAAGATCGGGACAGTCTCAGCCAAGGGGTCCCATTCATTTCACAGTCCCATTCTGTGGTCCTAACCACAGATGCTTCTCTCCTGGGTTGGGGGGTCCATTTAGAGGCTCTCACAGCTCAGGGAGTGTGGTCCCCTCAGGTTAATCTTCTCCACATCAGTCTTCTGGAGCTCAGGGCAGTGTACCTGGCTCTGCAGGCTTTCTCTCAATCAGTAAGGAACAAGGTAGTTCAGGTCAGGACAGACACCACCACCACCACCATGTGGTACATCAACAAGCAGGGAGGCACTCGGTCCATGGCCTTGTGCATGGAAGCTATGAAAATATGGACACTAGCTTACTTCCTTCAGGTCTCTCTGGTAGAAGTTCATCTCCCAGGCAAGGACAATATGTTAGCAGATGCATTGAACAGGATTTCCCAGGGCCATCACGAATGGTCCTTGGATCCCCTAGTGTTGAAAGTGATCTTTTCAAGATGGGGCACCCCAGAGATAGATCTCTTTGCAGCCCTAGACAATCACCAACTCCCTTTGTTTTGTTGCAGACCCCTAGTCTTGGGCTCAGTCCCTCTGGATGCTCTGATACTGAACTGGGAAGGGAAATTTCTGTATGCCTTTCCTCTGATTTTCAAGGTCCTGGTGAAGATAAGGTCATAATCTTGCAAAGTGATCCTGATTGCTCCAGACTGGGCCAGGCAGCCTTGGTACTATCTCCTCATGTCCTTAGCAGTGCACCTTCCCCTGTCTCTTCTCAGGAATCATGATCTGCTAACCTCCTCTCAGGGGAGGATTTGGTATCCCAACCTTCGGTCTCTCAACCTCAAGGCATGACTCTTGCAGAGTTAGAGTATGCAGGTTTGCATCTGTCTCATGAGGTCCTGGACATTCTTAAAGCCTCTCGAAAACCTGCCACCAGAAAGACTTATAATTCTAAGTGGAAGAGATTTAGTATTTGGTGTACCAAGAAGCATATATCCCCAGATACTGCTGAATTGTCTACAGTTCTGGACTATATGGTTCATCTCAATGGCCTAGGCCTCAGACCAGCTACCCTCAAAGTACATTTGTCAGCGGTTTCTGCTTTTTTGTCAGTAGGTAAACCCTCTTCAATGGCATCCCATCCTATTTTCTGTAAATTTTTCAAGAGTTTGCTTCATACCAGTCCCCCCTTCAGGGATTCTCCCCCTGCTTGGGATCTAAACGTTTGCTTGAGCCTTTTTCTTCAGCAGATCTCAAGTACTTGACTTGGAAGACTGTGTCTGGTGGCTGTTGCCTCTGCCAGACGTATCAGTGAGTTGCAAGCTCTGTCAGTGGAGCCTGATTTTATCTCTTTCCATAGAGATAAGGTGGTCCTGAGAACCAATAGGAGGTTCTTACCTAAAGCGGTTTCAAATTTTCATTTGAACCAGTCCCTGTCTCTCCCTGTATTCTTCACTGATCACTCTTCTTCTGGTGAAAGAAGATTACACAGTTTGGATGTTAAGAGGGCACTTAGCTACTACATAGATCATACTAAGGCCCACAGGTTTGACCCCCTTTAGTTGTTCCTCACTCATGGAGAAGTGGGGAAGGACAAACCTGCCACTAAGAGAACTATTGCCAGGTGGATTGTCTCTTGTATACAGTTCTGCTATGAAAAGCTAGGCAATATTCCACCCTCAGGCCTGAGGGCTCATTCGACTAGAGGTACAGCTGCTTCCCTGGCTGCTGCCAGGGATATTCCATTGTTAGAGATATGCAAAGCAGCCACCTGGAAAACTGTTCATACATTCACCAAGCATTATTCCCTGGATATCCAGGTTAGGAGTGATGCTAGGTTTGGTGCAGCTGTGCTGCAGAGCCTATTCCCAAAATAGGTTTGAATCCCTCCTCCAGAGAGGCACTGCTTGGTAGTCTGCAATTGTCAGAATACAGCAAGACTTCATGTTGTTTGAAGAAAAAGTTCCTCACCTTAGTAATTGTGTTTTTTCCAGTGGAGACTTGCTGTATTCTGACCTCCCTCCCTGCCTCCCCTCTCAGAACCTGGCTTTTGGGAAGTGGGTTGGCAGGTACAGTGCTGCGCCCCAGGGGTGCATTGCTTTCTGCCTCTTGGTTTAATTGTTGTTTAGTCTATTTAGTTCACTATCTGGCTTTTGTTTTGAGTTTCTCAACTTGAGTCTTATGGGATCCAAAAAAATGTGGTTGCCTTTTGGCTATGAGTTTTATAATTTCCTCTTTAAGGTGTAGCTAGTTAGTAGTGCTCGTAAGAATCTGATGGTTACACTTCAAGTGCAGCAGACAGTGGTTTGAACCGAGCTCGAGCCCAACATTCTATGCTCTCAGCATAAAGTTAACTCTTTCATCTCCGGGTCAGTTCAAGTGCTGGGGCTAACTGCAATTGTCAGAATACAGCAAGACTCCATTAGAAGAAACACAATTACTAAGGTGAGTAATTTTTTCTTTCCATCCATTTCCTACTTCCGGATTACCCTTCCCAGAGCTGAACACTCCGGGCTTCCCCAATTACCACAATTTCAGCTACAGGATCCTACTCCCACTAGACATATTATGTGTTCTCAACTACACAAAGCAATTTCAGTGGAGTTTATTCTAGACTACAAGAAATCTTTCTCCTCCTGCACCAGACAGAAGCATGGCAGTTCATCCCTGGACAGAGGAGAGGCATCTATATTCCCAACATATCAGATCCATGCTGTGAAGGCACCATTTGTGACCAAAACAGCCCTCCCACAGTGTCTAAAGTACATCTTTTTAAAACTCACAGGCATTTCCCTGAGCTCATAGGGAAAATCCTGATCTTCTCCAACACTGCGCAACTTTACTTTCCAGGTTTCTCACTGAAGGGGAAACGAATCCCCAAAGTTACTCACGGTTGATTTACTGAGCTCCACGCAAGAGTCTTTGCCCTCCTCAAGGGCACAGTACCACAGAGGGCCATTGTAACTGCTCGAAGCTGCTCTCTTTTGGCCGACCTTGGGGCTAGCAGGGCCGGATGAGAGGAGTGATCTCCTCTGAGCCAGCCCCACACTCCTCCTCTACCCTCAGGTAGAAGGCAACTGACCAAAGCAGCAAGATTCCAAAGTGGGTTATGCTGCTGCAAGAGTTCCAGCCACTGGGAACCTCTGCCAAGGTGATCAACAGGAGCTGCCATGGGAGTTCAAAAGGCTAAACCTGAGCTGTTCAGTACTTTTATTTAACAAACCCACTAAAATAACTGGGTCCTAGTAACCCAGGGGAACCCGGGGGTTACTGTACATAGGGAAGCAAAGATGATGGTCAGGGAAGCAAAGGCAGACATGGAGCTGCATATTGTGGTGGGATTCAGGGATTGAGGAAACACAATTCTTAAGATAAATTAAGGAAAAAAGGAAGAAGGGAGGGGGTATTGTTAGGTGACAGGGGGAGGATACTAGAGCAGCCGTCCTTTTTTCAAGGTTATCTCTTTCATAAGGTCACACCTTTGGAACTTATACTGTGTCAGCACTAGGACCACATGGAAACTTTTACTAGCTGTCAGCCAGGGGCCGCCCACGATGACATCATGCATTCACACATCCATATAAGGCATGGGCGGCCCCCTCTCTGCTCAGTTCTTTTCCTGCCATCGATTAAGCTCATTGGATCTACAGCGGAAATGAAGACGTTTGCTAAGTCATTTTCTTTCAATTTCACTAAATCACTAATTTTAGAGATTCTAAGCTCACTGCATGCTGCTGAAAATGACATCTAAGCTCTTTCACTACTGTGATTACAGCGAGAAGATCTATAAGGATGACACGCATGAGGTGTGTGTCTGTTGCCTAGGCCTCTCTCACAACGTTAAGGCCTGTGAGATCTGCTGGGAGTTTAACTCAGCCTCCAGATGACACAGACAGGGGGCTCTTGAGACCTTTCTCCTCAAAAAAAACAGTAGCCGCTATGGAGAAGCAGCTGCAGGAAATAACCACATTACTCGCCCTTTTGGCTGAAACCCAGTCGTCGAAGACCAAAGAGAAGATGTCCCTAGGGAGCCACAAGCATAAGAAACACCGAAAACTCAAGGATAAAGACTCCACATTGAGATCCAGCTTGTCACAGCAGTCAGTGAACATGTCTCCCACCTCATCGCCATTCGCCTCAGTGGCAGTGACTCCTGTCCCCCTGACCATCACTCAGACACTTAGGCTGGGGAGTGACTTAGGCACTGCCGGGCTTATTATGGCTGGTAGGTCACTGTCATCACTGGACCTTCACCCACCATTGACATGCACAGCCGTGACCCCTTGTACAGGAATCAACACTTTGGTTTCTGCCCCACCAGCCATCAACCAGACACAAAGATCGGGACGGGGCATTGGCACTGTTGTGCCCATCAAAGATGCTATATCACCATCGTCAATGGGGTTTCACCCACCATCAATGCAGTCTCTTACTACATCTCATATAGATGTTGTAGGCACCTCCCAGACCACTGACCAGACATCAAGGTTGGGGCCAAGCTTAGACACTACTGGGCCCTCCACGGACAGTACGTTGCTGTTGATGCTGGGTTTCCACTAACTGTAGTCTGTCGAAACTACCCATTACAACTCCCAATACAGGAGGCGTCGATGCCCAGGCACTTTTTTGTTCCTTCTCTGATATGATCATACATATCATGCAAGGCCTGCTCCATCGACAAGACTCCCTGATATTGCTAGCCTGTTGATTCTACAATAGTCTCCAGTGCCTACTAAATCATTTTCTCTGCCAGTCTTCGACAGTGACGATGACAAACTAACCCATAATCCTGTCCTTAGAATGGAGACAAATGGGAAAGAAGAGGAGGAGTATGTGGAGGACAGCCAGTTCACACATGGCACCAGCTCCACTCTATCCTCATGCAATGAGAATTCGGTGGCCTATACACCCAGATCGCCACCAGAGGATCCCTCATTACTCCCTATGATGCAGGACATGCAGACCACCATGGGCTTTAGCCTGGAGGAGCAGGACTCCACTAAGATGTCTGTTGTGGACTTTTTAAAATTACCGGAGACTCCATCTGCAGTTATCCCTCCACTATGCACAGTTTTGGAGGACGCCACTTATGCCACTTTGTACCATGCCTAACATGGTACCAGCAGTGACAAGGAAGGTGGACAAGATATACCCTGTCCCATCTAACAAACCCTGATATGCCCACCAGCCTGAAGTTGACTCAGCAGTACTTACAGTTGCCCAGCATAGGTCCAGGGCACCTAACCATCTGGGTTCCCTCCCTTCTAATAAGGAATCCAAAAGACTGGATACTTTGGGAGAATGCACCTATTACCAGTTACCAGGTTGATATGGTAAAGTATCAAAATACACTATGGAGGAAGGCACAGACTGCGGCAAGGGTGCTGCCTGAGGGAACCTCTAAACAAGACTTATTACAGTCTCTTGAGGCGGGGTATAGGGGGAAAACACTTACTCTGCTCGGCCTATGGTACCTTGGATGCCTGTGCCAGGGCTGTGGTCTCTGGAATTTTCCTGAGACAATATTCATGGCTCAGAGTCGCAAGCTTCACCAGACATATGCAGCAAATAGTGCTGAATACACTTTTCAGAGGTGAGAAAATGTTTGGTCATCATATGGAGGATGCCTTAAAAAGTCTTCAGTCTTCAGGAGTGAAATTGAAGTCGTACACATCCCTGTCACATCACACTAGAAGAGTTAGAGACAAGGTACAGTCTTGCTTATCTGCAGCTAAACAAGCAGGCAAAGCATCTCAACATCAACTGAAGAACAAGGAGGTGAGCGTCTTACCAGTCCTGAGTGCCCATGCAGTAGCACCCAAAACACGCAGTGGAGCAGGGGATACAGGCTCCACTTAATCTCTTTCCATCAGCAGGCTTTGGGGCAGTTATAAGGAGTCATAACGCCCTCCAGGTGCACTAGTGGAGAGCGATCACTTTGTGTGACTGGATACTGTTAGTATAGGTCCTGCTCGAGCCATAGACACTTCTCCAGACATTGGTGACCCTTTCTATCCTAGATACAAGGGTGCCCCTGCAACAAGGGCCACAAAGACTTGGAGCAGACGTGTACCAATCATCTTCTTTGTCCCAGTTGTGTGGCTTCAGTCCAGATTTTCCCTCACCCCTTCACTTGATAAAAAATTCCGGGTATCTGGTGAACCTAAGTGTTATTCCCTCCCCTTTAACTACTGAAGCTCGAGCCCAAGATAGCTGCTGAATCTCCCCACTTCCTGTTAGAAGTAGAGGGCTAATAATACTCCTAGCAAGGTCCGTTGTCCTCCCTTATATAGCAGTTCAGACCCCTTATGGGTCATACCTGTGGTTTCTGCGGATAGGGGACCATCCCCATTTTGGTGTTCTGGACCTGTAGCATACAGGCACAGCACAGAGTATTCAACCAGTGCTGGGAAGGGGTAGTACTAGCTTCTGTAGACACAGCCTACACATCTGTCCTTACCGGACAGTTTGGCTTTTACAGACCTCTCCAGGGAATAATGTACAACCCATTCCTTTCTGCTCTGCAGGCTCACACTGATGCCCTAATTGTGAGCTTAAGTTTGTACAGAAGGATGTTATCCCTCTTCTGGCACAAACATTTCCTGTCAGCCTTACCTCCCTTTCCTTCTTCACTAGGAGTATAAATCCTGAGGGTCATGGAAGGGATGACTCAGGTATTTTTTTTCTTTTTCTTTTTTCCATCTTGTGTTTATCCTCCCGGCGGGCTGTAGCTTGTGTTGGCCATCCGACACTGGACTTCCATGGTCGTTCGGGGCCGTCCTCCAGCTACCCGGTGGAACCACTGGAGCCATTGTGGGGGCTTCATCCTTCTCACGACCCCGATATTTCCACTTTTCTCCCTTGTTCCTGGGCCCACAGACAAGGTTGGCATGTGTGTGAGCACACACATGCCTTAGCCCAGGCAAACTCTGCTCCACCCACCCCTAGCCTGGAGCCTGGCTCCGTGCCCTGCCTGCACCACCATCATGCCTCCGTGTGGCAGTCAAGGACAGGAGAACCAACCTCCTCTATCTGGGAGAGGAGAGCTGCCAGTGGCTGCTCAATCCTCACCCGACCCTCCCTCCTCAGCTGACCCATGGTGTCCCGTGCTTGTTCTCGAACATGGGTCACCAGCGTGGCGAGAGGTAAGGCATCCAGTGCCTCAGTCCTCTGTGCCACTGGGCCGAGCCTATGACTCAGGTCTTTTAATCTTAATCTAGTCTAGGGGAATAAGTCACTATGGCCACAACAGTTTTGACATTTGAGCCTGAAGCCTTTGCCTTGGGCCAGAAATTTATATGCTTCTAAGGCTTGGCCCTGGCCCTTTGGTAGCCTGTGACAGGGCTGAATAGGACCCTGTCCCAGTTGTTATGGAGAGTTTGAATGAAGGGATCTGTTCTGTTCTTTCCTTTCCTGTCTCTTGTCTGTCTGGTTGCGCAACAAAATTTTCTCGTGAGACCTAGGATTTGTGCACCCCGACAGTCTTGCAATTCTTTGCATCTCACTGTCTCTTAGTCTTCACTTGCTGTTTCTGTCTTTTCCTCCCTTGCATGTCTGCTGGTATAAAAATATATGCAAATCATTATGTGGAAATGTAACTGATATTGGGATCCCTTTGTTTAGAAATTATGTAGTATTACTGTTGAAATGTATATAATTATAGTTTGAGATTATTGCAGAAAGCTATTGGGAATTCAAGGGGTTAACCTGAGACCAGTTTTAAGCCCTTTTTCAGAAGCTATGGAGAAGGGGCCTCAGTTCTGGGACATTGTGTTCTAGCTGCACCTTCCTGAAATTTACAAGAACATTTTAGAAAAAAACATGATGCTTGTTAAGAAGGGGGGGGGGGTTGCAAGGACTTATAAAAACAAAGCTGCAATTTCTTGCAAGAGACACACAGAGACTGAAGGAAAACTTAGATGGATCTTCTCTGTTTATTCTGCCTTTTAAAATCATTGTTCTGAACAATCTTATTTTTTTTATTTTATTGTTATTCATAATAAAACTCTTGTTACAAATTTTACAACCGCTCCTGGTTTTCCTATGCTTCCTGACCTGTGCCTCAATGACATAGCCTTCACCTAGGGTGGCTAGTACTGTAGTAGCTGTCAGACAACCCTATCACTATACAGACCTGTTAAAATGACTGGGCAGTGGGTGACTTTTTGGATGACTTCCACACTCACTGACCTATTGACCTCATAGGTTCTTGACAAAAGTGGACCTCTTGCATCTCTGTACCCTACGTTTAAGGTATTACTCATGCAAAGCACCTTTGAACTTTGTTGCAGCCTCTCATGTTGCTGGTTGATATAGTCCGCTTCTGCTCATAGGGGGCAACCGATATTTTTTCTGTGACATACCTTAAAGTTACTTCCTTTCATATGATATTCCAGTCCTGGTTATGGACTTGTATTTTGTTTCAAAGATGCTTCAGTAGGCTTCTTCCGAGCTAGCCACAAGTGGCAGTTTTTGCTTCTGATTTAGGAAGGTGCACTTTTTGGTTACTTTTATATCGCTTTGGGGGATTTAGGAGTAGCTGACTTTACTATAGAAGCCTCCTCTGATGCTTTATCTAAAGCAGAATTGCACTGAAGTAGCACCTCTACATTTCATTGTATAAGGTGGGATCAACGTTTACATTAAACTAGGCCATCAACCTTCTAGTGTGGTACAAGGAGCCTGCAATCCAAAGGAAGCATTGCTCCATTCTTTGAATGCAAAAAAAAACAAGTTTCACTCATTGTTTTATTCGTTCATAAGAATCAGGGTGCACCTTTAATTACACAGTGTCTGTGCCTCAGATTAGCATGTTATGTTAACACACTATGATAGGATATACAATAGGGAACTTCCTGAGGATATTAATAACCATTCCACAGGGGGCATGGCTACATCCCTTGTATTTCTTTGAGGTTTTTTTTTTGTTGCTGCCACACTGTAAGCAGCTACTGCTTGGCATACAGTGCTTACTTCCATTACCTCCCATAGGAGGATGGGGTTTACTATTACTATGGCACAGGGCATGCTCCAGGGAACATTGTTCTCTTGCCATTTGCCACACTTTCTCCCATTTGGTACTGCTTGGGACTTGTTTCAAAAGTGCGACTTGATGAAAGAGATATTCTTGAAGAAGATAGAACAGTTACATAAGAATTTACGGTAACAGTAGGTCTTCGAGATAATCTCTTTCATCAGGTCATGCTTTCCTATCCTCCTTTCCCCATATGGGCTCTGACTAACATTGCTCTGCTCTGCTTCATTCAATAGCTGCCTTCCACGGCACTCTATGTCGTCTGGTAGCTAGGGTGCTGGCATGAACTCCCAGTTCCCCGGACACCAGTCCTTGGAGCATAATCTCCTGCAGGGAACTAAGGAGAGAGGGGAGCCTCATATGGATGTGTGGACACATGATGTCATTGTGGGCGGCCCCTGGCTGACTGCTGGTAAAAGCTTCGATGTGGTCCTAGCGCTGAGGCAGTATAAGTTTCATTGGTGTGACCTAATGAAAGAAATTCTCTCGAAGATCTACTGTTATGGTAAGTTCTTACATAACTGTTCTTGCTGTCTTCATAAGGGAAAGTGACTGTCAGGAACATTCCTGAAATGATGCAGCCAGTTTTTACCAGAGACAGGGTCCAGAAGGGGCTTAAAGCCCTAAAGGTAGATAAAGCCCTGTTGCCGGATGGGATGCACAAAGGGTGCTCAAGGAATTGGCCAATCCCCAGTAGGGCTGTTCTGTAGTCAGTTCAGACAGGTGTAGTTCCAAAAGACTGTAGGGTAGTGTACGTAGTCCCGCTACACAAGGGGGGGCATGGAGCAACCAGAGAATTACAGACCTTTCAGCCTTACCTCTTTAGTGGGTAAACTGATGGGATCACTAACCAAAGAGGACCTTGTGGACTACCTAGAGAGCAGTGGTCTACAAGATAATAAACAGCATTGGTTTGTGGCAGGGAGTTCTTGTCAGACCAACCTGATAGTTTTCTGTGACTGGGTAACAAACATAGTAAATAAGGGTCATGCTGTGGATTTACTCTGGTTTCAGCAAGGCTTTCGGTGCCAAACAGAATATTGCTGAAGAAGCTGGAGGACCTGAGCACAGATAGGGACATAGTTAGATGGGTAGGAAACTGGTTGAAGGAGAGGTAGCATAGGGTTGTGGTAAACTGAGTCAAATCAGAAGAGAGGGAGGTCACGATTGGGGTGCCACACGGATCTGTGCTTGGTCCTGTCCTCTTTAATATGTTCATCAGTGATACTGGAGATGGCATCCAGAGCAAGTTGTGTCTCTTCGCTGATGACATGAAGCTCTACAGTAGGGTAGATAGCGACAAAGGGATCAGGGAGATGCAGAGGGATCTACAAAGGCTAAAGTGGTGGTCTAAGGTTTGGTGGCTGAAATTTAATGCCAAAAAGGTTATACACCAAAGGAAAAAAAACAAGACCTAGTACTTGATGGGAGGGGTTAAACAGACACTATAGCAGAGGAAAGGGAACCGAGAGTCACCATTAGTAACTCCATCAAACAATCAAGCCAGTGTAACAAGGCCTATAGTAAGGCTAATAGTATGCTGGGGTGTATTGGAAGGGGTATTGACAGTATGAACAAGGAGGTTCTAACCCAGGGAATCTCTCACTTAGTTTCACTCTTTGCATTTACAACCATAGAGACAGATGCCCCAGAGACAGACTCTATTCTAATCTAATAGGTGTTGGATAAACTCTGCAGCCACCTTCCACCCTGGCAGTTGTCAGATTTGTTTCTCTGCCCGGAGAAAATAGTCTCCCTGAGTCAGCTTCAGTACAGCTGGGTCTCCAGTCATTTATTGTTTTATTTCAAATAGTTAACAATTTTAAATGTTCACTTTTTTTTCTTTGTACACTTTATTAGTTGGGGTTTTCTAATTTTAAAAGTGGTCCTTCTGGCTCCTGTTTTGATTCCTGGAATTGGAGACTACTTTTTGGCTACCCTGTTTTCTTTTTAGATATTTTAGCTCATTTTTATCACTTACATTTTTTGGGTAAGTGATCCACTTTTTAAAGCCATGCTATTCAGAAATGGAAGCATTTTATTGTCTGTTTCAGTTTGTGCCCTTTCACCTAATTGCAGAACCAATTGTTTAGGCAGAATTCTTAGACACTCCCCATAACAGACACATCAAGTAAACGGGTGGATCCACTTTGCCAAAAGCTATGTCTGTAAATTTAGCATTCCCATTTATACTATACTGTATAACCCCTGTACAGCAGACACTGTGGGCTCTTCTGTATCACTGTTACATGCTGCAAACTAGCTGCTAATTGTCGCTTGATTATTCAGCTGGTTTGTTTGGCACTATAAACACATCACTCACCTCACTTAATTCCTGATACCTGACACTTTACTCCAGGGGATCCTTCCTGATCCCCCTGTCAGTACAGGTATTGCACAGTAAAATTTTACTAATCACGTTTACTGCTCAGCCCTCTGATCCCCCAATCAGCACAGGTACTATATAACAAAATCATACCAGTCTTGTTTACTGCTCAGTCCCCAGTCAGCTACGAACAGCAGTTTCCCCATACCCTAGCTTGGCAGAGGAGGGGGCATGTTGTGATTTTAACTCCTGTGTGTCAGCTGTGGTAGAGGAAAGTTACATTTTAAGAGTTTAAGCTTGCACAAATGTGTCCATTATGAGAGGGTTCCACTGTAATCACTTTCTGTACAGGAAGCTGCGATTTGACCTTTTGCAATTTTTTTTTGAAATAAGAGACATTTTTACTACTGGGCTCTTACTTTTTGGCTGTTTTTTTTTTTTTTAGTTTAGTTTACTTCCTCAACTGTGGGGGGAGGTTGTGCTTTTGATTCCCCTCCTCCTTCCAGCCAAACTTCACGGCTGCTGCTGTGGTCACGAACAGAGCTCAGACCTCCCCATCACAACCCCCTCTGGCCACATCGCAGCAGGTACTTACCCCACCACTGCGGAGACCAGGAGGGTGGACCCAGGAGGGAGTTGACTTGTGCACGACCATGGTGGTGCCATCGAGGGCAGCCTTCATGCTGCCGAGAATTTTCTTGTGGTGGTTCTTCCCTGTGGGGAGGGGCATGCAATGACACCAGTGGGAGGAGTGTGCATGCGTCCGCACGTGCTCTACCTGGTGTCTGCTCCCTCCTGCCCCTCTAGCTGCAGTGTCGGTGCACTACCCCTCAGTCTCCACTAGGGGCCAGCCACTGATGCCCCCCCTTCCCGGAGAAAGAGAACAGTCCTCCAGATGCTCAATCCTTCTCCAACCCTGCCAACCCCTGGCGGCCCGTGCTCAGTCTCAAACACTGGTTGCCGGTGTAGCACTAGGTAAGGCGTCCAGTGCCTCAGCCCTCAGTGCCACCGGGCCGGTGTAATTTTTGGCTATTTGAAAGTCACCCATCGTGGGTCTGGCTTACTAATCCGTGCTCTCCTTGGTTGGTTAGGGCCTGACTTGGGGCATCTGTGTGTCTCACCCCGTCTAGGTAGGGGGTGTTGCTCCGGGTTCCAGGTATAAAAGGGGGAGGAGTCCTTTTTGGCATGGATTTGCTGGGCAGCATGTAGGGTTGGGGGCTAACATTCTCCCGGCCTGGTAGGTACCGGCTATTTGAGCGTCGAGGCTACATGTTTCAATTGTTTTCCAAAGGAACAGGAGGCAGGAGTGTGGTGACTGTGGGGTCTGGGATCTGGGAGCTCATCAGAGGGAAGGACAACAGCCAGAGGAAGGTCAGGAGGAGGCTGAGTTTGGGAGGCCTGGTGCCCCTACAAGCAAAGTATGACAGTGGGGCTGCCATGGTGGTGGCAGGGCCATGGAAGGGCACCTCTGTAGGTGGCAGCTCCAAGGGACCAGTACCCGGTGTGGCACGCTGCTTTAGGATGGCTGTAGAGTGCATTTTGGGGATTCATTTGTATCAGGCCTGCTGTGCTTGTGTCTAGGACAGAAGGACAGGATCCGTGTTAGACCCGTTAATGGCATGCACGTGGTGTGTAACTGGGAAGGAGGGAGCCGTGTTCTCCCATTCCAAATGTAGATGTTGCACTATTTCCTGGTAGGAACAAGGGTGGTGAGCTGGTGGTTTTGGGATTGTGTTCAGGGCAGCAGCAGAAGGTATAAAGGCTGCAGCCCAGGTGTTAGTTGATCCGGGGTGTGGGAGTAAGGCACTCCCCAGGAATAGTATGGATTGTATCTCGCACCCCATGAGGTCCAGAGCTTTTTTTTTTTTGCAACTCCCATGCTCCCAGAACAGCCACCTTGGTGCACCCCACCGGCACTCCTTCCCCACCACCATCTACCATTCCACATTGCAGCCCCCCTTCCCCGGGTAATCCAATGTTTCCCTTCATTAGACGAGTCCCCCTCTCCAGGGGAGAAGGCACTGGTGGGTGCGGTCAGCGCAACTACTTGGCCCAGGTGCTGCTGGGGGTGGTTCGGGCTGTCCGGGGCTTCATGGCAGCGGGGGACTGATAACCGTCATCTGGCTGGTCAGGGAGCCTTTTCCTGTTTTTTCCCTTTGAAGCGACATGCCAGGATATCAAGGTGTGAGCCGTCTGTCGTGCTCCCTCCACAGCATCGCCTGACATGCTTCCATGCCTCCGAGAGAGGTCGGGAAACACTGGGCCACGTACCACCCTTCCTCCCAGGAGAAGGTGAGCCATCGTGGGATGCTCAAGCCATCTCCCCCACTGACCCTCCGACACTCTGGTCTGTTCCCAAATCGGGGTTATCGGCGTCACAGGCGGAAATCCAACCGCTGTGCCGGTGGGCTGGTGAGGTCCTGAACTTTAAAAACAGCTCTGGGTATCTGTGTGAAGTCTGTGCCTGATCTGATTTTTTTTTTTTTTTTAGGCCTGTAAATGCATGAGTATCACCTACTACTGTTATTGCCTCTCCAATTTAGCCCTACATATGCTTTGGTCTTCTGGCTCCATGGTTCTGAGCAATTTATTTATTTATTAATTTTAAATTAAGATCTGAATTAAATTTCTTTTCTTGTGTGCTGAAATTTACTGAATGAACTCCTTGATTTTTTCCTGGGATGAAGCAGGCTGTTTACATCTTAAGTAAAGCCCCTACCCCACCCCCGGCTCGGTTGTATGTGCACTAAGTGGTAAGAGGTAGGTTGGTGGAGGAGCTGTACTCTGCACTGTGCTGTCAGGACCAAGTTCAAGTAAAGCCTTGTCTTTTCTATATTTCTAGCTTTACCTCCCTGGAACATTTTCGGTCTGTGCCCCCCTCACCTGTTTCTACCATCAGGACCCCTAGACATAAGAGGGTGAGGGAAGGGGGGTTTCATATTTTAAGCTGTTGTTTTGAATAGTTATCAATTTAGTACTAGGGTCTCTCTAAATTGGCTATAGCAGAGAGACCTAGAGGCTCCACAGGCTAAAAGCTTTTTCATAATCTGTTAAACTCATGGCAAAGACAGACTGTCACGAGTTCAGTGTAAACTGCCTGGGATAGGATCACAACTTTATGTATTTATTTTTTTTAAACTTTATGTTTATTGTTTTAAACAAAAAAATATAGTAAATTGATTGAACACAGATCATAAATTAAGGGTGCCACTCCTCTTAATTCAAACAATCTTATCTATCTTGTGTTATTAAGTTACAACTTTCAGGGAATAAACATCTGCACAATAAGCTGTTACACAAAGTCCATAAATTTGTACACTCTAGAGCCCATGATCTGCATGGTAACGGTCCAGATCACTAATGTCTGATGAAAAAATCCAAAATGTCTCCATTTCTAAAGAGAGAAGACAGCCACGCTGTCTCAGTGCTAGTGGTACCAAATAAGTACCAAGTGTCACAAGTGGGCTAAATGGCTGGCTAAACAGGGTATGATTTAAAAATAAATCATTGGAAAATGAATGCTTATAACTGTTATTACCAATGAAGAACAAGCATCTATTCGAGTACAATGCTTAACAAGATACCCCTACAAATGTGTTGAACGAAGCAAGTCCCAGTTAATGCATGGTGGTCAGCAAGCCTCAGATCCAACAAGAAATAAAGTAGCAATAACAGTATTTATCTGGGGAAAAGTCAATTACCCACTGTACAAACCAACAATAAGGGATGAGGACAGTTCTGTATCCAATTTAAGTAGCTTTGTCCTCTGATGAGGAATCCTCCTGGTCTTCAGTGGGTCGCTTTGACAGGCCATACTTTTGGGCCTACTTCATTGCATCCGCAGGCCAGGATTTGAAAACTGATAGCGGTCATATTCATGAGGTGATGTAAGAAAATGGCTATGCTGGAAATTTGGGGTCAAAATATTGAAAATTACCAAAGTTATGAGCAGGTCTTGAAAAATGTCAACATATGCTTATAACTTTGTCTTTTTTTGTTATAATCCTTACTCTGGTGCCCAGTCCACCCCCTCTCCTTTGGGTTTCTCAGCATTGCCTCCAGACACCCCCCACAGCATCCCTGTCACCATCCTTCCGTACCCCCCACATCGGCTTGCACCCTTGGTAGACCCAGGGTAACCCTTCCGGGGGGGGCCCCCCACTGCCCCAAGGGGGTGCCAGAGAGGGAAGGAGATTATTCCAACTATCCTGACCATGGGGAAGCTGGGAGATTGGACCAGTCTGTGGCTGGCAGGAGGATGCGTGGCATCGTGGAATGGGTGGCCATCTTCCAGTGGCTGGGTGGGTGTTTTTTCACTGTTCTGCCCCTCCCACCTCCCACAGTCAGGTGGCCGCATGCTGCATCCTGGGGCGGGGACGTCCGACGGAGTGAGTGGTCTCCATATTGCCTGGGACACTGCCACTTTGCCACCACCAGGAGCCACCAGAGAAATGGACCAGCCTTGTACCCCCTCGGAGGGAAGCATCTGACTCCCTCCCCGCCGGCCTCCCCTCCTGTCGTCCCGGCCTCTGGTGCAATCCTGGGTCGCCAGCATGCCAGGCAATCCATCATCGCCAGGCACCACAGGGCCAGCTTTAACTTTGTTTTTTAAATTTTACCCCAAATATTCAACACAGCCTTCTTATTACCCCACCTCATGAACAAAAGCAAAGAAAATGTTCAAATCATGTCTGAAAGGGGATTTCATGCAGTGAGAACAAAATCATTTTTTGGAACAGATTTGCATAATTTCACTGCATTTGTTCCTGAGGTTGGATCCCAAAAAAGACATGTTGAAAATTTAGGGAAACATATTAAAAAGCTTTGGTCGAGCCAATATGACTATGGAGAGCTTTTAGGAGTGCCAAGAGCATGGAAAAGAATATGTGGTGCTTCAAACAACATGAAGTCTTGCTGTATTCTGACAATATGCAGTTAGACCGACCAGTTTAACTGCCCCAAAGAACAAAGAGTTAACTCTATGCAAATGCATAGAACGTTGAGCTCGAGCTCGGTTTTCAAGCTACTGTCCTCGGTACGTTCTAGTAGCTGATCGGATTCTTTACTCATCTCACCAGTGAAGACACCTCAGAGATTTCTCCCCACTGCCTTCAGTCTAGCTGAGTTTCGTCACTTCATTTCACAACCGCTTTATTATTTTTGTTTAAAAAACGTTCTCAAACCGCTGTCTTCGGCATCGTACGTTCCTAGGTTGGGTAAGTGTTCGGTTTCCGATCGGTTCCGCGACAGTGAGGGGACCAAACTCCTTTTTTTCCCCTTTCTGTGTAAATTTAATCATTGTATTGGGATCCGGTGCAAAGCCCTGACCAGAATCAGGGTTTCTCTTGGTTCCTTTCTGTCTGACGCTAAAACGTTGGCCAGTTTGGACCTTGTTCTCTATTACCCAGCCTAACTAAGCCTTTAAGGGTAATTTTCTTAATTTCTTTATCCGGGCCTAACTAAGCCATTTCGGATACAGTAGATATTTGATTTTTGCTTAACTGGCCTAACTAAGCCAGTGGGTTAAGCACCAGATTTTAGGGTTATTTCACAGAAACCCAAGAGAAAAAAACAGTCCCACTGGGTTTCAGCATTGTACCGAGTGCAGGGAGCAGTTTGCAAAAGCTGATCTGCACTTGGTCTGTCTGTACTGTTTGGGTTTCAACCACTTACGAGCAGACTGTGATATTTGTAAGAATTTCCCTTAGTCTACTTTAGAAAGGCACCTCAGTAAACTGAAGGAAAGGATGGAAAAGACTGCTGAGGGAGGTTCCGGTTTAACCGACCCTTCGGATCTGACAGCCGGCCACTCAAGCCAGGGTGAACCGTCGATGGGTAAAAGATGTTCGGTGTCGATTTCTGAACCAACATCATCAAAGAAAGCCAAATGCTCCAGTTCGGAACCGCGCAAACACTCGGTCTTGGTTCCAACCACGGACGAAATTGCAAAAGCCATTCAGATAGTGCAGTCTTTGCAATCTGGGTTTGGTGAACCGTCGCAGGTACTGTCTTGGCAGCTAACGGTTCCGGATACCGGTTCAGCTCCTTCAGGACACATTGATCCTCAGGAGTATTATATTTTCTGACTATGGTGATGAGGAGGAGGAGGAGCAGGATGAGGGGGAACCCATTGACTCGGAGGTCTCCCCTGACCATTCCCAGTATGAATCCCCTCCCAGGCCTGTCTCTGAGGCCACCTCCCATTTTGCTTTTATGAGGCAGGTGGCTGAGACCTTGCAGCTCTCTGTACAGGAGGCCAGGCAGGAGGATGATGAGGAAGAGGATTACAGGGAGATGATGGATCTTCCTGTGTACCAGGGACTTTCGATTCCCATTCATAAGTCTCTTAAAAAGCATACTTTAAAGATCATCTAAACCCCTAGTTCTGTCCCTCCTGTAGATAAGAAAATGGACAGAAAATACATTCTGGCTGGCAATGGCACTGACTTTTTATCCAGCCATTGTAGCAATGTAGGGGTGGTACAAACTGCAGCCTGTGAGAAGGCTGGAATCCCCCTGGCCTCACATCCCCAGGACAAGGATTCCAGAAAAGTGGATTTTCTTGCCAAGAAAGCATACCTGGCATCTTCTTTAGGTATTAGGCAAGCCTCCAATATGGCTTATGCCTCCAGGTACCAAAAGTCCCTTTGGGAAGCTGTGGAACAACTTGCTAAAAAGGCCCCTCCTGAGCTTTCTGCTGATCTCCAGGAGTTGGTCAGCAAGGGGGTACAAGCATCAAAGTCCCAGTTCCACATGGCTGTGGACTCTAATGATGCAGCTTCTAGGGCTATGGCTTCTGCTGTATCCCTCAGGTGTTTCTCCTGGCTCAGGTGCACTACCCTGTCCCAGGACATGCAAAATAATGCCATGGATTTTCCCCTTGTCCAGAATTCTCTGTTTGGGGAACAGACTGAGGCATACATGAGGAAGATGAATGAGTACAGAGTGGCATACAGGAGTGCTTCAGCAAAAGAGAAAGCTGCCACTCCTCAAAAGCAGCAGGCCAGGGGCAGGGGTAGACCCTACCCCAGGCCTTTCCGTCAGGCCCATGCTTTTCCCTCTTACCGGCAATCCAGGGGGTTATTTAGAGGGAGGGGCAGGAGGGGTGCTGGCAGGGCTGCTTCCATCTCCCAGTCTGCTACCCCAGCTAAACAGACACCCTGAGAGGTCTGTCTGGGCCACCTCCCCTTCCTCTGCAGGAGGCAGGCTGACCTACTATCTCCAGGCTTGGCAATCCATCACTTCAGACAGATGGGTCCTGGAGATAATAGGCCAGGGTCTTGCTTTCAGCTTCAAGCTGCTCCCAAAACTGTCAGTAAGAACTTTCAGACCTTCCAGCCCTACAGAAATAGCCCTGTTGGAGGCAGAGATTTCCACTCTTCTACACTCAAAAGCAGTGGAGCCTATGCCTTATCAGCACAGGGGCAAAGGGTTTTATTCAAGGTACTTCCTGGCACTAAAGAAAAATGGGGAGTGGCGGCCCATCCTGGAGCTCAGATTCCTAAACAGACATCTTACAAAGCCAAAGTTCAAAATGATAACCCCACCTATCATCCTACCTACTCTCAAGCAAGGGGACTGGCTGGCATCCCTGGACCTAAAGGATGCTCATTTCCGCATCTCCATCAGACTGTCTCACAGAAAATATCTCAGATTTCGACTGCCTTCATGCCACTACCAATTCAGGGCTATGCCCTTCGGGCTGACATCTGTACCAAGAGTGCTCATTACAGGGTCAATGAACAACTCGGCACAATGTAGGAAGGCAGCTGCAAAGGCCAACACAATGCTGGGTTGTATTGCAAGGGGTATATCCTCGAGGAGGGAGGAGATGATTCTGCCACTGTATAGGTCATTAGTTAGACCACACCTGGAGTACTGCGTGCAGTACTGGCGCCCGTATCTGAAGAGGGACATTAAGTTACTGGAGGGGGTGCAGCGCAGGGTGACAAAGATGATCAAGAGGCTGGGGGACTTATCATACGAGAGGAGGTTGAAGGAGTTGAACATGTACTCACTGGAGGAGAGGAGGGACAGGGTTGACATGATTGAAACCTTTAAATACATGAAAGGAATAAACAAGACGGGTACAGAGGGGCTGTTCAAAGTAAGGGAGGGGAGGGCCTCCAGGGGCCATGATATAAGACTGGAGGGAGGGAGGAAGGTTTAGGAGGGAGATGAGAAGACACTTTTTTACAGAGAGGGTGGTGGCTGGGTGGAATGCATTACCTGCAGAAGTAGTATCCAGTAGAACAGTGGACTGCTTCAAAAGGGGATGGGACAGGACAAGGGGGAGGATTAATGAAGGGGAAGGGTGGGGCAACTGCAGAAAAAGGGGTGCTAGCTGCACATTTGAGCAGACTTGATAGACCTCTAGGCCTTTATCTGCTGGCAAATTTCGTATGTTCGTATGTTTACAAAATGTCTGGCAGTAGCAGTGGCATTCCTCAGAAGACAAGGGGTTTCAGTTTACCCCTATCTGGATGACTGGCTGCTGGTGGGTCAATCCCCTCAGCAGGTCACAGAAGCTCTAAAACTCACTCAGGATACCCTTCAGTCTCTTGGGTTCCTGGTGAATCAAAAAAAGTCTGTCTTGACCCCAGTACAAGTACTAGACTTCATAGGGGCAGAGCTGAATACCATTCAGACAAGGGCCTTCTTACCTTCTGCAAGGGCACAGGCTCTTATAGATTTGGTAAAATCGTTCCACCTTCAAGTTCCTTGGCCAGCAAGGTATTTCCTACGGCTCCTAGTACACATGGCCTCTACCACAGCTGTGATCCTGGGGGCCAGGTTTCAGATGAGGGACATTCAGTTCCATCTGAGATCCTTTTGGTCTCAAAAAAGGGATCCTCTGTCCAAACTGATTCCAGTATCTCCCACCCTTCTGTTAGCTCTTCAGTGGTGGCAGGAGATGGACAACCTCAAAGTGGGGGTTCTCTTTCTCCCTCAGGTACCCTCTCTGATGCTGACAACAGATGCTTCTGTTCTGGGCTGGAGTGCTCACCTAGGGGGTCGCACAGCACATGGTACTAGGCGCCCTCAGGAGTCTTTCCTGCACATCAATCTTCTGGAACTCAGGGCAGTGTTCCTAGCTATTCAGGAGTTTGCCAGTCTCTTACAGGGCAAGGTGGTTCAAGTCAGGACAGACAATACCACCACCATATACTACATCAGCAAGCGGGGGGGAAAGATTCTCCCAGCTGTGCACAGAATCCATGAAGATTTGGAGCCTGGCATATTCTCTCAACATGTCACACTGACAGCAGTTCACTTGCCAGGCAAGGACAATGTACTGGCAGACGCTCTCAGAAGGATCAGCCAGGGCTATCACGAATGGACCTTGAACAGGCAGATCCTTTTCTCAGTATTCAGGAGGTGGGGGTGCCAGAGATAGATCTCTTTGCAGCCCCAGACAATCACCAGTTACCACTGTGTTGTTGCAGGCCTCCACTCCAGGGCCCATTGCCTCTGGATGCTGTCCTTCTGGATTGGTCAAACAGGTTCCTTTATGCTTTTCCCCCTTTTCCTCTGATAGCCAGAGTCTTGGTCAAGCTGAGGTCTCAATCTGCCACCATGATTCTCATAGCCCCAGACTGGGCTAGACAGCCGTGGTACTCAATGCTACTGTCACTGTCAATGACCAAGCCGATTTCTCTCCCCAGGAGGTACAACCTGCTGACATCCTCTCAGGGCAGGATAATGCACCTCAGTCTCTTCGCCTCAGGGCTTGGCTCTTGAAGACTTAGAATATGCAGATTTACAACTGGCTTAGTCTGTCTTGGATATTCTGAAGGGTTCAGAAAACCTGCTATTAGGAAAACCTATTCCTCTAAGTGGAAAAGATTCTCTCTTTGGTGCTCCTAGAAAGACCTGGACTCACAGCAGGCCGGGTTACCAGAACTTCTGGACTATCTGGTCCACCTTCAGTCTCTGCATTTACAGCACTCTACCCTGAAGCTACACCTCTCCTCTGTCTCTGCTTATCTTTCAGCAGGAAAGGGCTCTTCTCTGGCTGCACACCCAATTTTCCAAAAGTTTTTCAAAGGGTTGCTGCATCTTCATCCTCCACATAGTGAAACTACCCCTGCATGGGATTTGAACATATGCATAGGCCAGCTTATGCAACCTCCTTTTGAACCTATGTTTTCTTCATAGCTCAAGTTTCTCACTTGGAAAACTGTTTTTCTAGTAGCCATCACTTCTGCTAAAAGAATCAGTGAACTTCAGGCCTTGTCAGTGGAGCCCAACTATATCACACCCCACAGGGATAAAATTGTGTTCCAAACTAATAGGAAGTTCCTCCCTAGGGTGGTTTCTGATTTCCATCTTAATCAATCCATTAGCTTGCCTGTATTTTTCTCAGATCACTCTAGTTCAGGGAACACAGGCTCCACAGTCTGGATGTAAAAAGAGCTATTAGCTATTACACGGACAGGACAAAGGAGCTAAGGAGGGGTTGTTCCCAACTTTTTCTTACCTATGGTGAAGTTGGTCAAGGCAGGCCATCTACAAAAAGGACTATAGCCAGATGGATTGTGGCCTGTATCCAGTTTTGCTACAGTAAGCTGGGTAAGGACCCACCAGCAGGCCTTAGGGCCCATTCTACCAGAGGGACTGCTGACTCCTTGGCGGCTGCCAGGGAAGTCCCTTTGCTTGAGATATGTAAGGCTGCCACCTGGAAATCTGTTCATACCTTCACTAAGCACTACAGCCTGGATATTCAGGCTAGGAGTGGTGCCAGGTTTTGCACAGCAGTACTGCAGAGCATATTCCCCAAATAGGTTCTGTGCCCACCTCCATAGGGCACTGCTCTGTAGTCTGCATATTGTCCGAATACAGCAAGAACTCGTGTTGTTTGAATACAAAATTACTTAATATAATAATGTTGTTTCTTCTAATGGAGTCTTGCTGTATTCTGGCCTCCCACCCTACCTCCCCTTCAGAACCTGGGGAAGGGTAGCTCTTCTGCAGCACCTATACGAATTAACCCAGTAGTGGGTACTGGTTTTCTTTGGGCATCTGTGACTTGAGTCTTCTACATGCCTTTTTGTCTTTTGCTTAGTTGTCCCTGTTGGGGACCCCCTGTTTAGGCTTAGTTTTTTGCCTATATATATATATATATATATATATATTCTAGCTTTGCTTCATAGAATCTGATCAGTTACTAGAACGTACCGAGGACAGTGGTTTGAAAACTGAGCTCGAGCTCAACGTTCTATGCATTTGCATAGAGTTAACTCTTTGTTCTCTGGGGCAATTGAACCGGTCAATCTAACTGCTTATTGTCAGAATACAGCAAGACTCCATTAGAAGAAACAACATTACTATGGTAAGTAATTTTTTCTTTTGCTGCAGCATAAGTAATATTGCAGCAATTAGAGACATACAAGTATCTTACAGGGAGGAACAGGGTGCAGGAATACACTATTTTTAAGTGAAAAAGATGTTCCAGGGCTAGAGGGCATGGGATGAAGTTGGAGGGAGGATGATTCAGAGGAAACGTGAGGAAGAATTTCTTCACAGAATGGGTGGTGGACAAGTGGAACACCCTGCCAGAGGCAGTGGTGGGGGCTGAAACAATCACGGGATTTAAGAATGCATGGGATAGACATAAAGGAATTCTGTAGGTCAGGGGTAAGGGACAACAGACTTCTTAGAAAACATAAACTGAACCTACAAGCTCAAATGGGCAGACTGGGTGGGCCATAGGCCCTTATCTGATGACACTGTCTATGTATCTATGTAATTACAGTACTGCGTATGCGTGATACTTGCACATGTGAAGTTTGCCATGTAGTCAGCCCTGCACAACATTGCAATGCTGACATAACTATGTATGCGCGACAGTCGTGCATGCACAGTTTAAGTCAATGTCACCATGTTGCACACGGTGGCCATCAGTACTGCAGTTGCAACCTTATTAGTGACACGAGACACCCTACAGGCAGTCCACAGGGTATGGAAAAAATATAAGCTGGACTCCTCCCTGTGGCCTCTACAGTGGTTCACACAGGCTGACTCCTTCCCATCTGCCAGACTAGACTATACGTTTCACAGATGGGACAGACAGGGCCTACGATTACTAGACCAGCTAATGTCGGTGGGCATGACACTGGACTTCAGGACAGTGCGAGACGCTTTTGGACTCCGCAACTTGGATCATTTCCAATTTTTGCAACTCCGTACCCACACTAATCAATGCCAGAAATTGGACCAGGCCCAAACCACGGCAGCCTTATTAATAGAGACCCTTAAGAAAATACTCAACGGCCAGATGAAGAAGGGATTAATCTCAGTGTTATATGGAGCAGAAAGGGACCTCAATAATAACACATTAACAAATATCTAAACTAAATGGCTACAAGAGGGAGACCTTAACCTGACAGAAACTGACTGGTGCAGGATTTTCCATGTAACATCAAAAACTACCTTCAAACAACATGAAGTCTTGCTATATTATGACTAATGCAGACTACACAGCAGTTTGTCCCACCGTTAGAACTGCTCCGGAGGTGAAAGAGTTAACTTCCATGCAGTGCATGGAACTTAGAGTGCGAGCTCGGTTAGAAAAGCTCTGTCAGGGATATTTCAAACCGAAACCGTCAGATTCTTTACTCCGCCTCACTGAACAGTCGCTCCGGAGATTCCTCCTGCTGTTCGGTTCATTTTCTCGGTTTAAACAGTTTTTTCTCGGTTAAATTCAACCGCGATTATCATTATTTTAACCGCAAACCGATCGGTTCAAGCTCTGTCTATGGTATTGTAAGTAATAGATAGGTTTTCTGTGTGGAACTTGTAAATGTTTATCGGTTCGGTTTTGAACCGATCAGATTGTAATTAAACTTCATTCTGAAGCATTTTAAGGCTTTTTAGAGTGCGGTTCCCGGTTCTTATCGGTTCTAAAAAAACTGGATTTCATTACGGTTTTTCCACGACCCGTGACACGGTTGGGAACCGATAAGGGTGTCTTGCCTGGCACTGCCGAAAAAAAGGGCAAGTTTTTGGTTAGGCTGGCATTATGTCTGAGAAACCCAAAAGAAAAACCGGGCCCACTGGGTTTCAACACTGTAGTGTCTGTGGGGAAGCCTTTGCCAAGGCTGACCCACACACCACATGTGTTTATTGTCTGGGGTTTGACCACCTCTATGCAGACTGCCAGATTTGCAAGAATTTCCCTGCAGCTACCCTAGATAAGAGAGTTGGTAGGCTCAGGGAACGAGAGGCCAAAAAGTCCGCTGACCCAGATGGCCAGCCCGGTTCGCTGCCAACCGAACCGGAGGGAGTGCCCTCTGACCAGGGCCAGACTTCTTCGGGCAAACGTAAAGGTGACTCTGAGGAGCCAGTTCCAGCAAAGAGATCTAGAAAGTCAGCAGGTGTGGAGTCAAAAATCCCTTCTCCAACTGCTGCAGAGATAGCCAGGGCAATACAGATTGTCCAGTCACTTCCCCCGGTTCCATCCAAACCGCCTCTATCTGGCAAAAGGTCGGTTCGGTCAGTTCCACCGGTTCAAGAATATGATATAGAGGAGTTTTATGAACCAGAGGAGGGGGAGGATGATTATGATCAGTGTGAATGTGATTTTGAAAGTCTGGATGTGCCCATTGAACCAGACATCTCCCCAGACAGACCTTTAGGAGAATCACCCCCTAGGCTTGCTGAGTCCCCTTCTCATTTTCTGTTTTATAAAAAAGTTGCTGAAACCTTCCAGCCCTTTTAGAGGAGGCTGTGGACTAGCAAGAGGAGCCTGACTTTGTAGAGATGATGGATATCCCAGAGTCCAGGAGATTGTCTATTCCTTTACATAAATCTTTAGAAACAAACAATAAAAATTTTAAAGCTCCTAATACTGTGCCTCCTGTGGATAAAAAGATGGACAGGAGGTACACTTTGTCAGGTCCTGATACAGAATTTCTTTCACAGCAATGCAGCCATGTTGGGGTAGTTCAGGCTGCAGCCTGTGATAAAGCTAATATTCCCCTGGCTTCACATCCTCCTGACAAGGACTCCAGGAAGATTGATGCCATGGCCAAAAAACAATACATGGCAGCATCTTTGGAACTCAGACAAGCAAACTATATGGCTTATGTTGAGAGATACCAAAAATCTAGATGGGATACTGTCATGGCTTTAGCCAAATAGGCCCCTGGCCAGCTTGCCAAGGAGCTGGAGCAGGTGGCTGCTGATGGTATTGAGGCATCTAAGGTGCAATTTCATGCTGCAGTGGATTCTAATGATGTATCCTCTAGAGTCATGGCTACATCCGTGGCTTTTCATAGATTGGCTTGGCTCAGGTGTACTACTTTGTCACAGGATACCCAGTCTAAGGCTATGGATTTTCCTGTGGTGGGAAATTCTTTGTTTGGGGAGCAGACAGAGAATTATATGAAGAAAATGGATGAATATAGAACCACTTATAGGAGTGCACAAGCCAAGGAACGGCAAGCCACTCCTCAGAGGCAGCCCCCCAGGGGTAGAGGCAGGCCTTTTCACAGGCCTTTTTACCAGACCCAGGCCTCCTCTTCAGCTTATGTTCAGAGGGGGTTCTTCAGAGGGAGAGGCAGACGAGGTACAAGCAGGCCTGCTCCTACCCCTCAGCCTAAAGCCCCTGCCAAACAGGCACCCTGATGGGATGCCCAGGGCCAGTTCTCCATTACCTGTAGGGGGCAGGCTGGCTTACTTCGTCCAGGACTGGGAGTCTTTAACATCAGACAAGTGGGTCCTGGAAGTAGTGAGCCAGGGTCTGGTTCTCAGCTTCAAAAAATTTCCAAAGATGAGAATCAGATCTTTTCCACCTGCAAACCCTTTAGAGACTCTTGCCTTGGAAACAGAAGTCTCAACCCTCCTGGCTCTCAGAGCTGTAGAAAGGGTTTCTCCCCTACACCAGGGCAAGGGTCTGTACTCCAGGTACTTCCTACCCCAAAAGACAGGAGAGTGGGCCATCCTGGACCTAAGATATCTGAACAAGCACCTTTTAAAACCAAAATTCAAAATGGTGACTCTGGGAATGATTTACCCTCTCTAAGGCCAGGGGACTGGCTAGCTTCCCTGGACCTCAAGGATGCCTACTTCCATGTTCTTATCAGAAGCTCCCACCGAAAGTACCTCAGATTCGAACTGCCCTCAGGCCATTATCAATTCAGAGCAATGCCCTTCGGCCTTACCTCTGCCCCAAGGGTATTCACAAAATGTCTGGCAGTAGCAGTTGCTCACTTAAGAAGGCAAAAGATTGCCATTTTTCCCTACCTGGACGACTGGCTCATTGTGGGTCAGTCTCCAGACCAGGTCAAATCACACCTGCAAGTTACCCAGCAGCTGCTTACCTCTCTGGGCTTTCTTCTCAATCTTCCAAAGTCAGTTCTGGAACCTGTCCAGGTACTCACCTTTATAGGTGCAGAACTGGACACAAAGCAGGCCAGAGCCTTCCTTCCCTAGAAAGGGTAAGGACCTGGTGGCCCTGGCATAGTCCTTCACTCTGCAGGTCTCTCGACCAGCAAGGCATTTCCTGCAGCTCCTAGGACACATGGCTGCTTCCACAGCTGTAGTGCAAGAGCAAGATTTCAGATGAGGACATTCAGTTCCATTTGAGAGCCTTCTGGTCTCAAAGAAGAGATTCCTATCCAGTTAATCCCAGTGACTCGAACCCTGATCCAGGCCCTTCAGTGGTGGCAGGTCCAGAGCAATCTGAGACCAGGGGTCCCCTTCATCCCTCTATCACTCCTTGACCCTTACTACAGATCGTCCCTCTTGGGATGGGGAGCTCACATGGGCGACCTCCACCCAGGGTTGTGGTCCCTCAGGAATCTCTGCTCCACATCAATCTGTTGGAACTCAGAGCTGTTTTTCTAGCACTTCAGGTTTTTCTGCATCTGTTCAGAACAAGGTGGTACAGGTCAGAACAGACAACACCACTACAATGTGGTACATCAACAAACAAGGGGCACTGGTCTTGGCCTTGTGCACCGAGGCGATGAAGTTGTGGTCTCTGGCTTATTCCCTGAACACTTCCTCACAGCAGTTCACCTCCCAGGCAGGACAATGTCCTGACAGATGCTCTCAGCAGGATTTCCCAGGGCCATCACGAATGGTCACTGGATCCCCTAGTTCTGGGATAGTTTTTGCCAGATGGGGCACCCTCAGATAGATCTTTTGCAGCCCCAGACAATCATCAACTTCCACTTTTTGTTGCAGGCCCCAGTGTTGGGCTCAGTCCCCCTGGATGCCTTTCTCCTCGATTGGGAAGGGAAGTTTCTCTATGCCTTCCCCCCTTCCCTCTCCTGTTCAAGGTGCTAGTCAAAATCAGGTCTCAGCCCTGCAAGATGATCCTGATTGCTCCAGACTGGGCCAGGCAGCCCTGGTACCCACTCCTTCTGTCCTTAGCAGTCCATCTTCCCCTGTGTCTCCCCAGGAACCACAATCTGTTAACCTGTGCCCAGGGGAGAGTCTGGTATCTGAATCTCAAATCCCTCAACCTCAAGGCCTGGCTCTTGAGGAGTTAGAGTTTGCTGATCTACAACTTTCTCAGGGTGTTCTCGAAATCTTGAAAGCCTCTAGGAAGCCTTCCACCAGGGCTACCTATAACTCCAAGTGGAAAAGGTTTTCCATATGGTGTTCTGGGAAGCATATTTCCCCGGAATCTGCTGATTTGCCCATTGTTTTGGCCTATATGGTCCATCTTAATTCTTTGGGACTGAGACCAGCTACCCTGAAAGTGCATTTGGCAGCTGTCTCCACTTTTATTTCAGCAGGGAAGCCCTCTTCTCTTTCTGCTCACCCTGTATTTTCCAAGTCTTTTAAGGGATTGCTTCATACCAATCCTCCATTCAGGGACCCTGCCCCTGCCTGGGATCTTAATGTTTGCATTGCTCAGCTGATGCAACCCCCCTTTGAACCTCTGTCTTCGGCAGAGCTTAAGTATTTGACTTGGAAAACTGTATTTCTAGTAGCCGTCACTTCTGCCAGGCGCATAAGTGAGCTACAGGCTTTATCAGTGGAGACTGACTTTATTTCCTTTCACAGGGATAAGGTAGTCATCAGGACTAACAGGAAGTTTTGCCTAAGGTGGTTTCAGATTTTCACCTTAATCAATCTATTTCACTTCCAGTGTTTCTTCACTGACCATTCCTCCTCTGGTGAGAGGTTTACTGCTAGATGTTAAGAGAGCCTAAGTTACTACATGAAGCGTACCAAGGGTCACAGGTTTGACTCCTCCAACTATTTCTCACTTATGGTGAGGTTGGGAAAGGGAAACCTGCCACTAAGAGATCCATTGCAGGTGGATTGTCTCTTGTATCCAATTTTGCTATCAAAAACTGGGTAAGGTTCCCCTTCAGGCCTGAGGGCTCACTCTACCAGAGGTACAGCTGCGTCTCTAGCTGCTGCCAGAGACATCCTATCTTAGAGATATGTCAAGCAGCTACTTGGAAAACAGTACACACTTTCACCAAGCATTACTCCTGGATATCCAGGCCAGGAGGGATGCTCGGTTTGGCACAGCCGTGCTTCAGAGCCTATTCCCTAAGTAGGTTCTGTCCCTCCCCATGGAGGTACTGCTGTGTAGTCTGCATTAGTCATAATATAGCAAGACTTCATGTTGTTTGAAGAAAAATTACTCACTTTAGTAATGTTGTTTCTTCTAATGGATCTTGCTATATTATCCTCCAGCCTGCCCCTCTCAGAACTTCTACTTTGGGTATGGGGTGGGCAGTCCACTGTTGGCACTTATTGACGCCTCTTTATGTTTTTCCACCCCTTCTTATTGGGGTGTTTGGGTGTTGTGTTTTATTTTATCTTATTTTTTCTGGTCCCCTGACTTGAGTCTTGGTGTTGGGACCAGAAAAATGTGTTAATATTTTAGTAGCCAGTTGGCTAGTGTAGGTTACAGCTTCCACACAGAGCCTTAGTGAGTTTTGCTCGTAAAGATCTGATGGTTTCGATTTGAAATATCCCTGACAGAACTTTTCTAACCGAGCTTGCGCTCTAAGTTCCATGCACTGCATGGAAGTTAACTCTTTCACCTCCGGAGCAGTTCTAATGGTGGGACAAACTTCTGTGTAGTCTGCATTAGTCATAATATAGCAAGACTCCATTAGAAGAAACAACATTACTAAGGTGAGTAATTTTTTCTTATCGACTCTCTGACAAGAGTTCACATGGAAAATTAGGGTACGCTTTTTCTGCACTCCAATAATACAACACAAGAGGGACCCATTCCACACCCAAACATGTTGAAGGAACTGTGGAGAAGAAACAGCCCATCACACACACATTTTCTGGGACTGCCCGGTTCTCCATCCCTACTGGCAAGAAGTAAAGGCTATATTACAAGACCTATTCACCCTAGACTCACCACTAGATATGTCAAATGGTGTCCTGGGCCTCCCCCCAGGGACTACGCTGTCCAGATTCACTATATTTGTGGGGCATATTAGTTGCTGCCATACATAAAACTATCGCCCGAAACTGGCTCAAAGCTGATCCCCATTGCTTCACCAATGGGTAGTTCAGGGAATTTCAGATACAGAGGAAATAACATATAGGGTGAATTTAAAACCACATATCTATACCCATAGATGGACTAAGTGGCAGCTATGGCTGGGTGCTCCCCCTGGATCTGAGTGGAACACAGGAATAAAAATGCAATCTGCCAAGGGCTTAAGAGCTACCTTGCTCACCAACTGACTACACTGGAAGATCATACACAGTATTGAATCCTCTACTAACTCAAGGACTTGTGTATTCCAGAGACTGCTATTTACAGGATTTGTAAAGCCGAATATTAATTTTCATATACTGAGTTAACTTTATTAACTGATATGAAAGATCAGATAAACTGAATAACTTCAAACTACTGTATGTAAAGCATTAATGCGGAATCTTTGTACAATGATTTTGTCCTGATATATAGTTCTGTATCCCGATTTGGCAATAAAGATGAATTTAAAAAAAAAGTACTGCAGTTACAGAACAGAAAAGTAGTGCGCCAGGAAGTGGGTATGTTTATGCGGCCTGTGGAGGGGAACGGCTGCATAAACAGAATCGCTGGAAACTGTGTCAGAGCACTGTGGCAGCACATCAGACAGCGGTCTGGTTACGTGCTTTCACAGTGCTGTTATACAAATCTCCATACCATATCACTATATATCTTTATATATATTAGGTTTCATTTGTGTTCAGTGCACCTGATATATATATATTTCTTTACTTTTATGAAAAATTGTGTCCTACCCAAAACTAGCTGTATCTTCTGTTCCAAACACATACTACTATCAATGCTACCTGCTGATACTTTGTATATACTGTATTATTGTATCTCACTTTATTTGTATTATTACTATTTTCTTGTGTGTTGCATCCCATGTATATTGTCCCTTGTTCCTTGTTCCTTGTTAACAAACCCAGATCCACCTTGAAAATGAGCTTGCGTAATGGTAATCGCCTGGTTAAATAAAGACTTTGATTGATTGATGATGGCATAATATCCGTGGAACTTGGCCCATGCAGCCATACAAATCAGACTCAGAAGGAGTCTATTAACAAACTAGAGATCTGGCCTGGGACTTGCCTGTCATTACAGTCACTTTCTCATTCTTTTCTAAGCAGTAATTTCTGGCAAATGTCCCTTAACCATATTGATCTCATTGCTGGTAGACTACTTCTGGTTTTCCCCAGATTGTGTTAGGTGGGGGTAGTAGCAGTCTTGAAGTGGTAGCTGCCGGTGGTGGCATGCTCTGGAAAAAAGTGGTCCCCATGTTCATCTGCACATTTTAGAAATGATGCCTTTCCTTGTTTTTGCTGTGAAGAAACTGACTCCCTTTAACACAAAAACAAGGAGTCAGTTTTGGCCTCCACCCCCCTCCTTTTTGTTTCAAGTGAGGAACGTCATTATGGGTTTGCTTCATTCCATTCATTCATGCCCATACTGATCTTACTGCTTGTCTCCCCACCCATCCTGCAGATATCCGGGTACCCAGCGATACACTGCATCCCCCACTCTCTGTGCCATAAGCAGTAAACAGTCCTAGCAGTAAAGAACAAATAAATATTATTTATCTTTCCCCAGACAGACATCCGCGTTGAACTTATTTGTGTCTCTGTGCAAATGACAGTGCGTGTTCTTGTGCCTGAGCTCCTCTCTCTCCAGTGCTTCATGAGTGCCACAGTGCCCAGCCTGAGCATTGCTGTCTGTGATGGTACCCACTGACTGTCCCCATGGATCTTCCAGTGTCCATGTTGCCTCAGTGTGCCCCCCACCCCGCCGCACAATTCAATGAGCAAGATTGCTGAGACGTGAGGCAGCATTGCTCGCAGAGCTGTAGCATAACCCTGGATGGTGGGGAGAGGGAGACATGGGCTGCAGGGAAAGACATTGAGAAGGAGAGGCAGCAGTGCCCCCCCCCCCCAGAAAGAGAGCACAGGATCCAAAGAGGTGGTGAATGGCACCAGTGTTTGGGACAGAGCAGAGAGAGAGCCCCCAAACAGTGACAGCAGAGTGAGAGTGATCACCAGGTGACGGGCTGTCACTATTGCAGCACCACCCTGGCAGTGTGAAACTGAGGGCTGTGCAATGTAGTGACGATAACCACAATGGCGGGTGGCTCCCAGACCTGCACCTGAACAAACATTCATTTAAATGGGTGGCCTATCCCCCTAGCAGTGTCTACTCCCTCCACCCGCTCCCACCCCCACCCCCTGAGAGAGACACAGTAACAGCGAGAGCTACTTCTAGTGTGGCATATATGTGCAGTGTAGGTTCAATCTGTTACAGAGATGGTGTCACCCCCACCCAAAACAGAGAAGTGAAGTACAGTGTGTGCCTGAGCTCAGTTGCCATTCACTTTATTTCCACTCACTTTTCTGGCACCTTGCTGTTGGTCTGACTCTGTTTGTCTTTTTGAAGCTCAGTGGCAGCAGATAGCACAAACAGAGGGGCGGAGAAAGTGGCAACAAGAGTGCCATGACCAGGACAGAGAGCAGTGCTGCAGAGTTTTCTTTTCACCGTGGGGAAGCAGACGTTAGAGAGAAAGACAGTGAGAGACCAGAAGAGACACAGCGTAAAACAAACTTGGTGCTTCTATTCCACCACGGCACAAAAGGAGCACCCAGAAAGAGCCAGAGACAAATATGTGGGTCACATATCTGCCCCTTCACATTGACTAGCACAGTATAGGGTGGGCACTGGATGGGCACCCCTGGGTACTTGCTGCCCTCTACACCTCCAGCTCACATCAGCACATTTGGAACAATCTGCAGTAGCCACAGACTGATGTAGGTTACTCATTTTCCCCTCTACACCCGTCCCACTCTATACAGGTTGGCACAGTGACAAGGTGACCTCCAGGTGGGCAGCCCAGGGTAAATAGTGGACTGTGGCCTGGCAGAAGTTGGTGATCGGTTCCCCCTCCACAACCGTCCCACCACTGCACATTGGCTTCCCCAGCCAGAGACAGAAATGTGAGTTGCACATTTGCCATGCCACACCTGTTTCTATCTAGCCTGGTGGGTGCCAGGTGGGTGGAAATGAGGTTGTGGTCCAGATCCACTGAGTGGCCCGAGGTCATTGGCACCTAACACATCTTTCCACATTTCTGCACATGTGAAGCATTTTCTCCTTCCGTTCCACCTCCTGCACGTTAGGAGCACTCTACAGGAGCCAAAGACAGATGTGGTTCACACATCTCTCCATCTTCACCCATCCAAGTTCCATGAAAGCTGACATTGGCATTGGGTGGGCTACAGGCAGGTGGTTCTGGGAGAATGATGCCCCATCCCCCATCCCACCTCCACACAAGGGTAGCACCCTGCAGCAGCCCGGGATAGAGATGCAAGTTGCACATCTGCCCCTTCATACTTGTCCCTGCTCCAATAGAGCTAGCATGAAGGTAGGAGTGGGATTTTGGGTGACTGACACTTCCTCACCCTATTCCACTCCTCTACACTTGCAGAACACTCTACTTCAGTCAGAGGCTCTCCCACCGAACGTGCTTTACCCATGGAGAGCACTCTGAGGTATTGAGATATAAAAATATGGATCTTGTATCCCCCCTCCACAACTATTCCCACTCTGCTGGGTGGTTTGGGGGGTAGGATACAGTGGGTGCTCCTGAGTAACTAGTGCCCCCTCTTGCACCCCCACCTATCAACCCAATACTTTACAGCAGCCAGAGAAGAGATGTGGATTGCACATCTGCCCCATCATAAACTGTGCCCATTCCAAAACATTTCACATACAGGCTGGAGTGGGGTCTAGGATGGTGGCCATTAAGTGACTGTCCCCCTCCCCAATCCCACCTCCACACATGGGAAGCACCCCTTCCCCTCCATTACACATTTGCACATAGATAGCACTTCTCCCTCTCCATGCCTCCTTTGTATATGGGGAGCAATTCTCCTTCTTCAGCCCTCTTCCACATGGTGGACATAGTGTCTTATGTAATCATATTTGGTCTCAATCCTTGTTGAATGCAACATTATACATATTGTAAATACTAATGTAAAGAAAATTGCTTTATTTTAATTTATATTATGTGTTCCTACTTTTTGTATCTCACACCATGTATTTATCATTGCTTGTACATGGGACCTCCTTGCAACTGAGCTTGCTCAATGGATTTTATCCCTTCACAATAAATCTGAACTTGAACATGGAAGCACTCTTCCCTCCATTCCATCTCCACACAAAGGTATCATTGCTCCATCTCCATCCCACTTCCATACATTGTGAGCACTCATCCCCTGACCCCTCCAGTGCTTCTTCCACTAGGGTCTCCGGGGTAAGACTATGCTTATGTCTATGAAGCAAACCAGTATGGATGTTCACAGCCTTTGCAACATTTTCAGTGTGGTAAGCATATGACATAGTGCTGTCTATAATGACCCTCGAGCATCTGAAAAGCTGGACGAGTTCCAATGTAGTTCCGAACTCGTTTGTTATATTGAGTGGATGTGAATGATGCCTATTCTGGGGACTGGAAAACAGCAAGGTCTTGGTATTTTTATAGTTCATAATGAGTTTTTGTTCTCTGAACCATCTTTCAACTGTAGTAAAGCTGTGTTGGAGCTTGCGTTTCAAGGTTAAGGGATATGGGTCACTTGTATAAAAGACTGCATCATCTGCATAGAGCAGAATTGGACAGCTGCTGGCGAGCGGGAACCTGTTTAGAAACAAACTGAATAAAATGGGGCCCAGGATGGAGCCCTGGGGCACACAGGCGTGAACGGGTCTACTATCAGATAGGACATTATCACTCCTAACTTGTTGAGAGTGATTCATGAGGTAGCTCTTATAATTATACACTAAGAGGAATGGTCTTAATGAGTTCATTTAAGGTTTCATAATTTGACCTTTTGCAGTTTTAATGACCTCCCAATCCTGGAGTCTTGAATTTGTCTTATTTAATCATTTCTTTGCTCAGTTCATCAATAGTCCAATAAGATTTAGAATAAAATTACTTTAGAACAAACTGTATAAACTTTGGGTTTAATTTTGTGCAAATATTAACTTCTCTCCAAGTTGAAAATGCATAGGAGATTAGTTGTACATGCTTTTCTGTATTTTCCACACTTGTTGGAAATTTGAAAAAAGAAACAAAATAACACTTTTTGCACAGGTCTTGACATACCGTGAAGGGAATGGCTTAAAAACCTATTTAGGAGTCATTCAAGAGTTATCCCAAGGTCAAGATTTAGTAAATTATACATTTAATGCATTTTAACAATAGATGTTGCCAAGGAGGACATAATAAATGAAAAATCAGTGTTGCAGCATAGATGCCTAGAAATTTTACAGACAGCCATTGTTTTTCTTCTGCATTTCTTCTTCCTCCTATCTGGTCAGTGTCAGCTTCACATATAGATCTTGTAGGATATTGCTAGCTAATGATTACTAAAATGAATCTGCTGCTTTTGTTCTGAAAAGATTTAACATGATCCCATCCTACAAATATCTAATGTGACCCCAATAAGCAGATCATTTTGTTTCAAGCTGGTAAGCACTAAAGAATTTCATTGAAGTACTAGTAAGTCATGATGATCTACTGTTAAATTAGGCATGACAAGATGGTCTGGTCTCATTGCATTTAAAGGAAAACACTGAAAAAGACACAGCTTTCCCCAGACACTACAGAAACTCTTGATGAATGTTTTCAGACAGTAACAACTTTTTTTTAATGATTTAAAACTACTACCCACGACTTCCGCTTTCTGTTGCTGGCAGCCACCATCTCATGAGCAGCAGTGAGATTCCTGAGCTCACTGTATGCTAATATGTCTGTTTGACCTCTGCTATTGGTTGGCAGGACGTAGTAGCATAAGGTGAGCTCTGGAAGCTCTCTGCTGCTCATGAGATGGTGGCTGCCAGCAATAGAAAGTGAAAGTTGAGGGTCACATTTTATTTAAATCACTAGAAAAGCATTTAGAGGTCATTTAAAAAAAAGTTACTATCTGAAAGCACTAATCAGCTATTTTTGTAGTAACTGGGGAAAGCTGTGCTTTTTCCAGTGCTTTACAGAAATGAAGCTGTTATAAGTTCAATAGGAGTTCTGGCAAACAAATGTAAATATCTCTAAAAGTATATAAATTACACATAAACTATCAATATAAAAGTCATTCAGGACAAAACAACCTTTCAAATGAGCTTATTCATTAAGCTGCACTAATTATATTTTTTAGACTATGGCCATCTGATTATCTGAATTTTCATTTTTCTTCACAATTTTCACCTTTCAGATGACTATATTTAAAAAATTCTAATGAATTCAGATTAGTGACTACCCTCGTTTGAAAGGTAATTTTGTCCTGAACAACTTTCATGTTGTTTGTATATTGGTAACTTGTATGCTTTCTGAGATATTTACATTTGTTTGCCATGACTCCTACTGTGTTCACTCAGAGAGAAAAAAATGAGGTTGTTTGGAAGAGTATATTTCACAAAATATAAAGAATTCAGATTAGTGACTACTCTCATGAGAAAAGCCTTTTTACCCCAAACAACGTTCATGCTGGTTGTTTTTGCGTACCTTGAATATTTTTAAAGATATTTAGATTTGTTTGGAAAGTGTGCACATTTGCTCGCAGAGAAAAGCAGCTTTAAGTTCTGGGTCCTTCATTCTAAACAGAAAGAAGGGAGTATTTTTTAACTGCCATAGGGATTTGTAGTGTTATGGAAGGATACACTGAAAACTACTAAAAAATGTGTTCCATGGCAAAACCGTTTCAAGCTAAAGTGAAATAGCTGTTGTCTCCACCCACAGCCATAAAAATGACCAAGTTATGAGGACAAGTTCAAAACCTATTGAACTACATTTATTGACCCACATGCCTGATTTCCTCAGTTCCTGGTCTGGCATTAAAGAGTGAAGACATGTCTCCGGTTCAGAGAGAATTATGGCGTTTGACCCCTAATGGTAAGTAAGGGCTGGGGGAGTGCTGAGTGACATGGTTGAGTAGGGGTAGGATAATGGCAGCGGTGTCCTAGCGGCAGCAACAGACATTGATGGATTTTTTTTTATAGAGTGAATAAAAGAAAAAAAGACTGTGAGAGTTGTTTTTCTTTATTTCAGGTACTGACACTAGGGATTTGGCATCTCAGTGTTGGTGTTATGTTTGACAGCACTGTAGGTGGACTCCCTAGAGCCGCACAGTGAAAGCGGAGGGGGTTGGGGTACTAGCCAACACCAGGGATTGGGCACCCTCTTGTCAGAAAATTAAAAGTAAGGGGTGTGTATGAATTGGGCATGGGGGTTGCTGAGTGGGAGAGTAATGGTGGCGGTGTGCTGGTGGTGGGAACAGACATCAGTGGACGTTTTTCTGTTTTACAAGGTGTATAAAAAAAAAAAGACTATGAGGGACGGTTTTCTTTAGTTCAGGTACCAGCACTAGGTTTTGGGCACTTCAGTGTCTGTGTTATGTTTGGTGGCACTGGGGGTGGGTCACCCAGTGTTTGACAGTGAAAACGGGTGGGGTGGGGGTTCTAGCTGGCATTGGAGATTCTACACACTGGTATTGAAAAATTAAGCAGGGAGAAGCAATGGAAGATGGGAGGGATCGTTTTTACATTGAGGGAGGACCACAACAGGCTGATCATGATGCTTATCAGCTCTGCTTGCTAGGTGGCTTATGCAGATCAAAGGAAAGAGCTGCCCTGTGATTCTGGTGGCTTCTTTTCTTTTAACTACATGAAGTTTCCGCCCAGCAAGACCAGAAGAGTGTCATGATCAGCCTGGCTGACTTGTCTGACACTGACACTGTCGAGCCCCTAGCAGACTGCCCTGCATTGGACCAACACTGACACACCTCTCAAAACCCACTATCACACCAATATGTTCACTTTGAGCAAATGCAAGGGTGAACATAATAAAAAAGACTCTGAGGGAGTTCCCAGGGATGGTGGAAAGCAGACATCAGAAGATTCTGTTTTTTCACATTCAACAGCAGCATCAAAAAATGTAAAGGGTGACAAGAAAAAAGATAATGCTACTCAGCCATCTGACTGGCATGGTAAAGATAATATGAAAGAGGGAACCCTGAATCTGTTGATGGCAAAAATATAAATAAAAGAGCCTCTGAGTAGACACTGGAAATGATGCCAGCTAAAAAGAAATGCAAAGGAAAAATGTAATTGCCAGGGGTACTGCTGATGTAGCACCCAAGCTCCAGCCAAAGCGCAACCCCTGACAGTTCCACTCAGGTCACCCATCCTTTGCCAGTGAGAGGAAGATTGGCTCACTACCTTCAGGAATGGGTATTTATTACCTCAAACAAATGGGTTATGGAGGTAGTGGGCCAGGGACTGTCTCTGCAGCTCAAAACATTCGCACGACTGCAGAAACACAAAACACTTTCCAGCACTATCCCCCACAGAAAAAAATCTGCTGGAACTGTAAATAAAAAAATGCTGACAGAAAAAGCTGCAGAAAAGGTCCCCGCCTCTCAGAGGGGCAATGGCCTATTCTCAAAGTACTTCCACACCTACCAGAAAAATGGGGACTGGTGAGCCATTTTAGATCTCAGGTATCTAAACAAGCATATAAATAAAGAGAAGTTCATGATGGTCACACTGAGAACAATGATACCTTCTCTGCAGACAGGACATTGACTGGGATCACTGCATCTGAAAGATGCTTATTTTCATATCTCAGGCAGACCATCACCAGAAAATCTCTCCATTTCAAGCTAGGGAATGACCAGTACCAGATCACAGCTCTTTTGGCCTCACCTCACCACGAAGAATATTCACAAAGTGCTTGGCGGTGGTGGCATCACACCTGACATGGCAAGATTATGATAATTTTTCCCTACTTGGATGACTGGCTAGTCTCCGGGAACACAGAACAGGAGAGAAGGCGCACTTTACAGGCTATAAAATGCAACTTGGAGACTGTCTGATTTCTGGTAAACTTGCAGAAGTCCAGCTAGAACCTGTTCAAGTACTGGACTTCATAGGGGCAGAGCCAAACACCTTACAGGGGAAAGCTTTCCTCCCACAGGCCAGAGTTGCAGCTGTGATAGCAGCAGCAGAGTCCTTCACAACAGGTCGGTCAAGACCTGCAAGGGACTTCCTGCAGTTGCAAGGACACATGGCCACATCCACAGCTGTGGTTCCATGGACTAGGTCTGAAATGAGAGAGAGATCTGGTCCCACTTAAGAGGCAACTGAGCTCTAAGATGGGATCCACTATCAAAGCTAGCACCAGTGACGGAAGCACTAGTAAAGTTACTAGAGTGGTGGAAAGAAGAAAGCAACCTCACTTCATACAGGACCCCACAGTAAGTGGCATATGGAGCCCACAGGAGTCACTGGAACACATCAGCCTCCTTGAGCTCCAGGCAGTGCTGCTAGCAATGCACTCTTTCTCTTCCCAGCTACTGGGTCAGGCTGTCCAAATCAGGACAGACAACACCACACCAATATGTGACATAAACGAGCAGGGGGGGTACAAGGTCCTCAGAACTGTGCAAAGAAGCAAAGACGATCTAGGATCTAGCATACACCTTAGAAGCAAACATTTATGCAGTGCACTTACCAGGCAAAAGACAATGTCCTAGCAGATTCTTTAAGCAGAAACAATCAGGGAAACCATGAATGGGCTTTGAACAGACACGTTCTGTCCACAGTGTTCAGAAGGTGGGGCACTACCAAAAAAGACCTGTTAACTTCCAGGGAAAATAATCAGGTTCCACGCTTTTGTTGCAAGCCACCAGCCAGAGGGACAGTCACAGAAGATACCTTGGTCTTGGTCTGGACAGGGAGGTTCCTGTATGCTTTCCCACCATTTCCAGTCATCCAGAAAGTCCATGTGAAACTCATGAGGGAACAGAAACATAGAAAGTGACGGCAGATGGGGACCAAAGATCCATCTAGTCTGCCCTGAGGGGATCCCCGTTAGATTTTCTTACAGACTATACCCTTATGCCTATCCCAAGCAGATTTGAATTGCCGTACTGTTTTGGAGTCAGTGACTTCTGCAGGTACCCTCAGGCCTCCACCTGGGGGCAGTTATTCGATGGGAGCACCAGTCCTCCTTCCCCAGGAGAGGAGAGGAGAGCTGTCCTCCGTACTCTCAATCCTATCCCTCCCCAGCCAACCCCCTGTGGCCTGTGCTTGTTCCCAACCACAGGTCGCTGGCGTGGCATGAGGTGCTGGCTTAAATTAAAAAGATTTTTTTTTTTACCTATCTTCCTTCTCCCCAGTTCCTGCTGAACTGCCCCCACCATCCCTCATCTCCCCAGGCTTACCTTGGGCAGCTAGTAACCTCCATGGATTTCCCCACATGGCGGGTTCAGGAGGGGGAAGGCCATGATCCTCCCCTGAACCCTGAATCCAGTGCTGCCAACCTGGTACCCTGGTGATGTGGTGGGTGGGGGAACGGTGAGTGGATGTCATTGATGCCTGCCGTGCCTTCCATTTTCCTCCGTTTTCTCCCTTCCCAGACCCAGCCATGGCATACATGAGCAAGGGCATGCATGTGGAAGTGTGCATGATTCCCAATATCGCAACTCCCTCCCCCCCTTTTGACATTTATCTGTTGCTTGGCTTCCAATGCGCTACCACCAGGCCTCTGTCTGGTGGCAACCAGGAGCTGAGATAGCCAACCACCTGAATCCAGGAGAGGAGAACTGCCAGGTGGCCACTCAGTCTCTCCCAGCCCTCCTACCCTGGGCAACCCTCAGCTACCATTGATCGTTCCCAAACACAGGTCGCTGGTGTGGCAGGAGGTAAGGTGCTCAGCACCTTAGCCCTCTATGCCACTGGGCCAACTGGAAATTATTTTCTTATTGACGTACCCCCTGAAGAATAATTCCAGTAGGGGCAGGGTTGCCTACAGTATTGGAATACTTGTTACACCTGAAGTCTTTAGGCCTGAGGCCATTAGCACAGAATGTGCACTTGGCAGCAGTGTCCACCTACATGTCAGCAGGTAAGGAAAAGTGACTGGCCTCTCAACCCATTTTCAGATTTTTTTTAAAGGCCTCAGTCACTTCTACCAACAGATAAGGGACCCAGTCCCACCACGTGATCTCAGTGTCTGCCTTGCCCAGCTCATGGAGGCTCCATTCAAGCCTATGGACACTGCTGACCTGAAGTATGTCAAATGGAAACCCATATTCCTGACTGCCATGATCGCTGCTGGGAGGGTGAGTGAACTGCAAGCTCTCTGCACAGAGCTAAATTACATAATCTCCACAGGAATAAGGTAGTCCTTAGAACCAGTAGGAAATTCCTACCTAAGGTGGTGTCTGAATTCCATCTGAACCAGTTAGTAAAATTTCTTGTTCCTTACTCAGAACACTCCAGTCCAGGTGAGCAAAAAGTGCACAGTATTGACCTGGAACAAGTTCTGGGCATCTATATGCACTGGACATGAGAGGTCAGGTCCAAAAACACTTGGCTTTTTATTACCTCTGGTGAGGCTGGCAAAGGTAAACCTGCATCCAAGAGTTCTATCTCTCACTGGGTAGTCTCTTGCATTCAGTTCTGCTATGAAAAGCAGGGAAAATGCCACCCAGAAACTTAAGCGTGCACTTCACAAGAGGCATCTCTGCCTCTGGGGCATTCACAAGGGGCATCCGCTTATTAGACATTTGCAGTGCACCTACCTGGAAAACACTGCACACCTTCACAAAACACCATGCGTCAGTCAGTGTCAGTGGCTCAGTAGGTAGCACATTCGCCTCTGAGGCCGGGAGATCAGAGGGCTGTGGGTTCAGTTCCCACATCTGGCACTTGGGGTAATATCCCAATACTGACACTGTAGTGCAGCACGAGGGGGGTGCTGCACTTCTGAGGTGCCGTCTTTCGGACGATACGTTAAACCGAGGTCCCATCTGCCTGGATTGGTGGTAGTTCAGGTGGATGTTAAAGATCCCATGGTACTTATCGAAAAAGAGTAGGGGAATTTTTTTATTGAAATCATAACAAATTATATACAATTCAGTATTACATCATACAAAATCTAAAAAAAGGAAAAATCAAGAACATAAATAAGTATTATTTCATACAGTAACCCCAAACATAAGAAAAACATCATAACCAACCCCCCTCTCCCAACCCACTAAAAGAGTAGGGGAATTTGTTATTGACAAAATATAAAAGCATGATACATCCAAACAGTAATATAGCACATGAAAGCATAAAAAATAGGAAAAAAATGAAAATATGTATTACATCATACATATAAACAAAAAGTAAACAAAACAGAGTATCTCTACCAGAAAACAGAACAACATAAACGAATAAGGAACATCGTACACCCAAGAAAAACAGTTAGTAAAAAGCCGCAAAACCAGAAAAAAATAGCAAACACCCCCCATCCCCTCATATGAAAAGAACAGGAAAAATGTTAGGTGAAATCATGGCAAAACAAACATAAAGCAGCATGTCATCATGAAAATCCAGAAAAAAGCATGAACATAAAAAACATTAGGTCATACAGTAGCCCCAACCCGATAGAAAACAACATAAACTAACCCCCTCCTCCTTCCCATTGACCGAGTAGGGGGAATCATAACGGAATAACAGCAAAAACAAAAAAAATACAAACAGTGGTAAGCCACCAAAATTAGGGGCCCAAAACAAAACTGACTACCACCCCCAAACCAAAACGAAACACAGACAAGACCAAGCAGCAGAAAGTCACTCACACGAAGCCCTAGTAGAGCGGTATGTATCACAGGGCAGAGAAGCACGCTCCCTGTCTTGAATAAGCGGAGACTGAAAAATCTGATCCATAATAAGAGTACTGGGTATAAGATTTCTGTTCAAACAACTGACACAACGCCAATGCCATAGAAAAACCACAGAGGGGGTAAAGACAAGACTGAGGGTACTAGGATAATAATGAGAAAGGGAGGCAGGAAATAGCCCATACACAAGAATGTCATACGAAATCAACGGAAGATGCTTTTCCTTCCATTTATGGAGCCAACGAGTCCAAAAATCCTTACTAAAAGGACAAGCCCCCCAAAAAATGAGTCATGGTTTCAATTACACCTGGACAAGTATTCCTAAAACACATACGCTCCTCCAAAGACTTATGCAGGTGATTACCATGCACCCCCAACCTCCCATGGCACGACAACCAAGTAACACCCCATAGCTTTGTAGGAAGTCTAGGGTCAGTAAGCTGGTGAAAAATAACAGTAGTATCCAATTCAGTACCAAGAGCATTCAACAGCCTGGGGGTATCTGAAAAAGAGGAAAGCAAAACAGTATGATACAATTGCTTCCTAGACTGAGATCATGAGAACCTGAGGGTCAAGTGCCATTGCCAGATTTTAAGAAAAGTGGAAACAAGAAGGAGGGATACCAAAAGTCCTAAAGTTCTGAGGACTTCCGAGGAGGACTAAGCCATTCGCTACAAAGGAGTCACCCAGGCAACCAAAATAGAAACCCAGGGGAGGCAGCAACAGAAAAGGAAACAAAAACTTCAAAAACAGGCAATGAAAGAAAAACACAGGATTCAACATCCGAACACCTCCCTGACAATAATCATGATATAAAAAAAAAAACGCCAGACAGGATTCAAAACGAGAACCCCAAAAACTTTGAATAAAAACACTATTAACTTTGGCTTCCAAAACAAAAGGAAGAGGGAAAACAGTAGCCACATGTAAAAATAAAGGAATAACCAAAGTCTTCAAAAGCAGAACACGTTTTCTCTTGGCGGAGACCTTTATCAATTGCCAAATTCCAGTTATACAGAGAATCATCAGGACTGCCAAAATACAGACCCAAAATTTTAAGAGGACCAGAAACAACAGGAATCCCAGCCACAGAAGTGGTAGTAGAGGAGGGCACAGAGCAGGGAAAGATCTTAGCCATATTTTTATGAAAATTCAATTGAGAACCGAAAAGAGAACTAAAGTCAGTAAATAAATGTGTGAAACCCGAAGCAGAAAGAGAGGACGTAGTACAAACACATAAATCATCAGCGTACGCAAAAACAGTAGGTACAGAGTGACCACCTGGAAGGAACAAGGGAGGGATAGCAGGACAGGAGCTCAGCTTACGTAACAAAGGGTTAATCTGGAACACAGACTAAAGGGGATTCAAAGGACAACCCTGCCGCACTCCCCGTTTACTCAAAAGTGCAGCACCAGGAGAATGGTTGACATGAGGGGTGATCCAGGCGGTGTTATATAAAAGCTTAAGCCAAGAGATAAAACCAGAAGGAATATGGTAGTGTGCCAAAACAGAAAACAAAAAGAAATGCTCCACCCGATCAAAAGCCTTTTCTTGATCCAAAGAAAACACTACAGCCCTACTTACATCAGTACAAGAGTACACCACATCCCTAAGATAAGACAAAGTATGTAGCATGAAACGATCTGGGATAGCACAAGTCTGAGCTGTGGAAATAACATCTGCTATAAGCAGGAGCCGCCCCAAAAGAATGACAGCCAGAATCTTATAATCCACATTAAGGAGGCTCAAAGGTCTCCAGTTCCGTAAATTAGAACGGTCGCCTTTTTTATAAATCAAAATCAAAATAGTGTCCGAAAAATGTCAAGGGACTGAAAATGAAGCCAAGACGTCACTAAAAACAATAGTCAGAACAGGGGCAAAAAAATCAATGAAGGAGTGGTAAAGCTCAGCTGTCAAACCATCCTACCCCCGAGAAGTACGCTGTTTCTGTTTCTTAATAGCAGTCATTGTTTCCGAAACAGAAATGGGACGCACAAGAGCAGGAAGCAGGTCCTCAGAAACCTCAGGAATGACCAAATCAGAAAGATACTCAGCCAGATCCAGAACAGACGAGACAGTACCAAACATCCCTTCCACATGGGTTTGTACAATGTGCTTCAAAAACGGAAGAGAAGTATGGTGCACTCCTGTAAGGGGATCAACCAGACCGTCAATAATCGTGGAAGAGATCCTATTGTAACAACTCCTATAAGGATCAAATGCAGCCTTAGAAGCCTGTGTGCCGCACTGAACTTTAACCTTCAAAGAGAGGGCACAATCATGCTGATATCATTCCATAACATATTTCAAAGCCTGAATTTGGCTGGAGAGATCAAGATGGAATTCAGAAGCCCTAAAATAAGTATCCAAACGCTCCTGATGGAGTTGGGAATACCGAAAATAAGTAAAGCCGGAACGAGAGCCGGCAGATTTGATAAAAAAACTGACGAAGGTCAGTTTTAGTATCCTCCCACCAGAGGATAGAAGAAGAATAAGCATCCAGTACAGAAACTGCAGCTCATAACAAATCCAGACAACCCTGGGAGATAAGAGAATCAGTCAACAAAGAACTATTCAACTTCCAACATTTACAAGAAGCAAACGGATAAGGTCCAGCACTAGGAGAGCAGAGCAAAGCAACTGCCAAATGATCCGACATCTCACAGGGAATTACAAAAGCCTGGGAGACCGAAACATTCCTGGAAACAAAGAAAAAATCAATCCATGTTGCAAGAGCTCCCTTATAAAAAGTTTTTGCACCCCACTGGTGAACAAAGGTATAAGCATCCACCAAATGGGCTGAAAGAAGGATTTTAGACAAGGTAGCAGCATCACTAAAAAGCTTGTGGGCATTACTAGGTCTATTAGAAACAGAAAGACCACAATTGAAACCACCCCCAAAGTAAACTCGTCGAGTGGTAAACAAATAAGGTTCAATAGCAAGAAACAAAGCAGACCGCGCCGCAGTACTCTGCGGCGCATAAGTATTAATCAAACGAAAAGGAACAAAATCAAAAGAACCATCAATAAGGAAAACCCTCCCTTGAAACACATTGAGAACTCTGTAAATCTTAAACTGATGGCCAAAAAACAAAATGCCCACCCCATCACAGAGATCCGCTTCGACCAGAAGGAGGGCCCCACAGTCCATCGATGTCTCACCTGTGCAACCTCAAACCTAGATTTAAGCCTGGTATCCTGTACAAAATAAACATCCTGTTTCAAGGAAAGTAAGGAACCAACAGTAGAAAGCTGTTTATGGAAAGATTTCATACTGCACACATTCACAGTGCAGCACCACTGAACAGGCTGCTGAGGCATGGGCAATAAAGGTCAAAAGAGATGCAGAGAACTGCAATGGGCATCAGGGGCAGGAAAAAGGAAGCAATCTGACCAAAACAGAAAGCCCAGAAAAAGGAACCCTCAAAATCACCTATGAGGGAACTGCTTTCTCTGCATCTTTTCCAACCGAGAAGTTTCTCTACCAGATTCGGAAGAAAGGTCCATATGAGAGGAAGAGGCACGGGAAGAATCAGAGTCCTCTTCCTCACCTTCAATATCCCCATTGTCTTCTTTAGCTAGCAACTGGAACTTATTTTGAGTAATAACAGTAGTAGCAGGGGCATGAGACTCAAACTACGCTTACCCTTCCCACGTTTAGTAGAAGGACAGTAACAAAGGGCAGATCAGTTTGGGGGGGGGGCCTAACATCCATCAAAATCGGGACCAGAGAATGGATAGCAGCAACCACAGGGGAAGCCTGGGCAGACTCCAGAACCGGAGCAACAGTCTGAGAAAGAGGGGGCTCCTGGGGGGGAGAAACCGAGGAACACACAAGGTCCGGACGAGTAGTAGGCACTGGGTCGGTAGGCACCAGAGAGAGCTCCTGCTGCCACTTCTGGGCCTGTAACTGGGAATCGGAGATAATGGTAGAATGGGCCTGGGGGACCCTGTCAACCCTATTATGTTCAGCCCAGGGACATTGGGGGTAGTCATGACTGCGATCCACACACAGATTACAAAACTGAGCATTAGGACAACCCAAGCTAACATGGCCATAAGCAAGGCACAGGGTGCATCTAGGCTGATCACAAGTGTAACTCAGGTGAGTCTGAGAGCCACAATTATGACAGGTGTGAGGCTGGCCAGGGTTGAAACTGATACCCCTATCCCAACCAATGTAAAAGCTACCAGGAATATGCAGAACCCCCTGCTCAGTTTGCTTAAGCTGAACTTTAATCTTCCAGCCACCCGTCCACACTAAATCTTGATCAAAAATAGGGTGGGGAGAATCTAACAGATCACATCTCTGACGAAGCCAACACTGCACATCATGGATATTTACCCCTTTACTATTAAATAATAAAGCTAGTACTTTCACCAGAGGTTTAGTAAGGGGTATGATTAAGAAAGAGACCCAAATCGGAGTGTTCTTAACCAGTTCATACTGAGTCCAACATTTTTGCAGAGTCTGAACAGTCTTGAAACAGTTTCCCCTTTGATATGAATGAAGGCAAACAATGCTGAAGGGCTAATTCCCAGAGAGTCTCTAAGCATGCCTTGGAGAACAGTATGGCGTGTGGAGGCTGCAGAAGAATCACCCAGAAACTTCAGTGGCACCACATTCTTCCGCTGAGCGGGTTCCCCTACAGATTTAAACAAATCAGACATTTTGAAAGAATGAATCATGTCCTCAGGGACAGGAGCAGAAGGAGAAGACTGGTGAGCAGGAGAAGCACAGTGTTTTGTCGGTACCTGTGATTGGACCACAACATCCAAAGAGTCAGCGGTGTTCTCAGTAGCAAGCGGTGGAACAGAAAGATCTGTCTCAGGTTCCACAGGGGGAGAAGATCAAGTAGAAACCAAAGCTGGAGCAGTAGGAAAGACATCCGTAGGCATTCCAATAATAGCAGCAGCAGAAAAGCAGAAACAGGACCAGGCGAAGTTCAGGGCTTCCCATTCGAAGATCTCTGCCAGCCAGCAGCATGCAGAGCAGCGTCTGGAGACCAAGTAGCACTTGATTCAACAGCAATCCTCGAGGTAGGTCTAAGGTGCAAAAGGGAGGGCGGGGGAAAAGGCAAATCAGCAGGGAGGGTTTCAGAGGCCTGTTGAAGTGGTGTCTGAGGAGCAGAAGACAGAATAATTAGTGTCAGGCAAAGTGTCTTGTGTAGAAGCATCATCATGAATCAACTGTAGAATGAACTGTTTATGCTGAGAGAACATCTGTCGCAACATAGCATCAGGAATCACAGCAGCTTCATGGCTGTCCCGTTTAGCAGAATTCTCCATGTCAGATAAACCAGAAGGAACAGTAGAATTCTTATCAACAGTAGAAGCAGAAGGAAACACATCGTCAATGTGAACTTGAGAAGCCTCAGAAGCAGGAACACAGACAAGCTCAGATACCAAGATAGGATCCAAAGGCAAAGCAGAGTCTCCACCACCACCTCCACCTCCCACAGCAGGAACGTCGGCAATCTTGGAGTCACCGACAGAAGGGTCCCCCCTGCTCACAGGAAACGGAGTAGGGGAATTTCCCCGGTGTCCTGGCCAAATTTCTCCAATTCACTAACAAATATCACCAACAGCTTAATCTGGTTCAATTTCAGTTGCTTACCATCTGTATCCCCCCTCCCCCTGGTCGCCCCTGAAAAAGGGACTTCTAGGCCCAGTGGGCTTACTGGGTCAGCACAATTCAATAATCATAATACTGTTATCTGGGCATACAGTCCAGAAGGGGTGCCAGCTTTGGAACTGCTGTATTGCAGAACCTTTTTCTCCAAGTAGGTTTTGGACCCAGCCTCCCAAGGTATAGTCTGTATAGAGTGAAATGATGAGTGAAGAATTCCTGGAGTTACAAAGAAAAAATGCTCACCGTAGTAATGTTGTTTCTTCTCAGGGATCCCTCACTGTGGTTTTACTCTCTCCCCCCACCTCCCCTTCCAGAACCTGAAGACAGGTTCTTATAATAATCAGTTCCTTTTACTTAGGCTGCTTAAGCATTATCTTTATATTTACATTTTTACATTAAGTGAATCGGAATTACAGACCTTTGAGTCAGAGACTCTTTTGCAAAGGCTCCACGTCAGGGAGGTACAAGACAGTGAATACAGGAAAAGACAAGTCACATGAGGTACAAATAAGACAATACAATAATATACAGGATAAAAACTATCCAAGGTCAGGTATTACATTATGCATTATATAATCAATCAGAATAAGCACGAAAAGGTTTGAATTCAATTAAATAGTGCCAGTGCGGGCAGGGCCAAGGGGAGAGTAATAGGTATGGTGAGGAAACTAAGAGGAGGAGGGAGTGTGAGAGAGAGGGTAAGGAAGGGAGAGAGAGGCCAGAGAGCGCTGATTAACGACTAGTGAGGTGGAATAGAGGTAGGCAGGAAGAAAGGTTAGAAGCAATCACAGGAGCTGGAGGAACTGATTTGTTCACAAAGGAGAGATTTGAAAGGGCCAAATTTTGATGCAGCTGAGGTATCAGCTGGTAGGGAGTTTAGCCAAAGGGGAGCCCTATAATGGAAAGCTTGCTGTACATGTCTAATGTATAATAGGTGTTTTTTTTTTCCCAAAAAAATGAAATTTGCATTAAAGTTTCGGTAGCCTTTTAGCTAGATTCACTAGTCACTATTACACTCTGGCCATAAAAACAGATTTGACAACTGCCAAGGTGGTAGGTTGCTGCAGAGTTTTTCCAGCACCTATTCTAAATTCTGAGTTCTATTATCAGAATAGGATTTGTCTGTGGCATCTGTTTCTATGGAGATTGATGCATACAGTGAAACCATAGGGAGGGATCCGTGAGAAGAAACAACATTACTACAGTAAGTAATTGTTTTCTGTAGCGCTCCACATTGTCAATGGGTATTCAGAACAAATGGGTAAAGTGCACCCTACTAGGGGAAATATGGCACAGCCCAAGGCTGTAATCAGTGTAGAATATTGGGCACACAAACATTCCGGACAGCAATGGCTCTCCATTCTTTGCTGTGCCATTGAAGGGGAAAGAACACAGAAATTTCTCTGAGGAAGAAACTCCTTTTTTCAGTGTTTACTCTTTGGGGCTGTCATTCTGCATAGGTTGGGGCTAACTGGTGACAGGGAGCACTCCAAAATTAAAAATTGTGCCTGTTAAGCTGTGGCTTTCAAAATGGCTAACCTGCCTTTTTTCACCATTTCCACTGCCTGTTTTAGTGCTTGGATTAGGGGCCACATCTGCCACTAATCTAAGGGTATTTATTTTTAGCAGGTCTCAGTTTTCCTGGTGTCATGGTGCTTCAGGTAAGTACTTGTTTTTGGCCTTATTGTTAGGGTCTAGGTTTAGGGTGTTCCCTGTGTCTCTCTACCATTTAATTTGGCTTCGGTTCCCTGCCCTCCAGGAAAACAGGGTGACTATTGTATGTGCTTATTTCTTTTATTTGAGCAGAGCGGGAACCACAGGTTCTTTTGAGTGCTCACAGTTGAGGGATCTTTCTTTTTTTTTTTTTTACCAGGAGAGACACACTAAGCTGAAGCTTGTTTACAAGTGCTGCCTGGGAGCACAAGGAAGTTAAGTAACTTGCTCAAGGTCACACAGTATGCAAGTGGGGGCTGTGGGATTCAAACCGAGGTCTGCAGGTTTGCAGTTCAGAGCCTTAAACCACTGTGCTGTACTGCCTCCTGTTTTTTCCTTACTCCCTGGTACATTTGGTTTACTGGGCTGACGTTGTGTATTTAGCGAGAGGCTTCTTAGAGCCTCAGTGTGCCCTTTTTGCACATCTGTGCTTGGGCAAATGCCGTCACATGCAGCGTGCAAGTGCTCGATGCAGGGCTCTATTTTTCTGATTGCTCAGCGCTGTTGCTGAGTGCAATCCTTTCCTACTACAGCCTTTGAGTTGGTAGGCTGGAAGGAACGTTTTCTGCTGGGACTGTTGGCCACAGAGGGAGGTAATGTCTGCAGCAGCATTTTTCTCTTTTCCTCATATAATACAGGCAACAGTGTCTTTAGTTCTTTTTGTGTTGAGCCTCTGTTGCACTAGTGTTTTGGCACCATGGCTTATGGTAGACATGAAAATACAAAATCACACATGTCCACACAATGCAAAGCATCATGGGCTGCATATGCAAATCACCACGGAATGTTATGCTGATTCAACTTTAAGCAGAATTGCGTGGTGCCGAAAGACCTCTCACACAGTTTGCAAAGGGTGCTAACAGATGACATAGACACGTGTTTCGTCCTACCAGGACTCATCAGTATGCCTCGTCTGTTTGACACCCCAGTGGGGGTAATGCAACCCTCTCTGCTGGGTTCCTATTGTCCTATTGTCCCCATTGTGTCCTCCTCCAGTCCAAAGTGTTTTCCAAACTTTATTCACTGTGACCAGATTATTGAACAAGAATGGGCAGGTGCAGACCAAAGAAAATATCTGCTGAAACCCAGGGTATGAAGTTTCCCCTTTATGGTGGAAAATATCTGCAAGTGGGAAACCCCTTCCCTGGCTGATAATGTAGACATGTAGTGTTATAATGATGTAAGACCTGCAAAAGGGTAATGCAACCCTCTCTGCTGAGTTTCTATTGTCCCCATTGTGTTTCTCAAGCTAATATGTCTCTTACAGTTCCCCCCAGTTGTAACTCCGAGCTTGGGGTTGTGCACCTGGTGTACCAGCTGGCAGTGGCAGAGCAGAATTGCGTAAATCTTTGTGGTTGCTCTAAAGAGAGCTTTTGAGACGGTGTTATGTAGGACATCCCTTTGTACACTCCCAACCCCAAGCCCGGCCCCTTGGGGGGAGGGGATCACACAGGCATGTTCAGGTGCACCAGAGCAGGACAAGTCTACTAATATGGATCTGCAGGCAGACCCTTCCCTTGACCATACAGAGGGTCAGGATGAGGATGTTAGGGATCTTGGGAAAAATCCTGACCTAAAACTACTTGATGATGATGAGGATGAACCCTCTAAGGAGGAGGAAGAAGGGGAGTGGATGTAGATGAAGAGGAGGATTCCTGTATGTTGATACCAAATCTTTGTCCTAGTTAATAACTGAGGCTTGTAGGACTTTACAGCTGAAGGAGGCGCAATCCATGGAAGCCTTAGATGTGAATCCTACCCTGTCTGTGTCCTCCTCCAGTCCAAAGTGTTTTCCAGACTTTATTCACTGTGACCAGATTATTGAACAAGAATGGGCAGGTGCAGACCAAAGAAAATATCTGCTGAAACCCAGGGTATGAAGTTTCCCCTTTATGGAGGAAAATATCTGCAAGTGGGAAACCCCTCCCCTGGCTGATAAAGCTGTACACAATTCCTTGAGGCACACAACTATCCCATTTGAAGGGTCTTTGGCATTAGCGGATATGCACGACAAGCGAGTGGATGCTTCGTGCAGAAGAGCCTTTGCCTCCAACAGCACAAACCTCCACACCTCCTATGCTCTACTGTTGCCAGAGCTTTAAACCTGTGGGTTACAACACTGGGTAGCTTTGTTTCCCCAGATTCTTAGGGGGTGAACAGTTTGCAGTTGGTAAGCATGGCTTCCACATTTCTGAGGGATGCCACAGTGGAGAACTTATGCATGTCAGCTTGATCCATTTATCATAGTTTGTTTTATTTTATTTTAGTCTTTGGTAACCGGGTAAGGCCCTCTAGGCACAAGTGCCTGTTTTCAGGGGCGACCTGGGAGCACTGGGCAGTTAAGTGCCTTACTTAGTCACACAGTATGCAAGTGGAGGTTGTGAGAATCAAACTCAGGTCTGGTCTGCTGGATGTATCAAGCTTGTTCACACCTCATTCCTCTAACCTCTAGGCTATACTACCAGCCCATATTGTATTGGATATTGTATCCGCCATGCAAGGGATGTGGGTTTGGCATTGGGTTGCTGGCCGGGCATCGAAGACTAAGTTGTTTAATTTAGCCTTTGAGGGGGGCTTATTGTTTGATTCAGGCCTGAATGATATTTTGAAGGATATCCAGGATAAAAAGGGCCACCTTCCATTGTCAAAACAACAGCAAACGTCCATCTCGATCTCGAAGAGTCAAGGATGCAGCAGACAGAGGCAGTATTAAGGGGGGATTTGTCCCTTTTGAAACTTTGGGAACCAAGGAGCAAAGGCTCCTATTTTGGATTCAAGAGCAATAGTGACAGAGGAGCCCTTGCCCGATGACGCAACGGAGGTTCAGGGCGCAGAGTGTACACGGGCCCATCTCTGCCTCCCTTCCCTTGGTGGAAGACTGCACAGTTTTTACAAAACATGGGCCCAGATAACATCAGATGCTCGAGTTCTGGAGATTTTGGCCTTAGGTTGTGCAATAGAGTTTTTGGTCTTTCCCACAAAGGGACATTTTCTGCTGTCCCCTGTACCAATATGACCCCTTGAAGAGACAAGCAGTGTCGCACACATTAGATCACCTCTCACAGATCAGGGTGATTGTTCTGGTGCCTCCCAGCGAACAAGGCCAGGGATTCGACTCAATTTATTTTTTCCCAAGAATGGGGGGTCAGACCTATTCTGGATCTGGAGCACCTAAAAAGTTTGTTCGCCACACGGCCTTCAAGATGGAGTCCTTATGATTGCTTATCCAAGCTGTACAGCTGAGGGGGGATTATCTAGCATCCATAGATCTGAGGGATGTGTATCTCCACATTCTGATCCGGATGTCTCATCAGTTTCCTCAGGTTCATGGTCCTGGGGCAACATTTCCAGTACAGGGCACTCCCATTTGAGCTGGCAACAGCCCCAAGAGTGTTCTTGAAGGTATTCGTAGTCCTAGTGGCTCAACTCCGACAGCAGGGACATTGTGTCTGTCGTTACCTGGATGACTTGCTCATTTGATTGTTATCTGCTCCACTTGTGAGGAAGTCCGTGACCAGGACTCTGGAGGTTTTGGAGTCTCATGACTGGGTAGTGAATTGGAAGAAAAGCTCTCTCAAGCCATTGCATACCCTGGAGCACCTGGGAGTGGCGTTCAGGTTGGATGAGGGAAGGTCTTTCTTATCAGTCGGGAAGGAAATCTTGTTGAAGGAGGTTCAGTAGCTGAGGAGCCAATTGGTGGCTTCAGCTCACAGCATACTGGGGATTTTGGGCCTCATGATGGCAACAATAGAACTGTTCCCATGGGCTCACTTTCTCATGCAACCCCTCCAGATCGAGTTGCTGTTGGCCTGGGATCCGACCCTGGAGGTCTATCAGGCCAAGATTCCAATTTTCCCACTCCTGTGGCAGTCCCTGAGTTGGTGGGTGAGCGTAGAGAATATGACCAAAGGGTCCCCCTTGAAAGTCCCTCAAGAGTTGATTCTGACAACCAATGCTAATCTGTTGGGCTGGGGGCAGTGCTGGATGACATTCCTCTTCAGGGGACTTGGTCTGCACAGGAACAACAACTACACATTAATGTCTTGGCGATGAGAGCTGTGCACCTCGCTGTCCTTCACTTTTGAAATTAGGTGCAGTCAAGAGTGGTGAAAATAAGGTCAGACAATCCTGTCATGGTGTTGTACATAAACAATCAAAGGGGCACAAAGAGCAGAGACCTGCTAAAAGAAGCAGCCAGTCTTCTGTTGTGGGCAGAGGAGAACCTTCTCCCTCTGTCAACAGTTCACTTGGTGGGGGAATTGAACATCCAGGCCAATTGGCTAAGCCGCGAGAATGTCCACCCTGAGAGTGGATGCTGAACCCGTAGGTGTTTGACCTTCTGTGCAAAAGATTTGGTCGTCCACAGATAGACCTGTTCGCCTCTTGCCAGAATGTGCAAGTGCAGTGGTTCTTCAGCCACTACCGGTGTCCACAGGCAGAGATAGTGGACACTCTGTTACATACATGGAATTTTGGCAGAGCATGTGCATTCCCTCTGTTGCTGCTCTTTCCCAAGGTCATATGTAAAATAAGGCACTCAAGAGAAAGCTTTCTTCTAGTAGCTCCGGAATGGCCCAGAAGGCAGTGGTTCTCGGACCTTATGAACCTAGCTGAACATGCTCCATTTTGACTGCTGATACGTGGGGGGGGGGGACCTTCTCTGTCAAGGTTCCATTCTGCATCCAAATTCGGGAGCGATGCAGCTGGTGGCCTGGATCCTGAAAGGAGGAGACTCCTAAAACAGGTCTTCTCGAAAGAGGTAGTGGACACACTGATGGCTGCCAGAAAGAATTCCACGTCGGCAGCTTATGACCGCGTATGGACCATCTTTTCGGCTTGGGCCAGACAGAAATGTAGCCATCCTTCTAAAGTCACGGTTCTGCAGATTTTGGCCTTTCTGCAGGAAGGAGTAGAAAAAGGTTTGGCCTAGAGCACCTTGCAAGGTCAGGTGTCCGCTCTTGGAGCTTCCTTGGGTTCGTCCTTAGGGACAAACCAGGAGGGCATTCATTTTCAGTGAGCCGTCAGCAAGATCCAACCTCCGTTCTGATCCCCTGTTCCTTCCTAAATACGGTATTGAATACTCTTTGTAAAAAACTCTTCGAACCAGTTTCATCGGTTCCCTTATATTTGTTGTCCTACACGGTGTGTTTTTTATTTGCTGTGTGTTCAGCCAGGAGAATTGGTGAGCTCCACACCTTGTCCCAAAAAGAACCATACCTCGTCATGCATAAGGACAAGGCAGTTCTGAGAGTGGTTCCGTCTTTCATTCTGAAGGTTCCTACAGCCTTTCGTGTGAATCAGGATATCTGTCTTCCATCAGTAACCAGCTCACCCAGGAGAGAAGGAGCTGCACAAGCTGGATTTGCGCTGAACAGTTAGGACATACCTTAGACAGACTGCGGAGTTCAGGAAATCAAACAGGTTGTTTGTGCTTTTCGGGGCAGCCAGAAAAGGACAAAAACCTCCATGGCCACCCTGGCAATGTGGGTTAGGGCATGCATTGCCAAGGTTTATGTCATAGTAAAGAAGAGGGCTCCGGCTCTCATCAAGGTGCATTCCACTATAGATATAGCCACCTACTGGGCAGAACAATGTGAGGCATCTAATGTCTTAGAGTTGTGCAAGGCAGCAATGTGGCCCTCTGTCCACACATTCACCAAGCACTACAGATTGGATGTTCAAAGTTCCACTGATGTGACCTTTGGCTCAGATTTAAAAAGGATGGGAGATCCTATCTTTTCTCAGACCCATTTGCAGTAACCAAACTGTTATCGAAGTGGAAGATGGAAGACGAATGCAGTAACCTGAAAAGAATCACTGGTGGAAGGACAGGCACATAAACAGTTTTGAAAAAAAAAATCCTCTTTTCAGTATGTGTTAAACACTATTCCTTACTGAGGAGAGTGTTGAGAATGTTGGTTTCAAACAACATGAAATCTTGCTGTATTCTGACAATATGCAGTTAGCCTCAGCACTTGAACTGCCCCAGAGAGGAAAGAGTTAACTCTGCCAGAGCATAGAACGTCGAGCTCTAGCTCGGTTTTCAAACCTCTGTACCTGGTACATTCTAATGTAACCGTCAAATTCTTTACTCTGTCTAACTGTGAAGACGCTCTGGAGAGTTCTCCTTCGCTGCTTCGGTTCGAAGTAAAAATCGTCGGTTTTTTTCAACCGTTATCGTTTCGATCATCAAATCTCTGTCTACGGTACAAGTAGTGTAGTTGGTAGATAGTGGTAAAATATTCTGTTTGGTTCCTCATCAGTCGGTCCGGTGTAGAACCGAATACTTCTGTGGTAGATTGTTGAGTGTTTTTTTTGGGTAGTGGCTTCTGGTATCTTTTGGTTTAAAAAAAAAAACAAGATTTTGTTTGGTTTTTTCCACAGCCATTGAATCGGTTGGTGACCGAAAGATTTGCTGTTACTCAGCTTGAACACCTTCACTGGGTAACTTGAGTGAAAACAAGCACAATGTCTGAGAATCCCAAAAAAGAAAACTGGTCCCACAGGTTTTCAGCACTTCACCGAATGTGGGGAGGCTTTTGTTAAAGCTGATCCCAACCTCATCTGTGTTTACTGTTTCAAACAACATGATGTCTTGCTGTATTATGACTATTGCAGTTTGTCCCACCATTAGAACTGCTCCGGAGGTGAAAGAGTTAACTTCCATGCAGGGCATGGAACTTAGAGCGCGAGCTCGGTTAGAGAAGCTCTGTCTGGGATATTTCAAACCGAAACTGTCAGATTCTTTACTCCGCCTCACTGAACAGCTGCTCCGGAGATTCCTCCTACTGCTCGGTTCATTTTCTCGGTTTAAAGAGTTTTTTCTCGGTTAAATTCAACCGCGATTATCATTATTTTAACCGCAAACCGATCGGTTCAAGCTCTGTCTATGGTATTGTAAGTAATAGATAGGTTTATTTCTGTGTGGAACTTGTAAATGTTTATCGGTTCGGTTTGAACCGATCAGGTTGTGTGGAAACTTTATTCTGAAGCATCTAGAGTGCGGTTCCCGGTTCTTATCGTTTCTAAAAAAAACGGATTTCATTACGGTTTTTTCCACGACCCGTGACACGGTTGGGAACTGATAAGGGTGTCTTGCCTGGCGCTGCCGAAAAAAAGGGCAAGTTTTTGGTTAGCTGGCATTATGTCTGAGAAAACCCAAAAGAAAAAGCGGCCCACTGGGTTTCAACACTGTAGTGTCTGTGGGGGAAGCCCTTTGCCAAGGCTGACCCACACACCACATGTGTTTATTGTCTGGGGTTTGACCACCTCAATGCAGACTGCCAGATTTGCAAGAATTTCCCTGCAGCTACCCTAGATAAGAGAGTTGGTAGGCTCAGGGAACGAGAGGCCAAAAAGTCCGCTGACCCGGGTGGCCAGCCCGGTTCGGTGCCAACCGAACTGGAGGGAGTGCCCTCTGACCAGGGACAGACTTCCTCGGGCAAACATAAAGCTGACTCTGAGGAGCCAGTTCCAGCAAAGAGAACTAGAAAATCAGCAGGTGTGGAGTCAAAAATCCCTTCTCCAACTGCTGCAGAGATAGCCAGGGCAATCCAAATTGTCCAGTCACTTTCCCCGGTTCTGTCCGAACCGCCACTATCTGGCAAGAGGTCGGTTCGGTCGGTTCCACCAGTTCAAGAATATGATATACAGGAGTTTTATGAACCAGAGGAGGGGGAGGATGATTATGAACAGTGTGAATGTGACTTTGAAAGTCTGGATGTGCCCATTGAACCGGACATCTCCCCAGACAGACCTTTAGGAGAATCTCCCCCTAGGCTTGCTGAGTCCCTTTCTCATTTTCTGTTTTATAAAAAAGTTGCTGAAACCCTCCAGCTTCCTTTGGAGGAAGCTGTGGATGAGCAAGAGGAGCCTGACTTTGTAGAGATGATGGATATCCCAGAGTCCAGGAGATTGTCTATTCCTTTACATAAATCCTTTAGGAAACAAACAATAAATATTTTAAAAGCTCCTAATTGTGTGCCTCCTGTGGACAAAAAGATGGACAGGAGGTACACTTTGTCAGGTCCTGATACAGAATTTCTTTCACAGCAATGCAACCATGTTGGGGTAGTTCAGGCTGTAGCCTGTGATAAAGCTAATATTCCCTGGCTTCCACATCCTCCTGACAAGGACTCAGGAAGATTGATGCCCTGGCTAAAAAACAATATGGCCGGCGTCTTGGGACTCAGACAAGCAAATTATATGGCTTATGTTGCAAGATACCAAAAATCTAGATGGGATACTGTCATGGCTTTAGCCAAACAGGCCCCTGGCCAGCTTGCCAAGGAGCTGGAGCAGGTGGCTGCTGATGGTACTGAGGTATCTAAGGTGCAATTCCATGCTGCAGTGGATTCTAATGATGTATCCTCTAGAGTCATGGCTACATCTGTGGCTTTTCGTAGATTGGCTTGGCTCAGGTGTACTAGTTTGTCACAGGATACCCAGGCTAAGGCTATGGATTTTCCTGTGGTGGGAAATTCTCTGTTTGGGGAGCAGATAGAGAATTATATGAAGAAAATGGATGAATATAAAACCACTTATAGGAGTGCACAAGCCAAGGAATGGCAAGCCACTCCTCAGAGGCAGCCCCCCAGGGGTAGAGGTAGGCCTTTTCACAGGCCTTTTTACCAAACCCAGGCCTCCTCTTCAGCTTATGTTCAGAGGGGGTTCTTCAGAGGAGAGGCAGGCAGGGGTACCATCAGGCCTGCTCCTCCCCTCAGCCTAAAGCACCTGCCAAACAGGCACCTGATGGGATGCCCGGGGACAGTTCTCCATTACCTGTAGGAGCAGGCTGGCTTACTGGCCCAGGACTGGGAGTCTTTAACATCAGACAAGTGGGTCCTGGAAGTAGTAAGCCAGGGTCTGGTTCTCAGCTTCAAAAATTTCCAAAGATGAGAATCAGATCTTTTCCACCTGCAAACCCTCTAGAGACTCTTGCTTTGGAAACAGAAGTCTCAACCCTCCTGGCTCTCAGAGCTGTAGAAAGGGTTTCTCCCTTACACCAGGGCAAGGGTCTGTACTCCAGGTACTTCCTTACCCCAAAAAAGACAGGAGAGTGGCGGCCCATCCTGGACCTAAGATATCTGAACAAGCACCTTTGAAAACCAAAATTCAAAATGGTGACTCTGGGAATGATTTTACCCTCCCTAAGGCCAGAGGACTGGCTAGCTTCCCTGGACCTCAAGGATGCCTACTTCCATGTTCTTATCAGAAGCTCCCAACGAAAGTACCTCAGATTCGAACTGCCCTCAGGCCATTATCAGTTCCGAGCAATGCCCTTTGGCCTTACCTCTGCCCCAAGGGTATTCACAAATGCCTGGCAGTAGCAGTTGCTCATTTAAGAAGGCAAAGATTACCATCTTTCCCTACCTAGACGACTGGCTCATTGTGGGTCAGTCTCAGACCAGATCAAATCACACCTGCAAGTTACCCAGCAGTGCTTACCTCTCTGGGCTTTCTTCTCAATCTTCCAAAGTCAGTTCTGGAACCTGTCCAGGTACTTACCTTTATAGGTGCAGAACTGGACACAAAGCAGGCCAGAGCCTTCCTTTCCCTAGAAAGGGTAAGGACCCTGGTGGTCCTGGCCTCGTCCTTCACTCTGCAGGTCTCTCGACCAGCAAGGCATTCCTACAGCTCCTAGGACACATGGCTGCTTCCACAGCTGTAGTGCAAGGAGCAAGATTTCAGATGAGGACATTCAGTTCCATTTGAGAGCCTTTTGGTCTCAAAAGAGATTCCCTATCAAGTTGATCCCAGTGACTCGAACCTGATCCAGGCCCTTCAGTGGTGGCAGGATCAGAGCAATCTGAGACAAGGGTGCCCTTCATCCCTCTATCTCACTCCTTGACTCTTACTACAGATGCGTCCCTCTTGGGATGGGGAGCTCACATGGGCGACCTCTCCACCCAGGGATTGTGGTCCCTCAGGAATCTCTGCTCCACATCAATCTGTTGGAACTCAAAGCTGTTTTCTAGCACTTCAGGTTTTTCTGCATCTGTTCAGAACAAAGTGGTACAGGTCAGAACAGACAACACCACTACAATGTGGTACATCAACAAACAAAGGGGCACTCGGTCTTGACCTTGTACCAGGCGATGAGTTGTGGTCTCTGGCTTATTCCCTGAACACTTCCCTCATAGCAGTTCACCTCCAGGCAAGGACAATGTCCTGGCAGATGCTCTCAGCAGGATTTCCCAGGGCCATCACGAATGGTCACTGGATCCCCGAGTACTGGGATAGTTTTTTGCCAGATGGGGCACCCCTCAGATAGATCTTTTGCAGCCCCAGACAATCATCAACTTCCACTTTTTGTTGCAGGCCCCAGTGTTGGGCTCAGTCCCCTGGATGCCTTTCTCCTTGATTGGGAAGGGAAGTTTCTATGCCTTCCCCTTCCCTCTCCTGTTCAAGGTGCTAGTCAAAATCAGATCTCAGCCCTGCAAGATGATCCTGATTGCTCTAGACTGGGCCAGGCAGCCCTGGTACCCACTCCTTCTGTCCTTAGCAGTCCAACTTCCCCTGTGTCTCCCCAGGAACCACAATCTGTTAACCTGTGCCCAGGGGAGAGTCCGGTATCCGAATCTCAAATCCCTCAACCTCAAGGCCTGGCTCTTGAGGAGTTGGAGTTTGCTGATCTACAACTTTCTCAAGGTGTTCTCGAAATCTTGAAAGCTTCTAGAAAGCCTTCCACTAGGGCTACTTATAATTCCAAATGGAAGAGGTTTTCCATATGGTGTTATGGGAAGCATATTTCCCCGGAATCTGCTGATTTGCCCACTGTTTTGGACTATATGGTCCATCTTAATTCTTTGGGACTGAGACCAGCTACCCTGAAAGTGCATTTGGCAGCTGTCTCTGCTTTTATTTCAGCAGGGAAGCCCTCTTCTCTTTCTGCTCACCCTGTATTTTCCAAGTTTTTAGGGATTGCTATACCAATCCACCATTCAGGACCCTGCCCTGCCTAGGATCTTAATGTTTGCATTGCTCAGCTGATGCAACCCCTTTGAACCTCTGTCTTGGCAGAGCTTAAGTACTTGACTTGGAAAACTGTATTTCTAGTAGCCATCACTTCTGCCAGGCGCATAAGTGAGTTACAAGCTTTGTTAGTGGAGACTGACTTTGTTTTCTTTCACGGGGATAAGGTAGTCCTCAGGACTAACAGGAAGTTTTTGCTAAGGTGGTTTCAGATTTCCACCTTAATCAATCTATTCACTTCCAGTGTTCTTCATGACCATTCCTCCTCTGGTGAGAGGAGGTTGCACAACAGATGTTAGAGGCCCTAAGTTACTACATAGAGCGTACCAAGGGTCACAGGTTTGACTCCCTCCAACTATTTCTCACTTATGGTGAGGTTGGGAAAGGGAGACCTGCCACTAAGAGATCCATTGCCAGGTGGATTGTCTCTTGTATCCAATTTTGCTATCAAAAACTGGGTAAGGTTCCCCCTTCAGGCCTGAGGGCTCACTCTACCAGAGGTACAGCTGTGTCTCTAGCTGCTGCCAGAGACATCCCTATCTTAGAGATACGTCAGGCAGCTATTTGGAAACAGTACACACTTTCACCAAGCATTACTCCCTGGATATCCAGGCCAGGAGGGATGCTCGGTTTGGCACAGCCGTGCTTCAGAGCCTGTTCCCTAAGTAGGTTCTGTCCCTCCTCCATGGAGGTACTGCTGTGTAGTCTGCAATAGTCATAATATAGCAAGACTTCATGTTGTTTGAAGAAAAAATTACTCACCTTAGTAATGTTGTTTCTTCTAATGGAGTCTTGCTATATTATGACCTCCCCCCCAGCCTGCCCCTCTCAGAACTTCTACTTGGGGTATGGGGTGGGCAGTTCACTGTTGGCACTTATTGATGCCCCTTTTATGTTTTCCACCCCTTCTTTTTGGGGTGTTTGGGTGTTGTGTTTTTATTTTATTTTATCTTATCTTTTTCTGGTCCCCTGACTTGAGTCTTGGTGTTGGGACCAGGAAAATGTGTTAATATTTTAGTAGCCAGTTGGCTAGTGTAGGTTACAGCTTCCACACAGAACCTTAGTGAGTTTTGCTCGTAAAGATCTGACAGTTTCGGTTTGAAATATCCCAGACAGAGCTTCTCTAACCGAGCTCGCGCTCTAAGTTCCATGCCCTGCATGGAAGTTAACTCTTTCACCTCCGGAGCAGTTCTAATGGTGGGACAAACTGCAATAGTCATAATATAGCAAGACTCCATTAGAAGAAACAACATTACTAAGGTGAGTAATTTTTTCTTGGGGTTTGACCACCTGAATTCAGACTGCCAAATTTGTGCTAATTTTCCTAAAGCCACGCTGGAAAAGCAATTGAACTGGCTGAAGGAAAAGCAGCCGAGAAATCCACTGACCCGGATGGCCAGCCCGGTTCGGTCCCAACTGAACCTGAGGAGGTGCCTTCTGACCAGGGCGATACCTTCTCGGGCAAAAGGAAAGTCGATTTTGAGGGATCAGTTCCATCAAAAAGAAAAAAAAAAATCGTCCAGCTTGGATCCGAAGCCACAGATCCCAACCTCTGAAGAAATTGCAAAAGTGATAAAAATAGATCAATTGCTGCAGCCTGTTCCAACCGAACCGACGACTTCTACAAGACGGTCGGTTGAGTCGGTTCACGTGCAATCGAATTGTGATCCGGAGGCCTTTTATGAAATAGGTTGGGAGGGAGAAGAAGTGGAAGAAGAAGAGGAAGAAGAGAAGTATGAAGGCCTAGATGAGCTAATAGAGCCTGACATCTCCCCAGACAGGCCTAATTATGTTTCTCCTCCCAGACTTTCTGAGTCCCCTTCCCACTTTTTGTGTTACAAAAAGGTGGCAGAAACTCTTCAGCTTCCTACTGTGGTAGCTTCTGAAGAGGAAGAGGAACCTGACTTTGTTGAAATGATGGATGTCCCAGAGTCAAAAAGACTGTCTACCCCTCTACATAAATCTTTGGGGAAACAGACACAAAAAATTCTAGTTACCCACTTCCATACCCCCTGTGGATAAGAAAATAGGAGGTACATGTTGTCAGGTTTGGGGATGGAATTCCTTTATAATCATTGCAGCCATGTTGGGGTGGTGCAGGCTGCAGCCTGTGACAAGGCGAGTATTTCCTTGGCTTCACACCCCCCCCCCTTCAGACAAGGATTCCAGGAAGCTGGATGCTATGGCTAAGAAGCAGTACTTAGCATCCTCCTTGGGACTCAGGCAGGCCTCCTATATGGCTTATGTGACTAGATACCAGAAGTCTAGATGGGATACTATTCTGGATCTGGTGAAGAATGCCCCAGCTAGCCAAGAAGCTGGAACAGGTGGCTGCAGATGGGATTGAGGCATCCAAGGTTCAGTTTCATGCTACAGTTGACTCGAATGATGTTTCTTCATGAGTCATGGCTACATCTGTCTCCTTGAGGAGATTTGCTTGGCTCAGATGTACCAGTCTTTCTCAGGATACCCAGGCTAAGGCCATGGATTTTCCTGTAGTTCAAAACTCTCTGTATGGGGAGCAGACAGAGATGTATATGAAGAAAATAGATGAATACAGGACTACCTATAGGAGTGCAGTGGCCAAGGAAAGGTCTGCTACTCCTCAGAAGCAGCAGTCTAGGGCTGGCAGGGGTAGGCCTTTTCAGAGGCCTTATTACCAAGCACAGGCCTCCTCTACTTTTCAACAGAGGGGTTTCTTTAGAAGGAGAGGCAGAAGGGGGATGAACAGGGCTGCATCGACCTCGCAGCCTAGAACCCCTGCCAAGCAGACACCCTGATGTGTCAGACTGGGTCGCCGCCCCTGTTCCAGTAGGGGGCAGGCTGGCTCACTTCTCCCAGGCCTGGAAGTTTGTTACCTTAGACAAATGGGTCCTGGAAGTGGTGAGCCAGGGGCTTGCTCTCAGTTTCAAAAAATTTCACAAGATCAGAGCAGGGCTCTTCAAACCTGCCCCACCTCAGGAAACAGCTACCTTAAAGGCAGAAGTTTCTTCATTGTTGCTCCAGAATGCAGTGGAGCAAGTTCCTCTTGCGCACAGGGGAGAAGGGTTGTACTCAAGGTACTTCCTTACCCCAAAGAAGACTGGGGAGTGGCGACCCATCCTAGACATCTTACAAAACCAAAATTCAGAATGGTGACTCTGGGGATTATTCTTCCCTCTCTGAGGGCAGGGGACTGGCTAGCCTCCCTGGACCTCAAGGATGCCTATTTTCACATACCAATCAGATACTCCCACAGAAATTACCTCAGGTTCCAGTTGCTCTCAGGTCATTACCAGTTCAGAGCCATGCCCTTTGGCCTCACCTCTGCCCCCAGAGTTTTACAAAATCTCTGGCACTGGTGGTGGCCTTCCTCAGGAGGCAGGGCATTTCTGTGTACCCCTGTCTAGACGATTGGCTTATTGTAGGCCAGTTTCCAGATCAAGTAACATCACCTCTGTTAGTTACCCAGATGCATCTGGGTTCTCTAGGGTTTCTCATCAACCTTTCCAAATCAGTGCTGGAGCCAGCTCAGCTTCTCACCTTCATAGGAGCAGTGCCGAATACTATTCGAGCTAAGGCCTTTCTTCCCCTTCAAAGGGTAAGGGCCCTATCAGATCTGGCAGTCTCTTTCAGACTTGTGTTTCGTCTGGCCAGGCACTTTCTCCAGCCTCTGGGACACATGGCAGCTTCCACGGCAGTGGTTCAGGGAGCCAGGTTCCAAATGAGGGACATACAGTTTCACTTCAGGTCCTTCTGGTCTCAGAAGAAGGATTCTCTTACCAAACTAATCCCAGTAACTCACATTTTTGTCCAGGCTCTCCAGTGGTGGTTGGAGGAGGACAATCTCAAGCAAGGGGTTCCTTTCCTTCATCAGTCACCTCGGTGATTCTCACCATGGATGCATCCCTGTTGGGTTGGGGAGCTCACTTGGGGAGTCTCACTGCTCAAGGAACGTGGATGCAGCAGGAGTCTCTTCTCCACATCAGTCTTCTGGAACTCAGGGCAGTCCTTCTTGCCCCTCAGGCTTTCTCAGAATTGGTACAGGGGAAAGTGGTGCAGATCAGGACAGACAACACCACCACCATGTACTACATAAATGAGAAAGGGGGCACTCGGTCCATGGCCTTGTGCACTGAAGCCATGAAAGTTTGGACTCTGACCTACTCCCTTCAGGCTTCCCTGGTAGAAGTGCATCTTCCATGGAAGGACAATATTCTGGCAGATGCTCTCAGCAGGATCTCTCAGGGTCACCACGAGTGGTCCCTAAATCACCAAGTTCTGCATATCATAGTCAAGAGGTGGGGCACTCCAGAGATAGATCTCTTTGCAGCCCCAGACAATCATCAGCTTCCTCTGTTCTGCTGCACACCTCCACTCCTGGGGTCGGTGCCTCAGGATGCTCTACTGCTGGACTGGACAAACAAGTTCCTGTATGCCTTTCCTCTGATTTTCAGAGTACTGATAAAAATCAGGTCTCAACCCTGTACAGTGATATCGGTAGCACCAGATTGGGCCAGACAACCGCGGTATCCTCTGTTACTGTCCCTAGCAGTCACAATTCCCCTTTGTCTTCCCAGGAGGCACAATCTTCTAACCTTCTCCCAGGGCAGGATCTGGTATCCCAATCTCATCTCTCTCAGGCTCAAGGCCTGGCTCTTGAGGAGTTAGAGTATGCAGGCCTGCATCTCTCCCAGGGGGGTTTGGATGTTCTCAAGGTCTCCAGAAAGCCTTCCACTACAACAACTTATAATTCCAAGTGGAAGCGATTTATCATTTGGTGCTCTCAGAGAAATGTACAGCCAGACTTGACTGGCCTATCCATAACTTTGGGTTATCTGGTTCATTTGAATGGCCTAGGCCTTAGGCCTGCCACACTTAAGGTTCACTTGGCAGCTGAGTCTGCTTTCCTCTCTGTAGGGAAGGGCTCTTCCCTGGCACCTCACCCTGTCTTTAGCAAATTATTCAAGGGTCTGATAATCCCCCCTTTAAGGAACCAACTCCAGCATGGGACCTGAATATCTGTATTGCACAACTTATGCAGCCCTCCTTTGAGCCAATGTCCTCAGCAGAGTTAAAGTACTTGACTTGGAAGACTGTTTTCCTGGTGGCCATTACTTCTGCCAAGAGGATCAGTGAGTTACAGGCCCTATCCATAGAGCCTGATTTTATCGCCTTTCTCAAGGATAAGGTGGTACTCAGGACAAATAGAAAATTTCTCCCTGAAGTGGTTTCAGATTTCATCTTAACTAGTCTATGTCCTTGCCAGTGTTTTTCACTGACCATTCTTCTTCAGGTGAAAGAGGGCCGCACAGTCTAGATGTATAAAGGGCATTATGCTACTATATGGACCATACCAAGGCCCATAAAAATGATTGTCCTCGGTTGTTTCTCACTTATGGAGAAGTGGGAAAAGGTAAACCCGCCACCAAGAGAACAATAGCCAGGTGGATTGTCTCCTGTATTCAAGTTCTGTTACACAGAATTGGGCAAAGAGCCATCCTCAGGCTTGAGGGCAAACTTGACCGGGGTACAGCTGCCTCTGTGGTAGCAGCTAGGGATATTCCCCTTTTAGAAATCTGTAAAGCAGCTACCTGGAAAACTGCTTACACATTTACCAAGCATTACTGTCTGGATACTCAAGCCAGAAGTGATGCTAGGTTTGACATAACAGTTCTGCAGAGCCTTTTTCAAAAGTAAGGTTCTGTACATCCCTCCTCCAAGGGGTACTGCTTGATAGTCTGCATATTGTCAGAATACAGCAAGACTTCATGCTGTTTGAAGAAAAAAAAATACTCACCATAGTAATCTTGTTTCTTCTGATGGAGTCTTGCTGTATTCTGACCTCACTCCCTGCCTCCCCTATCAGAACCTTCCATTTCTCTGGGATGTGGGAGTTGGCAGGTGCAGTGCTGCACCCCAGAGATGTACTTCCTTGACTTCATCCTGGCCAGGGTGAGTTTTTACAAAGATCTGAATTTATTATTCTTATATTGTTATACCACTATCTGAGTTTGGTCTTGTTCTTGGGTTCTCGACTTGAGTCTTTTGACCCAAGTTCTCTGACCTGTGTTTAATGTTTTTAAAATACTGTTTGAGCTAGCTTAGTTTAGTATTAGGGCTTGTAAGAATCTGATGGTTGCATTAGAATGTACCAGGGACAGAGGTTTGAAAACCAAGCTCGAGCTCAATGTTCTATGCTGTGGCATAGAGTTAACTCTCTCCTCTCTGGGGCAGTTCAAGTGCTGGGGCTAACTGCATATTGTCAGAATACAGCAAGACGCCATTAAAAGAAATAAGATTACTACAGTGAGTATTTTTTCTTATGGCCCACCTAAAAGGACATTTCTCTGGGACTCATTTTATTTTTTACTTTTACAGCTACTCGTTGTAACTATTACGGTGCTTGAATTACCTTTTATAAGGCAGTGGGTTGGATAGGATATAGGGGAATAAAAAGTATATTTTCTCAGTTCTGATTTACTTTATACGTGAAGACCATGCTACTGCCTACTTGGATGCTTTTATTCATATGACAAAGTACAGTTCTGCCCAATTATAGGTAATTAATTAGAGATGTAAGTTTGTCATGGAAGAGGTTTTAATAACTCATTGTTTATTCATGAAATCATTAGTAAACAGTAGTAAATGTTTTGGCACTGTCATCATTGCTACATTCTGATGACACTAGTGAAAGTCATGGAAGTCCTGAATAAAGATCAATCATCATGGAATCAATGACATGTATGACTGCCATGACAAACTTACATCCCTAGTAATTATGTTCTCCTCTCTATGTTGGTGCAGTGAGTTATACAGAGAGTCTTTCTCTTGAATTTTATTTAATTTAGCATCCAGGGGTTCAGTTAATGTATTTTTAGTGGAAGTCTAAAACGTCCATGAGTCAAAATCTGGGAGTCATTCCAGTGTTTTGTAAGTCAAAATACTTCCAGGAACCCATTTGTGGAAGTCAATATTCTAGTAAGGACCAACTTATGGATGTTAATACAATATATTGATGGTAAAATACAATTTCTTTCAGAAAAATCCATCATTTCTGACTTCCATGCCTACAGTTTTGGAAGTCATCTCATTTTTTGTTTTACATCAGGAAGTCAATTACTTCCTCCCCCTTTATTTTCAAAGTCAGATACTCTAAAAATGGAGTTAACTGAACTCCTGTTAGCATCTTTATCCAGCTAATTGTGATGGAGCTTGTTGTTAGCTCTGTCTGTGTTCTGAAATGTGGTAACCGTTATTTACCAGGGGAAGAGTCCAGAAAGAGGTTGAAGACCTTAACATAGATAAAGCCTCAAGGCCTGATTGGATGCATCCAGTGAATTGGCTGTGGAATGGGATGAACCCCTAGTAGTGCTATTTAAAATTCAGACACGGGTAGTTCCAAAAGATTGGAGGGTAGTGGATGTAGTCCCACTGCACAAGTGTGGGGAGACAAGGAGCAACTGGGGAACTGCAGACTTGTTAGCCTTACCTCTGTTGTGGATAAGCTAATGGAAACATTGATCAAAGAGGACCTTGTTGACCACCTAGAGAAGAACGATCTACATGATAGTAAACAGCATGGGTTTGGGTCAAGGAGATTTTGTCAGACCAAACTAATAGTTTTCTTTGACTGAGTAACAAACGTTGTAGATAAGTGACATGCTGTGGATTTACTCTACTTTGATTTCAGCAAGGCTTACGACTCAGTGTCACACAGAAGATTACTGATGAGAGGACCTGGGCATGGCTTGAGACATTGTTTGATGGGTAGGAAACTGGCTGAAGGAGAGACAGCAGAGGGTGTTGATTAATGGTGTGAAATCAGAAGAAAGAGAGGTTAAGAGTGGGTTGCTGCAGGGATCTTCCTTGGGTCCTGTCCTCTTTAATCTGTTCATCAGTGACATTGGAGATAGCATCCAGGGCAAGTTGTGTGTCATTGCAGATGACACGAAGCTCTGTGATGGGGCAGATAATGATGAAGGGATTGAGGAGATGCAGAGGGATCTAGAAAGGCTAGAGAGGTGATCTAAGGTTTGGCAGTTGAAATTCATTGCCAAAAATGCAAGGTTATGCACCCAGGGAAAATCCCCAGGGCAGAATACTGGATGGTAGGGGTTAAACTGTGCATTACGACAGAGAAAAGGGGCCTGGGAGTCATTATTAGTTACTCTCTAAAACAATCAAGCCAGTGTTATGGCCTATAGTAAGGGTAATAGGATGATGTGTATTGGAAGGGGTAAGGCAGGGTTTTAAATAATTGATTAGCAGTTTTTTTCTTGGGACTATACTAACTGTACAGAAAGTATTTAAACAGATTTTCTATAAGTGCTGTGTTTGTGAAACACAGTGAGGCAAGAGCTATGCATTTTCACAAAGATTTAGCACTTTTATGAGCAAAACGCTAATCAATTTTTAGAGTTAAATAAATCCCTGGTAAGGATGTATTGTACTACTACCTCTGTATAGGTCTCTGGTGAGGCTGCACATGGATTACTGTGCTCTGTTCTGGAGTCCTGCCCAAAGGAAAGACAGGTACAGGCTGGAGATGGTACAGTGCAGGGTGATCAAGATGATTCAGGGCCAACAGGCAAAAACTTATGAAGATCGCCTCAAGGCACTGAACATTTACTCACTGGAGGCCAGGCTAGAGAGGAGTTATATGATAGAGACCTTCAAGTTCTTGAAGGGAATAAACAAGGTGAAATGTGGGGAACTAAAGGGGTAAGGCCATCAAAAGAGGGTGATAAGTACCAATGGCCGTAATTTGTGTAACAAGCTCCCTAAACTAGTGGCCTTGATGGAAAAGGGATGCCTGGATATTGTGGTAGCCACAGAAACATAATACACAGAGAACCATGACTGGGATGTCAACATACCAGGATACACAATCTACAGGAGGGACAGGGAGGGTAAAAGAGGAGTAGGAGTAGCTCTCTATGTAAGGGAAGGGATCAAAGCAACAAAACTAAAGAGTAAACAGGGAGCAGATGAGGCACTTTGGGTCACCCTGGAGACAGGAAATTGTACCACAATCCGCATGGGGGTTGTATACAAATCCCCATCTCAGGGGGAGGGAATAGACAAGGACATGATAGAAGGCATCCTTAGAATGGCAGAAAAAGGGGAGATATTGTTGATGGGGGACCTGAATATGCCAGATGTTAACTGGAGCACCTCTGCTGCAGGCACATCCAAGAGCAGGGTCATTCTTGATGCCCTACAAGGGGCATGCCTCTGACAGCTAGTATTGGAACCCACTCGGGAGGGAGCAATCTTAGACCAGGTACTCTCAAATGGAACGGAGAAAGAATCTCAGATTTAGAAGTGGGTAGCCAGCTGGGAACAAGCAACTACCAAACAGTGTGGTTCATGATAAACACAGCCGTAGAGTCAAGCCATACAAAACCAAGAGTAGGACTTTAGGAGGGCTGACTTTAGGAAAATGAGAGAGTGTCTCAGAAAAGCACTAGCAAACAGGCAAGAAGGAGGGGTGGAGGAACAATGGGGAGTAATCAAAACAGCCATCACAGAGGCAACAAGCCTTTGTGTGAAGCAAATCAACAAAACACAATGAAGGAAAAAAAACGCTATGGTTCTCAAAAGAGGTGGCAGGGAAGGTTAAGGAGAAAAGGATAGCATTCAGGAAATGTAAGGAAACACAGAAGGAGCAGGACAGAGAACTTTATCAGTTAAAGCAGAAAGAGGCAGGGAAGGCAGTCGGAATAGCAAAGGCCCAAACCGAGGAAAGGATAGCCAACTCTGTTGAGAAGGGGGATAAGACCTTTTATAGGTACATTAGGGAGTGAAGAAAGACCGAGGGAGGGATACTGAGGCTTAATAAAGGGGAGGGAATGTGGGCAGAGGGTGACAGTGAAAAAGCAGGGATACTAAATGAATACTTCTGCTCAGTATTCACAAGGGAAGAGGAGGGGGAGGTACCTGAACCAAACAAGAGAAACACTCTGGATAGGGGAGTCAATACCAATCCATTCACAGAAGAAAGGATTCTGAAAGAACTAGTAAAACTGAAGGCGGACAAAGCAATGGGGCATGATGGGAGTCACCCAAGAATTCTAAAAGAACTAAGGGTAGAACTAGTGACACCACTGACCACTCTCTTTTTAACAAATCATGGGAGGATGGGGTGGTACCTGAGGACTGGAGGAGGGTGGCTGTGATTCCTCTTCACAAAAGTAGGAGAAGGGCAGAGGCAGGAAACTCGGTTAGTTTGACCTCAGTGGTAGGGAAAATGATGGAATCACTTCTGAAGGAAAGAATTGATAAGTACCTAGAGTCCAGTGGGGCACAGGACCCAAGGCAGCATGGATTCACAGCGGGAAGGTTGTGTCAGACGTATCTAATAGATTTCTTTGACTGGGGGACCAAAGTAGTAGACCAGGGAAGGGCTATGAACATGGCCTACAGTACCTAGATTTTAGCAAGGCATTTGATACAGTCCCACACAAAAGATTAATATACAAGTTAGCCAGCCTTGGAGTGGGTTCCAAGGTGGTAGCCTGGATAAAAAATTGGCTGAACAACAGGACGCAAAGGGTAATAGTAAATGGAGTACACAGTGAAGAAAGGAGGGTTACTAGCAGGGTACTGCAGGGTTCAATATTGGGACCAGTCCTTTTTAATGTCTTTATAAGTGACATTGCAGAGGAAATGGAAGGAAAAGTATGTCTCTTTGCAGACAACACAAAGATCTGCAACAGGGCTGATACACAAGATGGAGTGGAAAGGATGAGAAGGTGCTTGGCAAGGTTGGAGGAATGGTCAAATGTATGGCAGCTTAGATTCAACGCAAAGAAGTGCAAGGTAATGCACCTGGGAAACAAAACCCCAGGGGAAGAGTACACAATGGGAGGGGGGGTGAGATACTGACAACAACAACAATGGAAAGGGACCTGGGGGTAATTATATCAGATGACCTAAAGGTGGGCAAGCAATGTGAGAAGGCAGTAAGGAGGGCTGGGGAATACTGGAATGCATAGTGAGAAGCATCAACAGTAGAAAACAAGAAGTTGTTATCCCTCTGTACAGACAGTTGGTGAGACCCCATCTTGAGTACTGTGTGCAGTTCTGGAGACCCCATCTCCACAAAGACTTAGAGTGGAGGCTGTCCAGAGGAGGGCAACCAAAATGGTGCAGGGTCTGCACCAGAAGATATACGAAGAGAGACTAAAGGAGCTTAATATGTATACCCTTAAGGAAAAAAGGGAGAGGGGGAACATGATAGAAACGTTCAAGTACCTCAAGGGAATCAACAAAGTCCAAGAGGGTAGTATCTTTCAGAAAAAGAGATGTGCAAGAACAAGGGGGCGCAATTTGAAGATAGAGGGAGGACGGCTCAGAGGTAATGTGAGGAAGTATTTTTTCACAGAGAGGGTTGTGGATGCATGAAACAGCCTTCCTGAGTAGGTCGTGGAGTCAAGAACAGTGGGGGAATTCAAGAATGCATGGGACAGACATAAGGCAGTTCCAGTGGGGGGGGGGTAGGAGGAAGTAGGCTGTTGGTTAACTAGGATCTTCAGCTTATCCATCAGGTTGGAAAATGGGCAGACTAGGTGGGCCAAACAGTCCTTATCTGCCATCAGATTCTATGTTTCAATTGACTATTTAGTCGGAGTACAGAGTCAAGAACCTGAGGTTGTGAGTGGAAACTGGTGTGGGGGGGGGGGTTAGAAGGGATACAAGGAAGTTCTAGTTTACTGAAACGGCGGTGGAGCCATGGAACAGTCTGCCAGTGGTGATAGTGGTTGCCAAGACCACAAATAGTTTCAAGTATGGTTGGGACAGTGAACGGTTTGGTGGTTGCTCAGGTCGGTAGCAGTAGGGAGGGTAGCAAGGGGGGGTGGACCAGGAGGGATGAAACCCCATATGGACAAATGGTCCTGGGGCAGATAAGGAACTCTGGGCAGACTAGATGGACATTTTGTTTTTCTGCCATCGTTGCCTATGTTTTTGTGTTTAAATACTGTTGATCAGGGGATAGTTACAGCTAATTTCGATACTTTGTACACACTAGACTATACTGTATGGTATGCGTAGTGCCATTTGTTCTGTTTTCTTTTTTTTATTTACAGCATTTTATTTTTATACTAATAAAAACCCTGCACATCTTGTTAGGATTTAGCCGCATAATTGTCTCCCCTCCCCCCAAAAAAAGGTTTGTTATTGCAGGTTTATCTGTGGACCGTGTTCTCTGGTTACCTTTGTGGTATATTGTAATGGATTTCTGTATCAATAAACAAAGTTAAAAATGCTGTTTATTTGTTAGTACTGCAAAGAAAACCACTCTTAAGCTTGTAAGAGTGGTCTCACTCCCATTCTTAACTGAGCGGTTCTGATACCCTAAGAATGTAAGTGAGTGGTCTCTATGGCAGTACTGACATCTTACTGAGAAAGGTTAATCAATAATGTATTAAAAATCTAAAAATTAAAACCTCCTTAAAACAAACCAATTTCAAGAGCACCAGCCTACACACACTACACTGTTTTTATAGGATGTGTGTTTTGCATGCAGGGGAAGGGAGCACTCTAATTGGTTGGAAGTGCTCTTTCAATTTATAATGGTTATAAAAGTACCTGGAATACTTAGGAAAAAAAGAGTCTTGGCTGGCTAAAAAATATTTCAATATTTATAATGTTATTGATGACATGATCTCGTTAGGGTTTTTTTCCTACCTAGCTGGTAATACTGTGTAATACAGGAGGGATAACTGTACAGTCATGAAAAACGGTGACATTATAATAGTATACACAGATTTCTAAATGCAGTATTTTGCTTTGTGTTGTCAAACTCTAGGTACTACAGATGAGGCCGATTCATTCAGTGAAAATTCTTCAGATATCTGGACATTCCCACTGGTCGTACAAGCCTTCATCGCTGCAATTGGACTGAAGTCTTGTGTACTACTGCTAGATGGGGCTGAGGAACTGAAAGGGTCTTTGCAGCTTTCTGCTACTCAGGTACAAACAAGACCAAATACTTCTCAAGAACTTATGCATCTTTTAGCCTTCAAAGGTGAAAGAGATCAATTTTAAATATGTGTACCTTTAAAGAACCCTTTTGTTTTAGGAGGAGCTTTGTAAAACATCAGTTGTAGATACATTGCTACATATATTTTACACTGAAAAAATAATATAAGGGTAGATACAATGCTACATATATTTTACATTGAAAAAATAATACAAGATGGTGCACAAACTGAAGGCCTGAAGTTAATCTGCTTTTATTAAGCTAAAGTGCAGTTCATACAAAATGGGATTAAGATAGTGATCACCCCATGTTTTGCCTTCAATAAGGCTTCATCAGGGACTTCTGGTTCTGCCCAGCATGCAGTAACAGTCGTGTGTGAGCTCCGTTTCACCGCAACTAAGAAAAAAAACAGCTAAATCTCTAGAATTGGAAACTAATACCTCACAACCTACTTTAGAAAGTTCAGCAGGGGTGATGGGAGGCTCCAAGAATAAAAAGAAAACCACACAAGCTATGCAGCCTGCCAAATTTCTTCCTACTGATCTCAACGAGTGGCTCCTCCATTACAGATTGCAAATGGCCAGCTGCTCTTCAACACCCATGTGACTAGAGACTACCAACCCTCCAAACACACTGATTCTGTCTGAATTATGAGATTTGTGAACTGCAATCAGGTCACGGCTGCAGACTTAAAAAATGGACCTGCAACAGGTACTGTAGAAGATGAACAAAAAGAGATGCAGACAGCTCTTATGGTAGTCATAGAAAAAATGAACTGCATGGCTGAACTTGCACTGGCCTTGTATAGAAAGTCACTACAGCTGGAGAAGAAACATGCAAATTTGAAGGGCCACCTGTGAAGAAAAAAAACTCCATATTCATGGACTGCTGGAAGGGGAAGAGGGGAATAATATTGCAGCCTACATCGATAGATTGCTGCACGAAGCACTTGACTTCCCTCAAGATATATCTCTGCAAACTGAACGTATTCACAGTGCTGTGAACCCTAGCCTCCCCCCAACATGCGCCCCAGATCCACTGTGCTTCAATTCTTAAGTTATCGGATAAAGGAGCAGGTACTGGCAGCGCATGGAAAAAGGGACTATTATGTGGGGTCCACTTGCCTCTTCTTTGATCACAACTATGCCCCATCAATAAAGAATAAATTACAGACTTATTCACCATATCTCTGTGCCCTTTGGCAAGCCAGCAAAAAGTTTCAGACCCCTCTCCCTCTAAGCTCCGAGTGCACTTTTTAGATGGTACAGTGCTATACCACATGGATGACAAAGCTGAAGAAAGTCTCACCAAATAGGGTATTACCATTCCACTACCTCTAAGAGTGTCTTGGGACCCTTCAGCATGGAGCCAACATTACAAGGCAGCCCCCCCCAACTCATCAACTGATAGCCATGCAGTCTGCAGTAGAAGCTAACAATTCTCAACCACTGGACCTACAACCAGCGCTTCAGTTCGCACTTGAAGCAACCAAAACCTTGCAGACCCAGGATCTCCAAGCCATCAGGGACTTGCTTCAACAGTTTTCTAGACCATCCTTTGAAGCACCTGCTATACAGCCAACCTACTACTGTATGCCTTGGCCTAGGGCTACATATTGTCTACAGTATTTGAGCGAACCCTTCACTGGGCCCCCATAGCTTTTAGGGGAGCTACTTAGGGATCTGCCTCCTTCACCACCCTGGTTCATGGGGGGGGGGGGCCTGAGCAGGCAATCAGTGTGGGGGGACAGCTCCCACACCCTGCACCACATTAGGGTAATAATCACTTAACCCACAGTGTACGCATTCTGCTGCTAGTCAGTCTTTTATGCAAGCAGAGACTGGCAAGCTTGTGGCTGAGTGGGGCCTCTGGGGAAGGTGGGGGCCTGGGTGAGGAAGAGTCCTGACCTCAGTCAGGGCAGCTTTCTACTATGCAGCTCAGCCTACCCTACCTTGGGCTCTGACATAAACTCTAATATGTTAGGGTTCACTAGGTCTCTTGCTACATACTTAATCCAAAGCTAGAAACAATAAATTGAGAAAATCCCATTGGGACTCGTAATGTAATGGGAGAGGATGATGGGGGTGCCTAGGTAGAGAAACCCTACTTGGTCTGAGTGGCCTGGCCTATGCAGTCCACCCCTCAAGATATACTGGCTGCGAACTGTTGTGTGACCACTGTTTGAAGCTGGTACAGTGAAGGCCACACTGAGAGAATATAGTCATGCAGAGAAGCCGCTTCTCTTTAGGTTAGTGAGTAGTTCGGAGAGGGGGAGTAGATGCCTGGGCAGTGGAGTTTTATATAACTGGGGTGGCCTCACTCACATATCACCCCTCCCTTGAGATCTCTTCTCTGCAGTAACTGGGTGGCGTGGTGGAGAAGGAAGATCTCTCAAGGACCATGCTCTTATTCTCAACACATTACCCTTTTCTCACTAGTGGCCTTCTATGAAGGGGTGCCCCACCTGATCACCCTCTGTGGGCCGGGGGGGGGGGCATTCCCTGGGCAGTGTATAGAAAAATATGGCTCTGGGCTATATCTCTCCTCTTGTCCCCTGCAGCCTGACATACCTCAGGTTCACACGTATACTGTGCTTGACTGGCTTTCTATTCAAAACTTAGCTGTTGAATAGCACCTGACTTTGGTGGAGCCTCACAGTGAGGCCTGCAACATGTTAAGCCATCTGTACCATTCATTGCTCAGTCTGTTAATCAAACGGTACTCTATTCTGGATTACCTTCCCGACCACTTCCAGACTAACCTCTCATAAAAAATGATGAGAAGCCTGCTCTTAACCATCTTATGGGTGTCCAGACGCAACAGGTACAGTTGTATACTGCACTTTGGGGGCCCAGGCTCATCCTGACAACCCCCCCATGCATCCATACCATCTAATACAGCCACAAAGGAGTGAGCTTTTCCACTTGGCTCCCCACCTTGGAAGCTTCTGCTAGACAATTTTTGTACTTTGGTGTTACTCATTTTCTCCCTGACCTGTTGGCAGACTTTTCTGTTTGGTGCTTACATGTTCTTTGAAAGTTCCTGATTTTATGTTTGTAGGCCATAACTTTTCCCCAAGCAGTTTTTTTTTTTAACTTACTTTTTAAGCCCCCTTCCTCTCTACATCCGGACCCTCTCTCCGGATCTCCTGTGTATTGTACAGGCTGTGCTGCCGGGACCAGGGGACTTGTCTCTCATTAGTGCCCCGCTCCTGTATGTGCCAGTTAACCACCGGATAACCCCCTGGTGGCGGAGGAGAGTCCCTTCCTCCCTAAATCATCAAGGAAATGTGCATCTGAGGTGCCCCCGGATCCCCGGTCGCCGATGCGGAGCCCCTTCAGCCAGTCCAGATGTGGGCGCATTTTCCTGGTTTTCTACCCTGCCCCCTGTGGACGTCAGCACTCAAGGAGGGCCAATGAGATGGGGGCATGCTGAGATGTGCCCTCACTCTGGTCCTCGGCCGGCGCCCACCCCTCCCTTGTATTCTGCACCCTTTGCTGCACCTCCACCTGTGGTCACCCAGGTGATGGTATCACAGCGAGGGCTGCAGCCCACTCTTCCTGGAGAAGGAGAGTGGCCCATTGGGCACTCAATCCTTCTCCCGCTGGCTGGCCCTCTAGTGACCCGAGCTTGCTATTGAACCCAGGCTGCCAGTGTCACAAACGGTAGTGCTACCACTGTGCTGGCGGGCCGGCTAAGCAGTTTGGTTTTAACTGTGGGCTTAGAGCATCTGGCTGTGTTCCCCCTGTGGCACTTGAAATTGACTGGGGTATCCTCGTATATTTGGCTCAAGCCACTTACCCGCCATAGTGGGTTCACACACCACAGTTATTTCTTACAATGTTGATGGGATACACTGCTCAGTTAAGCAAACATGCCTACACCAGCTTTTTAAGAGAAGGCCAGAATCATTTTCCTCCAGGAGACTCATCTTTCTTCAGAGGAACACCTTGAATTTCTTAAACTGGGCTTTGACCCAGTGTAACCCTTAGCCCCCTACTTGTTACTCGGACAAGGCAACAGACCACAAGCTGGCAGAAAATAGGCATCACTCCTGGCATTAGGGTAAACGCCTGGCTCGGGCATCTCAGAGGTTAGGGGGTAGGCTACAAAATAACATTTTTATTTTAACCCAGGTCGGGGAGGGAAGTGCCAGGGCTATGCTGTGTCTCCTACCTGTGGGGCCCTGAAAACTGTCACACAGGTCACTAAAAGATGGATTGTCCACAACCAGGAATTTGGGATGTTACTGCATGGCTTTTTATTCCTGACACAGTGCTAACAACAAACAAGGTGGTGCCCCCAAGGATTGTAACTGCAAATTACAGATGACACTTGTAGCATGCAAAAATATTTCTAAACTTTCTTGCAGGCAAACTGTCTTCTTCCACAAATGTTACCACACCTGTCCAGCCCTATTTCAGGAGACATGGACTTCTACGAACTGCCAGCCCTATGCAGGGTTTCTGGACTATGTCGAGCACCACTAGGTGACTGTAGTTAACACCTAAAACACATTTTCCTCTGATTAATTGGATCTATTTGTACCTGGAATGAGGGGACATTTCACTCTGGTCACAGACTAGATTATCTCTGCCATTACTTTAGGACACAGGATTCTCTGCCACACAGGGGCTATAAGAGACACCCTACTACACAAATGTTGAGACAAGGTCCATGGCACCTATATCTGACAGACACTAGACAACTCACTGAAACAGCTAACATTTCACACACTTGTTCCCCTCAGAACACTTGAACAGAACTTGAAATCCTCAGATCTCACACAAATCCATTTCTTTAACTTGTACACACAAAGTCTACATTTTGGTCAGTGCTGATAGCTTTTACAGTCTGTTGGGAGATTGCCTCAAGTATTCACTGAACCTTCAGTCCCATTCCTTTTTTCTGTGAAAAATCTTCACCCACTCGGGGCTTCACTGGATCTGGTAGCCATCATTTCCAGAGAAACCAGCTATTGGTTACTGAACTATGGCAGGAAAATGACAAATGAGGGTCGTTCCCTCTTGACAAGAATGCCAGCAGGCAGCTCTTGCCCTCAGAACTCTCTCACTCAAACTCCAACTTCAGACTACACTGACTTTTAAGCCCAGCTGCTGGCGAAATGTGGCTTATGCTGCTGCGAGAGTTCTGAACAGCATTACCTCATCCTCTGCTCAGCAAAGCTAAGTAAATGGTGATGGCTATCTGCCTGGTCTAAACCTGATGGGATTCTAATAACCCCAGGAACTGGTCGGTTACACCAACTTTTTACTGTTTTCATAAATCAGGCTGCAGATGGGGAGTGTTAACCTTGATCAAATGAGCGGTCAGTTTTGAACTCCATATCCAGACATCTGACTTCGAGGGGAGATGGGTAATTCAAACTGGCTCAATATATGGGCAGAGGTTGACACTAACAAATGGCTATTTCCCTCCTGGGACAGACAAGGGGGTCTTTCAGAAATTTTTTGGGAAATTGCTGTATGACCTTCAGGGCCAATTGTTACTTGGGGGAGACTTAAATCTCATGCTTAACCCTGACTTAAAGGCCTCATCTTTGAAAGTGTTTAGACTGTTCCCCAGCCTAAAAATATGTTCAAACTGCTCTTCAGCATCTGTGCTTTCTAGATACCTGGTGCCACCAGCATCCCACACGCAGTGATTATGCAAGCAATGATACCAGACAGGGTGGGTAATATTGGGCAATACCGGACTGCCCAGGGGTGTAATGAGGCCCGTTGCTGCAGGCTGGAGGGTCTGAAGGCATTAAGGGTGGATAAGGCACCAGGTCCAGATGGCATTCATCCCAGAGTGCTGAAAGAACTGGCAGGGGTATTGGCAGGGCCACTGGCGGACCTGTTCAATACCTCCCTAGACACAGGTTGCGTACCACAGGATTGGAGGATGGCTTACATGGTGCTCCTCCACAAGAGTGGCCCAAAGGATGAACCAGGCAATTATAGACCTGTAAGCCTCACATCCATTGTAGGAAAGGGAACTGGATAAACGCCATGCAGTGGATGTGCTGTATTTAGGCTTCAGCAAAGCCTTTGATTCAGTGCCTCATGGGAGGCTGGAGGGTGAGTTGCAATATGTGGGGTCAGTGACAAACTGGATTGTGAACTGGCTGAAGGGGAGGCAGCAACAGGTGGTGGGGGGGGGGGCACTCTCTGCCCCAAAGGTCGTGACAGGCAGGGTGCTGTAGAGCTCAGTCCTGGGTCCAGTGTTGTTTGGGTTATTCATATCGGATATCTCACGTGGCATTAGGAGCAAGATCAGTCTGTTCGCAGATGGTACAAAGACAGCGGCAGTGGTGGACAACATAGAGGGGTGGCAGGAGCTACAGGAGGACCTGATCTAACTGGAGGAGTGGCCGTAAAAGTGGCAATTGAGCTTCAATGCGAAAAAGTGCAAGGTTATCCACTTCAGAGCAAGGAACCCAGGGAGGAGCTGCCAGTTGGGAGGGGTTCAGATAGAGGTCACAGAGGAGGAGACGGACCTAGGGGTGATCATGATAGGTAACATGAACAACTCAGCTCAGTTCAGGAAGGTGGCAGCTAAGGCCAACAAGATGCTGGGGGTGTATTGCGAGAGGAATCTCATCCAGAAATAGGGATGTGATTCTGCCACTGTACAGGTCACTAATCAGGTCACATTTGGAGTACTGCTTGCAGTTCTGGCATCCCTTTCTGAAGAAAGATATCAGATTGCTGGAAGGGGTGCAGCGTAAGATAGCTAAGATGATCCAGAGACTGGAGGGCAAAACCTATGAGCACAGGCTGACTGAGTTGAATATGTACACCCTGGAGGAGTGGAGGGATCAGGGGGATATGATTGATCGAGACCTCAGATATTTGAAGGGGATTAACAAAACGGGCACAGAGGGGATACTTAAGCTGAGGAGAGGAAGGGACACCAGAGGCCTTGGTTTCGGGTTGGAGGGTGGAAGATATCGGAGAGAGATGAGGAGGCATTTTTTCACAGAGAGGGTGGTGGAGAAATGGAACACTGTACCCAAGTAGATGGTATCCTGTAGCATAGTGGACAGTGTTAAAAGGGCATGGGACAGGGTGCGAGGGAGGTAAAGATGAGGGGGGGAGAGATGGGGGGCAGCTGCAGTATAATGGTGCTAGCTGCGCATTTGAGCAGACTAACTTGATAGACCGTAAGGCCTGTTTCTGCTGGCAGATTCATGTGTTCATATTAATAAAAAGGTACATTTCTGTGAATTACCCATGGTTTTGTTGCTACAGTTTCGGTTAGAGTGCGGAGCAGGGTACAATATAGACAAAGTTAGTGGATCAGCCTGAGGAGGTGTGGTAGTGGCTGGCCCGAGGGGGGGGGCAGCTGCAGTACGGAGCTCCTGAGGAGTCATGGGAGGTCCGTGGCATTACATTCTGGGACAAAAAAAGAAGAGTGCTGCTGAAAAAAAATAGGTTGATTTCTGTGGTTTTGTTTGGATCAGCAGTTTCATTTTTAGCTGGGACACTGTGCAAATTGTATGGATCAGACAAGCGGGCCCAGGAGTGGTCATGGACTTTCCCAAGTTCCACTTGAAATACATCATGACCATTGTCCCCCCCGACTCGCTTTACTACCACAACATCGGCAGACTCCACATACAACTGCCACAAACTCTAACAATCCACAGTTGTTTTTACTCTGCAGTTATGTGTGTTTTTATTATATTTCATGTACTCCATAAATTTAAAAGAATGCCAGTAGCGCTACCACCAACATTCGAGCCGCTCTGCAACAGTACCATCAGTTATAATCAAAGGTACTGCTGCCATAAAGGTGGGCAGTTCTTTTTTTATTTGTATTCAGTTTGTTGATTTTGGGGAGGGGGGGGTGGTGCTTGGCCGGCCACCAACTTGCTTGCTAGTGAGGGGAAAAAATGGCGGCAAGCAGATTTTCTAAATTGAGTTCAGTAATTGGGTCACTGTGAACTGGAACTTTTAATACTTGGGCTCTGTTATCTGATAGACATCAACCTTGCCAGGCTCTCAGCCAATCAGACCCCAGGATTTCTCAAACCCATTTTCTAAACTCATATAGTATATAGTAGAGCATTGTTCTAGATAGAAATCCATGTTTTTCCAAATGCTGTTGTACCACAGTTCAAAGGTCATGGGTTGTGATTGTACCCTTCTGTGGCAGAACTGCTAGAGACTGCAAAAGTCAGTTTCATTGTGAAAGAGAAAAAAACACAATGCACACATTTCACATAATACCATAGGATGAGCAACTTTATGCATACTCTGCCACCTCTGGGTTCCAATTCCCACGGACCTCTCAAGCTTCACTCTCGAGGCAGAGGGAATCCGAACCCCTCTGTTGCAAAACACACTGGTTGTGCATAGTTGCCCATCCAGTATTCTCTATTTCTCCCACAGGCATCATAGCTAAGCATGCCTAGATAACCTGTTTACTGCCATTGAGCATATTGACACTATAAATGAGATTAAACATGGGCCATTTGTTCTGTTGGACCATGCTCTGGATTTGACACAGTTTTTTCCTCAGGGAAAAAAACCCACTCACTGAAGATTGCACCCCGGCCTCTTTTACGACAGAAACCTTCTTAAAAAACTGAATGACTGTATCATGCAATATATCCAAGAGAACTTCTCCCTAGAGGTCTCCTCTGGCATCCTTTGGGACAACCTTAAGGCAGTCCTCCATGGGGAAATAATTGCCCGTGTATCAGCCATTCACTATGACAAGAAGGCAAAGCTCGGTGACTTGCAGGCTACCGTGCAAATGCTACAACTTTTCCATTTGCAAGAAACACTACTATTCTGCCACAGCTATTGGCCACTTAATTCCATGTCAAAAAATACTAGACCAAAAGGTGGAGCAGGTATTGTCCTATCTCTGCCATCGTTATTATGAGGGAGGTCCTAGGGGTGCATGTACACTGGCTCACTGTATACAAACAGCTTGGTGACAAGCCTGTATTCGTAAACTTTACAACACCAGAATGGGGCATTTGATCCATCATGATGAAGATCTTCAGAAGGTATTTGTGGACTTCTACTCCACCCTTTACACCCCTGAGGGACCGCCTCCTACAAAGGTGCAACTCCAAGCTTTCCTGCAAAAAGTACATCTCCCAAACTGGACGAAAGACCAAGGTGAGGGGCTGCTTAGTCCTATTACCCAAGAGGAAATCATAAATGAGGTGGCACAGTCCAAAACTGTAAAATGCCCCGGCCCAGATGGATTTCCAGTGGAATTTTGTAAGTCTCCCCCATTAAGACATGTACTGATACCAGTCCTAACCAAGGTATTTCAAGATCTACAGGAAGCAGAAAAGTCTCCTCCATGCCACTGTTTCAGCCCTGCCGATGCTGAGCAAAGACCCCTTACCCCTGCTTCTCATTGCCCTTTTTCTCCATTGAATTATGTGTACAAATTATTTATGTCCATGTGGGCTGAGCAATTAGGGGGCTTTCTGCCCTCCTTGCTGGACATGGACTGGGCGGGATTTGTGAGGAACAGAGAGGCACACAACAACGTATGTAGAACATTGTTGCTCCTAGATTATACTAAAGAAAGATCAATCCCCCTGTTTCTGGACAGTCTCGATGCGGAGAAGGCCTTTGACAGAGTTTCATAGCCTTTCCGCTTTGCTACACTTAAAAAGTTTGGGTTTCTGGTGGTAGTGCTTACTGTGCTCCACAATGCTTATGACTCTCCTCGGGTTTATGCCCGAGTTAATGGATTCTTTTCACCTCCATTTCTTTTAGGGAGGGGCACATGTCAAGGGTGCCCCCTCTCACCTATCCTTTTTGTGCTTTATATCCTATGTCTATATTGTCTACGTTTCTGTATTTCTGTATAGAACCTTAAGCAGCACTTTTCGGCAAACTGCGTAGGGCAGGGATTATAAAATTGTACTCTTTGCAGATGTTATCCTTTTGACCCTCACTGAACCGGAGTGCTCACTTCCTTCATCTAGGATATCATGAAGAAACTTCAAAAACATAGCTGAATTTTGCTTAAATACATAAAAAACAGAGGTCCTCACCATTAACTACATCTTGTCTGTTGCCATAAAAAACTACTTAATATGAGGTAGACTAGGACTGTCCTTAAATATTTAGGTATACTACTCACCAAAAGCCCAGATTATTGGGCTATCCTTAATTATGAACCTCTCTCTCTCCCAAACTGTGGCTAAGGATTTACAAGCTTGGGCATCACTCCACCTTAGCTTTTTACACAAAGTCGAGGCTGTTCACCTGAATATTCTACCTCAAGTACTATATTACCTCCAGACCATCCCCATTCTGCCCAACTACAGCTGCTTTCAATACTAGGATAAGCTGCTGACTAGATTTCTTTGGAATGGAGCTAGGCCACGAACAGGCCTCTCACCCTCAGTTTTCTGTAGCGAACAGGGGGCTAATTTCCGTTATTCAAAACTCTGCCCTCAAGCAACTCAGCTATGATTAATATGCCTTTGGACCTCCCCAACATTTGCAGCCCACTGGAAAAACTGTGAATTTGTCCTGAATGATCTGCACGCCATAATTACAGTCTTGTATGCCTCTCCCTCGGGATATCTACCCCTCACGCAATTTGACCCACACATGTCCATGGTACTTAAGACCTGGCATACTCTCACCTGTCAGGATGTGCTTCAGGGTTACAACCCTCTTTTTACAGGCATCAAGCTGAGACAGGACCAACCTGCTGAATGCAACTGACCCATTTCTTCATTGCTGGGCCAAACACAGTCTCCTCTACTATCATTCATTTCTAGATGATAGGGGAATACTTCCCTTCCAGGTGCTGAGGGATACCTACCAGCTTCCATCCACAGACCATTTTAGATACCTCCAATTTAGGGCATATATTAACACACTGCCGGAACACCTACACAAGCTTCCCATGCCCCCCACAGCTCTTCTTGCTTTGTTGCAGCAACATTGTGAGGGAACGGACACACACTTGATTGGACAAATATATGCTGTCCTACAGGCTCTCTCACCTGACTTTACACTTTTGGTGTTTCACAGATGGAATGAGGAACTTCAAACCAACTGCTCCACTGAACAGTGGCATAAATACACTGTTCCCAACTATAGGCTTTCCATAGTCCCTTATCTGAAGTAAGCTGCCTGGAAGTGCAGAATTTGCTACTTCTGAACATCTGCGGTTCTCAGCAAATACTTGGAACACCAGGTGGAGCACTGTTGACGAAACTGGGGAGAGTAATGCAGATCAGGCCCACATGTTCTGGAGCTGCCCTATTCTCATACAGTATTGGTCAGAAATCTCCAATATTTTGGAAGCCATATTTGACATTCCAGACCCTCTTCCTTCACCCTGTTCCTGATGGGCGTAACCCCCCGGGAGGGGGGGGACTTGCATACAAGACAGACAACTGAAAATGTTACTAGTGTTAGTAGTTGGGGCTAAAAAGATGATAAGACTTTGGTTAAAGTCTCACCCCCCCCGCACCCTCCCCACATGTAACAGTGGATAGAATTTACTGATTCCTCTTATTACTTGGAAAAAAAAACAAACCTATTATTACTTCAACTATTGCTTATATATATATATTTTTATTATTATTATTTAAACATTTGGTTACCGGGAAGAGCACACTGAGCCAGGGCTCGTTTCCAGGTGAGACCCAGAGGAGGGGGGGAAACGCAGTAAACAGGTATACATACACTGTGAGAAAACAGGCAAACATACACTTTAAGAGACAGACTGCTTGTAAGTGCTTTTCATACAGAATAGTTTAGGTAACCACAGTAGTGGTGCAGAGGCCAATGTAAGGTACAATTGTAGGGGTATTTACATTAGCATGAGGTTTTCAACATTTTTAAACCACAGTGAATACATTTGTTTTTTACACAGTTACCACAGTTGTAAGTACATCTATCGGTGCCTGTGGTGCTTGACAGTGAACAACTGAGTCCTCATCTAAGGGGAGCTGGTGAGGTATTTGCTTGACAGGAGCACATGGGGGGTGGCAGTAGCCAAAGCTGTTGTTTTAATGAAAAGTGCAAGGGGAGTTTCTGATGGGTGGGGGGAGTTTATTCCCCAGGTAGGGGAGTCTATAGGAGAAGGCTGATTGACCAGCTGAGGTGGATGGCAGAGGCAGAGTGAAGGAACAGGCATCCCTGTGTCTCGGCCCATATGAGGAGTGGGAAGCCATAGAGAGGCACTCTGATAGGTAAGAAGGTAGCAATTTAAACCAGAATTTAAATATAAGATTAAGAGAGTGGATTTAACGATGATGGGAAAGTGGAGTTAAACCTAGAGGGTTGTAGAGGGAGCAGTGGTGAATTCTGGAGTTGGGGGGGGAGTTTGTGACAAATCGGCAGAATGAGTTTAGTAGGGTGTCAAGTCTGGAAAGGATTGATGCTGGGGCAGTGCTGTAAACTACATCCGCGTAGTCAAACATGGGAATGATCATTTTGGATAGGATTTCACATCTGACAGGCAGCAAGAGAGATTCCCTATTTCGGTAGAGCATGCCTAATTTGGGGTGTAGTTTAGAGGGAATTAATTCTGCGTGGTTTGAGTAAGTTAACTGGGGGTTTAGCCAGACACCAAGGTATTTGTATTTGGTGATAGAGTTCAGCAGTCTCCCATCCATAGAGGTGATGGGGCGGGGAGGAGCTCTGTTTAGTTTTTGTACCATTCCAAAAGTCATAGACACTGTTTTGGAGGTGTTTCATTTCAGTTGGTTATTCCAGAACCATTACCGAATGTTATGATAATCATTCTGGAAGGTGGCTTGAACATCAAGTAGGACAGGACCAGAGGTAAAAGGAATCATGTCATCTGCATACATATTTGTGCGGGAGTTGGTACAGGCAGAGGGAAAGTCATTTATGAATAATGAAAATAGGATGGGGCCGAGAACTGATCCTTGGGGTACACCCTCGAGAATTGGGAATGGGGGTGTGTGTGTGGAGTCAGCTATTCTGACTGATTGGTGCCTGTTGTACAGATAGGATTGAAACCATTGGACTGTGATGGGGGCTAGACCTGCTGACACAAGTTTTGCCAGGAGAAGGGGGTGGAGCTGGAATCAAAGGCCTTGGCCAGGTCAACAAACACAGCAGCTGTTAGATGGCCTTTGTCGGAAGCAGTGAAGATGTGACTAGTGATCCGCAGCAGTGAGGAGGTTGTGAAGTGTTGTTTTCTGAATCCTGATTGGTGAGGGAGAGGAGATTGGTAGCTGTGAGGTACTTTGTAAATCTGGTTTGAACCAGAGATTCCTGAATTTTGGCAGTGGTTGGGAGGAGGGAGATTGGCCTGTAGTTACCAGGCACTGAAGAAACCTGGCGAAAATGGACATTGTATAGATTAGACACAGATACATTGTTTGTTTCATAAAAGGTACTTTAATAATTAGCTCCGTTTTTCAAGTTCTGTGCATTGCTAAAAACTGTACCCTAACATAAATCAACTATAGCTAGGCTTAGGTGGGTGTAGGAAAGTTATCAGGCTTACAATAAAACTATAAATAAACTGCAACTACATCCAGTTTATTGTGTAACTAACCTAAGGAAACTATAGTTCCTGCAACGTACCTTTAATGTTATATCTTACTTTCCACTATATGTTCTTTAAACTGAAAAATTTCCTAATAAAGATGAAATTACTAAAAACAAGGCTTCATCGGGGACCTTATTGAAGGCGATACGTAGTTGTGATCACTGTCTGTACCCCATTTTGTATGACCAGCAGGTTAACTTCAGGCCTTCTGTGTGTGTGCCATCTTTTATTATTTTTTCAAAGCCTGCAATTTGCCAGCTGCACCTTCGGGGGTTTGGTTTTGTAAGCATATATTTTACATTTTCTCTGTATTTAGCTTCTTCTTAAAAGCAAGATCATTGCTTCTCACAAAATCTTGGCTTTGCAGTCACTAAATGTTTGTTCCAGGAGCAAATTAGTGCCTAGGGCAACCTATAGGTATATTGGAACAGGCTTGAAGCACATTGCGAGTACAAAAAGCTTGTTCTACTGTATCAGCCGAAGGAGGCAGGCACTAACCCGTTTGTTTCTGGCAAATCACGACCCCCTACTGGCCACATGAGTTATTGTGGTCAAGAGAGAGCTAAAGGGATCTCAGGCGCAAATCAGCTGTTAGGGCTTGCAAATGGGGACTGCTACTCAGTGGTGTTGGAACGGTTTGAAAAGTGGTAGGGCCAAAGACATAAGGGGTAAATTTTTCCCTATTAAATATATTACTAAGATAGCAAAAAGTGATAGGGCCACTTATGAAAGTGGTAGGGCCATGGCCCTAGTGGCCCCCCCTGTTCCGGCACCTATGGTGCTACTGTGGAGCAAACTGTTTTATTCAGTCTTACCCTTGCGAATGACCCTATAGCACAGAAAAGGCTCTATGGGGATCCTTTGCATCTCATTATGACCTCATTAAAGGCCAGAAGCAAACGGTTGTTCCAGAGGTTTTATCCCTTGCCTGATCACCATACTGCTCTGTCTGCAACACTTTTTTGTCAGTCTAGTGGCCACGCCCTCTTTGATCATCAGTCCAATATGTATAAATCATTTCCCAGGTAGTGGCCTCCTCACCAACTTCGGATCAGCAGTCCAGTATGTCTACTGTATATCAGTTCCCTGGCAGACTAGGGGCCCCCATATCTCCTGATCTGCAGTCCGATAAGTTGAAATCATTTCCTTGGTAGTCTAGTGCCCTCCTGATCTTAGGCACCCCTTAGGTATGCACCCCCAACCTCTGTTGGCCCTGACTCACCCATTAGTACTGGCCTTGGATGCTATCAGGTCTAGTAAGTCAGCGACCAGCATAGAAAGCACTCATATGTCCGCTTCCTGTCAATCAATCTACAGCTGGCCCAGGTTGTGTGCGGAGGGTCTGTGCTGGTCATCAATTATAACCAGTACTAATGGGTGAGTTGAGGGGGCAGATGGGGGAAAGGTTGTGGGTGCTCAGTGGGTGGGGTGGGATGGGGTGGCGGTGGGTTTGTGTGCCTGTGTTTGGGGTGGCAGGGACATGGACTGTGAAGGAACTTAATTAAACATATCAGACTGCAATCAGGATGTGCTAGGTGACTAGACTGCCAAAGAAATAATTTCAACAGATTGGACAGGAAGGTGGGAGGGTGGGGGCCACTAGACTACCAGGGAAACGATTTCAAAGGATTGGAGTGGTGATTGGGAGTGGGGCCACTAGACTGCAGGGAAACAATTTCAGCATATTGGACTGGCAATTGTGGGGGCGCTAGACTACCAGGGAAATAATATCCACATATTGGACTGGTGATCATGGGGTGGGGGGGCCACTAGACTACCAGTGAGGTTTTTAAACATAATAAGAATAGCAAGGTGAGGAGGTGAAGTGCAGTAGCACTTAAGATCAGCTTTGTGGAGGCTTTAAATAGCACACCACTAGAGGCTTTAATGCATCCACAACCCTTTGAATATACTGCAGTGCCCATGCAAGCTGCGGTCATGCAGTTTACACCAGTGTCCTGTCATGCTTTAGTGCTGCTTACTAATAAGTTAATGTCTTGCTAACTGTGCCTTTCAATATGGCAGTTTTAGCGTTTCTCTTACTTTAGGGGCATTAAACACTGTTTGCAAAGCCCACACCCTGTTACCGCTCAGTAAATCCCTGTCAGTATCCTGGTCCTTGTGTACACAGGGCTAGATATTCAAATGTGCACCTGGTAGTGGCGCAAGTGATTGCTCCATGCACTGAGTTGCGCTGGAGCAACCAAGGGATATATTCAAAAAAGATGTGCCATGGCGTATCTCGTCTGAATATATCAAAAAATGCATGCAGTGCAAATACATTGCACTGGCACATTCCCCAGGCAGGTCTGAATACCAGGAATGGAAACTGCGCCAGAGCATCAGAGAAATGCCATGCACAAATTCCTGATATTCAGAAACATATATGCAAAAGGGGTCATAATGCATGCAAGGCACAAATGGGGCCATTTGCATGTCATTATGGCCCTATTTTTGCATAAGATGTACAGAGCTGGCCAGCGAAATGCACTTGGTACCTTGCACAGCATGCAGTGCCATCAGTGGAGGTCCAGTGGTTCCCTCCTCCCCACCCGTAACCCAGATCGCAGTATTAATGTAATTGTTAAAATCCTTGGTGGTTCAGTAGTTCCCCCTTCTCGCCCATAACCCCGATCACCATATTAATGTAATTGTTAAAATCCCTGGTGATCCAGTAGTTCCCCCCTCCCTGCCTGTAACCCCAATCACCATAGGAAAGTAAGATCCAACATCTCTGGTAGTCAGTGTTTTTTACACACTCCCACCCACACACAGGCACTGAGTCCCCCAGCCCTGCGAATCCCCCAGTCATTGGCGGGCAGCAAAACCACCCACATACCTCCACGGCTGCCCACTGAATAACAGTTTACAGTATCTGCTGCAAGCACATTAGTTCACACTGTGGACCAATGGACTTGAACTGCATACTGTAATAGTCATTCACAAATCTGTGAATGAAGTCATTCATTCATTCACAAAGTTGTGAAGGACTATTACAGTATGCACTGCAAGACCATTGGTCCACAATGCGAACCAATGTGCTTGTAGCAGATCTCTGTAAGCTGTCATTTAGCGGGCAGCTGCAGAGATATCGGTAGTTTGCTGCCCGCCGATGACCAGGGGTGGGTGAGTTGGGTGGGCTGGGGGTCCTGTGTGGTGGGGTGGGGGTAACACTGGACCACCAGGGATGTTAGATCTTATTTTCCTATGGCAGTTTGTGTTACAGGCGGGGAGGGGGCTATCACTGACCACCAGGGATTTTAAAATTACATTAATACAGTGATTGGGGTGATGGGTGGGGAGGGGGTACCACTGGACCACCAGGGATTTAACAATTACATTAATACTGCAATCGGGGTTATGGGCAGGGAGGGGAACCACTAGACTAATAGGGATTTTAACAATTATATTATTATGATGATTGGGGTTAGGGTGGGGGGGGGAACCACTAGACTACTAGGGAGTTTAGAAAGTACAGTAATACAGTGATTGGGGTTATGGGCGGGAGGGGAACCACTAGACTACCTGGGAGTTTAAAAAGTACATTAATACAGCCTTCAGGGTTACGGGTGGGGAGGGGGGAACCACTAGACTACCAGGGCATACGGCGGGAGATTGTGCACGGTGTTCGGGGGAGGGGCTGCTGCCCATGGCTGGCAGCTGCTGTGTTGCATCCTGCACTACAGCAGCCCATCTGTGAGTGGCTGCTACTTGAGCATTTTTGTACGGGCTCAACTTTGTGTCCATGTGTGCGGAACATCTCTAGATTGTGCCGGCCAATGCGTCGCACATCCTGGGCTGAATGTAGGGATGTGCCGCATATGCAGGGGCACACCCCCTGGAGATGCGCCGTATATATTATCTTTGCACTGTGGCACATCTGGAATTGCACAGCACAATTCCCCCTTTTGAATAAAGGCCTGAGGCACATTTCTGGGGTTGCGCTGGTGCAACTCATTTGCGTAAGGCGCAACTCCTTTGAGTATCTAGCCCCTGACATCAACCTCTGTTTATGACATCAAAATAATTTCCACAGCAACAGACTGTGATTTTCTCAAGCAGAGAACTGTAATGTCAGATGTCGATAAATAGCCTGAGAAGATAAAGTCTTAGGGACAGTGAGCCAAATGCCTTCAACCACCCGAGGAGTGCGTATACAGTATCAGACAGTGACAATGACTGCACACCCTGAAGTGTGTTTGGGTTCATCGTTAATATATAAGGAGAACAACACATGAAAACTGTTCAGGCTTGCAGTCACTGGGAAAAATGATTTTTTGATGTGTATTGATGTGTCATGATGATTTTGATGTTTGATTTGTCTGTGATGTGTTTTTCAGCAATGATGGAGTAGGATTTCTTTTATCTAGTTAATAATCTGCCTCAAATCGCAATTTTAACTGACTGGAAGTATTTTTTAATTCTATTTGGCTTAACTTTTTAAAGGGTTGTACTTTTCCTCTTGTACAATAGCACAAAAAGGTGGTGTTTTCAGTCAGTTGGGCATGTCTGAAAGGCCTATAAAAAGGAAGGGTCTCACGGGATTCAAAAAGTGTTTTTCCTGTTGTCTGTTCTTAGCTAGGGCAGACCACCATAATCTGTGTCGTCATTGCTTAGGCTTGGACCATGATTTTAAAAATGGTTACCTCTGCAAAGTTTTCTGTCCAAAATCAAAGAAAAAGAAGGCAGCTAAAAGTGGGCCACTGTCTGACCCAACTTCTGCAACAGTATCACAGCAGTGTTCTCTCCTGTAAAAATGTCTCAGTCAGAGGGGTGTTCCACTGATGGTGGAAAGCACAGATCAGACAGTTTTTTATCCTTGCCGCAGCCTCTGAATTCAAAAGGGGATGAAAAATGCTGCAAGCAATCATTTCTGCCCAAGGAGACTAATATGTCTGCAAAGCCGTCTTCTAACACTAGGTCAGAACAGAAGGCATCCAGTTGGGGGAGCTCTGATGCAGGTGATGGCAGAAAACATAAAAGGACTTCTGACTGGCCATTGCCTCAATGTCTGACAAAAAGAAGCAAAAGAAGAGACAATGCAAAAATTCCTCTGTACATGGATGGGTCAGCCAGTGCAGCAACCCTCTATTTCCTTGCAAACCCAAGCAGAGCAACCTGGGTCAGAAATAAGAATGCCCTCTGTGGTGGACAGTAGGAGAATGTGGCAGTTTCTAGGCCATGTGGGCTACGGGAATCTCTGCTCTTGTCCTCCTCTCCCCAAATGCAGTGTGTGGAACTGGTATTGTGAAGGAGGAAGAAGAGGAAGAAGGACTGCCTAAGCCTGATGTGTCCCCAGAACAAGACTTTGGTCCCACTCCCAGTGTCAATGAGGATTTTACCTCATACTCTGCATTTATGGGCAAGGTGACTAGTATGCTGAAGCAATCATCCATAGAAACAAAATCGGATTGTAGAGGAAGCAGAATTTATCAGCGTGTTGGGACTGACTTCTTAGAAAAGGATGTCAACTGTCATATATAAATCTATCACAAAGGCTACTGCCAAGGTGCTAGCTACACCCCTTTCAGCACTAGTTCTCGACAAAGCTGAAAAAACCTAGCTGGTGAACGGAGAGGCCCCTGAATTTCTATATACCCAGCCTGATCATGAGGGAGTTGTCCAACCTGCTGCATGTGAGAAAGAAAAGTCCCAGTAGCAGCTACATCCCCTGTTAAGGATTCAAGAAAACTGGACCACATGACTTCTAAGGCTTACACCATCTCAGCTTTGCTCTTGAGGCAGGCAGCCTGCAACATACTATCAGCAGACATTGTGGCACACAATCCTGCCTTTGTGTGAGAGCATGCCTTTCCAGGAAAAGACCCAGCAAGTGATGTAAACAGCACTGCAGTGCGTCCTGGGTCCATCCTCCCTGGTGCAGCTCAGGGTGACCAAATCGCAAACTTCACGACAAAAACAACAAACTGTATTCAGAGTCAAGCTGCAGATTGAAAAATGACTGCGTGTGTAATGTATTGTTAACTGACATCCAAAGGTAGGAAAATGGCAAACAAAAGCCCTGGCGCTTTAACCAATACTTGATCTTCATCAAGGGGGCGTACTCTTGCTGCCCAGAGATGATGTTTTTATTTGAAAAATTTAAAATGATGTTGCAATAAAAATTCTTGTTGAAATGTGCCAGATAATAAAGAATGGAAAATGAAAGATATTAAAATGGACATAAACTCAAAGGAAATATGTTCACGTGGATGGCCAAAATCCTCAAATTTGATTGGCTGAGACTACTTTCTGCCAGGATGATATCTAAGTAAATAATCCCAGTCTAAAAGTAGGCCATGCCATCAGTCCAAAAATCAAAATGGATCCATTTCATAATCACCATAATACATTCCAAGATGTGCAATATCACATATTGTGAAATGGGTAGAAAGAATGCTGACTCCTGGTTGGTCAAGAGATACTTTCTGCTGGGCTGTTATCCCAGCACAACAGCCCGGCTGAAAGTAGCTCAACAAAAATATGTTTAAAAAACCAATCCAATTTCCTAGAAAGAACCCATTTCATAATCGCAATAAGGAATGCCAGCGGGTGCGCTATAGTGGACTAACCGCCCTTCTTGGGTGGTGGAAGCATTCGGCTTTGCCTTGTACTTCAGCCCACCAGAAATGGGCTGTTACTGATATTTTGTCATGCCTTATTGCTTAATTATCCCTTCTCAGGTGGTTAAAGTCACTTGGTTTATGGCCTTGTGCCTCACAACACGCCTTAGGTAGGATAACATCCCATGATATTGCACACCTTGTTGTGTATTATTACTTAATTAAATCATATTTAATATTATTAGACCATGTAATCCAAATTCCAGCATCCAGACAGTACATGTCTATAAACAACTAATAAATATAAAAGAAAGAGATGGAAATCTGCAAACAAGGCAATATCAAAAAAGATCAAAGTTAACATGGCATGCATGAATTCAAAAATTTTCAGTAATCCACTGGCACAGACACACACAGTCCTCCTATGGAGTCAGAGCCTCAGTTCTATCTGGGGAATGGTTAGCGGCAGATAATTTTCTGTCAGGCTAGTTAGGATATGAGGGTGAGTTTTCATGGTTATCAAAGAAACACTAGAAATGAAAAATCTGAATAGTGTCTGGCTTTTTACATTTTTTGTGTGTAAGGAGGGGATCACGAGTAGAGAGAACATTCAATTGTTTATTTACTTTTTAGTTTAAGGAAGTTTTTATTTTTAGGGCCTAGGTGAAGGATTGTATGTTAAGAGTAAAGGTGGCAGCCATAGTTGTGATGGAAATCAGGAATAAGTGATGTGTCTTATGAATTCTTTATGCGATTTGCCCAAATTCCAAATCACATGGGTAGATATTTTTCTTTACAGGGTGGTATTGGCACATAAACTTATGCTCATAGAATGGCAGCAGCCAATCAGAATACAGTATTTCACTTGTCCATTTTCTAAAAATCTTATGTGGGTGTTTGTTGAACGGAAGACTGTGACAACAGGAGGGTTTAACTCACTGGCTCCAATAGCACTTTTCAAAGTCTGAGGATGCCATTGCTTAACCTTAATTCAAAAATGGCATCTCAGAGCCAATTTAATAGGTTATAAAGAAAAAAAATCACTCAGTAAGCAGATTAAACCCGAGAATACTGGGTGATAATCCATGGTAATAAGACGGATTCCTTTACGATTATGACACCAGCTGATGCACACATGCATATTACATATTGTAGAAAGGCATGATTTGGGGACAGAGAAGAGGGTCATGTATATCAGGAACAAATTAAGGACATGTGTATTATAACGATAATTGGAGGGATCGGTGGGTGTACAAGGGAATAATGGCACTGTGCTCTGTGGACCAAGACCGGGGCCAAAGGCTAAGGTCATGTTCCACAGTGACCAGTACTATTATTCCTGAGGACTGACCTGCCAGTCCCCTCCAATGATAGCCATTATATTGAGGTAAATTCACAAAAAAAAAGGCAAGATCATAGTTACTGTTTATGAGTTTAGTTTACTCACCAGACAATGGATTCCTTAATCCATTGGGAGGTAGTATAGCATTGTTTGCTGTAAACCTGGAGAACTGGGTTTGAATCCCACATCCACCACTTGCATGCTGTGTGACCATGAGCAAGTCACTTAACTTATCTGTGCTCTCAGGATGAACCTGGAAACAAACCACACTTAGTGTATGTCTTTACTGGCCAAAAATTGTAAGATAAAAATAAAAAGTAAACAAAAAAACAAAACAAAAAAACTGAACTAAAAAGCAGTTGAATTGAAAATGGTCTGTATGGCACGGACCACTCCACAAGACATGAATGTTGGATTAGAGACTATACCAAAACTAGGAATGACTCACTGCTCATTTCTAGATTCCAAGAGTGTTTGTTGATTAATTTGCATAATCCTGAGGTGCTTATTGACTAATTCACATGTTTCTTTTTTCCACAACGGTTCTTAACCTGTCCTTGGACAAAGGAGGGCAATCAGCCCTGTCCCTGCACTCCTGAGCTAACTATTGTCTCCACCGGGCCCTAACTGTGAGTCAGGGTACTGTCATGATTCACCCTTTATAATAGGGCTGGACGGAGGAAGGCCTTCCCACCCCCACCCCCCAGTACAGATATCCAGCGCGGACCTGAAGGCAGACTTTGGTGGTGGTGTGGGTCTGTGGTATTCTCCTGGGTTGCCCCTGAAAACAGGCACTTGTGCCTAATAGGCCTTACTCGGTTACCAAATGAATAAAAAAAAAAAAAAATCACGAAGGGCTTCACAAAGCTCATAACCGTGTTTGAGTTTCTGAGTTTCCCCCTATCCTCTTGCCATAAGAGTGTCATGTGTGCACATGGAGGTGTGCATGCCTGACTTGCGCTCTGGCACCCTCCCATTCTTGCCGCCCAAGCTGCACTGCAACCAGACCTCCACCTGGCAGCAGTCTATGGCTGCTCTAACATGCCTCCCCACTCCCAGGAGAGGAGATCAGTCCACTGGATGCTTGATCTTCTCCCAGCCAACCGACCCCACCCCACCCCACCCCGACAACCTAAGTCCATTCCCAAACCAGGATCACTGGCATGGCAGGAGGTAAGGTGCTAGTGCCTCAGCCCTCCATGCCACTGGGCCAGCTAATCTGCATAATTCTGAGCCCTTAATTGTTTTCTGCCTTATTTACAGGGCATTGTCACAACACAATTCACTATAAATGAGATCTTATTGGCTGCTAGGGTTTCACTTTGATATAATTAAGCAGTAATACACAACAAGATATGTGATATCATGGGATATCATCCCACCTCAGGTGTATTATAGACATGAGGCCACAGGCCCGAGAGGCTTCAACCACCTGAGAAGGGATGATACCTCATGATATCGCATACCTTGGAGGGTAATACTGTGATTATGAAATGGATCCATTTTGATTTTTTGACTGATGGCATGATCTAATTTCACACTGGGATTATGTACTGAGATATTATCCTGGCTGAAAGTGGTTTTGGCCAATGCTGAGACCCAGTGCTGCAACTGGGGTGCCAGACCCCAGTTACAAACAAGTCAATGAATTGCTGCAGTACTCCCCCGAAAGCTATTCCAGGCTTAGAAAGCAAAAGGAACCAGCAGGCTTGGAGTTCCAATATTCATAACAATTATGTGCAAAACATGCAAAAATTACAGAAAGCCAGACTAGAAAGTTAAAGTGCTAATAGCACACAAGGCCTAGTGCATAAGGAGCTCACCAACAGCCGATGCCTCGTTGTTTCACCTTACTACAGCTTTGTCAGGGGATTTCTATGCCTGGAATAACTTTCAGGGGACTGCTGCAGCAGTTCATTGGCTTCTTCATGGCTTGCAGGGGTTGGAAGAGAGGTGAGCATCCCCACCTCTCATCAGGCCTGGGAGCAAGGTAGATGTCATAGGGTGCGATTGTGCCAGAAGCCATTTTTTACTCCCAACATATCTATACCCCGTGGCGATGTACAAAGCCTAGTGCTGATCTTACATGCATGTAGCATGCCGCTTTCAGGAGAGCAAGCCCCTTGAAGCATGCCTCTCTCCCCCCACCCCTTGAGACTGGGAAAAGCTTCTCCAAGTTGCTGCCCGATCCCAGGCATCTCAGGTCCGCTCCCAAACTCTGGACACCAGCATTGTGGTGTGTTGCCGTAAGTCAGCCAGTATGTTGGGGAACTCACCACTAGGGGGGGCATTGTGTTAGCGTGAGCTCTGGACATGGTAGGAACCATACCAGGGAAACAAAACTTTTAAAGTTTAAAAAAGAGCTGTTTATCATCAGCCAAGTTCATGCTTTCCAGTTAAAGACCCCAGAGGCCAAGATCCCCCTGGTTTATTTTAACTCTGTCTATTACAGCTATTAGTTGTGATCATTGGTGGTTTGCAGCAACTCAAGTCGAAGAGGTCCTAATGTAAGAGGCTTGTGTTTTAGGATCTTTTTGCACTGCATCTACATACTGGTGTACTGGTGCCATGCCATGTTCTTTTCAGATTCCCAGCACACTGCGCATAAATAGAAACACATTGTCCTAACCTCATGAAATATAACAGCTTAGTCTTAAAGGGAAACAATGGAAAAGGCAAAGCTTTCCTCAGACACCGCAGAAACTCTCAAGTAGTGCTTTCAGACAGCAACAACTTTATTTAATGATTTAGAACAGCTACCCACAACTTCCACTTCCTGTTGCTGGCAACAGCCATTTCATGAGCAGCAGTGAGCTTCCTGAGCTCACTGTATGCTAATATGCCTGTTTGACCTCAGCTATTGGTTGGCAGGACATATTTGTATAAAGTGAGCTCAGGAAGCTCTCTGTTACTCATGAAATGGTGCCTGCCAGCAATAGAAAGTGAAAGTTGAAGGCCACTGCTTAAATCACTAAAAAATCAATTATTGTTAAAAAAATGTTACTGTCTGAAAGCACTAATCAGGCATATTTGTAGTGCCTGGGTAAAGTTGTGCCTTTTCTACTGTTTCCCTTTAAGGGGCACTGGGGATGGGCATCTGGTGCCATGGGGTGGGGTTGGGGTGTTACAGGCACGTGAAATCATCTAATGAAAAACATGTGAGAAAGAGTATTGTGCTTGTGTACTTGGTAGGTTTTGTAAATGTTAATAATCTTTTTTTTTTTTTTGCATAATAGTGCTTATTTTTCCTTAAAAAACATAGGAAAATACAAAAAAGTTGAGGACATTGGTACAGACATATTGAAGCATAGGTATACAAATGACAGTGTTAATCTTTGTCTCCTTTTTCTGAGTTGTACCCAATCATTACATTTCTTCTATCTCCGTCTTGACTGTAATTGTTATGTTATTCAGCATATAATCCAAGCAGTCTCCCCCACTATCTCTGTATTGAGGAAGTAGAACTACTTAGTACATTTTCTTATTAAAGTATTATAATTGTATACTTTATGTCAACATCTTTTTTATTTTAAGTAATTTTGAACCAAAACAATTAAAGCACCCGCTTTGTGATAGGATCTAACCTAACTGAAACTTTAAGATTTTAAACCTTAACTTTTTTTTATTTTTATTCAGCAGAAAATGTATCTTAAAACAGATAATTTTTATGCTCTCCCCCAACTTAAAAGCTACTTAACTGAATTTCACCAAATTTGGATGGCATGGAGGTCATGCCATGAAAGGTGTGACTACCACGTTTCAGGCCTCAATCTCAAATGAGAGCCCTGTTATAAGCGGGCAAGGAAAACCACCATTTGGTATTAAAAAGTCTACACAGCCCTAACCATAGCAGCACATTAAGGTTCCATTAATACACATATGATGTTTTACTGGTATTTTACTGATAAATCACTTCTGTCTCAGCAGGAGTTAGTACCTCTTTGGATTAAGCAAGCAGATACTTTATTAGAAATAGAGGCCTCATTTAAGTAAAAAAAAAAGAAAGTCACTCTGTGTTTCTCTGAGGAAGGGGTCTGTATCAGCTTAATTATCTGAGTCAGAGCAGAGGCTGAGGCTAATTGGGGGTGTAGCTTAGCAGCTTAGGAGTACAAGAGCAGCTGTCTCCAACTACAGCTTCCTGCTGTTTTCGACAGAAGAGAACTTTGGTTTCAGAGCAAGATACAGCAGTCTAGAACTACAGATTTTTTACTAATTGCTCTCCTTCCCAACCCTCCATCCTCCCACCCAAAGCCAGTTCTACATTTATAGCTACTGGATTTGACTGACAACAGGAACTTCCTGTTTGGCAGTAGGAAGGGAAATCACTGAGACACATTAGTTTCATCAACCTTGAAGGAACCTAAAAAAATAACTCTTTCTCCCCCCTGGCTGCTGGAGGTATGAATCCAAGCACAGAAGAAGGAGGCTACTGAAGACTACAGGAAGTTCCTGTCCCCAGAACAGGAAGGGCCAGAGTTGTAAGGGCACATAGGCAGTAGGAAAGTAAGTGTAAAAATACATAGAGGGAGGAGACAGTAAGCATACAAAGCAACAGGAGAGGGGACACAAAATAAGTCAAGATGGGAGTGGTGCAGTGCAATGGCTGTGGGTCAGCAGTGTTCCGGGAGACATTCTGGAGGCTGCGATGCTGCCCTGTTTTCAGGCACCTCTCTGGTCTGAGGGAGGAGGTTGCCTGTCTCCAGGCTGACCTGGTTAGGATTCGTGTAACCTCTTCTCCCACCCAGGGACCACCAGGGCCACCACTGTTACCTCAGAGGTTGCCAAGAAAGAGGAGCGGTTGGACCAAGGTGGGCTCAAAGAGGGAGAGGGTGGTGGAACAGAGGTGCATCCCTCCAGTTGTACCACTCCACAATTCATATGCTGTTCTGGCAAAGAGTGGTTCCTCTATGGAGGCACCTGTAGTGGAAACCAAAGAGAATGCTGGGAACCTCCACAAAGGAGACCCACAGGAGGGTGGCACGAGACCCTACAGGGGAAGAAAACAACTCCTGGTGGGGGAGTCAATCATTTGAGGGGTAGAAGTGGGGGAGGACGGGGATAGGGAGGTAAGGTGCCTGCCTGGTGCCACGGCTTGGAGGGACAGGAAGCGAATCCTCAGGATCGCGGAAGCAGCTGCACGAGGGAGGGAGCTGGATGTCATTGTCCACCTAGGGACAAGTGACCTGGCTGTGAATGGGAGCAGAGTAGTGAAAGAGGAGTTTGTGGAGTTGGGGAGGGGCCTTAGACAAGTAGCATGTACAGTAACCTTCTTGGAGGTGCTGCCTGTCTATGGCAAGGATGATGCTAGGGTATTCCGCACCATGGGATTCAATGAATGGTTGAAAAACTGGTGTGGAGCTCAGGGTTTTGGCTTCATTTGGGACTGGGGAGCCACCTGGAGGGATGCAGGCTTATACTGGTACGATGGTCTGCATCTGTCCGGGGGGATCCAGGATCCTAGGTGCTTCATTGGCATGCATTTAAACTAGCCAAGGGGGGAGGCACTGAAAAGGAGCAGGGAAATCCCAACCTCCCCTCACAAAACACAGTAGTTAGAGAGGTAAACACTAAGGTAGAGAAGTCAGTAGGGAGCAGGACAGGGATAAATGCAGAAAAAGGCGATAAGGACAGGGATGGGGCTAAAAGGGGTAACACCATAAAAAATAAATGGAAGGTGATGAGTACCAGTGCCTGCAGTCTGTGCAACAAGCTCTCCCTGAACTAGTGGCCTTGGTGGAAGAGGGAAGCCTGGATATTATGGCAGTCACTGAAACATGGTACACAGAGAACCATGACTGGGATGTCAACATACCAGGATGCACAGTTTACAGGAGGGACAGGGTGGGTAAAAGAGGAGGAGGTGGAGGAGGAGTAGCTCTCTACATAAGGGAAGGGATTAAAGCAACAGAACTAAAGAGTAAACAGGAAGTTGATGAGTCACTATGAGTCACCCTGGAGACAGGAAATGGCACCACAATCCGCATGGGGGTTGTGTACAGACCGCCATCTCAGGGGGAGGAAATGGACAAGGAAATGATAGAAGTCATCCTTAAAATGGCAGAAAAAGGGGAGATATTGTTGATGGGGGGACCTGAATATGCCAGATGTTAACTGGAGCACCTTTGCTGCAGGCACATCCAAGAGCAGGATCATTCTTGATGCCCTACAAGGGGGCATGCTTCAGACAGCTAGTGTTGGAACCCACTCGGGAGGGAGCAATCTTAGACCTGGTACTCTCAAATGGGAAAGGAGAAAGGATCTCAGATTTAGAAGTGGGTAGCCATCTGGGAACAAGTGACCACCAAGCAGTGTGGTTCACAATAAACAGAGCCATAGAGTCAAGCCATACAAAAACAAGAGTATTGGACTTTTGGAAGGCTGACTTTGGGAAAATGAGAGAGTGCCTCAGAAAAGCACTAGCAAACGGGCAAGAAGGAGGGGCAGAGGAACAATGGGGAATAATCAAAACAGCCATCGCAGAGGCAACAAGCCTTTGTGTGAAGCAAATCAACAAAACAAAACGAAGGAAAAAAACACTATGGTTCTCAAAAGAGGTGGCAGGGTAGGTTAAGGAGAAAAGGATAGCATTCAGGAAGTATAAAGAAACACAGAAGGAGCAGGACAGAGACCTTTATCAGTTAAAGCAGAAGGAGGCAGGGAAGGCAGTCAGGATAGCAAAGGCACAAACTGAGGAAAAGATAGCCAACTCTATTAAGAAGGGGAATAAAACCTTTTATAGGTACATTAAGGAGCGAAGAAAGACCAAGGGAGGGATTCAGAGATTTAATAAAGGGGAGGGAATGTGGGCAGAGGGTGACAGTGAAAAAGCAGGGATACTGAACGAATATTTCTGCTCAGTATTCACAACGGAAGAGGAGGGGGAGGTACCTAAACCAAACAAGAGAGAAACTCTGAATAGGAGAGTCGATACCAGTCCATTCACAGAAGAAAGAGTTTTGAAAGAACTCTTAAAACTGAGTATGGACAAAGCAATGGGGCCTGATGGGATTCACCCAATAATTCTAAAAGAACTAAGGGTAGAACTAGTAACACCACTGACTACTATCTTTAACAAATCATGGGAGGATGGGGTGGTACCTAAGGACTGGAGGAGGGCAATGTGATTCCATTCACAAAAGTGGGAGCAGGGCACAGGCAGGAAACTACAGACTAGTTCGAGATGAGGGAGTAGCCTTCAAGCCTAAGGGGGAGGGGGAAACAGACTGGGGTGGAGGTTTCAGGAGGAGCAGAGGGAGGATGGAAGTATAAGGAATCTGGGTGAGGTTCGACAAAGAGGATCAGGATAAGGGGTGGGGTTGGTGTTAGTAAATGCCAGGAACTTGGGAAACAAGTTGCCAGAGTTCCAGGCCATGCTGTTTGGGGTGGATGTGGTGGCGGTCACGGAGACGTACAACAAAACCATGACTGGGACCTAAACTACGGGGTACACTATGCTTAGGAAGGATAGAAAGGAGGGCAGAGGGTGGGTGGCTATGTTCATTAGAGATGACATAGAAATTGCTAGGGTAGAAGAGGCAGAGGGAAACGTGGAGGTCTTATGGGTCACCTTACTGATCCCCAGCAGGAGATAAGGTCAAGCTGGGTGTAGTATATAGGCCCCGGGATGAGTGATGTTCTAGAGGATGGTTTGCTGGACAACATCATTGCCCAGTGTGGACCAAAAGGGGAAGGAGTGGTGTTGATGGGGGACCTTAATATGCAAGGTACAACTGGGAAACCATGTCCTCTTAAAGTGGCCAAGGAGCAGAGGCTGCTGGTCGCTTCCAGGATGTGTTCTTAACACAGCATGTAATGGAGCCCATAAGGGAGGGGCATGTCCTGGACATGGTTCTGGCAGATGGGGATCTGGTAAGGGACATGATTGTACAGGACCCCTGACTGGGAGTGAGCACAATACTGTCTGGTTTCAAATAAGCATGGGGGGAGGGGGAGATCTAGGACACTGGCAGTGGACTTCAGGGGGCAGACTTTGTGGGCATGGGAAATATTCTCAGGAACACTTGAAGGGATTACATCAATGACAAGTGTGGAAAGGAGATGGGAGGTCATAAAACCGGGACTTCATGAGGCAGTCAGGATCTGCACTAAGTTGAAACGTAAGGGAGCAAGGTCACATAAACCATGCTGGTGGTCCAGTGAGGTACAGGTAGCAGTCAGAGAAAAGAAGGCGGCCTACAAAAAATATAAAACAACAAGAGGGGACAGGGATAAGGAAATGTACCATCTTGCATCTAGAAAAGTCACCCGTATGGTGATGGGAGCAAAGTCCAGTAAAGAGCAGCGGCTGGCACAGGAGATACATGGAGGGGAAAAGGGGTTCTTCCGGTACATTGGGGAGCAGAGAAAAACTAAGGGCCATCTCAGCAGATTGAGATCAGAAAGAGGGTGGGTGGAAGAGGCGAGGGACCAGGCAGAGGTATTTAACGAGTACTTTGCCTCTGTGTTCACTAGGGAGGGGGATGGGATATCTACAAAGTAAGGCACGAAGGGGATAGAAGCGGCAGTAAGTGGGATCAGGGGAGCAACAGAAATGGAGCAAGAGGGAGAGAGAGGTACCCCAGTGGTGTCACATCTGGGTAAGGATAAAAAGGCCAGTAAGGTGGAGGGGACGGATGATGCTATCTCCGCCAAAAAGGTGTGGTTAGTCCTCAAGGCCCTAAAGAAAGACAAATCTCCTGGGCCGGATGGCATTCATCTGAGAGTACTATGGGAATTGGCGGACATACTGGCTGCACCCCTGGCGGATCTCTTCAACAGGTCACTTGAGACAGGGAGGGTACCTAGGGATTGGCGAGAGGCACATGTGGTGCCAATCCATAAAGGGGGGTCGAGGGAAGTACCAGGTAACTATAGACCCATCAGTTTGACCTCGGTGGTGGGAAAATTAATGGAGAGTATACTAAAGGAACGATTGGGGGTGTACTTGGAGGAGGTGGGAGGTCTGGATAGTCGGCAACATGGGTTTGTGCCAGGTAGATCATGTCAAACCAACCTTGTGGAGTTCTACGAATGGGCAACATCAGAACAGTACAGGGAAAGCCTGTGGATGTATTATTCTTGGACTTCAGCAAGGCGTTTGACTCTGTCCCCCACAATGGTCTGGTGGAGAAACTGATGGGGTTAGGAGTAGGCCCTTTGATGGTCAGATGGATTGAAAACTGGCTAGCTGGACGCACCCAGAGAGTAGTGGTCTGTGGGGAGCTCTCGAACCCTAGAGAGGTTGGTAGTGGGGTACCGCAGGGCTCGGTCCTGGATCCGATCCTGTTTAATGCATACATATCGGACATCAGGGAGGGTATAGGGTGTGAAATGAGTCTCTTCGTGGATGACTCCAAGATGGGAGCAGTAGTTGAGGGAGAAGAGGGGAGGTTGGCCCTGCAAGGGGACCTGGACACCCTGGAAAGCTGGGCTCACACATGGAAATTAAATTAATATCACCAAGTGCAAGGTGTTGCATCTTGGTCGGGAAACCCTAAACACAGGTACACCCTGGGAGGGGAGGCACTGAGGCCCTCAATAGGGAAAAAGACCTAGGAGTCATGGTGGATACATGTATGAATAACTCTGAGCAGTGCAGGAGAGCGGCTAGCAAGGCAAACAGGATGTTGGGATGCATCGTAAGGGGATCACCTCTAGGAGCAAGGAAGTGATTCTGCCGCTGTACAATGGACTGGTTAGACCACACCTGAGTACTGTGTACAGTACTGGAGACCACACTTGAAGAGGACATACAGCTCCTGGAGAGGGTACAGAGGAGGGCAACTAAGATGATACGAGGGCTAGGGATTTGACGATGAGGACAGACTTGAGGAGCTCTGGCTGTTTCATTGGTGGAGAGGAGAGAGGGGACATGATTGAGGTCTTCAAGTACCTCAAGGGAATAAATAGGGTAAACATGGAGGGGATCTTTAGACTAAAGCAGGGAGGTATCACTAGAGGACATGGTTTGAAGTTGGAAGGTGGAAGGGTGAGGGGAAGAGGAGGAGGTTTTTCACTGAGAGGGTGGTGGACCCTTGGAATGCACTGCCTGGTGAGCTGGTTCAGAGATCCACAGTGGAGGGCTTCAAGAGAGGGTGGGACAGACACAGAAAGTGGATGTATCAGATGATGGCCTGTCCCAGTGGGGTGGGGATGGATGATAGGGGTTTCTGGAGCACAAGGGATGGGAGGGCCTCTGCACCCAACTAAGGATCTAAGGGTCGAGCAGACTCGATAGACCGTAAGGCCTAATCTGCTGGCAAATAGTATGTTAGTATGTTTGACTTCAGTGGTAGAGAAAATGATGGAATCACTTCTGAAGGAAAGAATTGTTGAGTACCTAGAGGCCAGTGGGGCATAGGACCCAAGGCAGCATGGTTTCACAGCAGGAAGGTCATGTCAGACAAACCTAATAGATTTCTTTGACTGGGTGACCAAAGTTGTAGACCAGGGAAGGGCTGTGGATATGGCCTACCTAGATTTTAGCAAGGCATTTGACACAGTTTCACACAAAAGATTAATATACAAGTTAGCCAGCCTTGGAGTAGGTACCAAGGTGGCAGCCTGGATAAAAAACTGGCTGGACAACAGGATGCAAAGGGTAATAGTAAACGGAGTTCACAGTGAAGAAAGGAGGGTAACTAGCGGGTTACCGCAGGGTTCGGTACTGGGACTGGTCCTCTTTAATGTCTTTATAAGTGACATTGGAGAGCACCTGGAAGGAAAGGTATGTCTCTTTGCAGATGACACAAAGATCTGCAACAGGGTTGATACACAAGGTGGGGTGGAAAGAATGAAAAGGGACTTGGCAAGGTTGGAGGAATGGTCAGGTATGTGGCAGCTCAGATTCAATGCAAAGAAGAGCAAGGCAATGCATCTGGGAAACAAAAACCTAGGGGAAGAGTACACAATGGGGGGTGAGTTAATTACAACAAAAATCAAAAGATACCTAGGAGTAATTATATTAGATGACCTAAAGGTGGGCAAGCAATGTGAGAAGGCAGTAAGGAAGGCTGGGGGGATACTGGGATGCGTAGGGAGAGGCATCAACAGTAGAAAACAGGAAGTTGTTATCCCTCTGTACAGACAGTTAGTAAGACCCCATCTGGAGTACTGCGTGCAATTCTGGAGACCCCATCTCCGCAAAGACATAGACAGAGTGGAGGCTGTTCAGAGCAGGGCAACCAAAATGGTGCAGGGTCTGCACCAGATGACATACGAGGAGAGTCTGAAACAGCTTAATATGTATACCCTTGAGGAAAGGAGGGAGGGGGGACATGATAGAAACTTTCAAGTATCTCAAGGGAATTAACAAAGTACAAGAGGATAGTATCTTTCAGAAGAAGTGATGTGCAAGAACAAGAGGGCACAATTTGAAGATAGAGCGGGGGATGGCTCAGAGGTAATGTTAGAAAGTATTTTTTCACAGAGAGGGTTGTTGATGCAAGGAACAGCCATCCTGAGGAGGTTGTGGAATCAGGAACAGTGGGAGAATTCAAGAATGCATAGGACAGGCATAAGGCAATTCTATTGGGGGGTAGGAGGAAGTAAGCTGTTGATTAACTGGCATCTGCAGCTTATCCATCAGGTAGGGAAATGGGCAGACTAGGTGGGCCAAGCAGTCCTTATCTGCCATCAAATTCTATGTTTCTATGTTTCTACTTCCAACAAATGTACATGGTGATTTTGATAAAATACTGTTGCAATATCATGAGTGTTCTTTTGATGCAGGTGAAAGAATTTTCCTGGCTTCCTCAGCCTCTGCCATCTGTGTGCAAACTGATCCTAACAACCACATCTTCCGATCTGTCCTATAAATCACTTATTGCTCGACAAGATATACAAATGGTCCAGCTTCATAGTCTTTCAGACATTGGCATTAGAACGAACATCTTCCTGAAGCACTTGGCTATGCCACATAAACAGCTAGATGACTGTCAGCTCAAGAGAATTATGGCTAACAAGTTGAGCTCAACTCCACTTCAACTGGTAATGTTAGCCAGTGAGCTCCGAGTGTGTGGGGTGGTGAGGGATGAATCGCAATGTCTGGAAGAGTATTTAGAGACTTGCTCTGTGCAGGAGTTGTGGACTGTTATATTGAAACGCTGGATTGAGAACCACAGTTGGGTGACAGAGAGGAGAACCAGCAAGAGAAGAAAAAGATCGAAATCTTCATCTTGTCAGTCCCCTAACCCAGGTAAGGGAAGCTGTATTAATAAATTTCAAAACCAAGAAGGTACTTCAATAACATACTGGTTGCTAAAAGTATCTGACTTGTCAATTGTGTGTATTGTATCTTGTGCATTGTTCACATGTGGAGGCTTTTCCCTACGTTCATATGGAACTAAAGTAATCATTGAAGCTTAACTTTGTCCAGTGTCCTTTGTAAAATCAGCAGTACAACAAAAAAATGTTTTTCCAAAAAAGTTAGTTCCCAGCTTCAGTGAACAAAAATATTAGCTTACCTGTTAAATTAGCATTCAAACCCCAAGAATCCCTCAGTTATGCTTAACAGCAGTCATTCCTCTGGAATGAACAGCCCCCAAACTTCAAGAATTTTATGCAAATCATGGAATTTGGAATGAAATTGAAACTCTGTTGTGTGGTCACACTTACCCCTGCACTCTAATATCAGATTTATTTTGCTGCCTGAAGAGAGCAGTCACCCCATCGTTTTCTCTACACTTTTGGCCAGTTTACGGTTTATTGTTTTAATTTCTTACTGTATTTAAGTTCCTTAGAAACATAGACTTTGATGGGCAGATAGGGACCGCATGGCTCACCTAGTCTGCCCATTTCCCTACCTACAGAATAAGCTGCAGATCCTAGTTAACCAACAGCCTATTTCTACCTACCCCTCCCCACAAGAATTGCCTTATGTCTGTCCCATGCATTCTTTTTTTTTTTTTTTTTAAGATTTTATTTATCTCCACTGCTTGGAGAACTCCTTTCAGCATCCTCGGGGGCTCCCAGCCTCTACCTCCCCCCGTGACTTCTAGCCCTCTCCTCTAGTGTGACCCAGCACCACCTCCGGGTCTGAACCCTCTGGAGGTAGGGCCGCCCTATCCACCCAGGGCACTCTATCTATAGGGCAAGGTGCTGGGCACACGAGTCGGCCCCCATGGAGAGGAGGTCACTCCGGGGATGGGAGTGTGGGCTAGGAGGCCAAGGTGCCTTCATCTATTCCCAGGGCAGTGCAGTTTTTCTTGATTTTCTGTGTAGTTCCTACCCCTTGGAGTGCGGCTTAGCAAGGCAACGTTATGCTGTAACTCCGTCCCTTGCATCCGCAGCATTGCTACACTGGGCACCTCCGACCACCACCAGAGGCCGCTCCAGGAGTCATTGCTTCCCCACAACCCTCCCCAGGAAGAGAAAGTAGTCCCTCGGACTCTCAATCTCTTACCCCTGCTGCCCCCAGCAGTCTGGGCTCGTTCCGAACCGGATGCGCCGTGATAGTGCGAGGTGTGGCGTCCAGGGCCTCAATCCCCAGCACCAACGGGCTGGAACCCATGCATTCCTGAATTCTCCCACAGTTTTAGACCCCACAACCTCCTCAAGGATTCTGTTCCATGTGTCCACCACCCTCTCTGTGAAAAAATACTTCCTCACATTGCCCCTGAGCCGTCCCCCCTCTATCTTCAGATTGTGTCCCCTTGCTCTTGCACATCTCTTTTTCTGAAAGATGCTACCCTCTTGGACTTTGTTGATTCCACTGAGGTACTTAAAAGTTTCTATCATGTCCCCCTCTCCCTCCTTTCCTCAAGGGTATACATATTAAGCTCCTATAGTCTCTCTTCGTATGACTTCTCTTGCAGACCCTGCACCATTTTAGTTGCCCTTCTCTGGGCTGCCTCCATCCTGTCTATGTCCTTGTGGAGATGGGGTCTCCAGAACTGGACGCAGTACTCCAGATGGAGTCTCACCAACTGTCTGTACAAAGGGATAACAACTTCCTGTTTTCTGCTAGTGATGCCTCTCCCTATACATCCCAGTATCCCCCAGCCCTCCCAACTGCCTTCTCACATTGCTTGCCAACCTTAAGGTCATCTGATATGATTACCCCAGGTCCCTTTCCATTTTTGTTGTCGTTACTACCTCTCTCCCCCATTGTGTAATCTTCTCCTGGGTTTTTGTTTCCCAGGTGCATTATTTTGCACTTCTTTGCATTGAATCCAAGCTGCCATACTTCTGACCATTCCTCCAACCTTGCCAAGTCCCTTCTCATCCTTTCCATGCCTTCTTGTGTGTCAACCCTGTTGCAGATCTTTGTGTCATCTGCAAAGGGGCATACTTTTCCTTCCAGTCCCTCTGTAATGTCACTTATAAAGACATTAAAAAAGACTGGACCTGGTACTGAATCTTGCGGTACCCAACTAGTAACCCCCCTTTCTTCAGCGTGGACTCCATTTACAATTACCCTCTGTGTCCTGTTGTCCAGGCAATGTTTTACCCAGGCTACCACACTGGGACCCACTCCCAGGCTGGTTAATTTGATTATTAATCTTTTGTGTTGGACTGTGTCAAATGCCTTGCTAAAGTCTAGGTAGGCCATGTCCACAGCCCCTTCCTGGTCTACTACTTTGGTCACCGAGTCAAAGAAATCAGTTAGAATCATCTGACGTGACCTTCCCGCTGTGAACCCATGCTGCCTTGGGTCCTGTGCCCCACTGGCCTCTAGGTACTCAACAATTATCTCCTTCAGAAGTGATTGTATCACTTTCCCTACCACAGAGGTCAAACTCACAGGTCTGTAGTTTCCTGCCTCTGTCTTGCTCCCACTTTCGTGAAGGAGAATCACATCTGCCTTCCTCCAGTCCTCAGGTACCACGCCATCCTCTCATGATTTGTTAAAAAGGGTAGTCAGTGTTGTCACTAGTTCTCCCCTTAATTCTTTTAGAATTCTGGGTTGAATTCCTTCAGGCTCCATTGCTTTGTCCACCTTCAGTTTTAGGAGTTCTTTCAGAACCCTTTCTTCTGTGAAAGGACTGGGATCGACGCCCCATCCAGAGTGCTTCTGTTAATTGGATTAGGCACCTGCCCCCCTCCACTTTGGTGAATACTGAGCAGAAGTATTCATTCAGTATCCCTGCTTTTTCACTGTCCCTCTCTGCCCACCCACGTCCATTCTATTCAGCCTCACTATCCCTCCGTTTGTCTTTCTACTCTCCCTGATGTACCTCTAAAAGGTTTTATTCCCCTTCTTAACTGAGTTGGCTATCTTTTCCTCAGTTTGGGCCTTTGCTATTCTGGCTTCCCTCCCTGCTTCCTTCTGCCTTAACTGGTACAGTTCTCTGTCCTGCTTCTTCTGTGTTTCCTTATACTTCCTAAATGCTATCTTTTTCTCCCTAACCTTCCCCGTCACCTCTTTTGAGAACAATAGTGGCTTTTTCTTTCATTTTGATTTGTTTATTTGCTTCACACAATGGCTTGTTGCCTCTGTGATGGCAGTTTTGATGTTTCCCCCATTGTTGCTCCACCCCTCCTTCTTGCCTGTTTGCTAGTGCTTTTCTAAGGCACTCTCCCATCTTGCCAAAGTCAGCCCTCCTGAAGTTCAGTAGCCTCACTTTTGTATGGCTTGACTCTAGCTGAGTTTATCATGAACCACACTGTTTGGTGGTCACTTGTTCCCAGATGCCTAACCACTTCTAGATCTGAGATCTTCTCACTGTCCCCATTTGAGAGTATGAGGTCTAAGATTGCTCCCTCACAAGTGGGTTCCAAAACTAGCTGTCTGAGGCATGCCACCTGTAGGGCATCGAGAATGGCCCTTGCCTTGGATGTGGCTGAAGCAAAGGTGCTCCAGTTAACATCTGTCATATTCAACTCCCCCATCAACAGTACCTCCCCTTTTTCTGCCATCCTAAGGATGCCTTCCATCATATCCTTGTCCATTCCCTCCTCCTGAGATGGGGGTCTGTATACAACCCCTGTGCAGATTATGGTGCTACTTCCAGTCTCTAAGGTAACCCACAGTGCCTCCTCTGCTCCCTGTTTACTCTTTTGTTCTGTTGCTTTAATCCCTTCCCTTACACAGAGAGCTACTCCCCCCCTTTTCTCTCCTCTCCTCTCTGTCTCTCCTTTAGGTTGTGTACCCTGGTATGTTAACATCCAAGTCATGGTTCTCTGTGTACCATGTTCCTGTGAATGCTACAATATTCAAGCATCCCTCTTCCATGAAGGCCATCAGTTCAGGGAGCTTGTTGCCCAGACTATGGGCATTGGTACTCATTACCCTCCGTTTCTTGATGGCCTTAGCCCTTTTTGCCCCATCCCTGTCCTTATTACCTTCGTCATTTTCTCCATTTACCCCTGCCCATCTCTTTATCGACATCTCTATATTGGTGTTTACCTCACTTACTACCCTGATTTTTTTTTTTTTTGGGCTAGATTTCCCGTTCTTCAGTGCTCCCTCATTAGTTTAAATGTTTGCCAATGACGATTTAAACCTATCACCTAGTTGTTTTATTCCATACTCTGAATTAGTTAGGTATTGTTTAATTTGTGTATTTTAATACTTTTCTCCAGTTCCCATTTGGTTCCCAGGAACCAAAGAAAGCTGATTTTGGCTCGATTCCCGCTTTTAGGGAACCGTTATTTTATTGTTTTAAAGTTTATGAAATGCTTGTTTTTTTTATAACTGCTTTACAGTTTTACTTCAAATTATTCTAGGTTCCATGTTCTAGGAACTGAGACTAATTTTCTACTATATTCTCATTTTAAAACCTCTGATAAGGTAACTTTTAACTTTTGTGATCTTTTTTTTTTTTTTAAAGGAACCGAACTTAGGGCTTTTAAAATTGTTGGTGTTTTTATTGGGGAGTAAAAACATCTTCTAGGCCACCAGTTTTTGGCATGACTGACAGACCTAAAAAGAAGAGAGGACCTACCATTTTTAAAAATTGTGTGATCTGTTTTCAACTCCTGGAAAAGGCAGACTGCCACAAGCTTTGCTTAATGTGCCTGGATCCAGACCCCTATTTTGGTAATTGTGATCTCAGTACAAAGTTTTGCCCTAAAACGCAAAAGAAAAGGGCTACACAATTAGTCTTGGTTCCTAAAACGTGGAACTTAAAATAATTTGAATTGGTATTGGCAGTTCTCTAACATGAACCTAAGGTAGGCAGCTTACCTGGTTTACACTGCCCAGTACCAGAAAGCCTTATGAAATTCCATACTGCAGTGAGTGAAAAGACTACTGGAGACTTGGCATAGGATATGACTGGCACAGCAAGATCAGCTGTAGATGCCGCAAAGTACCAGTTCCATAGGGCAGTGGACACAAACGACACTGCATCTAGGGTTATGGCCCATGCAGTGTCCTTAAGACGGTTTCCCTGGCTTACAACTACGACCCTGTCCCAGGACACTCAAACAAAAGCTATGGATTTCCCCAGTGAGGGAAATTCTCTGGTTGGTGACAAGACAGAAGCTCACATGAAAAAGGTGGCTGAGTACAAAACCACCTATAAGAGCAATACTGAGAAAGAAAAGGCCTCCACTTCCTGCAGGCCTTAAGGAAGGGGTAGGGGATACTACCATTGCTCTTATGCCTCCTCTGAGTACCCTTCTGAGTACCCTTCACAAAAGGGGCTACTATAAGGGTGGGAGTAGAAGGGGTGCAAGGCATGCAGATGCAGCACCAGCCCCCAGATCCCAGGCAGAGCAAAACCCCTGACAAGTCTGCCCAGGTCACCCGTCTGTTGCCAGTAAGAGGAAGACTAGCTCACTACTTTCAGGACTGGACAAAAATCACCACAGACAAGTGAGTCCTGGAAGTAGTGAGTCAAGGCATGTCTCTGCAGTTCAGAAGATTCCCAAACTGCAGAACCCAAGGTTTTCTACCTTCAGACTCCAACAGGAATAATTCTGTTGGAGATGGAGATGGAGAAATTATTGCAAGCAACTACAGTGAAAAGAGTACCTACCTAGTATTGGGGCAAGGGACTTTATTCCAGATACTTTTTGACCCACAAGAAAAATGGGGACTGGTGACCCATTTTAGACCTAAGATATCTGAACAAACACTTAAAGAAGGAAACATTCAAGATGGTAAACTGGGATCAGTGATTCTGTCCCGGCAAATAGAAGACTGACTGGGGTCACTGGATCTGAAAGATGTCTGCTTTCAATTACCAGTCAGGCCCAGCAACAGAAAGTACCTCAGGTTCAAGTTAGAGAAATGCTAATACCAATTCACAGTCCTCTGCTTTGGCCTTACCTCAGCTCCAAGAGTGTTTGCCTAGCTGTGGTGACAAAGCGAGGGTGGTGGTTTTTCCAAACCTGGATGACTGGTTAGTCGCAGGAAAAACACAGCAGGAAGCAAAGTCCTCCATACTGCTGACACAAAACACATTGGAGGACCAGGGTTTCCTCATAAACCTGCAGAAGTCCTAAACAGGACCAGTTAAGTTTCTGGACTTTTTCGGTGCAGAGGTAGATACCTTGCAAGGGAAGGCATTCCGCCCTCAAACAAGGGTAACAAACCTGATTTCAACTGCAGAGTCATTCAAGGCAGGTCAGCCAAGACCTGCAAGGGATTTTCTATGATTACTGGGGCATATGGCCTCATACACTGCAGTCGTGCCAATGCCCAGGTTCCAAATGGGAGATATCCAGTATCACCTAGGGGACCAGTGGTCTCAGAGATGGGATCAACTGTCCAAATTGGTGCCTGTCACAAGAACCCTGCAAAGGGCACTGGAGTGGTAGAAAGAATAATGCAGCCTCAGAGAGGGAATTCCCCTCCATCAGCAATCCCCTACAGCTATACTTACAGCAGATGCCTCCCTCCTAGGTTGGGGCACCCAACTGGAGAATTTTGCTGTGAGTGGCACCTGGAGTACACAGGAGCCTGAAGAGCACATAATTATTCTGGAGCTCAGGACAGTGTATCTGGCATTGTAGGCTTTTTCCTTACAGATCAGGGGTCAGTCTGTATGGATCAGAACAGACAACGCCTCAGCAGTGTATTACATAAACAAACAGGGAGGAACAAGATCTTCAGAGTTGTGCAGAGAGGCAATGAAGGTCTGGAACCTAGCCTACTCCATGGAAGTCCGGCTAGCCATAGTACACCTGCCAGGAAAATGCAAAGTGCTGGCAGACTCCCTTAAACCAGGGGAATCAAGAATACACCCTGAACCAGCAGGTGCTGACATCAGTATTCAGATGGTGGGGTACACCAGAAATAGATCTGTTTGTTTCCTGGGAAAACAACCAGCTCCCACTATTCTGTTGCAGACCCCCATCAGTGGGTTCAGTCTCAGAGGATGAACTAGTCCTCTAGAATTTGTGTTATGCCTTCCCACCATTTCCACTTTTGTTAAGAGTACTAATGAAACTGAAAGGGGGGGCAGCAATAATTACCCTCATAGCTCCAGACTGGGCCAGGCAGACCTGCTATTCCATGCTCCTGTACCTTTCCAACAGGCTGCCATTCAACTTGCCCTTGAGATTTAATCTGTTGATACTGTCCCAGGACAGGATAACATTCCCAGACCTGAGAACTCTGCATCTCCGAGTTTGGCTCTTGAAGAGTTAGCGTTCTGTGGGTTAAAGCTCTCTGAGACAATAATGGAAGTGCTGAAGGTTTCTAGGAAACCAGCAATAAGAACTTATTCTTCAAAATGGGAAATATTTTCCTTCTGGTGCTCTCCTAGGCAGATCAGTCCTCTCTGGGCAGGTCTGTCTAGAATCCTGGATTACCTAACCCATGTCCAGTCTTTGGGCTTAAAGCCTTCAATGCTGAAGGTTCATTTGGCAGCAGTTTCATTTTACACATCAGCTGACAAAGACAGGCCAGTGGCCTCACAACCCATTTTCAAATGGTTTTTCAAAGGCCTTCCTCACCTATATCTGTCAATAAGGGATGCTGTACCTCCCTGGGACTTGAATGTGTGCATCATCCAGCTGATGGAAGCTCCTTTCGAGCCCATGGCCACTGCTGTACTGATGTATGTCACCTGGAAAGCTGTGCTCCTGGTGGTGGTGATATCTGCCAGAAGGGCGAGTGAGCTACAAGCCCTCTGCACAGATCCTAACTATATAATCTTCCATAGGGACAAGGTAGTCCTAAGGATGAACAGAAAATTCTTCTCAAAAGTGGTGTCTGATGGCTGGCCCACCAGTGCAGCAGTAGTGCTACCACTTGCGATGCCAATGACCCATGTTTGGGAATGAGCCCAGGGTGCTGGAGGGCTGGTTGGGAAGGGGAGGCTGAGCATCCACAGGACTGCTTGTCTCCCCTTGGAAGGGAGGTGGGGAAAGGCCTGATGCTGGACTGACCTCTGGTGGAAGCCGGGGGAATGGCAGCTTGGTGCTGCAGAAACTACAGGGAGAAGTGCGGTTGACGTCGGCAGGAGCCATGACGTCGTGGTGCAGCCACATCTCCAGGGGACTAACGGGAACAAATCAGGAGCCGGCAAGAGAGCTCTGTCAGCAGACGAAGGCGCCCCTCACTGACTGACCTGTGAGGCCACAACAGGGACCTGACAAGCACAAGGACCTGGGGGACCAACCCCACCTAGGGGGCATAGACTGGAGGATCGTGGGTCGGGTTGGGTCGGTGGTGGTCTGCTGGTTCCCAGGGGGATAAACAGCAAGTTAAAAAAAAAAAAAGTGGTGTCTAATTTCCATCTGAATCAATCAGTTTCCCTTCTGTCACATCAAAATCCATCTCAGGAGAGCAAATGTTCCACAGTCCGGATGTGAAGAGGGCACCGATTCATTATTTGAACCACACAAAGGAGGTCAGATCCACACACATTCAGTTATTTGTCATCTGTGGTGAAGTGGGGAAAGGTGAACCAGCATCCAATAGAACAATTTCTCATAGGACAGTCTCTTGCATACCGTTCTGTTATGACAAAGCTGGTAGATTGCCACTTAAAAGCCTCAGGGCACACTCTACAAGGGGGACCTCTGCCTCCGTGTCAGCTTTGAGGGGTATTCCCCTGCAGGAAATCTGTAAAGAAGCTACCTGCAAAACAGTACACACTTTCACAAAGCACTGCTCTCTGGACATACAGCCACGAAAAGATGCCTGCTTTGGCTCTGCTGTCTTGCAGAACCTTTTCCCTAAGTAGGTCCGTATGCAGCCTCCCAAGGTACTGCTCTGAAAACTGCTGTTAAACGTAAGGGAGGGATTCCTTGGGTTTGAAGAAAAAATTACTCACCATCGTAATGTTGCTTCTTCCAAAGGGATCCCTTACTAAGTTTAACAAGCCCTTATCCCTGCCTCCCCTTCCAGAACCTGATAAAAGGTTCAAACAAGAATCAGTTTCTTGGGAGGCACATACGCGCAGGACTAGTGATGGCTGCTTAATTCTGAAGCTCCGTTGAACCATGTTTAAATTTGTTAATTTTCGGCCGGTATCCGACAAGCCTATATACAATTACCAGGTAGCGCTGGTAGCAGAAAGCTTGGGCTACATTTCGGACAGATCTTTGACAAAAAAAAAGCACTCATCAGGGCTGCCTGAGGAAGAGCTGCATCATTCATCAGTGAGGGTCTGCTTCGGATCCAAAATGCAATGGCGGCATCCGGAACCCACGTTGCTGTGGGCTTGTGAGACCTCTCAGACATACAAGCCATGTTACAATCCCTTACACAAGATACTCCTAACATTAAATTATACAGTGGATTCTGAAAATGCTGCTCCCTGATTGGTTGGTTGGCACTTTGAACTCATTGTAAATCCTCACCAGTACCAATGGGAAGAAGTACCAACCAATTGTGCCACTTGCCAAGCTGGCATGTATTCATACCTAAACTCTGCATACCCAGTTCTAACTGCAGCTAGATCGTGCCATTGAAGTAGCCGAAAAGTGCTATGCACAGACAATTAAATCAATGTTATCCGTCACAACCCACGTAACCTTGTCCGAACTCAAAGTTTCTATAACAGTATTTTTTTGTCACAGCAGTTCCTCGGTAACCACTGGCAACTGTCTCACCTGCTGTGTCTCACTTTTTCACATCGGTTCCACTTCCTCACAAGACCCTTGAATCCTGAGACCATCCGAGTTTTTTTTTTCTCCTCAGCGAAAACTCACTGCTAGGCATACCATCACGGTAACTATTTAAATAAACTTCTAAATCCTCCTACATATGTTTGCTAACAGCCAAACGACTGCTGACTGGATGGGACCAGGCAAGAGTTCAGTGCACAAAATTGAAGCCGCACACACTCCCACTTGGGGGACGCGGAGATGGGTACTATTTTTTCTGGTGGAGCAACAGCAACATTAAAAATCATTGAAAATATAAAAAAAATGTTTATTTTTTTCAAGTGCAAAAAAGAGGACATTGTATAATAGCAATCTACCACGACAAGGGTGTGGGTCACCCTAGGATTTACAATACCTGGTGTGTTTTGCTCACTCTGCCTTTTTATTTATTTATTTATTTATTGAAATGTTTCACCAGGAGGGTACACTGAACAAAAAGTTGCTCATCTCATGGTGCGACCTGGGGGGAAGGGTTACATAGGATTGTGAAGGATGACCAGTTACAGTAGTATGTGAGTAGTAAAAACAATACAACATTGTAAGATTGTGCAACAGTTGGAAAACAAGGTATTTTACAATAAATAGTAGTGGAACACTGGGTAAATTACAATACATGTCCAAAATCATACAAAAGAACATATAAAAGTACAGAACAATAATAATGCTATAGAACCATTTATAGTGCTTGAGTGTACCAGGAGCAGGCTCGAGGCAGTATGCAAGTGCTGATGGAGTAAAAAGGATGTGGTTAGGTTGTGCACACTGGTGACCCAGAAGGGGAGGGCAGGGCAGGTGGAGAAGAGGGGGAGGGAGAGGCAAGAACTGAATATGAGGAGAAGGGGTAGCCATTTCCTGATTTCCCCCCTTCAGGATGTTGAGAACCCTGCCAGGTGAGGTCATGGTAGGAAGTCAGAAACTGGGGATAGGTATTAAGATGGGTTAAAGCAGGAACAGCTGAGGGGAAGGTAATTGTGTAGGGCAGAGGTAAGGGAGTAGTTGGAGGAGGAGTGTCATATTTCAGGGGGGAGGGAATTCCAGATTTTAGGGAAACTATGGGCAAAATCAGTCTGACCAATGAGGGTGGAGCGGCGAGGGACCGTCAAGGTGCGGGCGTCATTTGATCTGAGAGAGTGGGTGGGGGAGGTGGAGTGGAGAGAGAGGATGAGGGATAGGAGGTAAGTCCCCCCGAACCAGAATTTGGAGGTTAGTTTGGCACAGTGAGAGATGCGTCTGTGAGATAGTGAAAGGAAGGTTAGAGAGCGATAAAGTTCACAGTGGAGGGAGCGGGAAGGGGAGTCGATAGCAAGGTGGCAGAAGGAGTTAAAGAGAGTGTCCAACTTGGTCAGGGAAGATTTGGGAGTGGCACCATAGACTACGTCACAGTAGTTAAAGATGGGGAATATCATCTTCTGGACAATTTCGCGCCTCGCAGTCAGCGGGATACAACTACGATTCATGTACAGAGCACCAAGATTGGGGCACAGTTTCTTCAGGATAGCATCGATATGCACAGAGAAGTTGAGGTGCTGGTCCAGCCAAACTCCCAGATATCTAAATGAGGAGGTGTCCTCCAGGATGGTCCCATCAAGGGTGTGGAAGGTGGGTAGGGCCGGGAGCCTAGAGAGTGTCTGCCTGGTGCCAGAGGTCATTGAGACTGTCTTCTTGGCATTTAGAAAAAGCTGGTGAGAAGCAAACCAGAGCTGAACTTGGTTGAAGTCATGCTGTAAGCTGGTTTGCAGAGCAGCAGGGTTTTTGCCGGAACTGTACAAAACAGAATCATCAGCGTACATGTAAATAGATGAGGATGAGCAGGCTGTGGGAAGATCATTAAGGAAAATGGAGAAGAGCAGGGGACCAAGCACTGAGCCCTGAGGGACACCAGTGTTGATGGGGAGTGGAGGGGAGATGGAATCAAGGATTCTCACTGACTGGGTTCTGCCAGTGAGGTAGGATTTAAACCAGTTGGTGGCTGACGGAGCAAGGCCAGCTGAGAAGAGTGAATCAAGAAGCAGGGGATGGGAAACAGTGTTGAAAGCTTTGGCTAAGTCAACAAAGATGGCCGAGGTGATCAGGCCATCGCCCATCCCTGTAAGTATGGAGTCAGTAAGCCTGAGGAGGGAGGTGGTTGTTGAGTGGTTCTTCCGAAAATCAGATTGGAAAGGGGTGAAGAAGGAGGAATCAGAGAGGAAGGGTGATAGTTGAGAGAGAACTAAATGTTCTTGAAGTTTGGCAAGGGAAGGAAGGAGGGAAATGGGGTGATAGTTGCCAGGAGTGGATGTATCACCACCCTTAGGGAGAGGAAGGATTACAGCATGTTTCCAGGATGAGGGTACTTGGGCAGAAATAAAGGACAGGTTAAGGATCAGGGAGATAGGATAAGCAATTGCAGGAGCAGACAGGTAGAGAAGTTTAGGATTGAGCTCATCTGGTGAGGAGCCGAGGGATGGAGAGCATTAAGAGCTTCGTCAGAGGAGATAGTAGAAAAGGAAAATGGGGGAGGGGTAGGCACTGGCTGAGGCGAAGGGCTGAAGTTAGTAGGTGGCAATGGGGAGAGGGAATTTAGAAGAGACGTGGCACATGAGGTGTAGTAGACATTAAATTCATTGGCCACGGAGCCAGGGTCGGAAACTAGGGAGTTATTTATTTTGAGAACTGGAGGGGGATGGTGAGAGGGGGGAGAGAATAGGGCATGAACTACCCACCAGAATTTAGATGGAGAGTTAGTGTTAGTCAGGAATGTGGAGTTGAAATAATCAGACTTACCCAGTCTAGTAGCTTCAGTACATGAATTGTGTAGCATTCTGTAGTTGGTGTAGTCGTTTGGATGTTTAGTAGATTTGTGTTTTCTCCAGGCCCGATCACGCTCCCTGAAGCAGGCCAGTACTTTGGGGGTGATCCAGGGGAGGCGAAGCTCATGGACTGTGGTCCGTCTGAAAGGAGCAAAGGCATTCCAGGTGGCAATTAATTTATCCTTAAAATAGTCAAGTGCTTGGTCGACAGAAATGGCAGTGGCGAGGGGGGCCCAGTCGGTGGAAGCGAGTGCAGAGCTGATTGGGGTAAGGTCTAAGGATTTAAAGGACTGGAGCTGTATGATTTTAGGGGGAGGTTTGGGGCAATGAACCTTACGTACAATGAAAATGGGGTTGTGGTCACTAAGAGCATTGGGGAGGAGACCAGATTTAATGACGCGGTGTGGGTGGGTTGTGAGTGCCCAGTCAAGCAGGGTGTGGTTTTGTGTTTTGGGATTAGGGCGTGTGGGCTCAAGTATAAGTTGAGTGAGGTTTAGTACAGCGACATCATTGCATAGCTTGTTTAACTTGGGAGACAACCAATTTAGATTCACGTCACCCATTATGAAAAGTTCACCAGATTGCGAGAGGGAGGTGATATTGGCTAAGAGTTCAGTCGTGACCGAGGGTTGAATGCTTGGGTGGCAATAGATGCCAGCCACAAAGATTGAGATTGAGAAAGGAAGGGTAATGCAGGTGACAAGGGCTTCATAGGTAGCTGGGATGGAGGTAAATAGGGTGGTAGTAAACTGTAGTGAGGACAGGATATACATGGCCACTCCCCCTCCACGACCCGATCGATCTTGTCTGGAGATGGAATACCCAGGGATAGCAATGGCACTGTCAGGGGTGCTTTTTTGAGCCATGTCTTGGTAATAATTAGAATATCAGGGGTGTGTGAAAGCATAAGAGTTTGTAGGAGGTCGATTTTAGGTAGCAGGCTGCAGATGTTCAGGTGGAGGAACTTCAACCCGTTAGGGAGGGTTGTAGTAGAAGTGGGGTTTGGAGACATGTTATTTGGGTAAGAAGCCAGGGTAGGAGAAGAAATAGGGCCAGGGTTGGGGTGGATGTTCCCTGATGAAAGATGGAGGAGGGCAAGGATGAGATAGTGAAGTTTAAGACTTTTGTAATTGGAGCAGGAAATACGTGAGGGTGGGGAAGAGGGAGGGGTGGACGGAGGGAGATAAGGAAACGAAGAAAGGCTAAGTGACTAGGAAGGGAAAAGAGAAATGCTGGAGGGTAGTAATTTATTTTTTTATTTTTGAAAGTCGGATTTACAACCTTTGAGTCAGGGACTCATTTACAAAGACACCTCGTCGCAGGGAGGGTAGACACGGTTACAGTGTGAGATGCAACAGTGGTAACATACAGGTGCAATACAGATAACAAAAGAACACAATATAACAGTGGTTTATGGAATAAAGTTACATGCAGTAAATAGCAATTGTATAAACTATAACAATAGTAGAAGTCACAACCCTGGGCATACCGGGGAAATACCTATATGGAAGGGTTGGGGGGGGACAGGGGTGAGGAAAAGAAAAAAGAAAAAAGGCAAGGGGGGGAAGCAGTCCAACGGACATTGTTAAGGCTATGGTCCAGAAACGGGGAGGGACCTCAACATTAGGTTGATTAAGGGCAATTACAACTTTGGGCGCCAAAGAGGTGATTACTAAGAGCGACTTTAAAGGGACCAGTTTTAGTAGACTTAGTGACAGAGGGCGGGAGGGAGTTGAACCATGTGGGGGCGCAGTAGTGGAAGGACCTTTGGGCTAGGGAGGTCTTGGTTCGGGGTACCAGAAAGGTGGCCTTAACTGAGCTATGGGTGGCAACAGATGGGGATGCAAGCCGCAGGGATGCGGTGACCCCTGTGGGGGAAGAGTCCTAGCAGGGATTTTTTGGCAAGTAAGCAGGTTTGGTAGCACAGGTGTTCCTCCAAGGTGAGCAGGTTGGTGGTGGAATAGAGCAGGCAAGTATGGGTGCAGAGGGATGTGCTGATCAGGAGCCTGCAGGCCTTGTTTATCGAGGTCTGGATTCTGGTGAGGGCAGTATTGTCAGACACAGCGTAGATAGGTAGGCCGTAGTCCACTAGGGACAGGACGGAGGAGTTGATGGCCAGTCAGAGAGTGGTTTGGGGGAGGCAATCTGTGTGGCAATAGAGAAGGCCAATCTGAGAGTTTATAGCTGAGGACAGGGTATTGATGTGGGTGTGGAATGTAAGAGCCGAGTCGAAGGTGATGCCCAGGTACTTTTAGGATGACACCTGCTCAAGAGGGTGAGCATTACTGGGGAGAATGCAGAGGGGGACATTTTTGGCCTTATTCTGGTGATGCGAAAAAAGCATAGATTTGGTTTTTTTGAGGTAAATAATCAGCCAGTGGTCTAGGAACCACTTTTCGGCTTGGTTGAATGTGTGCTGCAGGGATTCCTGTAGAAATGCAGGGTCAGGGTGGGAGGCAAGGAGAACTGCATCATCGGCATAGAGTAGCATATTGCTTGATCAGGATCTGTAGAGGGTGTTGAGAAATGGGCTGAACAGAACGGGGCCCAGGATGGAACCCTGGAGGACCCCTGAGCGAATGGGCAGGGTATTGGACAGGGTGCCATTTACCTTCATGCGCTGTGATCTGGTAGAGAGGTAACTGGTGAAACAAGCTAGTGAGCCAGGGTAGAAGCCAAGTTGGTGGAGGGAGTCAAGTAGGAGGGGGTGACAGACAGTGTCAAAGGCCTTGGAGAGGTCAACGAACACTGCACCCACAGCATGACCAGAGTCGAGAGCAGAGTGGAGGTGCTGGGAGAACTCCAGGAGGGCTGTAGTGGTGCTGTGTCCAGGGCGAAATCCATGTTGTTCTGGACACAGCAGGACATATTTAGCCAAATACTCAGAGAGCTGAATGGCCACTATTTGTTCTAGTGCTTTGGAGGGGGGGGGGGGGGAGAATGGAGAACGGCCTGAAATTGTTAGGGGAGGTTCTATCTCCACTCTTATGGATAGGGGTGATTTCTGCAATTTTCAAGGCACTGGGAAATTGACCAAGACATAGTGACCGGTTTAAAAGGTTGGTGAGAGGGGCAAGTACAGTATCTAGGACTAATTGGAGAATCCTGGAGTCCAGGGGATCACAGCTGGGGTTGTTGCTAGCTAAGGCTTTTTGCAGATAAGGCCTGGCTTCATGGAGTGATATGGCATGCAGATAGAAAGGGGGTGATCCAAGGTGGGGGTGGAGGCAGGATAGGGTCAAAAAAGTAGTTGGGGAGGACAGAGCTTAGATCTGAGAAAGCCATATTGTGACACTCAGCTATGCGGGGAGGATCAGTAGTGACGGTACCATCTATGGAGAGTAGTGATGGTGGGGGGGGGGCAGGTCTTTCCATTGAGCTCTTTCATATTGTCCCAGATGGCACGGGATGAGCCCCAAGTGGATTCAAGGGTGGCTTGATAATATTCGGTCTTAGCCTGCCTTATAGCACAGGTGCACTTGTTACGTGCTGGATTATAGGCTTGTCTGTGAGCCAGTTTGCCTGTCTCGACAGCAATATGCCAGAGATTATCTCTTTGTTTCAGTGTTTGGATGAGGGGTGGGGAGATCCATGGGGCGTTGTGTTTCTTGGTACGGATTCTGGTCAGGGGGGCAAAAAGGTTGCAGACCTTGCTGAAGGCACTGGAGAAATAGGCTAGGGCAGAGTCAATATCCGTTGCGAGTAGGACTGGGGACCAGTCAGGCTGGGCTAGGTGCGTTTTTAGCTTTCTGAGACCCCAGGGTGAAAGTGCCAGCGCGAGGTGACCTGGGACACTGGTTTTGGTGTGGGGATGACCAGTGACAGAGGACAGGAGGTCACTAAGAGAGTCTGGTAGTACATTAATATCCCTGATTTTATGGGGGCGGTTCGACAGAATTACATCTAGGAGGGTGCTGGAGCCGCCTGACAGGTTAAATCTAGTGGGTGAGGTAACTAGTTGGGTCATACCAAGGGCAGTGAAGGAGTCCCTGATATGGGGGGCAGTGGTACTCAGCCAGTTGACATTAAGGTCACCTAAGATGAGCTGCTCCGCCTTGTGTGGGAGTGTGGTGAGGTAATCAATGAGGGAGTGGACAGCTGGTCCCTGGTCCCATGGGGGTATGTAAGAGACTGTGAGAAAAAGAGGGCCCCTGGCTGGGTCAGGGGTAACCTTAAGGGTGAGGGCTTGGGCACTAAAACTGAGCTTGGGGGCAGGGAGAGCATGGCCTAAATGTGTGTCACGCATAAAGACTGCACACCCACCGCCATGTTTGCCTATATGGACTTCCTTGAACAGAGTGTAGCCAGGGAAGGAGATAACCAAGTTAGAAGTTTTTCTCGAGAGCCAGGTCTCGACTAGTGCTATAACATCAGGACAGTATTGTACAGCCCAGCACTGGAGAGCGGCGGATTTTTTTAGGAGGCTGCAAATATTCATGGGTGCAATGCTGAGGCCAGTACCAGAGTGGGGTGTGGGGTGGCTAGTTGACAACAGCCCGGGGTTGGGGTGTATGTTCCCGGGGAGCAGAAGGAGTAGAGCAATTAATCTGATGAGCGGTCTGTGGCGACCAGGACCCTTAGCCAGGTACGATCACGAGGTCCTACTAGTGGGGTACAAGGGATGGGTAGGGAGGCGGAGGATAGGTATGGCAAGGAGGGTGGGTCCAGGGTGTCCCGAGGAGGGGGTAGTTGGAGGTGGGTGCCGTGGAGAAACAGGGGGGTCGGGGGTTGGCTGCTGTGGGGTGGTAGAGGGGTGGGGCTCAGGGTGGAGGGTAGGGGGCAGGATGGGACATGGGCAGAACAAGAAAGGTAACCATGAGTAGGCTGAATGTGATAGCCGTGGTGCCCATTGCTATTTCTTATTGGGGGGGGTAAGGGGAATAACTGACCTTCACTGCCATTGTGGAGTAGTTTTTTTTTTTTCTTCAGAGTACAATATGCTAAAAGTGAGAACAAGGCAGGGGATAAAGGTGATTAGAACAGGAAAAAGGCAGAGGCAAGGTTGGAGGATTAATAGGAAAAATAAGATGCCTCTAGTGGCAGATCAGTATAAACTGCAAATGGGGAAAATGGGCAAAAAAAAAAAAAACTCTCTCAAAACTTATATCAACTCTAAGAAATTTCTGCATCAGACTAAACATTACTTAAAGTGAGAAAACAAAACATTTTAAGCAGAGATTAGTCCTAGCATTAATTTCTTGGCAGCAGTTCCTAGAAGACTTCTGGATTGCTGCACATAGTGTGAGTAATACTGGCAAACAGGAGCAAGTGAGATTCCTCCAGGGGTAGATGCCAAAATTCAGAGTCCCAACCCATACCTTGCTTGGAGGGTGAGCTTCGGGCAGCTTCTCCTTAGGCAGGTTCTCAAACTGCAGAATGCAGTTTGCTTGAGAGGAAACAGCTCGAAAGGGGATAGTAGTCCCCTTGCTTGGAGGGTGAGCTTCGGGCAGCTTCTCCTTAGGCAGGTTCTCAAACTAGCTTGAGAGGAAACAGCCCAAAAGGGCACAGTAGTCCCCTTGCTTGGAGGGTGAGCTTTGGGTAGCTTCTCCTTAGGCAGGTTTTCAAACTGCAGGATGCAGTTTGCTTGAGAGGAAACAGCCTGAAAGGGCATGGTAGTGAAAGTGGGGTCTGCTTACAAGGGGAGCGTGGGGGTGATTGACAGAATGAAGGAGGTATCTGGAAGGGAAGGGGGAGAGAGAAGTGGCAATAGGTGTAGAGGGGGAGACTGGGATAAGAGCAAGAACCACGAAGGGTGTGAATAGGAAGGAGGTGGAAACCATTCTGGGTAGGGTAGTAGAGGCTTTGTACAGGCTTACAGATTCAGATCACACCACTGAATGTTAGGATGTTGATAATTTGCTTTAGGTATGAATGACTCAGGACTAGAAGTGTTAGGGGAGGGCAGTGGATAGAGGATTGCAACCTACACGTGTTGTTGCCCTCTAGTGGCTTTACAGTATAATTTGCAGTGGGGAAAAAAAAGCAACAAATCACTGACAGGCCAGTGCAGGTTACACAAATGCCGCTCTGCACTGAACTGCTCACAGAAGTGTGCAACTGAGTGACCTCGTGACCAAACAACACACCAGCCATTGTAAATCCTAGTGTAACCCACACCGTTGCTGTGGTAGATTGCTTAACTGCCTATCTCTCAACTAAACGACCGCATGGAGGTGGTGGAACAACGTACATTGTAACATGGCAAAAAGAACAGTAGCTGAAATAAGGAAAACAATTGGTGCAATAGCCTCAGGTGGTATAGGAGCAACACGGCATTATGGCACGATAATGCCATGTTGCTTGTGTAATACAAAAAGCAGCCAGAGTGGGAAAACCAGCAGTGCAGAGAAAGACGAAAGGCAACAAAATGGGAGAGATCAAGTTTTTGAAGAGCAAGTAGGTAGGCTAGAGAAGCAGTACGAGAAGGGCAAGGGACACACAGGGAGATGGCATGCAACTGAGGGGAACAGAGAGAGGAAGCGGAGTGAAATGGAAGTCGGTGACCGCACATTGCAGAAGTCAAATGCAAACATGGTATAGCAGTGATAGAGATGAAACACAAAAAACAGACCGGGAGAATGTCAGTGCCGTGATCGATCGCGTGGTGTAAACAGCAGTGTGTCAGGGAAATAAACTAATAGTATTCTGGTAAGACGTGAACACTATATGCAAATGAGACACAGAGCTTGAAGCGGAACGAGCAATAGTCGGAAGTTGGGGTCCTCCTAAGAGGCATAAAAAATGAACAGCCGGCAGAAATAGACAAAAACGTACAGCAATGGTTAAGTAAGACATCTATATAGTTATGTGCAAAAGTTTTGAAAAGACATATAGGTACATAAGAGAGGTTGAGAAAAAGTTCTGAAAGTAACACTGAAGTGTACTAAATAACTGAAATTGTATAATGAATCACAGCAGTACAAACACATCCCTGACATGGAAAGTGATGAGCACACCATGTTACAAGCGCATTAATCCCCTCCGAAGGTGACATCTAATGGGGAGTTAATGCATGGTTGGACCGTTGTACGCACTCGGCCTGTGGCCTTGTGCCACAACGGTCTCAACCATCATTAATCCCCGTTTATGCCCCTCGACGGTGATTAATGCTTACGTCGAAAATGAACTGTTTACCCTGAAAGAATTTGACAATGCGCTATATGCTGACTGTATTACTCGGCTTGAGCAGCAGCTTCAACAGGCTTGGGCTCAAATCGAAGATTTAGAGAACAGAGACCAACAAAATAATTTAAGAATTATTGGGGTCCCGGAGGAGGCCGAGGGTAACAGTATGTCAGATTTTCTTCCGCAGTTACTACCGCAGGCACTGGATTACTACTGGGATTCACCTCTAGAAATAGAATGGGCCCATAGATCTTTGGGTTCTTGTCTTTCAAGGGGGATGCCTTAGCCCATTATAGCCTACTTTCTTTGGTTCTCAATTAAGAAGCAAAGTTTGAAGTTGGCACGGGAAAAGGGGCCACTCAAATGGAATGGCCACACCATTCATATTTTAAAAGACTTTTCAGAGGTGGCTACAGCCCGTCACAAAGCCTTCACTCTGGTAAGAAAAGAGCTGGCTCAGCGTAAACTACAATACTCTGTAAAATATCCTGCAATTCTCTTTGTTTTTTGGGAAGATCGTTGGCTGCATTTTAACAATCCCCAGGATGCTCAACGATTTTTCAGGGAGAATGGTAGACCCTTGTATGCTGCATCTCAACCAGCTACCAGACAGGCTACATCGGGGAAAGGCATAGAAGTTGTAGGAAAGAGTGAGCACAAAGAGGACCGCCCTTTGACCTCTGCAGTGGGTATGGGCCAGTCATCTCAATCTACTGTTAAAAAGCCTTCTCCTGCATTTTTCACTGTTGGCAATAATCCAGCTCTAAAACCGAAATGGCAGAGAGAGACTTTAACAGATCAACTGTCACTCATTGGTCTACAGCACAGTGGGATTTAAAGGATAACTCATTGCCAAGGAAGATCACTCACTCATCATTATCCACCCTGTAAGGGTGGTCTGCAGACCCCAATCCCAAGCACCCAAGATTGTCGCCGACACTGGACTTGGAAAATACTCAGGAGTTGCTGTGGACTGGGCTGACTATATGGAAGATGAGCTATTGGCCTCTTTGCCTCCAGGACAGTCGACGACACTCCCGAAGTCGCCAGCTGCTGGGAACTCTACTGAGGAGCAGTCGGAGGGAGTGATGTTAGGCCCCATCTCTGAAAATTTGTCTGCCGATTCTTCAGGTACTGCTACTCCCGCTGCTTGCAGGTGAGCACACACAGCTTGGGCTGGTTGAGGCACCCTTCATCAGAAAGCAGAAAATGGACTACTGAGAGACTTTAATGCCAAGGGATTTTTTGTACCTGGGCATGGGAGGGGTGGGGGACTACATGTTTGGTTCCAGCTAGGTAGGGATAGCTGGGTGTTTATAATACCTATGTTCCTACTGGCCGGTTTGGAGTTTTTTATTATCTATTGCTCCCATCCCCCCTTCCTAGCTGGTCTCCTAATATCGTTAGCTCGATTCCATTTTTCGGGCTCTATGCAGCTTGTGGCATCTTTATTCCTTTTTTTATGTTTCCTTTAGTAGGCCATAGCTGTATTTTTTCATTGCGGCCTTAATGTAAAATTTGAACTTAGGGGAGGGAGTTCGGGGCAACCATATAAGGGGCTGGTTTTGAGGACTGGGCTAGTATGCCCAATAGCACGACTGCTGGGGAGTGGGAGGGCCTTGATGGTTCTTTTCTGTCCGCCGCAGAGGTCCCATCCCCATAGCTATTGTTTTTATTTTCTGTGGGTTTCGGAATCCCCTCTGTTAGTTTATATGTTTTTTTACATTTTCTCATATAGCGGGGTACCTTTTCAGGAAGTTTGGTCTTTGATAAGGGTTTTTCATGCTTTCATATGGATTTTCACCATGTTTCTTCTCTTAAACTATGGAGGGAATGTTTGTACTCTTATGAATCTTCTAAATGTCTGTTTTGCACTGGGATTGAATGTTATTGTTCAGTATTGCAGTTTTTCTATTAGCTGGATTGAGAGAATTGTTGGTGTTTTCAGCTTTTGTTTCCATGCTCTAGTTACAGGTATTATATATATATATATATATATATATATATATATATATATATATATAGGAATATGGTATAATGCAAACAGGACACCATCTTGCTCCCAAAGTTGTAATATTCCCTTGTTGAGCTTGCCCAGTAATATTGTGTTGTTCAGTTTCTCCACGATATTTCAAAATGGCAGACCTTAAACTTATTACCTGGAATGTTCAAGGTAGGAACCACAACATAAAGAGGAAGAATGTACTGTCCTACTTGGAGTCTAATCACTGTGATATCGCTTTCCTGCAAGAAACTCACCTCCTAAGGTCTGAGGTGTCCACATTGGCAAGAGGATGGGTGGGTAGTGGTTTCTCTAGTACATTGTTAAAACTCGTGGGGTCTTGATCCTTATCAAAAAAATGTCCTTTTCAGGTGGAGCATTCTTTGTTGGATGGGGAAGGATGCAGTATTCTTCTGTTGGGCACCCTTTATGGAATTGAAGTAATATTTGCCAATATCTACGCCCCCAATGTGGATACTCCTGATTTTTTGCTCAGCATGCTGAAAACATTACAGAATGGTATCAACCCCATATGTATGTGGTAGTTGGGGGGATTATATCTTGGTTTTAGATCCCTTAATGGATAGAACCCCACCAGCAAAGGGAACCCCTTCACATCAGCATTCCAGAGCACTGTTATTCCAGTTGTGTACAGAATTTGCATTGGTAGATTATTGGAGATTATTACACCCTAAAGACCTGGGTTACACTTTTCATTCAAGTAGATTCTGTATGTGTAACTGGTTAGATTTCTTCTTAGGTAGTTCTCCACTACTTTCTGATGTGTTGGATGTGGCCATCTCTCCTAGTGTACTTTCGGATCATGCACCTGTCAGTTTAGTCTGGACACCGAAAGGGAGTGTTCCCAAATCTCCTTGGTGGCGTTTCAGCCCTACTCTTTTATGCTCTGAGGGGTTCCAAGAGTGACTTAAGACTGAGATTTGTTTTTATTTTCAAACCAATACTGATCCTAGCTTATCCCCTTTTGTCCTATGGGATGCTTTTAAAACTTTTATTAGAGGCCGGGTCATTGCTTATACCTCCAAAGAAAACAAAATACGGAAGCAGGAAATTTCCACATTAAAATACTGGAGGATGCTATTTATCAAAAACCTATGGAAAATTCAAATCAGATTCAGAAACTTTTGGAGCTTAAATATAGGCTGAATACTATTTATCAGCAACAGGCCTCGAGGGCGCTATTTTTTTTCCAGCAGTCCTATTAGGAATCGGGGGATAAGACCGTGAAACTGCTGGCCTATCGGCTGAAGAAAAAATCTATAGAAACTCGAATCCCCTGTTTAAAGAATGATGGAGATCACATAGTAGTAGACCCTTAACAGAGTTCTAACTTATTTAGAGAATACTACCAGACCCTTTGTACTTCTGCTATTTGCAATCTCCAAGGTGACCTTGATTCCTTTTTGTGAAGAGCTCACCCTGCCGCATTTACCGCTAGCTGTCAGGCTTTGGATGAGGACATCTCCCTTCCTGAGATTTAACTGGCTATAAATCAGCTGGCCGCAGGCCAGGCTCCAGGACCGGATGGCCTTAGCACAGATTTTTATCAGGTCTGTCATGAAGTATTATACAATGGCAGGAAAGAATGCTGCACTGTGATTGGTCCGTTTGGAACTGCACCCGGGATGTTATCCCAGCATAACATCCCGACTCCAGTTCCAGCACAATTATGACCACATGAAAAGTTAAAATAAAAATCACTCCACAGCTGTACCTCTGATTGTATTCACCACTTCTCGCTGCCAAGTGAAGAGAAAGCCGCGTTTCAGTGGCTTCAAGACACAGTAAATCCCTATCTAACACGGAAAGCAGCCAAAACCCAGTCCAAAACCGAGAAACCTTCTCAAAAATCCCCAGTTAGTATTTTTTTTTTAAACACACCTACGGCAGCGCACTGACAGACTTTTCAACCAAGCAAGAAAGCTGGACTTTAAACAATTACCACACGCCTTATTTCGTAACGCTCACTCAGTGTTGTAACTGCTTCTGCATTTTTGTTTTGAAACTTGAGCACCTAAAATCAAACCAGTATAAATAATTCATTGTATACCACCTTTTTACCTCCTTTCCTGTAGCTCTACGGCATATCACAGCAGCGACATCGGGCAGACGGCATCAGTGGGAATGGGGTGGTAAATCCAAACAATGGTTGCTGTTGCTGTATAAAAATATTATCCCACTATTAAAATCTCACCACACAAGTTTTAAACATAGTACAAAACTACCAGAAAAGTCTGAACTACAACGGGGGGAAGGGCATACGAAACGAAAACCACACGCCAAAAAAACAAGCAGATACAGAACACAAGAAAATCCAGCTACTGGCCACACAGCTCCACCTACAGGATAAACAGGGAAAAGGAACTTATTTTCACATAAGTACACTTCCACACACAAAAATCAAGTAAAAAGACTATTTAAAAAAAATTTATTTTTATTTTTTTCCTTCTATTTAAAGATTAGCCATTGTATAATAGGAATAATGCCCTCCAGGGTGGCGTTATGCTGGGATAAAATCTCTTCTCAGGTGTTGGATGCCCTCGGCCTTGGGCCCAGCTACCCGAGGCGGGATGTTATCCCACCATAACACCCTCCTTGTCAGGCATTATTCCTTTATTATCACTCAATCTTCTTGCACTTTTTTGGTACATAGGAGAAGTTTATTTTTTTGTCTTCCTCCATGCAGGTGGCTATTATCACTGTCCTGCCTAAACACAATAAGGATCTGACTCGATGTGTCAATTAAAGGCCTATATCCCTGCTCAATGTAGACTGTAAAATTTTAGCTAAAATATTAGTGACACAGTTAGAAACAGCACTTCTGCTTTTAATACATAAATCTCAGGCCAGTTTTATGAAGGGTAGGCAGGGCAGTGATAATCTCCGTGCTGTGGTGGATCTTATTCAGATTGCTACTAGAGGTCCAGAGTCAGTGGCCATAGTAGCAATTGATGCTGAGAAAGATTTTGACTCCATCAAGTGGACTTGTTTTATATTTTCTCAGCAGTGGGCATTGGCCCAGTTTTTCAAGAGCGTTTCCGCTGTTTATATACCTCTCCAAGGGCCAGAGTAATTGCAAATGGCATATTATCTGAATCTCTTAATTTATTTCGTGGTACCACCCATGGGTGCCTGTTAAGTCCCTTGCTGTTTTTATTAGCCATGGAACCTCTTAATGCAGCCATACTACGGCATTCAGATATTCATGGCATTAAGGTGGGCACCCAGTCTTTTTCTACATTACTCTATGCTAATGATTTACTTTTGTTGCTTTCCCATGTTGAAACCTCACTACCTGCTACATGGAATGTATTGGATTCTTTCAGTGCTATATCAGGCCTCAAGGTCAATTGGAATAAAACTGAGATTTTACCTCATCATCGTGGTGACCTAGTTGGGTGTCTTTATGTACTCCCTCATTAAAATGGTCTCCCAACAGATATTTAGGTATGCACATTTTTAGAGATGTGCACGAAATGAGTTTTAGAAATATTTTGGAGGTGTTGGCTAATATGTCGATAGAATTTAACCGTTGGTCAAAATTACATTTGATTCTCCTGGGCAGGGTAGTGGCCATAAATTAATGACATTTCCTAAATTATTTTATTGTCTGAGTAATTTACCCCTGCCAGGCCCCCTGGGTTTGTGGGATAAAATAGATAGATTGCTTTCAAATTTTACATGGGAGGGAAAAGCCCCAAGGTTTGCCTGCAAAATCTTACTGGCTCCTGAACCGAAAGGAGATTACAGTATGCCTTGGCCTTGGTCTTATCATGAGGGGGCTAGGCATGAAACATGCACTTAAAGGGAATCCATACGTTTCCTTATGAAATTATTGTAAAGTTTACTATGAGGGTGTTGTGATGATGTCTCTGCCTCACCAGTGGTTTTTTTTGTAATTTTGCCTGGCTCCCATGGCTTTCAGAGGAGGCCTCGTGCCTCCTCCTACTCCAAGTCCGCCAGGCGATCCCATGGTGTTTAATTTTTCCGTTTTTCCTCCATTTCCCCTGAGGCGCCTGCGCTTAGGACCGACAGCCAGGCTTGCTGATGTGCTGACATCGCCGGCACCAGCCCACGTGCGTAACAAGCGTCCCCCCTCCCTGACTCAGTGGACAGCCCGGTGCCAAAGCCAGTGCATCCACTGGCTTTAGGGGCATCTGGTGCTAAAGCACCCTGGTATTCTGACCTCAGAGGGAGGAGAGAGCATCCGTGAGGGGACGCCAATCCTCCCTCCCCACCGACCCCCAGCAACCCGAGTCCGCCCCGAACCCGGGTCGCCGGCGTAGCACAAGGTGTGGCGTCCAGCGCCTCAACCCTCAGCGCCACGGGGCTGCCTCACCAGTGTTAACAGTGTGCAGTGCAGCAGGTGAGAACAGTTCAACTGTGCTGTCAAGGATTCTGGTATATTTTGAGGAATACCCAGGATTTTATGTTTGGCAGAGTGCAAGGAAAGGATCCATTGCTTCTCTTCATGATAGAACAGGATCCCTGTCTGTAGGAGCAGTTTGTTTTAACCTGCTTAACTGCATACTGTTAGAGCTGGTGAGGCAGTGACATCATCACAGCACCCTTCCTGTCCACAAAATGGATGCCTCCACATCACAATTTTAAATGTATTTTTCTGTCTTACTGAAAACATTTTCCAAATATAACCTAGCAATTTTCATACTGGAACCTCATGGTAACCTTCACAATAATTTCATAAGGAAATGTGCGGATTCCCTTTAACTGGATATCCTTACCCTTAGCAAGTTCTCCTCTTTGGGTTGATTTTGAACAGGCTTTAGTGGGCGACACGCTGTTGTCAGTTATACTTAGAGACCCTCATTCAGCCCCTCATAAACTCACTCTCCCTATTATCTTTACACAACAATGTTGGAAAAAGTTGTTGAAGATGTTTAAATGGAATTCTGACTATCTGGGTCCTTTTGAACCTTTATGGGACAACTCCAGGATCCAAATAGAAGGTTCTCAGATTCATTGGTTTACATGGGCCTCCAAAGGGATATCTGTTATGGGTGACCTCTTTGATCCAGAAACAGGGGTGCTTAAGGCTCAACTACAGCAGAAGTATTCTTTGCCTTCTCTAGACTTATGGTGGTATCTGCAGCTACGCCATATTTTCCGACCATGGCTCAAAAAAAATTATACTTTAAATCAAACAGATCTGGTTAAACAATTGCAGTGTTGGTCTAGGTTCCCTAAGGGCCTGACTAGCCATATACAGTATATAAGTCATTGCTAAATTTGTTTTTGCCTAATTGGGATGCACCCAGTGGCCAATAATTGACAATGCCTCCTAGGCTGCTGCACATCTATGTCCCAAGTTTATGTACTATTTTATGCAGTACAAATACAGTGAAGCCCGCTAAAGTGCACACCCTCTGGATATGACATTTTTGTGCACTTAGACGGGCTGTGTATTTATCCGGACAAAACAAATTTTCCAATAAAATGTTTGGTTTTGTACTGCGGTAAGCACTTTATTAAATTAAACAGGTGCAGTCATATAAAAACAACAAGTAAACTCGCAAATCAAATTATTGTTGGAAAAAATCGGTAATTTTTTTTGTTTAGTTGACTGGATTGCCAGACTGTTAACGTAACTATCAAACTGAAATAGCAATGCAAAATCACATTTTTCTTTGTTTAAAACAAAACGCCTCACAGTTTCCATCGCTGTGATAGCAGCTGCTGCAGTCACTGGCTCGTCCTCACAGTCCTTCTCGCCCTTCGCCCTCCTGGTCGACACGCGATATCCCCTGACTTCGCTTACAGAGTTCCTGCTCATCAGAGCCCCTCAGTCTGCAATCCAGCATCGATGTCGCATACTCGAGAAACTCCGTACCGACATACCTGGCGGAAGATCAGTCTCCGGACACAGTGTCTTCCTGTTCTAACTCAGCGTCTGACGTTGACGCTGAGAACCCGGCCTTCCTGTAGCAGTTGATTATTGTAGTCACGGCAACCGAAGTCCAGGCAAAGTCTAGCATTTGTATGGCATCCAGCACACTGAATTTTTTTGCCATTTCGGACACTGAGTTAGCCCCAGCTGAAGATCCAGAATCAATATGCACAAGCAATTTCTCAATGATCTACAAGAAATTAAAAATAAGAAATTTAAGCATAGTGTGATCACAGAGCTCGAAGTGCATTGAGGTGTTTCACAGCTTACCTTCTTCCTGTATAAGTGCTTGACATTACGGATAATGCCCATATCCATGGGCTGGATTAAAGATGTTGTGTTCGGGGGAAGAAAGATAAGTTTAATGTGGGACAAAGGCACATTAGGGTGTGCGCTACAGTTGTCAAGCAGCATAGTGATTCTCTGACCGCGTCTTCTCATTTGGCAGTTTACACTGTGGAGCCAACGGTAAAAATCTCAGCTGTCATCCATGAATTTGAGTTGGCTTCGTAAACCACAGGTAGTGCATTGACTTGATACCATTGAAGCAGCGAGGCTTCCTTGACTTCCCTATGACAATAGGTTTCAGTTTTTTCAGTGTCTGACATGTTTGCACACAGCAGCACAGATGTCGCTCCTGCCCTTTTCCACGGGTGCTGCATCTTGTTTAAAAGCTAAGGTGCCTTCTGGCGTGGCCCGAAAGTACAGGCCAGACTCATCACAGTTAAATATGTCCTGGGTGCTGTACTCTGACAAAATTTGTGGGAGTATGTTCTTTATCCAGTTGTCAGCTGATTCTGTGTCGGCGTCTTTTTTTTCTCCGTGACACCGTTTGTAAATTATGCCATTTCTCTCTTTCCATCGGCATAACCACCCGTTTGTGGGTGTAAATGGCACTTCCATAATGTCAGCAAGTTGCTGAGCTTTTTGCATCAGAATAGGGCCATTGATAGGTGCATCCACAGAACGGCTTGCAGTGAACCACCTGAGCAGTGCCGTTTCAACTGTGTCACTTTCTCCATTCTTTTCCTCTTTAGCCTAACCTTCACCAGCTTTCCCACTCTGCCAGCAGTTTTTCTCTAGAAGCAGAAATACGGGAAATTGTAGAAACATCTACATTGTACTCTTTTGCCATGTCAGCACGTTTAACATCAGGCTGTGATAACTTATTTAGAACAATGATTTTCTGCTCCAGGGTTAGAGTATTCTTTTTTATTTTATCCATGTCGTAACGCTGAACCGAGCACTGCCTAGTTCAGTGTGCTCTGCTCTGAGCAGTCTTTATAAGCCAGCACTAAAGAGTCAAGTGGTCACTTACAGTACTGTAGGTCTGGTTTCTAAGTGAGCAATTGGTCATTCAATTAAGTAATCATCCATGCAAATGTGCACTTACACAGTTTCTGAGCACAAAAATCTGACATTTTCACAATGAAAACTGTGCATTTATCCGAAATGTGCACTTATGTGTAGTGCACTTATCAGGATTATTTAACATTGATAATATAAGAAAAAAATCGGGATATTGGTTTTCTGTGCTCTAAACCGGGATGTGCACTTATCCGATGTGCACTTAAGTGGGCTCCACTGTATATCCCTCCCTTTCATCCCACATATTCTCATCTTCCATTACCCCCCTCGTATCCCCATCTCCCTACCAAACCCCTCTCTTGCTTGTCTACTTTTGCTTGACAAGGCCTCCCTGGTGGCTTAACAGTGTCTGTCATTAATCTGTATTTTAGTATATTCATTGTAAAATTATTGCCAGGCATACATTATACAATGCCTATTACCTTGTCTGACTGTTTTTTTTGTATTCTCTGCAAACAGTTTTCTCCTGTTAAGAGTCCATTCGGAACTCCACTAGCCTGTCCAGCTTCAAATCAGACCTTAAGCACTACTAGACCTCCAGCTCTGTATGCACCTGCTTCTCCAACAGCTGATAGACTCTGGATGACAAGGCCTGGCTCTGCTAACAGCAACTATTCTTAGCACAAAACAGAAGCCACCCTCCCACATGCTCCTTGACAATGCCTCTGAATCACTGTAAGGGGCTGCTCCTGTACACCCCTCCCCCTGTCTCCACGCTAGGATGGGTCTATGCCTCCCTGGCCTTAGCCCCACCTCCTTGAGCACTTTTACTAGAGGTCCCCCCTCCTCTCCTTCCAAAATCCTGTCCTTACTGACCCTCTGCCCAACCTAACCTAACCTCTAGTGCCTCTGCACCTTACCTGCACTTGTAATCAACTAAAGTTAATGCCCATATGCTGTATAGTGTTTCATAACATGGGCACCTACAGTAGTTCTGCATGAATTGATTGGTGGAGACGCAGCAGGTGACCATTCATTAATTCCTAAGGGATGAACACTATCTGTTTGTGGTGAGCAGTCTATAGGGTAGAAATCCAAAGAGCCACCTTTGTTATTTCTCAAGATTTTCAGTCCTCAACGGCAGCCATTAAATAATCTCACCAAGCGAGGATACCGCATAGGTCACTGTATAAGCACGTGCCCACTCAAAATGTTGTACCACTGCCAGGAAAAGAAATGGTGCATTTTGTTCCCCAGAAACTGCAAATTGTGCTTCCCACCCACCCACCTGGTCGACACAGTAGTATTGGGTGGCAATTGCAGAGTGAAATGTAACATCACACAGGAAACCATATCTTCCGCTATGTAATGCTTATGTAACTTAAATCCCGGTCCCCTGTAAATGCATTGTGTAGACAAATGGATCTCCCCGTAGCAGAGAAGGAGACCGAGTGGTGTTTCCGGGCCAAATGCATATTGTGTTTTGCAGCCACGCACCCATTAGGCACAGTATTATTGGCCGTGAACTGCAAAGTGGAAGCAAGCCAGTTACACGAAAGTATGCCATTCATAGTGCAATAAGTGGAAAGAACCTAAAGTCGCCGATATGCACAGACAGTGTAACATCATAATACCGCTACAAAGTTGGCACAACTGTGACGCATTTTGTATGACCGATGGCACTCCTGGATGTTCCTGATGTAAGTAGGCAAATGCAGTCCGGCAGCATAATCTCTGAAGTACCCTAGTAACATGAACAATGCAAACCTGACTGTAGTCGTGGAGGAGACGCCGCAGTGCGATGTGCCACATGTAGGTTGCGAATGAACATGGTGCAGAATAATGCCTGAAGTGGCTTTTAGAAATGGGAACAAATGATGCTGGTGTCTGTTAATTATGCTACAATGTGGCCGCAGTCAGGACTGTCAAACACCAGTATCGTCGTTGGGGGGCGGGGGTGGGAGGGGGGTGCATGCTTGAAATCACACAGTGCACTGTAACAGAAGAGCAAAAAAAGCTGTGTTACCAGAGAGTAGCAATATACAGAACAGTAGAAAAAGACAGCACCGTGCATACTTTTGACAGCACAATAACAAGTTCCACCTGCTCCTTGATTCAATACTGTGTGGCCTCTTCACCACAAACTTCTGTCTCCTGAACTATTTTTACTGTGGCAGAATACAAAAAAACTGTGGTTCCATGGCCAAAAGTAGTGGAACAACACTAAGTAGTTCCCACATCTTTTCTGTGTTATACCAACAGCTTTTGTCTGTTTGTCCCCAAATTTGGCCCATGTTATAAGCACAATAACCCACTCCAGGGTGTGCATTTATTGGGGATGAATCAACACCCCGGGTGCTGTGAGGACACGAGGCTGCCTCACAATGCACCCAGGGTGCTGATTAATCCCCAGTAAACGCACACCCTGTCGTGGGTTATTGCTTACTTAAATGACTAAGAAACTCTGTAACCTTTTCCTGACAGTTGTGCTATTCAGCGTCTCAAATGTCCTAAAACTCTGTAACCTTCTTGATTGAATGTCTACACTTTGTTCACATGACGTGGAACCTTTGTAAAAGAGCCTTGGCTCAAAGGTTATTTTCCGAATACCAAATAAATAAATAAAAATAAATGAAAGATCTTAAAACCTTTTTGCTAACCTGTTGATGTGGAACCTATGTAAGAGCTTCTAGCTCAAAGGTGTTAATCCGAAATTGTAATAAATAAAAACATAGGTCCAAATGGGCATTAGAGTTGCAGAGTCCCATTATGGAAGAAAGCTGGGCTCACTGCTGGGCTGATGTACAACAGGCATTACCCGATCCACAGTTACAGCTTATACAAAAGAAAGTTTTAAGTTGCTGGTACAGGACCCCGGATTGGTTAGTCTCGATGGGTCTAGGCACCTTCAATAGTTGTTGGAGATGTGCAGATGAACCAGGGACCCTTTACCATATACTATGCGAATACTCCTTAATCAGGGAGTGGTGGGAGAAAATGATTCATTCTAACCCCAGGAATTCTTCAGTATCCTTAACTCTTGCAATCAGCCCACAGCGTTAAACTGCCCAGAGAAGAGAACATATGTAAATGACAGAACATCTGTTAGCTCGTGCCACCATTCAAATGCTGCCCTTACCAACTGCTGCTGCTGTAACGCTAAGATTTCATTCTTCGCCTTCTCAGTAAGACATCCTGGAGAGCTCTCCTCAAGAAGATCCTTAATCTCCTTCAAAACTTAAGTAGAAGTTTTATTTTTTCAACTGCTGCCTTTATTTACTTCCATATTTTACTTTAACGCTAGTTTAGTTTGATTTCATTTAGTTTTTTACCTCAGTTTTCAGTTCCTTATTGGTTCCCAGAACCGGCAGGGAACCAGGGTTTTTACCCTTGTTTTTGTTGCTTTTGTATTAAAATTAACTAACTTGGGTTCTGTTTATTTACATATTTTCTTTGGTTCCTTCTCGGTTTGAAAACCGATCGTCTGCTGCTCTGCGGTTCTTTTGAACTGTTACTGGTTTTAAATTGTTTATTTCTTTGGTTGGAACTGAACGAGAAATTGCATTTCAAACCCCTGGAAATCTTACTGTATTCTGACAAAATGCAGTATGGTCTCACCATAGGACTACCCCGGAACCAAAATGGTTAATAGAACCTATGCAAATGGTGGAATGCTAGGCTCGAGCTCAGTTTTCAACCCACTGTCCCTGGTTGTACTTCCTGCAACTGTCAGATTCTTTACTCCGCTTGCCTCAGTAAGACGTCTCCGGAGAGCTCTCCTTCACTTTCTTGAAGAATATTTGTTTTCATCGGTTTTCTAAGTACCCTTTATTTCTTTTCATTTACAGGTAGACTAAATTAGTGTATTTTTCTGTAAGTTGTTCAGTTCCTTGCCGTTTTTTTCCAACCAGGAAGGAACTGGACTTTTCTTATTCTGTAAAAAGGTAATTTGGTTTATATATTGTTTGATTCTGATTTCTCTGGTGACTGGGCCTCTTGGGCATTGTTTTTACCAGGCTAACCCTTGGCTGTTGTTTTGGTCACCATGAACACGCCCCAAAGAAGAGGATGATCTAGAAAAAGTTACCTTTTTCCTAGAGGTAAATCTATTAAACTCACTTTATGGTCATTTAGAATGTCTCGGACTCCGAGAAAAGAACCAGTCCTACAGGTTTCCAGCATTGTACCGAATGTGGGGAACCATTTGCTAAAGCAGATCCTCACTTGGTTTGTGTTGTCTGCCTAGGGTTTGACCACCTGAAAGCAGTCTGTGAGATCTGTAACAATCTTCCCCAGTTCACGCTCAACAGGTGACTTAACCGACTGAGGGAAAAATGTTCGATAAGGCTGCTGACCCGGCCTCGGACAAAACCACTCCTCCTCACATAAAAGAACCGAAGGAACAGCCCTCTGACAAGGGTGAAATTTCCTCAGGGAAGAAACGGATTGCTAAACCCGCCGCTGAACCAGCTACCACAACCAAACGAAAAAAGAAGGAAAAACACTTCACGCAGGAACTGCAACCGGCAAAATCGCTGGTTCCAACCACTGAAGAGATTGCTAACGCTATAAAAATACAGTCACTGCAATCTGGCACACCAGTTCTGGTTCAGTGAACAGTCTCTCACCTCACACCGGTTCCCAGTTCTTTTGAACAAGGTATGGAATGTTATGATGAGGATGAGGAGGAAGAAGAAGAGGATGAGGACTATGGTGAGCCACCTGAACCGGATGTCTCTCCTGATCCTCAATGCCCCGATTCCCCTGACAGGGGATCTGAGGATTACACATCCTATTTTGCCTTTATGAAACAGGTGGCACAAACTCTGGACCTCCCAACTCAGGAGTCATCTGAGGAGGAGGAGGAGGAGGAGGAGGAGGAACCAGATTATATGGAGTTGATGGATGTGCCAGCAGCTAAGAAGTTGTTATTGCCCATCCACAAGTCCCTTAAGAAGCAAGTAACAAAACATTTGCAAACATCTACTTCTGTTCCCCCTGTGGACAAGAGGATGGAGAAGAAGTACTGGGTGGTCAAAGGAGGAGCAGAATTCATTTTTGGGCACACCAGTTATGAAGGGGTGGTGCAGGCTGCTGCATATGATAAAGCAGGCATACCACAGGCATCACATCCTCCTGAAAAGGACTCCTGCAAGATAGATTCTATGGCCAAGAAGATTTATCTGGGGTCTTCTCTGGCCATTAGGAAGGCTTCATATAAGGCCTATGTTTCCAGGTACCAGAGAAATCTCTGGAACCCTGTTTTGGAAATTGCCAAGGCTCTTCCTGCCCCCATGGCACTGGACCTGATAGAGGCTGCCAAACGAGGCATAGAAGCTTCCAAGTATTAGTTTCATATGGCAGTGGATGCCAGTGACACTGCAGCTTGGCAGATGGCCACTTCAGTGTCTCTCAAAAGGTTTTCCTGGCTCAGGACTACTAATTTATCCCATGATACCCAGACAAAAGCCTTGGACTGCCCTTGTGAGCCCACATCTCTGTTTGGGGAGCAAACAGAGGCTTACATGAAGAAAATGGACGAGTACAAGGCAGCTTACAAAAGTGCAGCTGCCAAAGAAAAGGCGTCTGCACCCCACAAACACCACAGTAGAGCTGGTAGGGGTAGATCTCAGTACAGACCATTTTTCCAGCCTCAGGCCTTCCCAGCCTATCAGCAGCAGAGGGGGTATTTCAGAGGCAGGGGCAGGAAGGGCAGTGGTCTTACTGGCCCCAGCTCACAGCCTGCTGCACAGGCAAAACAGAACCTCTGATGTGCCTGTCAGGGTCGCCTCCCCATCTCCAGTAGGGGACAGGCTGGCCCACTATCTCCAGGCTTGGCAAATCATCACCACAGACAAGTGGGCCCTGGAGGTAGTGGGCCAGAGGCTGGCTCTCAGCTTCAAGGTTATGCCCAGGCTGAGGGCAAGAGTGTTCAGACCTGCTACCTTATCAGAAACAGCCCTGTTGGAGAAAGAAGTGACCAACCTTCTATTGCAAAGGGCAATAGAACCTGTCCCACTGGCACAAAGAGGGAAAGGTCTGTACTCAAGGTACTTCCTCACAGTAAAGAAAACTGTGGAGTGGCGACCCATACTGGATCTCAGACACTTAAACAGGCATCTAGCAAAACCAAAGTTCAAGATGGTGACCCTGATGACCATTCTCCCAACATTAAGACAAGGAGATTGGTTGGCATCTCTAGACCTAAAGGACGCTTACTTTCACATCCCCATCAGGCAATCACACAGAAAGTACCGCCATTAAGTCATTACCAGTTCAGGGCTCTACCCTTCGGCCTGACTTCCGCCCCAAGGGTGTTCACAAAGTGTTTGACAGTGATTGTGGCACACCTAAGGAGAAAAGGGGTAACAGTGTTTCCCTACCTGGATGACTGGCTAGTCGTAGGTCAATCACCTTAGCAGGTCAGGGATGCCCTGGTAGTCACACAGGATACCCTGCAGTCACTAGAGTTCCTAGTGAATCTAAAAAAAAGTCAGTATTGGAACCAGTCCAGCTCCTGGGGTTCATAGGAGCAGAACTGGATACTGTGTAGGGAAAGGTATTCCTCCCTCAGGGAAGAGTGGACAGCCTTGTGCAGATAGCCAGCTCCTTCCGGCTATACCCCACCAGGCCAGCAAGGTACTTCTTACAACTGTAGGGTCACATGGCAGTGTCAGTAGCAATGGTGCCAGGGTCCAGATGAGAGACATTCAGTTTCATCTTAGATCCCACTGGTCCCAGAAAAGGGACTCCCTGTCAAAGCTAGTGCCAGTCACAGGAACTCTCATCCAAGCAGTCCAATGGAGGCAGGAAAGGGGAAACCTCAGGGAAGGTGTACCATTCCTGCAACAGCCCCCAACAGTTGTGCTAACGACAAATGCCCCCCTACTAGGGTGGGGTGCCCACCTAGGCGAGCACACTGCTCACGGGACATGGCTTCAGCAGGAATCACTATTGCACATCAGCCTGCTAGAGCTCAGGGCAGTTCTTCTGGGCATTCAGTCCTTTGCCACAGTGCTCCAGGACAAGGTGGTGTAGGACAGGACAGTCAATACTACCACTATGTACTACATAAATAAGCAAGGGGGCACAAGGTCAACCCCACTGTGCACAGAGGCCATGAGAATCTGGAGTTTAGCTTACTCTCTCAGAATCTCTCTGTCAGCCGTCCATCTCCCAGGAAAGAACAATGTCCTAGTAGATGCACTCAGCAGGATCAATCAAAACCACCATGAGTGGTCACTCAACAGGCAGGTCCCGCAAATTGTTTTCAGAAGGTGGGGCATTCCAGAAGTGGATCTCTTTGCAGCCCCGGACAACCATCAGCTGCCACAGTTCTGCTGCAGGCCTCCTGTGGTAGGCACAGTGCCAGTGGATGCACTACTGCTGGACTGGACAGGGAAGTTTCTGTATGCCTTTCCTCCATTCCCTTTGTTGTTGAGAGTACTGAACAGCTCAGGACCCAGCAGGCAACAATGATCCTCATTGCTCCAGATTGGGCCAGGCAGCCCTGGTATTCGCTGCTTCTGTCCCTGTCAATGGCCAGACCAACCAGCCTCACCAGGAGGCGCAACCTACTGACCTCCTCTCAAGGCAGGATCCTTTACCCCAGCCTCCAGTCCCTCAGTCTCAGGGCCTTGCCCTTGGGGACCTACAGTATGTCAGCTTGTACCTCTCCAAAGAGGTTTTGGAGGTGCTCAGGGTCTCTGGAAAACCCTCTACCAGGAAGACCTACACATCCAAGTGGAAAAGATTTTCTGTCTGACATCTGAACAAGGATATAGACCACAACTAGGCAGTTTTGCCAGTCATCTTAGACTATCTGACACACCTCCATTCCTTTGGCTTAAGACCATCCACCCTTAAGGTGCATTTGGCAGCTGTCTTCGCTTACCTATCAGCAGGTAAGAGCTCAACCCTGGCTTCAAGTCTGGTATTCAGGAAGTTTTTCAAAGGGCTGTTGCACTTGCATCCCCCACACAGGAAGCCAACCCCAGCTTGGGATCTCAACATATGCATTGCACAGCTTATGCAGCCACCCTTTGAGCCCATGTCTTCAGCAGAGCTCAAGTATGTGACTTGGAAAACAGTGTTCCTGGTAGCAATCACCTCAGCCAGGAGGATAGGTGTGCTCCAGGCCCTGTCCACAGAGCCCAACTACGTTGCATGCCATACGGACAAGGTAGTCCTCAGGACCTATAGGAAGTTTCTTCCAAAAGTGGCATCTGACTTCCACCTTAACCAGCCCATTATACTGCCTGTCTTTTTCACTGACCTTTCCACTTCAGTTGAACATAGATTGCATAGACTTGCTGTTAAGAGATCTATCAGCTACTATCTGGACCACACAAAGAACCATAGGCAGGGCAATACCCAGCTCTTCCTGACCTATGGAGAAGTGGGGAAAGGAAAACCAGTCAGTAAGAGGTCCATTGCACACTGGATTGTGGCTTGTATTCAGTTTTGCTACAGCAAGGTGGGCAGAGAGCCCCCTACGGGCCTCAGTGCCCACTCTACCAGGGGAACAGCTGCCTTCTTGGCAGCTGCCAAGGATATTCCCCTGTTGGAAATCTGCAAAGCAGCTACCTGGAAGACCGTCCACACATTTACCAAGCATTACTGCTTGGATATCCAGGCCAGAAGTGATGCCAGGTTTGGAACAGCAGTACTGCAGAGCCTGTTTCCCAAATAGGTTCTATGCCCACCTCCAAAGGTACTGCTTGGGTAGTCTGCATTTTGTTAGAATACAGTAAGATTTCCTGGGGTTTGAAGAAAAAAATACTTGCCATAGTAATCTTGTTTCTTCCAAGGGAATCTTACTGTATTCTGAACTCCCATCCTACCTCCCCTACTGGGACCTAATGGACACTGCAGTCCAGCTGTCTATATCCCATTGCAAACCTGTTGTTGTTATGGTTTCTTTTCTTGAGCATCTGTGACTTGAGTCTTGGAGATGTCCACAGTGTTTAAAAAAATGGGTTGTTTATTTGGGGAGGGAATTCGTTGTGTACTAGGATAGTTTAGTTAGATTATTTATGCATGCTCTGTAAGAATCTGACGGTTGCAGGAAGTACAACCAGGGACAGTAGGTTGAAAACCGAGCTCGAGCCTAGCATTCCACCATTTGCATACGTTCTATTAACCATTTTGATTCCGGGGCAGTCCTATGGTGAGACCATACTGCATCTTGTCAGAACACAGTAAGATTCACTTGGAAGAAATAAGATTACTATGGTAAGTAATTTTTTCCTTGGAGTCTTATAACTATGTCAGAGAAACCTAAAAAGAAAACAGGAACAACTGGTTTCAAAAGTTGTTTAGAGAGCGGTGAAATATTTGCCAAAGCTGATAAGCACGACTTGTGCTTATACTGCTTGAACTAATCATATTTTACTGCAGCTTGTGAAATCTGCAAAACCTTCCGTGAGAAAACTAAAGAAAAAAGGGTAGAAAGGTTTAAAAAGAGGATGGCATCCCCATCGGTTCCGGAGGGGGTCTGAACAACCTAGTACTCCGGCTATCTCTAAAAAAGATAAAAATGTGGATACCGAACCGACCGCAAAAAAAAAAGGGGAACCCTCTAAAGCAAAAAGAACCAGGGATACAGCTGCTGAACTGGCTCCGGCAAAAAAGAAAGGTAAAACAAAACACACCGAACCTCCTGCTGATAAGCATAAGGAGCTCCCAGTGTCAAACCCTGTTATGCCTACTGCTGAAGCAATAGCACAGGCCTTTAAAGTGTTGCTGGCAATTCAGGCTGCAAATCCTCAACTTTTAGTGCCGTTTCCATTGGTACCGGTTCCGGTTCCAATAGTTCTGCAGTCGATTCCATCATCGAACCAGGGTCTGGCTCTGTTGTCCCAGGACCCATGCTTTGAACATTAGGATGAGGCGGAGAAAGAGAGTGAAGGAGAACCCATTGAACCTGAGGTCACCCCTGATCCTGATTTCGAGTCTCCTCCAAGGCTAACAGAGGATTACTCCTCACATTTTACATTTGTTAGGCAGATGGTGGATGCCCTAGATCTGACTACGAATGAGATAGTTGAGAATGATGAGGAGGCAGACTTTTAGTAGATGATGGGCCTGGCACCAGCAAAAAGGTAGCTAATGCTAATCAATAAGTCACTCAAAAAACAGGAGCTAAAGGTGCTTCAAACTCCAAATTCTATTCCTCCAGTTGAAAAGAGGGCTGAAAAAAATATCAGACAGGACAGGGGCTGAATTCCTGTTTTCACATCCTAACCATGAAGGGGTAGTACAGCCTGCAGCCTGTGACAGGGCCAGAGTGCCTCTGGCATCACATCCCCCAGACAAGGATTCGGGGAAAGTAGATAGTATGGGAAAGAAAGGCTATCTAGCAGCATCACTGGGCATAAGGCAGGCCAGTTATATGGCCTATGCAGCCTAATACCAGAAATCCTTGTGGCAGTTCAGTCATGTCCATGGTGGACAAAGCACCTTTGGAACTTGCAGCTGATTTGGCAGAGACAGCTAAGTGTGGACTTGAAGCTACTAAGTACCAGTGCCACATGGCAGTAGATGCCAACGATACAGCCACGCCGTGGATGGCACTTACTGTGGCTCTTAGACAGTTTGCATGGCTAAGGGCCACAAATTTATTACAAGACACTCCTACGAAGGCCATGGATTTCCCCTGTGAAAATAGTTCACTCTTTGGGGACAAGACAGAGGCATGCATGAAAAAAGTGAATGAATACAAAACCACTTACAAAAGTAATTCAGCTAAAGAGAAAGCCTCTGCCTCTTATAGGGGAAGGGGAGGTAGAGGAAGAGTGACTCATGGCAGGCCTTTCTTTCAGATTCAAGCCAGTCCCCAGTACCACCAGCAGCAGCAGACTGGTTACTTTAGGGGCAGGGGCAGAGGCGGTTCCAGGCGTGGAGGCCAAGCTACGCAAGCACCACCCCAGCAAAAACAGAACCCCTGACGTGGTTGCTAGTGTCGCCTCCTCACTTCCAGTAGGAAGCAGGCTAACTCACTGCCTCCAGTCTTGGAAAAGCATTACCACAGACAAGTGGGTACTGGAGGTAGTGGGACAAGGCCCAGTCCTAAACTTCAAATCATTCCCAAAGTTAAAGTCCAGGGTTTTCAGACCAGCTACTACCTCAGAAAGAAAACTTCTGGAGGCAGAGGTTTTAAACCTTCTGCAAGCAAATGCAGTAGAACCAGTTCCACTATCACAAAGAGGTAAAGGGTTCTATTCCAGGTACTTCCTAACTTTGAAGAAAAATGAGGAATGGGGACCTATTTTAGACCTAAGAGTTCAGAATAAGCATTTAACAAAGTCAAAGTTCTAAATGGTAACTCTGGCAGTGATTCTCCCAACTCTGAAAAAGGGAGATTGGCTGGCTTCCTTGGATTTAAAAAATGCTTATTTCCACATCCCTATAAGGGAGTCTAACAGAAAGTACCTCTGGTTCAGGCTACCCTCAGGTCACTACCAGTTCACAGCTATGCCTTTCGACCTAACCTCACCACCCAGGGCTTTCACAAAGTGCCTGGCAGTCATGGTTGCACACCTCAGAAGGCAGGGCATCACAGTATTCCAATACATGGACGACCGGCTGCTAGTAGGAATGTCACCACAGCAGGTGAGGGTGTCCTTACAGGCAACCCAGGAGCTATTAGAATCATTGGGATTCTTGATAAACATCAAAAAATCTGTCCTGGAGCCAGCTCCGGTATTGAAAATCATAGGGGCAGAGTTGGACACCTTAAAAGGAAGAGCCTCCCTCCCCTAGGCTAGAGTGGACAACATTGTGCAACTTGCTGGGACTTTCAGGGTAAACTCACCAAGGCCAGCAAGACACTTTCTGCAACTTTTAGGCCACATGGCTGCAGCAACAGGCACAATCATGGGGTTCAGGTTCAGATGAGAGATATCCAGTTCCATCTCAGAGCACACTGGTGCCAGAGAAGGGATCCTTTCTCAAAGTTAGTACCAATAATCAGAACACTACTGCAGGCCTTACAGTGGTGGCAAGACAGTCACAGCCTAAGAGGAGTTCCTTTTCAGCAGGAACCACCTTCCTTGATTCTCACAACAGATGCGTCACTGCTAGGTTGGGGTGCACAACTGCAAGAGCACACAGTGCATGGCACCTGGTCCCATGCAGAATCTCTTCTACATATAAACCTGCTGGAATTGAGAGCAGTTCTGCTAGCACTGTAGTCTTTCGCATCCATGGTACAGGGGAAAGTGGTACAAGTCAGAACAGACAATACCACCACCATGTATTATATCAACAAGCAAGGGGAACAAAGTCCAGCCCCTGTGCACAGAAGCAATAAAACTTTGGAGCCTGGCTTACTCACTACAGGCTTTCATGGTAGCAATACATCTGCCAGGAAAGGACAATGTATTGACAGATGCCCTCAGCAGAATCGACCGAAACCACCACGAGTGGGGGACTCCAGAGATGGACCTGTTTGCCTCACAGGACAACCATCAGTTGCCAAAGTTCTGCTGCAGGCCTCCAGCAAGGGGAACAGTGCCACTGGATGACTTAGTGCTGGATTGGTCAGTGGAAAGCTATATGCATTTCCCCCATTCCCTTTAATCCTTAGGGTCCTGATCAAGTTCAGGTTCCAACCAGCTACAATGATCCTGATAGCTCCAGACTGGGCCAGGCAGCCATGGTAATCAATACTGCTGTCAATGTCAATATCCTGTCCCATTCACCTCCCTCAGAGGCACAATCTCCTAACCTTCTCCCAGGAGAGGATCCTGTACCCGAACCTCAGGTCACTCAGGCTCAAGGCCTGGCTCTTGAAGATCTAGAATATGCTGGTCTACAGCTTTCAAAAAGTGTTCTCATTGTTTTAAGGGGTTCCAGAAAACCTTCCACTAGGAAAACTTACACTTCCAAGTGGAAGAGGTTTTCAATATGGTGTGGCAATCATGGCATAGTACCTGCTCAGGCAGGTCTGCCAGCTCTGCTGGACTATCTCACACATTTACATTCACTGGGCCTTCAGCCCACTACCCTTAATTCACCTAGCCTCAGTTTCAGCCTATATTTCTGCTGGTAAGGGTGCCTTTATGGCGTCAAATCCCATTTTCAAGAATTTTTTTAAGGGATTGGCACACTTGTACCCCCCACATAGGGAACTGGTGCCAGCATGGGATCTTAATGTCTGCATTGCCAAGCTCATTGAGCCTCCGTTCAAGCCTATGGCTACAGCGCATCTGAAATACAGTATGTGACTTAGAAAACTGTTTTTCTGGTGGCCATGACCTCAGCCAGACACATTAGTGAGCTCCAGACACTATGCACAGAGCTAAATTACATCTCATTCCACATGGATAGGGTGATTTTGAGAACCAATAGAAAGTTTTTGCCAAAGGTGGTCTCTGACTTCCAGGTGAACCAGTCAATCACTTTACTAGTTTTCTTCACTGAACATTCCAGTTCAGGAGAGCGTAGGCTCCATAGCCTAAATGTAAAAAGGGCATTGAGCTATTACATCACTCATACCAAGCCTCACAGGCAGGACAGACAGCAGCTGTTCCTTACCTATGGGGATGTGGGAAAAGGAAAGCCAGCAACTAAAATGACTATTTCACACTGGATAGTTTAGTGTATTCAGTTTTGTTACAGTAAGGCTAACAAAGAGCCCCCAACAGGACTGAGGGCACACTCCACAAGAGGCACAGCTGCAACTATTGCACCTGCCATAGATGTTCCACTACTGGTAATATGCAAAGCAGCTACCTGGAGAACATTGCACAGTTTTACAAAGCACTATTGCCTGGACACTCAGTCCAGGAGTGATGCCAGATTTAGCATAGCAGTTCTGCAGAGCCTGTTTCCAAAATAAGGTGTACGGCTTCGTAGTCTGCAAGAGTCAAGAATATTGAAGAATTCATGGGGTTAGAAGAAAAAATTACTCACCTTAGTAATCTTGTTTCTTTTGAGGTATTCTTCAATATTATTAACTCACCCTCCCTACCTCCCCTTCCATAACATATGGCCTCTGCATAACAGCTGAGTGTCTCAGTATGATGGGTTTATACCATATTGTGTTATAGAAGGTTTTTGAATCCAGATAGTTTTTTTCCTACTTTTTTGGTCCTGTCTGATCTTTAGGGACTCTGTTTTGGGGGTGTTGGTTTGTTTAAATTAAATTAAAATATTTTAAATAGTTTAGCTAGGGTGCCTTACCCCATAGGCTGTTCATGAAATCTGAGCTTTACAGCAGCAGCAGTTGATAAGGGCAACATTTGAATGGTGGCACGAGCCAATAGATAATATATCATTTACATACATTCCATTCTCCAGTCAGTCCAACGCTGTGGGCTGACTACAAGAGTTAATAATATTGAAGAATACCTTGAAAGAAACAAGATTACTAAGGTGAGTAATTTTTTCTTATGTGGAGAGTATCCTTAATATGCCTTTGCCTCACTCCCCTTGTTTTTGGATCTTAGTCGATTCATATTTACTCAGCTATTCGGCCTTAAAGTATAAATTACTGCTATCTTCAGCAGCTTTAGAGGCCAAGAGGTTACTCTTGCGTAACTGGATGTCAACCTCTTTCCCCAGTTTTGTGCTTTGGCAACAGGCCATGTCCAAAACTTGGTTCTTACCAACAAATGTTATTTTGGAGGGAAAAGAAATTAACCATTTTTTTAGGCTGCATGGGGGCCTCGGTTTGTGTCTGTTGGGACATCTAAGTTCAAACTCTAGTTGGACTTAATGGGTGGTTGGGTAATTTTTCTCATTTGGGAACAGTGTTTGTATTTGTTTCAGATACTTGATGGGATGCTGCAGGCTCTCTGTGGAGTTATATTGGGAGTCTTTACTTTCTTTGGGGCTAATAGACATTGACAAGATGTTGCCATAGTCATGTTTTTCTTTATTGTGTTTCTCTCATGCCATTTATCTGCTTTGGTCATGCTTTTCTTTATTGTGTCCTTTTCATGCCATTCATCTACTTTTAAATGTATTAATAATTTTTGGGGTAGTTTAATGATTATTTTCTTTATTATTTCATTGCTGAACTTGGCCTTCTTTTATTTCTTTCTGGCAATGTTTGCTTTGTTTTTCATGCGGAATTTTGGTCTGATATCTATTGATGTAATTTTGTATTATTTGTCATCTTCTGGTTTTGGAACCATTTGTTCTATTGTGTATTAAAAACTAATAACGTATCTGTATACAAAAAAAGAATCAGTTTCTTTCTTTTTGCTTGAGCATTACTTGTTATAGTACCTTTACAACTGTTGCACAGTGATCCGAGTTATCTAATTTTTCATAACAAATAAGTCTGTCCTGCCTTGTTTAAACTAATTTTTCAAACGTTTTGGTACAATTTTAATATTTCCAGGGGCATGGATATGGTTCGCTATCCACACTCTGGCAGCTCCACTGTAACAGTCTCATTTGCCAGACTTCTTGAAGCAAAGCTCCTCCCAACACCCGAGAGGTATATTCCTTTGACTCCACCCATGATGGCAGATCTTTCTTTCCGCTGGAAGAACAGGTCACCTCCTTCATGGGTGCCACTTAGGATTTAGTGTGCCATATGCAAACTTTGTCTTCAGAGTTTTTTGAGTTCTTTGGGTTATTTCCTCTGTTCTTTTGACTCACCTCGTAGATCTTCTGTGGAGCTACAGAAGCTGGGGTTCAAATTCTGGATTCGGTACTGCAGAAGATGACCAACACAACATGAGCACGTATTGCATGGGCAGACAACGTGATATGGCTGGGTGTGGTCTTTGTCTCAGCATACTTCCTGAGTCCCTTGATGACGGGAAACTTCAGCTCTCACTGGGTCAGACTTCAGGCTTTGGAGTGGGATCTGAAGGAACACCCTAAGGACTGCAAGTAGGCCTTGACTGCAGCCAGGTCTGCCCAGCAGCTTGCAGTCCTTGAGGCAGAAGTGGTAGCTGCTGCGGTGGGTACCTCCTCGGTCTCAGCACTGTTCCTGGCTGAGGCCAGCATCGAAGGGTCATTCACTGGAGGCTTCCAGGACATGTTTTTGGCCCTCCAGACCCTGGAGTAGAGCCCTACCCACTGTGGTGCCAAGCACCAGTGCTGCTGTTGCCAGTAAAGGAATCGGGAGAGATCACAGTCCTCCTGGTCTCTTGACTCACCTGACCACTTTTTTCTAATGAGTGAGCACCGGGAAGAGGTGCTGTAGAAACTTATTCTGAATTCGTATGCAAAATAGTTTCCAGCCCACAAAAAACCTTTCAGTGGAACGCCTGAAGATTAAAATCTGCGAGCCAGAAACATTTTCCAATCCATTTTATTCATTTCACAATAGGTTCCAATTCCCACAAATGTCACCTGACCACTTGACAGTGGTTGAGCGTCCCTCGGTTGAGGGGCAGGTTGGACAGGTCGAGGGTTCATCACTTCCCAGATCAAGCTAGTTGACTTTCACTTCAGTCAAGCAGGCCATGGAAATTTCCTTTGAGCCTTTTGAGCAGTTGTTGGACAAGGTCGAGAAATCGATCTTGCAGACCACAGTACCCCCAGTTCTCACTCAAGAGGACGTGGTTCATTCGGTGTCCTGTCCGGTCCTCAACAGGAGCAGCCTCCACCAGTGGTCGAGGCTTCCACATCCATGCTGTTTAACGTGGGCAGACACATGGTCTACCGCAACCAGTCAGAAGGCCCCCCCCTCTGTGCTGATCAATGGTTATGGTCATGGTTGAGATCTCAGTCGAGGCATTTCTGCTCTTGATCCTGCTTGACTGGGATGCATCGCCATTGATGTTTCTCTACTTTCTCATCCTTGGATGAAAAGATGCACCATCACAATCTGCATGAGTGCTATGAGGATCTTCTCTGGCAATGGTGGGCCATTGCGGGGCAGGGTACCTCCGGTCACCTTGCAGCCATCAGTAGTGCCCCTGACGGTCAACACTATGCAGGTGCTCACGGTAATTGCTTCTCAACCTCTTAGGGTGGAACCACCACCACTGCAGCCAAAGGTGTGCACTCCGATCAAGGGGGCCCATTCAGCCACTGGCTTGCCAGGCCAATTGTCAGTGCAAATCACCCCGGAGGACACCTGGGTGGTCCATGGTGAGAAATGTTTGAGGGCCATTTTCGAGGAATCCTTAGATGACTCGGACTGTAAGTCCATGGCCTTCTCTGGGACTCCCATCCTTGACCGGGGTTCGGTTAAGGAGCTGTCCACTGAGCATGGTCTGGTGTCCTTTGGTGCGCTTCTCCGCTTAATTTCAGAGTCCATGTCAGTCCCACTAGAGCCAGTCCAAAAAAGGCCGAGTACCATTTTACAGACATTTTGGATAGGGACGAATCCGAAGGGGTTGCCTTTCATGTGGCTGAAGCCATTTTGGGACTGGCCCTGGAGCTTTGGCAGCATCCAGACTCCTGCCTGGCACCTTCTACCTGTATGGTTCACAGGTATGCAGTCCCCATTGAGTTTCTATCTGGGTTCTCAGACCACCCCTCTGCGGAGGGGTTGGTAACTGATTCAATGTTCTGCAAGTGCAGAGACCAGGGGGACGTGGACAAGCTTCCAGACAAGGAGTCCCATAAGATTGACCACACTGCTAAAAAGGTGTATGCTGCAGCACTCCTGAGTTTCTGTCAGGGTAGTTATGCCATGATGATGGCTGATTTTGGTCACTTCCTAATGGGAGTTTTTGATTCCATCCTCTCTTACCTGCTGTCAGATCAGCAATCAATGGTGATGGTCATCAGAGACCAAGGTCAGTTGCTGGCTAAACATTACCTTCAGATGGCCTTGGACATGGGCTGGTCATGTGCCATGCCATGGCAGTGCAATCTCCATGTATCGCAGGGCCTGGCAGCATTGGTCCACCTTCACAGCTGACAACTAGCACTAGCTGGCCAATATTCCCTTCTGGGGCACTGACCTATTTGTCCCTGGGGTGGAAGGACATCTCACCCATATTGAGAAAAGCAGTGCAACCCTGGATTCTGTGTCTTCATTCTAGAAGGACACAAAAATGAAACCTAAGAAACAGGATTTTCAGTATCTGTCCATTAAGCTACAGCCTCCTTGGCAGCAACAGGGGCAGTACCAGACCTGGTGCCCCAAGCCCAAGTCCTAGGGGCCAGGATCCTAAGAAGGGGGGCAGGAGTAGTTGTACCCCTCTGGCTGCAGCCGCCGGTGCCCCTGCAAAAGCTGCCCAGTGACGGGCCAGGGGGTGTCATCCTTCCATCCATCCTGTCCCTGTGCACTTCCCATCAGAGGTCAGCTATGTCACCTCTTGTCATGTTGGTCCACTGTTACAATGGACAAGTGGGTGTTGGACGTAGTAGGCAGAGAGTTGCCTCTGGACTTCAGAGTATCCCACCTTACCATTTCCATGCACCTAAGGTGTCCATGGTGTTGCAGGACATGCTGCCTGCCCTTTGGGAGGGCATTACTCATCTGTTTGCAAAAGGGGTAATAGCCCATGTTCCGGACCCTCTGGCCAGTCAAGGTTACTTGTCCAGGTACTTCCTGGTCCTGAAATGGACAGAGGCTGGCACCCCATATTGGATCTGCATAATTTGAACCAGTTCATGCGAAGCACAAGTTCCGGATGGTCACCTTTGAACAATATCATTTCATTACTGGAGTAGAACATGTGGTTTTGCTCCCTAGACCTCCAGGATGTATTTTTCTACATCCTTGTCCATTAATCCCAATGCCAATAACTCCAGTTCTGTGCAGAAGAAGTCCTGCACCAGTTCCATGTCATGCCCCTGGCTTCTCTTTGGCACTGAGGGTGTTCAGCAAGTGCATGGCAGAGGTGGCAGCATACCTGCAGCACCTAGGAGTCAGGGTGTACCCGTACCTGGATGAGTGGCTGTTAGTCGGTCTGTCCAGAGATGCCATAGGGAGGTCTAGGATATGGCTCTCCAGACTTGCCAAGACTTGGGTGTGTTGTCCAACCAAGACAAGTCCAAACTGCTACCCATGCAGGTGAGTACATTCATCGGGGGAGAACTAGACTCCTTGCAGGCCAAGGCCCGCCTCCCTGTGGACCGCGCACTGGATCTCCCCATCTTTCCCTAATCATTTCAGGTTGGGCTCTTGCACCCTACCCAGGATTTCCTGAAGCTGCTTGGGTACATGGCATCCTGCAATGGCATGGTCCATTGGGTACGCTGGTGGATGCACCACCTCCAGTGGGAGTTGGGCCGTCAGTCATCATAGTGCCTAGGCCACTTGGACCAGCGAGTCACAGTGACCTAATCGATGTGAGATGCCATCCAGTGGTGGCTGATCCCAGAACACCTGGAGGAATGAATCTCATTTGTCCACCCAGAACTGACCATCACACTCTCGACAGATGTGTCTCTGGTGGGGTGGGGAGTGCACCTGGGAAATCACAGAGCCCATGGACTCTGGTCACCCAGGAATCCTGTCACCACATAAACCTGCTGGAGTTCAATGCAGTGGGCTCCTGTGCTGATGGAAATTGCTCCCATAGTCAGTGGTTAGGTCTTGCAGATCCAGACGGACAACACCATGACCATGTTCTACCTGAACAGGTAGGGCGGATCTCACTCCCTTCCCTTGTTTTGGATGGCCCTCACACCTGGACCCTCATGCACAGCCTGGGTGCAGATCTCCAAGTGATTCACATCATAGGAGAGAACAGTCAGCTGGTGGACACTCTCAGCAAGGTATGAGAGACATCGCATGAGTGGTCCCAGAATCAGGAGGTGGCAAACTACTTGTTCTCTCAGTGGGGCTCTCCTCTGGTGGACCTGTTTGACTCTCTGGAGAATGCCAAACTGAGGCTGTTTTATGCCTGCCCCAAAAGTCCAGGACACTGTTGCGAGATGCCTTCATGAGGCCCTGGACCCCAGGCCTCATGCACTCCTTCCCTCCCTTTCCCTTGATTCTCAAGGTAGTGGTCAAGGCCAGAAATACAAGACATGGATGATCCTGATAGCTTCAGACAGGCCAAGGCAGTTCTGGTACCTGGATCTCCTCAGCCTCAGCAACAGACCTCTGTGATGACTGCCTCTTCACCCAGATCTGCTGACCAGACATCCGGGGATGGTCCTGCACCTGGACCTGCAGTTCCTATACCTCATGTCCTGGTTCCTGAATGGCTAGAGTTTAGGGCCTTAGGTTTCTCGGATGATGTGCTCCATGTTGTGGTAGCCTCCTGAAAAGAGTCAACTCGCAGATGCTATGCCTTTAAAAGGAAGAAATTTTGCATTTGATGTCACGACAAGAAGTTTGTCCCGTTGCTCCCCATACGACACACAGGGGAAATGCCAGACCTCACCCAACACCAGGTAAGGAAAAAGGTCTGGCTCCCCATACGACGCACAGGGGAAACACCAGACCTCCCCCAACAACTAACACACCGAAATCTGGCCAATGGAAAATCATGTACACAAATGCTCGCAGTCTGGGAAACAACATCCCAGACCTGCAGACAATAATGACATAGGCTAAACTGGACATAGTAGCAATTAGTGAGATGTGGTTTACCAGTAACCACACTTGGGAGACTTCAGTACCTGGCTATGTACTGTTCAGAAGAGACCGAGGTGCAAAAGGGGGGGCGGTGGAGTGGCCCTGCATGTCAGTGAAAATATCAAAGCTACAGAAATTCAGAATACTCATAAGGAGCCAGAAGAACTGTCGGTCACCCTGGAAACAGGAAATGGGACAGCCATATGAACTGGGGTTGTCTACAGGCCACCAGATCAGGGGGAGGACATAGACACATTACTGTTAAAAGATTTACAAAACATGACAGCTAAAGGGGAAGTTCTGATAATGGGAGACTTCAACATGCCAGATACAGATTGGTCAATACCAGCAGGAACATCTGCCAGAACTAGACACATGGTGGATTCCCTTCAGGGGAGGGCCTCAAACAACTGGTACAACAACCCACAAGAGACAGGGCTATCTTAGATCTAGTACTGACTAACAGGGAAAGGATCACAGATCTCCAGGTAGAAGGTCACCTGGGGGCCAGTGACCATCACATGGTATGGTTCAATTTGGCCACTAGAACTAAATTGTCCCATTCCAAGGCAAAAATATGGGACTTCAGAGGAGCGGACTTTGATAAGATGGCCAACAGAGTTAAGCTAGCCCTGGTAAAAAGAAATACAGGTGAGGGGGTACAGGCAAAGTGGGCAAGCATTAAGGATGCAATACTTGAAGCAACATCCCATTGTGTTAGAGAGAAAAGGAAGTGCAAAAGAAGGAAACCACTTTGGTTCTCAAAAACAGTGGCAGAAAAGGTCAGAGCCAAAAGGCTGGCCTTCAGGAAATATAAGGGAACACAGCAGGATAAACACAGATAGGCATACCAAACTTCTCTGAGGGAAGCAGGGAAGGCAATAAGGCAGGCAAAGGCCCAAACCGAGGAAACACTAGCACAAACAGTAGAAGAAGGTGACAAGACTTTCTATAAATACATTAGTGAAAGGAGAAAGTCCAGAGGGGGTATTGCTAAGATCAAAGGAGATAAGAGGGCGTGTGAGAAGGAGGACCATGGAAAAAACATCTATCCTAAATAGATACTTCTGTGCAGTATTTACTGAAGAGAAGGTGGGGCAGGGCCCACAGCTCAGCACCATGGACACAGGAGGGAGGGAGGTGTGCACTAGTCCCTTCACAAAAAAAAGGGTCCTACAAGAGCTCGATAAGCTCAGAGTGGACAAGGCAATGGGACCTGATGACATACATCCCAGGGTACTAAAGGAGCTAAGGGGAACTAGCAGAGCCATTATCAGAACTGTTTAGTGAGTCTCTGAGTACAGGAGAGGTCCCAGAAGACTGGAGAAGGGCTCATGTGATCCCGCTCCACAAGAGTGGTAGCAGGGAGGAGGCAGGGAACTACAGACCAGTCAGTCTTACCTCAGTAGTGGGCAAGATTATGGAGGCACTCCTTAAGGAAAGGATAGTGCAACACCTGAATTCCATAGGAGCACAGAATCCAAGACAGCATGGGTTTACAAAAAGGAAGGTCCTGTCAAACTAATCCCATAGATTTCTTTGACTGGGTAACCAGAGTGGTGGACCAAGGGGGAGCAGTTGATGCCACCTACCTTGACTTCAGCAAAGCTTTCGATACTGTTCCACATAGAAGATTGATTAATAAGCTGGGTAGGCTCAGGGTGGGTCAGAAGTTGATCAAATGGATGGCAAACTGGTTGACGGTCAGAAAACAGAGAGTGGTGGTAAACAGTATACAGTCAGAAGAGATGCAAGTCACAAGTGGGGTACCTCAGGGATCAGTCCTGGGGCCAGTCCTCTTCAATATCTTCATCAGTGACATTGCAGATGAACTGGAGGGCAAGGTTCATCTGTGTGCAGATGACACGAAGATCTGCAACAGAGTAGATGATCCAGATGGGGTGGGCAAAATGAGAAGAGATCTGGATAAACTGGCAGAATGGTCGGAAGAGTGGCAACTGGGGATTAATGCACAGAAGTGCAAGATCATGCACATAGGGAAGGGAAACCCTGAAGCCAACTAAAGGCTGGGAAGGGAGTTGCTGACAGTCACAAGGGAAGAAAGAGACTTGGGCATCATTATCACCGATGACCTGAAATCATCCAAGCAGACCACTAAAGCAGTAGGTAAGGCTAGGGGGATGTTGGGGTGTATTAGTAGGGGTATCACAAGTTGGAAGAGGGAGGTAATAACCCCTCTTTACAAGACACTGGTTAGGCCCCATCTGGAGTACTGCATGCAGTACTCCAGGCCACACCTTCACAAGGACATTAACCAAATTGAGGCAGTCCAGAGAAGGGCAACCAAAATGCTGGGACTGCATCAGAAAACATATGAGGACAGATTAACGGAGCTCAATATGTATACCGTAGAGCAAAGGAGGGAGAGAGGTGATATGATCAAAACATTCAAACACCTTAAGGGCATTAACAAGGTCAAAGAGTCTAACATGTTTCAATATAAGAAAAATAGCAGGACAAGAGGACACAGCATAAGATTAGAGGGATGCCGATTAAGTGGTAATGTGAGGAAGTTCTTTTTCACAGAAAGGGTGGTGGATGCATGGAACGGCCTACCTCAGGAAGTGGTGGATATGAATACAGTACAGGGCTTCAAACAGGCATGGGATAGGCATAAGGGAGCAATACAGATGAGTACGAATAGATAGGCCATTGACAGAGCAAAGGGCGGTGGCACATTTATAAGGTAGAAAAAGAAATGGGCAGACTGGATGGGACTTGTGGTCCTTATCTGCTGTCAACTTCTATGTTTCTATGCCCTGTGGCTAGCATCCTGGCCTACTCCTGGTCCCTCTCTCAGTTGGAACTTTGTGTGATGCCCCTAAGGTGCACCAGGCAGCCATTTCTGCTTACTTGGCATGGGCTGGTAAGCCAATAATGGCCCAGGAGAAGGTGACTGGGTGCATTTGTATGGGCCTGGTGGACCACCTGCATGGGATCTACTGTTGTTATTGGCTGTGCTCATGGGCAAGCCTTTCAAGCCAATGCACAGATGTGAGCTGTCACACCTGTCATGGAAGACAGCCTTCATGGTGGCCATCACATCAGCCAGAAGGATCAAGGAGTTCCAGGTGCTCTCGGTGGAGTATCCCTACCTGGTCTTCCACAGGGACAAAGTTGTCCTTGGCCCCAAACCAAAGTTTCTCCTAAAGGTCGTATCAGTTTTACCTTAACCAGGTGATTAACTTACTGGTATACGTTACTAGCCCATCTTCCGAGGCAGACAGCAGATTCCATATCCTGGACCCGTGTGGGGTGCTGTCTTATTATGTCAAGCACACGGCTAGAGTTCAGGGAGAGGCTTGCCAGCTGTTTCTCTCTTACACTGTGTCACAGGGAGATCCTGCCACTCTTGAGGACCGACCTTTCTTAAATCTGTTGCAACAGTTCTTCTGTTTCTTAGCCTAATCTATCCTTTACAAGTTCTACTCCATAAGGTTGGCCACCTATGGACCCCCCTTCCCTTTCTTGACTATGCTATAGTGTCCTCTTTAATTTTCCTTTTCCCTCTCAGGTCCTCGTACAGGGAGGTTATTGTGGTGACCTCCGAGCTTATGTAAAACAACAGGCTGTGTTTATCGTTGTTGGATTCAGTATTTAATAGCACTATGTCATAAAATACCTTGATGTATGTACCTTATGTTTATGAAACCTGTAAATGTTGAAAATACCATGGCACTAGGTGTTTTTGATAAAGGTAAAAAGTACTAGGTGATTGTATTATAGAAATTAAGTTGATTGTGTTGTTAAATGCATGTAAATTGGTACCATGCATTCCTGCTGTAAACTGAGCCAATCTGAAATGTCATTGTGATTTGCACATATCCCATGATGCTTTGCATTATGGAAGTATGTGTGGTGATGTGTTTCTTTGAAACTTGGCTTATTGCCAATGCCCTTTGGGGTAACCCTTGTTTCCATGCTTCTGCACCGAGGTTCTTTGTCTGTAGCTTGTTTTGTTTTTTTTCCTTTTTAACCCCAACCCCACCCAAGCAAACAAGGCAACCATAGGGAAGAAGGGTTTTCACTGAAAAGTTTAGATCAGTAGTGAGTCAGTAGGTATTGACAAGTGCAGAGGAAGGACACACATAGTCTCTTGCTGCAAACTGACATATTGAAGAAGGAATATGCCATTGTTGATGGTTATCTCCTATATTTTGAATAAACATCACCCAGAGATTGTGTGTTGAAACTGAAGTTCGGTGTCTGGTCCATCTGTTATCCCACAACCCCTCCACACACTAAAACCTTGCCTGGCAGACCAGTAGCAATGCAGGTGATGGGCAGGTGGATCATATCCTTCATCGTCCTCTGCTATAGGTCGGCTGCTAAGGAGCCTCCTGTAGGCCTTACAGTTCATTCTGCCAGACATACCGCTACCTTGGTGGCTACTTCCAGGGATGTCCATGTCCAGGAAATCTGCAGTGCTGCTACCTGGAAGTCACAACACACCTTCATTTCCCACTACCACATTGACCTTGAGTCATGCTGGGATGCTGGTTTTGGGACCTTAGATCTCCAATCTCTGCTTACCAAGTAGGGGTGCATGCCTTGCCCTCTCCTCCAGGAGAACTGTTAGGAGTCTGCCAGAGTGTGGCTTGGGAACCATATCCATGCCCCTAGAAAAGCAGGTTACTCACCTGTAACTGTAGTTCTAAGAGTGGTATATGATTCACATCCACACAACCCACCTGGCCTCCCCTGGCAAGTGACACATGGATCTCTGATTTGAGCATGCAAGAGCTGATGTCACAATGCAGAGTCACCTGGTTGGTGGGAGGAACTTAGTTTGAAGATATCTGGCAATTCAGACTGTTCCGGTGGAATAGCCAGAGTGTGGATGTGAACCATATTCTACTCCTAAAACTATGTTACAGGTGAGTGACCTATTGTTGTGGTGGCCATTTGGCTATTTTTAGTAGTCATTGCTCACCCTACTTTTAGAAATAAATCTAACGCTAGAGTGCAGGGGTGAGTGTGACCACATAGCAGAACCCGGGGATTGAACTTTCATATTCTAAAGTTCAAACTCTTGCAGTGTTGTCATGTTCCTCTGACATTCCAATGGCGATTTATTTCTCTGCTGAAGAGATCAGTTGCCCCGGAGTCCTGTTCCAGTCTATGTGACTGTATTTTTAGTTTTAACTACTGTTTTATAATTTTGCAAAGTTTTTGAGTTTATTTGATGCTCTGATTCAAATTTTTTTTTACCACTTTTATTATGGTTCCCAGAACCATGAGAACCATAGTTTTCATCCTTTTCCCAGTCTGAATTCCAGGTTTCAAATCGAACAAAAATAAATACATTTTGTTTAAATTTGACTTCATTTTTTTAAATGGTTGTATTTCTGTCCTCCAGCACAATCTCTAAAACAAATTTTTTGTTTGCTTCCTGTCAGTTTGGCAGGACAGAAAGCCCTAAAAAGAAAACAGGGCCTACAGGCTCTGAACTGTGTACTGCATATTCTGTAAGCATTGATTGGCAAAAGCAGATGGCAACATCCGTTGCTTCCATTGTGTGGGCCCAAATCATGATTTTGAAAGTTTTCTGCTCTAAAAGAAAGAAAAAAAATAATCAGCTAAATGTTAGTCTTTGTCTGCACAATTGCTTCATGAGAGTGCTCTCTTGTAAAAAAGCCTATGTATAAAAAAAAAAGAGAAAAGTACCCCTGAGTGTAGAAAGTACGCTTCTAATGGCTCTTCTTTGCAGAAGTCTCTGGCACTCAAGGAGAATTAAAAAGCTGCAAAGCAATCCTCTGTAAAAGAGCTAGGGCCAGATATTCAAAACTTTGCACCCGGTGCAAACCGTAAGCGCTATGTGCTTGCGGATTTCATGGCTGCAGTATTAAAAGCACGATTAGCATCAGCAGTGAGTGATACCGCGACGCCAAATGTTAATGTGTGCAGGGAGGGAGTATGGGGAGGGGCCATGACTGCTGGCTCAGCGGCATATTCAAAAGTCTAGCACTGCACTACAGGTTTTGCACTGCCTGTACGCTGGCACTAAACACCGCCTGCAAAAGGTGTGCGGTAGTGGGCGGTGGGAGAGTTCAGTACTGGTGTAACTTACACTTAATTACTCAGATCACTTCCTGGTAGTCTAGTGGTCCCCCACCCCCAGTATGATCCCTGACTCTTGTTCTGTTTTATATATCCGGAAATCCCTGGTAGTCTAGTGGTCCCCCCAACCCCCAGCGTGATCCCCGATCCCAAATCATGTAATTCCCTGGTTGTCTACTAGCCTCCACCCGGCAGTGATGATTCCTGCTACCCCCCAAAATCATCTCCTTGAATGGAGCTGGCAACCAGATCAGCCCTCCTCTCACCACCACGGCCGGCCGCCGACTGAGGTGTGAATGAGCGGTACTGTAATAAATGAACACGTCCTCACTAGACAACCAGGGACTTACTTGATTTGGGGTCAGGGATCATGCTGGAGGTGTGGGGGGGGGGACCACTAGACTACCAGGGATGTCCAGATATATAAAACAAAATGAGTCGGGGATTGTTCTGTGGGGGGGACACTACACTACCAGGGACTGTAACACACACACACACATAGGAACAGAGACCTTGACAGCAGAAAAGGACTGCTTGGCCCACCCAGCCTGCCCAGTTCCCTACATAAAGGATATGCTGCAGATCCTAGTTAGCCTACAGCCTACGTCTCCCCCCCCCGATTGCCTTGTGCCTGTCCCATGCATTCTTGGATCCCCCCACTGTTATTGCATTCATAACCGCTGTGGGGTGCCTATTCCAGGGCACATATGGACACAGGCAGTACATACATATATACTGATTGTAGTGATGCAAGGGTGAGTTGTATGCACTGATTGTGCCTGCCTACACCCTTATCCTGTAGCATCCAGCCTGTACTTCCATTCCGACCAAAAGGTGGGGCTGTATGCTCCATGCAGTAGCAGCGGCAAAACTACACGGACTTGTATGCTAAGCAGCACATAATGAGATGCAAATGTGACTGCTTGCCCATGGATTACCTAACTAGGCTCATTTGCATATGAACTTTGAATATATCAAACTTTTGCCCCAGGCTAACCTGTTTGCACCGTGCAATCGGGTTAGCCCCAGGCAAACCTCACATCAGCATAGCACAGTGCTGTAGTGTGTGGCCTGCTTTGTTCTTTGCGGTTGTTGTGAAACACCTCTTTGCAACCACACACATTGTCCTCCACCTGCAGCTCTTACTTGCTTCACCTCTGTGTCCCTTGGGCTGTTGTTGCATTTTGCACTTCCCTGTTGCTATATTCAGAGCCGTCTTATTTCTCAGGCTATTTTAGCACTGCGCTCCCAGACCAGTTTGCCCGGCTTCCTTAGCACGCTTTATTCAGCAGGTTTAGCACCAGGACTATTCCTTTTGAATATGGCGGGGTATTTATTCCGGATTAATTTAGCATGCCAAGCAATGCTAATTTAGCCCCAGGGCAAAATTTTGAATATCTGGCTCCTGTTGTCTCTGGCACCCAAGGAGACAGTAAAAACCGCTAAGCTGTCTTCTGGTAAAGAGCACTGGGCTCACAACTAGGAACCCTTTGATGGCTTTGATGGCATCCACAAAAAACGCTTTCTGAAAAGTAGCCAAACAGTACAGTTGACCAACAGAAGCAAAAGATAAACCACACTGAGAATCCTCTGCCAGAAAAGCAAACTGAGGAACCGGTTCAAAAGAAAAACACCCACCTTGGAGGATATTAAATAAATGTGGCAATTTTTCAAACTAATCTACAGTGTCTCTCTTGTTTCAAGACTGCATGGCAATAAGAAATTAACAATAGTATTTCCCACACCAATTAGTGTTAAAGCCCTTCTAGGGCTAGAACATGCTCTAAATGGAAAAACGTACAGTAGCTTCAGGTTAACTCAGTATGTTTGAATCTACTGCCACAGGTATTTTTGCTATAATAACTGGAAAAGCAATAAAAAAAAATATTCCTTAGAAAGACTGGTATCCCACCAATACTAGTAACAGCCTTTCATAAACATAAGTCCATATATAGCCTGCAAAATGAAAAAAAGCAAGTTTACACTCAAGTATATAGAATCATCCAAAAAAAGAGTTTGCAAGCTCAGCCTCATCAGTGCCAGAAAGCTAGCCAAAACGTAGGAACCCAGAAGCACAGAATTTGACAACAGATAAGGATCACTTGGCCCACCCAGCCTGCCCATTTTTACATTTGATGCGTAAATGCACCAAATGTTTTGCTACAAGGAAAGGGGGATTTCGGGGGGTGTCATTGCCGAGTCCATTGCAGTTCACAATGGCAGGGGCTCAGCAGTCTACATCGATGACCACACATTGTGGTCGTGACGCAGCTCTCTGCTTGGTGGGTTGAAACTTCATCTACTTCAAAGGACCGAAGCAGCTCCAATCAGAGAGGGCTTCAGTCCTTTGATTTGCATGAAGCCGCATCAGCAAACAGCTGAGTGGCTTTCAACCTCACCCTGTAAGAAAGAAAACAGTCCATCGATGTCTGTTGCAGCTGCTGCCCTAACTGCCACTTCCACACTAGCCCAACCTGTCATATTATTACAGCACGGGGTGCCCAATCCCCTGTGCTGGCTGCTACCCCCTTGTTATGCAGCACTGGGGAGCCCACCCCCAGTGCTGCCAAATGTAACACTGACACTGGGGGTGCCCAATCTGTCAGTGTCCATATCAAATAAAGAAAATGTTCCTCATAGTTTTTTTTTCTTTTTAATATAGCCTGTAAAATAGAAAAATGTCCATCAACGTCTGTTGTAGCCGCCATAACTGCCACCCCCCCCCTTTTAGTTATGAAGCACAAGGGAGCTCACTCCTGGTGCTGCCAAATATAACACAGACACTGGGGGTGCCCAATCCTTCAGTGTCGAAACCTGAAATAAGAAAAACCTTTCCCTTGGCTATTTTTAAATTTTTTTTAGTTTTATAAACCCTGTAAAAAAGAAAACTGTCCATCGATGTCTGTTGCTGGCTCCCCTGTAACTGTCCTCCCCCAACACCCCTCCCACTCAGCACCCCCCCAATACATAACACAGACGCTGGGGTTGCCCAATCCCTTAGTGTCAAAACCTGAAATAAAGAAAACGTTCCCTCTGTTTTCCCCCCTAATAATTCCTGTAAAAAAGAAAACCAACCATTGATGTCTGTTGTGCCATTACTCCCCCCACCTAACCCTCCCACTCAGCACCCACTCCTTCCCCAAGCCCTTACTTACCCACTGGGGGTCCGACACTGTCATCCTCTCTGGACCGCAGACATGTCTTCACTCTTCAAAGCCAGACTGCTAGCTAAGGAAATCAGGTATGCAGTTCAAGTGACGTACTGTTCCAGCGTGAAGTGCTATGGCTTTGGAAAATGCTGTAACTAAATCAGATACTGACCAAGTGGACAAAACACTGCAGTTCACTTAGGGATGAGTTTTATAAGAAGTAGCCATGTTTTACGATGTTCCTTTAATATAACAGCCCCTGTCTTCATAAAACCACTTAAAAGGTTCACGCAGTACTGAGCTGCACTCAATTAGGGCAGGAGGTTGAGATTATCTGTTACAACACCACGATTCAAGATTGTGGTTTTCTCTGAGTAAGTGGAAATTTATATAGTTCTCATTAATTCTAAACCAAGAGACATTATTGGTCTCATTCTAATAACTAATAATAATTCAGAAAGAAAATACAGACATACTGGGTTTAAACAATAATATGTTATTGTATGTTAATATGTTATTATATTTCTTCATAGATGTTATATACATAGAAACAGGGAGTCACTGTTTCAGTGCTTGTGAATTCCGGAATGCTTGTATTGAACCAGGATAGGATAGTAGTGCCTCTCTTAGCTACATAAAGCAAACTTAATTATGCTAAAATTCATTTATTAATGAGTTTCAAATACATAAATGTTTATTAAAATTTCAACCTGTATGTAGATATTTAGCTGCACATTCTGATGAAGGAACTACAGTATAGGTTTTGAAATGTTAATGAACTTAATTCACTTGTGGCATTGACGTGTGACTATGCAGAGAAATAAATGACATTCTAGTCAATAAATTTCACGGATACACTATTTTTACCTATGATAGGCCAACTGTAATTTCTAATTTTTCAGTGGGGTGCTACTTTAATCTGTGTTTAGCAATATGTTTACTAGGATTGCCAGCTGAAATGCAGTACCTCATTTACAGTGGGGTGCTCCCATTTTTAACAATGTATTTACAACAGAGGGGACAGGTCAGCCTGGGAACCCCCCAGTGCTGCCAAATATAACACTGACACTGGTCGTGCCCAATATGCTAGTGTCCACATCAAATAAAGACAATGTCCCTCGTAGTTTAAACAAAATATAGCCTATAAAATGGAAAGCCATCCATCGACGTCTGTTGCAGCCACCACCATAACTGCCACCCCCCCTTTTAGTTATGCAGCACTGGGGAGCCCATCCCCAGTGCTGCCAAATATAACACCGACACTGGGGATGCCCAATCCCCCAGTGTCAAAACCTGAAATAAAGAAACTCTTCCCTCTGCATTTTTTTTATAAACCTTGTAAAAGAGAAAACTGTCCCCCAATGTCTGTTGCTGGCTCTCCTGTAACTGCTCCCCCGCAATGACCCTCCCACAATCTCCGACCCTTTGAGCTACCGTCCCTACCTGTGGAGGTTTACACTAGGTGCAGGGTGTTGGGGATTGCATGTAGTCAGATATCAAAACAGCAGGGTGTTCAAAACCGTGGATTGAAGAGGAGGATGTGTAAGTGGCTGCCGAAGGAGTGGCGATATGGGTGGTGATGTCCAGAAGGCACCCTGGGGCAAAATGGGTATGAGAAGGGGGTCCTCCCTACCTTGTGCCCATACCCAAGGGCTCCACTATCAGTGGGCAAGTGGGCAATGATCCGTCAACTCCCACTCATCCGACCCGGGCTGTGCTTTGCAATGCCAGGTCGATGAGGAATAAGACCACTATAATGGCGGACTTGGTTTCTTCGGTAGACCTGGCTTGCATCGTAGAGACCTGGCTGGATGAAAATGCTGGCCCTATATTAGAAGCAGTGATTCCAGCTGGGTACTCTGTGATACACAGCCCGAGGAAGGATCGCAGAGATGAGGGAGTGACCATTTGGTTTAAATCCAGTATGAACCTCTCAGTGCTTCTGGTGGGTCCTACCAGGTCCTTTGAGTGTGTTGCCATGTGGGGGTCCTGGTGCAGACTGCAGGATCATGCTTATCTATCACCTGCCTGGTGGGGAGAGGGAATTCATGCAGGAGATTGGAGACTTTGTCACCCGCCTGGTGTTGTAGTCCCCCAGATGATTGATTCTGGGGGACCTGAACTCCTGGGTCGACGGCGAGTTCTCGTTATTTGGTGACAATCTCCTACAAGGTATGGAAGCATTGGGCCTGTCACAGGTAATTATGTCAGTGACCCACACGTATGGGCACACATTGGATCTGGTGATCTTACTTCGAGAGGGTTCCTTCAGTAGGTCATTATATGTAGGACTGGGCGTCGGGCCGTACGGCAGACTTTTCTAGCAATCCTTGACAGGGGACTGCCCGCCCGACATCACGTGACTGACGTCAGCGTGGCCATATATAGTGGGTGGTCCCATGCCCGCCCTCTAGTTCTTTCCCGCTGTCGCCTTGTGTCAGTCACATAACAGACTTCCAGTAGCGATCATCGTGTTAGTACTTGGGTCGTATTTCTTCGACATTTCTTTCCATAATTCTCGCTTATGTCTTCTCATAAGAAGAAGTGCTCGTCCAGCGGCACGCAGATTCCTCATAAGGACGGTCATCTGAAGTATGTTATCTGTCTGGGCCCAGACCATCCTGTCTTATCCTGCTCGGAGTACCAAACATTTAATCATGCCACCAAAAATGGAGACAGCAGGCTTTGGAGGCCCACCTTCTAAAAGTCCGCCTTGCTTCATTATAGAAGGAGATAGATCGCATTAGACAGTCCTATTCTGAAAAATCTTCTCCCTTCCAGAAACACCGCAAGGAGAAATCTCAAGAGCGGGACCAACCTGAGGCCTCGCGACCCTCGACGAGCAAGGCCGCCTCTTAGTCGCCACCTAAGAAGACTTCAGATGGTAAGTGTGAAAAATCTTCTACGGGTCAGTCGACTGTCGGCTCCTCCGATGGCTGCACTGCTATGGCCGCTAAGTCAGCCCTCGGCTCCTCCGGGAACTGCCCGGCTGCCAGTAAGATGGCTCCACAGCCTTTGGGGACCCGCCCAGCACCAGCCGATAAGTCGGCCGGGGGCTCCTCCCCTGCCCGCCCGGCTCCGTCTGGTAAGATGTCGGTCTCTGACGGCCGCTCAGGCATGGTTCTCCCATCGGGGCCTAAGGGCACCTCACCCAATGTCTGGCAGAACCAGGGGGAGAATGCCCCTCTCCCCCCTCCTTCCCCACCTATACTCTCCCCTTCTCAGGCAAAGATAGTGCAGGACCCCTGGACATTGTAGACCATTCCTCAGGGTCAGTCCTGCGCTCCCCTGATGGGGTCACAGGAAAGGAGGCTCCTTCTCAGCCATCTGACCTTACAGTGGAGGCCCCTGCTCCTCCTCCAGGTGGGATCCCTTCAGACCCAACAAATATCCCGGCCCCGATCCCACCATCGGATCCGGCGATACCAATTCCAGTGCTGGAACCTCCAACGACTCTCCCTCAGCCAGGGCCCAGTGGTCTGCCCCAGTCTCTGGCTCCAGCACCAGACCCGGTCCCGCCGTTGGGCCCTCCTTTGTCCGGCCCAATGCCAGTCCCTCCGACACTTGATCCCTTTCCGGCGTCGGATCCGGTGGTGCCGGTCCCGACATCTGTCCCCCTGACGTTGGCTATCCCGACGCAAGACCGCCCCGCAGATTTACACTATAGTGGGTCAGACGTGAGTCCCCCCTCCATCAGACCTGACAACAGGGATTTATACTAGACCCCGGACTGTTCCCTCATTACCACTTTGGGTACCCTTGGGACCATTTCCCAGCTGGTCCTCCTCCTGAGTGGAGTTCCTTCGTACATTACTACCCTGGTTACAACCCCTACCACCAATTTCAGGGTTACCAGGGGTATCATTACCCACCCTCACTGGTAATGCCTCCTCCTCCACCTTTCCCTAAGCCTCAACCTCCTCCACCACCCCCTCCACCTTCTCTGGCTATGCCGGACTTCAAGACCGTAATCCAGTCTTGGTGGCAGGGGGTGCGCTCTGAGTTAGTGTCAGACCTGGAGACAAGACTCCCACTTCCACGCTCTCCAAGGTCCATGACCCCGAGGAACTCTTCCCCATCCATGGTACACATCTTGGGGATGGCACTTCAGGACAGTACCCTTCCGAACATTCGTAATCTTCCTGACGAGGGGGCAGACAATGACGAAGATGATGACAAGGATGCTGACGAATCAGCAGGGGATGCCTTGGAGGAATCTGCGTGTCCGAAAGGCAAGGTTTCCCCCAAGTCCCCCCCTCCCAGAGGACCCTGGAGGTCGATGAAAGATTTCTTCGACTGGGAGTCAGAGGAACAAGACCCCATGAGAGAGAGACTAGCCGAGCATTTGGACTTAGAGTCTCTGTCTCTGGTCTCCATTCCTCCCTGGATCGGACCTCACCAGGACCTCACCTCTGCGATCTGACAGATGCCTCATTCTCTCCCGGCTGTTCCCAAGAGGGCAGACAGAATATACCAGGCACTGAAGGAAGCTCCTTTTCTGAAGACGCATCCCAAGGCAGACTCTGTTGTCATTTCAGCTGCTCATGATCGCTCCGCTGCACCCAAGCACATGAGCACCTCTCCTCCAGACAAAGAGTCGAGGCAGATGGACCAGTTCAGCAGAAAAGTTTATGCTTTGGCCACATTTGTGCTCAGATCCCTCAACTATGTGGCCCACATGGTGTCACACCAAAAGGCTACCTTAGCCAGGTTAGAGGTTCGAGTCCAGTCGATGGAACCCTCGAGCCTCAAAGAGGAGCTTGACAAGGATCTTTGCCTCTCTCGCTTCTCCTGTAGGCATGCTTTGTGGGCTAAATACGACTCTGTTGACTCTGTAGCTCACACCTCAGCAACTGCCATTGCCTTAAGACGGCATTCCTTGCTTCGCATCTCTGGCCTCGCCTATGAGGTACAGTTGGCGATTCAGGATGCCCCATTCCGGGCATGGTGTTTTCTGGCACGACGCGCTGTCTCTCTCCTGGACAGGAAAATTTTTGTATGCCTTCCATCCATTTCCCATTTTCCAGAGGGTCCTTCTCAAGCTTCAGGCAGAGAAGGTGAGGATGATTCTCATCGCCCCTCTCTGGCTGAGACAGATTTGGTTCCTGCTGCTACAACAGCTATCGAGGGAACCACCGGTTCCACTACCAGTTCTCACAACCTCTTGACTCAGGATCAAGGTTGCCTTGTTCATCTGGGGCTCAGGACCCTGCATCTTCACGCGTGGCTCCTGCAGACATAGCGATTTCTCGCTTTGGTGTCTCCTCTCGAGTAGCTCAGGTTCTTTTAGGAGCTAGAAAACCCTCCACTCGTTCCACTTATGCCATGAAGTGGAAATGTTTTTCCATCTGGGTGACTTCCAAGAAATGGAACTCCTTTTCTTGTTCTGCCCCACGAGTCATGGAATACCTCCTTCATCTGTCAGACTCAGGTCTGTCATAATCTTCCTTGAAGGTCCACCTTTTGGCAATTTCGGCGTACCACAAGCTGGTGGATGGTGAACCCGTGGCTCAGTTCGAGGTCTCAAAAACCTTTCTGAAAGGGATCCTCCATCTCAAACCCCCCATCCGCAGCCCAACCCCACCTTGGGATTTGAACTTTGTGTTGGAGAAGCTCACTCTTCCCCCATTTGAACCGGCCATGAGCTGTGATTTGCGCTTCCTTTCCTGGAAGACGTTATTTTTAGCTGTCATTACGTCAGCTCGAAGGATGTCAGAGCTTCACGCTCTGGTTTGTAAAGAGCCTTATCTTATTTTCCACAAGGACTGGGTGGTCCTCAGGACAATTCCTAAGTTTTTACCCAAGGTGGTGTCAGAAGCCACACAGCACCAACCAGTAAAGCTTCCAGTTTACTTTCCGTCCCCTTCGAACAGAGGTGAGGCACTCTTGCACACCATGGATTTCCATTGGCTCCTTCGGTGCTACACACACCGAACCAAGGATTTCTGTAGCTACGATCAGCTTTTTGTTTCTTTTGCCCCAGGTCGAAGGGCAAAACGGTTTTGAAGCAGTGCCTTTCCAAATGGTTAGGCAACTATTCGGTATTGTTACCAAAAGTATGAAAAACCTCTGCCGGGTCCTATCAGAAGTCATTCTACTAGGAGCAGGGCTGCTTCCGCTGCTTTTTTGTGGAACGTCTCTGTGGCTGATATCTGCACCACAGTCATTGGGAGTTCTGTCCACACCTTTACTAAACACTACAGTCTGGACATTGCTTCTAGGCAGAGGGCAGGCTTCGGTCTAGCTGTCTTGCAGGGCATTCTGTCCTAGGCTGGGTCCATTCTTGTTCCCAGTTTCTGTTGAAGTTATTTTCTCCCCCTCCTTGGTTTCTCTCGGTCTCTCTTTGGAGGGACTGCTTGGGACTCTGTCCTATATGTAATGACCTACTGAAGAAACCTCTCTCAAAGATCTACTGTTACAGTAAGTTCCTACGTAACTATACTTTCTCAGTGGAGCTTGAGATCTTTTTTTTTTTTTTGTATTATTTCTCGTGCCATACCTCCCTGGCAGGGGTGGTTCTATGGTTCCCCTTTATCCGGTTGACCACAGCGGCACTGTACTGTGTGCCATGTCCTAGCTCACTGCCTTGCCCTCCCACCCTTCCTGGCTACATTGCTCACCTCATTGCGGAAGACTCACGGGGAGGCAGGCTTCAGAGGGAGCACCCTGTTAGTGTCTGGTGCTGTGCTGGAGGATTAGACCTTTTATCTTGTACTGGATCCCCCTTCCCTGGCATGGGTGTGCAATGACGTTAATGACGCTGCAGTATGTGCTTCTACACACCGTACATCCGGTGTTGGCACACGCCGACCCTGCAAGCTTTACCACAGTGTGTACTGACCCCTAGCCACCGCCAGGAGCCAGCATAACCACGGTTGTCCCTCCCACCTCCCAGAGGAGGAGAGCAGTCCCTGGATGCTCAGTCCTCCCGGCCGACCCTCCAATTCCCGAGGTTGCTCCCAACCCTGGGTCATCGGCATGGTGCGAGGGGCTTGAGATCATTGATCTCAGGATTGATCCAGTGGTATGGTCGGATCATAGCACCATGAGGTTTGTGTTTGGGACCCCCCCCCCCGAGTATTCTTCCTCTGTGGAAATGGTTCGGTACTACTCTTTATGGGAGCATCCCCAGTGGGACTACATGTGGTGCTGGACCTATCGAGTGTGGAGGCTGCGTGCACGATGGGTGAGGAGGGGGCAGTGGCTGCCTATAATAAGGCTGTCACTGCTGCCTTCGACACTATCATGCCTGTACATGAACGGCTCTTATCTACTCGCCAGAGATCCCCCCTGGTTTGATGGGGAACTCAGGAAGTTAAAGATTAAGGGCCAGAGGTTAGAGCATCACTGGAGGAGGTCTGGGTTGATAGAAGACAAATTGGCATTGAGGTCAAATTACAGTGACTATCAAGGGCCACTTTCCCGAAAGAAGGCAGATTTTTTTTGTCTGGAGAGATTGCTGCAGCAAGGAACAGACCAGCTCAGCTATTCCGTATGGTTGACAGGTTATTACACCCAGCCTGTCTCCATCCTGGAAGCACTATTTGAAACACCAGGTGTGATTAGTTCTCTGTGTTCTATCAGATCCAATATCTCCTCCAGGGTCGCTCAATTGCCTTGAGGGGTCAGGTTGTTGGTGTGGGGGGGGGGCACCCCTCTTGTGTGAACTGAGTTTGACCCAGTTGAAGTGGTGGAGGTGAGCAGGATATTCTCAAAGCTGAGACCCACCTATTGTGATCTAGACCCGGGTCCTACCTGATGTTTAGTCTGATGTATGGACCTGGTTGGTCCTGTGGTTACTGAGATCATCCAGTGTTCCATGAGGAGTGGGGTCTTCCCAGCGGCCTTAAAAGGGGACCTGGTGAGACCTCTTTTGAAGATGCTCTCATTGGACCCGGACTGCCTCATCAACTACAGACTGGTCTTAAACCTCCCATTCTTAGGGAGGGTTTTTAGAAAAAGTGGTGACTGCGCAGCTTGAGACCCATCTTGCTTCCTCAGCCATTTTCGACTCATTCCAGTCCAGGTTTATGTCTGGGCACAGCACAGAGATCACTCTGGTAAGGGTGTCTAATGATCTCCTGAGAGCGAGGGATAGAGAAAAACAATCTATTCTTGTTCTTCTTAATCTCTCTGCGGCGTTTGACACTGTGGATCATGATGTGTTGTTGGACTGCCTTCGGAACTGGTGTGGACTGTCCGGCAATGTCATCAGCTGGTATAAGTCCTACTCACGGACAGAGTGCAGAGGGTTGTGATGGAGTTATCCTCATCTGACCCAATGCCACTGTGCTGTGGAGTTTCGCAGGGTTTGGTACTCTCACCTCTTTTGTTCACGGTCTATATGCTGCCCTTGGGAGACATTATCAGGCGGTATGGCTTGGGTTTTCATTGCTATGCTGATGGCACCCAGCTATACCTGTCCTGTGCACCTGGAAACCAGATGGTGGTTACCGTGTTTAACACCTGTCTGGCCGAGATTCAGGACTGGATGATGCAAAACTGGTTACGACTCAGTCCAGACAAGACGGAGGTATTGGTGGTGGAACCAGGTCATCGGTGAGGCACAGGGGGGTACAGGGTAGTGACTTGGGTTTAAAACTAGGTGGCTTATCCTTGATCCCCTCCACACGGGTTAGGGATCTGGGCATTTTTTTTTCTTTTTTTTTTTTTGCAAATCTCTGTCACTGATCCTCAGACTCTCTCCAGTGTGGGACACATGGCATGACCTGGTCCCTCCCACCTGAAGCCCCAGTCCCTACTTCTCGAACAAGGAACTCCTCTTTTGTGACCTCGGGACCCCTGGATCTAAGCCCCCTGGGGCAGAACTGCCAGCTCCTTCCGGTGACCTTTCTGAAATCTAGACAGGTTGCCGAGGAGTGAGGGGAGTATGAGAGCAGGCTGTGGACCCAGCATTGGGAGTGGAGGTCAGCCACCGGTCCCCACCATCGCCTACCGAGGATCAGGGCCTTTCGATGTTTTTGCCCCCAGAGCAAGGACATGCAATGACGTCTGTGCAGGCACGCTGCCAACATCTGCTGCCGCTCCACGCTTCTCTGCGCCAGCTTGTAGGATCCCCGATCTCCATCAGAGGCCACTCAAGAACCGAGCAAAGCTCACACCCCACCCAGGGAGATGAGAGCAGTCCTCCAGATGCTTGATCTGCTCCCTCTCCGGCCGATCCCAGGTGGCCCAAGTCTGTTCCCCGTACCCAAGTCACCAGCATGGCACAAGGTAAGCTGTTCAGCGCCTCAGCCCTCCGCGCCCTGGGCGTTGTTCTTGACGACAGCCTGACACTTGATGCTGAGGTGCTGGCCGTCATCCAAAGTGGCTTCTAACATCTGAGGAACATTGCCTGGATCTGTACCCTGATACTGCCTGATGACCTCACCACCCTAATACATGCCTTTGTCACTTTGAGGCTAGACTACTGCAACACCTTATACCTGGGGTTTTCTGGAGGCAGCCTCTGCCATCTGCAGCTGGTGCAGAACACAGCGACCAGGCTTTTGATGGGTGTGCCTAGATTTGAACATATTATGCCAGTTCTGCGTGGGCTGCAATGGTTGCCGGTAAGGTAGAGGATTGCCTTCAAGGTTGGTTTGCTTACCTATAAAACCCTGCATGGGTGGGTATCTGGCTGTCTTCAAGATATCCTGGTTCCTCATCATCCATCTCTCGCCCTTTGTTCCACCGAGGGTGGCCTCCTGACAGTTCCCAGGACAAGGTTGCGACTGTCAGGTGACCGGGCTTTTTCAGTGGCTGCATCTATCCTGTGGAACTCATTACTGTTCCAGCTTAGAGAGGGCCCCCTTGGTGGAAACCTTTAAGAAGGAGCTCAAGACACTACTGTTTGAACAGGCATATAGCCTTATATAAAGTTATATTTTAGGGCTATTAGCTACTGCAAATAGTATGATTATTAAATTTTAAATCTGATTTGTTGGGGGTGGAGGGGTTGGAGACATGCTCTGGAAATATGTTTGTCAATGTTTGATGTGTGTATTAATTGTACAGGGCTCTGAGCCCCCGGAAAGGGGTGCTATATAATTAAACTTTTGCTTGATTGATTGATTGATTGACTTATACCACCACCTGGGTGCACATGGGTGGAGTTGCAGCCAGGAGTGCCAAGAGGGAGGAGAGGACGTTGACTGGGGTCTGGAGCGGCAGCACATTTTTGCATGTGCATGCTCCTTGGACCCCCTCGCTTGTCACCACCCTTAGGGGAACAGGGAGGAAAAACAGAAAATGGACCCTGCATTCACTCCTGGTGATGGACCCTGGTGCCAAGCTGATGGACCAACCCCGAGACCCAGAATGGACAGCCCGACACAATTTGTGTAGGTAGGGAGGAAGTTGGGACTCCCTCCTTCCCCACATGGGGAATAAACCACATCTGGATAGGGGCTGGTCCTTCTGGGTGCCCTTGAGGTATGGCCGAGCCACACAGACACCGTGGGAGATCCTGAGAGAGAGAGAAACGATGCGGTGCCGAAAAGCGGGCTTAAACAGAAAATAAAAAAAAAAAAAAGGGACTGGTCCCAGTACTGAGTCATGTGGTACCCTGCTGGTCACCCTCTCTTCCCTGGAGTAAACTCTGTTTACCACCACCCTCTGTCACCTATCCCTTATACAATTTATTATCCAGCTTACCACCTTTGAAACCACTCCTGAGTTGCCCAGGTTCCTTATGAGCTTCCTGTGTGGAATAGTGTTGAAAGCCCTACTGATATTTTAGTAGGCCAAGTCCACCGCTCCACCCTGATCTAAATCCTTTGTCACCCAGTCAAAGAAATCTATCAGATTAATTTGGCATGACCTCCCCCATTGGATTCAAGATAGTTCACAATCCTTTCCTTCAGCAATGATTCCATTAACTTTCCCACCACCAATGTCAGGCTGACTGGCATATAGTTGCCAGCCTACTCCCTGCTACCACTTTTATGAAGTGGAACTATATCTGCCCTCCTCCAGTCCTCCGGAATCACTTCTATTTCTAGTGACTTGTTTAACACGACTGTCAGCGGTGCAGTCAGTACCTCCCTGAGCCCCCTCAATATCCGTGGATGCATCCTGTCTGGCACCATTGCTTTGTCCACTTTCAGATTTGCAAGTCCCTTTGGGACTCTTTCCTGTGAAAAAGGACTAGTATTCGCCTCCCTCTCTCCAAATCTCCTGCTACTTTTTTGTGGCCCCTCCCTTTCTCCTTTCTCTGTGAACACTGAACAAAAGTATTTGTTCAGGATATCTGCTTTTTCCTGGCCATCCTCTTCACAGTCCCCCTTTCCCTTCTTAATCTTACAATCACTCCCCCGGTCTTCCTCTTTTCACTTACATATTTTAAAAATGTCTTGTTCCCTTTCATTACTGCCTGGGCTTTTCTCTACTCAGTTTGTGCCTTCGCACTCCTTACTGCTTTGCCCTCCTTAAGCTTTGCCCACTGTTTCTCCACCCCACCAAGGTCATCTGCTCACCATTCCTCCACCCCACCCAGGCCATGCCTTTTTGCCAGGTCATCCTCCCCCCACCTGGTCATCCCTGAGGCAGCTACCCATCTTTTTAAAATCTGTCCTGCTGAAGTCCAGGCCCCTCGCCCTTGTGTGGTTCAGTTCCTTAGCTGTCCTTATATTGAACCACACTGTACAGTGATCACTAGTCCCTAGGTGACCTCCCACCTTGATGTCTGCAACACTGTCCCTGTTAGTGAGTACCAGATCCTGTGTTGCCCCATCACGAGTGGGTTCCCTTATTAGTTGCCTGAGGAACACCACCTGCAGGGAGTACAGGATGTCCGTGAAGCTGGGAGGCTTCAGTCTACATCTGGAAGGTTGAAGTCTCCCACCACCAGCACCTCCCCCTTTTCTACCATCTTGCCAGGCTTCGACAAGTACCTAATTATTCTTACACCAGGAGTCCTTTAGCATCAATAACTTTTTATGCATTTAGCTGGCTAGGTGCAATTGCCCCGGAGGTGTGCCTTTAAGAGATTTTTTAATGAGCGTAGGGCCATCCAATCAAAAGACAGGAGGGGGTGTGAACTGAGTGAGAGCTGTTGACTGCTTCAGAATTTTTTCTCCGCTGGACTGAGCAATATTGCCTCTGAGGTGTCTCCCAACTTTCCTTGTTGACAGCCTTCTAGTGCTTATCTGGCTAAAGTTTTCCTCATAAATCATTTCCTTTAGTGTGCTGAGTGACAACTTTTACTTTTTCATTAGGGCTTCACAATTTTTTTATTTTTAGTGCGACGGCGCTATTTAGACTTTATTTTTACTGCGACTATTTACTTTAAAGCCTAATTTTATCGCGGATGCTTATTTTCGACGGTTTCCTTCATTTTTGACTAATTTCTTGGTGGAACCGTCGAACTGGGGACAGTTGCCTTGTTTTTTACCTCAGACCTCGTGGGGTTTGCAGCGAGGCACCTGCAGTAGATGTCAAACTTAAACAGTGCCTGGGGTTTTTCTCTCTAGATTGGCAATTACAAAGAAACCTTTTTTGTTGTATTACTGGACCTTGGTATCATCTGTGTCAGGACTGTCCGTAAGGGTCCAGCAGCCACCTGTGTGCAGTTGAGTATTACTGGTTTTCTATTAAGATTGGCACTGGTAAAGATCCCAGTTTTACAACCAAAAAAAAAATTCACTGGTAATAGACAGAGTTTATTAACTGGGGCAGGACTGGCTAGTGGCATTTTCACAGAAACCTGCACTCAGTTCATAGGTCCAGAACTGGTTTACTTTGCCTAAATTGGCGAACATAGCAGACAAACCTTTGATAATTATGGCTGAAGATAAATCAAAAGTTTCAGACGAGGGGCCATTCAAAAATACTAATACCAAAAGCAGAGGTGCTGAGGAACCCTCCAGATCCCAGTCAAAAAGTAAAGCTTCCAAAGATAAAGTTCTTCACAAATTGAAAAATAATAAGAGTGACGAAAAAAGGAAGCTTGATCAAGCCTCTGATGAAGTGGCTAAAAAGAAACTCTGTCAAGACAGATATGCTTCTGTTGCTCCTGGGAAAGCCAATAGTGAGACAACAGGCAGCTTAAAGCATTCAGAAAAAACAAAGCACTTACAAACTGCGCAGGTTCTTCCGTCAGTGCAAGATATGGAAAAAGCATGGCAACTGTTTCAGACCCGCCTCTTCCTCCCTTACTAATGAACCCTCTGGTACCTCTATTACTTCCTGTCTCCCACCCAAACTCACTCTCCCCTCTTTTTTCTGTCCCCACTCACTTACTGTCCCGCTCACCACCTTTCCCTCCTCTCTTGCCTCCTAATGATCACCCTCTCCCTGGAAGATTCTTTAACCTCGAAATTGTCTATTCACTTGAACCTGTTATAGCTTGTTTTTCTATGAAACTTAAAAACGTTACTGCCTTAAACTGTTAATAGCAAATTTATTATGTAACTTTCCTGTCTGGTTTTACCTGTAATGTGTATCGTGCTTTGTTAAATGTTCTTTGTGATGTGGAACCTTTGTAAAAGAGCCCTGGCTCAAAGGTATTAATTCCTAGACTAATAAACTAAACTAAACTAAACTACACCCTTCAAAAGATGGGTCCTCAATTTACTGGGGCTGGCAAACACTCTTCCACAGTTCTCTGTTCTCTAGATTGTGAGGGTGACGCAGATGATGATCAATTATGTGATGCCCCTGACATGGATTTTAAGGGCCTTGAGCCCCAGAAGTCCCCGGACCCTCACCTTGGGGATCCCCCGGGTGACCACGAGGATCCTTCCTCTATGTTTTCATTTATACAAAATATGCTGGATACCCTGGACCTCTCTGCACAGGAGCCAAACCAGGATTTCGATGAAGATGAAGATTATAGGGAGATGAAGGGTCTTTCATCCTCAAAGACCCTGGTCGTCCCTATCTATAACGCATTTAGAAAAAATATCATGAAGGTGCTTCAACACCCCACTTCAGTACTAGAGGTTGATAAGCGGCTTGAGAGAAAATATAAATTGTCCAAAAATGGTACCTAGTTCCTGTCAGCACACCCTAGCCACGAGAGTATAGTGCAGCAGGCAGCTTGTGAGAAAGCTGGAATCTCCTTGTCGCCCTCTCTCCTGACAAAGATTCCAAGAAAATTGACTTTATAGCAAAGAAAATGTATGCCACAGCTTCCCTGCTCTCAGGCTTTCTTCTTACATGGCATTCGCAGCCAAATATCAGAAAGCCCTTTGGAAATCTGTCCAGGCTGTCGCCCACAACGGATCAGATTTTATGGTACAGGAGCTGGTGGATACGTCAAAAACTGCCTTGGAAGCTACTATGTACCAATTCCACATGGCAGATGACAATAATGATGCAGCCTCTAGAGCGATGGCCCATGCCATATCTCTGAGACACTTCGCCTGGCTTAGAACAACCAGTCTGACCACAGACTCTCAGAACAAGGCCATAGATTTTCCCTGTGATAAAAATATGTTGTTTGATTACAGAACCACTAACTACGTGAAAAAGGTTGATGAGTACAAGGCCTCCTGGCAGAGCCATTCATCCAAGTCTAAACCCGCCACCCCTCAGAGATCCCGTCCCAGGGGCGGTAGGGGCAGAAGTTTTGTTCCCAGGCCTTACAGTCCCTATCCGCAATCTGACTTTAGCCAGTACAGGGGGTCTTTCAGAGGCAGGGGCAGGAGGGGCCAAAGAAGATCCACCTCTACCCAGCCATCTGCCTCTCAGTCTAAGTCCTGATGTGAGTGTTCAGGTCGCCTCCCTGTTTCCGGTTGGAGGCAGACTCTCTCACTGTCTTCAGCACTGGTCCCTCATCACGTTAGACAAGTGGGTGCTGGAGATAGTGGAGATGGGTCTGTCATTACAGTTCAAGCAGCTGCCAGACCTCAAGCTTACCCAGGTGTCAAGACTTCTGTCACCATCACAGATACCGCTGTTGGAAATGGAGGTACAAAACCTTCTGGCTTTACGAGCAGTGGAGAGGGTCCCCACCCACGAGAAGGTCAAGGGCCTCTCCTCCGGTATTTTCTGATGCAAAAGAAAACGGGGGAGTGGTGACCTATTTTAGATCTCAGATATTTAAACAAACATCTGAAAAAACATAATTTAAAATGGTCACTCTGTCACTGGTTATACAGTCCTTACAGCAGGGCGACTGGCTAGCCTCCCTCGACTTAAAGGACGCCTACTTCCACATACCCATAAGGAGATCTCACAGGAAGTTTCTCAGGTTCAGACTTCCTTCGGGTCACTATCAGTTCACCGCAATGCCCTTCGGTCTGTCCTTGGCCCCAAGAGTCTTTACCAAGTGTCTCGCAGCGGTAGCAGCACATCTCAGTAGACTGGATGTCACTCTCTACCCCTATCTGGATGACTGGCTCATAGTAGCAAAGTCTCCTTGCCAAGTCAAGGAATCTCTTTCCCTTGCAGAACGCACACTGGAGTCTCTAGGTTTCCTGGTAAATCTCAAGAAGTCTCATCCGGAACCCACCCAGCTGTTCACCTTTATAGGGGCCCAGCTGGACACTCGGAAGGGATATGCTTTCCTCCTACAGGAAAGAATTCAGAGTTTCCTTTCAGTGGCAGATTCTTTTGCCCAGGGACAGCCAAGACCAGCCAGACATTTCCTCAAACTTCTGGGACATATGGCCTCTATGACTGCAGTAGTCCCAGGGGTCAGGTACAGGATGAGACTCCTGCAAGCCTACCTCAGAGCTCGCTGGTCTCAGAGAAGCAATACATTTTCGAAGTTAATACCAGTGTTGGAGCAGTTCCTTGGAACTCAGAGCAGTCTTACTAGCTCTCAAAGCTTTCCCTCCCAGCATAGAAGGGCAGGCGGTTCAAATTCAAATGGACAGCACCACTGCAATGTTCTACATAAACAAGCAGGGTGGTACCAGATCAGAAATACTCTGTTTGGAAGCTCTGGTCTCTAGCATTCTCCCTGGGATTCAGCATCTCAGCTATTCCCCTCCCAGGAAAACTCACTACTCTGGTGGATGCTCTAAGCCGCATCAGTCAAGGTCAGAGTGAATGGACACTGAACAAGCAAGTACAAGCCACAGTGTTCAGGCAGTGGGGCACACCAGACGTGGATCTGTTTGCCTCGCCTCTCAATTTTCAGCTTCCTCAGTACTGTTGCAGGCCCCCAGTTCTGGGAACACTTCCTCTGGATGCCCTGATCCTGTACTGGTCAGGGAGGTTCCTATACGCATTTCCTCCCTTTCCCCTGATATGTAGGATTTTGCTGAAACTTAGGCAGCAGCCTGCATCCATGATACTAGTGGCTCCGGATTGGCCCAAGCAAGCCTGGTACCCTCTCCTTCTCTCAATGTCCTGCAACAGGCCCATTCGCCTGCCTCCAACTCGCTCCCTGCTGACCCTTCCTCAGACAGGAGTGCAGTACCCAGACGTACACTCTCTTCACCTCAAAGCCTGGTTCTTGAGGAGTTAGTTTCCATCCTCACAGTACTCTGAACAGGTCCTTAAGATACTGAGGATGGCTAAAAAAACGAACACCAAAAAGACTTATGCAGCCAAATAGAAAAGGTTTTCCCTCTGGTGCAGAAGCGAAAAGGTCGAACCCGTATCAGCTACAGACCCTCAGCTGCTAGACTACCTGGTACACCTACAGGCGTCAGGCTTGAAACCATCTTCACTCAAGCTACACCTGGCAGCAATTTCAGCCTACTTTTGGTGGGAAAGAAGAAATCAGTTTCTTCCCATGACATTTTTAAACAGTTTTTCAAAGGTCTCTTGCACTTCCAGCCTCCAAACAGGGAGCCTGTTCCTTCTTGGTGCCTGAATCGTTGCATAGATGGGCTCATGAATCCACCTTTCGAGCCTATGTTCACGGCCCACATCAAGTTTGTAACTTGGAAGACCATCTTCCTGGTAGCCATTACGTCTGCCAGGAGGATTTCAGAGCTACAGGCCCTGTGCACTGAGCCGAATAACATCATCCCTCACAACGATAAAGTTGAGCTCAGGACAAATAGGAAATTTCTGCCAAAGGTGGTTTCAGAGTTTCACTTGAACCAGTCCATTACTCTGCCTGTCTTCTTTACTGAGCCATCTACACCTGGCGAGCAAAAGCTCCAAAGCTTAGATGTCAAAAGAGTCATCTTTCACTACCTAGAGCATACTAGACAGTCCAGAGGCTCTTCCACTCAGTTGTTCCTCACCTACGGGGATGCAGGCAGAGGAAGACCAGCTAGCAAGAGAACTGTTTCTCATTGGTTGGTCTCTTGTATTAGAGTCTGCTATGAGAAAGCTGGTCAACAACCTCCAGTGGGGCTCAGGGCCCATTCCACCAGGGGCACTGCAGCCTCACCTGCAGCAGCAAGGGACATTCCCCTACTGGATGTCTGCAAAGCAGCTACCTGGAAATCTATGCACACCTTTGTGAAACATTACAGTTTGGATGTGCAGACCAGATGTAATGCCAAATTTGGCAGAGCAGTTCTGCAGAGCCTCTTTCCTAAGTAGGTTTTCTGCCCGCCTCCCACTTGGTACTGCTTGGTAGTCTGCAAAAAGTTACTGATGCTAAAGGACTCCTGGGGTAAGAAGAAAAAATTACTCACCGCAGTAATCTTCTTTCTTCCAAGGGTTCCTTTAGTATCAGTAAGCTCCCACCCTTCCTCCCTGGTTCACCTGTTGGAGAAGGGCTCTTGCATCACCTTTTACCAAATTTGGCGTTGTTATTGATGAGTTTTTACCTCGTGTTGCTGTTTCTATTTCCACTTTTGGATATTTGCATGTTTTTTGAATCCTGTTAATTCTTTTTCGGGGCATTTGCCCTCATTTTTCCTTGAAAAAATTCTGAAGCAGTCAACAGCTCTCACTCAGTTCACACCCCGTCCTGTCTTTTGATTGGCTGGCCTACGCTCATTAAAAAATCTCTTAAAGGCACACCTCCGGGGCAATTGCACCTAGCCAGCTAAGTGCATAAAAAGTTACTGATGCTAAAGGACCCCATGGAAGAAAGAAGATTACTGCGGCGAGTAATATTTTTCAAATCCCCCCTGCCCCGTGCTGGAGGTCTGTAGGTCATGCCACTGCGAATAGTGGCCCTGTTCCCCATCCCCAGGGTGACCCACAGTACCTCTGTTCCCCTTCCCTAGATTCCCTGTGTCTCCATCACTTTTATGTCTTCCTCACACAAAGCACCATACTTCCTCTTTTCTTCCACCCCTATCCTTCCTGAACTGAATATATCCTGGTATAGCCATGCCCCAGTCATGGTTTTCAGTGCACCATGTCTCAGTAATGGCCACAATATCCAGGTCAGCCTCTACCGTGGTCTGGAATTTTGTTTCCTAGACTTCTAATGTTTGCACACATGGCTTTCCAGATTTTGTTACGACTGCTTGCTAACTCCTTTTTTCCTTTTTGCCTTCCCCCTCACTTTTTTTTTTTATACTTATTTTATTAGAGACATTACAGATTCTCAGTATCTCATTTCTTTGGTCACATTTGATGTCCATTTTCTTTGTGAACAATACATGTTATTCATGTTCCATTTTTCTGAATACACAGCTTTTACATTTCTCTAAAAACCACTAAAGTACATACAGTTCTAATTTTTCATAAACTACTACTTCTAAGGGACCCTTAACTAATAAACTTATGGCTGATATCTACCTAAAAAATAGGTACAGAGGAGGATACATACATAGAGGGCGGGAAGGGAAGGGGGGGGGGGTCCACTCAAAACTGTGATTCTTTATATAAGTCCCAACGAGTCCATCTATTATTATATTGACTTAATTTATGGTTGACAGCAAATGTAATTTTTTCCATTGCTTGTATTTGATCCAATATTTGTAACCAATCGGTAAGCTGCAGCACACATCGCTGCAACCATTTTTTTTGTTATTGCTTTCATTGCAGCAATATTTGCCACTGCCCAGAGATAGCGCCCTTCTTTGCCTTTGATTTCCGAGGGACATAGTCCTAATATAATGTTTTCTGGGCCTATATTGCTGTCTAGACTAAGCAATTTACTTAGGTGACACCTTATTACTTGCCAGTACGTCTGTATCCTTGGGCAGGCCCAGAAAACATGTGCCATATCTGCCTCCCCACTACCATACCCTCTCCAGCAGTCAGCTCTCAAACTCATGTTTATTCGGGCTAACCTCTTTGGGGTCAAGAAATATCTCACTTTAATCTTCCAGGAGAATTCTTGCCACATTGGGGATGATGTAGTCTGCCAACTATTTCTGAAAATCTGGTTCCTCTGTGTATTATTGAATCTTACCCCAAGCTCTTGCTCCCAACTCCTCTGTATGTGGGATGCGTTATGTGCCCTGTCTGCTATTAAATTCCAATATAACATTGTTATTGCTCCTTTTCCATGTGTTGTACTCCAAACTGATTCGAACACTTTAGGGAAAGGTCTCCTGTCCTCATAGTGAAGACTTTTTTGTATTTTATCATTTATATAATCCCTTAATTGGTAATAATACAATCGGTCCCTTTCCGTCCACTGATATTGCGCTTGTGCACACTCAAATGGTATAATTGTCATGCCCTGAAGTATTTGCCATGTGGCATATATACCCTTCTTTGCCTGTTTTTTATACCAGTTTGAGAGTTTAGCTGGAGGGAAATTCCTATCTGTTGACCACCAGATATATCTAAGAAAGGAGGGCAGGATGGGGGAGGAAGGTGGTTACCCTTAATGCTAGGAGCCTTGGGAGGAAAACTGCAGAGTTACAGGTTCTCATGGCAGAGGAGAGGTGGACATTGCAGTCATCACGAACATGGGCCACCCAGTACAATGACTGGGACCTGTCTGTACCAGGGTACAGATTATTTGTAGGGACAGGGTGATTGGGAAAGGAGGGGGGGTGGCACTATATGTGAAGGAAGGACTGAAGTGTGTAAGGGAGGAAGGGGAGGAGGGTAGTACAGAGTCACTTTGGATGCAAATCTAGGATTCCAAGAATAGGATTCTTGGAATGGGAGTGGTGTACAGGCCACCATCTCAGACGGAGGAGTTAGACAGGGAACTAGCGGGACAGATCAGGAGGACCTGCGAGAGGGGTAGTGTGGTGATTGTGGGGGACTTCAACATGCCAGGAGTGGACTGGAGCACCCCAACAACCAGGAACAGAAGGGAGCAGGTACTGCTGGATGCCTTCCAGGACAGCCTCCTGCTGCAAATGGTCAGTGAACCAACCAGGTTAGAAAATACCCTTGACCTTGTGCTGGCAAATGGGGACTTTGTGAGAGAACTTACAGTGGAGGAACCGCTGTCAGGGGGTGACCACCGCGCAGTATGGCTCACATTGGATATGGGCAAGGAAGGAGTGGAATCTGGCACAATAGTGCTGGACTTCAGGAGGGCTGACTTTGGGAGGATGGGGGAAGTGGTAAAAGGGTACCTGGCCAGAATTCAATCTAGTATGGACACTAACCAGAGGTGGGAGCTCATAAAGCTGGGGATAGTGGAGGCAACCAAAACCTGCTGCAAAGCCCAGAGCAAGAAGGCTAGGGTTAAGAATCCGATCTGGTTGAGCAAGGAGGCCATGGAAAAGGTAAGGATGAAAAGAGCTGCCTTTAGGAAGTACAAGAAAACAGGAAGGGGGGAGGACAGGGAGGAGTACTTGACAGAATCAAAGGAGGTGACAAGGGCAGTAAGGGGAGCCAAAGCATCTACGAACTCAGGCTGGCACAAGGCATTAAGAAGGGAGAAGGACTTTAAGTCGTCAGGGAGAAAAGGAGCTGTAAGGACCACATAGTAAGGATTAGGAAGGAGGGGGTTGGTGAAGCAGGGTGCGATAAGGCGAAGCACTCAATGAGGCTTCTGCTCAGTATTTACTAAAGAGAAGAGGGGTGACACCCAAGGTAGGAGAAATGGCAGAAGCATTGGGGAAGTGGTGACAGATGGGAAATCATGGAGAGCAGAGTTCGAGAGGTTTGAAGGCACTGAGGGTGGACAAGGCGCCAGGCCCAGATGGCATCCACCCAGGGTACTGAAGGAGCTGGCAGAGGTCCTTGCAGGACCTTTGAACCTGTTTAATGCCTCACTACATTTGGGTGTGTACCTCAGGACTGGAAGATGGCTCAGTGGTGCCCTCCACAAGAGTGGCCCCAAGGATGAACCAGGAAACTACAGACCAGTGAGCCTCACATCCATCGTGGGTAAGCTAATGGAGACTATCCTGAAGGAGAGGCTGGTGGCCCTCCTAGAGGCCAAAGGACTACAGGACAGCAGACAGCATGGCTTCATACATGGCAGATCCTGCCAAACCAACCTGGTGGAGTTCTATGGCTGGGTAACTAGGCAACTGGACAGGGGCCATGCAGTGGATGTCCTGTATCTGGACTTCAGTGAGGCATTCGACTCAGTGCCACATGGAAGGCTGGGAAGGAAGTTAGTAGGCACAGGGGCGGGTGCAAACTGGTGAGATGGGTAGGAAACTGGCTGCAGGGAAGGCAACAGAGGGTGGTGGTGAGTGGGGAGCTCTCACACCCAAGGGCAGTGACGAGCGGTGTTCCACAGGGCTCAGTGTTGGGACCAGTGTTGTTTGGGATATTCATTGCAGACATATCCTTGGACATCAAGAGCAAGATCAGTCTGTTTGCTGATGATACCAAGGTAGGCGCGGTGGTGGATGACCTAGGGGGATGGCAGGGGTTGCAGGATGATCTGGCAAAGCTTGAAACCTGGTCAGACACCTGGCAACTGGCTTTAATGCCAAAAGTGCAAGGTGCTGCATTTTGGGATGAAGAACCCAGGAGGAGTTACCAGCTGGGGGTGTGCTAACCCAGACAGAGGAGGAGAAGGATCTGGGTGTGCTCATTACAGGGTCAATGAACAACTCGGCACAATGTAGGAAGGCAGCTGCAAGGCCAACAAAATGCTGGTTGTATTGCAAGGGTATATCCTCGAGGAGGGAGGAGGTGATTCTGCCACTGTATAGGTCATTAGTTAGACCACACCTGGAGTACTGCGTGCAGTACTGCGTCCGTATCTGAAGAGGGACATTAAGTTACTGGAGGGGTGCAGCGCAGAGCAACAAAGATGATCGGGGGACTTATCATATGAGAGGAGGTTGAAGGAGTTGAACATGTACTCACTGGAGGAGAGGAGAGACGGGGTGACATGATTGAAACCTTTAAATACATGAAAGGAATAAACAAGACTGGTACAGAGGGGCTGTTCAAAGTAAGGGAGGGGAGGGACACCAGGGGCCATGATATGAGACTGGAGCAAGGAAGTTTCAGGAGGGAGATGAGGAGACACTTTTTTACAGAGAGGGTGGTGGCTGGGTGGAATGCGTTACCTGCTGAAGTGGTATGCAGTAGAACAGTGGACTGCTTCAAACGAGGATGGTACAGGACAAGGGGGAGGGTTAATGAAGGGGACGGGTGGAAGGGAGGGACAGCTGCAGAATAAGGGGTGCTAGCTGCACATTCGAGCAGACTTGATAGACCTCTAGGCCTTTATCTGCTGGCAAATTTCGTATGTTCGTATATCCTCATCTGACACCCTGAAACCAACCCGCGAGTGTTACTTTAGCTGGGGTCAACATATCCCCTAACTCTTGGTTTTTGTTTTCCAAATCAAATAGTCTGGAACCAAGCTGCATACTCCCTATCTGCTGCAACTCTATCTGTTGCCAGTGGGCTCTGTAACTTTGATGTATGCATAACAAAGCTATTTTCATCTGAACTGCAGTCCAGTAGTCCGCAAGAGCCAGGCAAGCCCTACCTCCTTCTCGCTTCGGTAAAAACAACGTTTGCTTGCCTATTCTAGGCTTAATGTTACCCCATTTATAAGTCATGACCAGTCTTTGCCAACTTGCCATTTCTTTGAGGTATCAAGCATGGTACTGTTTGAAACAAATATAGGATTCTCGGCATAATATTTGTCTTAACTATTTGTAACCTTGAGTGAAATGGGAAGGGTATACTATTCCATTTTTGAAGGTCTGCACGGATTTGTTTAATCAAGGAGGGGAAATTATCCTCAAATAATGTTGCTGGAGACTTGCCTAGGTTAACTCCCAAGTATTTGATAGTCTTGCACTCCCATCTCATGGGGTACTTAGTCTTAATCCCATCTGGTAGAGCTGCAGCCATCACTAACACCTCCGTCTTTGACCAATTAAGGGTATAACCCAAAAGGGCTGAGAAATAATCGATTTGTTTAAAAACTTGAGGCAAGGACAGAAAGTGGATGAAGTGGATGTAAGGACTCATTAGGGTTCGTCAAGTAAAGCAGAACGTCATCCGCGTATAGAGCTATTTTATGCATGAAATCTCCTATTTTTAACCCCATGATCGTATTGTCTTTCCGAATACTCTGCGCCAAAGGTTCTATATATAAGGCGAAGAGCAGGGGAGAGAGAGGACATCTCTGCCGAGTTCCCCTCTTCAGTATGAATGAGCTGGAAATGTGACCATTTGCTCTAATGTATGCTAGTGTGTGGGTGTATAATTTTCCCAGAAAAGCTATGAAGGGGGCTGGGAAGCCGAAGCCGGCCAGGGTACCCCAAAGGAAGGCCCATGAGACTTGGTCAAACGCTTTTTCCGCATCTAAACTCATCAAGTAAGCTGGTGTCCCTGATTTTTGTAAGTGTTCTATAATATTCTCCGACCTCCTGATGTTATCTGAGGTTTGCCTTCCCAATACAAATCCCGTTTGGTCTAAATTGATTAATTCCGGCAATAAACTTTCTAACCTTCTAGCCAGTACCCCTGTTATTATTTTGTAATCTGTGTTTAAAATAGAAATTGGTCTATACGAATTGCATAGCGTGGGGTCCCTGGCCGGCTTCGGCAACACCGAAATGATGGCTTGAGCCCATGAGGGGGCACCTCTCCCATCCTCTGTCCACATCGAGTTGCATGCCTCTTTTAATAAGGGTGTAATGATCTCTCTAAATGTCTTATAAAATTCGTTAGGGAGCCCATCAGTGCCAGGGCATTTTCCTGCCTTTAAACGGGAAATCTCTGCCTGTATCTCTTTCTCTGAGATAGGCGTAACTAAACTCTTTTGTTGTTGGGTATTTATTTTTGGTAATTGTAAGGGGGACAAATATTTTTCAATAATTTCAGGAGGTGGTTTTGCTCTTTCACTATATAATGTTTGATAATAATGTTTAAAGAAATCGGTTATTCCTTCAGCATCTGTTTTCCAGATCCTGTGTATAGGATCTAAGATTTTTGGTATGCATGCTTTAGCCTTCCATTGCCTCAGCCTGCTGGATAAAAATCTCAGTGCCCTCGGGCCCCCTTCGTAGTATCTTTGCCTTAAGTATATTAACTTCTGTTCTACATGGTAATCCAAAATTTCAACATATTCGTTTTTCAACTTTTTCAAGACCTCTCCCCTTTCCCTTCTTATTTGTTGCTGCTGTTGATATTCTAGTGTAGCTATTTGGTCTTGTAAGTAGACTCTCCTCGCCTCCCTCTTTCTTTTAATTCTGGATGAAATTTCTATGCATTTACCTCGCACTATGGCTGTTACTGTGTCCCATAAAATTGTTGGTGCTATTTCCGGGTCTCTATTTTCCCTAACTGCTTGTTCTATAGTTGTTCTTATTATCTCCTTGGTATCATCCTTGTGCAACAATGAGAGATTCAGTCTCCAAAAAGTATTTCGCTTAGTGTGACCTAGTTTAAGCTTAAGGTAAGTTGGGGCGTGATCAGATAATGTTATATCGCCTAACCAAGAATCTGTGCATATCAACATCAAGCTTTTTGATACCAAAAAGTAATCTATCCTCGAGTATGTTTGATGTGCTGCAGAAAAAAAAGTGTACTGTTTGCTAGTTCTATGCATTTGCCTCCAAGCATCCGTTAAACCAAGTTCGCCTATCAATTTTACCACCTTATTGGCTAACCCCCTCTCTTGTCGAAATCACAACCCCTGATGTGTCCATATGAGCATTAAGTCGTAGGTTTAGGTCCCCTCCTATTATCACATGACCTTCTGCCCACTCAGTGATTTTGAGAAATAATTCTCTGTAAAATGAAAAATCTGAGCCGGGGACATATATCAAAACCAAGGAGATAACCACTCCGTCATATCTGCCCTTTAAACCCACAAAACACCCCTCCTTGTCCTTTATAGTGTCCTGTACCTCAAAAGGACATTTGTTTGGGATCAAAATGACGGAACCCCTTCTCCTTCCCTTCTTATACGAGGATGATACATTTATGTGGTACCCAAATTTCTTGAGCTTATCATGCTCTACCTGAGACAGGTGCGTCTCCTGCAGCATTATAAATGACGCCTGTGATTTCCACAGAAAAGACATAATTCTGCCTCTCTTGATCGGATGCGTCAGCCCATTTACATTAAGCGACAATACAACTGGCTCAGGTTTATCCATAGTCCATTAACATTTTGTAAATCCTTACATTATTGCAAGCAGCTATTTTATTCCCCCCCACCTCCCAACATCCGCCGCCCTCATATCAGCCTTATTTAGGTCCTACCAACATTGAATATCATAAACCTTAAGAACAAAGCCACATCCTAATCGTGGATGTGAGAACTCCAATATTTCTTTGAAACTACAACTTCAAATTGAGTACTTCCAAAGTGGAAACCCCTGTATTCCAAGAGGTTTTCTATTACAGCAGCTTCTTCTACTGGAACAGGGAATGTTCTGTGCCACAACAAGTGCAGCTTTCCCATGGGCCTGTGAAATAGTATGTTAAAATTACCAGGCTCCTAAGCTATTCAAAGACCAGGAGTCGCTAAACCGTGTACCTTTACAAGTGCTGACCCCCCCCGAGAAGACATTATACAATTTGCCTCTTATTCTGGACAATAACTGTACCCGCATTACAGGCTAATAGTGGGTTCGTGTAAAGAAAAAGCAGCATATGTTTGTTATAAGGTATTATAGGCTTCTCTATTTTGTGAAAGGTCCCAGCTTGAATTATGGTCCCATTAGACTGGCCATCCTTTTATTTTTTTTTTGTACAAAAAAGGCGGGACCAATTTGTGTCTTTCTGTTGTTGATGAAGAAAAAGCCAGTCTCAATATCATGCTAATTCAGTTCACATTTTAGACCCCTGTCAGTTTACAGCTTTACTACAAACCACCTCTATATAGCCCTTTGCTATTTTTCAACATTTATCACGAGTAAAGGGCTTAACTGAGTTCCCGATGCTTCACTTCGCCTATTCCATACTTCTACGTATCAACTCAGTCCTGGGAGTCGCACTGCACACCTTCTCTGCTGTCCTGTAATTTCTTGAGCAGGGCCTTCATCGCAAGGAGGGGGAAGAATGATGACGTCTCTCTGCCACGACCTCTCTTCCTTTTCCCCAACGAAACCGTCCAGTCCTGATACTCTTCTGGTGTCTTCTGGGAAATCGAGTTTTTCTGTCCCATATTCTGTGTGGTCAACAGTCCTTTCTCCACTAGTGCCTCCCTGGCCTCTTCGGGGGAATCGTAAGTTTTAACTCCTTCGGGCCAAAATACTCTTAACTTTGCAGGGAAAGGAGTATGGAAGTGCAGACCCTTGGCTTTAAGTAATTTAATTAGCTCTGTATATTGTGCACGTTGCCTTTGTATTTCCTGCGGGTAATCATGGTCAAAGTACAGTCTATTATTTAAGTATGTGACTTCCTTTAATCTCCAGGCTCTTATTAAAATGTCCTCCTTCGTTTTGTAACTATTGAATTTTATGATGATAGATCTTGGTCGTGCACCCTCCTCTGCTGGTTTAGGCTGAAGGGCCCTGTGTGTTCTCTCAATGTTCAATTGATACCCAGCAGGTAGTTGCAAAACGTCTGTCAAGAGGTCTGAAAGAAACTCGTGCATTAGGCCTGTCTCGGAGCCTTCCAGTAAACTGTACAGCCTAATATTCTCTCTGCGTGACCCCTAATAAATCCCACTTGATCTTGGTCTGTTAAGGCCGGGATAAGATCCTCAATCCTATGTGCTGTAATGGACACATACACCTTATAGTCATAATTCAGCATGGAGATGGGTCTATAGGAGGAGGAATATTTTGGATCTTTTTGGGGCTTCGGGACTGCTGTGATTGTAGCATATTGCCACGAGGGTGGTGGGGCCTCTTCTTCCTGTATGTTATGGAAGGCAGGCATAAGGACAGGGAACAGCAGGTCTCGGCATAATTTATAGAATTCTGCCGAGTGACCGTCCGGCCTCGGAGGTTTAAGCGCTTTGGCTCCATGAAGAACTTGCTCTATTTCTGGTTTGGTAATTGGGAATAATAAGGACTGGGCTTGGTCTGTAGTGAGTTTGGGAAGGGAGATTTGCATTAAGGTAGTTATGCAACAGCTCTTCAGGTGCAGAAGAGTCCTGAGTGTACAGAGTCTGATAATATCTGGCCAGGGCTTTCCTTATCTTTTGGGGATGGGTGAGCAGGGCTCGGGTATCCGGGTTGTAAAGGCAGCTAACAGAGGCTTTAGTTTTTTGTTCTCTTAATCTTCGGGCCCCTCTAGGACCCCCCCCTTCCTAAAAGTAGTGTTTCAGGTAGAACAACTGTTGTTCCACCTGTTGGTCCAAACACTTCTGCAACCTCTGTTTTACCTGCTGGATTTGTTATTTAACCGTACAATCTCCCTGGTCCCATATCATCTGCAAGATCTGGAGCTCCAGCTGCAGGCTTTTATAGTTTTTCTTTCTGGCCTTTTTCCTTCTTACTGATGCTTTTATTATCAGGCCTTGCAATACCGCCTTCAATGTATCCCATAAAATCACCAGGATAGTCTCCTGGGTCTTATTTTCCTCTATGATTCCAGGGATTAGTTCTTGTATTTCCTTTCTAAATTCAGGGTCCCTAAGATGTGCTATGTTGAGTCTGCAATGGGTTGTTTTACAGACACCACCCAACTGCAATCTCATATATACTGGGGCATGATCTGACAACTGGGGAACCCCATGCCAGATAATCATTCACCGTCTCATAGTGTTCTATTGTTGTAAATAAATAATCTAGTCTGGCTGCTACCCCTGTCCTGGCCAATATTTGGGTAAAACTTTTATTCGTGGGACAGGTGTGCCGCCAGACATCCACAAAGTCTAGGCTGGCCATGCTGGTTTTAATGTACTTCTGCAAAGGGTTAACCCTATGGGCTAGATTCCGAGAGACATCTAAGTGGGGATCCATTATAACATTCAGATCACCCCTCAGTATTAATTGTCTCCTAAGGACTGTTAACAGATCTGATAGAAATTTCTGCGCTCCTGATTTTGTTGAGCCCGGGGGGAGGTATACCGAGGACAATGTGACCTCCCTGTTATACAAGTAACCAGTAACTATTACGTATCTCCCCTCAGAGTCCTCCCTTCTTTCTATTTCTTCCCATGTGGTTCCTTTTGCCAGTAGAATTGCTACTCCCCGTCTTCTCCCCAACTTGTGGGATGAGGCTGCCAGCAGTTGATATCTATTGTTTTGTAATTTATTGTGTTCGCTTTGGGACAAATGTGTCTCCTGGAGCGTCACTAGTACTGGCTTTTCCCTGTTAATAAACTGCTGGAGTCTGGCCCCCTTCTTGATTGGGGAGTGTATCCCATTAATATTTAGTGAAAGCACTAATGATTGTTTATTCATTTTTGGGGGTATACATATGAAAACTCTTGTTCTTACTGCTGTCTAATGTTACTTTCAGCCCTACTAATTTCCAGCTCCACATCAGACCGTTCCCCAGGAATACCATAAACGCTAGGTCCATCATCAGGTTGCAAGATGCTCTTAGTCTCATTAAGCCATACACCCACTGTTACATCTTGTCGGTTTACATAAATTTCTGCATTCTGAGTGATGACCCTTTTAAACTTCACAATAAAAATAAACATAACTTTAACAGTTTTATAAGAACAAGTACTCAAAACTGCCCAAATCGTAGGGCTCAACCATCAATGGGCGACCAACTGGGCCACCCAGGGATGTAATAGTTCTGAACTATTACATTTTAGTTTCTGTGATTGTTTGACTTCCAATGCAGGGAGGTTAACTGTTTTCCCTCCTAGTCCTACAGCAGTTTGCTTTCTTTCCGCTGTGGGGGGTCCAGCTATAACCATGGGTCTCCCAGGGGCTACTCTCACCCCCCTAATTGTGGGTAACCAAATAAAACCACTTGTGAGTTAATGTCACCCATGTGGTAACAGGAAAAAAAAATTCGGATAAGGATACATAACTGCGTCATTCTCTCTACCTGTGCCGAGGTGCGATGTATATTTTAATGGTGTTTATTTAATGGGGCGCTCTTCGGGGCTTGTGGAGAATCCAAGGTCTTCATGATATTTCTCCTTTCTTGATATTGTATGCCTCGTTTCTGTAGCTCTTGTTTAGCTTCAATTACCAACTCAAACTCTTTTGCCATCCGAAAACTGGATAATCATGCGTGCGAGGTAAGGGGTTGAGAACTTTATTTTTCGTTCTTTTAAGGGTGCAAACACGGGTTGATACTGTTTTCTGGCCTGGAGAGTGGCAGGTGCGTAATCATTATCTATGTAAATTCTAGATTGTCCATAGAAGACTTTTTGCTTCCTCCAAGCAGTAGTGAGGACGAGTTCTTTTGTTGTGTATTTTAGGAATCCCGCTATGATTGAGCGAGGGCACGCATCTGGTGATACCGGCTTGGGGCCATGCGCCTGGTTTATGGGTTCAAATTCAAGGTCAAGGTTGTCGGGCAATTCAAGGGCCGTCCGTAGTACAGCATTCAAAAATTCTGTGATGTCTTGACTCTCCACTCCTTTCTGGATACCATATAGCCTTATGTTTTTCCTCCTAGCATGATTCTCTGCGTCCTCCTGCTGGCACTGTATTTGCATTTGGGTATCTTGTATTTGTTGGACTGCCACCTCCAGATTGTCAACCCTATTTTCGGCCATAGTTATCTGTCTCTCCGAGTCATCTATTCTTTGTTCCGAGATCTCCACGACCCTCTATAATTCCCCATATAGCTGCATCATTTCTGCATGAAAACTTAGGAGTTCAGTGTAGATCGTGTCTAGTTTCACTCTTTTTCGGGGGGGGGGGTAGGAGTCGATAGATTAGCCCCAGTGGTGGAGCTGAGCGGGCCGGTATCCACTGAGGCCTGCGAAAGTTAAGAGGCCTCCGACCTCAATTCTTTCCCCTCAGGTGCCATCTCTGTTATTTTTTCTGTTAAGACTTGCCCTTTGTGTCTGTTCCCCTTCGGCATTTGAGTTTCCAACACTTTGGCTTTGCTTTGGTTTAATGAATAGGGTTTTGGCCACTCTCGGCATGGAGCTCATTGTTCAGGCTGCCATTGGGGTTGATGACGCAACCGGAAGTCCCCGCAAGCTCCATTTAAATGCCTTTGTTCAGGGCTTCAAGCTCAGTTCTGATAGGTAATTCCTCCTGATTGTTCCGCCTTCCTGCCCAAACACAGCTCTGTGGTCTGGCTTTAAGTGCTAGCTTCTGAGATGAAACAAACAAGATAAATGCCACAAACCAGGTTAGTTTTTAAGCAATGATGTTCCCCTGCTAGTTGGCACTTTTTAACTCTAGTGCACCCAAAACACTGGCGAGCTCCATTTAAATTTGTTAACAAAAATGCAGGTGCATCACAGGATTCTTCACGGGTGCTCACCATAGGGATGGCACATCCCAATATTGACAGTCGCCAGAGGCACCCAATTCAACAAGACAGCAGCAGTCACAGGCTTAGTGCAAGCAGTTTATTCTGTAGTACTACAGAATAAACTGCTTGCATGGAACATGTGACTGCTGCTCTTTTGTTGAATTGACCGGGAGTGCTACCATTTCTGTTGCATAAGCTCCATTTAAATGTCTTTGTTCAGGGCTTCTGCTCAGCCCAGATTGGTCATTCCTCCTGATTGTTTCATCTTCCCTCCCAAACACAGATCCATGGTTTGGCTTCTAGCTGAACCCCTAACATAGCTATTCAACAGTTCACTAGGGACAGTGATAGTACCCAGAGACTGGAGGACAGCTAATGTGGTTCTCTTGCATAAGAGCAGGCGCAGGTCTGAACCAGAGACTTATAGACTTATTAGTGTTACATCTGTTTTGAGTAAGCAGGCTTGTGACAATATAAAAGAAAGAGTTGTGAGCTTTCTAGATACAAAGAGTTGCAAGACAAAAGACAACATGGGTTATTGGTAGAGTTGTGCAGTGGCCGAATATTATTTCCCAAATACCACGAATAGTAGGGCTCCCAAATATTCAGAAGCCCTTCCCGAATAGGGGACTATTTGTATTTGGGTTTAACCCCTCTACAAATGGGGGTTCCCAAAAAGTCTTCCAGGAGCTTGATTGAATGCTCCAAGCCTGAATGGTGTTTGGCATTTAAGCCGTTTATCTGTGAGTGCTTTTAGAGCCTCTAGTACTGTCTCTTTAAGAGCTGTCTGCTTGCAGACATAATTAGTTTGTATGGGGGAGTTTACTGTGAGTGACAGCCAAAACAGCCAAACCAGCCAACTGAACTGGGAGGAACTCAAAGGAAATGCCCGGCTCTGTCTACTGGAAAGATCAGTTGAGTTGTGACTGTGAAGAGGGAAGGAGCTCCGTGCTCCTGCGCCGTTGAGTTTTCGCGTGGGAAGCTCGTGTGGGGCCCCAAAGTTCGGCCTGCAGCTGTTTGTGAGTGCCAGTGTGGACTGAATCAGAGTTGTAAGGAGAAAGAAGCACCAGAAGTGAGGAAACCAGGCTCACCCTGTAGAAGACTGGAGAAATTGCTGAATCGCACTCGGTCTGTCAGGAACTGAATCTGCTGTGTGTTCTCCCGGGTGTTGTGCAGTTATTGCGATCGGGATAGAGAAGCAGCCTGCCTGGTATAGTACTTCCCTTTTTACATATAAATGTGTGTAGTGCTTGTGGGGAATCGCGTTTCAGATCCCCTGTACAGTGGACAGAGTGCATGAAGCTGGAAGTAAACCCCAGCTTAACCAGACTACATCCATTTGCTTTAAACTGCAGTCGGGTGCAGTCACAAGGACCTTGTCCACATGGTCTGCTCCTCCTGGCAATCCAGGACAATCTGCCTTCCATCCAGTTCCCAGCATTGAGTTGTGAGTACAAAGCAGGGTAGCTCCCTGCCATCTGTTGTCGAATTGCAAGTGTGTCATCTAATGGTTGCTTTTTTCATTTCTTCACGAACTGAGCCATCCAGCTCCGGATTACAGTTGGGTATTGTGCAAGTGTTTTTTCCATCACAGGGCCCCAACCAGCTGCAACTGATCCTGGCTAGCCCCCCGCCCCCATCCTGGGTACCCAGTGACAGAGACAATTTGGGACTCTGAATATGTGCACAGTACTGTGAATTTTAATGTGTTTAACCTAATTAACCTGATTTACCCCTGTCCTTGTTATATCCCCCTAAATAAATCAGATTTGTTTGTTTCAGCAAAGTTACACTGTCTGAGGTATTCCTGTGCTGTATGTTAAAGTATTGTTCTGTGGCTTTTGCACTGTATCATCTTGTTTTACAGGGTGTCCCTGGGGTCCAGTTGATGGAGCCAGTCCTGGGGGTAAGTGTACATTGTGAAGATATTCCTAATGCATTCTGTGGGCCACTAGTGGGAAGAAAGGGGGTTACAGTGTCCCAGAGGACTGTGACCAAGTTAGTTTAACTACTGCAAACCCTGACCTCTGGGTGGAGGCACCCGCCATTGGACCTAGGCCCCTCAACCTGTTAGTAGTTAAGCAGGCAGGGGTAGTAGCCCTTGGGATAGTGCCCCCTAGGGGTTATATCTTGGAGGCACCGCTGAGATTAGCGTCCTCTAGTGGCCAAGTGAGGGAAAATACCTCGATATGTTTAATTTAAGGGAAAAAATGGAAGGGAGTACCATGCCCAGGTTAAAAATTGACCCCCATACGTCGATGGTGCTCAAAATGGTGAGGTGGAGTGAAACTGAGGGGATAGATCCCCAAAAGGCTATTCTGTTGCTGGATATCCCCTTAGGGACCAGTGATGCCGACATTGCATCCACTGTGGAACAAATTAAGGGCGTGGGCAAGGTTGAAGTAAGGGGACGAGGTACTGACTTATTTGAGCAGACTATGGTAGTACTGATCTTGTGTGACTCCCCAGTGGACCCAGAGAGGGTACCCCCTGTCATGATGCCCGAAGGTGCCCAGACAGGATGGAGGATCATTAATTTACATAGTGGTCCAGCCACCCTGGGTGGGTCTCCTAGTATAGATGGGTTCAAAGAGAAATTACTCGAACTGCTAGCCTCTGAAGGGCGCACTGCTCAGGAACTGGTAAAAGTGTTAGACCTCTCAGGTGACCACATGCCCTTGCATTCCCCAGGTACATCCCCAATTTCCCACCAGAGCTCTTCAGTAGCCCCCTCCCCTGTCATAGTTCCCCCAATCCAGTTGGACTCTTATCGCAAGCTCAAAGTATTCTCTCTGGCATCCGCCCTACTCCTAATGAGGGGGTTGATCTGGAGACCTGGATAGACTCTGCTACCCTTGCAGTACAAGACTGGCAATGCTCCAAGGCAGAAAAAAGGGCTCGCCTGGGGGAGAGCCTCTGAGGACCCGTCCAATGTACTTTTCGCTCCCTGAGGGTCTCTGACCCTGACACCAAAGCCCAAGAGTACCTAATTGCCCTTGAGAATGTGTTTAGGGCACTGCTAGTGTGGAGGCCTTGAAATGGAAGCTTAAGGATGTTGGACAACAGCAGGGGGAATTGTTATCTGCCTATATGGATCGATTAGAGGGGATCTTACAGACCATTTTTCGGAAAGGGGGCTGGACCTCTAGTGAAGTGGACCAGGTAAGGCTGGATCATATACTCAGCTCTGCCCGGCACTCCAGTTGGGTGTTACTCAAATTGCAACTGCATCAAAGGAAATCCAGTCCCTTGCCTTTCCATGTGTTGATGAGGGAGGTACGGGAAGTTGAGGAGGAGGAGGAAGGTTTATCAGAACCCTGCACAGTTGTAGCTGCTACCTCCCCTGCTCCAGGTGCAGGGTCAGATGCTGATGGCCCGGAATCATCGAAATCTCATGACTCAATCCAAGGTCCCCATGTTAGCCAAGGAGGGCCCAGTCAGAGAGGGACAGTTACAGATGTCCCACCATGGGGTGAACTGCTGAGAGAGTTCAGGGAAATAAAAAACAGTCTCTTTATGAAGGCCGCTCCTGCAAGTACAGGCCCCGACCCTGATCCAACCGCATCTGCTTTGCGGGTGGGGGTACCCACCCATGCATCTCCTGCTGACAACAGCTCAAAACTCAATGCTTTGACCATGGTAGTGGGGAAATTGACAAGATGTCTCCAAATGCTTATCACACTGCAGACAGAGATGGCACCAAGGGTTTCTGTTGGAAGTACCCCCGCCCTGGCTCCCAGTGTGATGCCTCAGCCAGCTCGATCCCTGGAAGGTATGTTTTGCTATAATTGTGGGAAGGATTGGCACATGAAGAAAGAATGCAGGTCCCCAAAAGACACAGACAAAGTTGTATACAGGCTACCAGAAGAGCTTCGGAGGACAAATCAGTGGTTGAGAGATACACAAAATGATCGCAGTGAGGATCCAAAAAATGCTAACTCATGTCCCTTTGTGGCAAGGTCAGTTGCCCAGGCCCCTGCTACCACCTCTCCAGACTGGTCCCGAATAGTGGGTCCCTCCATGGAGACCACTGTAAAGGTGAATGGGGTGTCTACAAGAGCTGTATTAGACAGTGGCTCCCAAGTGACTATTATGTTCCAAGACTGGTATCAGAAGCACTTGTCTGATGTACCCTTACAACTGTTGGAGGGGCTGCATGTCTGGGGGTTAAGTGAGAAGGCCTACCCCTACTCTGGATATATCTGAATTTGGCTGTCTTTTCCCACCTCCGTGGCTGGGGTGGCAGAGCAAGTAGAGACCTTGGCCTTAGTGTGTCCCCCTACTGGACTGTATGATGGGGTTCCTTTACTGATTGGGACCAATGCACATATGTTTGGACGACTGGCACAGTTGTGTTATGAAAAGCAGGGGTCAAGGACTAGTAGAGCTTTAAGAATTCCGGCCTTGTTCAAAAAGGCCTATGAAGCACAGAGAGATGCTGAAAAAGTAGAACCAGAGGAACCGGTTGGAATTGTCTGGAAGAAGGATCCTGAGTCTCTGATCCTGGCACCAAATGCCCAGTGTACCTTACAGGGAGAGGTCCGTTATCAAAAAGAATATCAAAAATAAAATATTAATGTTGGCTGCACCAGGCGATGGAAAATTGCCAGAAGGACTGCTGGTCAAGCCTAGTATTTTGCCTGCTAGAGTCCATGCTTATGTCAGAAGGGTAATGGTTCAACTTCATAATGTGTCTGACAGAGAGATTCGAGTAAATAGAGGTTGCACCCTTGCTAATGTGCATTGTGCAGACACTGCAGTGCTACCCAGTAGCAAGAGTTCGGGAAAGAATGACAGAATAATGCCTGACTTGTTTGATTTCAGTGACTCCCCGTTGCCAGCTGAATGGAAAGTGAGGATCAGTGAGAAGCTTGCCCAGAGAGACCAGGTGTTTTCTTTAAAAGAATGGGACGTAGGATGTGTGCAAGGAGCTGAGCACCACATCTGGCTGCATGATGAAAGGCCATTTCGTGAGAGGTCTCGACGCCTTGCCCCTGCTGACATAGATGATGTGAGACGGCATCTGCAAGAGATGCTAGCTGCCGTGTAATACAAGAATCCAGAAGCCCCTGTGCTTCCCCCATTGTGGTAGTGAGAAAAAAGAATGGAACAGTAAGGATGTGCGTGGATTATCGCACTTTAAACCGGCGGACTATCCCTGATCAGTATACAGTGCCCTGCATTCAGGATGCTTTGGACTGCCTGAATGGTAGCAAGTGGTTCTCTGTGCTGGATCTTCGCAGTGGGTACTACCAGATCCCGATGGCCCCAGAAGACTGTGAGAAGACAGTCTTTATCTGTCCGCTTGGCTTCTGTGCATTCCTGAATATGCCTCAAGGGATTTCAGGCACCCCAGCCAACTTTCAGTGACTGATGGAGCGAGCAGTGGAGGACATGAACTTATTAGAGTGCCTGGTATACCTAGATGATGTTATTGTGTTTGGCAGCTCACTGAAGGAACATGAGAGCAGATTATTCAAGGTGTTGGACCGACTGGAAGACTTTGGCCTTAAACTGTCCATTGATAAGAGTGAATTCTTTCAAACATCAGTAAAGTATGTGGGACACATAGTATCCACCGAGGGAATAGAGACCGACCCAAGTAAAGTCGAGGCCTTGACCACCTGGCCACAGACCAAAAATCTTAAAGAACTGCAGAGATTCCTGGGATTCTGTGGTTATTATCAGCGTTTCATCAAGGACTATTCAAGAGTGATCCGCCCTTTACTTAACCTTACTCAAGGGTATCCCCCAACCCACAAAAAATACAAAAAGTCAGCGTCCCTCGAGACTGAAAGAGTGTATTTTCGTCCAAGTGAAGTATTTGGGGCCCGTTGGACTCCTGATTGTAAGACTGATTTTCATGAGATCATATGTCAACTTACCCACGCTCCAGTGTTGGCCTATGCTGATCCAACAAAACCTTATGTCCTGCACACTGATGCTAGCTTGCGAGAGTTGGGGGATGTGTTGTACCAAGAGCATGAGAATGGCCTGAGACCAGTGGCCTTTGTCAGCAGAAGCCTGACCCCTTCCGAAAAGAACTATCCTGTACACAGGTTAGAGTTCCTAGCTTTGAAGTGGGCTATTGTTGATCAATTCCATGAGTACTTGTATGGGGCTAAGATACTAGTAAAGACTGACAATAATCCTTTGACCTATGTGCAGACTTCAGCTAAGTTGAATGCCACTGGCCATAGGTGGCTGTCTGCCTTATCTACCTATGACTATGCAGTTGAATACAGAGCAAGCGTGAACCACATAGATGCTGATGCTCTCACCCGGAGGCCTGTTCCCCAGAATGACTGGGTCAGACTGTTAGAACCTGATATTAGAGCACTCTGCCAGAAGTTTGACAGGGAGGAACAAATGTCCACGGACGCAGTGGACTGTATGGTGGATTGTTTGGGACCCTCTGGGAATTGCATACCTGCTGCTTATTGCCACTTTTCTGCAATAGATATTGGTGCACTGCCTCAGCTGGACAATGACAGTATTCGGTGGTCTCAATCCTGAGATCCCATGATCAAATCAGCTTTAGAAGCCCTATATGCAGGGAAAGATGTGTCCAAATTATGTTCCACTGATTTGAGAACTGCATTGTTATACAAAGAAGGTCCTAAGTTGAAACTGATCAATAGACTGTTATACAGAGAAACAGTAGACAGAGGGGGGCAAGTAGACAAACGACAACTAGTGCTGCCCACTGCCTTTCGAGATTCAGTACTGAGGTCCTTACATAACCACATGGGGTACCTTGGTATAGATAGAACACTTGACTTTCGAGATCCAGATTCTATTGGCGTAAGATGGGGGCCTGATGTGGAGCAACACATTTGAACTTGTAGTCGCTGCTTACAGAGGAAAGCTTTGCCCCAGAGGGCTGCCCCCCTTGTTAACATCACCACCAGTGCACCCATGGAGCTGGTCTGTATTGATTTTCTGAGTCTGGAGTCAGATCAAAGAAATATTAGTAATGTGCTGATGGTCACTGACCATTTTACAAGATACGCCCAAGCTTTCCCCACCAAGGACCAGAAGGCATCCACTGTGGCAAAAGTACTTATAGAAAACTTTTTTGTTCATTATGGGGCTCCACAAAGAATCCATTTTGATCAAGGGAGAGACTTTGAGAGTCGTCTGATCAAAGAGTTGCTTTCCCTGTGGGGAGTGCGAAAGTCCAGAACCACCTCCACCACCCCCAGGGGACCACAGCCTGAACGTTTCAACCGCACTTTGCTAGATATGTTAGGCACCCTCCACCCAAAGGACAAGCCTGGATGGAGCCAACAAATTAGCACCCTGGTACATGCCTACAACTGCACCAAAAGTGATGCCACTGGGTTCTCCTCCTACCGCCTGATGTTTGGAAGAGAAGCTCGACTGCCGGTAGATGTGTGCTTTGGGGTCTCTCCTGATGGGGTTCAAGCTGACAACTATTTACAGTATGTGCAAAAGTTAAAGGCCCAGTTAAATCATGTGTACCAACTGGCTCAAACCATGGCTGCCAAAAGAAATCTGGCCAACAAAGAAAGGTATGATAAAAAGGTGAAAGCACAGGAACTCCAGGAGGGAGATCGGGTATTGCTAAGAAACCTGGGACTGCATGGCAAACACAAGATTGCTGACAGGTGGCACCATCTCCCTCACATTGTAGTGGGCAAACTAGATGATCTGCCTGTGTACAAAGTAAGGCCTGAGAATAATTCAAAAGATGTTAAAACAATGCATAGAAATCATTTACTGCCCATTGGACAAATCTTGATTGAGTCTGAGCCCCCAGAAAATGCCCCCTCTGGACCAGTGACTAGAGCTGCTGCTAAGAAAAAATCAAGAAAGTCTGCACCTACAGAAGCTGAGTTAAAGTGTTCCCCTCCACAAATCCCAGTAGAGCATGACTGTCAGTCCATATCAGAGGAAAGTGAGTGTGACTTTGAATACTACCCTTCTTACGAACTGAGTCGATTGTTTCGGGGCAATCCCCTAGTCAATACTGGAGATGAAGCTGGGCCTTCTGGACTGTCTAAGCCCCCAGCTTCGTCCCTGGAGCCAATGCTCCCAGAAAGGGGACTGGGGGTCCACCTGGAGAGATAAAGGTCTATACTGGCACGATGGTCTGCATCTGTCCACTGAGGGAACCAAGCTCCTAGGTGACAGGTTTAAATGCTTCCTTAGCAAGCTTTTAAACTAGCCAAGGGGAGCGCTGATAAAAGGCAGGAAATTTCAAGCCTCCCCCCACAAAACATGGCAGGTAGTAAGGTAAACACTGAGGTACAGAGCTCAACACAGGGCAGGACAGGGGTAAATGGAAAAATAGACAAGGGCAATAAGAGCAGGGATGGGGAAAAAGGATAAAGCCAACATTAAATGGAGGGCAATGAGTACCAATGCCCGTAGTCTGGGAAACAAGCTTCCTGAGCTAGTAGCCCTGATGGAAGATGAACAATTGGATATTGTGGCAGTCACAGAAACATGGTACACCGAGAACCATGATTGGGATGTCAACATACCAGGGTACACAATCTACAGAAATGACAGGGAAGGTAAAAGAGGAGGTGGAGTAGCTCTATACATAAGGGAAGGGATCAAAGCTACAGAACTAAAAAGTAAAGGGGGAGGACAAGAGGCACTCTGGGTCACCTTGGAGACAGGGAATGGCATCACAATCCTCACAGGGGTTGTATACAGACCCCCGTCTCAAGGGGAGGAAATGGACAACAAAATGATAGAGGACATTCTCAAAATGGCTGAAAAAGGGGAGATACTGTTGATGGGGGACCTGAATATGCCAGATGTTAACTGGATAACATGTACTGCAGCCACATCCAAGAGCAGGGTCATTCTCAATGCTCTGCAGGGGGCAGTGCCTTAGACAGCTAGTGTTGGAACCCACTCAGGAGGGAGCAATACTAGACCTGGTACTCTCAAATGGAGAGAGGATCACAAATTTTGAAGTCAGTAGACATCTGGGAACAAGCGACCACTACACAGTGTGCTTCACAATGAGCACAACCATGGAGATAAGCCATACAAAAACAAGAATACTGGACTTTAGAAGGGCTGACTTTGGCAAAATGGGTGAATACCTGAAGAATGCACTAGCAAATGACCAAAAAGGAGGGCTGGAAGAACAATGGAGAAAAATCAAAACTGTCATCATAGAGCGAACAAGCCTTTGTGTGAAACAAATAAAGAAAACAAAGCGGAGTAAAAAACCACTATGGTTCTCAAAAGAGGTGGCAGGGAAGGTTAAGGAGGAAAAGGCTGCATTCAAAAAGTATAAGGAATCACAGAAGGAGCACGACAGGGAACTGTATCAATTAAAGCAGAAAGAAGTGGGGAAGGCAGTCAGACTAGCAAAGGCCCAAACCGAGGAAAAAATAGCCAACTCAGTTAAGAAGGGGGATAAAACCTTTTATAGGTACATTGGGGAGCATAGAAAGGTTAAGGGAAGGATAGTGAAGATTAATAAAGGAGAGGGGAGGTGGGCAGAGGGAGACAGTGAAAAGGCAGAGATTCTGCATGAATACTTTTGCTCAGTATTCACAAAAGAAGATGAGGAGGAGTTACCTAAACTAGATAATAGAAGCGCTCTGGGTAGTGGGGTTGACACCAGTCAATTCACAGAAGAGAGAGTCCTGAAAGAACTCCTAAAACTCAAGGTGGACAAAGCAATGGGGCCTGACGGGATTCACCCCAGAATCCTAAAAGAACTAAGGGAGGACCTAGTGACACCACTGACCACGCTTTTTAACAATCATGGCAGGATGGGCGGTACCTGAGGACTGGAGGAGGGCAGATGTGATCCCCTTCAAAAAAGTGGGAGCAAGGCAGAAGCAGGAAACTACAGACCTGTAAGTTTGACCCCAGTGGTAGGGAAAATGATGGAATCACTTCTGAAAGAAAGAATTGTTGAGTACTTAGAGGCCAGCGGGGCACAGGACCCAAAGCAGCATGGATTTACAGCAGGAAGATCATGTCAGATTAATCTAATTGATTTCTTTGACTGGGTGACCAAAGTAATAGACCAGGGAGGGGCTGTGGATATGGCCCACCTAGACTTTAGCAAGGCATTTGACTCAGTCCCGCACAAAAGATTAATAATCAAGTTAGCCAGCCTGGGAGTGGGTCCCAGGGTGGTAGCCTGGGTAGCAAACTGGCTGCACAACAGGACACAGAAGGTAATAGTGAATGGAACACATTCCGAAGAAAGGGGGGTTACTAGTGGAGTGCCTCAGGGCTCAGTACTGGGTCCAGTCCTCTTTAACATCTTCATAGGTGACATTGCAGAGGGTCTGGAGGGAAAGGTATGCCTCTTTGCAGATGACACAAAGATCTGTGACAGAGTTGATACACAAGAGGGGGTAGAAAAGATGAGAAGGGACTTGGCAAGGTTGGAGGAATGGTCAGACATATGGCAACTTAGATTCAATGCAAAGAAGTGCATAGTAATGCACCTGGGAAACAAAAACCCAGGAGAAGAGTACACAATAGCAAGGGAGGTACTAACAACAACAGAAATGGAAAGGGACCTGGGGGTAGTCATATCAGATGACCTAAAGGTGGGTAAGCAATGTGAAAAGTCGGTAAGGAGAGCCAGGGGAATACTGGGATGCATAGGAAGGGGCATCACAAGTAGAAAAAGGGAAGTGGTTATCCCTCTATACAGACAGTTGGTGAGACCCCATCTGGAGTACTGTGTGCAATTTTGGAGACCTCATCTACGCAAAGACATAGACAGGATGGAAGCAGACCAGAGGAGGGCAACTAAAATGGTGCATGGTCTGCAGCAGAAACCATATGAAGAGAGACTGAGAGAGCTTAATATGTATACTCTTGATGAAAGGAGGGACAGGGAGGACATGATAGAAACATTCAAGTACCTCAAGGGAATCAACAAAGTCCAGGAGGGTAGCATCTTTCAGAAAAAAGAGATGTGTAAGAACAAGGGGGCACAATTTAAAGATAGAAGGGGGACGGCTCAGGGGTAATGTGAGGAAATTTTTTTTCATGGAGAGAGTGGTGGATACATGGAACAGCCTTCCTGAAGAGGTCGTTGGGTCTAAAACAGTAGGGGAATTCAAATATGCATGGGATAGACACAAGGCAATTATAGTGGGGGGTTGCAGGAAGTAGGCTGTTGGTTAACTAGAATCTGCAGCTTATCCAGTAGGTAGGGAAATGGGCAGACTGGGTGGGCCACGTGGTCCTAATCTGCCGTCAAAGTCTCTGTTTCTATGTAAAGTGAAGTGCAAAGCATCAAGTCAGATGATATGGAATCATTGTGTATGGCTGAACTGTTTGAGCTTTCAGGGGGGAAGAAAATGAAGGACTGGAATAGACTGGTGATACACCAGAACAAGAAGAGTATTTTGAGTGCCCTGACGGTCCACTACCAGTGTCCGAAAGCTCTCCATGTGGGCCAAGTGTTTTGGACTCAGAGATTGTAACTTCTGGAGCTGAAAGTGCCCCAAGTTCTAGCCTCTCTACCCCAATGGAGACTCCCCTGACAAGTGAGGACAATGCTGAAATTGAGGCTCAGAGAGCAGAGACTGTAACAGATCTTCCTTCGAGATATAGCTCTTGCAGCAGGTTACACCATTAGGACTGAAGCCATCAGGCGCCAGGACCCCATGGAAATTTTCTAGCTAGCAGTCTTCAGCGGGGACCGCCTCCGACGTCGGTCCCGCCCCCAACGTCAGGTGTAGTACATAAGGAGGCGGTCCCCCCACAATCCCCAGTTCTTTTCCCACCATCGACATCGCAAGCATCGGTCTCTCAGTCACTTTCTAGCGTGCGACGATCCAGAACTATGACGTTCTCTCTTTCTTATACGGATTTGGAATTCATCTGACGTCCTCTCCAAACACCTCTCTGGAAGGTCACCCATCGAAGTGTGCATGCGGCAAACAGATCCCCTTCAAAGATCCTCACTCAGCCTGTGTGCGTTGTCTAGGCCCGGAACACGACACCAAGGCCTGCTCCTTCTGCCAGGGCTTCAACAGTCGCACCAGGATCCGCCGCCAGAAGGCCCTTCAAGTGTTTCTCTTGGAGGAGAAACTAAAGACCATGTATAGGGAACCTTCCTCCAGGGGGGAGTCATCAGGGAAGACCCACAAACACCGGGAAAAACACCGGGAGAAGGAAAGACCCAGGTCCCCGGCGAGGGCCTTGGACTCCCGAAGCTCCGGCTCATGGTCAGACCGCTCTCCTTCCAGGGCTCAATCTCAACCTCCCCCGGTTCAGGTCAGATCCTCCAGCGACTCCTCCTCTCTGCAGCCTCTCAAGACTTCCAGGCCATCGGCTGCATCCACTCCTTCTAAGGCCTCGTCTAAGTCTAGGGAGCACCACAAATCTTCCTCCCGCCGTCGGGACTCCGACGCCAGGTCGGTGTCCCAGCCTCTGCGTGGGTCGGACCCGGTCCCCCGCAAGACTAAGGAGCTGACGTCCCTTAAACAGACGCCAGACCCGACGTCGGCCCATCCGAGGTTGGCCAAGCATCACCGGCACTCCCAGCAGCCGGCGACAGCAAGACATCCGTCGCCAGCCAGGCGTTCACCTCCCAGGGCGTCGGCCAGGGGACCGACATCGGCTACCCCAGAGAGGAGGACTGCACCACCGTCGCCGGCTGATGTCAGTCGGAAGGAATCATTGGAGGAGGATACCACTCAGCCCGAGGACCAGGCAGGCGACACCGGAGTCGTCAAACTCCCACAGGAACCTTCCCTGGTGCGGGAGACCCCCGGGTACCCGACGCCCGACCTCGGTGACAGGCCACCGGCGCCCGGCCCGTCATCGGGCTTGAATTTGGCAGAGGTAAAGGAGCTTTTTACCTCTTGGTGGGACACCATCAGGAAGGATGTGGTCACCACGCACCCTCCTCCTACTCCGGCTCCGCCTCCACCCACTCATTCACCGTCTACACCCCCTCCTCCGCCTAAGGGGCCAGTAGGATGGTCACCAACCCCCAAGGAGCCAACACCTCCTCCTCGGGGCAGATCCTCAGATAGAAGACCTCCCTCAAGATCCACTTCAGGGTCACCTAGCCCTAAGAGACCCAGACAACGCCGGTACACCACATCGGTGGAGGATTCTAGATCTGACACCTCAGGGTGCTCCAGATCTCCTTCTCCCATCAGCATTCCCTCCCCAGACCCACACGACCGTCCCAGGTCTCCTCCGGATGATCCCTCCTTTGCGGGGATCATGAGGCACATTCAGGAGAATATGGGGTGGGATGCTGAAGAGCTCGACCCCGAGAGACAGCGCCTTGCTCGCTACCTTCGGCAGAAAGACCCAAAACCTGTGGTAGTGCCACCCTTGGTGGATACCTTTGCGGATGTCACCAAGGCTGCGTGGAAGCACCCGCATTCGACTCCGGCAGTGCCGAAGAAGGCTGACCGCCTAAACAAGGCCCCGAGGGAGGACCAGTATCTGGCGAACCATCCTCTGACTGATTCCCTGGTCATCACTGCCTCGCATGACCAGTCTCAGAGACCTCAGCACTTGAGCACACAGCCACCAGACCCGGAATCCAAGCAATTGGATGTCCTGGGTAGGCGCACATACGCAGCTGCGACTTGCGCCATCAGGTCTTTGAATTACCTCACCCACATGGTTCACTTTCAGAACGTACTGTGGGAACAGGGACAGGACCTGGTTGAGAAGATGCCCGACGGTGGTCAAAAGGAGGAGCTTTTGACCCTCCTCCATACGAGTTTGGATGTGGGGACCCAGGTGCTCAGAGCCGCATACAACTCTGCGGACTCTTCGGCCAGAGCTGCAGCCTTAGGCGTGTGTCTCCGGAGACACTCTTGGCTCCGTGTCTCCGGTTTTACCCCGGATGTCCAGAAGAACATCCTAGACGTCCCTTACAACGGTGAAGTCCTTTTTGGTGAAGTCTCCGAAAGGGTGATCACCAAACTTCAGGACGCAGGGAAGGCAGTTAGATCTGTCCAGGCCATGTACAGATCTCGACCCAGTTCCTTTCGTAGGAACCAGAGTCACTTTCATAGCTGGACACAAAGGCAACAACCACGTTCCGGCCAACAGCAGAGGGGCTCTTTTACCTGGAAAGCCCAGGCCAAGTCATCCCCAGGCAGAGGCCAACGAGCCGCAAAGTCGGCCCAGCCTGCGGGATCAAATGCTGCCACAGCATGACTCCTTCCCAGTCCCCGCCCCTCCTCAAGATCAACGGGAAATGAACGTCGGGGGTCGCATCGCACGTCACCTGCCAGGATGGCGGTTGATCACCACCGACAGGTGGGTGCTGCAACTGGTCGAAAAAGGCCACTATATAGAATCTGTAGGCAGCCCACCTACAAGACCTCCCCTGCTTTCCCGCTACTCGGTTCAGCACGCCCTGCTCATACAGCAGGAAGTGCTCACGCTTCTGGACAAGGAAGCCTTAGAGCACGTTCCACAGAACCAGAGAGGGCTAGGGTATTATTCTCACTTCTTCCTGGTTCCAAAGAAAACAGGGGACCTCCGTCCAATTCTGGACCTCAGCGACCTCAATCTGTCGGTCTTTTACAAACGCTTCTGGATGGTGACCCTTCCGGGCCTAATTCCCATGCTGAAATGGGACGCTTTTCTGGCGTCTTTGGATATGCAGGATGCCTACCTGCACATTCCCATTGCTCAAGCGCACAGGAGGTTCCTGCGCTTCGAGTTTCAGAGCTGCCATTATCAGTTCCGAGCTCTTTCCTTCAGACTGTCATCGGCACCTCACGTTTTTACGAAGTGCATGGTGGTTGTAGCGGTGTCTCTGAAGAGACAAGGCCACTACGTGTTCCCTTACCTGGATGACTGGCTTCTCATGGCTCCCTCCCAGGAGGCACTGATGACGACCATTCACCGCACCCAGTCCCTTTTCCAATCACTGGGTATCCTCATCAATTACAAAGAAGTCTCTCTCCTGGTACCGTCCCAGAAACTGCAGTTCATCGGAGCAGATATGGACACCATCAGAGGGAAAGCCTTTCTTCCCTCAGACAGAGCGGAACACATCAGATCCCTCATCAGGGACCTGTCGGTGAGGAAGACCGTCCCGGCCAGACTGGTCCTTCGCCTGCTCGGACACATGGCCGCGGCCATTGCAACAGTCCCGATGGCACGGCTCCACATGCAGGTAGCCCAGTGGATGCTAAGGGTGCAATGGGATCAAAGGCAAGACCATCTGCAGCAGCCAATTCGAATCACGAATGCAGCGATTCGGGATTGGCAGTGGTGGCTAGATCCGGAGAATCTCTCCGTGGGGGTTCCCTTCACAGTGCCTTCTCCGACTGTGACTCTCTCCACAGACGCCTCAGGTCTCGGGTGGGGAGCACACCTAGATGGGGTGTGGTCTCAGGGCATATGGACAGCCCAGGAATCTCATCTCCACATCAACATTTTGGAGATGAGGGCAGTACTTTACACTCTGCAAGCCTTCCAGTCGGTGATTCCATCAGGTACTCTCCTGTTAGAAACGGACAATACTGCGGTGATGTATTACCTCAACAAACAAGGAGGCACTCACTCCTACCCGCTTTGCAGGGAGGCCATGAGAATGTGGGAGTGGGTAGTGCAACACGGCGCAAACCTAATTGCAGTACATGTCCCAGGAGTGGACAATACCGTCGCAGACAGTCTTAGTCACTCTCAGGCCAGAGTCCATGAGTGGGAACTTCTACAGGAGGTGGCAGAGGATCTATTGCACAGATGGGGCACTCCAGAGTTTGACCTTTTCACGTCCCCATCCAACGCAAAACTGCCCAATTTTTGCTCGCTAGATCCAGGGCCTGGTGTTTTCTGGCGAGACGCGTTGTCCCTCTCCTGGGCGGGCAGATTCCTCTATACCTTTCCTCCTTTTCCGTTGATCCAGAGAGTTCTCTTAAAACTTCGCAGGGAGCAGGCGATGCTCATTTTGATAGCGCCTTTTTGGCCCAGACAAATTTGGTTCCCGCTTCTACGTCAGCTATCCCAGGAACCTCCACTTCCTTTGCCAATCAGCTCCCATCTGCTGTCTCAGGAGGAGGGTTCATTAGTCCATCCAGACTTACGTTCCTTGAACCGGCATGCTTGGCTCCTAGAGACATAGCCATGTTGCGATACAGGGTCTCGCAAGAAGTGGCAGATGTACTCTCTGCCACCAGAAAACCGGCAACCCATGCAACGTACGCCATGAAATGGTGCAGATTTTGCTTGTAGGCTCAAGCGCGCGGTTTCTCGCCATTAGAATGTCCCGAAAAGCTGGTTCTGGATTACCTGCTTTCCCTTTTTCATTCTGGATTGGCTTACTCCTTGATTAAGGTGCACCTTTGTGCAATTTTGGCTTACCATGCCCCCATAGGCCATCGGATGGTGGCCCAATTGGACACTACTCGTGCCTTTTTAAGGGGAGTCCTCCACCTTAGGCCGCCCATTAAGGATCCGATTCCTCCTTGGGACTTACCCTTCGTCCTGGAGCAGCTTACACTGCCACCTTTTGAACCGGCCGCGGATTGCGAGCTACGTTTTCTGTCGTGGAAAACGTTATTTTTAGTTGCGGTTACTTCAGCGAGAAGGATCTCCGAATTGCACGCACTAATGTGCAAAGAGCCTTATTTAGTTTTTCATCAGGACAGGGTATCCCTGAGGACAAACCCAAAGTTTCTGCCTAAGGTGGTTTCAGCACTCACCCTTAATCAGGATATTGACTTAACAGTGTATTTCCCAAGGTACACCAACCGAGGAGAAGCCCTTCTGCACACCCTTGACGTGCATCGGTGCCTCAGATATTATCTGACCAGAACCAAACAGTTTCGAAAGGCGGATCAACTGTTTGTCTCCTTTGCTGTTAGAATGAAAGGAGCTCCTGTTTCTAAACAGTCTCTCTCGAGGTGGCTCATCCAGTGCATCACTTTCTGTTATGATAAGCGCAATAAACCCTTACCGGGCGCAGTCAAGGGTCATTCCACGAGAGGGGGTGGCCACTTCCTTTGCGGCGTTGAAGAACGTCTCCACCTCAGCTATTTGTGCTGCAGCCACTTGGAGCTCTGTGCATACCTTTATCAGGCATTACAGCCTGGACATTGCATCGAGGCGAAGAGCAGGGTTCAGCCTAGCCGTCCTTCAGGGACTTCTGTCCTAGGCTCGAGTTGTATGGAGACTTCTACCTTTCCTCCTCCCTGTGGTGTAAGATTGCCACTATTGCTTGGAAATCAGTCCTAATGGTGTAACCTGCTGCAAGAGCTGTATCTCGAAGGAAGATAGTACAGTTATGTAAGAACTTACCATAACAGTAGATCTTTGAGAACAGCTCTTGCAACAGGTACCTTCCCCCGCCCTCCATCCCCCTTCTTGTGGAAGTAGGTCGTAACCAAACATCCATCTTATGGGATGGGACATTCTGATTTTAGTCTTGGCCATCTGGTGGTGGATCCTTGGTCTCCTCTTCTGATGTCATCCAGCGGCCGGGAGTCTCCGGCAGGAGAACTGGGGATTGTGGGGGGACCGCCTCCTTATGTACTATGCCTGATGTCAGGGGCAGGACCGATGTCGGAGGCGGTCCCCGCTGAAGACTGCTAGCTAGAAAATTTCCGTGGAGTCCTGGTGCCTGACGGCTTCAGTCCTAATGGTGTAACTTGCTGCAAGAGCTGTTCTCGAGCATCTACTGTTACGGTAAGTTCTTACGTAACTGTACTTTCCCCCTAGAAAGACTGGTCAAGCTGTAAAGCCTGTGGTGCACCTCAGTTATGATTCCCCTTTGAGGCCGGTGGACTTACCTCTCAATGTTGTCCATAAAGGAGTGTATGTGTCCCCGAGCTCTTTGCCCAAACCAAACATCAGTGCTAACTCCAAGTTACTTGTGTTGCCCTCTAGGTATGGTGCCCCTGCCCCATCCAGCCCCAAGGTAGCTGATAGGGAGGGCCCCCTCTCTTCAGGTTTCATGTACAAGAGGTAACAACCTGAGTTATGGTACAATGTGTTTGTAATACTGTGTAAAGAGTGACGTACTGCAAAGTTTCAGAAATGTGTTCCTGGTAAAGTGATGTATTGACTAATGATTACATGTATAAGCCTAAAGTGATACTGATGTAAATGTATATGGGTGTATTAAAACTTATGGGGGTACTTGCTTGACAAGGACGCTAAGCTTTCCCAGGCCAGGAAGGGTGTAACCCCCCTACAAATGCGGGTTCCCAAAAAGTCTTCCAGGAGCTTGCTTGAATGCTCCAAACCTGAATGTTGTTTGGCGTTTTAGCCGTTTATCTGTGAGTGCTTTTAGAGCCTCTGGTACTGTCTCGATTTAAGAGCTGTCTGCTTGCAGACATAATTCGTTTGTATGGGGGAGTTTACTGTGAGTGACAGCCAAAACAGCCAACTGAACTGGGAGGAACTCAAAGGAAATGCCCGGCTCTGTCTACTGGAAAGATCAGTTGAGTTGTGACTATGAAGAGGGAAGGAGCTCCGTGCTCTTGCGCCATAGAGTTTTCGCACGAGAAGCTCATGTGGGGCTCCAAAGTTTGGCCTGCAGCTGTTTGTGAGTGCCAGTGTGGACTGAATCAGAGTTGTAAGGAGAAAGAAGCACCAGAAGTGAGGAAACCAGGCTCACCCTGTAGAAGACTGGAGAAATTGCTGAATCGCGCTCGGTCTGTCAGGAACTGAATCTGCTGTGTGTTCTCCCGGGTATTGTGCAGTTATTGTGATCGGGATAGAGAAGCAGCCTGCCTTAGTTGTGAGTACAAAGCAGGGTAGCTCCCTGTCATCTGTTGTCGAATTGCAAGTGTGTCATCTAATGGTTGCTTTTTTCATTTCTTCACGAACTGAGCCATCCGGCTCTGGATTACAATTGGGTATTGTGCAAGTGTTTTTTCCATCACAGGGCCCCAACCAGCTGCAGCCGATCCTGGCTAGCCCCCCCCCACATCCTGGGTACCCAGTGAAGGTGACAGTTTGGGACTCTGAATATGTGCACAGTACTGTGATTATTAATGTGTTTAGCCTAATTAACCTGATTTCCCCCTGTCCTTGTTATATCCCCCTAAATAAATCAGATTTGTTTGTTTCAGCAAAGTTACACTGTCTGAGGTATTCGTTTATGTTAAAGTATTGTTCTGTGGCTTTTACACTGTATCATCTTGTTTTACAGGGTGTCCCTGGGGTCCAGTTGATGGAGCAAGTCCTGGGGGTAAGTGTACATTGTGAAGATATTCCTAATGCATTCTGTGGGCCACTAGTGGGAAGAAAGGGGGGTTACAGTGTCCCAGAGGTCTGTGACCAAGTTAGTTTAACTACTGCAAACCCTGACCTCTGGGTGGAGGCACCCGCCATTGGACCTAGGCCCCTCAACCTGTTTGTAGTTAAGCAGGCAGGGGTAGTAGCCCTTGGGGTAGCGCCCCCTAGGGGTTACACGAGAAAGAGTATTTGGCCAGCTACAAAAAAAAAAGAGCACCTCCCACTCCTTCACAGCCCCCCCAAAAAATAGTAAAATTTAATCCCCATCTCCCCACCCTCTATCAGCAGTCCAATCCCCCCCCCCCAGCATCCACAGTGTTTGTTATATTTAATAATAAAATGTTAAATAAATCCCTCGATGGACGACTGGCTCAACCTGCCCAGCTCCACGGCCAACTGCCACCTTTCTTATTGTATAGTTTGTTGCTTGTAACAGAAAAATAATCAGTTATGTCTCCCAACTCTGGCAAAGTGTGGTTCCTCTATGGAGGCACCCACAGTAGAGACCAAGGAGGATGCTGGGAACCTCCACAAAGGAGACCCACAGGAGGGTGGCAGGGGACCCTGCAGGGGAAGGAAACAAGTCCTGGTGGGGGACTCCATTATTAGGAAGGTAGAACTGGGGGAGGAAGGGGAGAGGGAGGTAAGGTGCCTGCCTGGCGCCATGGCTTGGAGGGACAGGGAGCGAATCCCTCAGGATTGCCGGAGCAGCTGCACAGGGAGGAGCTGGATGTCATTGTCCACCCAGGGACAAATGACCTGGCTAAGAAAGGGATTAGAGAAGTGCAGGAAGAGTTTGTGGAATTGGGAGGGGCCTTGGTCAAGTAGCACGCACAGTAACCTTCTCGGAGGTGCTACCCATCTATGGCATAGAGAGGCTAGGGTGTTCCGCACCATGGGATTCAATCAGTGGTTGAAAAAAGGTGTGGAGCTCAGGGATTTGGCTTCATTGGGGACTGGGGTCCATCTGGAGTGATGCAAGCCTATACTGGCATGATGGGCTGCATCTGTCTGGGAGGGAACCAGGATCCTAGGTGATAAGTTTAAATGCTTCATTGGTAAGCTTTTAAACTAGCCAGGGAAGGCACTGGAAAGGAGCAGGAAAATCTAGCCCCCAAATAATCACGGTAGTAAGTGCGGCAAACACCAACATAGAGATGTCGATAGGGAGAAGGGCAGGGGTAAATGGAGAAAGTGACACAGGCAAGAAGGACAGGGATGGGGCAAAAGGGAGTAAGGCCATCAGGAAATGGAGGGTAATGAGTACCAATGCCCGTAGTCTCTGCAACAAGCTCCCTGAGCTGATGGCCTTAATGGAAGAGGGATGCCTGGATATCGTAGCAGTCACAGAAACATGGTACACAGAGAACCATGACTGGGATGTTAACATACCAGGGTACATAACCTACAGGAGAGACAGACAGGGGAGAAGAGGGGGAGGAGTAGCTCTCTATGTAAAGGAAGGGATAAAAGCAACTGAACAAAAGAGTAAACAGGGAGGAGAGGAGGCACTGTGGGTCACCTTGGAGACTGGAAAGGGCACCACAATCCGCACAGGGTTTTTTTTTTTTGAAATTTAAGTTTATTGAGTTTACAGATGCATAAAAAGAAAAACACACCAAACACTGGGAACAGAACATCATAAGGAAGTACCAGGGAAAGGGGGGGAAAGGGGAGGGTAACAAGTAATCTAGTTAACAAAGCAAGTAAAGAAAGAATAGGCAACCTAGGGAATCAGAACCAAAACATTCACAGAACCCTAACCCCAAACCCCCCACCTCTCAAACCCCCACCCCCAAACCCCCACCCCGAAGGCCCGGAGAGTTGCTCTAGAAAAGAAGACCACCTCTAGAGAAGTGAGGACAGGAAAGAAGAAAGTAGACAGGAAGCTGTCAGAAAACAGGGGACAAAGAGCTGTCTGGAGTCTGGACACGAGTCAACCTGGAGGGATCAAGCTGGCTTATGTAACAGAACATAAAACCAACTGGGGACATGACTATACAAAAGAGAGCATTCAACTACCCCATTTCCGCATAAAGACCCGGGTTGTGCCTGTAGCTAGCAATGAGCTTCTCGGTATTGAGATTGAGAGACAACTCCCTCAGCCACTCCTGGTAAGTTATAGTGAGCTGGTCTAGCCAGTGCCTGAGGATCAGTTTCTTAACAACCATAGAAATAATGGCCATGTGATATTTATGCTCCATCACCGAAATGGCGGAGTAATCACCCAAAATACATATGTCGGGGGTAAATAAATCCTTCAGGTCTAAAAGCGGATTAAGACGAACTCTAAGAGCGTCCCAAAGAGGGGCCACCCTGACGCAAGCCCCAAAAATATGCAGCAAATTCCTTCGGCAGCCCCACATCTTACGAAGATTGGACTCTTGTTTCCTAAACCTGGCCAGCTTGACTGGGGTGTAATAAAGATTGTTTAAGATATAGAACTGAGTCAGTCTATGGTTATCCTGGGATAAGTAGCATCACGTCCTCCAAATTGAGCCCCAGTCGGGGGTCGAACACAAACCTGAGAGAGACCAGATTTTGGAGCCCGTAAGGGGGACGGGAAAGAGGTCGGTTAATAAATTGCTATAAATCCTGGAAATGCATCTACGCAATCCAGCCGCCTTCTGTACCTTAACAAGAAAAGGCTTTAATTTAGAAGGGCAAAGAGTAGGACCCAAGATTTGGAGAATCAAATGTCTCAGTTGAAAAACTTTGAAAATAGATTTCTGAGGAATGTGGAAAGACTTTAAGATGTTGTCCGATTTAAGAAGATTGCCCTGGTCGTACAGAGATTCCGCGGACAGGTTGGCAAGCTGCGGGAGCCAATCCTCGGCTATACTCCTACCCCCAATTTTGAGATTAGGATTTAGAGTCAGGGGCTGGGCTGAGTCTTTGGACGGGACAAAGTTAAAGAAATTCCAGCACTGGGAAATAACTCTAATGGACAGGCCAATGGGAGACTCACGAATGCCCGGGGGAAGCTTGGAGAGTGGGAGCCAAAAAATGCGAGAAGGGCACAAACCCTCTTGAACTAGTAAGTTGGCCTCGAGTTGTTGCCAGATGGGTAAAGGGGTAGAGGGCTGGGTGCTAGCCAGCTTCCCTAGTCGAGCCAAATGGCATGCCCAGTAATACAGCAAGAGGCTGGGTAGCCGCATTCCCCCTTTCTCTCTAGGCGCAGTAAGCTTAAGGAAGGCTCTTCGGGGCTGTTTCCCCTTCCATACGAAATTGGACAACACTGAATTGACCTGAACAAAGAACCGCTTGGGGAGCCAAATGTTGAGGTGAGTCAAGGGATATAAGAGTCGAGGGAAGATGTTCATTTTGATGATATTAATGCGCCCCAGGGTAGAGAGAGGCAGGCGCTGCCAACGGTCAAGATCGCATCTGATTCTCTTGACCGCATCGACTAGGTTAAGTTCCTTAGCCAGACCCTCTCCCCTAGTTACATGTAACCCTAAGTATTTAAAGGAGCCAGAAACCCATTTCATTCCAAAGCGCTCGAAATCCGCTTTGAAGGTATGGGAGTTAACCGGAAAAATCACCGATTTAGAGACATTTAGCTGTAATTGGAAACCAGACCGAACCGGTCAATAATTTGGAGGACCTGAGTTAAGGAGTGAACAGGGTCAGAAAGGTATAACAGTATATCGTCGGCAAAGACCGATAGGGTAAGGGGAAGTTGTGCAAGGGTGCAGCCCCTGATATGTGGTGAACCTTTAATGCTCACCAATAGCGGTTCTAAGTATAAATTGAACAGGTAGGGGGACAGGGGACAGCCTTGCCGGGTACCTGCACAGAGGGGAAAACTGGAGGAGAAAACCCCATTGCAGTACACTTTGGCCGAGGAAGACCTATAAATAGTCATAACCATTCGAATGAAAAAATCCGGGAAGCCCATATTCCTTAGAGTAGCCCATAAAAAGTCCCAGTTCACACGGTCAAAGGCTTTTTCAGCATCGAGAGCGACAAGGACCATGGGATCAGAGAGGGTGCAAGAAGCCTGGAGGACATGGCCGAGAGTTCTCAAGTGGTCGGCAGCAGAGCGCCCCTGGACAAAGCCAGCCTGTTCCGGACTCAGCAAGTATTCCCAGACCTATTTAATTCTGGACGATAAAATTTTTGAGAGGATCTTGATATCATAGTTGAGAAGTGATATAGGGCGATAGCTGGCAGGGTCCAAGGGTGGCTTATCAGGTTTGGGGATTAAAATAATAATTGCCTCTAAAAGGGAGGGGTCAAATTCAACCACCGAAAATAAATATTCGTAGAGCTTAAGCAGCATAGGGGACAATTCTTTGCAAAACACCTTGTAAAAGGAGGGGGGGAAGCCATCCGGACCCGGAGCCTTTCCCAGAGGCAGATCGTTGATTGCCGCTTCTACTTCCCCCAAAGTGATGGGAGCGGAAAGCATATCACGGTGCTGAGGCCGAAGGGACGGGAGCTTAATACTCTCCAAAAACCGCTCCGCCATCTGAGCCTGTGACACTGTAGATACAGTGCCGTAGATGTCTTTAAAAAAGGCTTCAAAAATCGGAGCGATCTCCCTCGGCAGTGACTTAAAAGAACCGTCGCCGGCTATGAGTACCGGTATTAAACGAGAACCCTCAACCTCTTTCAACCTCAACGCGAGCATCCGGCCCGATTTTTCCCCCTGGTCAACATACTTAGTCCTGGACTTGAGAAGGGCGTATTCCTCTTTGTCCCGGGTTAGGTCGTTATACTCACTCCTAAGTTTTAAGAGAGCCGACAAGTTTGCAGGAGACTCAACAGAAAGAAGTTGTTCCTCAGCTACTCTCAGCCGGTTTAACAAAGAGCTAATTTTAGACTCCCCAACCCTTTTCCTAGTGGCTGCCATCTTGATAAGCTCACCTCTAAGGAAGCATTTAAAGGAACACCATAATACGTCCACACGATGAACTGAACCAAGGTTCAGATCGAAAATACATACGGATCAAATCCTTGATCTGGGAAACTGAGTGTTCCTCCTTAAGAATTTGCGTGTTGAGCTTCCACATCGTATCTCGTTGACCTTGGATGCCGGGAGAGACTTTGATCCAGACCAGTGAATGATCTGAGATGACTATCTGCTCGATACCGGCTTGAGAGACACAACTCATTAATGAAGAGCTGACGAGGAAAAAATCAATTCTCGACCACGTTAAATGGACCTGGGAGTAGAAAGAGTAGAGCCGACCATCGGGATTTAAAAGACGCCAGGGGTCACAAAGACCCAACAAGCGAGTAAAGTCTAGAAGGGCTAATTGGGCAGGGGAAACTGATCTCACAGGCCTATATGTTTTATCGAGTGAATTGAAAGGGATAATGTTCCAGTCGCCCCCCAAGATAAAGGGGGAAGGTAGGAACCTGCTCAAGATATCAGTCAAGGACATAAGGAAGGACGGGTCACCCCCCACTGGGGCGTATAAATCGCCCCCACCACCAGACTGCTATTATCTAACTGGCCCTTGACCAAAACATATCTGCCCTCCGAGTCTGTGACACATTCCTCAGCAGCAAATCTGACATGATGCTTAATCAGGATTGCCACCCTCTGCTAGCTTAGAGCCTGAGGCTGTAAATACCTGAGAAAACCATTCTACGCAAATGCTTATCTCAGAGGCAGCCAGATGTGTTTCCTGTATAAAAATAATGTTCACGCTGAGCAAGGCACAGTTCAGAAAACTGAAGCGCTCTTAAGGGACTTGATGCCTCTAATATTCGAGCTGGCAAATTTAAGAAAACTTAAAGCCATTCAAGCTTAACCACCAGGAGACCAGACAGCAGAGCAGCACCCTCCCCGTAGACAGTATCTGAAGAAAGGGAGAAAATAAGGGACACCATGAGAGTGGTCCAACCATAACAAGGAAATACCCCGATGAAGCAACTCTCCAAGGCCCCCACCCCCCCAATCACAGAAAACAGACCCCTGAATATAACGATACCCGCCCTGTCCACAGAAAAAAATAGAACAAAGAAAACCCTGTGACCCTCATTGCCGGAGAAACAAGACCCAGGAAACATTGAGCCAGAAGCAGTAATCAAGCCACCCCCGATCCCCGTTGAAACCCCCAAAACCCCAAAACTGTCCCCCAAACTATGTACAACCCAGCTCTTCAGTAACAGATAAACCAAAACACCCCAACAAAATGAGCTCTGAAGGGAGTATCCCTCGGGGCTGACAGTAAACTGACACCCAAGAAAATAGCACTGGCAAAAGACCTGGCTGAGAAAAGGCCACAGGAAACAGAGACCAATAACGGAGTCGGTTACTGCCCCCCGAAAAAACGGTTGTGGAACTGCATCTCAACGCTCACCCCCTTCCACCCCCAGCCAGGAGAAAACAAAGGGAAAAACTGGGAAGCCAAAAACAGCTGCCATACTGAAAAACAGCCTCCCCCAAAGCTAGGCTGGAGAGCCCAATCTGTCTATGACATCGCAGCTCCCACAGCCAACTGGACTGGCAGAATCGGCAGATACTCACCCCGAGGATCGGACACGCCAGCCAACCCATCCCCGCCATAGTGGCGTGAGAGGACTCGGTAAAGGAGCGGATGAGACCGCGGAAAAGAAGTGCCCAAAGCCCCGGGGTGATCACCGCACCAACCGGAAGGAAGAGGAGGGAGGGAGAAGCGGGTGGGGCCCACCAGGTGCAACAGTAAAACGGGACCTGTTGCAAAGCAACCCAGAACCGAGGTTCCACCCCCCTCCCTCACACCCCAAGGTGAAGGTGCCGCCACCAGAAGGCCCAAGCCACCACCACGATCCCCGCACCACCCCGACCCACACAGGAGGCCCACAACCACCCCCCCCCCGGGAAGGCCAGAAGTGGACCCAGGAACCCAGAAACCCAAAATACACAGTCCAGGTAGGCACAAAGAGACACTTGTGATCAAGCTAAATGTTCAAGATAGACAGTCAGCCCGATTTGAAGAGATCAGGCAGTTTTTGGTGAGATCCATTTTAGCTTGCTCTGGAGACTCGTATGTGGACCAGACACCATCCAGAAGAACTTGAAGCCTTGCCGGGTAGTTTACACGGAAACGATGACCAGCAGCAATCAGTTTGGAGACCAACGGGTGAAACTCCTTCCTTTTCAACCTAATTTCGAACGGAAGATCCTGGGAAATTCTCAGCGTGCGGTCCCCCCACGTGACAGCCTGCAGACTCTTAACCTTCAGCAAGATGTGTTGTCTTTCCAAATAGCTTAGCAACTTGACAAGGATAGGTCTAGGTGAGGAACCAGGTGCAGGCTTAGGCCTGAGGGATCTGTGTGCACGCTCGATGTGGTAGGTGGAGTAGATGGAAGAGGGGCCCACAACCTTGGTAAGGAGCTTTTGCACAAACGCTAAAATGTCCGGGCCCTCCTCACCCTCAGGTAGGCCCAACACCAGGATGTTGTTTCTCCTGCTTCTCCCCTCAAGGTCCTCCATCTTCAGTTTCAGCTTTGCCACTTGTTGCTTCAACATAATTATCTCGGGCTCGCATTTGGCCTTCCAAACTTCTAGCGAGCTAATCTTGGCCTCCGAGTCGCCGACCCGAGTCGTGAGGGCAGCGAGGTCCCCACGCATCGATTTTAAGCTCTGTCGAGATCTCCTGTAACGTCTCGCGGAAGGGAATCAGCTCTTGTAAAAACCGGTCTTCGGTGACCGGACCGGACGAGACACCAGAGGAGCTAGATTTTACATTAGACCCCAGAGGTTGAGTTCTTCATTTCTTGGCTGCTTTTTCCGGGGTGTTCGGTGGTGTGTGCTTGGCCCCGGCACTTTTCATCTCAGCCTCCATCATCACACCGCACCTTGGCGAGAATCTTGCGGAAATGACTCCCGATCGCCAAAATAAAGTGCTGGTGAACACTGTGGGGGTTTAAGTAGTAGGTAGATCACCAGATAAAGTTGGTAGGGAATGGCAGAACAATGAGCTTGTCTGGCTGAGAGGTTGGAGCTCGAGAACTACGCCGCCATTGAGAGCACCTCCCCACGTGACCCATCCCAATCTGCACAGGGGTTGTGTACAGACCCCTATGTCAGGGGGAAGGAATGGACAAGGATATGATAGAAGGCATTCTTAGAATGGCAGCGAAAGGGGAGATACTGTTGATGGGAGACCTGAATATGCCAGATGTTAACTGGAGCACATTTGCTGCAGCCACATCCAAGAGCAGGGCCATTCTTGATGCCCTACAGGTGGCAGGCATTAGACAGCTAGTTTAGAGCCCACTCGTGAGGAGCAATCTTAGACCTCGTACCCTCAAATGGGGCAGTGAGAGGATCTCAGATCTAGAAGTGGGTTGCCATCTGGGGACAAGTGACCATCAAACAGTGTGGTTCACGTTAAACTCAGCTACAGAGTCAAGCCATACAAAAGTGAGGGTACTGGACTTTAGGAGGGCTGACTCTGGCAAGATGGGAGAGTGCCTCAGAAAAGCACTAGCAAACAGACTAGAAGGAGGTGTGGAGCAACAATGGGGAATTATCAAAACTGCCATCACAGAGGCAACAAGCCTTTGTGTGAAGCAAATAAACAAATCAAAATGAAAGAAAAGCCACTATGGTTCTCAAAAGAGGTGGCTGTGAAAGTCAGGAAGAAAAGATAGCATTCGGAGTATAAGGAAACACAGAAGGAGCAGGACAGAGAGCTGTACCAGTTAAGGCAGAAGGAAGCAGGGAGGAAGTCCAGAATAGCAAAGGCCCAAACTGAGGAAAAGATAGCCAACTCAGTTAAGAAGGGATAAACCTTTATAGGTACATCAGCGAGTGTAGAAAGACAAAGGAGGGATAGTGAGGCTTAATAGAATGAACGGTGGGTGGGCAGAGGACAGTGAAAAGCAGGAATACTGACACGAATATTTCTGCTCAGTATTCACAAAGAAGGAGGGGAAGTGCCTAATCCAATTAACAGAAGCACTCTTGATAGGGGGTCGATCCAGTCATTTCACAGAAGAAAGGTTCTGCAAGAACTCCTAAAACTGAAGGTGGACAAAGCAATGGGTCCTGATGGAATTCACCCAGAATTCTAAAAGAATTAAGGAGGAACTAGTGAAACCACTGGCTACTCTTTTTAATAAATCATGGGAGGATGGTGTGGTACCCGAGGACTGGAGGAAGGCGGATGTGATTCCCCTTCACAAAAGTGGGACCAAGACAGAGGCAGGAAACTACAGACCTGTCAGTCTGACCTCTGTGGTAGGGAAAGTGATGCAGTCACTTCTGAAGGAAAGAATAGTTGAGTACCTAGAGGCCAGTGGAGCACAGGACCCAAGGCAGCATGGGTTCACAGCGGGAAGGTCATGTGAGACGAATCTAATAGATTTCTTTGACTGGGTGACCAAAGTAGTAGACCAGGGAGGGGCTGTGGACATGGCCTACCTAGACTTTCGCAATGCATTTGACACAGTCCCACACAAAAGATTAATAGTCAAATTAACCAGCCTGGGAGTGGGACCCAGGGTGGTAGCCTGGGTAAAACATTGGCTGGACAACAGGACACAGAAGGTGTAAATGGAGTCCACTCTGAAGAAAGGGGGGTTACTAGTGGGGTACCGCAGGGTTCAGTATTGGGTCCAGTCCTTTTTAATGTCTTCATCAGTGACATTGCAGAGGGACTGGAAGGAAAAGTATGCCTTTTTGCAGATGACACAAAGATCTGCAACAGGGTTGATACACAAGGAGGCGTGGAAAGGATGAAAAGGACTTGGCAAGGTTGGAGGAATGGTCAGAAGTATGGCAGCTAGGATTCAATGCAAAGAAGTGCAAAATAATGCACCTGGGAAACAAGAACCCAGGGAAGAATACACAATGGGTGGGGAGGTAGTAACAACAACAAAAAGGAAAGGGACCTGGGGTAATCATATCAGATGACCTTAAGGTTAGCAAGCAATGTGAGAAGGCAGTAGGGAGGGCTGTGGGTATACTGGGATGTAGGGAGGCATCATCAGCAGAAAACAAGAAGTTGTTATTCCTCTGTACAGACAGTTGGTGAGACCCCATCTGGAGTACTGTGTCCAGTTCTGGAGACCCCATCTCCGCAAAGATATAGACAGGATAGAGGCAGTCCAGAGGAGGGCAACTAAAATGGTGCAGGGTCTGCAAGAGAAGCTGTATGAGGAGAGACTAAAGGAGCTTAATATGTATACCCTTGAGGAAAGAAGGGAGAGGGGTGACATGATAGAAACTTTTAAGTACCTCAGTGGAATCAACAAAGTCCAAGAGGGTAGCATCTTTCAGAAAAAGAGACTTGCAAGAACAAAGGGACACAATTTAAAGATAGAAGGAGGGCGGTTCAGGGGCAATGTGAGGAAGTATTATTTCACAGAGAGGGTAGTGGATGCATGGAACAGCCTTCCTGAGGAGGTTGTGGGGTCTACAACTGTGGGAGAATTCAAGAAAGCATGGGACAGACATAAGGCAATTCTTGTGGGGGGTAGGAAGAACTAGGCTATTGGTTAACTAGGATCTGCGGCCTATCCTGTAGGTAGGGAAATGGGCAGACTAGATGGGCCTAGCGGTCCTTATCTGCCGTCAAAGTCTATGTTTCTATGTTTAACCCCCCCCACCCTGGCACCACACTACATGATCAGCTGGTTTTACTATAGAAAGACCAAGAGCACAAACACTTTGATTCATGAGAGACGGACGGCCGTGGAGGGGGGCAGGTTTGTGCTGGTCGCCTTCTCCAAAAATGAATTGGGTGCTGGGGGTGGAGGGTGGGAGTAGGGTGCTGCCAGGGTAGGGGAACATAACTGATTTTTTTTTTAAACAAACAACGTCCTATATGATAACAATGATGGTGGTAGGTTATGCCGGTCATCCATCGAGGGATTTATTTAACATTTTACAATTATAATTAAATATAACAAACTGTGGGTTCTGGAGGGTGGAGGGTGGGATTGGACTGCTGATAGAGGGTGGGGGGATGGGGGTTACATTTTACTGTTTTTTTGGTTGGGGAAAGAGTGGGAGGGGCCTTTTTAACTGGTTGCACTAGGAAGCAGTGCTTCAAGATGTCAGACAGAGACTGGCTCCCTGCGCTCTTGACTGTTGGAGCCTCCCAGTCTATATCTGGCTGGTTAAAATCCACTAGTACGTTCACCACCCCTCTTTCGCAGATACTCTTCATATTTCCTCCCCTAGCATCCTATCTTCCTCCTCTTTGTGGCCTGGTGAATATGCACCACCCCGATCCTGAGCTTATCTTCTCTCCTTCCTATATATATTAGATCCATAAAGGTTCCACCTGTCCATCCCCTTTGATCCCCATGCATTATTCTATATTTATTTTAAAGTACGCATCCAAACTAATCTTAAAAGTCTCTATACACCTTGATCCTACTTTGGACAAAGGTGGGGAGATCTGTTAATCGACTGAAAAGTGGCCAATGTTGTCCCTATTTTCAGTATAGGAGCAAGATCAGAACTGGGCAACTACAGGACAGCCAGTCTGACATCAGTGCTGGGCAAGGTACTACGATCCATTATCAAGGAAAGAATAATAGAAACATAGAACCATTGAATTTGTTCAGCAGAAAAAGGCTCCATGGTCCATTTCATCTGCCCATACCTACCTATCTAATGTGTAATGCGAGAACCCTAGGGGCACCTACAAGTAAATGGGGGACATTTGGAGAATCGTTTAAATTAAAGCAAACTTTGATATAAATGAAAGCCATTGCTCAGCTAATAGGGCCTCTATTAGTTGGGCTATGGCTTTCATATATATCAAAGGTTGCTTTAATTAATACAAAACAGTTCCGAAAATTTCCCCCAGTGGCTTGTATGAGCTGCTTCTGCCACATCCCTGTCTAATTCCCTCCTCTAAGCCCTGGAAAACCCTACCTCTCTACCCTCACCTCCACTTACCACCCCAAGGGGCTTGTATCTGTGATCTACTCCCTTCCCCCACCGTCCTAAAGTTGTCTCTCTAGGACACTGCATTATCCCTTTCTCTCTGGTCCCATTGCAGGGTTTCTCGCACCCTGAGGTGGTATCCAGGAACATGACTCTTCCCCCTTTCCCCAACTCATTTCTCCCTCCCCTTTCCCCCTTTTCTTTCACGTAAGCACTTGTTTACTTATTGACCTGGCACTTATTATTGTCCACTCTTTCTACATGTTATGCTCAGCATTGTTGTAACACTTTAGTAACACCTGCCTTACAACTGTATGTTAATATTGATCTTGTAATTTGAATGTTTAATGTCTCATTCCTATTGTACCCCTTCCCCCCAGGTTGCACCGGCAGATGAGTGACTTGTTGCTCAGTGTGCCTTCCTGGTGAAACATGTCAATAAATAAATAAATAAATAAATAAATAAATGTGGCGTGCCCCTGTGTTCTCCCTGGTTAGACATTACAAAATGTCTGAGTGCAGGGGTTGGACTAGCAGATTGGGAAATTGAAAGGATTGGCTAGCCGTCTACTTGGCACAGTTTTCTATCCCTTCTCTCCTGTACTGGACTTAACAAAAACAGTCCTTTGTTGGCTCAAATGACTGCTGCCAGCATAAGGTAATGGCCTAATGTATCAAAAAACCTATTAGCAAATCTTAGAACTTCTCTTTATTTTTGCGTTATCTTTTTTCCCCTACATGCTGCCACCCCAGCTACTCCTTCAGGCTTTTTGCTAAAGCTGGATCTGACCCATCTTGTTCCTCAAGCCACCGTTCTCACATGGCAGCCATCCCCAGGGTAACCTGGTGTAACCCTTCGCTGGGTGGGTCCCCCCTCCTCCGAGGGGAAAGGCGCCAACTGAGGGGGGGGGCAGACCAGCGCAATATTTGGCCCCAGGATGTTGCTGAGATGGATGGCTCTGCGGGACATTTATGGCATCAGACAGCCAGGCAGCTGTCATTCAGCTGAACGCAGAGTGGTATTTCTGCTTTTCTGGTGACATTCCCACCTATGTTGCATCTGCAGTGCCCCCGGTCTCCACCGGAGGCCGCTGCAGAGTGACACCATCCCTCTACCCTTCCCAGGAGAGGAGAGCAGTCCTCTGGATGCTCAATCCTCTCCTTCCCCTGCCAGCCCCTGGTGCCCCGAGTCTGTTCCCGAACCTGGGTCGCCAGCGTGATTCCAGGTGTGCCGTCTAGCACCTCAACCCTCTGTGCCACCCGGGCCAGCAGAACTTCTCTTTAAACAGAAGAAGTTCATTTGAATCCTGCTGCTTTGAAAAGGAGTCCACATCAGTAGAGAAACCATTCATTTGATAAATAACAAAAGTTGCAGGAATAATGTAGTAAACTAATCTGTGATGTTAGTTTCTAAGAAAATGAATTCTAAGAATTATTTTTTTTTTGCTGTTTTAACATTTTATGACATCACACGTCATTATACTGCAAACTGCAAATTGTAGTACTTGATTTTCTTTGTGGAACAGGAAAGACAAACTGCAAAAAGCAGAACTGCAAAAGTCGAGATGGCAAGCAATAACTTCACAGGTTTTATTTAACTCCAAAACTTGATTAACGTTTTGCTCATAGAAGTGCTAAAACATTGTGAAGATGCATAGCACTTGCCTCACTGTGTTTAACAAACATAACACTTCTAGAAAACCTATATAAATACTTTCTGTACAGTTAGAATTGTCCCAAGAAAAAAACTGCTAATCAATTATTTAAAACCCTGACTTCACTAGGCGACAGTGAGCTTTTCTTTTTCAGTTCTTGCATTGGGTTTACATTTTAACTTATTTAACTTAGGATTACAAACATGAATTCAACTGCAAACATTAACTGAACTGGAAATGGGACTGACAGTGAAAACGGAGTTGCAGAGTGCCTTGGGTTATAGCTTGCTGCTTCATTCATAGTATCTGTTAAGGTGTACTGACCCCTGGATGTTGACTGCTTTTGATATTGAATTGTCCAGGTACACCAGGGAAATTAAACATTTGGGCATTATTTTCTGGCTCTGCAGTATTTTGTTCTTTTTTGTGTCTGTGTTTTTTTTTATTCAGTTCCTTTACTGTCAGTTGTCTGAATTGTTGGTTGTTTTGTACAGGTGCTTGGTAGAGTTTCTGTGGATGGAGTGTTTGCTGTTTTGATTGAAATTGTGCTCCATTTTTTATGCTCCTTAGTGGAGGCAGACCCGTGATTTCTTAAGCTTGACTTGCATCTGTAGCTGGTTATGACAATAATTTCCCGACTTGCCAAACTGGCTTCGGACAACAAATTCACTGTTGTGTTTCTTAAGCAGTAGTTAGTATAATGAGTAGAAGGTTGTGCTTCCTTTAAAATTGTTGCCATTAGGGTGTCCAGATAATGAATGCCCATGGGCTGCTTACTGTACCATGTGCTTTGCTGATCCAATACATGCTGGAGCATTTTTTTTACTTCATTGCTGGGGCATGTAAGTACAGTGCTATGGCATTGGGGGGTATTTAGATGGGTCATGTATGTACAATTTTGCAGGGCAGTTTGGGTTTGAAGGGTTGCTATACAAAAATCCACAGAATCTTTCTTTAATTTCCTTGAGGTTAACATGGTTTTTGGTGTTCTCATAGTAGCACAAAGTCAGGTATTCAGAGCCATTTTCATCCTTTTGAATTTGAAAGGAGTTTTGCTTCAAATCCTGAATATTCTCTTTCCCTCTCCATGCCAGACCAAGTTGTAACTCACCCTACACTTGGTGCTCTAAGCATGGTGCTGTATGTGGTGACATCATTTCTGACTCCCTTCATTTTTTTTATATCAGTGTCATTATTTGGGGGCGATGTGATGACTAATTTTTGCTGTTTTTTTCTGAATTGTTTACAAACTGAAAGATTTTTTTTTTTGCAGTTAATCTTTTTATTGTAATTATTGTGATTGTACATACAAATACACTACATTCTCCAATATACACATAATGGGAGAAGGAAAAAACATGTTGTCTGAAGTATTATACAATGATATTCAAGGGGAAAACAAATGTTGAGAAAACAATATGTAGCAGTACAATCTGTATGATAGAGAGAAAATATGGCAATTTATGGTTCAAGGGGTTAAAGGTGTAGATACAAACAAGAAATATGAGCAGTCGTGATTGTACTTCTGTTATGGTGTAATTTAATACAAGTATGTGTAAGATTGTTTAAAGGAAGAACATAAAAAAAGAAAAATATCTAAGAAAGTAAACAAGAATGAAGAGGGAAAGGGAAGAAGAAAAGGAGATAAAAAGATAGAAAGAGAGATGAAAAAGGAACGAAAGAGCTAGAAGCAAGATTCCAATGTGAACATACAACAACCCATGGATTAAGTGACGATATGTGTAGACGTGTTTAAATATTTAAAATTGCTATGCCAGCATGTATTATATAAATTAAGAAAAAACACTCAGAACGGCTGCCCAGTAATCGATATAAATTCACATCCAATACTTGGAGCATAATTTAAACAGCTTTAATAAGATAGCTGAATCAAGCAGCAGTTAAAAAGCCACAGAGGCACGTTTCACGTCGCAAAGACGCTTTTTCAATGTAATGTTAGGCTCATACAAAGACACACATTATATAGTCTATGATTCAATTAACACTACAATCATTAAAGTGATTAAAATAAATAAAGCACACTGAAAATCAATCAGCAATCAGTACAAAGCACAAAGTATCTAAAACACTAAGTGCTTCACATTACATGAACACATACTGATTAAAAATAGAATAGCTGAACATATACGTAGTATTGCTAATAAGGACATTACTAATGCGTTAGCTTTACATGTAGTACATAAGGGAAATGGACATTCATTTAAATTTCAAGGTCTCGAAAAGGTTTCATTAGGAAGTCGGGGGGGGGAGGGATTTGAACAATAACATCCTACGTGCTGAAAGTAAACGGCAGTGCCTGTTAGGAGCACATAGGGAGAAAGGCTTAAATGCGATGTTTAGCATTATTCCCTATTTAAAGTAAATTATTATTGGATTATTGTCTCTTAATGGTTCTATTTATGCATCTAGTACTGTGGTTTGTATTTTCTATGCATTTCAACATTTGGTGTGGATTAATCAGTATGTGTTCATGTAATGCTTCAGCTATCTTATTAAAGCTATTTAAATTATACTCCAAGTATTGGATGTGAATTTATATCGATTACTGGGCAGCCGTTCTGAGTGTTTTTTCTGAATTCTTTGGTGTTTGGCTCCGGTTTTATCCGTCGGTGGCCGCCTTTATGTACATACATTATATAAATTAAGTCGGTCAGAGGCTAAGTGTGACATACAATCAAGGATGGCATATTGAGATAGTTGTTTGAGAATATCCGGGAGGGTGGTAATGATGCTGGATCTCCAATGCATTAGTATAAGGCGTTTAACTTGAAGGAATAGTAGGGATAACCACCTGTTCTGAGAATGAGATATTTTGTATGAATGAGCATTGAAAATACCAAGTATGCAATGTTTTGGATCTAATGCAAGGTTAGACCAATCACTTTCATTGCAAAGAAATGAATATGATGCCAAAGATTGTGTATGGGAGGACAATGCCATAAAATATATAGCAAATTGCCATTGGGGGAGTTACACGCCAACATTTATTGTTGTTCATTAAGCCCATATTTTGCAAAATCTCAGGAGTTCTGTACCACAGATGTAGAATTTTGGTTTGTATGAGTGAACTGCGATTATCCTTGAAAGATTTATGGCAGGATGGCAGTTATGCCACTGTGAATTGGTTATGTTATAATTTAAAAGGGTACTCCATTTATTTTTTGCAATGATAGATTGATCTGGAATTGTATTTCTGATATGTTTGTAAATGATGCTATTTAATTTAGAGTTTGTTTTGATCCATTTAGAAATAAAAGTATCATATATAGATTGATGAGGAATAGTAGGAAGATAAAGGTACAAAGACATTTTTTGAAGGTGTATAAATGGGATCACTGATCAGGTTCACAGCCTGCCCAATATGTATGTACACTGTTCAAGTGTCTGTTTAAGGCGCCTGCTCAGAGGCCTACGAAGCTGCTGAAAGTATACTGTTCTTATACTGACAGTTTCAGACAGAGGGGTAGAATTCTCTCAGCTGTGTAGTCAGATAATCAAAAGGTAGGGGTTTTAAAATCTATTTCAAGATTTTTGGTTTTTAACCCAACACTGAACACATGAACAGCCTACCTTGTGCTATATTGGATGTTTTTTTTTTTCCTTTTTTTTCTATCTCTTTGAGATCCTCAGTGGACAGCGTGAAATGTTGGCTGTCACTTTCAGTCACTTTGCTCTCCACAGTGGTCTCTGGCTGAACTTGCCTTGGTTTTGTTTTTTCTTTTCTTTTTTTTTGCTTTTTTTGCTGGATAGACTTCTCATCTATGTCAAAAACAAAGAAGCAATCTACCCAGTCAGTAGCACTAAGTGTGCCAAACATGTCAAAATTGATTATCATGTCATTCATTTTTGCCTCGCGTAGCGTGGTTTTAATTGTGGTATGGTTTTATTTTTAGGAAACAATGTGTGTATTGATTTGGGGATACATTTCATCCAGTTCTATAATTAGGCCAGCTTTGAAGTGTGCGGGTAACTAGAACACTAGTGAACGGTCATGTGACTGTTTTAGGCCAATACGTTTTCTGGGTTTTGTTGTCACTTTTCCAACCCATGTTATAATTCTTTTTATTCACATATTAAAAGAGTTTTGGTTTAGTATTCAGTTTACCCAAGTAATACAGCTTTTGATTTGTGACATTAGCATATTTTCAAAAGTATTTTAAAGTCTTTCTACCATTTTAGTGGTGTGAATTGGTCACAAAAGTTCTAAACATTTCTGATATTGAAAATGTGAATGAAATACAAGTTAGAAATCAGTCAAAACATTTATTGTATGGTAATACAGAAACATACATGTTAAAATTGTATTTAGAATTTTATGGTGATTTGTTGGCATAATTTCTTTCAGAATTGTGAAAATAACCTGAATGTCATTTTTTAATATTCAGTCCTTCATGGCCAACAATATGTCCATTTGTTACTAGAATGAAGATATTTGAAAACATTCTAACTGGCTTCACTTTTTCCTATTCTAGGAATGAAAGGCTGGGTGGCTGATGCTCTGTGTTTAATAAGCGTATCCCGCTGTGGGTTGACCGAACAGGACATACTCCAGCTTTTGAAAGTGCTCGGATACAGAGGGATATTTGAGGTCTCCACCTTGGACTGGGCAGTTTTCCGTAACACCACCCAGAAATGGATTCAAGAGCGGCCTGATGGGCTGCTGTACTTGAGCCACCAGTCTCTCAGGGATGCAATAGAACAGAAGTTGCTTGGTAAGAACCATTATGTAAACAAAAGAACTAGTGGCATAACTATGCATACTTCCCGTACACATGTGTGTGCAGAAAAAATGGCCCTGTTATCTTTTTTGAGTAGTTAAAAAAAAAAAACAGGAATTATGTTGGTTCCATCCAGGACTGGATTTTCCATTATGCAAAGTATGCTGGGGGGCCCGTGACTGTGACTCTGAACTGCCATGCTCTGCAGACAGTTTTCTGAAGTTGCTGGTGTCTTAATAGCAGGAGCTGCAATTTAAATGAATGTGTCCTGGGCCTGGCCCTGACTGAAGCTGTGTGGCTCTGAACCCACCTTTGAAGAGAGGGCTCCAAACGCTGATTGGAGGAGGTGGCAGGGGATTTATTTAAATCCCCTGCCACCTCCTCCAAGCAGTGCTTGGAGTGCTCTCTTCAAAGGTGAGTTCAGAGCCACACAGTTTTAGTTGGGGGGGGGGGCAGGTCACATCAGCAAGAGGGACAGTTGTGCTTTTTGCATCTGGAGCCACAAGCCACCATATTATTATTACCACCCAGTAGTCTGTGGCCATCCCTCCCTCCACAGTATCTGATTGGCTGCCTGATGCTGGCAGTCATTAACAAATGGAGAATGACTGTGACTAGTGACAAGGCTGCAGCTACATTTGGCGCTAATCGCTATTTTTCAGATTAAGTAAGCAGCTGCGACCATTGTTGCCTTGTTGAATCCCACTTGGCACTACTTTATTTATTTATTTATTTATTTTTTGTGGGGATTATGGTTTATGCGCGGACTACCAAGTCATGCGAGCGGGAACTGTGGAGGAAGGTCGGAGACAGGCTGCAAGCATTCAAATCTGGACATGTACTGTACTCAACTCTGGGCTGGCTGGAGCAGTTTAGATCATGGCCTGGTGACAGGGACTGGAGTGACTGGGTGCAAAACTGAGGTGAGTGGCATCCTATCCCTGCTTACGGCAGGCATTGATTTGGCAGCACCACTATTTTTTTGTGAGTATAAGTGTGGCATGTCATGCCGAGCATTGCAGTGTCATTGTGACCTGGATGGGATTTGTGTTTGTGACCAAGGGACAGTATTTGTCATTTAAAATCGTTATTTTTTTTATTGAGAGGCACATCCCTTTACGTGGCTGACCTAAAGGGTACACTGTAAGTTGGGACCCACTCCCTGGCAAAGAGCTGCCCTGACTGCCAGCACTGGTGGGGGAGCATACCTCTCAACCTGTCATCACTAAAATGAGGGAAACGGACACTCCAAATGATGGACAGTAAGTGAGACTGGTCCTCATAATGATGGACACATCCTCATACATGGAGATACAAGCTCCTAATAATGTGCCATTGTATTTACTAGTGCTGAGGTTATTTTTGAGTTAGCATCTTGGAATATTATGAAAATAATATAATAATTTACAGCACATTCTCTGTGTGGGCAGAACCTTTTCCATGAGGGACATAGTAATTATGAGGGATAAAATAAAGGAAGTCCCTCGTAATCAGGGACAGTTGAGCGATGCGGTGGGGAGAGGTTTGTGCTGCTTCTGTATCCTCCTCAGAATACGTGTTGAATCTGAGGCATGGTTTGCAGCCGATTCATGTGGCTGCTCTATTTTTTTGCCAAAGGGCTTCTACTGCTATGCTAAAATAGGCACCATGTCGGGGGGATGTTAACTGCATTAACCCAGAAGCCATTTTGCATTTTTGCACAGACCAAGATCACACAGTGCTGCCACCTGTTTGCAGCTGCAGTGTACAATGGCCATCTTTACAGAATTTCTGCAGCTGTTTAAACGTGTTATGTTGCTTAGTTTATAAGTTCATTACCTGTTGAGCATTTCGGGGTGGTTTGGTTGAGGGGTCTGGGGGATACCTGTTGGATTGGGTTGAGCTGGGAAGTTGGTTTGGAGGGAAAGGCAACATGCTTACCTGGGGACTCTAGAGAGGGGCTAAGATGCAACTTGCTGACTGTGCTTGATGGCTCAGGATTCTAGGGAGCTGGGCTTGGGTGAAACCTGCTGGGCTGGGGATGGTCAGGGGCCTCACACCTAAGCAGCTGGTTGAGCTATTGGGAGGAGGAGTCAGGCAACATGCTGAACTTGAGGGACTCTGGGGATGGGACTATAGTGCAACTTACTAGGCTAGAGGAGGAGGAGGTAGCAGGGTAGCAAATTCTGTTTCAAATGCCCTCCAAAATGCACCAGAATGAACCAAAAAAACAGTGGTTTTCTGGGGGCCTAGGTGGCCCACAGACCTCCGGCCTACAATTTACTTTTTGTGTGTACACTTTTTTAAGGCTGGTTACTCCCCTGCCACTAACACTCAGTTATTTGTCACCTATGGTTAAGTGGAGAAAGGCAAACCAACATCCAAGAGAACCACTTCTCGTTGGCTAGTCTCCTGCATGCAGTTCTGTTATGACAAATCTGGTTAATTGCCACCTAAAGGCCTCAGGGCACTCTATACAAGAGGCACATCTGCCTCTGTGGCAGCATCAAGGGCTAGTCCCCATCAAGAAATCTGTAAAGTAGCTACCTGGAAAACAGTACACACTTTTATAAAGCACTAGTGTCTGGACATATACTGTAGTCCAGAAGAGATGCCAGATTGGCACTGCTGTCTTGCAGAACCTGTTCCCAAAATAGGTTCTGTACCCAGCCTCCCAAGGTACTTCTGTAGAGTCTGCTGTTATTAAGTAAGCAATAAGACATGATGGGGTGTGCATGGAACAGATTTTACCACACGCCCAGAGACATATTGAGGCACGAGGCCACATGCCGAATGCCTTCAGCCCCTTGAAGTGCAGTAAAATCTGTTCCTTGCACGCCTCCAGAGTGTCTGATTGCACTCATAAAATGTGCTCCTTTTTTATTTTTACTTTTTACAGTTGGGAAAAGCATGTTTATATGTAAAAACAATAGATTTACTTGTGTGCATTTATGATAAAATAGGCCTTCTGCCCACTTCAAATGATGTCATTGCATTACTGCTGGACAAAGTTTGTCCTTTGCTGGCATAAAGATTCAAGATATGGAATGTTTACCATGGAATACATGGATTCAAAATTCTGTTCCTCTCCTAACATACTGTATACACACACACACACAACATAGAGGATAATGGATGGGTGTTGGATGGTAACCAAGCTGTAATCGCTTTGAGAGGTTTCCATGACAATTTGGTAAACCTTGAGAGAGCAGCTTGAGAGGTTTAGCGTTGTTGTGGAAACCTTGAGAAGCTATTACATGCTTGGTTGCTGTCTGATGCCCATCCATTAGCTTTTATAGTGTATGGGCACTTACATTATAAAAGCTAATGGGCACCCATGTTTTATCGAGTCAAGTGATGCTGCCATTTTGTTATAGACTGCACAGAGACTTTGATGTGCTGTGAAGCCGCTGTTTATTTCGCTCTTTATCTCGCTGGGGAGAAAGTGATTTTTTTAAATGTTTGCGTGGCAGTGCTAGCTTATTGCTAACCGTGCGACTTCATTCCCGGGCCGCCCCTGAAAAAGGGACCTCTGGTCTCAGTGGATTTACCCAGTTACCAAAATTTAAATAAATAAATAAATACCATGTTGTTAACCCATCAATGCACATAGCATCGCTAGGTTAACAGCATGGAACTGCGGTTAGCGATGGGATGACAACCTAGGGGAAAGATGGATTTCAATGGTTTATAACGTTCTTCCATACATTATACAGGCCTCTTCTACAGCCAGAGACTCAGTTATCTCACTCTCAGGGCAAGCAGAAGAGATTTCCCTGATGAGCAGGTAAAGATAGAAGGGGGAATTTTCATTGTCAGCAAAGAAACAGTTGTAATGAAAACTATAAACAATACTTAATGTTTCTAATTGGTTTATGTGTGTAAGGAAAGTTTGATGATCATGGAAACAACATTTAATTAATTTGTTTTATTTTTTATTTAAAGTAGTTTAATTTTTAGGGCCCAGTTGATGTTTTTTTTTATAGTGTAAAGGTAGCAGCCATTTTTGTGAAGGAAGATTAATTCTGATTGTAGGGGGACTGATGGAAGATAGTTCTGGTTGTAGGAGGACTGATTTGATCATTGTATGATGTGGTTTAGGACCAGGATGACTGTGCATGAAACAGATTTCATGCACAGTCACATGCTATATTTTGACCAATGAGACTTCTTTATTTTGGATGTCCATTTCATAAACTTAAGTGAGAGATTCTTGTTGTTTGAAGAAAAAATTACTCAACGTAATAATAGTGTTTCTTCCAAAGGGATCCCTCACTACGTTTAAAGAGCAGGTGTTTACTTCTAATAAATAGATAACTGGCTGTTTTATTTATTGTATTTTGATGTGCTAGTAATTATTTTCTACTTTTATTGTAGATTATACCATGGACCTTAGACAACAACCAATCAAAACGACTGACTGGCACCTTACCACCATTGTAAATCCTCTGATAATCACCGCAAAAGGTGCCAGCCAGCCGCATCTTGGAAAAAAAGCAATCCGACGGCGAAATCGCAGAACTCCTACCGCCATCTTGTTTCCCTGCTAAGCGGAGACTGTAAAACAGCAGCTCCATACATCAGGGGAAAGTAAACAAAAACACTGACTGCTGTACTACTGAGTTGCTTATTTAAGCATTATAGCAAGTACTGTTTTTTTTAAATAATGAAAAAAAGCAGTACTTGGTATAATCGCAATAAGCCGCTCGGGGGATCTGGGTTATCAGGGGATTTACCATGGCTGGTGCAGATTTACCCACTTGGCTGCACCTCGTGAGCAAACCACTCCATCCATGGTAAATCCCCCGATAACCCACACCCCCTCATGGCTTATTGCTTAGATAATACGTGGGGTGATGTGTATAACAAGAATTTTACACACACACAAGGTGTTGGATGCTGCATAAACCCCAAGAGTGAAGCTCAAGGGGTTTATTTAAGCATCCAACACAGAGGGGGTGTATGCAATTCGAGTCTTACACACCACCTCATGTTTTATATAATTGCTGGGGAGCATTTTTTCACCACAGAAATTATATAAAATAAAAACACATCGCTGAGCAGCTGCAGTCAGGTTCAAACGTGGTCCGTGGTCAGGTTGGAGCGGCTGTTTAAACGTTTAATTTTTTTCCTTTCAAAAGTGTGCTTCCAGAAAGTGTCCCAAAAGTGGGGGGTTTTGTACTATAGTTTGCAGAGTCCGAGTGCGAGAGGTGGTGCATTGTCCGCCAGGACGGCAGCTGGCGCATGCGTGGAGTGAGGGAAACCTTGCGCATGTTCACCATTATAACCAGCTGTTATAATGGTGAATTATAACTGGGTTTCCCTATGGGAAAAAAAAACCTCTTCCTGGTTATTATAATGAAATAATGTTAGCACAGTGAAAAAAGTGGGTTTTCCCCTTTGCTTTTCACTTTGCTAGTAAAAAAGAATTTAACAGAATTCAGGTATTGTAATGTCAGAAACTGCCAGCTACTTAGGAGTCCAGTGTAATTCAGTGAGAAATTAAAGATAGTTTTTTATGTTTTTCAAAAGAAATGGCTACTTCTTTCGGCAACAAACTTTGCCTTTTATATATTTGCACTACCGAGGTCTGTCCGTATCATTTTACAATTAAAAAAGTTGACTTCTCTTTTCTTCTTTCCAATTAAAATCTGGTTATGAAGAAAATATCACCTGCTAAATAATAAGAAAAGATCACAGGTTATCAAAAATCACATATTTCTATTAGATATATAATATATAATATTGTGGTGGTACAAAGTGTTATGTCTCCATAAAAACCTGAAAATAGATGTGCAGTTTCCCATTGACATACACTGCCAGCCTTGCCAGCGAAGAGTTTCTGACGTCATAATACAAAGACTCTGCTGGGATTCTCTTTTTACTAGCAGTTGCCAAAATACAAATAAAATGATGAAAAGAGAAGTAAAGAAACAAATAAAGTGAACTGGATGATTGCAGAGGCATCTAAAGGCCCCAAACTTTCATTCTTCATGATATACATCTTTACTAAGTGCTTGTTTTTTAACAGTCCCTAATCCTGCCAGCCTGGTGGCGGTGAGGGTTGAGGCACTGGACACCTTACCTTGCGCAATGCCAATGACCTGGGTTCGGGAATGACCTTGGGTTGTCAGACAGCCAGTACGGGGGTTGGGGGGAGGAAAGGAGCAAGACTGAGCAACCAAAACACAGCTCTCCTTTCCCAGGGTGGTCGTCACCCCCCCCCCATAGTTCCGCTCCCACTGAGTGGAGGTCCGGTGGGTAAGGTAAGCGGGAGGGGATAGCAGTGTAGCGGGAGGACACCCCAAGGCATGGCATGTGCCTTGGGGCACGTGCCTCCAGATGCACACGCAAGCCCAGAGATGGGGAGAAAATGGGGAGAAAAAGCTGATAAAAATCAATATAAAAAAACAAAACAATCCCTAATCCCCGCATCTCCTAACAGAACCTGGAAAAAGGTTCAGATGATATAAGGAATAATGTATGGGCTCCCATAAAGGATGAGCCTGTGTTTCCATCGAGGGGTTGAGATACCAGCATATGGCCCTCAAGAGTGAAGCTTGAGAGGTTCATGCTGTTATCTCAACCCTGAGATGGAAACTCAGGGCAAGTTGTGTTTGAGCGCCCATAGTTTATTTGTTATAGTGTGTGGTAACCTGAGATTTTTTTTTTTTAAAGTTGTATTTTTGAACTTTTTAGTTTCACAAGGTTTCCTACCTTGTGTTTGTGCTCCTGCTTGTTGTGGGCAGCTTAGTGTGCTGCGATGTTTATCAGTGCTGGTGGTTGCTGTAGTCCCATCCCAGTTCTGAGCCTTGACAGATTCATGGCAGGACTTCATTTAATAATAATAACAATAAACTTTAGTTTTAATGCGCCTTTCAAATGTCAAGGCGCAGTACAAAGTTAAAACAATTTAAAACCAATGCTGCAATCACAGTAAAAACATACAATACTGTTAGTCTGTCATCCTCAACACCATAAGCCCTGTTCCATAAATACTTCTTTAATGCTTGTTTAAAACCCCCACAGTCATGCACTCCCTAATCCAACGGGGTAGAGAATTCCAGAGGGTAGGTGCCACGAACATATATGCCCGGGCTCCAGAATATTTTAAAAACACCCTCGGAATCTCCAGCAACCCCTCGCTGGCCGAGCGGATTTATTAACAAAATAAAACCCCAAAACTTAAATTATTGCGGTTTGGTAACACGGAGCCGACTACGGCATTCTGTGTCGAAATGGTCCCTGTGAACCACTTGCTAAGCAGTGTTGCCATGTTTGTTTGGATTTCTTGTTTGAAGAGCTTAGTTTCGTCCAGTCAGGTGGCGGATAGCACAGGTCTGATCAATATTAGGGACTCATGAATATTAATTGTAGAACAAAAACAAGGCGCTGCGTCAGCATGTGGTCTAAAAGCAAAACAAAATGGTTATATTAAATGCACGCTGAAAATAGAAAATAGAGTTAAAAATCTATGTTTCGACCTTAGGTCTTCTTCAGGAAATATCTAAAAGAGAAAAAAAACAAGTTAGTGTTCTACAATTAACAAGTGTTAATTGTAGAACGTGCACAACAACATTTGAACAGCTACTGATTTTTATACACAGTAAGCCCTAACCATATACTATAATCAGTTCTTTTCTACTTGCTTTAGCATTACTTGTTACAGAGCCTTTGCATTTGTTGCTAAGTGATCTGATTTATTTAACTTTTTCATAGCAATTAAACGTGTTCTGCCTTGCTTAACTATTTAAAAAAATGCGGGTAAAATTAAAAAACATTGGTAGCCATTTAGCTAGTTTTAGTGGTCACAGCTCACCCTAGCTCTAGCAATAAATCTGATGTTGGAGTGCAGAGTGAGCATGACCATACAGAGCAGAGTTTGAATTTAGTTCTAAATTCCATAGTTTGCATAAATTCTAATGGTCATGGGCTGCTCATTCCCGGGCAGTGACTGCTGTTAAACTTAGTGAGGGACCTCCTTTGGAAGAAACAACATTACTGCGATGAATAATTCTTTGTTTGGGCTTAACGAGTCCCTAACACCATTGGGAAAACTTTGAAAAATGTAAGATTTAGACAGAATTTGGTTTATATTTCATATATTTTCAGTACTTCTTTACCCTTTTATCTTTATTACTAAGGAGAGCTGAATAAAAACAAGATCACTGCTCCCTAGACTTTATCTGCTCTGGGTGCTTGTCTACACCTGATGACATAATCTCCTACTTATGGCATCATAAATATCTCCACAGAAACAGATTGTGATGTCATAAACAGAATTGTGATATCAGGTGTAGGCAAGCAGCCAGAGCAGATAGAGCCAAATCCTATTTTCATGAAAATGTCCTTAGTAATAAAGAAATAAAGTTGTGAATTACAGTAAAAATATGAAATGTAAGCTGAATTATGACTAAATATTACATTTTCCCAAAGCTGTCCCAGTGTGGTCAGGGGCTCTTTAACAATGCAGTACTATCCTATGTTTGTCCACATCTGGATGTTTCTTCCCCAATATGGTGCCCCTTTATGAAACAGGATACTTTACAATTGGAGAGAGTGCAGAGATGCTTTACTAAACTTGTGAGTGGATTACACAATGTGTCATATGAATCTAGGCTGGAGTCACTAAAATGAATGCCCCTCACTACACGAAGGTTAAGAGGGGATCTCCTTCTCATGTTCGATATTATGCAAGATCCGTACTTACTAACCAAATTAGGGCTGGTGTTTAAAGATACTGATCACAACCTCAGAGGTCATCCCCTCCAGCTTCAATATAGAAAATTCAATTTAAAGCAAAGGGAATTTTTCTACAATCTACGTGTTATTAAGCCCTGGAATGCCTTACCAATTGAGATGATTACTAGTAGCTCTAAGTCTGTGTTTAAATTCCGACTGGACAAATTGATTCTTTCTAGTTCTCCTCTTAGTTATTATTAGTTTCAAGGAGCAATTATGGGCCTTGTGCCTTCTGGCTTCTACTCCTTCTTAGTATGATTCTTAGTATGGTCCTGAGTGCAAGTATTGTGGTATATCGTTGGAAGAGAGCCGTTGAAAGGCTGTGTCCAAGTTGGGCATGTGCCGATGGTCATTAGTGTGCATGACTGAATGAAGCAGTACAATCAAATGATGAGGTGGGTATAGCCCTGTATGTGTGGAATAGTATAACAGTTGCATCTCGAGGAGATGAGCTGGATGGCCCCCTGAGCAAACTGGTGGATGCTAAATAATGGAGTGAAGCAGCAGATCGAAAGCCCACAGTCTGGGCTGGTAGGAGGCTACACATGGTGGCATGAACCAAATTAGTCGCATGTTCAGCAGTAAAGGATCAGTGATGCTGAAGCATAGCCACTGAGGCATGTCTGAAAGATCAGGGACAAGGTTTAAAAAGATCGGGGACAAAGGACCTAAATCAGGGACACATCTTAAAATTAGTTCTGTCCCATAGGTAACTTTTTGGACATACTTTTGATAACTAGAGAGCATAAATAAACCATTGCTCCGCTTTCAGTGGTAGTCAAAACCATCATACCTAGAAGATGGGTTTATTCCCAACCACCTACAACATCCAAATTGAATGCAAAATTGATTGAAATACTTAAAAGTGAAAGATTAGCCAAAGGCTTACAAAATGATAGTGAGAGTTTTGAAAGATACTGGTTGTCTTTATTCAAGACACACAATGCATCAAAACAATTCCTAGATAAATACAGTAGTTCCAGAATGCGATTGGAAGCTTCATAAATACCATTTTTGTTTCTCTATTTGCTTCATTACTGGGCCTGATGACAACATAATAATAGGCAACACATGGAATGCTGTCTTGACAGCCTGATACACTCTGGTATTTTCTCCTTTTTTCTTTCTTCCTGAAACTTTTCTTCTAATCTTCTCTCTTACTCCCTTGCTAAAATATAGATAAAATATCTTGGATACGGTTCAGTGGGGAAAGTCATATTCAAGACATAAGTTAGGAGACATTAATAGTTTTTTTGCTGATAAGGGTATTTACTCAGAACAGGGTTATTTATCTAATGATTTTGTAACCCCCCTACAAATGGGGGTTCCCGAAAAGTCTTCCATGAGCTTGCCTAAATGCTCACTGCCAGGCTGGTGTCCTGCGTTTAGCAGGTAATCGTTATTGCCAAAGAGTGCCTTTGTAGCCTCTATGTACTGTCGCTTTAAGAGCTGCATGGATTGCAGTAATAATTAATCTGGGAGGGGGCTGAGTGTTGTCATGCTTGAGTCCCGCCTGGGCTGCCAGGTAATCTCTCTGTTTCTGCCATTGCTAATTGCGCAGAGGGAGCCCTGTTAATAGGTGTAACTGTTTGCTGATCATTCATTAGAGTAGTAATAATAATGTAGTTTGTCTAACCTGCCTTCTTTGCAGCAAGGACTGTTTTGTTTATCCCCACCATTTTGGCCCGGAACTGCCGAATTGGACCAATCAGTCTGGTGGGACCTAAAATGGAGTCCAAATCTGTAGGAATTGTAGTTTTGGTCTTTTGGCGCCTTTTTGCACCTGAAGGGGGAGCCTTTGTTGTGACTGACAGACAGATCAGCCATCCGAATCTTTTGGATCTGAGGGAAATCCCTAAGCTGCCTGCTGTTTCAGTCAGTTCTGAGCTGGGAAGTGAGATGAGAACAGTGCAAGTGATTTGGGCAGTAGTTCTATGTAGTTTTGCATGGGACAACTGGGAAAGGGCTGAGTTTTGGCCTGCATGTCTGCCTGCTGCCCCTGAGAGGGAGAGAAGAGAATTATTTTGGACTAAATCCAAGTTTGTGGGAACGAAGTAAGCCACTGATTTTTTACCAGGTTCATACCTGAAGAAGACTGAAGATTCTGCTGAATGCGATTGGCCTGTCAGGATTTCCAGTGGCTTTTGAATTCTCGGTTTGTGCAGAGACTTTGAGATCGTGACCGGAGAGCGGTTTCCCTGGTACAGTAGAATTTCCTTACATGTAAATGTGCTGTGTATTGAAAGTGGGTCGTGATTTGGTCCCCCACTGTGTGAACTGTGTTCTGCTTGCTGGAAGCTGTATCCCACCCAAACGGACTGTATCTGAATTTGTCTCCATTTGGCCTGGGCCTTGCCACACTGGTACAGCCAGACTACCCGCTGCACAGAAAAAGCCATTAACGAGAGGCCTGTCTGGGGATCAGCCCCCTGCTCCACGCTTGAACAGGAATGATGCCTCTGGCGATTCGTGTGGGCCCTGCTTCTCCTGACACTTCAGATTAACCACCTGCTGTCTCGATTTTCGTCCAGCCTGTGTCCAGTCTTGGGTATCGTGAGTAATCATCAAGTTAGCTCCCTGCAACAACAGCCTTATCTAAAAGTGTGTCATCTGATTGTCTTGTTGTTTTCTTTTCATGAACTGAGCCCTCTGGCTCCGGATTACAAATAGTGTGTGTTGTGCATGTTGTTTTCTTCCATCACAGGGCCCCAACCAGCTGCAACGTTCCTGGCTAGCCCACCATTCTCCATCTGGGTACCCAGAGTGTGTGACTGTTTATGGACCCTGAAGTGCAAGCATAACTGTTTGATTGATCAGCCTTTAAGCAAATTAACCTGATTACACCCCTCCCTTGTTCAAGTACCTTAAATAAATCAGATCTAACTCTTTTTTGCATTTACCCTGACTGTGGTTCCAGTTTGTGCAAGAGTACTGTACTGCTGTTATTTGCTGTGTATTACCTTGTTTTACAGGGGGTTCCCAGGGCCAGGCCAGAGGAAAGCCCTGGTGGTAAGTGCAAACAGTGTGGGCACTTGTGTGGTGTATCAGGGGTACTGTGAAAGTGATTATTGTGTATTGTTCTGGCTACTAGTAAGGAAAGAGGTGGGGTTACAGTGTCCCGGAGGGCTGTGCCCAGGTTAGCTTGACTACTACCAACCCTGACCTCCGGGTGGAAGCACCTATTTCAGGACTCAGGACCCTTAACCTGCTACTAACCAAGCAGGCAGGGGTAGTAGCCCTAGGTATAGCGCCACCTAGGGGTTACAATTTACTATGATTTTAAACAAATAGTGAATAAGAAGTTAGCAAAGTAGTTTTATGTATTTATTTGGTTCTTTTTTATGGTATAGTTTATCTTGATTTAGTTGGTTATAACTTACTTCGTTTTACTTATTGTTATACTGTTTGTTTAAAATCTTTTATAATGATTGTGATAATTGTATATTGTATTTTGTTTGAAAGATAAAATCTTATTTAAAAAAATAGGTTCTATCCCCTCATGAAACTGGTAGAACAAGGGATTAGTGTACAATGTGTTTTCTGAAGAATAAGTCCATAACTCTGATGTCAGACATTATTTTGTGCTTACAGTACCTACTGTACAGTCACGAAAACATACATTTTTAGAGTGACAGAGGAGACTTTGAAGTAAAATCGGGGTCATCCCTGAAAATCAGGGACATCGTTGAGGTATGCTAGAATGAAGACCCACAAATTCTTGAAGGCACAGCACAGCTATAGCAATGGTGGCTGTAGCAAGGCAGGGAACCAGGGCAGGGTAGGAGGAGCAGAGCCCAAGATCCACAGAGAAAGCAGCACAACTGGATTAGGAGCTGCAGGGAGAATAGAAAGGGAACCATGAAATCCAGGCAGTGGGAGACTAGAAGGCAAACACCAGCTATGTTGGAACACACAGTGAATGGTCTAAAACAGGGAATGCTTGTTGAAGAGGGGAGTCCAGCAGCAGCAGCTGATGCCAGTATGGTGTTACATGGACAGCAAACATATAGAGGAGAGCATCACTGGCATGTGGGACACAGGAGTGAGGCCAGAGGACTGCAGTAGTGAAGCCCTAACAAGATATGCAAGAGTGGAAACAAGGAGGCAAGTTCTCCAGGGTTCAGAAGGGAGGCAGCAGCATGGCTGCCACTGTAGAGAAGCCAAGAAAAAACCTGAAAGTGGAATGAGTGGTCCAGCCCCAGCTAGTGATGGTGGAGCAGAAATGCTGATCTTCAGACGGGTAGCAATGGTCACGATAGGAGAGGTGACTCAGCCAGGAACAGAACAGAGGCAGGAGAAGAAACCTTGTGTTCCAACTGTTGCACAATCTTACAATGTTGTATAGTTTGTACTGCCCACATACTATTGTAACTGATCATCCTTCACAACCCTATGTAACCCCTTCCCCCAGGTCGCACCGTGAGATGAGCAACTTGTTGTTCAGTGTGCCCTCCTGGTGAAACATTTCAATAAATAAATAAATAAGAAGAGCCCCAAATGGGCAGCAGCAGAAACAGAGACAGCAAGACAAGTAGGAGAGCCCCAGGAGCTGGGTTAGCAGAGAGACAGAAATGCTGGGTGGGAGGACGTGCTGCAGCACACAGCAAAGGAATCGAATGTCCAATGGATGCATGAGCAAGCACACTTAAGCAATACTCAAAATGGGGCACTGCGGGCATCACCCACAGCCTCACTGAACCACAGACTAGGTCCTTCAAAAAATGTGAATTCCTGTAGTAATGTTACAGACTTTGTAATGCTGTTGTTACTCTGCCACCACAACATCCTTGACGATGATTTATGCTCAATGAAAATGTTTCCAGGTAAAATCAATAAAATACACCTACAATGCAGTTCATATTGGAAAGGAGGTTCATGGAGTTTTTTGATGGTGTTACGAAGTTTCATGAAAACCATTATTGTATATGGTTAGGGCTTGTTCTGTATGAAAATCAGCCTCTTCAAAAATCCTGTAGTGAACGTTCTAAGTTGTACCCATTCCAAGTCACCTTCACCTGTGTTCAAACGCTATCCCTGCTCAGGTTGTCTCCTGACACACTCTCCACAATAACGCTTCACTCAAGAACTAATAAAGGAAACGAAAAGTCATAAAACTGGCAGCATTTTCAAAAACTGTAATAAATTCTTTGAAAGCCATATACAATAGAAAATAAAAATATGGGCAACCATAAAAACTCGCTATGTGTTTCCATCTTGGGGATGAGATAACAGCATGAATCTCTTGATCTTCGCTCTTGAGGTCCATATGCTATTGTGTCAACCTCACAATGGAAACATGGACTCATTGTGTACAGTTGCCAATTCAGTATTCCATTTGTAACTCCTTTTCCAATGAAATGATGTGAACATATGGTGCAGGGGCAGTGCACATCAGTGGGTCGCCTAGACCTGACAAAATCAAAAACTGCAGGGGCCAAAGAAAAGATGTGCACTCGGGGATAGGTAATACAGTAGTACAAAGGCATCAGACTTCAAAAAAGTTGCTTTCTCTGATAATTTAATTGAAGCTTAATAGCATAACAGTATCAAAGTTAATTTTCATCAAGTGTCACAGAGAAACATCAGTGCAAACAAAGTGATAGCATAAAATACTGTGATTCAGAGCATAAAATGCAGTGTTACCACATCCCTCAGTCTGCTGCCAGAAATACCCAGATGCTTTGCTTATCATAAGCTTCGTCAGGAGGCATGGCATTCTAGTTTAGAGCCCATTTATATATAGTGCTTATTGCCATGGCAACTGGTGCAAGCCTGCTATTTTTTTTTAAGGTGTACATTCCTAAAGCCTATGTTACTCACAACACATAAGTAATCAGCCGTGACAGGGTGTGCATTATAGGATTTTAATGCACTCCCCAGGGGTGTAGTATGGCTCTCGGCCAAAGGATGAGTGTCCTCACACCCCTGGGAAGTGCATTAAAATCCAATTATGCACACCCTGGAGCGGCTTATTACACTTACAAAATGGCTCTAAGTAGGTTTTCTGGGGAGGAAAATGAGATTCAGCACCTGACCATGTGTTTATAGAGATTTAATGCATGGTCATGTGGTGTCTCTCAGCCAATTAAATTTCTAAAATTTTTCTTGCCATTTTATAACTGAAATTAATTACATGGCAATTTGTGTACTAATATTAAAAGTGAAAAGGCATTCAGTGTAATTAATGCATATACAACAGCATACATAAATGCAAACTACAAAAAAAGAACTGTTAAAACAGGTGAGCATAATTACATCTAATTAATTCTGTTGTACTACTGTCTGTGCCCAAAAGGCCAAATACTTATTCAGGTCATATTGACTGCACTGCTTAAAGTTAAGCTTGGAATTATAGCATCAGTGAAAGCAACTTTTTTGATGTCTGATGTCTTTGTACTAATAACTGTGTTACCTGTCCTTGAGTGCATATTTCCTTTGGTCCCTGTATGTAACTCCCACTTCTGGTAGCAGATAGAAACATAGAAGTTGTCGGCAGATGGGAAGCTATCCTTCAAACAACATGAAGTCTTGCTATATTATGACAGATGCAGTTTGTCCCACCATTAGAACTGCTCTGGAGGTGAAAGAGTTAACTTCCATGCAGTGCATGGAACTTAGAGCGCGAGCTCGGTTAGAGAAGCTCTGTTAGGGTGGTTTCAAACCGAAACCGTCAGATTCTTTACTCCGCCTCACTGAACAGTCGCTCTGGAGATTCCTCCTGCTGCTCGGTTCATTTCCTTGGTTTAAAGCGTCTTTTCTCAGTTAAATTCAACCGCGATATTATTTATTTTAACCGCAAACCAATCGGTTCAAGCTCTGTCTATGGTATTGTAAGTAATAGATAGGTTTTCTGTGTGGAACTTGTAAATGTTTATCGGTTCGGTTTGAACCGATCGAATTGTATTTAAACTTTGTTTTGAAGCCTTTTAAGGCTTGTTAGAGTGCGGTTCCCGGTTCTTATTGGTTCTAAAAAAAACGGATTTCATTACGTTTTTTTCCATGACCCGTGACACGGTTGGGAACTGATAAGGGTGTCTTGTCTGGCACTGCCATCAAAAGGGCAAGTTTTTGGTTAGGCTGGCATTATGTCTGAGAAACCCAAAAGAAAAACTGGGCCCACTGGGTTTCAACACTGTAGTGTCTGTGGGGAAGCCTTTGCCAAGGCTGACCCACACACCATGTGTTTATTGTCTGGGGTTTGACCACCTCAATGCAGAGTGCCAGATTTGTAAGAATTTCCTGCAGCCACCCTAGATAAGAGAGTTGGTAGGCTCAGGGAATGAGAGGCAAAAGTCCCTGACCGTATGGCAGCCCAGTTCGGTGCCAGCCGAATCGAGGGAGTGCCCTCTGACCAGGCCAGACTTCCTCGGCAACGAAGCTGACTCTGAGGAGCCAGTTCCAGCAAAGAGAACTAGAAAGTCAGCAGGTGTGGAGTCCAAAATCCCTTCTCCAACTGCTGCAGAGATAGCCAGGGCAATACAGATTGTCCAGTCACTGTCCCTGGTTCCCTCCGAACCGCCACTATCTGGCAAAAGGTCAGTTCGGTCGGTTCCACTGGTTCAAGAATATGATATAGAAGAGTTTTATGAACCAGAGGAGGGGGAGGATGATTATGATCAGTGTGAATGTGACTTTGAAAGTCTGGATGTGCCCATTGAACCGGACATCTCCCCAGACAGACCTTTAGGTGAATCTCCCCCTAGGCTTGCTGAGTCCCCTTCTCATTTTTTGTTTTATAAAAAAGTTGCTGAGACCCTCCAGCTTCCTTTAGAGGAGGCTTTGGATGAGCAAGAGGAGCCTGACTATGTAGAGATGATGGATATCCCAGAGTCCAGGAGATTGTCCATCCCTTACATAAATCTTTTAGGAAACAAACAATAAAAATTTTAAAGTTCTAATTCTGTGCCTCCTGTAGATAAAAAGATGGACAGGAGGTACACTTTGTCAGGTCCTGATACAGATTTTCTTTCACAGCAATGCAGTCATGTTAGGTAGTTCAGGCTGCAGCCTGTGATAAAGCTAATATTCCCTGGTTCACATCCTCCTGACAAGGACTCCAGGAAGATTGATGCCATGGCCAAAAACAATACATGGCAGCATCTTTGGGACTCAGACAAGCAAACTATATGGCTTATGTTGCAGATACCAGAAATCTAGATGGGATACTGTCATGGCCTTAGCTAAACAGGTCCCTGGCCAGCTTGCAAAGGAGCTGGAGCAGGTGGCTTTTGATGGTATTGAGGCATCTAAGGTGCAATTCCATGCTGCAGTGAATTCTAATGATGTATCCTCTAGAGTCATGGCTACATCTGTGGCTTTTCGTAGATTGGCCTGGCTCAGGTGTTCTACTTTGTCACAGGATACCCAGTCTAAGGCTATGGATTTTCCTTGGTGGGAAATTCTCTGTTTGGGGAGCAGACAGAGAATTATATGAAGAAAATGGATGAATATAGAACCACTTATAGGAGTGCACAAGCCAAGGAACGGCAAGCCACTCCTCAGAGGCAGCCCCCCAGGGGTAGGGGCAGGCCTTTTCACAGGCCTTTTTACCAGACCCAGGCCTCCTCTTCAGCCTATGCTCAGAGGGGGTTCTTCAGAGGGAGAGGCAGACGGGGTACGAGCAGGCCTGCTCCCACCCCTCAGCCTTAAGCCCCTGCCAAACAGGCACCCTGATGGGATGCCCAGGGTCGGCTCTCCATTACCTGTAGGGGGCAGGCTGGCTTACTTCGTCCAGGACTGGGAGTCTTTAACTTCAGACAGGTGGGTCCTGGAAGTAGTGAGCCAGGGTCTGGTTCTCAGCCTCAAAAATTTCCAAAGATGAGAGCCAGATCTTTTCCACCTGCAAACCCTTTAGACTCTTGCTTTGAAACAGAAGTCTCAACCCTCCTGGCTCTCAGAGCTGTAGAAAGGGTTTCTCCCTACACCAGGGCAAGGGTCTGTACTCCAGGTACTTCCTTACCCAAAAAGACAGGAGAGTGGCGCCATCCTGGATCTAAGATATCTGAACAAGCACCTTTAAAACCAAAATTCAAATGGTGACTCTGGGAATGATTTTACCTCTCCCTAAGGCCAGGGGACTGGCTAGCTTCCCTGGACCTCAAGGATGCCTACTTCCATGTTCTTATCAGAAGCTCCCATCGAAAGTACCTCAGATTCGAACTGCCCTCAGGCCATTATCAGTTCAGAGCAATGCCCTTCGGCCTTACCTCTGCCCCAAGGGTGTTCACAAAATGTCTGGCAGTAGCAGTTGCTCATCTAAGAACGCAAAAGATTGCCATTTTTCCCTACCTGGACGACTGGCTCATTGTGAGTCAGTCTCCAGACCAGGTCAAATCACACCTGCTAGTTACCCAGCAGCTGCTTACCTCTCTGGGCTTTCTTCTCAATCTTCCAAAGTCAGTTTTGGAACCTGTCCAGGTACTCACCTTTATAGGCGCAGAACTGGACACAAAGCAGGCCAGAGCCTTCCTTCCCCTGGAAAGGGTAAGGACCTTGGTGGCCCTGGCCTCATCCTTCACGCTGCAGGTCTCTCGACCAGCAAGGCATTTCCTGCAGCTCCTAGGACACATGGCTGCTTCCACAGCTGTAGTGCAAGGAGCAAGCTTTCAGATGACGGACATTCAGTTCCATTTGAGAGCTTTCTGGTCTCAAAGAAGAGATCCCCTATCCAAGTTAATCCCAGTGACTCGAACCCTGATCCAGGCCCTTCAGTGGTGGCAGGATCAGAGCAATCTGAAACAAGGGGTGCCTTTCATCCCTCTGTCCCACTCCTTGACCCTTACTACAGATGCGTCCCTCTTGGGATGGGGAGCTCACATGGGCGACCTCTCCACCCAGGGGTTATGGTCCCCTCAGGAATCTCTGCTCCACATCAATCTGTTGGAACTCAGAGCTGTTTTTCTAGCACTTCAGGTTTTTCTGCATCTGTTCAGAACAAGGTGGTACAGGTCAGAACAGACAACACCACTACAATGTGGTACATCAACAAACAAGGGGCACTTGGTCTTGGCCTTGTGCACCGAGGCGATGAAGTTGTGGTCTCTGGCTTATTCCTGAACACTTCCCTCATAGCAGTTCACCTCCCAGGCAAGGACAATGTCCTGGCAGATGCTCTCAGCAGGATTTCCCAGGGCCATCACGAATGGTCACTGGATCCCCTAGTACTGGGGATAGTTTTTGCCAGATGGGGCACTCCTCAGATAGATCTTTTTGCAGCCCCAGACAATCATCAACTTCCACTTTTTTGTTGCAGGCCCCCAGTGTTGGGCTCAGTCCCCCTGGATGCCTTTCTCCTCGATTGGGAAGAGAAGTTTCTCTATGCCTTTCCCCCTTCCCTCTCCTGTTCAAGGTGCTAGTCAAAATCAGGTCTCAGCCCTGCAAGATGATCCTGATTGCTCCAGACTGGGCCAGGCAGCCCTGGTACCCACTCCTTCTGTCCTTAGCAGTCCATCTTCCCCTGTGTCTCCCCAGGAACCACAATCTGTTAACCTGTGCTCAGGGGAGAGTTTGGTATCCGAATCTCAAATCCCTCAACCTCAAGGCCTGGCTCTTGAGCAGTTAGAGTTGCTGATCTTCAACTTTCTCAAAGTGTCTCGAAATCTTGAAAGCTGCTAGGAAGCCTTCCACCAGGGCTACCTATAACTCCAAGTGGAAAAGGTTTCCATATGGTGTTCTGGGAAGCATATTTCCCGAATCTGCTGATTTACCACTGTATTGGATTATATGGTCCATCTTAATTCTTTGGGCTGAGACCAGCTACCCTGAAAGTGCATTTGGCAGCTGTCTCTGCTTTCATTTCAGCAGGGAAGCCCTCTTCTCTTTCTGCTCACCCTGTATTTTCCAAGTTTTTTAAGGGATTGCTTCATACCAATCCTCCATTCAGGGATCCTGCCCCTACTTGGGATCTTAACGTTTGCATTGCTCAGCTGATGCAACCCCCCTTTGAGCCCCTGTCTTCGGCAGAGCTTAAGTATTTGACTTGGAAAACTGTATTTCTAGTAGCCATCACTTCCAGGAGCATAAGGAGTTACAGGCTTTATCAGTGGAGACTGACTATTTCCTTTCACAGGATAAGGTAGTCCTCAGGACTAACAGGAAGTTTTTGCCTAAGGTGGTTTCGGATTTCCACCTTAACCAATCTATTTCACTTCCAGTGTTCTTCACTGACCATTCCTCCTCTGGTGAGAGGAGGCTGCACAGCTTAGATGTTAAGAGGGCCCTAAGTTACTACATAGAGCGTACCAAGGGTCACAGGTTTGACTCCCTCCAACTATTTCTCACTTATAGTGAGGTTGGGAAAGGGAGACCTGCCACTAAGAGATCCATTGCCAGGTGGATCGTCTCTTGTATCCAGTTTTGCTATCAAAAACTGGGTAAGGTTCCCCCCTCAGGCCTGAGGGCTCACTCTACCAGAGGTACAGCTGCATCTCTAGCTGCTGCTAGAGACATCCCTATCTTGGAGATATGTCAAGCAGCTACTTGGAAAACAGTACACACTTTCACAAGCATTACTCCTGGATATCCAGGCCAGGAGGGATGCTCGGTTTGTACACAGCCGTGCTTCAGAGCCTATTCCCTAAGTAGGTTCTGTCCCTCCTCCATGGAGGTACTGCTGTGTAGTCTGCATCTGTCATAATATAGCAAGACTTCATGTTGTTTGAAGAAAAAATTACTCACCTTAGTAATGTTGTTTCTTCTAATGGAGTCTTGCTATATTATGACCTCCCCCCCAGCCTGCCCCTCTCAGAACTTCTACTGGGTATGGGGTGGGCAGTCCACTGTTGGCACTTATTGATGCCCCCTTTTATGTTTGGGTGTTGTGTTTTATTTAGTTATTTTATCTTATTTTTCTGGTCCCTGACTTGAGTCTTGGTGTTGGGACCAGGAAAATGTGTGAATATTTTAGTAGCCAGTTGGCTAGTGTAGGTTACAGCTTCCACACAGAGCCTTAGTGAGTTTTGCTCGTAAAGATCTGACGGTTTCGGTTTGAAACCACCCTAACAGAGCTTCTCTAACCGAGCTCGCACTCTAAGTTCCATGCACTGCATGGAAGTTAACTCTTTCACCTCCGGAGCAGTTCTAATGGTGGGACAAACTGCATCTGTCATAATATAGCAAGACTCCATTAGAAGAAACAACATTACTAAGGTGAGTAATTTTTTCTAATAGCACAGTGACCAACTTGCTTCATTGACCTGAATGGAGATGGGCATGACCCAGGAAACACCTGTGTCTACAGATATATGGTGTTACTACTCAATAGGAGCCCCATGCACTCAACAGTATGAGTTGCTTGACTGCGTGCTGGAGACCTGGAGCTGGTTGACGTGGGCACCTTAAATAGCGGAACAAAATATACTGGGAAATTGGACTTTAAGCACTTGACTTTACTGGAGGGCTTTATGCCAAAGTTCATTTGCACAATTAGTAATCCTTGACCCAAAGATCTCAGTTTATCAGCTCATACACAGTTCATTACAGTAATTCAGTTTCCACCTATAGTCACTGTAGCCCTTGTCTCCGACTACTCAGTATGCTAGCTGCGTAGCAGCCACCTGCTGTGGCATATACTATCATCCTTTGCTGTTAGCAGATCTTCCTCATAGCCCTGTCTCTGGCACTTTCCATCCATTGTGTTCATTACACAAGGCACCTATGGACAGCCTATAAGTATGCTGCCATCAGCACAGTGCCCAGGGATTCCTTGTCTCTCTTCTACACTATATCCTGACATCTCTTCCCTTCCATCTGTTAATGTTACCTGCACACATGGCCCATTACTTTTTACAGAACATAGTATGCCAGCAAGGTGCCCGGTATTATTAGGGTGGACTCTCAGCCTAAACAATTCAGGCTGACACGTTCCTTGCCAGACCTTTGGTGTTTGTTCACATTTTTGTTCAGATGACTAACTGGTCATCACCTACACCACTCTCTCTGTACGTACCCAGGCAGCCCCTATGACCCACCCTACCAAGATGGTATTCCCGCTGTGCAAGCCATGATTACTGCTAATGTTGTTGGGGGACACCCACACTTCATGAAGATGAATCTCCTATCTTGCTCCTGCTGTCTCTATGCCGTACCTGCTTCACCTGCTTCTCGGGTACTCGATTGTCTCAAGATGCAGGTCTCTGGGTTACCCTTCTGCCAGGATGTCCACGATGAATCTTTGGAGGGAAGTCGCCTCAGACCAAAAAGCCATCAGGAGGTGTTCCTCAAAAGGGCATCCCCTGGTGTTCCTGCACCCTCCTGGTGGTCCCTTAAAGCCTCGGACTATAACTGAATCCCCAGACCTTCATTCACAAGTCCCAGTAGCATGGGACTTATCTTGGGTGCTGAAAGTCTCTCCCAGGCAGCCTAGGGGGTCCTACTTGATGTTGCATTGGTATCCTTGCCTTGTCAAGGTGTCCAGGAGTTCATGGCACCCTCAGGGCTCTAAAGTGACTGGAACCCATACTTCAATGGGAGCATACCTTGCAGGGGGTGTCTCCTGTGCCCTTGGCCTGAATCCAGTAGCCAGCCATTTGGTGAGCATGGTGTGTGCCAACCCCTGCCAAGCACACAGGAATACCTCTGACGCCCCAGCACCTTGCTGGTAGTGCCTGGTTACCCCTCTCAGCTGGTACCCATACCTCGGGCATCCCACCTGACCTCTCACCTGCACTCCTGGGGTGCTTATCTAGTGAGGGCAGCTGGGGTATTGACATTCCTTGCCTGTTTTCTGGCCCCTTGTTGCTTCTTACTCTAAAAAGCACCAACTCCTGGCCCCAAGAACCCTCTGGAAACCACTGGCATCTCAAGGGAACCTTAGCTATATACTACATGGTGCTTTTCCCCCGCTAGCTTCACCCATAGAGGATGATGACAGGGCATTATTTCCCACTGACCACATTTGGTAACTCCACCTCCCCATACCATAGGGAAGGGGTTGTTTACCTTTATGATAGAACATGCACTGTGATTACAGACCCTAAACCCCTACTTAAAATTTTGACACCCATGACAGGGATACCTTTGTTAGCAGCTGCTTGGTTACAGTGGTGGTCAGTGGTTCTTGTTGCATATCAATATGAGAATGCATTATTTAGACTGACACTGGATACTGAAGGTGGGAAGCTAACCCAGTTTTTCAACTGTCATTTTTGGATGAGCTACCCATCACTGCAGTTAACATAACTCATGACGTGGAGAAAGGTCCAGTATTAAAAAAGGGCTAAGCATTATAAACTCATTGGGTGGCCTTCATATGCATCAGAATTGGATTTAAAACATTTATTAGAAAAATGTGAACGAACTGTAAATATGATTGCATATTGTGGAGTTTTTTTTTTTTTGTTTTTTTTTTACTTTATTTATGCTCCTCTTTTGCCTGGGCATCCTTCCAGGGTATGCACTCGACCCCAGCCTCTACTCCCTTGCCTGAACCCCAGTTAGTGGAGGGACTCCCCGACCACCCCGGCAGATCTAACCCCCTTGATCACCCCCCCCCCCAGAGGCGGGCCCGTCCTCCTGCAACGGTCTGTCTGAAATTAGGGAGATCTTACCTGGGTGTCGGGTCAGCCTTGGAGTCCTCCAGACATACGGCCGGCAGTCAGGATGGGGGCTATGTCCCTGGCATCCCCTTCAACTCCACAGGTGAGATAGGGGATTTTCTGCTTTTTCGGTTCCCCTCAGGAGTGCAGCATGCAATGACGTCCGTGCACGGCTTCCCTGCTGACATCTGCTGCACTCCTGCCCCTTCTTCCGGCTGGCGTATTGCGTTACCCCATCTCCATCGAGAGTTACGCCAGGGCCGCCCGAGCAGCCAGGAGTCCTCCCAGAGAGAGAGAGCAGTCCTCCGGATGCTCAATCTTCTCTCCCTGCCAACCCCTGACAGCCTGTGCTCGTTCCTGAACCCGGGTCGCCGGCGTGGCACGAGGTGTGGCGTCCAGCGCCTCAACCCTCAGCACCACTGGGCTGGCCCATATTGTGGAGTTTGGCAATAAAAAATTCCACTAGTTTTCCAAAATCGGCTACTGTGAAAATGGCATGACAATCATTGGGGTATGGTAAAAAAGAAAGCACTTGCCCATAGTAAGTTTGGTGGGCAGGAACTGATCATGACAAACAAATGTTGGTTGGCCAATGTGAAATTTTCCAGAATAACATAAATATACTAGCTACAGCACCTCTTCATTTATGTAGCTACAGCACCTCTTCAGTTATGGAAGTAGACCATCACCAGACAAAAGCTAATTGTTGCATACTTAAGATGGCCAATTGTTGTGCCGAAGTCAAACATCACAGCATTAAAAAAATAGAGATTTTGAGTAACTTATTTGCAACATGTTGACTGGTTAACGTAGTTTCACATTGACATGGGTAGGGAGATCATGAAAACATAAATGCGTCTTCTGGGTTTTAGGAAGGCTGATTTCACTAGAATGAGGGAGATACTGGGGGCACCTGACTAGTATCAGGGCAGGCATGGGTTTGGATGAAACTGGTCCATGGTTTGGGAAGGGGTCCTGTCAGCCACTGAAACCTGCCTTAAACACAAGGGCAAGAAGTCTAAGCATAAGAAACTGCTTTGATTTATGGGCGAGGTGAACAGGAAGTGAAGGAAAAGAGAGCTTCATAAAAAAAAAAAAAAAAAAAAAGTATATGCTATCACATAGGGAAAAGGACAGGGTCTATGACTTGGAGAAGGCAAGGACAGCTGCCAAGGTGATAAGGCAGGGCAAGGCAAAGAAGGAACTAAGGATAGCGTATAGGGTCAAGGAAGGAGACAAAACCTTTTTTTTAATACATCTGAGAAAAAAGATGAGTGCATTGTGAAACTTAGATCATAGTGGGTAGAGGGCAACAGAGGACAGAGATTTTAAATTAATACTTCTGCTCCATTTTCATGGAAGAGAAGGATGGTCCAGTACCACAGGGAAAGCTGGGGATAAAGGGGGAGGACGGGAGAATAAAGGAGGAGATAATTACAGAGGACATAGTCCACAAGGGCTCAAGGCCCTAAAGCTGGACAAATCCACTTGGCTTGTTGGCATGTATCCCAGGGTATTGAGCAAGATGGTGTAGTACTTCAAACCCCAGGAATCCCTCAGTATGCTTAACTAATGCAGTTAGCCTGGATGGTTCAACTGCCCCGGAGCATGGAACTTATGTAAATGAAAGAACGTTTAAGTGGAACTTTAGAACGCAGTTCAGATCTCTGCCTCTAGGTGCTGCTGTCACCTGCAAACTAACATCAGATTTACTTCTCCAACTGAATGACTAGACCCCTAAGAAGAGAACAGGGCCCACATGCTTTCAGAATTGTTCTAAATATTTTAAGCTTTTGGCCAAGGCAGACGGCCACAATCTTTACTTGAAGTGCTTGGGTCCCAGCTATTTCTTGGCAGATTGTGAGCTTTGCAGTAAATTCTGCTCCAAAACTTTTTAATTCGCACTTTTTGTCTCCTGAGTCCTGGCAGGGAGCTACAGTGCTCCGATTTGGAGGGACTCTCTCTCCGATCCCACCACTCCCATGCTAGGTGGCTCCCCGGTAGTTCCCCCATGGATTCCCCCCCCCCCGCGGCAGGGCCAGGAGGAGGTTGCTGGCTTCTACCTCCTCCCAAAGATCCAATCCAGGGAACTGGTCCCAAGAGTGGTGGACCATCATCGAGCCTGCCATGCTTGCTTTTCCTCAGTGCTTAATTTATAGAGAAAGAGGTGCCAGGGCCCTAATCCCAAAGGCCGGGGGTCTGGGGGCCACTAGGTCCCCAGCAGCTTTGGGGTTTTAGATGCTCTGTGGTGAGTTTTGGGGCTTATATTGAAGATAAAACACACTTCTGTTACAGGTTCCCTGCCCCTGAATCCAGTGGAAGATTTGTTTCAAACAACATGAAGTCTTGCTGTATTCTGACAAATTGCAGTGAGGTCCAACCTTCGAACTGCCCCGGAGATGAAAGAGTTAACTTTCCATGCCAGGCATGGAACGCTGAGCTCGAGCTCGGTTGAGACTCTGTCTGTTGCTGTTTGAACTCAAACCGTCAGATTCCTTACTCCGCCTCACTGAACAGTCGCTCCGGAGATTTCTCCTTTGCTCAGTTCAATTTGTCGGTTAAAGTACCGTTTTTCTCGGTTTTCGACCGAATTTAAACCGTAACCTATGGTTCAGTCTCTGTCTGTGGTTTCGTGAGTACTAGATAGGTTTATTTTTGTTATTATTCTGTGTGGAACTTGTAAACATGGGATCGGTTCGATTTGAACCGATCAGGTTGCTGTAAAAAACTTTATTTCTGCTTTTAGAGTGTGGTAACCGGTTCTTCAAACAACATGAAGTCTTGCTATATTATGACAGTAGCAGTTTGATCCAGCTCTAGAACTGCTCCGGAGGTGAAATGGTTAATACCATTCCAAAATAGAACTTTGAGCACGAGCTCTAAGAAGCAGCTCTATCTGTGTAATTTCAAACCTGAACTGTCAGATTCTTTACTCCGCCTCAGTGAACAGTCGCTCCGGAGATTTCTCCTACTGCTCGGTTCATTTCTTGGTTTAAACAGTGTTTTCTCGGTCCGATTCAACCGAGAATAGTTTTATTTTAACCGCAAAACCGTTCGGTTCAAGCTCTGTCTGTGGTAATCGTAAGTAATTAAAAGGTTTTGTCTGTGTGGAACTTGTAAGTTTATCGGTTCGGTTTTGAACCGATCAGCTGGGTTTAAAACTCATTAATTTTAAAGTTTAACATTTTAGAGTGCGGTTCCCGGTTCTTATCGGTTCTAAAAAAAACGGATTTTATTACGGTTTTTCCAATACCCGTGACACGGTTGGGAACCGATAAGGGTGTCTTGCCTGGCACTGCCGTTTAAAGGGCAAGTTTTCTGGTTAGGCTGGCATTATGTCTGAGAAACCCAAAAGAAAAACCGGGCCCACTGGGTTTCAACACTGTGATGTCTGTGGGGAAGCCTTTGCCAAGGCTGACCCACACACCACATGTGTCTATTGTCTGGGGTTTGACCACCTCCAGTCAGACTGCCAGATATGTAAGAATTTCCCGCAGCCACCCTGGAAAAGAGATTGGGCAGGCTCAGGGAACGAGAGGCCAAAAAGTCCCTTGACCCGATACAGCCCGTTCGGTGCCAACCGAATCGTGAGGAGTGCCCTCTGACCAGGCATGAGACTTCCTCGGGCAAAGAAAAGCTGGTTCTGAGGAACCAGTTCCAGTAAAGAAAACACGAAAGTCAGCAGGTTTGGAGTCCAAAATCCCTTCTCCAACTGCTGCAGAGATAGCAAAAGCCATACAAATTGTCCAGTCACTGTCTCAGGTTCTGTCCAAACCGCCACTATCTGGCAAAAGGTCGGTTCGTCCGGTTCCAGTGGTTCAGGAATATGATGTTGAGGAGTTTTATGAATCAGAGGAGGGGGAGGATGATTATGAACAGTATGAATGTGGCTGGGAAGGTCTGGGTGTGCCCATTGAACCGACATTTCCAGACAGACCTTTAGAATCTCCCCTATGCTATCTGAGTCCCATCTCATTTTATGTTTTACAAAAAGTTGCTGAAACCCTCCAGCTTCCTTGGAAGAAGCTGTGGATGAGCAAGAGGAGCCTGATTTTGTAGAAATGATGGATATTCCAGAGTCTAGGAGATTGTCTATTCCTTTGCATAAGTCTTTTAGGAAGCAAACAATAAAAGTTTTAAAAGCTCCTAATTCTGTGCCTCCTGTAGATAAAAAGATGGACAGAAGGTATACATTGTCAGGTCCTGATACAGAATTCCTTTCTCAGCAATGCAGTCATGTTAGGGTAGTTCAGGCTGCAGCCTGTGATAAAGTTATATTCCCTGGCTTCACATCCTCCTGACAAGGATTCCAGGAAGATTGATGCCATGGCGAAAAAACAGTATATGGCAGCCTCTCTGGGACTCAGGCAAGCAAATTATATGGCTTATGTAGCTAGGTATCAGAAATCTGGATGGGATACTGTTATGGAATTAGCCAAGCAAGCCCATGGCCAGCTGGCTAGCGAACTAGAACAGGTGGCTGCTGATGGCATTGAGGCTTCTAAGGTACAGTTTCATGCTGCTGTGGATGTTAATGATGTTTCCTCTAGGGTCATGGCCACATCTGTAGCTTTCGAGGTTGGCCTGGCTCAGGTGTACTAGCCTGTCACAGGATACCCAGACTAAGGCTATGGATTTTCCTTGGTGGGAAATTTCTGTTTTGGGAGCAGACAGAGAATTACATGAAAAAGATGGATGAATATAGGACTACTTACAAAAGTGCCCAAGCTAAGGAGCGGCAAGCCACTCCCCAGAGGCATACCCCCAGGGGTAGGGGTAGGCCTTTTCACAGGCCTTTTTATCAGACTTAGGCCTCCTCTGCCTATGCTCAGAGGGGCTTCTTCAGAGGCAGAGGCAGACGAGGGGTGGGCAGGCCTGCTCCCACCCCTCAGCCTAAAGCACCTGCTAAGCAGGCACCCTGATGGGGTGCCCAGGGACGATTCTCCTTTACCGGTAGGGGGCAGGCTGGCTTACTTCAGTCAGAACTGGGCTTTTAACCTCAGACAAGTGGGTTCTGGAAGTAGTAAGCCAGGGTCTGGTTCTCAGCTTCAAAAGTTTCCCAAGTTGAGAACCAGATTTTTCTACCTGCAAGTGCTTCAGAGACCCTTGCTCTAGAAGTAGAGGTCTCAACCCTGTTGGCTCTCAGAGCAGTGGAAAGGGTTCCTCCCTGCACCAGGGCAGGGTCTGTATTCAGATACTTCCTTACCCCAAAAGACAGGAGAATGGCGGCCCATATTAGACCTCAGATATCTGAACAAACATCTTTTGAAACCAAAGTTCAAAATGGTAACTCTGGCAATGATTTTACTCTCCCTAAGGCCAGGGGACTGGTTAGCCTCCCTGGACCTCAAGGATGCCTATTTCCACGTCCTAATCAGAAGCTCCCATCGAAAGTATCTCAGATTCGAACTACCCTCAGGTCATTACCAGTTCAGAGCAATGCCCTTCGGCCTCACCTCTGCCCCAAGGGTATTCACAAAGTGTCTGGCAGTGGCAGTGGCCCACTTAAGGAGGCAAAGGATTGCTGTTTTTCCCCTATCTAGATGATTGGCTCATTGTAGGCCAGTCTCCAGAACAGGTAAAATCTCACCTGCAAGTCACCCAGCAGCTTCTCACCTCCCTGGGCTTTCTGCTAAATCTGCCAAAGTCGGTTCTGGAACCAGTCCAGGTACTCACCTTTATAGGGGCAGAGTTGGACACAAAGCTAGCCAGAGCTTTTCTTCCCTTAGAAAGGGTGACGAATTTAGTGGCTCTGGCCTCCTCCTTCACTCTGCAGGTCTCTCGACCAGCAAGACACTTTCTGCAGCTCCTGGGGTACATGGCTGCATCCACAGCTGTTGTGCAGGGAGCAAGATTTCAGATGAGAGACATTCAGTTTCACTTGAGAACCTATTGGTCTCAGAGGAGAGACCCCTTTCCAAGTTGGTCCCAGTGACTCGAACCTTGATCCAGGCCCTCCAGTGGTGGCAGGATCAGAGCAATTTAAGATTGGGGGTCCCCTTCATTTCCCTGCTCACAATTTGACTCTCACTACAGATGCTTCCCTTCTGGGTTGGGGAGCCCACATGGGCTACCTTTCCACTCAGGGAGTGTGGTCCCCCCAGGAATCTCTGCTCCACATCAATTTGCTGGAACTCAGAGCTGTCTTTTTAGCTCTTCAAGCATTTTCTGCATCTGTCCACAACAAGGTGATACAAGTCAGAATAGACAACACCACAACAATGTGGTATACCAACAACAGGGGGCACTGGCTTCGGCCTTGTGCACCGAGGCAATGAAGTTGTGGTCTCTGGCCTATTCCCTGAACACTTCCCTCATAGCAGTTCATCTTCCAGGGAAGGACAACGTCCCTAGCAGATGCTCTCAGCAGGATTTCCCAGGGCCATCACGAATTGTCCCTGGATCCTCAAGTGCTGGGGATAGTCTTTGCCAGATGGGGCACCCCTCAGATAGATCTTTGTGCAGCCCCAGACAATCACAAACTTCCTCTGTTCTGTTGCAGGCCTCCATTGCTGGGCTCAGTCCCCCTGGATGCCCTTCTCCTGGATTGGGCGAGGAAGTTTCTTTATGCTTTCCCCCCCTTCCCTCTCCTATTCAAAGTATTAGTCAAAATCAGATCTCAGCCTTGCAGGGTGATTCTGATTGCCCGGATTGGCCAGGCAGCCCTGGTACCACTCCTTCTGTCACTGACAATCCATCTTCCCTTGCCTCCCAGGAATCACAACCTATTAACTTGTGCCCAGGGCAGGGTTTGGTATCCGGACCTCAACCCTCAACCTCAAGGCCTGGCTCTTGAGGAGTTAGAGTTTGCTGATTTACACCTCTCTCAGGGTGTTCTTGAAATCCTAAAGGCTTCCAGAAAGCCTTCCACTAGGGCTACTTATAGTTCTAAATGGAAAAGGTTTTCCATTTGGTGTGCTGGGAAAATGTTTCCCCAGAATCTGCTGATTTGTCCATTGTATTAGATTACATGGTCCATCTTAATTCCTTGGGTCTCAGACCAGCTACCCTGAGAGTCCATTTGGCAGCTGTATCTGCTTTTGTTTCAGCAGGAAAGTCATCCCCTCTTTCCACTCACCCTGTGTTTTCCAAGTTTTTAAGGGATTACTCCATACTAATCCACCCTTTCGGAACCGCCCCGCCTGGGACCTTAATGTTTGTATTGCCCAGTTAATGCAACCCCTTTGAACCTCTGTTTTCTGCAGAGCTAAGTATCTAACTTGGAAAACTGTTTTTCGTGGCTATCACTTCTGCTAGGCGCATAAGTGAGTTGCAAGCTTGTCAGTAGAAACTGACTTTATTTCTTTCCACAGGGATAAGGTAGTCCTTAGGACTAATAGGAAGTTTTTACCTAAGGTGGTTTCAGATTTCCATCTTAACCAATCTATCTCCCTTCCAGTATTTTTCACTGATCACTCCTCTTCTGGTGAGAGGAGGTTGCACAGCCTGGATGCTAAGAGAGCTCTTAGTTACTATATAGAGCGTACTAAAGGTCACAGGTTCGAATCCCTCCAACTTTTCCTTACCTATGGTGAAGTTGGGAAAGGCAAACCTGCCACTAAGAGATCAATTGCCAAGTGGATTGTCTCTTGTATCCAATTTTGTTATCAGAAACTGGGCAGAGATCCCCCCTCTGGCTTGAGGGCTCACTCTACCAGGGGTACAGCTGCGTCTCCTGCTGCTGCCAGAGACATCCCTATATTAGAGATATGCCAGGCTGCTACTTGGAAAACGGTACACACTTTCACCAAGCATTACTCCCTGGATGTCCAGGCCAGGAGAGATGCTTGGTTTGGCACAGCTGTTCTTCAGAGCCTATTCCAGTAGGTTCTGCCCTCCTCCATGGAGGTACTGCTGTGTAGTCTGCTACTGTCATAATATAGCAAGACTTCATGTTGTTTGAAGAAAAATTACTCACCTTAGTAATGTTGTTTCTTCTAATGGAGTCTTGCTATATTATACCTCCCCAGCCTGCCCCTCTCAGAACTTCTACTTGGGTGGGGTGCGGCAACCTGTGTGGGCACTTATTTTGTGCCCTTTTAGCTTCTCCCTTTTGGGGGTTTGGGGTGTGTTTATTATACTGTTGTTTTATTCTCATGTTGTTAGAATTGTATTAGTAGTTCTGGTCCCCTGACTTGAGTCTTGGGTGTTGGGACCAGCAATGGTTGTTGGTATTTAGGTAGCCATTTGGCTAGTGTAGGTTACAGCTTCCACACAGACCTTAGTGAGTTTTTGCTGGTAAAGATCTGACAGTTCAGGTTTGAAATTACACAGATAGAGCTGCTTCTTAGAGCTCGTGCTCAAAGTTCTATTTTGGAATGGTATTAACCATTTCACCTCTGGAGCAGTTCTAGAGCTGGATCAAACTGCTACTGTCATAATATAGCAAGACTCCATTAGAAGAAACAACATTACTAAGGTGAGTAATTTTTTCTTATCAGTTCTAAAAAAAATGGACTTTATTACATTTTTTTCCACGACCCGTAACACGGTCAGGAACCGATAAGGGTGTCTTGCCTGGCGGATTGCCGAAAAAAGGGTAAGTTTTTGTTAGGACTGGCCATGTCTGAGAAACCCAAAAGAAAAACTGGGCCCACTGGGTTTCAACACTGTAGTGTGTGTGGGGAAGTCTTTGCTAAGGCTGATCCCCACACCACCTGTGTTTATTGTCTGGGGTTTGACCACCTTGATTCAGACTGCCAGATTTGTAAACATTTTCCTGCAGCTACCCTGGAAAAAAGAGTTGGTAGGCTCAGGGAAAGGGAGGCCAAGAAGTCTGCTGACCCGGATAGATAGCCCGGTTCGGTTCCAACCGAACCAGAAGGAGTGCCCTCTGACCAGGGCGAAACTTCCTCGGGCAAAAGGAGAATCGATTCCGGGTAGTCGGTTCCGGTTAAGAGAACAAGAAGGGGTAAATCAGCTGGTGTGGATCCAAAAGTTCTTTCTCCGACCGCTGATGAAATAGCCAAAGCGATAAAAATTGTTCAGTCGCTATCCCCGGTTCCGACCGAACCGGCACCATTAGGAAGGCGCTCAGTTCGGTCGGTTCCACCGGTTCCGGATTATGATTTAGAGGAATTTTATGAACCGGAGGAGAAGGAAGGAGAGTATGAGGAAAGTGAGTGTGATTATGAAAGTCTGGATGTGCCAATTGACCCGGACATCTCCCCAGACAGACCTTCAGGAGTGTCTCCTCCTAGGTTTTCTGAGTCCCCTTCCCATTTCATGTTTTACAAGAAAGTGGCTGAAACTCTTCAGCTTCCTATGGAAGAAGCTGTGGATGACCAGGAGGAGCCTGACTATGTTGAAATGATGGATATCCCAGAGTCCAGGAGGCTGTCTATTCCCCCTTCATAAGTCCTTTGGGAAACAGACAATAAAAATTTTAAAGACTCCTAATTCTGTACCTCCTGTGGATAAGAGAATGGACAAGAGGTATACTCTCTCAGGCTCAGATACAGAGTTCCTTACCCAGCAATGCAGCCATGTTGGGGTAGTGCAGGCTGCAGCCTGTGAGAAGGCAAATATACCCTTGGCTTCACACCCCCCCAGATAAGGACTCCAGGAGGATTGATGCCATGGCAAAGAAACAGTACATGGCAGCATCCTTGGGACTTAGGCAGGCCAATTATATGGCCTATACAGCTAGATATCAGAAATCTAGATGGGACACTGTAATGGCTTTAGCTAAACAGGTCCCTGGCCAGCTTGCCAAGGAGCTGGAGCAGGTAGCTGCGGATGGTATTGAGGCATCCAAGGTGCAATTCCATGCTGCAGTGGACTCCAGTGATGTTTCATCTAGAGTCATGGCTACATCTGTGGCCCTTCGTAGGATGGCTTGGCTCAGATGTACTAGCCTGTCTCAGGATACCCAGACTAAGGCCATGGATTTTCCTGTTGTGGGTAATTCTCTGTTTGGGGAGCAAACAGAGAACTACATGAAAGAAAATGGATGAGTACAGGACCACCTATAGGAGTGCTCAGGCCAAGGAAAGGCAAGCCACTCCTCAGAGGCAGCATCCCAGGGGCAGGGGCAGGCCTTTTCATAGGCCTTTCTAGCAAGCCCAGGCCTCCTCTTCTGCTTATGCTCATAAGGGGTTCTTTAGAGGGAGAGGCAGACGGGGTACAAGCAGGTCTGCTTTCACCCCTCAGCCTAAAGCCCCTGCTAAACAGGCACCCTGATGGGTTTGCCAGGGCCGATTCTCCACTACCTGTAGGGGGCAGGCTGGCTTACTTTGTCCAGGACTGGATGTCTTTAACATCAGACAAATGGGTCCTGGAAGTAGTAAGCCAGGGACTGATTCTCAGCTTCAAAAAATTTCCAAAGATGAGAACCAGATCCTTTCCACCTGCAAATCCTTCAGAAGCACTTGCCCTAGAGGCAGAGGTCTCTTCCCTCTTGGCTCTCAGAGATATAGAAAGGGTTCCACCCCTACACAAAGGGAAAGGATTGTACTCCAGGTACTTCCTCGCCCCCAAAAAGACAGGAGAATGGCGGCCCATCTTGGATCTCAGATATTTAAACAAGCACCTTTTAAAGCCAAAGTTCAAAATGGTGACTCTGGGAATAATTCTACCCTCTCTAAGGCCAGGGGACTGGCTAGTCTCCCTGGACCTCAAGGATGCCTATTTCCATATTCTCATCAGAAGCTCCCATCGAAAATACCTCAGGTTCGAGCTGCCCTCAGGCCAGTACCAATTCAGAGCAATGCCCTTCGGCCTAACCTCTGCTCCAAGGGTGTTCACAAAATGCCTGGCAGTAGTAGTTGCTTTCCTAAGAAGGAAAAGGATTTCCATCTTCCCATACCTGGACGACTAGCTCATAGTAGGCCAGTCCCCAGACCAAGTCAAGTTACACCTACAGATAACTCAGCAACTGCTTACTTCTCTAGGTTTCCTTCTGAATCTTTCAAAGTCAGTTCTAGAGCCTGTACAACTACTCACCTTCATAGGCGCAGAGCTAGATACAGTAAAGGCAAGAGCCTTCCTTCCCCTGGACAGGGCAAGGACCCTTGTTTCACTGGCCTCTTCATTCACCCTCCAGGTGTCTTGACCAGCGAGGCATTTTCTACAGCTCCTGGGGCACATGGCTGCTTCTACAGCAGTGGTGCAGGGAGCAAGATTTCAGATGAGGGACATTCAGTTCCACTTGAGAGCCTTTTGGTCTCAGAAAAAGGACCCTCTGACCAAACTGATTCCGGTGACTCGAACCCTGATCCAGGCATTGCAGTGGTGGCAGGTTCAGGACAATCTAAGACAGGGAGTTCCTTTTGGCACTCAGTCTCACTCTCTAATCCTTACTACAGATGCCTCCCTCTTGGGGTGGGGAGCCCACTTGGGAGACCTGACCACCCAAGGGTTGTGGTCTCCTCAGGAATCTCTGCTTCACATCAGTCTGTTGGAACTCAGAGCAGTGTTTCTAGCACTTCAGGCTTTTTCCAAGTCTGTTCAGAACAAAGTAGTTCAGATCAGGACAGACAATACCACCACAATGTGGTATATCAACAAGCAAGGGGGCACTCGGTCTACGGCCTTGTGTGCAGAAGCAATGAAGTTATGGTCTCTGGCCTGTTCCCTGAACACCTCTCTTACAGCAGTACACCTCCCAGGCAAGGACAATGTCCTGGCAGATGCTCTCAGCAGGGTATCTCAGGGCCATCACGAATGGTCCCTGGATCCCCTGGTTTTGAAGGTGATCTTCTCCAGATGGGGCACCCCACAGATAGATCTTTTTGTAGTGCCAGACAGTCACCAACTTCCCCTGTTTTGCTGCAGGCCCCCAGTGTTGGGCTCAGTCCCCCTGGATGCCCTAGTTCTCAATTGGGAAGGGAAGTTCCTTTATGCTTTTCCCCCATCCCTCTCCTGTTCAAGGTGTTAGTCAAAATCAGGTCTCAACCCTGCAAGGTGATTCTGATTGCTCCAGACTGGGCCAGACAGCCCTGGTACCCTCTTCTGTTGTCCTTAACAGTCCACCTTCCCCTGTTTCTTCCCAGGAATTACAACCTATTAACCTGTGCTCTGGGGAGGGTCTGGTATCCGAATCTCAAATCTCTCAATCTCAAGGCCTGGCTCTTGAAGAGTTAGAGTTTGCTGATTTACACCTCTCTCAAGGTGTTACGGATATCCTAAAGGCTTCTCGGAAGCCTTCCACCAGAAGCACTTACAACTCCAAATGGAAAAGATTCTCCATATGGTGCTCTGGGAAGCATATTTCTCCAGAGTCTGCTGGCCTGCCCACAGTCCTTGACTATATGGTTCATCTTAATAGCTTGGGACTCAGACCAGCTACACTAAGAGTATATCTGGCAGCTGTCTCTGCTTTCCTTTCAGCAGGTAAGCCTTCTTCCCTTTCAGCTCATCCTGTATTCTCTAAGTTTTTCAAGGGATTGCTTCATACCAATCCGCCATTCAGGGACCCTGCCCCTGTTTGGGACCTTAATGTTTGCATTGCTCAGCTTATGCAACCCCCTTTTGAGCCTTTGTCCTCAGCAGAGCTTAAGTACTTGACTTGGAAAACTGTTTTCTTGGTGGCCATCACTTCTGCCAGGCGCATAAGCGAGTTACAAGCCCTGTCAGTGGAGCCTGATTTTATCTCTTTCCATAGAGATATCCTCAGGACTAACAGGAAGTTTTACCTAAGGTGGTTTCAGACTTCTACCTTAACCAGTCTATGTCTCTTCCTGTTTTCTTCACTGACCATTCCTCCTCTGGTGAGAGGAGGCTGCACAGTTTGGATGTGGAAGGGCCCTTAGCTACTACATAGAGCGTACCAAGGGTCACAGGTTTCACTCCCTCCAACTGTTCCTCACTTATGGTGAGGTTGGTAAGGGAAAACCTGCCACTAAGACATCCATTGATAGGTGGATTGTCTCTTGCATTCAATTTTGCTATGAAAAACTAGGCAGGACTCCACCCTCAGGCCTGAGTGCTCACTCTACCAGAGGTACAGCTGCTTCCCTGGCTGCTGCCAGGGATATTCCTATCCTAGAGATATGTCAAGCAGCTACCTGGAAAACAGTACACACTTTTACCAAGCATTACTCTCTGGATATCCAGGCTAGGAGTGATGCTCAGTTTGGCACAGCAGTGCTCCAGAGCCTATTTCCTAGGTAGGTTCTGTCCCTCCTCCATGGAGGTACTGCTTGGTAGTCTGCAATTTGTCAGAATACAGCAAGATTTCATGTTGTTTGAAGAAAAAATTACTCACCTTAGTAACGTTGTTTCTTCTAATGGAGTCTTGCTGTATTATGACCTCCCCCCCCCGCCTTCCCCTCTAAGAACCTTTGTTTTGGGATGTGGGTGGGCAGTAGCAGTGTTGGCACTCAAGAGGTGCCCCACCCTTTATTTATCACCCCTTTACTTTGGGTGAGTGGGTGTTGTGTTTGTTTCAATTTTTGTCTTTCCTGACTTGAGTCTTTGTTTTGGGACCAATAAAATCTGTTTATTATATTTAGTAGCCAGTTGGCTAGTGTAGGTTTACAACTTCCACACAGGACATTCAGTGAGTTTAGCCGTAAAGATCTGACGGTTTGAGTTCAAACAGCAAAAGACAGAGTCTCAACCGAGCTCGAGCTCAGCGTTCCATGCCTGGCATGGAAAGTTAACTCTTTCATCTCTGGGCCAGTTCGAAGGTTGGACCTCACTGCAATTTATCAGAATACAGCAAGACTCCATTAGAAGAAACAACATTACTAAGGTGAGTAATTTTTTCTTTTTCCCCCTGGAGTCAGGGTACTGGAGACTTTGGCTGACCTTATTAAATGACAGAATGTACCACAGGGCATCTAGCACGGTACAAGTAGTAGAACCCATTAAAACTGAAGCATGAAAAGTTTTCTATAGGTAAAGGATCATGAGCATGTAGAAATCAATGGCAAGGTGCTGTGGCCTAAAAGCCAGGGGTCTGGGGGCTGCTAGGCCCCCCAAAAGCTCTTGGGTTTTAGATGTTCTGTGGTGAGTTTTGGGGCTTTTATTGAAGATAAAACACACTTTTGTAGCATGGCAAAAAAAAACAGGACTGAAATAATGTTTTTCCATTCGTCAAAACGCAACACATGGTCGCAAAACAAGAAGGCATTAATTCCCTAGTAATGCCCGTGCACTACCATACTTCTGCACATTGAAACCGCTTTTGAGTAAAAAATTTAACCATGAAATACGAATTCCCACACACCCACCCTCATGGTATTCAGAGTATCGCACCATATTTGTTTTTTGCACTAGTCAGTTCTCAGTAAAGAAATGTGTACTTACGATGTGACTTTTGCACTGTGTGGTGTTATGGGGATCGCAGCTTGGACTGATAAGCAGTACGGGAGTAAAACAATATGCGGTTATGTTCCAACCCTGCTGCTAGTTCCTCCTGAGAATGTATTCTCGATGAGTCGTGCTCCATTTCATTTGTCACATTTCACAAATAATGGGCCTGCTAATTTCAATGTATATAGTGGCCCTCATAACGAGTGACAGGGAAATAATGTCCCGACACACGTTTGCTGTTAAACTGTTAAAATGTTCTTATTCTTGCAAATGTTTAGCTTGTTTGAAATAGCTAAGTTCTACTGATCATAGTAATTCCTCCATTATAGTAATCATACAGTTGATGGCAAGCTAATGAATATTCAAATTAGCTAAATGTGCATGTTGCAGTCAGCGTATTCTGGTTATAACGACTAGTTTTAAGAGAATGTTGTAGCACTTCAAAAAGAAATAAAAGCACAGCAAAGAATAATACATAAGAATAGTGTGAATAGCCATGTTTGTAATATAAGGCTACACACAAAAACCACAATATTAACAGATGTTGAACCAGATAAAATGTTATTAAATGTTATAAAAAACTGTCTTATATTTATTACTGTAAGTTATTAATTGAACACATATTTTCTAAGCACTTGCTATGTTACAAGTGCATTAATCCACTCCAAAGTCGGGTTCTACTAGGGAATTAATAGCTGGCTGGGCCCCCCCAAACCAGGCATTAATTCCCTAGTCGAACCCTCCTTTGTCATGGATTAATGCTTACCTATTAAAGGTTCCCTACCCCTGACTCCAGGGAAAGACATTTTTTCCCTCTGAAGTCAGGGTATTGGAGACTCTGGTTGACCTTATTAAGCAACAAAATGTACCACAGAGCATCATGCATGGTACAGGAAGTGGAACCTATTAAAACTGAAGCATAAAAATGTTTCTATAGGTAAAGGATCGTGGACATGTAGAATGTAATGGCAAGGTGCTGTGGCCCAAAAGCCAGGGATCTGGGGGCAGCTAGGCCCCCAAGAAACTCTTAGGTTTTAGATTTTCTGTGGTGAGTTTTGGGGCTCACACACCTGCTCCTCTGCCTGTGTTATTTAGCTTTATTTATTTATTGTTGTTTACTTCTGTTAGTTACAGCCCCTACAGAGACAGTCACTCGAACACACAGTAATGTGCTGTATGTAAGTAGAACTTGTGGGAGTTAATCCCAAACTCACACACCTGCTCCTCTGTCTGTGTTAGTTAGCCTTTATTTTTTCTTTACTTCTTTTAGTTACAGCCCCTTCAGAGACAGTCACTCACACAGTAATGTGCTGTATGTATGTGAAACTTTGTGGGAATCAAACCCAAGCTCAGCTCAGACACCTGCTCCTCTGCCTGTGTTAGTTAGCCTTAATTTTTTTTTTTATTATTTAGTTACAGCCCCTTCAGAGACACTCACTCAAACCAACAGTAATGTGCTGTACGCAAGTGGAGCTTGTGCGAATCTAACTCAGTCAATCTACTGGTTGTACTACGTACACACAGCTCCTCTGCTTTCCTGATTTAACTGTTAGTTTTTTTTTTGGGGGGTGTAATTTATTAGTTATCAGCTGCAGATCCCCTTAGGTTTACAGACAAACAGTACTCAGCACAGTCTTAGGCCCCATCCACACTACACCGCTCAGACCCTGTAACGGACAGAAACCTTTACAACCGGTGAGCAGTACAGTGTGTTCACACTGCAGCGGTGACCGGTACGATACCGGTATCGCCAGTCCACACCTCGGGAACCGGGCGACCATTACCACAGCGCCCAGTCCCACAGTGCAGCTCGCGCTGCACTACGGGATCTGCAGGGGACCGTTACCGCCCGTACACACTATTGCTGGTAACGTTACCGAGGCGGGACCAGTTTCATAACCATTGTTGAAACCACCTCATATGTGGTTTCAACAACAGTTACGAAAACACCTTCTGTAATGTTACAGGTGTCAACGCAAACCATTGCGGTAACGGTTTGGGCACTCTGTAATGTTACAGAGGCATAGTGTGGACAGGGCCTTAGATTGTTGGATTCAAACCCTGGCAGTCTTCTGGTTATACTGCACCAGTCTCACACAGCCTATAGCCTAGGGGATGGGGGTTTAATATAAATTTTTTCACCTGGTGGATAAGAATGAATGAACCCCAGACAGTCTGCTGTATGTACCAAGCTCACACACTACTGCTCCTCTGCCTTTCTTATTTAGCCTTTTTTTGTGTCAAATTATTTAATTTTACATTTATACCTAGTCAGTCTGCTGGATGTACCAAACTCAGAGACACAGCTCCTCTGCTTTCACACTTATGAATTTATTTTTTTTGTGGAGGGGGGGACTACTGGTTATCAGCTCCAGAGCTCCTGTTTAATCACAAATATATGGTAGGAATGAAACCCTTACCCTCCCAATAGCCAGGTTTTAAATTTTTTTTAATACTTACTTTAGGTTCCAACCATTCCAAGTATTAAGTCTGGACTAGTCTCTGGCCCTGGTAAAAAGCTTCCCTCACTCACTCAATCAGCCCTGGGCTGGCTGGCCTCAACCACCCCGAATGTACTGTCACCCAATCTCCTCCCCCAGCCAGCCAGGTATCTACTCTCCAATCCCTCCTAGCCCCGGCTACCCTTCTTCCTCACGGCCTGACTTTTTTCCTGCACCCTCGGTCGGCTCCTAGTTGGTCCCACTCCCTGCCTTGTCCACCAGACCGACCACAGGCTTTCCTTTTAGACAGTCATAACCCCTTTCTGAATTCCCGATCTCAGTACACACACACACACACACACACACACACACACACACACACCGCGCGCGCGCACACACACACACACACAAAGTTTTATCACTTTTCTATATAGTTTTTAAGTGTACACATAGGTTTCTTTTTAACTTCCCAGGGTCCTTAAAGAACTAAGAGAGATGGTGGCTGAACCTCTTGCTATCCTGTTTAGCCGATCACTAGAAACAGGGGAGGTACCCAAAGACTGGAGGATAGCAGATGTAGTCCCCTTCTACAAAAGTGGGAACAAAGAGGAAGTGGGGAACTACAGACCAGTCAGCCTCACCTCGGTAGTGGGGAAGATCATGGAAGCACTACTGAAGGAGAGATTGGTGGAACATCTGGTTGTCAATGGACTACAGGACCCAAGGCAGCATGGTTTCACCAGGGGAAGGTCATGTCAGACCAACCTCATTGAATTTTTTGACTGGGTGACTAGGGAGGTGGATCAGGGGAGGGCAGTGGACATGGCCTATCTGGACTTCAGCAAGGCCTTTGACACTGTGCCACATAGAAGACTGTTGCACAAACTGGGGAATATGGGTGTGGGCAGGACAGTAGTGCGGTGGGTAGGTAACTGGCTGGGCAGCAGGACACAGAGGGTGGTGGTAAATGGCTGTCACTCCACAGAGGGAAGAGTGACCAGTGGGGTACCACAGGGATCAGTGCTGGGACCGGTACTATTCAATATCTTCATCAGTGACATTGCACAGGACCTAGAAGGCAGAATTTCACTGTTTGCTGATGACACAAAGCTCTGTAACAGAGTAGACACACCAGAGGGTGTAGACAGAATGAGATGAGAAGGGACCTGCAGAAACTTGAAGAATGGTCAGGGGTTTGGCAGTTGAAATTCAATGCAAGGAAGTGCAAGATAATGCATATGGGGCATAAAAACCCTGGCACAATATATCAGTTGGGGGGGTGAGGATATAGCATGCACCAAGCAGGAAAGAGATCTTGGAGTTATCATCTCTGATGACCTCAAGGCAGGGAAACAGTGTGACAAGGCAGCAGGTAAAGCAAATAGGATGCTGGTATGCATAGGCAGGGGCATCACCAGCAGGAAAAGGGAGGTCATAATTCCACTATACAAGACACTAGTGAGGCCGCACCTGGAGTACACTGTGCAGTTCTGGAGACCTTACCTACGTAAGGACATTGACAGGGTAGAGAAGGTTCAGAGGAGGGCAACAAAGATGGTGCATGGATTGCATCACAAGTCCTATGAGGACAGGTTGAAGGCACTGAACATGTACTCCCTGGAGGAGAGGAGGGAGAGAGGGGATATGATAGAGACATACAAGTATCTTACAGGGAGGAACAGGGTGCAGGAATGCACTATTTTTAAGCGAAAAAGATGTTCCAGGACTAGAGGGCATGGGATGAAGTTGGAGGGAGGACGATTCAGAGGAAACGTGAGGAAGAATTTCTTCACAGAACGGGTGGTGGACAAGTGGAACACCCTGGAACACCCTGCCAGAGGAAGTGGTGGGGGCTGAAACAATCACGGGATTTAAGAATGCATGGGATAGACATAAAGGAATTCTGGAGGTCAGGGGTAAGGGGCCACAGACTTCCTGGAAAACATAAACTTAACTTACAAACTTAAATGGGCAGACTGGGTGGGCCATAGGCCCTTATCTGTCGACACTGTCTATGTATCTATGTAACTTAGTCTCTACAATGAGACAAGAGATGCAGCCACAGCCTGAAAAAGTCAGTGACTGCTAACTCCTCCCCCGATGTTCCCAGGCAACATGAGATGACTCTGAGACACCTGACCACAGAACAATTGGTCAGGTGATCCTTTACAGTGTCTGGCAATGGAGTACATGCAAAAGTAAGGTTGTGTGCGCCACCCCGGAGCAAGCAAGTTCAACTTAGGACAGGAACGAGTATTGGGAAGAATAAGGCAGCAGTATGCCGAACTAAGCATGAGTGAGGAGGTGGAGCCAATTGCGATCTGCACCGCAGAAGCCAGCTTTGCACAGTGAGTCAGTCAGTGCACAGTACACACACCCACAAAAAAAAAAAAAAAAAAGAAAAACAATACTGTCCCTACTTAAAGTGCACTGGTAGGGAGAAAAAGTGCCGGGGCTGAGCCCTGGCATGAAAAAGAGGTTCCAGGGCTGAGCCCCGGCAAGCACCGGCACAAATTAAGCACTGCTTTTCCTGTTTTCACCCAACCCCCCTCCCTTCCGATATGCAGACGTCAGCTTTGAGCCTCCCGACCCATACTGCTCTCCAGCCACTGCCAGATGGCAGTCAGTGAGCAGGATGACTTAGTCAACGTAGTCCCACTCCCCCTGAGAGAGGAGAGCAGTCCTCCAAACACGCAGTCCTCTCTCCACCTGCCAACACCCAGTGGCCCAGGCTTATTCCTGAACCGGGTTGCCGCATGGCACAAGGTGTGGCATAGATTCTTTTTATATATATTTATATATATATATATATATATATATATATATATATATATATATATAAATGTGTGTGTTTTATAGGTTTGTCTTGGTAGACCCCTCTTTTCCCCACTCGAGGCCCGGCACACAGCTGTATGTGCATGTGGAGGCACGCACACGCACTGTGGCCCAGCTCAGCCCTTCCACCCTCCTGTCCTTGCCGCCCTCTCTGACTAACCTGGGTCGCCGGCGTAGTGTGAGGTAAGGCGTCCAGTGCCTTGACCCTCAGCACCACCTGGCTGGCACGACATATCAGATTTTAAGGAGATCTATCCATATACATCAATTGAAAGAAAAAAACAAAATTAAAGGAAATAAGGTGGCGGAGGATGTCACAATCTTTAGGAATCCTAAAACAGGAGTAAACGGGCCTTGGGCAGGTTTGGGTCAAGTTACCTACAACCCTAGCCAAGGGTCTCACCCGAAAACACAAAATTCCATTATCAAAAATCTACTAGATATTGGAAGGGAAGCTAATTTGTGGCAAAAAAAGAAGTCAGTCTCCTATGTCCCCTAAACAGTATACGTGACCAAAAGATTGTTATTTTACAATTTTAAAGATGACAAAAAACCCGATAACCTACACAAAGTTGACATATCACTGGTGTTATACAGTACTGAAATTAATTGAGCCAAGAGAAGACTGAGATCAGTAAGTACTGGGCCTAACCAATAGTCTATTTTCTTTGAGTATAACAGGCATGTATGTATAATATGCTTAAGGTCATCTTCGACCTTCATCCCACATTTACAGTAAGGATTGTTGACGCTAGGTCATTTCTGTTCAAGGTGAATATAATTTGAATCATAAAATTCCATTCTAAACCTAGAGAGTATTTTTCGATCTGAGGGATCGGAGAGACTAGTCAAATAAAATTCAAGGTTATGCATAATCTTAATCTGTTTATACCGTTTAAAGTTTTTAAGAGAGGAGACCCGTAAATTATCTCTGGCAATAGCTTTATCTCTAATCCTTTTTTTAATTTGAAAAATTATTTCAAACTTTGGTCTGTGATAAATACCCTATAATAAGTGGCCTAACCCCAGCGGGAAGAGGTTTTCCTTAGTGGTTTTAACCATTGGACAGGTAAAACCTTTCATTGTATACTCAGTTTTTTATTTCCAGACATTGCCTAGGATACCTCTCCCCAGGCAATTGAAATAAGTTTAAGAGAATAACATAGACTTAACAGTTCAGTGTTAACAACATAAACTGTAGAGATAAAGAAAAAATGTTCACAACTTGGACTCGAACCCAGGCCCCTTACCCACTACTGTTCTGATGGCCTGTAGCTCTACCACTGTACTAAAGCTCCTTGACAAAGGATGCATGCTGTGGCAAAGCACATTCAGCAGTGAGTGCAGACACTGCCTCCCCCCATATACACATACACACACACATACATATACACACAGCTGCAATGGATTTAAGTAATGAACTGTTAGTCAGTTTGAAGTAATGCTTCCCAAGTTGCATTAAAACCTCAAAACCTCAGCTGGAATTGCTTGAGTTGTCTGCAGCATAGAAGTTCAAACCTTGCTGAAACTCTGTCACTAATATCAGCAATAGAAATGTCATCTAACAGTTTCTTTCTTACTACATAAATTGTAGTGAAAAATAGCAATAAAAGAAATGTTCTGCATTGGGGATTGAATGCAAGATTGTGTAGGTCTGAAACCCTACGCCAAGACCACAAAGCCCTATTAGTGACATTGTCTGTGACATGCAGCTGAATCATACACAGCGAATGTACCTTTGTATTTGACTAAATGTGAAAAAAACAGCATGCATGACCACAATAGGTGCTTACAAGCTACACTTGTTGGCACCTAAAAAGGCAAGTTTATTTACTTGCAGCTGTGTTTCTTCTAGTGGTATTCTTCAAACACCATTTGCTGCCATCTGTCCTCCTTGATCTGAGCTATGTTGGGGAGCTTAAGTCTTAGACTAGTTTTGTGGTGTTCCCTTCTGTAGGGAATGATCTTACATTTGGAGGGAGATGTGCACAAGGCATTTGGGTAGTGCAGTTTAGATTTACTATTGAATTATTCAGATTGAAAAAATAAAAAAAGATTTTAGTTTAATAATAGTAGTAAGGCACTCCAGGGAATTTTTAACCTTTCATAATCTAACCCTAGGAGCATAATACATTCTGCCATGCTTTATGACCTCCCCCTTTCCCCGGGGTTAGACTAAATATAGGATAAAGTATGGGGTGCAGTGTGTTATGAGAATTTTACACACACTCGAGTTGTTGGATGGCACATAAACTCAGAGGGTGAAGCCCAAGGGGTCTATGCAGCCAACCAACAATGAGGGGGTGTGTGTAAAATTCGAGTTTTACACACTGCACCCCATATTTTATTTTATTTAGTTGAGGGGTCACGTCTCTTTGCCACATTACGCTTTAGAAAGTGAGCCTGGTGGAGACAACAGAGAATAAAAAAAAGACTCCCATCTGCTCCTCTGTGTACTATGTGGTGCAGAAAACAAACTTTTTATTTATTTATTTAAAATTAGACAGCACATGGCCAGTGATGCTACGCTGACTCACCGCCCTGACCCGGGTGAAGTTAGAGGAGGAGGCGAGAGATACTGGCTGGAGACGGGCAGTAGGAGGGATGACTTGGGGGGCCTTGCTGCTCCCAATGCTCCTCTCTTGGCTGGCCTGATGCAGAGTGTGAGTATGCAGCTCCACTTGTGGGTGCCGCTGACGAGAGACGGAAACTATTTTTAAAATAAAAAACAAACAAATGGGGCAATGTTAGGCAACACCATGGATCCCTACTGCTTGCTTTTCTCGGGAAACAGCTGAGACTCTCACACAACACTCTCTTCTGGTGAAACGACTCATGAGGTGTGTGCTTTTGTGGGTGAAACTTGCTGAGGGAAAGTGCTTTGTGGCAGTCGCGAGCCACAGTATGGCTCATGCCTTTTCCCATTGAAAGGTGCCATGTGCATGCAGCATTTAATACATGGCTTTTTCAATGGGAAAAAACATGACCCATTAATTAACAGATGGTAACCCACCCTCTGGTCTTGCCTTAAGGCTTAAGTAACCTTTTAATACTGCACATTCAGAAATGGGTGTTATTCGTTTTGGCTATTTGTTCTGTATTGTCTTCCAAATTGCCTGGCTTGGAGGGACAGAGATGAACCCTCCTTCTTTCCCTTACTTAACTGTGAAGGAGTTGGTCAGAAAATAGATCTCTTGGATTATGGAAGAACAAACCAGTACCCTTACTTAACTGCAAAGGATTTGTTCAGAAAATAGATCTCTTGGATAGAAGAAAAAAACAGTACCATGCAGGCATAGTGGTGAGACTGGCTGGTCCCAAACTATGCAAGTGCCCAAATGTAACAGTTAATAATTTTCAGTTACTTGATTTTGTTGAAATTATCACATTTTTCTGGTGATCTTATTACCCTCACCTGATACCCTGATCGGAACTCCTTCTGTCCCCATGGTTGATGTCAGCAAAGGAAACAGTCATGGGAGACTTCAGTAGCTTTTTGCAGTGGACCCTAGATACTAGAGCTGTCAACACTGACTGCTGACCTTGCAGGTACCATGCTCTTTCCCTGTGGCAACTAAGTACTGTGCTTAATATGTGGCATGGGGAAGGAGACTAGCAGATTTAGCAGCTATGTGGTACATCTTGTATAAAAGGTGCTATAAAAATGGATTTTTATAAATACCTTACATCAGGGCTTCTGTTAACTCCATTTTATTTATTTACAGATGCCTGTTTTCAGGCACAACCTTGAAGAGTTACAGAGCAATAAATAGTAATGTAACATTACAGATAGGTGGATACAAGATGCCACAAACAAGTATATGGATCACACAGGACAGCATTTAGGTATTACAAGTTAAATTGTGCAAGAAAAACAGTTAACAAGGAACCACAAGTTAAAGCAGTTTAAGATAAAAAAAAGTCAAACAGTTCATACATGGTGCAAGCATCAGTGAATTGGCTACAAATCAGAATAATGCAAACACTTGCTGTGTGGTATCAAACAGCAGTTCCAGGCAAATGGCATCAGATAAATAACAATTGATTGGTTTGATACATAGACTGATATAAGCATAGGTCACGTGCTGAAGCCGGAGTTTGACTGCTGTGTGTACTGTTTTAGTTATTTGCAGACTTGCAGATGACCAGTGGCGTTCCGAACAGAAGGGAGCATGGAGTTCCAAGCCTTAGGAGCATAGTGGGGACAAGCTGGTCAGGGTTTGTAACATAGCTGTACACTAGGAGAACAGGGTAACCCCTGAGGTGGGCGCATGGGGAAGGGCGCCATCCGTAACGGCGACTCCTTCCTGGCGCAATCCCTCACAGCAATGGGGGGGCTGACCAGATGAGGGTGCAGGCGAACTGGGTGACAGGATGTCGCTATGTGTACATGCACGGGGGGGGGCGAGCACAGCGAGTGTGGGCTGAGAGGGGCTGTAGGGGGTGGTGCTGAGGTGGATGGCTGAGCTGCATTGTGGCTTTGGGGGCTGACTAGTGGTTGGGGTGGGTGAGGTACCAGGTTCAGGTCCAAGCACTGGTGCGATTTTATTGCACCCAAACCTTTATTTTTAATACTTTCACCCCCTGACATGCACCCCCTGGAGTTAGAATCCTTAAGTAGGGGTTTAGAAGGTGCCTCTCAGGGTGGTCCTGTGAGGTGGGCGCCTAAAGGGCGCCTCCATAATGGCAACTCTTCCCCGTGCAATCCTCACAGCATGGGGGGGCGCATCAGATGAGGGTGTGGGCGAACTGGGTGACAGGATGTTGCTATGTGTACATGTACGCTGGGGGCGGAGCTGCGCTGGGAGGGGGAAGAGGCTGTAGGGGGTGGTACTATGGTGGATGGCCGAGCTGCGTTGTGGCGTCGGGGGTTGGCTAGTGGTCGGGTGGGTGAGGTACTGGGTTTGGGTCTGGGCACTGGTGCAATTTTATTGTGCCCAGCCTGAACCTTTATTTTTTCATGCTTGCAACCCCAACATGCACCCCAATTGAGATTCCTTAAGTAGAGGTTTGCCCACAAGGGGGATGGGAGGGCAGCCCCCACAGAAAGCATTAAAATCTCCTGGCTTCATTGTCCTGTAAGGGTTAGTTGCTGAGTGCCGAAAATGTTTTCTGCACTCTGACTGTGCGATAACGGTGATCGCCTTTAGGTGTTCGCCGTTATCACATAGACCCGGAGAACAGGGGATTCAGTAGACAGGCTGTAAGATGCTGAAGGATATTGCAGGATTTCAGCTAGGATACTAGGAGAACTAGATCTGAACAATGTGTCAATAGAACAGCTGATGAGGTAGGAATGTACTGCAGCCAGGGATAGCCAAGCTAACCCTGAGAAGTGTAGGCAGTGGTTGGTGAGTTGGGGGATAGCAGGGGCAGAACAGCAGATGTTATTGTAAACCACATCCAACTTGGTTAGGTGAGTTTTAGCAGTGCTAAGATATGCCAAAAGCCACAGCAGCACACCTTGAGCAGTGGAGAGACAAGCCTTGGGGGGAGCATTTTGGAAGTATTTTACTTCCAAAACAATAGCGAGGAAGACGTTTTTGTCTTTCAAAAGAAAACCCAGAAAGTTCGGTACAATCCAGCATTGCAGGCATGGAAATTAAAAATGGTTTATTTTTCTAAAAGAAAGGGCATTTTACCAGCAATATTTCATATTGTTAAATTGGTTTCCTACAATATTGCCACCCACAATTTTGATTGTGTGTAGTATTTTGACTTCCAAAACACTGGAATAATTTACAGATTTTGACCCATGGAAATGTTTGACTTCTATGAAATGATTTCCAAATTTTGACCCATTGGAATTTTTGACTTCCATGAAATGATTTCCAAATTTTGACCCATTGGAATTTTTGACTTCCATGGAATTGTAACCCCTAGATGGCGCTATCCCAGGGGCTACTACCCCTGCCTGATTTGCCACTAACAGGTTGAGGGGCCTGGATCCAATGGCGGGTGCCTCCACCCAGAGGTCAGGGTTTGCAATAGTTAAACTAACTTGGTCACAGCCCTCTGGGACACTGCAACCCCCCTTTCTTCCCACTAGTGGCCCACACAATATATCAGAATTACCTTCACAGTATACACTTACCCCCAGGTCTGGTTCCGCACTGGGACCTCCTGTGAAATGAGATACAGTGCAACAATCACAGTACAGTACTTTAACATAGACAATACACTCAGGCAGTATAACTTTGCTGAAACAAGCAGCTCTGATTTATTTAGGGGATATAACAAGGACAGGGGAAATCAGGTTAATTAGCTTATCACTCTAATAATCTACCTATGGCTCTGTGCACAGGCCTATCCCTATCAGTTACTGTCCCTGGGTACCCAAGCCCTAGTGGCTAGTCCAAACCGTGGCAGCTGGTAGGGGCCCTTTCACACAGAAAAGGAGAATTAAACAGTCAGCAGTACAGTAATTCCATTTGGATTTAATGTGGCAATTCAACAGGGAGCAACCCTGAATTAGTACTCACGACCTCCAAATAAGATAGGGTCCTTCAATGTCAGCAGGGCTCACTTGAGGTACACAAACCTCTGCACACATCCATATAAAAGAAAGCACTATACCAGGCAGGCTGCATCTGTATCCCGATCGCAATTACTGCACAATACCCGGGAGAACACACAGCAGATTCAGTTCCTGACAGACCGAGTGCAATTTTCAGCCATTCCTCCAGTCTTCTACAGGGTGAGCCTGGTTTCTACTCTTCAGAGATCCTTTGATTCTTTTCACAGGACGGATTCAGTCCTAACAAGCTGTTACACAAGCTGCAGACCGGAACTCTGGGCCTTACACACGTTTTTTGACTAAAACTGCACACTGAAAAAGCACAGGGCTCCTTCCTTCTTCACTGCCAAAGCTCAACTGAAGCTCCAACCGACAAAACTGGCACTTCCTTTGAGTTCCTCCCAGTTCTTGACTGGATTGGCTGTCACTCACAATAGACTGCTGCTGTTGGTCCAAAAGGCACTGAAGTCTAAACTACATCTCCCAGAGTCACTGCCCATACAATCCTCTTGTGGCTGGCTCAGATTATGAGTCCACGTTCTGATTCGTCCCAAGGCACCATTTTAGAGCTAGCTTACCCCACACTGATTGGTCCAGTTCAGCAGTTCAAAACTAGAATGGGGAACTAGCAGACACAGTTCTGACTGCAAAAAGCAGGTTAGACAAACTGTAATTTCATTATTACTCTAAATAATTTCTGGCAAACAGTTACATCTTTCAGATAGGTTCCCTTTGCACTCTAGTGACTGCAAAAATGAAGTGAATTGGCAGCAGCTCGAGTGGTACTCAGAGAAGCACACAGTCCCCCCATACAAACTAATTATGTCTGCAAGCAGACAGCTCTTAAAGAGACAGTACCAGAGGCTCTAAAAACACTCACTGATAAATGGCTTAAATGCCAAACACCATTCAGGCTTGGAGCATTCAAGCAAGCTCCTGGAAGTCTTTTGGGAACCCCCATTTGCAGGGGGGTTACAGAATGATTTCCAAATTTTGACCCATTGGAATTTTTGACTTCCATGGAATGATTTCCAAATTTTGACCCATGGAAACTTTTGATTTCCACCCAAGAATAAAAAAATAGCTGAACTCCTGTTAGAGATTACAAAGTATTTGTGGAAATCTGGAGTTTACAGGAAGCTAATTCCTTAGCTGTCTCAGTCATTGCTTCTGTGCTGGTCATGAATATGTTCAACTCATCTGTCCGAGTGTGTTGATCTTAGTGGTCCATAACAATATTAACTTGCCAGTTTTTTTGCAATGCAGTTACAAACAAGACAAAGATGTTGACAGTGTTCCTTTAATATGAAATATTTTGTGTAGTATGTATAAGTGTAACTTTTTGGTTCATTTTACCTAGGTGTAATTATTCCTGTCAGTGAGGACAGCTATAGCTCAATTCAGAGCCCCTTCAACAGTAGGAAAAGGAATCTTCACCGACTTCTTGCACATTACTTTGAGCAAAAGCAGGATTCTTTTCGGCGAGTCTATCAGGAGCTACCCTGGCATATGAAGATGAGTGGGAGCTGGGGTGATTTGTGCACCTTCATTTCAAGCCCTAGGTATTTGTTTGTTTATTTTTTATATTCTGAATGACCAGTGAGCAAACAAATGCCCATTTTCACTGGTGACCATTACATAAATACAAACCACAAAAAGATACAAAGTCAGTGTACAAATGCAGTGTACAAACAAATAATAAAATCAATTAAAACATTGACAATCAGCTTCAGAAGACAGAAGTTTTTTAAGAGCACTTTTGAAAATCGAAATGTTAGCACAATTTGTAATTATTTTAGGTAAAGCATTATAAAGTTTTACTGCAGTAAATTGTATTGAATTCAAACAACATGAAGTCTTGCTGTATCCTGACAATAGCAGTGAGTCCCAATCTTCGAACTGCCCCGGAGATGAAAGAGTTAACTTTCCATGCCAGGCATGGAACGCTGAGCTCGAACTCAGTTGAGACTCTGTTGCTGTTTGAACTCAAACCGTCAGATTCTTTACTCCGCCTCACTGAACAGTCGCTCCGGGGATTTCTCCTTTGCTCGGTTCAATTTGTCGGTTAAAGTACCGCTTTTCTCGGTTTTCGACCGAATTTAAACCGCAACCTGTCGGTTCAGTCTCTGTCTGTGGTATTCATGAGTACTAGATAGGTTTTTATTGTTTTCTATTCTGTGTGGAACTTGTAAACGGTTCATCGGTTCGGTTTGAACGGATCAAGTTGTTGTAAAAATCTTTATTTCTACTTTTAGAGTGTGGTTACCAGTTCTTATTGGTTCTAAAAAAAATGGATTTTATTACGTTTTTTTCCATGACCCGTAACACGGTCAGGAACCGATAAGAGTGTCTTGCCTGGCAGATTGCCATTAAAAGGGTAAGTTTGGTTAGGACTGGCACCATGTCTGAGAAACCCAAAAGAAAAACCCGGCCCACTGGGTTTCAACACTGTAGTGTGTGTGGGGAAGTCTTTGTTAAGGCTGACCCCCACACCACCTGTGTTTATTGTCTGGGAATTGACCACCTCAATGCAGACTGCCAGATTTGAAAAAATTTTCCTGCAGCTACCCTAGAGAAGAGAGTTGGTAGGCTCAGGAAAAGGGAGTCCAAAAAGTCCGCTGACCCGGATGGCCAGCCCGGTTCGGTTCAAACCGAACCAGAAGGAGTGCCCTCTGACCAGGGCGAAACTTCATCGGGCAAAAGGAGTACCGATTCCGAGGAGTCGGTTCCGGCTAAGAGAACAAGAAAGGAAAAATCAGCCGGTGTGGATCCAAAAGTTTCTTCTACAACTGCTGATGAAATAGCCAAAGCAATAAGAATTGTGCAGTCGCTTTCCCCGGTTCCGACCGAACCGGCACCATCAGGAAGGCGCTCGGTTCGGCCGGTTCCACCGGTTCAAGATTATGATTTAGAAGAGTATTATGAACTGGAGGAGGAGGAAGAGGAGTATGAGGAAAGTGAATGTGGTTTTGAAAGTCTGGATGTGCCCATTGACCCGGACATCTCCCCAGACAGACCTTCAGGAGTGTCTCCTCCTAGGCTTTCTGAGTCCCCCTCCCATTTCATGTTTTACAAGAAAGTGGCCAAAACCCTTCAGCTTCCTATGGAAGAAGCTGTGGATGACCAGGAAGAGCCTGACTATGTAGAAATGATGGATATCCCAGAGTCTAGGAGGCTGTCTATTCCCTTACACAAATCGTTTGGGAAACAGACATTTAAGATTTTAAAGACTCCTAATACTATACCTCCTGTGGATAAAAGAATGGACAAGAGGTATGCTCTGTCAGGTTCAGATACGGAGTTCCTTACACAACAATGCAGCCATGTTGGGGTAGTGCAGGCAGCAGCCTGTGATAAGGCTAATATTCCCTTGGCTTCACACCCCCTAGACAAGGACTCCAGAAGGATTGATGCCATGGCAAAGAAACAGTACATGGCAGCATCCTTGGGACTCAGGCAGGCCAATTATATGGCCTATACAGCTAGGTATCAGAAATCCAGATGGGACACTGTCATGGCTTTAGCTAAACAGGTCCCTGGCCAGCTGCCAAGGAGTTGGAGCAGGTGGCTGCCAATGGTATTGAGGCATCCAGGTGCAATTCCATGCTGCAGTGGACTCCAGTGATGTTTCATCTAGAGTCATGGCTACATCTGTGGCACTTCGTAGAATGGCTTGGCTCAGACGTACTAGCCTGTTGCAGGATACCCAGACTAAGGCCATGGATTTTCCTGTTGTGGGTAATTCTCTGTTTGGGGAGCAAACAGAGAATTACATGAACAAAATGGATGAATACAGGACCACCTATAGGAGTGCTCAGGTCAAGGAAAGGCAAGCCACTCCTCAGAGGCAGCATCCCAGGGGCAGGGGCAGGGGCAGGCCTTTCCATAGGCCTTTCTACCAAGCCCAGGCCTCCTCTTCTGCCTATGCTCAGGGGGGTTCTTTAGAGGGAAAGGCAGAAGGGGTACAAGCAGACCTGCTTCCAACCCTCAGCCTAAACCACCTGCCAAACAGGCACCCTGATGGGTTTGCCAGGGCCGATTCTCCACCACCTGTAGGGGGCAGGCTGGCTTACTTTGTCCAGGACTGGAAATCTCTAACATCTGACAAATGGGTCCTGGAAGTAGTAAGCCAGGGATTGGTTCTCAGCTTCAAAAAATTTCCAAAGCTGAGAACCAGATCCTTTCTACCTGCAAATCCCTCAGAGGCACTTGCCCTAGAGGCAGTGGTCTCTTCCCTTCTGGCTCTCAGAGCTGTGGAAAGGGTTCCACCCCTACACCAAGGCAAAGGATTGTACTCCAGGTACTTCCTTACCCCCAAAAAATAGGAGACTGGCCGGCCCATCCTGGATCTCAGATACTTAAACAAGCACCTTTTAAAGCCAAAATTCAAAATGGTGACTCTGGGAATAATTCTACCCTCTCTAAGGCCAGGGGACTGGCTAGTCTCCCTGGACCTCAAGGATGCCTATTTTCATATTCTCATCAGAAGCTCCCATCGAAAGTACCTCAGGTTCGAACTGCCCTCAGGCCATTACCAGTTCAGAGCAATGCCCTTCGGCCTAACCTCTGCTCCAAGGGTGTTCACAAAATGCCTGGCAGTAGTAGTTGCTTCTCTGAGAAGGCAAAGGATTGCCATCTTCCCATATCTGGACGATTGGCTCATAGTAGGCCAGTCCCCAGATCAAGTCAAGTTGCATCTAGAGATAACTCAGCAACTGCTTACCTCTCTAGGTTTCATTCTGAATCTTTCAAAGTCAGTTCTAGAGCCTGTTCAGCTCCTCACCTTCATAGGCGCAGAGCTAGATACAGAAAAGGCCAGAGCCTTCCTTCCCCTGGACAGGGCGAGGACCCTTATCTCACTGGCCTCTTCATTCACCCTAGAAGTGTCTCGACCAGCAAGGCATTTTCTGCAGCTCCTGGGCACATGGCTGCTTCTACAGCAGTGGTGCAGGGAGCAAGATTTCAAATGAGGGACATTCAGTTCCATTTGAGAGCCTTTTGGTCTCAGAAAAAGGACCCTCTTACCAAACTGATTCCGGTGACTCGAACCCTGATCCAGGCCCTGCAGTGGTGGCAGGATCAGAACAATCTAAGACAGGGAGTTCCCTTTGTCACTCAGTCTTACTCTTTAATCCTTACTACAGATACCTCCCTCTTGGGCTGGGGAGCCCACTTGGGAGACCTGACCACCCAAGGGTTGTGGTCTCCTCAGGAATCTCTGCTTCACATCAGTCTGTTGGAACTCAGAGCAGTGTTTCTAGCACTCCAAGCTTTTTCCAAGTCTGTTCAGAACAAAGTTGTTCAGATCAGAACAGACAATACCACAACAATGTGGTATATCAACAAGCAAGGGGGCACTCGGTCTACGGCCTTGTGCACAGAAGCAAAGAAGTTGTGGTCTCTGGCCTATTCCCTGAACACCTCCCTCACAGCAATACACCTCCCAGGCAAGGACAATGTCCTGGCAGATGCTGTCAGCAGGATATCTCAGGGCCATCACGAATGGTCACTGGATCCCCTGGTTTTGGAGGTGATCTTCTCCAGATCGGGCACCCCACAGATAGATATTTTTGCAGCCCCAGACAATCACCAACTTCCCCTGTTTTGCTGCAGGCCCCCAGTGTTGGGCTCAGTCCCCCTGGATGCCTTAGTTCTCAATTGGGAAGGGAAGTTCCTGTATGCTTTTCCCCCTTCCCTCTCCTGTTCAAAGTGCTAGTCAAAATCAGGTCTCAGTCCTGCAAGGTGATCCTGATTGCTCCAGACTGGGCCAGGCAGCCCTGGTACCCTCTACTATTGTCCTTAGCAGTCCACCTTCCCCTGTCTCTTCCCAGGAATTACAACCTGTTAACCTTTGCTCAGGGGAGGGTTAAGTACCCGAACCTCAAATCTCTCAATCTCAAGGCCTGGCTCTTGAAGAGTTAGAGTTTGCTGATTTACACCTTTCCCAAGGTGTTATGGATATTCTAAAAGCTTCTAGGAACCCTTCCACCAGAACTACTTATAATTCCAAATGGAAAAGATTCTCCATATGGTGCTCTGGGGAGCATATTTCCCCAGAGTCTGTTGACCTGCCCACAGTCCTTGACTATATGGTCCATCTGAATAGCTTGGGACTTAGACCAGCTACACTAAGGTTGCATCTGGCAGCTGTCTCTGGTTTTATTTCAGCAGGTAAGCCCTCTTCTCTTTCAGCTCAACCTGTATTCTCCAAGTTTTTCAAAGGATTGCTTCATACCAATCCGCCATTCAGGGACCCTGCCCCTGCTTGGGACCTTAACGTGTGCATTGCTCAGCTTATGCAACCCCCTTTTGAGCCTTTGTCCTCAGCGGAGCTTAAGTACTTGACTTGGAAAACTGTGTTCCTGGTGGCCTTCACTTCTGCCAGGCACATAAGTGAGTTGCAAGCCCTGTCAGTGGATCATGATTTTATCTCTTTCCATAGAGATAAGGTGGTCCTCAGGACTAACAGAAGTTTTTACCTAAGGTGGTTTCAGACTTCCACCTTAACCAATCTATGTCTCTCCCTGTGTACTTCACTGACCATTCCTCCTCTGGTGAGAGGAGGTTACACAGTTTGGATGTGAAAAGAGCCCTTAGCTACTACATAGAATGTACCAAGGGTCACAGGTTTGACTCCCTCCAACTGTTCCTCACCTATGGTGAGGTTGGTAAAGGAAAACCTGCCACTAAAAGATCCATTGCCAGGTGGATTGTCTCTTGCATTCAATTTTGCTATGAAAAACTAGGTAAGATTCCACCCTCAGGCCTGAGGGCTCACTCTACCAGAGGTACAGCTGCTGCCAGGGATATTCCTATCTTAGAGATATGTCAAGCAGCTACCTGGAAAACAGTTCACACTTTTACCAAGCATTACTCTCTGGATATCCAGGCTAGGAGTGATGCTCGGTTTGGCACAGCTGTGCTTCAGAGCCTATTTCCTAAGTAGGTTCTGTCCCTCCTCTATGGAGGTACTGCTTTGTAGTCTGCTATTGTCAGAATACAGCAAGATTTCATGTTGTTTGAAGAAAAAATTACTCCCCCTTAGTAATGTTGTTTCTTCTAATGGAGTCTTGCTGTATTCTGAACTCCCCCCCTGCCTTCCCCTCTCAGAACCTTTGTTTTTGCGATGTGGGTGGGCAGTAGTAGTGTTGGCACTCAGGAGGTGCCCCACCCTTTTTTATTATCACCTCCTTTTCTGTGGGTGATTGGGTGTTGTGTAATTTCATTTTTTTGGGTTTCCTGACTTGATTCTTTGTTTTGAAACCAAAAAATCTTTTATTATATTTAGTAGCCAGTTGGCTAGTGTAGGTTTACAGCTTCCACACAGGACCTCAGTGAGTTTAGCTCATAAAGATCTGACGGTTTGAGTTCAAACAGCAACAGACAGAGTCTCGACCGAGCTCGAGCTCAGCGTTCCATGCCTGGCATGGAAAGTTAACTCTTTCATCTCCGGGGCAGTTCGAAGGTTGGTACTCACAGCTATTGTCAGAATACTGCAAGACTCCATTAGAAGAAACAACATTACTAAGGTGATTAATTTTTTCTTCTGTGCCAGGTAAATTGTAACATCTTGATAGTGTGAGCAGGATGAATCAGTTTATTTTACCCTGATTCAAACCTGCAAGCCAAATATGTGGGAGGCAACTAGATTTATATGCTAGCCCCAGAGGAAATCTCAATCCCAGTACGTAGGACCTCCCTTTTGCAGGACAGGGACTGATAATAAGAAACCCACATATTCCCATTCAGTAGAAATAGAAAGTTTATTCAGTTGGCATTTATTTGCAAGACAGACTTGAAATATTGTTTATATAAGCAATTAGCAAGTAATTAAGTAACAATCCTTTTCAAATACATTGGTACCAATACTCTCTGGCCAGGATATTCAAAGGGGTTGCAGGTGGCGCAACAGAGGTGCGCCGCTGCAACTCCACACTGCGACCCGGTGGCATATACAAAAGGCTGCCAGGCACAGCGCAAATCCCGATGCACTGGGGCGCAATGGTAATGTATGCCACGCAAATGCAGGGGGCATGCCCATGCATATGCAGCACATCCCGATATTCAGCCTAGGACATGTAGCGCACATGCTGGCACAACCCTGCATTGCGCCGCATGGGGGCTCAAAGTTGAGCCCGTGAAAATGAGGAACAAATTCTGGTCACCCACATGTGGGATGCTGTGTTGCCAGGTGCAACACAGCAGCCGCCAGCTGTGGGTGGCCCCTGCCCACCCAGACCACCGTCCACAAGCACCCTTATCATCCCTGGTAGTCTAGTAGTACCCCCTCCCTCCCATTGCTGCGATCATCGTGAAATCATAAATACCACAGTCCCTGGTGATCCAGTGGCACCCCCACCCCTCCCACCGACACAGGACCCCTTACCCCCCCACTCCCCTCCATCATCGGCGGGTGGCTGTAACCCGCCCACATACTGCCCTGCTGCCCGCTGAATGACAGCTTACAGTATGGGCTGTAAGCCCACTGGTCCACCAGTGGGCCTGCAGGGCATACTGTACTAGACAGTCACAAATATGTGAAAGAAGTCAGTCAGATATTTGTGACTGTCTAGTACAGTATGCCCTGCTTGAAGAGAACCATCACCCCAAAGTTATCTCTAGCTTCTGGTCTTCATTTAAGTTTATTACTGTACTTTGTTATTTTGATTTAAAAGTTAGTTTTCAATTACTCTGGGTTGTTAGGGTGTTTATTTTAATAATTTATTATTTTTTGTGGTTTCTTTGGTTCCCAATCGGTTCTCAGGAACTGGAGATGGCTGCTTGACAAAGTGGTTCCTGCCTGAAGGAATCAACAGTCTTTTGTGTTAAAATCTTTAATCGCTGACATTTCTACTCATATTTAAAGGTGTTTTAGATATTTTTAACAAAAATATTTTTGTTTCCCTGCTCTTTTGACTGGGGACTGAGTACTTTATTTAAGTGTTTGTCATGACTGATAGACCTAAAAAGAGAACAGGACCTACAGGTTTTAAAATTTGTATTAGTGTTTTCAGCTCTTGGCAAAGGCAGACTACCATGAGCTTTGTTTAAAGTGTCTGGGTCCAGATCATGATTTTATTAATTGTGAACTTTGTAAAAACATTTGCCCTAAAACCCCAATGAAAAGGACTTCAAAATGAGAAGAGTTTGTGGCTTCTCAGTGAGCCTCTATGAATGCAAGCATCAGAGGGTTCTTCTCTTAAGCAACAGTCCCTGTCCAAGAGGACAGATAAAAAGATAAAGCTGCTCGGCCATCAGAGAGGCATGGAAAGGACGGAAACGATATCAGGGTGTTCTATAAGGGAAACCCTGATCCCAGCGATGGCAAAAATACAAATAAAAGAGCATTAGAGCAGGTACTGGAACCAGTGCGTTCCAAGAAAAAAACAAAATGAAAAGCAAATCCCTGCCACTCCTCCTGTGAAGGAAAAAAAACAGTGGAACAGATTTGAATGCCCTAAACACAGAACATGACTAAGATATGGCAGTTTTACCAGGCCTTTTAGGCTATGGATAATTTGTTTAATGTGCCTGCCCCCCCCCCCCAGCTCCGGTTCCAGACCACGTGCCTGTAAAGAAGGGGGATATGTATTATGAAGAGCAGAAGGATGGCAAACCTATGGAATCTTATGGTTGCCCTGACCAAGCGTTTGGTTCCCCTCCTAGGCTTACAGAGGACTATCCCTCTTATTCTTATTCCATGTTCATGAAACAAATGGTGAACACCCTGAAAATCCCCTCTCGTGAAACAAAGACATGATGGTGCTAGCCTGTACAGCGAAGTGCTGTTCCCATCCACAAGACCCTTAAGAAGGTCACAACAAAGATTATGTTAGCACTTAACGCAGCTGCCAGCATTTGATAAGAAGGCTGAAAAGAAGTATCAAGTGGACAGACAGGAGTAAGAATACCTGTATGTCTACCCTGATTGTAAAAGAGTGATACAGGCAGCTGCTTGTGAGAAGACCAATGTGCCTCTGTCTGCACAGTCTCTTGAAAAGGATCCCAGGAAACTGGATACTGTGACCAAGAAAGTACACGCTATAGTTTCCCTGCTTTTGAGGCAGGCCGCTTATCTGACCTGTACAGCTCTGTACCGGAAAGCACTGTGGAATGCAGTGCTGACTCAGTGATATGGTGGATAGTGAGGTGGCACATGACCTGACCTGCCACAGCAAAGTCTGCCCTGGATTTCACTAAATACCAGTTTCATATGGTTGTAGACACCAACCACTGTGCTTCATGAGTCTTGGGTCATGCAGTGGCACTGAGGAGGTTTGCCTAGCTAAGGGCTACCATCCTTACCTAGCACACTCAGGCTGAAGCCATTGATTTCCCCTTCAAGGGAGATTCCTGTTTGGGGACAAGACAGAGGTGTACATGAAAAAGTGAATGACTACAAAACCACTTTTAAGAAGTCCACTGAAAATGAAAAGGCCTCCACTTCCAATAGGTATTATGGAAGGGGAGGCAGGGGTTACTATCCAAGACCCTATGCTGCCTATGAGTACCAGCCTCAGAGAGGGTACAACAGAGGCGGAAGGGGCTCCAGGCATGCTGCAGCATCAGCCCCTAAGCCAGAACCGAAACAGAACCCCTGAGGTAGTGGACTGAGGATTGTCTCTGCAATTCTGAAGATTTCCCAAACTATAGAGGCCAGAAAGCTTCCCAGCTCACTCACCAACTGAAAGAATTCTGCTGGAACTGGAAATAAAGAAACTATTGCAATCTGATTAGTAGAAAAGGTCCATGCTGCACAGTGGGACAAGGGTCTCTTTTCAAGATACTTCATGACCCACAGGAAAAACAGGGAATTATGACCCATTTTAGAGTTAAGATATTTGAATAAATATATTGAAAAGGAAAAGTTCAAGCTGGTCACACTAGGCACAATGATTCCATCCCTCAGGAGATTGGCTAGGGTCACAGGATCTGAAGGATGCCGACTTCCACATTTCAGTCAGATCCAGCCATAGAAAATATCCCTGGTTCAGGCTGGAAAACTGACAGTATCAGCTTGCAGCACTACCCTTTGGTCTCATCTCAGCACCAAGTGTATTCAGAAAGTGCTTAGCCATGGTGGCCACTCACCTAAGAAGACAATTTGCAGTGATTTTTCTTACCTGGATGACTGGTTAGTCACAGGAAAAACTAAACAAGAAGCGTTGTGCTCCATACTCCAGGTAAGGAGCACCTTGTAGAACCTGGGATTTCTGATAAATCTGCAGAAGTCCCAGGCAGAACTAGTACAGGTCCTGGACTTCATAGGAGCAGAGCTAGATACCCTGCAGGGAAAGGCCTTCCTTCCACAGTAAAGTGTATCAAATCTGATAGCCAGTGCAGAATCATTAACCCTGGACCATCAGAGGCCTGCAAGGGATTCTTTGCAACTACTAGGCCACATGGCATCATCCACAGGAGAGGTACAACAATGGGCCCATTTTTAAATAAGGGACATTCAGTACCATTTAAAGGCTTATTGGTCCCAATGGTCAGACCCTCTGTTCAGGCTAGTGCAAGTCACAAAAACCTTTGCATGGGCACTGGAGTTGTGGAAGGATGAAAACAACCTCAGAGAGGGCATTCCCTTTCTCCAACAATCCCAAACAAAGATCCTCACAGCAGACGCTTCCCTCATAGGGTGGGGTGCCCATCTAGAGGATCTTACAGAAAGTAGTATCTTTAGTCCTCAGGAGACTCAGAGCACATAAACCTCTTAAAGCTCAGGGCAGTACTGCTAGCATTGCAGTCATTATTATCAGAATTACAGTATCAGACTGTACAGATTGGGGCAGACAGTACCACCACAAGGTGCTACATAAACAGGGAGGAATGAGATCCTCAATACTCTGTGCAGAAGCTATGAGGATCTGGAATCTAGATTACTTTCTGGACACAAGGATTACTGCAGTATACCTGCTAGGCAAGAACAGTGTGCTGACAGCCTCCCTATGCAGAATCAGCCAGGGGAAGTATGAGTGGATGTTGAACAAGCAAGTGCTAGAATCAGTCTTCAGAAGATTGGGAACACCAGAAATAAATCTGTTGTCCTCTTGTCAGAGCAATCAGCTTTGTTGTAGGCCACCGACCAAGGTCACATCCCAGAGGATGCCCTAGCCCTGGATTGGACAGGGAGGTTCCTGTATGCCTGCCTACCATTGCCACTCATACAAAGAATGCTCATAAAGCTCGGGAAAGAGCCAGCAACAATAATCTGGTAGTTCCAGACTGGGCCAGGCAGGCATGGTACTCAGTGCTGCTGACTCTGTCCAACAAAATTCCATTTAATCTGCCACAGGATGCAACCTGTTGACCCTATCACAGGGCAGGATAACATTTCCAGACCTATAAACACTGCATTTGAGGGCATGGTTCTTGAAGAGCTTGAATTCTCTAGTTTGAATCTGTCATAGGCGGTGCTGAGGATGCTTAAGGTTTCCAAGAAACCAGCAACAAGGAAAGCATACTCCTCTAAGTGGAAGAGATGTTCATACTAATGTGCCCCCAGGAAGGTAATCCTAATTCAGGCAGGGCTACCTACAGTTCTGGACTATTTGGTGAACCTACAGTCCTTTGGTCTGAGACCTTCAACCCTGAACGTACACCTGACAGCTGTGTTAGCCTACACAGCAGCAGACAAAGACAAGTCCTTGGCCTCACAATCTGTTTTTAAAAGTTCTTTAAGGGCCTCAGTCACCTGTATCCCACTGTAAGGATCCCAGTCCCTCCATGGGATTTAAATATCTGTCTTGCCCAGCTGATGGAGGCTCCTTTGGAGCATGTAGTTACAGCTGATTTAAAATATGTCACATAGAAAATGTCCCGAACATAGAGAATACTAGATGGATAACCATGCAGAACCAGTGTGTTCTGCTACAGAGGGGTCTGATTCCCTTTGCTCGAGAGGTCCTTGGGAATCGGACCCTGAGGTGGCAGAACACATGGTTCTGCATGGGGTTACCCATCCTGTATTTTTTATAGTGTATGATGCACCTCAAATTATTTTTTTCAAATGATAATATCGTGAGTTGTGTGGTTGCTGGGGACTGGGCTTCCCTACGTTAGCAGCGCACACTCCCATTGGTTGCTGATCTTCCCTTGTCAGTCTTCACCATTCATTACTGCTGGGTGTAAGCCGCAGGTGCGCACCCGCACGGAAGCTTTTTTTGGAGGGGGAGGTAGTTCTGTTTCTCCCGCCATCAAGGTCGCACCTGCTGCGTGAGTTCCAGAGTTTGTTGTGCCACTAGGCCTTCGCTGAAAATTTGAAGCTGCTTTCCTGCTTCTCCGTCCTCCATCCCGGTTCTGAGTCCACCCAACGCTGTTGACCGGTAAGCTCGTTCCTTTTATTTTTCTTACCGATGGTGCCAGTCTTTTTCTGTAGTTTTTGTTAAATCGTGTTTCATGTCATGTCTGGTTCGGGGGCTAAGAAGAAATCCAAAATGGGCCATGCCCCCATTTGTCAGTGCCCCTGTGGCCAGCATTTTTCCGTTACAGACCAACATGATGTCTGCTGTCGTTGCCTGGATCCCAACCATAATATGAATAACTGCATTGCCTGTTTCTCCATGTACCGCTGCGTTCTTGAGATCTGTGCATTTAAAGTCAGCAGGGCCCCACCAACCTTTGGAGGATGGCGTCATTTGAGGGATGCCATGGCAAGAACTCTTGACCCTGCCTCCGGGTCCCCTCCCAGATCTATATGGCCTGATGAAGAGGAAACCTCCTTTTCTGATTCTAGCCTTGCCATAGAGGAGGTTTCTTCCGCGGTGCCAGAGGAACGACTCGGTTCCCTACAGAGCCGGGTTGGGAGCACCGCGACATTAGTCACCTCCTCGGAGGTGCAGGCTCCAACGGTGTTGCGGCCCGTGGCTGCTGGGCCCGGCACCGGTGGACCATTGGTGCCACCTGCTGGCGCTGCCTCAGATCCTATTGCCATTTGTGGTGCTGGTGATCGAGGTGGCACTACTGACAGTGCCATGTCCCATAGCAGTGTCATTTGTTATGCCGTTGGTAGAGGAGCTCCCAGGGTCACTAATCAGTTGGTATGTGTTTTCTCCTCCTCTTCAGAGGGGGATGATTCGCTGGCCGACCCGGACTGGCAACCTGATTCCTTGGAGCCAGGGAGCCCTCATGGACGCGGCACCAGGCACCTCAGTGCTTGACTTCCCGGCACTCCAGATCCCTCAGTCTCTGCGAGCCCTCACGTCAACCCCGGTGTCAGGGTCCCTGCAGCAGACGGTGGATCTGAGGGGCCTGGGGTGATGGTCTTGACCTCGGGGGCCAGGACGGCTGCCATCTCTAGTACTGCCATGGCTAGCAAGGTGGGGACAGGGACCACCTCTTCTGCGGTTTCCCTCGGTTGGCCTGCGGGATTGGGGGACCCCTTAACACTGGGTTTGAGGAAGAGGGCGACCTCGCAGTCTGAGGGATTAAGAGGCCAGGATGAGTCATGGGAACCCTCCTCCACTACCCTGCAGGGGTGGGGAGGAGTCGCAGTGCTGAGCTCCATTTCTTCTCCTCTGAGACTTTGGAGGTGCACTTGGTGGGTGGCTCTGAGAGTTGTCCTTCTGGATCCATGCAACCCTGGTGCACCACAGGGGAGATTCCCCTTCAGGGCTCAGCCAGGATTTGTTTCCACATTTGCAGCATACGCTGACTGGATCCTCCATGTGAGAGGATCTTCTGTGAGGTCTCAGAGCTCGAGCACTTTCAGTTAGTTGCCCTTCCTCAATCCCTCTGCAGACACCTCCCCCTCTCCCAGGCCATGTGAACCCTGCGGGACCCTTAACCTGGGAGATATTCAGGACCACTGTGGTGGCCTTCCTTAGGTATGTTAGAGTCATGGATGAGCAGGTCTTTTGTCTGTCTCCACTGCCGCAGGAGGACTCCCGAACATCTGAGCTCCTCTTCTTCCTCGGCTTCCTTATCAGTGGAAGAGGAACATTCTATCCACCTTTCCTCCGATGCTGATTTCACTGAATATCAGCGGTTCCTTTCAAGGTTGGTTCAGGAGCTCTATATTTCGCATGTGGTAAAACGCAATACCGAGTGGGAGATGCTATCCTTCTTGATTGAGTTCAGTGTGAACCACCTGGTGGTGCCTTCCTGGCCTATTCTCTTCCAGGAAATGTCTCTCCGCACCTGGCAGTCACCAGACACCTCATTCCCAACCCCAGCAGACTGCAGAAGGAGGTATTGTGCTCCCCAGGAGTCTCTTAGTTCTCTGCCTCACCTACCCTCGGGGCTGACGGCCTTTAGATACCCCTTCCGGGCTTCAACATCTGGCGCATGACCGACCAGTGGATCCAGATTCTGCTGAGTTCGATCAGTGGGGGAGAAGAGTTTTCTCTTCGGCTTGTGTGCTGCTCTGCATCGGCTCACATCAGGCTCTCCACGCTGCCTACAACAGGCACCTGTGGTCGATGCTAGCACAGGTGTTAGCATCATTGCCTGATTCAGAGGAATCTAGGCAAGCCATTGCCCTCTCTGCACAGGGTCTGGAACTTGCAAGGCACCAAGCAAGGGCATCATATGATGCCAGTGAGGTGGCTTACAGGCTGGCAGGGACAGCAATCTGCATCAGGCGGATGGCATGGCTTCGCCTGTCTAGATTGTCATTCGTTGCCCAGCGTATGGTGATTTCCTCCACTTTCCAGGGGACTCGCCTTTTCTCCCGCAGGCTGAGGAAGATGTTATAGGGGCATTTTCCATCCCACCAGCCATGGTGGACACCTCCTCGTCCTGACCAGCCTTAGGTAATGTTTGTTCTAGTATGGCTATAGGGTCTCCCCCTCCTGCATCTCTCCACAGGAGGCTGAGGGATGTTGTTCCCTCAGGGCAGTACCAGGTCCCCTCCGGAGGGCTTGGTACTCACCCAGCAGTAATGAATGCTGAAGACTTGCAAGGCAAGATAAGAAAATTACATACCTACCGTAATTCTTGATCTCCTCTTGTATCTTCATAATTGATGACTGATTCTGCTCACCTTCCCCTCTTGGGCCTCAGCTCCTGGGCACCACCTCCATCCTGCTCACCCTGCACCTCTTCGAGGCCAGTTGGGGCAGAGTCCCCTGGTACCTCACGGCCCTCTGTTTCCTTCTGTAAAGTCACAGAGTGCCCAACCTAGGAGGGTGGCGAGTAGGGTCTTCGCCCTGGCCTTGGAAGGAACTCCCTAAGATTCTCACTGGGGTACACTGTGGGGTCCTTCCATGTCTTGGCTTGGATTTGTGGTCTGTTGTCAGCTTGATTAAGGGTGGGGACTTTGTCAGTGCATCCCGTGGGAGGACCCTTAGGGATCCCCCCATTTTCTTCTTTCTTTCTTGCTGTCCCTTTACTCATGGAGTCATTCTGGACAGAGTCCTCTCATGTTTAAATGAATTTTCTATCCCTTGGCTAAGCCCTCAGGTGGTCAGCTGGAGAGGGTCATGCTCCAGAACTTTCATCCCAAATGTGGGCTTAGGGGTAAAAGGGGGGATCAGAATCCGCCATGCTTTATATTTTTCCAAGACCATCTAAAATTCTCTTTCTGGACCTAGGTCCAGTGGTCCCTGAAGCTGACGGGATCCTTGCATCTGTGTCTTCATACCTGTCAAGTTTTTGAGGCTAAAGATAGGCCAGTGATCTTTCAGCTTAGCACAGCAGTCGTCTCCCCTTCTTCATATATATATATATATATATATATATATATAGATCTGTATATATATATTTATGTATGTATGTATGTATCTTTCTCTTGCCTTTCTCTCCCCTGTGCTGCCACCCAGGGCTGGGGCCCTAAGGCTAGTTAGAGAAGTTCTTTTTCCTCTGTCCTCTGGTCGGCTAATTCCTTTTTCAATTTATATCCTTTCCTTTTCCTATCCCTAGGCTCTCTTGCCTGTTATTTGAATTTCTCTATCCCATCCTTTGTTTCATCCTCTCCGGCAGAATGGAACTGGGGTGGAGGAGGAGTCCACGGTGCCTAACGGCCAATCCTCATGCGCCACGCAGTGTGTCAGCCTCGTGGCTGGCGCCATCGGTGCTGACTTCCCCCTCCTAAAATAAAAGCTCCCATGTAGGTCCGCACCTCTGGCTTATACCCATCTGTAATGAATGGTGAAGATACAAGAGAAGATCAAGAATTACTGTAGGTACTTAATTTTCATTTCTTGTGTGTGTGCGGGATTTACACACAAAAAACATGGCGACCGGACATCTCGCTTAGCGAGAAAAGCAACTCTCCATATGCCGAAACTTGTAAGTAAAAACTTTTTTAAAGGATAAAATCTGGTTGATACAGCTTTTCAAGTTATTAATAATTAACTGATCCTTTGCTGACAAACCATCACAGCCATTTTCGGTGTGTTTAAAGAAATATTGACGTGCAGCGGTTTTCCATTTGTGCTTTAAAAAACAGGGCTCAAGCTTTCCAGTCTAAATGAATGGAATGCTCTTCTGCACATACAGTCAGTACAGTATTCCACTCATTCTTGTGTGTGTGGATGAATAGCATTTCGGTATGGTGGAATTTTTACTGAGAACAACGTTCCACCTTACACTATTTTTTATTTATTTATTGAAATGTTTCACGAGGAAGCCACACTGAGTGACAAGTCGATCATCTCCCGGTGTGACCTGGGGGAAGGGGTACAATAGGAATGAGACAGTAAACATTCAAGTTACAAGATCAACATTAACATACAGTTATAAGGCAAGTATTACAAACAGTGTTACAACAGTGTTGCGTATAATAGGTAGAAAGAGTGGACAATAATAAGTGCTGGGTTAATAAGTAAGCAAGTGCTTACGTGAAAGAAAAGGGGAAAGGAGAGGGAGGGGTTAGGTGGGGGGAAGGGGAAGAGCCGTGTCCCTGGAGACTCCTTCTGGATGCAAGGAACCCTGCAAGGGGACTGGGAGGACCAGAGAGAAGAGGATAAGGCAGTGTCCCAGAGAGACCCCTTCAGGATGTGGGGAACCCTGCAAGAGGGCTGTGGGGCTAGATAGAAAGGGGGATAGGCTGTAGGGGATTTAAAGAGCGAGGAAAGAGAAGGAGGAGGTGTGAGGGGGAATAGGACCTAACCCAAACGAGGACCCTTCAGGATGCGGGGTACCCTGCAAGCAGGTTGGGGAAGGTCAGTAGATAGGGATTAAGAGAGTGATAGGAGATGGAGGGAGTGAGAATTGAACCCTAGAGGGGAAGAGAATTTGCACCTTTGGAGGGGATGGGGCCTAATCAATAGTCCATTAGGATGCAATTGGACCCTGCTGGTAGTCATGGAAAACCAAGGTAGTGGCTAGATAGAATAGCTGAGATGTGCTAAGGCTCAGTTGGACCCCTTCAAGATGCTGAGAACCCTGCAAGGGGACTGCGATGGCCTGGGAGAAAGGAAGATGGGGGAGGGGAAGGAGACATGACTAGGCAGAGTAAGACCCCCTCAGGATGCTGAGAACCCTGCAAGGGGGACTGTGAAGACTAGGGATAAAAATAGATGGGGAGGAGAAGGAGAGGAGACAAGCCTAGACCCAGTAGGTTCCCTTCAGGGTGCTGAGAACCCTGCAAGGGACTGTGAAGGCTAGGGAGAATTTTCCAATACAGGTGAGCAGAAATTGCACTGTCTGGATGTAAAAAGGGCAGTAGGTCACCACATGAACCAGGCAAAGGACGCCAGGTCCCAGAGCACACAGCTTTTGTTACATTTGGAGAGGTTGGCAAAGGTAAGCAAGCAGCTAGGAAAACTCTCTTGTTGGATAGTCTCCTGCATACAGTTCTGTTATGAAAAAGCTGGTAAAATCCCTCACAGAGGCCTATGGGTACATTCTACAAGGGGCACCTCTGCGTCTGTGACAGTTACTAGGGGCATCCCCATTTTTAGACATTTATAAAATAGCTACCTGGAAAACAGTGCACACCTTCGAGGAGCACTACTGCCTGGACATTCAATCCAGCAGGGATGCCAGTTTTGGTACTGATGTCTTGCAGAACCTTTTTCCTAAATAGGTTCTAGAACCATCCTCCCAATGTACTGCTTATGAGTCTGCACATTTATAAGGCATCATTGGTGGGTTCCTGTTTAAAGAAAGTTTACTCACAGTAGTAATGTTGTTTCTTACAAACCCTGACCCTTTTTCTCCTTTCAGAACCTAAAAATAGATGCACACAAGAATCAATTCTTATCTTAAGGTTGCTTGAGAATTACTTAACGCAGTTCCTCAGCAATTAATAAAGTGTGCTAATTTTAATTTTACATGATGTCTGTATTAATTTGGTTGGATTTTTTTAAATTTTAAAGAATTGTTTTGAACTTTTTTGTTAACCATTTAACTAGTTTTAGTATATCTTCCTGGACATAAGTCTCCACCACTCATTCACACTAGTGGGATTAGCGCCGGAGGCACTAGGACCCATCGGGAGCAAACTTTTTGCTGGAGGGTCGGCGCGAGAGATGGCGCCGCGAGGAACGGCGCCACGAGCAGCGGCTCGAGCAGCAATCACTATCTCGGCGACGACCCTCCAACCGCCTCAGTTCCTTTTTTCCCGCCGTCGAGTGCGCTTCAGTGACAACGTCGCTCGCCTGTTGAGAGTCAAACTTCAAACTAGCACATAGTTTTCAGTTTATTGTTTTGTAACATTATCACGATAGTAGTATCGCTTAATTTTATTCTATTTTCGTTAAATTTTTCTAATATTTTAAATTTAACTTACTTGAAGAAGTCTCGGCCTACTGGACGGAGTCGACCATGAGCAGGTCAGGTGACGGTAGGGAGACTTCGTATGAAAGCTGTTCAGTCAGCCGGGCTGGGTCCGGTCAGCCTCCTTCTCCTCAGTGGGGTTCCGACAACGGTCAGTCCGATGCCCGGGGGGATGGGCGGTCCCCCCGTCGGCATAAAAATAAACGGTCGCATTCTCGGCACCGTTCGGCCTCGAGCTCTTCTTCGGCCCACAGGTCAAAAAAGAGAAGGCATCACTCGAGGTCGCCCTCTGCATGTCTGCGTCAATCGGTTATCGCAGCTAGTTAGTCTCTTCTTCGGAGTCGCCAACTTCCGTGACCGGCTGCCCCACCTCGAGCCCCTCCCCGCCTATAGGTAGGGCTCCAGATGAGCAGTTTCATCAATGGGCCGCTCTTATGGAGCGATGGGCTCGGAGGTTGGTTCTTCTGCCTGGCTCGGTTGCCACAGAGCCCTCGGGCTCCTCCGGCGATCAGGTAGGGCGGTTGGACCTTCCTAGTCGCACGGCGCCTTCTTTGGTGCCAGCGACTCCGCGCTTAGGTGTTTCCCCCCCTCACATGGCTGCGGCGCAGGGGGCCACACCGATGCCCTTATCTCCTGGTTTTTCCTTCTCTAGCTTTCCAGGTTCCTGGGGCGTTCCCGGCGCCTTCGGCAGGGTCTGCTGGCTTGTCGGCGCCGTTTTCGGTGCCGCTGGGCCTTGCGGTGCCGTCCGCGGCCCCGGGTGGTCTCGCGGCGCCGCCTGTGGCGCCGTTGGGTCTGGCGGCGCCGCTTGGTCTGGCGGCGCCGTCGGCGGTGCCGCTTGGTCGGGCGGCACGTGGGCATCGGCGGCGCCGTGCTCTCGCAGCGCCGCCGGGGGCGCTGTGGTGCCGCTTGCGGTGCCGCGTGCCTCTTCGACGCCGTGCCCCTCCGCGGTGCCGTTTTCAACCCGTTTTGCCTTCTCGGCGCTGGGGGCCCTCGGGGACTCTCCTTGTTTCTCTGCTATTTCCTCCTCTCCTAATTTTCACTCCTTTCCTGTCCAAACAGTCCTTCCTGGACCATCAGGAGATGATGTTGAGCCTGACCCAGACCCGCGTTGGGTGATGAAGTGGAGAAACAGGATCTTTCTTTGCTACAGAGCCTGTGGTCGAGGACCTGTCCTTTAAGTCTCTGTTGAAGAACCTGAGATCCACTCTTTCTCTCCAGACTACAGACATCGATCCTGGGAAGATATTAAGACTCCAGTATCTTCATGCTTCGGAGATCCCTACAGATTTGACTCCTCCGATCCAGCCTTCCTTTGAGACGCTGTCTCAAATGGTTTGGAATAATCCTGCTCTTATTCCCTCAGTGGCTAAATCCATTGATAAGAAGTATTCAGCTCCCAAGGATCGTCCCATTTTGGCATCCCAAGCCTTTGAGGATCCTATTGTAGTCCTGGCAGAGAATGACAAGGTCGTTCTTCCTCAAACTACTACAGCTCGACCTATTAACAAAGAGTCTCGTAAGATTGATACATTAGGTAAGAGAGTCTTTGCTGCCTCCACTCTAAGTATGCGTGTGCCAGTTATCAAGGCTATTTTTCTCAGTATGAGTATATCCTGTGGCACTCTATGAAAAGAATGGTTGAAGCTCTTCCAGATTCGGACTCCAAGTCAGAGCTTCTTCTGACCGTTATTAGAGGTATTGAGTCCAATAACCAACAGGTCAAAGCTGCCATGGACGCTTCGACACTGCTTCTCGCTCAGCAGCCGAGGGATTTGTACCGGCGCCATTCCTGGCTGCGCACTTCGGCTTCACGTAATGATGCTCAGCAGCAGGTAATGGCGCTGCCTTTGATGGCTCCTATCTTTTTGGCCCTCAGGTGGAGCAAGCCTTAGAGGCCACTCAGAAGACTAGATCGGCCATTAAGTTGGCCAGACCTCCGCCTACCCCTCTCGGGGCATGTGAACAGTCGCCAGTTTCATAGTCGTCAGTCCTTTCGAGGGCAGAGGCAGAGGCTTCCATAAAAGCCAACCTGCCCAGCCTCCAAAGAAGCGCGGCAAGAGCGCAGAGGCCTAAAGCCCCCAGCGCCACCTATAATTGCTGGCCCAAGTTCCATCCACATTGCCGAGGTGGAACTTTCTCCTCCTGTGGGGAGTCGTCTGATGTACTTCTACAACCAGTGGAAGTCCATAACTCCGGACAAATGGGTCCTTCGGATAATTCGCGAGGGTTATTCTCTCAATTTCTTGGAAACCCCCCCGAATTGTCCTCCCAGACGACAACCCAGGTTGTTGATCTCTCAGTCAGACCTCCTCACCGCCGAGATCCAGGGCCTTCTAAACAACAGGGCAATAGAACTGGTGCCCCCGCATCTGCGAAACACAGGGTTCTACTCCCATTACTTTCTGGTTCCAAAGAAATCTGGGGGAATGCGCCCCATTCTAGACCTCAGAAAGTTAAACAAATTTCTCCCCAAGGAGAAATTCAAAATAATTTCCTAGGTACCCTGTTACCCTTGCTGCATCAACACGACTGCCTGGCCTCCTGGATATGCAGGACGCCCAGCATATCACTCCACCCGACCCACATCGAGTTCCTCAGGTTTGTAGCTTTGGGTCAGCATTATCAGTTCAGAGTCCTGCCTTTTGGGCTATCCTCAGTGCAGCAGTTTTACAAAGTGTTGTGCAGTTCTCGCTGCGCATCTCAGGAAGATCGGACTCAGTGTTTCCCTACCTGGACGATTGGCTTCTAGCAGCCCTTCCAGCCAAGGGACTTTGGAAGCCATGCAAGCGACTTCGTCTTCTTATGTCCATGGAGTTCTGCTGAATTTGAAAAATCACAACTGCAGCCCTCCCAGAGACTCCTTTTCATAGGGACTCTAGAGCACCTCTTCCATAAGGCTTTCCTTCCAGAGGACAGAAGACTCGATATCCTTCGGATGGCCCGTTACATCGTGGAGAACCAATCGGTTACAGCTCTCTCGATGCAACGCATGTTGGGTCTCATGGCGTCCTCGGTGTTCACTGTACCCCTGGCCCGGTTGCACATGAGAACCACCCAATGGATGCTCTCCACTCAGTGGTCTCCGACCTCTCACCCCCAGTCTTATCCCATCAAGGTGACGGAGCCCCTTCAAAGGTCTCTCACCTGGTGGTCTCAAGAGAGCAATCTCCTGGAAGGGTTCCCCTTTGCTCCCCGGATCATCAGATCTCCATCACCACAGGCGCCATCGCTAATGGGATGGGAGCTCACTGTCCTCCCTCCACACTCAGGTGTGTGGACTCAGTTCAAACTCATCTCACATAAATGTCCTGGAGATGAGGCGGTCTCTATCGATCCGAGCTCTGAAGGATATCCTTTGTCACAAGAACATTCTCCTTCAAGCGGACAACAAATCTGTGATGTACTACATCAACAAGCAAGGCGGTGCTCATTCTTATCCCTTTGCAGGGAAGCAATGAGGGTGTGGGAGTGGTGCTTGGAGCACAAGTCTCTGATTCAAGTGGTTTATCTGCCAGGTATACAAAACGACCTAGCAGATCACCTCAGCAGAATGGAGCAGACCCTCACGAGTGGTCTCTCGATCCAGCCGTAGCTCGGTCACTGTTCGAAGAGTGGGGGACTCCAGACCTGGACCTTTTTGCATCCCCACTCAACGCAAAACTGCCTCTCTTCTGCTCCAGGAATCCAGGGCCTGGCATTTTCTGTCAGGATGCGTTCAGGCTGCGGTGGACAAAACACTTTCTTTACGCCTTTCCACCGCTTCCTCTAATCCAGAGAGTACTCCTCAAGTTCGAGTCTCAGGGGACCAAAATGATTCTCATTGCTCCCTCCTGGCCTCGGCAACTATGGTTTCCTCTACTCAACAGTATGTTGGCAGCCTCTCCGAGACCACTTCCCTTGCAAATCAATCTTTTGACTCAGGGTTCGTTGGTCCATCCCAGCCTGAAATCACTTCACCTTCATGCTTGGCTCCTGAAGGTAGAAGTGAATCGGTTCAACGCTCTCGTAGAGTCTCAGACATCCTTCTGGCTGCTCGGAAGCCAGCCACCAGCGTCAGCTTCCAAATGGAAACGTTTTCTCTCTGTGTGCAAAGTCCTCTTGGAATCCCTTTTCCTGTCCTCCTGACAAGGTTCTGGAGTATCTTTGGACCTATCAAACTCAGGTCTCCAGTACTCCACAGTTAAAGTTCACCTTAGTGCCATCTCAGCGTTCCATGAGCGGTTTCTTTCTTGACTCTGGCTCAGTTACCTCTATGGTGAAAGAGATTTCTTAAGGGGATTCTTCATACAGACCCCTGTTAAGCGTCCAGTTGCAGCCTGGGACATTAACCTGGTGCTGGACATGCTCACTCGGAAGCCTTTCGAACCCCTAGCTACCTGTGAGCCAAAATTTCTTACCTGGAAGACTGCCTTCCTGGTGCCATTACCTCATCCCATAGGGTCTCTGAGATACATGCCCTGGTTACGGACCCTCCGTTATACTGTATTCCATAAAGACAAGGTAGTTCTCCTTGACTCATCCTAAATTTCTTCCCAAGGTTGTGTCAGAATTCCATCTAGACCAACCTCTGGTACTTCCCTAATTTCCAAAATGAAGGGGAACGATCTCTTCATTCCTTGGATGTTAAGAGAGCCTTGCAGTTCTATTTAGATAGAACCAAGAATTTTCGCAAGACTCAGCAACTGTTTGTTTCTTTCAGCGACACCCGGCTGGGTCAACCTGTCGCTATCAGATGCATCTCATCATGGTTAGTGGCATGCCTTCGACATTGCTATTCCATGGCTCAAGTTAAATTAGAAGGTAGAGTGTACACTCACTCTACTAGGGTGGTCGCGGCATCCCTAGCGGAAATTCGCAATGTTCCAATTGCAGATATCTGCAACGCCGCCACCTGGAGCTCAGTGCATACCTTCGTTAAGCATTATGCACTGGATGTTCATGCCAGGCGGCATTCTGCATTTGGCAGAACTATCCTTAATGGACTTCTATCTTAGTGGCGTGAGCTCTGGCTCTCCTGCGCCCTTTTGGGGATTATCAGCTTGGTACTCTCCCACTGAGTGTGTGAATGAGTGGTTGAGACTTATGTCCAGGAAGATATGAAAATATACATACCTAGTAATTCTTGATCTTCTTGGACGATCTCACCACTCATTCACCCCACTCCATCCCTGAGCTCACCGCTGTGTTGGTCTTCCTCACCCTCAAATCTTTAGGCGTGAAGACTTCTTTGCCTGACCCTTCTTCACGGGTCGTACGGACTTCTTATGTCCGTTTTTAAGGTTAGATTTACTCTTTACGTTAGTTTCGCTGCACCTCCTTGGTAAAAGGTACTGAGGTGGTTGGAGGGTGCGTCGCCCGGAGGATAGTGATTGCGGCTCGAACGCTGCTGTGACGCCGTTCCGCAGCGGCCATCTCTGCGCCGACCCTCCAGCAAAAAGTTTGCTCCCGATGGGTCCTAGTGCCTCCGGCGCTAATCCCACTAGTGTGAATGAGTGGTGGAGACTCGTCCAAGAAGATCAAGAATTATGGTAGGTACGTAATTTTCATTTATTGCTTCCCTGGATATTGAAAAAAAAATCAGACATTAGAACAGCAGGGGGAGTGTGGCCACAGGTCAGAGTTTGAAGTTGTATTTTAAATTCTAATAATTAGCATAAAGTTCTATCACCAGACCATCACACTCTGGTGAGATGATGCATTTTTGTTAGGCTCATTGATGGATCCCTAAGAAGAAGTAACATTACGATCGTGAGCAATTTTTTTTAGCCCCCCCAAAAAAACAAGTCCATGTAACCCATTTCCCAGGATGCTTCTGGAAACCAGTCGCCAGAGCTGTCACAGCTCAGCAGTACATTTTGTGGTCAAAAATGTCAAATAAATAAATAAAATGTTATCTGGCATTTTAACTGTAGAGTTGTTTAGGAGAAAATGTAACACTTAAGCTCTGTGGACCAGATATAAATTATCTGCTTGGGAGCTGCAGCACACATTGGTGGAATACCATGTGAAAAATAACACATGACCTATGGCACATTCATAAGGTAGAAATAATGGGCAGACTGGATGGGCCTTGCAGTCCTTATCTGCCGTCAGCTTCTGTGTTTCTATGTTTCTAAGTGTGTATTGAGTTGTCGTGAACTTCTTTCAACAGAACTATTGACTTGGTGTCCAGAAACACAAAGCATGCCTGCCAGCTGAAGTTAGATCTTATCCATAACTGGCAAGTGCTGTCGGGGGCAGGATATGATCCTGCTGTAGCTTATATGAGCATGGTAAGAGAAATGACCACTGACCCAAGCAGTGAAGCAGAGGGAAGGAAAAGCATGGTTACTTTCACAGGTACAGTTGCTGCAGTACAGTGAAATTTTGAAGCTCAAACGATAGTTTTAGTAAGCTTTGTTTTAATGTTTGATATTCAAATTAAATAAATATTAATATTACAGAGGATTCTCTGGAGACTGGAGATGTTATCAAACACACTCATCAAGGAACATTTATTACTGCTGTCCACAATCAATTAGATCAAGAGACAGGTTAGTTGCTCATAAGTCCTAGAACTCCTTTTTTTGGTTTGTTTCACATCAAAGTTGGGGGATCTTAGTAATGTGTCATTTTCACTTTCTTGACAATGGTGTAATGAGTTAAAGTAAATTTCCAGCATTTTGTAAGTGGCTTTTGGGCTTTATAGCCCGTTACCTTAGTGCAGTGCTAGTTCATAAACCACAAAAGATCATTTTTAAACTATCCAGTTAGGAAGAGAAAGGATCGTAAATTGGGCCGAACCCAGTGGCCAGCCAGTCCCTTTCACTTCCTGGTCCGCCGGTCATGGCCCCATGCTCAGATGTTTTGCGACATCTAATCAGGGAGAGCATGGTAGCATGCCCCAGTGAAGTCTGTGGGGCTCAGTTTCAAAACTTTTTTTAATGTGATTAAGCAATCTTTGATATATATATACAAAAACCAGTGGTGGTGCATTAAGGTAATAGGCTATGAAGCCCAACAGTAAATCTTGGACATTTCCTTTAAGTCAGTAGTTTCCCATAAAACATTAGTCATTGTGAGCAGCAGCACTACTGCCTTGACTGGTTTTAGAAGAATAATTTTAGAAAGAAGAGGCGGGGATGGTGATAATGGTCTAATGCTGCCTTCAGGCCTTACAGATGCCGGTTAACTCAACAAAGGGAGATATATTCAAAAAAACACATTCTTTTGCCACCAATTACACCGGACTAAGAAATTAGCATGTTTTTCATGTATGTCATCTCATGCACAGACGCAGAGTTACTCTTTATAACATTTGCTTTAAATATAACTACAAACTTAATATTAATTCAAACCCCAGGAATCCTTCAGATAAGGTTAACAGCTGCAATCATTTCCCTAGAATAAGCAGCCTAGGAGCTTTACAATTTTATGTAAATCATGGAATTTAGAAAGAAATTCAGACTCCTTTGTATGGTCAAGCTTACTTCTGCATCCTAATGTCAGATTTATTTCTCCACCTGAGGAAAGCAGTTGCCCTGAAGTCTTCTTTATAGTACTAGCTGGGTTATGGTTTGTTATTTAAGCAGTAAGACATGACAGAGTGTGTGCTATTTTGTAATAATGTCACACCTCAGGTGGTTGAAGCACGAAGCCCTAATCCGAGTGTATTCAACATCTGAGAAGTGACGTTATTACAAAATAACACACATCTCTGGAGTGCCTTATTGTTATTATACAATGGTTCAGTTGTAAAGGAAAAAAAAGATAAAAATGTTTAAAAGGTGTTTTTCTTTACTTTTTGGTGTGTGTAAGTATATCTTTGGAAAAAAAGTCCACAGTTTCTGTTTTGCCCACTGGATGGTGCTATGAGTACATCTTGCCTTCTGTTTCTCTGCCTACAGGTTTCTGTCTCTACACACACACACACACACACACACACACACACATATACGTCTGTGTCTTCATAGTGGCATAATTCATGGTGGCTCCTGCCTGCCACCATAACATTTTTTTTATCATGTTACAAATACAGCCTTAAAATTGGGCCATTTCTTATGTGTCCTAGGGAGTGCAGCCACCAAGCCAATCGGGCACTGTAGCAGCCGCCAAGCCGATTGGCAGCTCCAGTTACTCGGGGCTCTTTGATGTTACTTGAGGCTCAGTTGTCCAGGAGAAAGCCGATTACAGATGCTGCTTTGTTTTACTTCATGTTTCTGTTGTTTTACATTTTTATATCTGTAGCATGCTGTGGAAAACATGGATGTGATGTGTGGCCACCAAGTCCTGGATGGAGCTTGGTGCTGTGGTGTGAACGAGCTACAATGGCCGCAATTCAGAAACATCGGGGACTGTTACTGAGAAGCCACTGTTATGGCTTTCTCTAACTTTTCTTTTAGGAGTGACACGATAAGAAACTTATAGGGTCCAGTGCTTATAGTATTAAAATGGTGGAAACTGGTGTTTCTGAATTTTAGTATTAAAATGGTGGAAACTGGTGTTTCTGAATTTTTCTGCATAGTGGGGGAATGAGAAGCTGTGTCAGTTTCAGGGTATTTGAGGATGGAGGGATATGTTTCACTGTGCTGTGGTCATCTTTGTGCCTACTTTAGATGTACAGTGATATTATTGTTGAATAACATCATTGTCTCTGGGGGTCAGCAATCAATCAGGTTTCTAGATTTTTTGTTGCCATTGTATAATTAAGCAATAAGGCACGACAGGGTGTGGTATATTATGGGATATCTTCACGCCTCGGGTGGTTGGGCAAAAGGCCACAGGCCGAGTGCGTCCAACTGGCCGAAAAGTGATGCTATCCTATAATATACCACACCCTGGAGTGCCTTATTGCTATTATGAACTGGCTGAATTGATATTTTATGCATTTAATGTAAAAAAAGAAAGTTTTTAAAATATTTTAGTAGTGTTTTTTAATATGAGTGTAGGTTGACATTTAATAAAAAAAAGTTTGTGTATGTCATGTTTTGGCCAGTAGGTGGTGCTGTTGCATGAGGATTTTGTTACAGTCTTAATTGTTGTGGTATTCACCCTCCCCCCCCCAACGGAAGTTTAGTTTACTCGATCACATTGATATTGTTTGGCTTTTTTTGTTTGAGGAGGTGAAGATGTTTTTGTTTGTTTATGCCGAAATCGCGATGTGAAAAGAGAGACAGCTGGGTGGACAATAAAGTGCATATCAACGTACACTGCAAGGTGAGAGAAGTTTTTTTTTAGATGTGTCCTAAGATCCGTTGGATCTAATGCGTTTTGCCTGCAGTATTTGAGTCGTGCTGTGCTTCTGAGGAAAGCAAGAAGGTAAGGGTCAAGCCTGGTATTGTTGAGGAGCAGGTTTTAGATTTTGCCGTTTGGCACGAGACAACATGGCAGCGAGGACGGGCAGTACTTGGTGCTCTGAAAGGAAGCACTTGCCACAATGAAAGGAAGAAGGTTTTTTTTTGTTTGCAGAGCGTGTGCTTTGGGCGACATGTAAGGGGGGGACAGTTGTGAGGATGTGTTTTTTTTTTAATACCGTCTCAGTGGAGGTCTGACTTGCTTCGCCTGTGGGGATGTAGAGAGCGTTGTGCTGGGAGTGAGGAGGCTGGTGGCCAGAGGTTTTCTGAAGCTGTGATGATGTAGCCCGATATCATCATGGCTTCAAAAACCTCTTTGCCAGTCAGCTTCCTCCATTTACGATCTCCAGTTCATAATTTGTATTTTATATTGTGTTAGTATTATAGTTAACATTTCAGTACTCTGCATTAGTTAGAGTGTTATTTGTATTTAATTGTGTAACTTTCGAACTTTTCTCTGGTTCCTGATCAGTTCCCAGAAACCAGAGAAGGCCATGTTCAGCTTGGTTCCTGCTGTAAGGGAACCTGCTATTAAAATGTTTAAAAGTAAATAAAAGTAAGTTTTTATTAAGCCGCTTTGTGGTTTTACTTAACATTACTCTATGTTCCTCATATTTGGGAACCGAGATGATACTTTTTGTTATTTCAAGTTTAGAAACCTTTTTTGAGGTATTTATTATTGCAGTTTTAATTTTCAAAAAACTAAACCACACTTTTTCTCTTTTAAGCCCTTTCTAAATTCTGGGGTTTACACTTATTATGTTTGGGAATCTGAAACATCTTCTTGGGATCATCAGTATTTGGCATGACAGACAGACCCAAAAAGAAGATGGGACCTGCAGGCTTTAAAAATTGTATAGTTTATTTTCAGCTCCTGACAAAGGCAGATTGCCACAAGTTGCATTTAAAAGTGCCTGGGCCCAGACCATGATTTTGCCATTTATGATCTCTTAAAATGTTGCCCTAAAACTCAAAAGAAAAGAGCTAAAAAATGAGAAGATTTTATGACGTCTCAGTCTGCCTCCATGTCTCCAAAAGACTCAGAGGAGGGTCAAGCTCCTCAGAATCAGCAGAGCCCCCAGCAAGGGGACAGAAAAAAACAGATAAAGCTGCTAAAGATGGTTCAGAACTCAGGGTGACCGAAAGGGGGAACCCTGAACCCAGTAATAATAAAAGAGCGAGAGACGCGGTGACGTCACATGATAGATGGCGGCTTAAAACGGAGCTCTGGCACCTCGGGCAACATCATTAATTAATCGTTCACCATCACGTATTTTCACAAGCTTATTTGGATAAGGGTAAGGCTTGCAGATATTAAGCCACCATGGGGCGTACAAACAAAAGACCACTCACCGACACAACAGCTCTAACAACCGACAGTGATATTTCGAGGCCTCCCAGCCCAGCCCAGTCCCGTCCCGCTCTTCCATTTTCACAGCCTCGGTGGATGAATCAGAGGGCTCGGGGTCGGAAGATGCTTCCAACTTTATGAAGGCTGATGGGCATAGAATGCTCAAAATACTACATCGGATTGATGCTCGGATATCAGGCATTCACAAGGATTTTAAAAGACTGGAAACCCGTACCGCATCAATGAAAAAACATGTGGAGGGTTTACAGCAAGAGCACATGGCCTTTGGGAGATCCTTGGCATATTTGCACAGAAGGGAGAAAGAGCTGACCTTGCGGGCAGAGGATGCCAAAGCAAGAGCCCGCCGAAACAATATTTGCATTTTCGGCATCGCAGAGGCCGTGGAACCCCTTTCTATGGAGGAGTACATTGAGACCTGGCTTAAGTCAGAGCTGGACCGTGGGGAGGCCTTCAATACAGAGATAGAGAGAGCACACAGAGCAATAGCCCCCAAGTCTAAACAGGCCCCCCCCCACCGCGTTCCATGATTGTGAAATTTCTCCAATATACCACTAAAGAGAAAATCCTAAGGTTGGCGTGGGCAAAGACAGATTTGAACCTGGATGGCCAAAATGTTTATGTAGACCAAGATTTCCCTCCACAGATGCTAGCCAATCGCAAAAAAGTCCTGGTGGTAATAAAAGCATTGCGAGACAAGGGACACAAAGCCTACCTTAGGTATCCCGCTAAATTGTGGGTCCAGGATAAAGAAGGTACGAAGATTTTTGACTCCCTTCTGCAAGCCACCCCATACCTTGCAGCTCAGGGGATTCCCTTCCGATTTGAAGGAAGAACAAGCGGAGAGGGAAATTGAGGAGTAGTTATGGTCGATTGCACCAGGATCCAGACGGCAGACAGGACAGAAGAGGAACAAGGCGATTCTCCCTCTACATGTTGACATGGCCAAATGGTTGCAAAAGCCCTGACAAGGTTATTCGGACTTGGTTTGTTTCCAAACACTCATCTTAACGCAGATGATGGACAGCTTCCTCTTGAGAGAATAACCGATTTACTACAAATGGAATTCCTGCCTTGGAACCATTGATGGTGACTGTACTTTTTGAGTATTGGGCTGTTTTTATTTGACATGGGTTTGGAGAGTCAGCCTTCTTCGATACAAGCTCCTGTTTCTAGCAATACATTTTTCTAGGATGCACCATTCCGGTGGTGCACAGCTTTGTGTTTCCCCCAATCGGGCATAATTCCCTTTCTAACAGGAGCACGTCGACTTATGGTATTGGGACTCAAGCTATGTCATCTATTTCATTTCATGGCATGTTTAGTTGAGGTCAGGTTTTGCTTATCCATTTTATATTTTAAACTATTACCGGCTGGAATTTTCACTATTTACTGTCCCTAGACTGCAAAGCCAAGGCCTCCTCTACTAAGATTGGTTTGGGGAGGACTTGTCATATTTACTTCTCTCAAAAAAAGGGAAAGGAGTGATAAAACAAAATGCAGGGGAGGGACTTTTTTATTTCATAATTTGAAAAGTGGGAAATAACAATACCTTCTTCTCTCAGTGAATTCTCTCAATACACATTGCCCCATGGTCCCCTTACATGGGGAGAGCAGTCATGGCTAGTTAATATTCATGTGGACTCTCCGCCAGATATGGGGGGGCCCCCCATGTTCCATACCTCCACAGTTCTTATTAAGATGTGGCATTGGGAGTATATGGGGGGGGGGAGCACAGTCAAACAAGTGAATGTGAATATTCAAAATGACTTGAATTATGTATTTGGAGGCAGTGGTTTGGGATAAAGTATGTATCAATGGCGCATTGCTTAAGGTGAACATCTTACTTTGGTTATAAACTTTCTGCTTGGGGTGTTACACTCCGTCCGCTTTCTGCACCGGAGCTAGGAGGGGGTTAGATCTCTTGAACAGAGGGATCAACCCTTAGCGCATAACTGGTGCTTTGCTCCTAATAGACTAAGGCTACATTCCCTAGCTCTCTGAGGTTTTCCACTTGGACCTCAGGGCTAAAGCTCTGTTTGAGCTTATAGATACTTAGTGAGTCTAACTAGTACCTTAAGTTTTTGTAATTTTTTTTCTCTCTCTCTTTCTTTTAGCCCTCTATTGCTGGGTTCTCTAATCCTTTTTGGTTTTTAATTACTGTGCCTAGTTTTGGACATTATACTATTTAGACCCCTGTTGGGTCTAGCTGGGCAAAGTTTTGTTCTAGTGTATAGAAAGATGTTGGGGTTTCTAAGGTTAAATGTTGGGGGGGGGTATATGTTCTTCTCCGTTTTGTCTTTGACTTTTCTTCCTTTTCCTCTACAGGCGAATGCTTAGCTACACTTAAAGTAATTTTCAGGAATGCACTGTCAGTGAATGTTGAATTTGGAAAGATGGTTTCCCTGTCAAGTTCTTTTCCATGGCCTCTCTTAAATTAGTATCCAGTAATGTTTATTTATTTATTTCCTTTTGTTAACCAGGTTAGCACACTAGACAGCCATGTGCCTATTTTCAGGTGCGACCCGGGAGAGTTACAGGTGTCAAACATCATACATTAACAGTTACAGAATAGGAAAAGTACATAGGAGAACCAGGCATTTCAGGGGTGACTCTGAGTTGCGGAATTCAGGGAAATGCAAAAATGCATAGGAAATAAACAGGCATGACAGGGCAAGCTCTAGAGCACGGATTGGTAGAGTTCACATTTAGACAGTTGAGAAGACAAGAAAATTACCTAACATAACAAGCGTTTCAAGGCTAGCTCTAGGACAAGGTTGACACTATGCATAAACAATAGCAGAGACAATGGTAAGTGCTAGTGGGGGGGGGGGCATAGGCAGGGGGACTGCACCAGGTTGCTGTGCCGGAACTAGAGGAGAAGTGCAAGTAGGGCTGAGGCGAGGGATGAGGATGAGGCCCCCACCCAACCGGGATGAAGGAGGGAAGGGGCAAAGGAGTAGGCTACCCGGTACAGGGACAGAGGGAAGAAGGTTTCAGGAAATTCCAGAGGGAAGTTTTAAAGCTTGGATGGGAGGAGGAGGCCCTGACTAGTTCAGGGAGCGAGTTCCAGAGTTTGGGGGCATAAATGTGGAAGCATCGATCTCCCGCAAGAGTGCGGGTCCTAGGAACCAGACGTTCCTGGATTGTCCCAGATCTTAGGTGGTAGGATGGGGCCCCAGGATTGAGGGGAAGGGCAAGGGCGGGAGGGGAACTAGAGCGGACAATGTTGTCAATGAAATTACCTAGAATGATGGAGTGGTGCTTCTCCAGGGGGAGCCACTCTAGGCGGTTGTAGAGATCACAACGGTGGGTGAAGGGAGGGGCGGAAAGCGCAAAGCAGCAAACGTTGTTGTAGGCCGTGTCCCATTTTGATAGGCTGGTTTTGGGAACTGGGGCAAAAGTTACAAGACTGTAGCAGAGTGAGGGGAGGAGGACCCCCCCCGGGCGAGGGCTAGGCGGGCGGCGGGGGTGAGGCAGTTATTGGCTCGATAAGCTAGGCCAAGCTTACAATTAGTGGCTTTGCAAATGTTACGGATGTGTAAGGTAAGGTCCAGCTGCGGGTCTAGGGTGACGCCCAAGTACTTGGTGGAGGTTACCGTCTCAAAGGGAGAGCCATCGGCCCCGAGGATCAGCAGAGGAGCAGGGCAGGATTTAATTTTGTTTGAGGACCCAAACAGCATGGCTTGAGTTTTTTTGAGAGTGAGGGTGAGCCTGTGGTCCCCCAGCCAAGTATGGATGCGTTCAAAGTCGGTGTTCAGCTGGGAGTTTATTGTGGAGATGTCCCGAGAGCTGGCCAGGAGGACGAGGTCGTCTGCGTATAGGGTGGTGTGGGCATGGGTAGTGACGGAAGGTAGGCCGTTGATAAATAGTGAGAATAGGGTCGGACCAAGGATGGACCCTTGAGGTACCCCACAGAGGACTGGTGAAAGTTTGGAGAATGTCCAATTGAAGTTGGTGTATTGCTGTTGGTTAGAGAGTTAGTTTAGGAACCAAGCGTGGGCGGAAGAGGAGAACCCGAGGGATCGGAGCGTGGAGCTGAGGAGGGAGTGGTTAACCCTGTCGAAAGCTTTAGAAAGGTCCACGAAAATGGCCCCAGTGAGATTGCCTTGATCAGTACCTGCCCTGATCAGTGAAGTTACATTGGCAAGGGCGGTGGACGTGCTGTACCCTTTCCTGAAGCTGTGCTGGGCAGGAGAGAGTATATTGTAGTCATGGATGTATTGGGAGAGCTGGGAGGCAACGGCTTTCTCGAGCAGTTTACTGGAGGCAGACAGAATGGCGATGGGGGCGGTAGTTCTGAGGATCCTTAGGATTCCCCTGTTTTAAGACAGGAACAACTTTGGCCACTTTCCACAGGTCGGGAATGATCCCAGTGTTAATGGAGGAATTGAATAGGTGCGAGACAGGTCTGGCAAGGAGGTGAGCCCCCAGCCTGAGGAGTTTCGGCTCAAGACTGTCGTGACCTGCTCCGCTGTGGGGGGAGAGGCCTGAGAGCAGCTTCTGGGTCTCCTTAGATGTCACTTGTCTCAGTTGGAAAGGGGGCCGGGGGTGGAGACCGGGAGAGGGGGTGCCAGGGGGATGGATGAGTGGGGGCTGGGGAGGGGAGGAGGGGGGCAGTTCGGAAAACAAGGAGTTGAAGGTGTTAGCGATGGTGTAGGGGTTATTGCAGCTGATCCCTCCGACAAGCAGGTCAGTAACCTGTGCTTTAGCTGATCCCCCAATAGCATTTTTAATGTTTTGCCAGAAACTCCTTGGGTTGCTGTTGGAGGAGAGTAATACAGTTTTGCAGAACTCGCTTTTTGCTGAGCGGATGGCTCTTTTACAGGTGTTTCTGAGGTGCCTATAAGCCATCAGATCATGATTGTTATGGGAGGCCTTGTAGGTTGCCCAACATTTATCCCTGGCCTTCATAAGGGAGAGTAGGCCCCCATTTAGCCATTTGGTGACGGTGCCCCTCACCCTTCTCCTAGTAAGGGGGGGGAGTGTTTATTCTGAAGGGGGATCAGCTTGGCTAGGAATAGATCCAAAGCTCGTGAGGGGTCAGTGGAGTTGGTGACGCCTGTCCAGTCAACAGCTAGGAGGTCAGACAGGAAGTCATGGGGATTAAATTTGGAATAGTCCCTCAGTTCAATGACTTTGCTAGGGATCTTAGGCTGGGAGATGCCCCAGACACAGTAGATAGGGGAGTGGTCAGAGATGACATCTGGGAGAGTGCCTGAGGATAAGATATTGGCAGGCCTGTTTGACAGGATCCAGTCAATAAGGGTTCCCGAGTTCCCAGTGGAGAGCCTGGTGGGTTCGGTTATGACTTGGCTTAGTGTAAGGCCCGAAAGCAGAGGTTCTGTACAACTTGCGATTTGCCCCCAACCAGTTGAGGTTGAAATCACCTAGTACGAGAGTTTCGCTGGGACCCACTTTATTGCCGATACAGTCAAGCAGGGAGGAGAGTACCGGCAGACCATTCTTAGGTGGGATGTTGGTACATATCATGTGAATCTTCTTAGAGTGACCCAGCAGGAGGAGAGCGTGCAGGAACTCACACGCAAGCGGGTTGGTTGGAGAGTGGTCAATGGGGGACAAGTTTAGGTGTGCCAGGTAGTAGAGGATCACCCCACCACCCTTCATCTTACCCGGTCTGTCACATCGGAGGTGGTTATAACCCGGGAGGGAGCACTGGTCATCAGGCATATGGGGTTTAAGCCAGGTTTCGGAAAGGCCCAGATATCCGGCTTGTGGAGGGCATCCCAGGCTGTGAGCTCATTTAGGTTGCATAGAAGGCTACGTACGTTCAGGTGGGCAATCTTGAGCCCTTTCGAGGAGAGCCGGGGGAGGAGTTGGGAAACGGAGGGGTGGGTAGCGGATTAGGAGGGTGGGCCATGGCTCTGGTAGGTCCTATGAGCAGCAGGGGAACTTAAGACTGAGGAATAGAACAGTTACCGTGGACCAGGGTGGAGTGAGAGAATCCAGATAGATGAGCAGGAAGTTTGGGGTTTAGACCATGAAGAGATTCTGCCACTATGTATCGGTGCCTACCTCACGTGGACTGTGCAGGGAGAGCAGAGAGCAGAGCACAGGGTGATTAGGTAGAACAAGGGGGAAAGAGGGGGGAAAAAAAGAAAAAAAAGTAAATGAAGGTGGCTGAGCTAGATTAGGAAGGGATTGCGAGTGGGAGAGAGTGAGCTAGGCTGATATTGCGGCCATTAGTAGAGATAGGATATAACCTGCAGATGGCAAACAGGGCTGATAGGTTATTTCCAGCCCCACGTGGTTCACCATAGCCTATATAACAGAGAACTGACCAAGGGTGGTGGTGGTGGGGGCGGTGGGGAGCCAAACGCTGCGCTCGGGCGGGCTAGTGCTCCTTTACCGCGAACGGAGGCTCCTGCAGTTGAATTGGCGCCAAGGCGACTGCGCCACAGAGGGAGAGAGCAAATCCAAGGTGGAAGGCACCAAGCGGTTTGCAGCACGGTCACAAGTAAGGAAAGGAATATCCTCGAGGATGGCTGTAGAATTGCTTCCACTAAAAGGGCTGTAATTACCTGGGCGACGGAAGATCTAACGATGAGTCCTGCAGGGCTGCTGCAGGAGGGCTGTGACGAGCCTTCACGACCACCGGGACATCTGCGGAAACAAGGAAAGCAAAAGGCATTAAGTACGGTAAGGCGGGGGGGGGTTCTGAACAAAGGAGAAAGGAGGGTAAGGGGGTTGGGGGTTGAGCTTGTGGGGGCGGGGGCCGCTGCAGCTGAATTTCAGGCAGACGCCAGGCAGGGCATAGTATACAGGTGCAAAAACAGGTAAGCATACACTTTAGATTTTATACACACATTGCTTATCAGAAAAATTCAAACACAGGTCAAACAAGAGGCTTGTAAAAAGGCAAAAGGGGAGTTTTGGCTCAGTCTGTGCTCCTTTACCACAACGGAGAGGCTCCTGCAGTTTGAATTTGGCGCCAAGGCGGCCGCACCACCGGAGGGAGAGAGCGAGTCCAAGGTGGAAGGCACCAAGCGGTTTGCAGCATGGTCACAAGTAAGGAAAGGAATATCCTCGAGGAGGGCTGTAGAATTGCTTCCACTAAAAGGGCTGTAATTACCTGGGCGACGGAGGATCTAACGATGAGTCCTGCAGGGCTGCTGGGGGAGGGCCGTGACCGAGCCCTCACGACCACCGGGACGTCTGGGCGACGGAGGATCTAACGAATGAGTCTCTGCAGGGCTGCTGGGGAGGGTGTGACCGAGCCCTCACGACCACCGGGACGTATGGGCGACGGAGGATCTAACGATGAGTCCTGCAGGGCTGCTGGGGGAGGGCCGTGACCAAGCCTTCACGACCACCAGGACGTCTGGGCGACGGAGGATCTAACAATGAGTCCTGCAGGGCTTCTGGGGGAGGGCAGTGACCGAGCCCTCATGACCACCAGGACGTCTGGGCGACGGAGGATCTAACGATGAGTCCTGCAGGGCTGCTGGGGAAGGGCCGTGACCGAGCCCTCACGACCACCGGGACGTCTGGGCGACAGAGGATCTAACGATGAGTCCTGCAGGGCTGCTGGGGGAGGGCCGTGACCGAGCCCTCACGACCACCGGGACGTCTGGGTGACGGAGGATCTAACAATGAGTCCTGCAGGGCTGCTGGGGGAGGACCGTGACTGAGCCCTCACGATCACCGGGACGTCTGGGTGATGGAGGATCTAACGATGAGTCCTGCAGGGCTGAGGGGGGAAGGCCGTGACCAAGCCCTCACGACCACCGGGACGTCTGGGCAACGGAGGATCTAACGATGAGTCCTGCAGGGCTGCTGGGGGAGGGCCGTGACCGAGCCCTCATGACCACCAGGACAGGATCAACGGGGTGGCCAAAAGAGCTAGGGTCTTACAGGAGCTGGGCTGCCTCAAGTGTGATGTGGCCTGTCTTCAAGAGACAAAGTTGTCCCTGGCAGTGCACTTAAAATTGAGGAGATTGTGGGTAGGAGAAGTCTATTCAGATTCGTACCCAGAGGCATCTAGGGCTGGGGTGGCCATTATAATACGTAGGAGCCTAGTGCTTAAAATGCAAAAGGTACAGAAGGCAGGGACTGGTCACTTTGTGATTATCTATGGGATATTTTTTGGGTCATACTATTCACCTAGCGGCATTATATGCTCCCACACCACCCTCTGGCTCTTTTTTTAGGCACTTTTTCTCTCTAATGGACTCCCTCCCGGTGGGTAGGATAGTAATGGTGGAAGATTGGAACTGTGTTGAGAATGCAATTTTGGACAAGAGTTCTTCGGGGGGGGGGGGAGCGTCATGTTCCAGGCTTTTAAGAACCCTAATAGCAGAGGGAGGTTGGGTAGATCCGTGGAGGCAAAGATACCCAAACACAAAAGATTTCACATTCTTCTCGGACTCAGCGGGGATCTTACTCCAGACTAGATAGATTTTGCATGAGGCAGGTGGATGCATCATTCGTAATGGATATACTTATACACCCAGTCACCTTTTCAGACCATGCGATGTCTAGTGCTAAACTGAGTTGGGAGGGGACAAGTAGTAAGGGGACTTGGAGGTTTGACTCCAGGCTACTTAATGATAAGGTGTTTACTGATCAGACTAAAGAGGCAATCTGGAGATATTTACAAGAGGATAGGGAAGAAGACACCCATATCAGATTTATTTGGGATGGTCTGAAAGCAGTCCTTCAGGGACAGATAATTAGTTATGCCTCATACAAGTATAGATGTAAACAAAAGAGGGTAGCAAAACTATTGGCTGAAATCTCTTAAGTTGGAGGCTCAACATAAACACACAAGAGATTCATCCACCCTGGTTAAATTAAAGGAACTCAGAGAAACTTATAACAAAGAGATGTCAAAGAAAATAGAATATGACATAAGATTCACTTAACAAAGATATCATAAGAGGGGAGGGAGAGCCAGTCGCTTATTGGCCCTTAGGTTAAGGAAGCAAGGAGCGGATAGATACATCGCCACAATTAAAAGGCCAGACTCTCAAGTAGTGTCCTACAACCCCATACAGATTGCTGACAGTTTTTACAAATATTACTCAGAACTATATGCACAAGAGAGGGAGAAAGATCATACTAAGGAAGTGCAGAACATCTTGCAAATGGTGACTCTGCCCAAATTAAAAGAAGCACAGTCCCAGATACTTGAGGCTCCCTTCTCAGAAATGGAGGTTACAAGAGTAATTAAAAACCTTAAAAGAGGGAAGGCCCCAGGCCTGGATGGTTTTGTGGTGGAATTTTACTCACATTTTTCATCCGAAATAGTTCCGCTCCTAACCAGGGTGTGTAATGCTGCCCACGAGGAGGGAGAAATCCCGAGTTCATGGGGTGAAGCAGTGATTACTCTCATCCCGAAAGAGGGCAAGGACCCAACAGATTGTGGAAGTTACCACCCAATTTCCTTAATCAACCAGGATGCAGAAATCTTTGCTAAAGTTCCGAGTATGCGACTCCAAGAGTATATCCCAGAACTAGTCCACAGAGATCAAACTGGCTTCATTCCTGGCCGACATATCCAAGACAACATTAGACTGCTGTTAAATGTTCTGTCTAACTCAGAGGCACTCCCACCTAATGCACTCAGAGCTGTGATGGTCTTAGACGCTGAAAAAGCATTTGACCGCCTAGACTGGATTTTTCTGGATTCCACTCTAGACAATTTCGGATTCGGGGTCAAATTCAGGAATTGGATGTCTAATTTATATAGGGATCCCAGAGCAACTGTTAATGTGAACGGGGTTACATCAAAAATAAAGATAGAAAGGGAAACTAGACAGGGCTGTTCCCTATCGCCGCTGCTTTTTGCTTTATGCATGGAGCCATTACCAGCCCTGATAAGGCAATCCAAGGAATGCAAAGGCATACAGGTGCAAGGTGTGGAGGTCAGAGTGTCACTGTACGCAGATGACACACTTCTGTACATCACAGATCCAATAAATCAAATGCAATATATTAATAATTTGTTAGGTCAATTCGGTAAAGCGTCCAGCTTTAAGGTTAATGACCTCAAAACTGAATTGTTAGTAACTGGGTGGAACCCAGGGAGAGGCCCACCACAGATTGGCAATTACAAATGGGCTAAAGGGAGCTTTAGGTATCTTGGGATTTGGATCCCTTGAGATTTATCGAAATTATATGACCTTAATCATGGGAGGCTATTACAGACAATGCAGGAGGATTTAAGAAGATGGGGAAAGTTACCAGTCTCCTTATTTGAGAGAATAGATTGAATTAAGATGAATGTACTACCATGCCTTCTATTTGTATTTCAGTCTATACCCCTTAATCTGCCCCCGAGGTTTTGGTGTTCTTTAAGAATAGTCTTAAGGAGATTTATCTGGGCAGGGAGACCACCCAGAGTCCAGTGGAGTTCTTTACTCCTGGAAAAGGGAAGGGCAGGACTAGGCTTACCAGACTTTAAGAAATATTACTGGGCAACACAGCTATTGCCCCTATTTGCATAATGAGTAGCCTAGAACCTCCGTTGTGAGTAGAGATGGAGAGGCCAGAGTCATCTAAGGGAGACATTAGGGATCTCATCTATATGGATAAAAAGGGAATTCAGAATCTTCTAGTATTTAACCAATGGTCAAAGATGATTATTTCCTCCTGGTTAGAAATAAATTAGACGTTTTCCCTTAACCTGAATTTTGGACCTCAGTCACCTATCAGAGCATGTTTAGACTTCATGCCACTCAATTGGGACCAGGGATTTATCAAATGGGAAAGGGATGGCTTGATTAGACTAGGTCAGATGTATGCAGGCTCCAATATTGAACCCTTCCCACAACTAGCAAGAGAATATAAACTCCCCAATGGGGACTTGTATAGACACTTACAATTTAGGCACTTTCTGCAAGTCAAAGATCGCCATGGGGCTGGAAGCATAATGGATCGCAATAATCCCCTTGTGAACTTAATACTTTGTGAATTAGGGAGCAAGCAATCCCGCGGTTGGGTGTCCAGACTGGTCAAGCAGTTGATGGATCTGGACCCCGACCCTATGGAGAGGTTAAGAGAGCTTGGAGTGTGGAAATAGGGAGGGAGTTAGAGGACGTGGCCTGGAACAGGATTTGGACAAATATTCACTCCACGACCACCTCTCACAAATGGCGTGAGTTTCGATGGAAAGTGTCTGCCATGTATTTTTGTACCCCAGTAAGGGCAAAACATTATGGATGCAATTTTTCTGAATTATACTGGAGAGAATGTGGAGAAAAGAACACCCACACTCATGTCTTTTGGATATGCCCCAGGATTCTGTCGTACCGGTCTCAGATACTGGCCTCGGTGGGCTTAATTTTTGGGGTGGACTTTCCCAGAGACCCTGTTTATTGAGTGCTGGGGGAGGTTCCTCAGATGATTAAACACCAATCTCAGAAATATTTATTTAATATCGTGGCTACGGCAGCACTTAAAGTACTTACACAAAACTGGTTGTCCCCAGTTGTGCCTTCTCCAGACACCTGGTATAAAAACTGTTTAGATATCTTGGAGATGGAGAAACTCACTGCCAGAGTAAGACTATGAACAGATAAGTTTAAAGCTTGGTGGTTGCCCTTCTTCCACTTCCAAGTGCAAAGGGAACAAATAGATGTTCTGGAGATCTTGGCAAGGGTGGCCTGAAGTGAACGACGGGGGGGAAGAGCCCATGCCTTCTTCACCGCCAGAGTAATGTCTGGTGGGGAAGGATGAATCCCTCCCTTTGTGTACATCTCCGGCAAAGATAGGTCATAGAATTCCAAAAATGGAAATTCCTATATTGTTAATTTAGGTAGTGCTTATGTCTAGCATTTCACCTGTTATTACTGCCCTTTACCTCTCTTTCCTCTTTTCTATCCCCTCTCTTTTTCCCGTGCATCTTCCTTTCTTCTAGTTCAGGAACTCTTTTCCTTTCCCTTCTTATATCCTTTCTGTGGCCTGAATCACAATATGAATAGGGGTCACTGAATATCTACACACAATTAACATAAGAGTTTCTGCCTTCTCTGAAAGCTTTATCAATTGTAAATAAAGTCTGGGATGCTTATGATTATTTCTACACATAAGTATATTGACCTAACTTTGGTTGGCCTGTATATCTAATGCCACCTTTGTTTTCTTTGTGTGAATGTATTTTGAGAAAATCTAATAAAATTGTTATTTAAAATAAATAAATAAATAAATAAAAGAGCCTCAGAGCGGACATCGGAGATGGTGCCTACCAAGAAAAAAAACGAAAGAAAAACATGCTGCTGTACTTCCTCCTAAAGAAGGAAAGCAGCCACCAATGGACACAAATAAAATGCCTTCAGTAGAGGACGTGGCAAAGGCATGGCAATTCCTCCAGGCTTTCCAGGCTATGGAGAATTTCATAATTATGCCTGCCCCAAGTTCAGTTCCATTTCCAGTGTCTGTGGAGGAGGAGGAGGCTGAACTTTACTATGAAGATGAAAAGGAAGGAGAACCCATAGAACCAGATGGTTCTCCTGAGCAGGAATTTGGCTTGCCTCCTATGCCTTCAGTTGACTACACATATATCTTTGGAAGGCATATGGGGGCTGATTCAGTAAGGGGTGCAGTGTACACGGGGATCGCACGTACATTGCATGCCCTTCTACGTGGCCACAGACAGGTGCAGGGTGTGCAGATTCATGACCACGAAGCACCTGCAGGGCACCTGTCTCCAGCCTCTCCCCCCCAGTGCACAGGTCCTCAGGGGGTGGACGGGTGTGGAGCTGAGGACCAAGGAGGCTTCTTGTGGGATGTCTGACCTGGATCCAAGAGTGGATCCCTTGCACTGGGGGTGTGGGAGTGTGTATTGGTACGAGACAGGGGTCACAGAATGTCCGTGAAGTGCCCAAAAAATGGCTGCCCCCAGCCCACCTAGGCAGCTCGGTGTGCTGAGGCAGATGCTACCTGAAGGCAGGGGGACCGTGTTGATGCTGTGCCCCGTCATTACCTGGTGGGTGGGTGGGGCACGGAGGCATTTATGGCAGTATCCATTGGGCAGAACGGTGCTCCCTGCGGACCGACACTCTGCACCTTGGAGAATCATGTGGCACATGGGCATGCCCCCTGCCGCCCATGGCTCGTAACATATTGGACGGCCCGGGGGATCTAGTGGACAATGGGCTGGTGCACGTTTCATGACTGCTACAGGGGATCCACGAGATACCTGGTGCGTGGCTTTCTGACTCGGGGTTGTCTACACACCTCACATACACGGCATGTAAACATGGAGAATCAGCCCCATGGTTAATACCCTCAATATCTCCTCCCATGAGACTGATGAGAATGAGATAGAATTCATGGATATGATGGGTTTACCACCCACAAAGAGGCTGATGCTGCCCATTCACAAATCCCTCAAGAAAGCCACATACAAAGTCATGTCAGAACCCGCCTCAGCTGCCGGCATCGGCAAGAAAATTGGGGGAAAAATATCAGATGCACAAACAGGGTGCTGAGTACCTGTATTCCCACACTAATCATGAGGGGGTGATCCAGACTGCTACCTGTGACAAGGCCAAAGTGCCCCTTTCCTCCCATCCCCTGCCAAAAGATTCCAGGAAGCTGGATAGCACAGGTAAAAAGGTTTACACATCAGCTTCCCTGCTCCTAAGGCAGGCAGCTTACTTAGCAGCAGGCAGCTTACTTACCTTAAACAGCCCTGTACCAGAGGGCCTAATGGAACTCCATTCTGGCACTGAGCAAAAAAGCTACTGCAGATTTGGCTCAGAATTTGGTTGACACTGCAAGATCAGCCATAGATGCCACAAAGTACCAGCTTCATATAGCAGTGAATGCAAATGAAACAGCATCTAGAGTCTTGGACCATGCAGAGTCCCTAAGAAGGTTTGCCTGGCTTAGGGCCACAAATATATCCCAGGACACTCAGACAAAAGCAATGGATTTCCTCTGTAATGGAGATTCATTGTTTGGTGACAAGACAGAGGCTTACATGAAGAAGATGGATGAGTACAAAACTACCTACAGTAGCAATGCTGAGAAAGAAGTGGTCTCCACTTCCCACAGGCCTTATGGCAGGGGAGGTAGGGATAGAGGATACTACTCTCGTGAGTATGCTCCCTGTGAATACCCTCCACAAAGAGGCTACTGTAGGGGCATGGGTAAAAGTGGCAATAGATGTGCTGCTGCAACACCAGCATCCAAGCAAAGCAAAACCCTGACAAGTCTGTCCTAGTCATCCACCCTTGCCAGTGGGAGGAAGGCTGGCGCACTACTTCCTGAAAGGGACAATAATGACCACGGACAAGTGGGTCCTGAAGTAATGAGTCAGACTTTGTCCCTGCACTTCAGAAAATTCCTAAAACTGCAGAACCCAAAAGTTGTTCAGCCTCACACCCCAGCAGAAAACTTCTGCTGGATATGGAGGTGAGGGAATTGTTGGAGGTGAATGCAGTGGAAAAGTATCTGCCACACAATGGGACAAGGGACTTTATTCCAGATACTTATTTCACAACCCTCAAGAAAAATGAGGAGTGGCGACCCATTTTAGACCTGAGATACCTGAACAAACACTTAAAGAGAGAAAAATTCAAGATGGTAACACTGGGCTCAGTGATCCATCTCTGCAAGTAGGAGTCTGGCTGGGGTCACAGGTTCTGAAAGATGCCTACTTTCACATACCAGTCAGACCAAGTCACAGAAAATACCTCAGGTTCAGGTTAGGGAACTGCCAGTACAAGTTTACAGCCCTTACCTTCGGCCTCACCTCAACTTCAAGAGTTTTCACATACTGCCTAGCTCTGGTGGCAGCACATTTGAGAATGAAAGGGGTGGTGGTGTTTTCCTACCTGAATGACTAGTTAATCTCAGGAAAAACACAACAGGAAGCAACGTTCTCTATACTGCTGACTCAAAGCATATTTAAACCTTCAAAAGTCTTAAACAGAACCACTCTCTGCAAGGGAAGGCATTCCTTCCTCCAATAAGGATAGTAAATCTGATTTCCACTGAAGAATCCTTCAAAGCAGGTCAGCCAAGATCCACAAGGGATTTTCTAAGGTTACTGAGATACATGTCCTCCTCCACAGTAGTGGTACAGGGGCCAGATTCCCAAATCAGAGATGTTCAGTTTCACCTAGGGGATAGTTGGTCTCAGAGGTGGGACACTCTGTCCAAATTGGTGCCTGTCCGAAAAAAAAAAACTTGTTAAGGGCACTGGAGTGGTGGAAGAAGGAATGCAACCTCAGAGAAGGGATTCCCTTCCTTCAGCAATCTCCTGCAGTCATAGTCACAACAGATGCCTCCCTCCTAGGTTGGGACGCCTACCTGGAGGATCTTACTGTGAGTGGTATCTGGAGTAAAAAGGAGACTCAAAAGCACATAAATCTTCTGGAACTCAGGGCAGTATACCTGACAATGCAGGCTTTTTCCCCCCCAGATCAATGGCTAGTCTGCCCAGCTCAGAAAAGACAACACCACAACAATGTACTACATAAAGAAGCAGGGAGGGACAAGGTCTTCCAAGCTGTACACTGAAGCCATGATGATCTGGAACTTAGTCTGGTCCCTGGAGGTCCAGCTATTTGCAGTACATCTACCAGGGAAAGACAGTGTGTGCTGGTAGATGCAGAATTAGACAGGGAAATCAAAATGTTTTTTTAAGGGCCTTAATCACCTGTGTCTGAACTTCATGTAAGTCAGTCAGTTGCCTTTCCAGTTTTATTCTTAGGACAGTCTGGCACATGTGAAAAAAAGCTTCACAGTGTGAATGTGAAAGGGCACTGAGTTACTATTTGGACTACACAAATAATGTACAGTCCACTAGCACTCAACTGTTACCTATGGTGAAGTGGATAAAGGTAAACCAGCATCCAAGAGAACCATTTCCTGTTGGATAGTCTCTGACAGTTCTGCTGTGACAAAGCTGGTAATTTGCCACCCAGAGGGTTCAGGGCACACTCTACAGAAGGCACCTCTGCTTCTCTGGCAGCATCAAGGAGTATCTCCCTGCAAGAGATTTGTAAAGCAGCTATCTGGAAAACAGTGCACACTTTCACAAAAACACTACTGTCTGGACATACAGTCCAGAAGGAATGCCAGTTTTGGCATGGCTATCTTGCAGAACCTTTTCCCTGAGTAGGTTCTGTACCCAGCCTCCCAAGGTACTGCTATGGAGTCTGCAGTTGTCAAGCATAAATGAGGGATTGCTGGAGTTTGAAGAAAGAATTACCGTAGTAAGGTTTCTTCCAAAGTGATCCCGCACTGTGCTTAACAGTCCCTAATCCCTGCCTCCTCTTTCAGAACCTGTTGAAAGATTCTAACAAGAATCAGTTGTTTCATTTGCTTGAGCATTACTTGTTATGGTGCCTTTACAATTGTTGCACAATGGTCTAAGTGACTGTATTTTTTCGTAACAAATTTATAGTATATGGTTGGCCTTTGTTCTGTAACAAAATCAGCCTGCTCAAAAACCTTGTGCACATTCTAAACTGTTGTGCGCATTCCAAGCAGTTGTTCAGCACAGTTCAAAGGTCATAAAATTTTAAATTCCTCATTCATCCAGCACCCAGCTGAATACTAACCACCCAGTGCCCAAATGTGTACCTTTTAACTTGTAAAAGTCTATAAATTTAATTTTGATCATAAAACGGAACAAAGAAACAGCAATTTTGTGTTTGTATTTTCTTTTGTTTTTATTTAAAGAGAGAAAGTTAAATTTCACTCTGAGCGTTTTTGGAGACACCGACACAGCCCACCATTAATGCTTCTACTTTCTAACTGAACGACTCCATTATTTGAGTCGTGGAATGTTCTTAGGTTATTCATTTTACAATTTGAATAGGGTCATAAATTGGCCTGTCCGAGTTTAAATTTGGTGATATATTATTCACCAGATTATTAGTGGCCGTGGAGCGGTGGAGATGAAGTGGAGGAGGTTCTGTTGGTGACCCGGCGATCTGGGAGAGAGGGACCCGCAGGAGGATTTTCCTTCTTTGGAGAACAGGCGTTGTGCTTGTCTGGGAGTTGAGTCGAGTCGAGTGACTGAGGGGTTAGACCCTTTGCCAGACTGGTGGCGGAAAATCTGTTATTATTCCTTCGTGAGGAATGGGAAGTGCTGCTGGTCTGGGACTGGTCATCTGTAGGGTTTGCTGCTGGTGCAGAGGGGGAGTCCTGCTTTGTCCTGGTGGCTGGGCTGCTAGATCCATCGCTGTGTGAGATACCAGGGACTGAGCCAGCTGACGAGTACTGGGCATTCCTAGGCCATCAGGGGGTTCAGCTGGTGGCCGACACTAGCTGAGGGCCGAAGTCATGGAGGTTGAGATTTCTGGTGGCAGCCTCCTGGGGCTGAGTTATTTGATCTCCCCGCCAGTCTTTCATAGACCCTAATCCTGGAAGAAGAAGTGTACTGTTCCTTGGGAGGTATTGAAAGCCTTGAGTGGGGCCTTATCCTGGACATGGTCAGATCTCTTTTTCTTTTTTTTTTCTACCTCTTTTACATCCAAACTTTAATTTTATGGGCAGTGAGAGTGCCTTGTTAAATTCATTGTATATATTAATTGTTTTGTTCCGTCTTGCCTACGTGAGAGGTAGTGCAGACAAAAATCATACTGGATATTCTGTTTGTGGAGGTGTGAGCTCCTTGAATTAACTACTCTTTTTGAGAGACATTCCATGATTGTGTTTATTGTTTACAGCTAAAAAATACTACTTTATCAACTGATTTAATAATTTTCATCTGTATATTGGGTAATATTGGTTGTGGGGGAAACTACTGTTGTACTGTGAGTGGTGATGTAAGGATTGGGAGGGAGTGAGGTGTTAATTTTTTATATTATATTTTATTTATTTTTATCTTATTTTATTTTGTTTAAATCCCATCTTCTCTGTGATAGAGAGAGAGAGGAGAAGTAATATTTAGATATTAGAAGGGGTAGGTTTTTATGCTGTGTTATTTTATTTTATTTTATTTTTTTCCCCCACTCTGTGAGAGAGAGTGGAGGATTGTATTGTATTTTTGGATTTTGTTTATTGGGTTTTTATGTTATTTTGTTTTGGTTTTTAGTTTTAATAGTTTGTGGGTTAGCTAAGTGTGAACTGCCTGATAATTTGACTGTTAGAATGTGTCAGGAGGCCTGCTATTCACCTCTGCTGCTTCACTTGCCCTCCATCCCTTTTTCCTCCCCCACTGCAGTTTACAACTACCAGCACTGTAGGGCACTGGGTATTGCTCTGTAAGGGAGGAGGGTGGGGGGAAGTGAACAGTGGAGGTGAATGAGTGGGCCACACATAGGGGTCATGAGAACCAGGAGATGCCCTGGGGTGAAATGGAACCTAGAACATGGTTCGCCATGTCTGGTTTCCATACCAAAGGCACCACTAATATTGGTGGGCAGGTAGCTCGGCGGCCTGGAGGTTCATCCAACTCGGGCTGTGTTATGCAATGCCAGGTCCATTAAAAACAAGACTGCAATTATTGCAGATCTTGTGGAAGCAGAGTGGATCTGGTTTGCATCACTGAGACCTGGCTGGATGAGAATTCTAAGCCCCATTTTGGAGGCTCTAACTCCAGCTGGGTACTCAGTGATTCACCACCGAGATTGGATTGTGTGTGTGGGGTTTCAGTCTGTTTTAAGACCAGACTTAACCTCACAAGTGTACCAGTTGAGGAGACTAAATCACTTGAGTGTACCATGGTAGCAGGTGTAGGTTGTAGGATCGCCCTCATCTACCATCCACCTGGAGATGAGAAGAAGCGGTTCCTTCAGGAAGAGCAGACTTCGTCGTCGACATAGCATCCATAACAAATGCACTAATGTAATGTCGAATTCAGCATATGTAACCAGCTGACTGCACACCTATGTCTAATCCTGTATCATGAATGTCTCTCTATACCTACTGTTTTGTGATATATCTTATGTTATGTATATCCCAGGTCGCCCCTGAAAAAGGGACCTCCGGGGCCAGTGGGCTTACCCGGTCATCAAAATTCAATAAATAAATAAATTTGATCGCTCAGACTGATTGTTCTGGGTGACTTCAGCTCAGGTTAGTTGACGAACTCTACTAGCTTAGGCACACTTCCTCCAGTTGATGTCATTTCTGGGCCTTACACAGATAGTTGCCACTGCTACCCATAAACATGGTCACTCCCTTGATTTTGTCTTTCTCGTAGAGATTGAGGCCTCTGATTTGGGGGGGAACCAGTGGGATGATGCCATCATTACACCGTGGGGTTTAGTTTTAGCGCCCCCCCCCTTCTTAGGCCTACCCCTGTGGAGATGGTCAGGTATTGCTCTTTATGAGATGTTAGCTCTGAAGGCCTGGCTGCGGTACTTGACCTATCGACCCACTCAGTGGCAAACAGTGACCCAGATGCCCTCATGGTAGCCTATAAAACGGCTATCTCAGCGGCCCTGGATGTCATTGCTCCTGTCCGTGTTCACCCTCTCCCACTTCGCCCTTGGTCCCCATGGTTTGATGGGACCTTGAGGGAGATGCGGCGACTAGGATGAAGGTTAGAGCATTGCTGGTGCAGATCCTCCCTTGATGCTGACCACCTTAGATTGATGGAGCATTATCAAGCCTATCAATCTGCAATCACCCGTATGAAAACAGAGTTCCTGTCTGGGGAGATTGCGGCTGCTTAGAATTGACCAGCTCTGCTCTTTCACACTGTAGACAGACTGTGCAACCCAGCCTGCCTACAAGTCCAAAAAGCTTTTTCGCAAATAGAGTGTGATGAACTTGCTCGATTTTTTGCAGCTAAGGTGGCTGACATTAGGGCAGTGCTCCAGCTAGCACACTATATGGGTGTTGCTTTGGACCAGCGCAGTGCCGCTGCTCCTTGGCTTTAATGCGGTACCTTCGACGGACTGGAGTTCATAACTGTCATGCGGATTGTCTGGGGTGCACACCCTGAGTGCTGTAGTTTGGATCCTGAACCAACTTCCCTAATTTTGGGTTGTCTTGATTCCATCGGTTCGGTCCTAGCACAAATAGTCTGGTGCTCCTTGGAAACAGGTGAGTTTCCTTGCTCCCTGAAGGAGGCGGTGATAACACCCCTCTTGAAGAAAGCTTATTTGGACCCTGACTGCTATGCAAACTACAGACCAATCTCTAACCTTCCCTTTTTAGGGAAGGTGATTGAGAAGGTAGTGGCCGTACAGCTAGAGAACCACCTGACCATCCATGATATCTCTGAACCCCTCCAGTCCGGTTTTCATAAGAGTCACAGTACTGAGACAGCGCTGGTTCGGGTGCTCAATGATCTCCTGATGGACAGGGACCAGAAGAACCATTCCATCTTGGTTTTTCTAGATCTCTCATCAGCTTTTGACACTGTGGACCATGGGGTTCTACTAGAGGCTCATCTGTGGACTATTGGGTGCAGTCCTCAGGTGGTTTACATCTTACCTCACCAGAAGAACGCAGAGCGTGGTTTCTGGGGTTTACTCCTTGGGTCCAGTTTCTGTGCCTTGTGGGGCTCCTCAGGGCTCTGTGTTGTCCCCCATGCTGTTCGCAGTGTACATGCTGCCCCTCGGAGACATTGTATGAAGGTACTGGCTGAGGTTTCACTGCTATGCTGATGATACCCAGCTCTACCTTTGTTTTGCACCCGATCAGGATGGAGCTCTCTCGGTCTTTAATAAGTGCCTCAAAGAAATCCAGGAGTGGATGGACTCAAGTTGGCTGAAGTTGAACTCGGAAAAGACAGGTTGTGGATCCGGCGTGCCGGATAGGGGGGCCGGAGGTTGGTTCACCCTCTGGGATTTATCTTGGGGGTGTTTCACTCCTGACCTCTGAACAGGTGCACAACCTGGGAGTAATTTTTGACGAAGGGCTGACTCTGCATTCGCAGGTGTCTGCTGTCATGAAGTCCTCATTTTTCTATCCGAGAAATATCTCCAGAATTAAGCATCTTGTTCCGTCCGGCAAGCTTCCTATGCTGGTCCATGCCTTTGTGTCTTCACGCTTGGACTATTGCAATTCCCTTTACCTAGGGCTTCCTGCGGTGGAAATCCACCACCTGCAGCTGGTGCAGAACGCAGTGGCCCAGCTTTTGACTGATACCTCCCGGTCCAGTCATATTTCGCCGGTGCTGCGCGGACTGCACTGGCTGCCGGTACAGTGGCAGATTACCTTTAAAGTCGGTCTTCTGACTTTCAAAGCCCTACATGGACTTGGCCTGGACTACCTGAAAGAGCTCCTGGTTCCTTACTGCCCTGGGCGATTGCTCCGCTCAGCGACGAGGGGATGCTAGAGATCCCGAGGGTGTGTTTAAAATCTTCTGGGGCCCCTACAGTTATGTATGTGGTCCCTAACCTCTGGAGTTCTCTACGCCGTCAGTTATGGGAGTACGTGACCGTGGAGGGATTTAAAAAGGCCCTGAAAACATATTTATGGACTAAAGCATTCAGTGATTGATTTTATCTGCCCAGTTGTGTCAGCTGTTTTATATATTTTAAGAGTTGAACTGTTTGATGTGTTTTTAAATTTTGTAAGGCGTCTTGGTTTTTGAAAGGTGCCATAGAAACAAAGCTTATTATTATTATTTAGGGAGGTAACACTTCTGTGACTCCTGTGTACAAAACCATGTAATATATAAAATAAAATGTGGGCAGCCACACACAACTCAGCATATGTTTCGATCGGGATTGAGATGACAGCATGGACCTCTTGAGCTTCGCTCTCTGGGTCCATATGCTGTCATCTCAGCCCCTTGATGGAAACACAGCCTTGTTGTGTATGGTTGCCCATACATTATTCTCTATGTTCTGCCTTGTTTTAACAAATGTTTTGCTTAAAAATGTTAGAATTTTTGGTAGCCACTTAGCTACTCACCCTAACTTTAGAAATAAATTTGACGTTAGAGTGCAGAGATGAGCATGACCACACAGCAGAGCTTGAATCTCATTCTAAATTCCATAATTTGCATAAAATTCTAAAGCTCTTGGGCTGCTTATTCCAGGGGAATGATTGCAGTTGATAAACATAGTGAGGGATCCTTTTGAAAGAAACAACATTATTATGATGAGTCATTTTTTCTTCTCCTCCCATCTGACTCAAACTTCCTCCCTGCTGCTTTAATTTATTCTTAGGAAAAAAATAACAAGATGCAAGAGGCAGAGAAACACCAAGTGATCTAGTTAGTCTGCCCCCAAGCCATCTGCAGATAAATCAGCTAACTCCAACACTGTTCAATGGTCTGTATTCATGAGACACCTGGATTCTTGGAGCATGATATTCTAGTTGTATATTAGCAACAGGAATATGATGTATAACGTCATACTAATTGTATCTAGCTCATGATTGCCTGATGCCCCAGAAACATTTTTTCCCCATAATCTATATTCTTTGCCCTTGGGGCCACAGCAAGGGAGGCTCCATTCTGCCGGCTGCAGCCACCCCCTTCCACAGTCCGACATCTCCGCAGTCACCAGTTGTGAGGTCACCCCACAGTTCCCCCCATGGCGGTGTCAGGAGTGGGAGGTCCAGCCTCCCCCCTCCAAAACACATTATCCAGTTCCTCACTTCGGGCTTCCTGGTGATGCAGCGGGTGGAGGTGTGGCCAGCGAGCGTCATACACCCTTGCCGTACCCATCCTTTTTCCTCCAGATTTTCTCCCTTTAACTCCCTGAGGACTGCAGTAGCATGGTCATTCACATGCCTGAAGGCATGCATGCATACATGCCGGATCCAGTGGTCCCTGCTTTGGCCACCCTGGCCTAGTGCGTGGTCCCCCATCTGTGCACCACTACCACCGAACCTTCATCCTGTGGCAGCCAAGAAACTGGAAGACCAACCTCCCCTACCAAAGAGAAGAGAGCTTCTTGTCAGCTGCTCAGTCCTACTCCCAGCCCTCCCTCCACCCCGGCTGACCCCCTGGTTACCCGCGCTCGTTTCCGAACATGGGTCAACACTGTGGGAGAGGTAAGGAGCTAAGTGCCTTAGTCCTCTGTACCAGTGGGCCGGATCTCCCCATATAGATTTTCAACCCATCCATGTTCATGTCTGCCTTCATCTAGCTCTGGCAACCACCCACCCTCATCCTCCATTAACTGTAGTGCTGCATGCCACCATCTTTCTGTGTTGATTCCTCCCCTGGTTAGGCGGACTGGAACCAGGCTCCCTGATATGAGGTTCAAATGTCCGGCCATCAGTGAGACGTAAGGTGTGATTTTTACCCCTGTTTTTTTGTCTCTTCTTCCACTCTCCACCTGCTGTAGGGTGCCACAACCTTCTCAGTGGCCTTAGATGCCACAGCAAACATTCTGTGGGGAAGCAGGCTCCCTGGCCTGCCACAGGTGTTGCTGCTGTGCCAGACTGGCACCCTTCTCCCTTCCTAGGCTGGGAAGCACTAACTTTGGCATTGAAGCATGTTGATTGTTTTAAATGACAACCTTTCAAATGACACCCTTGGTTTAAGAGGGTTGTAGAATCTGGTCCGCCCTGTCTTACCTTGATCTTCAGGTAGCTCTCTGGAAACACGGAGCAAGTAACTGGAGGGCCAGCTGACTCAGCTCCTCCCATTTGGGGAATTTTGTGCAACACTTTGAAGAACAAAACTGTGGTCATCTCATATTTTATTATCAATTCCTTGGGAGACCTGGTGCGTTTCATAGAGACCTGGCTCAGGGATGACTCTGGACCAGTGCTGAAAGCGGTCATCCTGTAGGCTACTTGGTGGTGCACTGCTCATGGCTCATGGTGGGAGTGTCTTGGGTGGGCATTGGGTGGCCATCTATTTCAGATCCCACCTGAGACTGACAGAGTACCCCTCAAGTGAGACAAGGTCATTTGATTGTGTGGCAGTAAAGAGAGAAGCAGCTGTGAGGTGCAGGATTCTTTTGGTTTCAAACAACAGGAATTCATCAGTGATTCCTTACAGTAAGCATCATCCTGCCAAAGTGTGATGCTGTGGAGATAAAACATTTTGCTAATTTTAGAACATAGGAAACAAGTTCAAACTTTGCACTGTGATCCTGCTCACAGTACTGTTCCAATGCCAAATGTGTTTCTCCGCTGAAGAGAGCAGTCGCCCCAAAGTCAGCTCCAATCTTCTGGCCAAGAAGTGTATTTATTTTTACTGTTGTTGTTGTTTTCACTTTCTGAGTTAGTTTTTTGATACTCTGCATTAGTTAGGGTATTCGTTTTATAATATTTTGTGCTGTTTTGTGATTCTCTCTGGTTTCTGATCAATTCCAGGAACCGGAAAAGACCACGTTTGCAACATGGGTCCCACCTCAAGGGAACTAACTGCATTTGATAAAAAAATGTATAAAATCACCAAGCTAATCAATAGAAGATGGAACTTTATGTGAATTTTAAAACTTAGAATACAAAATTGTGGTCATGCTCCCCCTAGTGTTGTAACATCAGATTCGTTTCTTCGCCTGAAGAAAGCATTCACCCCAAAGTACACCTCCAGACTTCTGGTCAATCAAGTTTAAATACTTTATTGATTTGTTATTTTCTGATTTCAAAATTAGTTTTTCAATACTCTGCATTAATTAGAGTTTGTTTATGCTTTGTAGTTTGATTTATGGTTTCTTTGGTTCCTGATTTATTCCAGGAACCGGAGAAGGCTATATTAAAAAACGTGGATCCCGCCTTGAGTGAACCAATGGTAATTCAATTAAAACTGTAAAAAAAAATGGACAGCTTTAATTTTAAAGCAGTTTTTCTATAATTTTATATTCAGCTTAAATTTTTAGGGAACCAAACTACATTTGTGCTTCAGTTTGCAAACTGCTTTGATTTTCTAGTGATGGTGTTAGAGGCACGTCACACACACTTCTGTGTGTGCGTGCATGCCAGCAACTGCTGAGCCACCAATCCCACAAGTGCTTGAGGAGTCAGGCACACTGACTCCCGGCCATTGCCAGTAGTCGGACTATTGCTGACCATCTCATCCCACCCATCCACCCAGGAGAAGGAGAGCAGTTTAATGGACACTCAACCTCCTTCCCCTGGCCAGCCCTCTGATGCTGTCTGAGTTCGTTCCCGAAGCTAGGTTGCCAGTGCTGCAAATGGTACTGTTACTGCTTGTTCCTGTGGGCCAGTACTCAGCACTAACTGTTTAATCATAAATAGTACAGATTATTTTATGCATTATTGCTGTTTTTCCATTTAGTTCAGTATCTTTCTTGAATTGTAGTTTAATCTATATACCTCATATTTCTATTACTTTATTTTCCATGACTTTACTACCCTTTAAAGTGTTCATGATAGTTTGTAAGAAAGAAGCTGAGAAAATAAAATTGTGTTGTTACTCAAAAAAAGCAGTGTGTATTAAGACTCTAAATTATTCATGATTTCTTTGGTTTACTAGATACTAAATGTGAAGTGACAGCATTAGATACCTGTAACCAGAGCAGAATAATATGGTTCACCGCAGAACTTCTCAAGGAATTGGGTAAGACAAGTGAAGCCGAGGAGCTGTTCACAACTGCTGCTGCTCTGCTGTCAAAGGTAGAGATGGTCTTTGTTCTCATTAACCTGTAGTTTACACATGACACTGAAGAGTTCTTGTTTTCACTTCTGTTTCTTATTGGCATGTAGTCTCACTGTTTTCCCAGAAAACAAAAAATTAAAGGGGGTGCATTTTTTGAACAACATAGATCTGATATACTATCCCCTCTCTATTCTTTAAGAGTCCTTTTACTTTTCTCAATCTCTTTGCACTTTTCATTTTTTTCTCTGGATCCCCCTCTTTATTGTTTTTCCCATGTGTTGTCCAACAAATACTATAATAATGTATGGAGAAGGAAAATACTGTGGGTGTAAAGGTTCTCGTACTGTACATTGATAACAGCTAAGGTAACATGTGGAATGGGGTAGTAATTTGTTTTAATTCATTTGGTGACATCCAGAATTCCCAAGTGGATTATGGCATCAGTGAATGAATATAAACACATTACTGCCCCAGCCATTCCACTTGTTATTTTTCTCAGTTACAGATGATTAGGGAGGAAGGAGACACGTCACTTGTACAGAATTGGTGGGGTGAGGTGGTACAGGAAGGGCAGACTCGATGCACATTTGGTCTCCTTCTGTGTTAAGTGCAATGTTTCTACGTAGAGAATTACTGAACTAATGTAAATATTACAAGCTTTTTAAAGAAAACTCAATGAAAAGTTGAATTACAGTTAAGTTTATTATAGAAATAAGAAAAACAGAATATTGTCAGATTATAACAAAGTTAATTAAATATTAAGGCTGAGCAAATCTAGGGGTGTATTTGGATTTGTTTTTGGATTTTCCTGTCCACATTTTTTTATATTTGGATTTTATTAGGATTATGATATGGATAAGATTAATTGATGTATCTGTTTAGGTCACAACACATCCCAAATTGACAGAAATGTTTCTGTAGGGTCTTCTGCAATTAATTTATAAAATGCATCTAGATCAGAGTCCCAAGTAGTCCTCATTAGTTCTAATATAAGTTTATAGGGGCATTAGGAGGGTCTCTTATGGATATAAGAGTGCCACATCACGTGTTTGTAGGGCAGGAGAACTGTGATCCGAATGGTAAGCAGTTCTGATGCCTTAAGGATGCAAGACAGAGGACTAGTTGATTGAGCTGTGTGCAGTGAGAGTGTGCAGGGCGTCAGGATAGTGTTTCTTTGAAGAAATACACGCTCCATGGTCCTGGTGAGAACATGGACCTTGTGGGGGAGTGGTGTACAGGTGAAGGCTTGGGCCAAAGTCAACTTTCTCCTGATGTGCATGCTGGACTGTTGGTGTGAGGAGCCAAAGAGAGGCCATTTTAAGCACCTATATTCCTTTTGGGAGTTTTTTTTTACTTTAAATTTTATAATAATGAGGCAGTGTCATTTAACTGGTGCTGCAGGGGTGTTGAAAAAATTTCTAACAGTTTTAGATATTTTGTTTATTGCTTGATATGTCTGGCATGATTGCTGTGATTGGGTGAGTGATTGGTGTGTGCTTGGGGGAATGTTTGGGTCATGAGAGAATTGATTGAGGGGAGTTTTGTTAAGGAGTTGTGTGACACTGTGGCAGATTGGGGCTTTCTGGTGACAGGGGGTCCCCTTAAGTTTAGAAAATAATGCCTGTTAAGGTAAGGCTTTCAAATTGACTAACTTGCTGGTTGTACTGTAAGAATTTCATTCTAATGATGGAACTTTAATGAAATTCAAACTCTGCCCTTTGTTCACATTCACCACTGCCTTTTAACGTCAGAGTTATTTCTCCGCTGAAGAACACAGTTGCCTTAAACTCATCTGCACACTTACAGCTGGTTTAAAGTTTATTGTTTTAATTCCTGTAAGTGTTTAGGTATTTTATTGTTATTTCTTGATACTCTGTGTTAGGGTGTATTTATTTGTGTTTTTTTTCAGTTATTTCTGCAGTTTCCGATTGGTTCCCAGGAATCAGAGAAGGCTGCTTCTCTGCGTGGTTCCTGCTTTTAGAGAACTGCAATATAACATTAAAACATTTTTTAATTAAAACCTGTTTTTGTGTAACCACTTTTGCAGTTTTAATGTAAACTGTGCTCCGTTCCAATTTCTGGGAACAGATGATTTTTTGTTGTACAGTATTTCACTTATCGAACTTACTTTGAGAAAGTTTTTCAAATTGCAGTTCTCATTTGAAGAACTGAACCACATTTCTTTCTAATAAGCCCTTTTTTAATATTATTTGGGCTTACTGTTTAATTGTCTTTTTAGATTGGGAGCCGGAAATGTCTGTTAAGGTCTCCAGTGTTTGGTGTGACTGACAGATCTAAAAAGAAGGCAGGACCTACGGGCTTTAAAAATTGTACTGTTTGTTTTCAGCTCCTCACAAAGGCAGACTGCCACAAGCTTTGTTTAAGGTGCATGGGTCCAGACCATGATTTTTTTTTATTGTTAAAATTTTTTATTGTTTCATTCTTTATTATTTTTCCTTTTTCTTTTTGTGTACTGTTACTTTAATGCTAATTTTATTGGTGCTTGTTCTGTTTTAAATCGTTTTTGCTGTTTTAAATTGTAAGGTGTCTTGGTTTTAGATAAGGCGCCCTATAAATACATTTTATTATTACTAAGTATAAGGCAAAAACAAACATTACAGTATGGATGTGCCAAGCCATAATCCTGTAACTTCAGGCTTACAAACATCTGCCTTGTACATGAAGTCATATAGGAGAGATTATACAAAAACATGGCCTACCTGGAATGGCCCAGAGTAATCGGCTCTAAGAGATGATTCCTTACTGAAACATAGGCTTACATCAGGACTTAATTATGCTGGATATTCCAATCTGTAACAAAAGAATGTAACACACACAAAGCCGCTAATGGATTAATATTAACAAGAAGAGTTGCATACATTGTTGCCTACACTTTCAGATCTGCTTCCTTACCTGCTCATACACTAAAGGACAGGGGCTGATCGCAATGGCCTTAGTAGTCAGCATGCTGATGAGGGATCAACCTATCCTCACTCTGGGTTTTGAAAAAGTTATGAAGGGTTGCCAGAGTGAGTAATACTTTGGAAGGGCATTGGCATCCACTTGTGTCATTCTGTCCAGGTTTGCTACTTATATCAGGGAATTTAGCACCTCTTGACCAGAGGGGACCACCTGAGATCTCCACTTATGCAGGATGAACCTCTTTGCCTGCATGCTTAGGATGACAAACCACTTCTGTTCCAGAGAGTTCAGCTGGGGGGTGGAAGTATAGATTCCCAGCAGAACCACCTCTGAGGACTGGGCACCAGTTTGTGGAGGACACCTGACCCCAATGCACAGATTTGCTACCAAAGCAGCTTGATTGCTGAGCAATCCCACAGTATGTGGAGCAGATCTCCCTTTCGAGTATGGCATTTCCAGCGCAGCTAGTCTTGGACGAGTTTAGCTGCATAGAGAACTGCTAGGGTCCTGTACCATGACTACAGGATTTTGTTTTGAATCAATACACTTCTAGTGTCTGGGTATGCCTTGTGGGCCAACCTCCAACAGTTCCGCCATTCCTGGTGAATTATCTGAACCTTTAGATCTGTCTCCCACCTTCTTTTGGCTTCATGAGACTGGGAGGGAAGTTTGTCCCTTAGTGCTGTGTAAATGGTACTGGCCTGGCCTCTTTCTTTCGCTAATCATTGGGGGACCAGGGAGGGGAGCTGGCAGTTGCTAGCTTGACAGGAGTACTCATTAATACCTTGTAGTCTCATGATGTGTAACCTGTTCCTAATTATGTACCATGTTGTCCCAAGTGTGTAAGTATGTAATTTCCTGTACTCTCCCGGGTCGTACCTGAAAATAGGCAAATTGCTTGTCTAGTGTATTTACCTGGTTAACAAAAGCTAAATAAATAAATAAAATGGCACTTCTGACCTAGAGATATCTCCAGAAATCTTTTAGAGGGAGATCCCAGCGGTCCTGCAGCCCTTTAAAAAGTGGCAATTGTCTTGGCCGTGGGGTCCATTAAGTCCTGAAGATGGTGGATACCCCTTACAGCCCAGAGTACCCATGATAATGGTTTGCGGTCAACTGTGATGTCCCTGTTGCCCCATAGTGGGGTATGGCCGAGGGGGGAGGGGTTGGTGTTCATCTTCCTGCAGTTGGGCCCAATATTTTATGGAGGGTCCTATATTGGGGTGGAGGAGAAGCTCATTGGGGGGTTGTTGTACAGCAGCATAGATAGGTATGATACTTTGCTTTGAGCCTCTTCCATGCCTAACAACTGTGGGGCTTCAAGCCCGTATCTTGAAAACCATTTGAGTGGCTTAGAATGCCCATTTGTACCCCTCGAACCAGGGTAGACACCACCCACCCACCCTCCTTCCAGTGTGCCAGTATCTTGTTCCGGCTATACCATGGCTTTTTCCCTTACCATAGAAAATTACTTGTAAGGGTGTCAGTCTTTCTGTACCAACAGGGGTTGGGGAACTCCAAGGGAAGGTGGGACATGATATATAGGATCTTGGGGGCCATGACCATCTTTACAGCTGAAATTTTCCCAGCTAGAGTAAGTTGGAGGGGTTTCCACTGGTCTAATTCTGTCTGTAAGGCCACTAACAGGGGTTTTAAATTCATATCACATATCTTAACTGTAGAGGGGGCTATTCTGATCCCTAGATAAATAATACCATCCAGGAACCACCGCAGTTTATGATTGGTTGCCATATTGGACAAACATCTAGGATTTAGGGGAAGGACCTCTATTTTAGATTGGTTTAGTCATAGCCTGGAGTATGTGGTAAAGGCTGAAAGGACCTTAAGTAGGGAGGGGAGGGAAGCTTCTAAATCTGCCAGTGGTACCAGGAGATTGTCCATGTACACTACAGTGGAATAGCGGCTGTTACCTATCTCGATCCCCTTGATGTCGAATTGTTGCCTGATAGCCACGACAAGTGGTTCCACTGCCAGAACAAAAAGCAGTGAGGATAGGGGGCAACCTTGTCAGGTCCCTCTTCTGAGTGGGAAGGGAGGTGGGGAGCATGGATTTAGTGAGTACGTTGGCCATTAGAGAGTGGTGTATCACCTGCACCTATGGGGGTAGGGATGGTTTTCGCCATCTGGATGAGATTCAACAGCGATTTTATATGGTCAGTACTGTACCATACTTTTACAAAGCCCACCTGAGAGGGGTGTATAAGATTGGGCAAAAGGGGGTTGAGTCTGGTTGCTAGTATCTTTGCCAGAACTTTATTGTCGGCATTGAGAAGTGAACTAGGTCTATAGCTGGCTGCCTGAGAAGGGTCGTTCCCTTTTTTGTGGAGTACGGTTATTATTGCCTCTAAGAAGGAGGGGAGGAGTGCGCCATTTCCTAGTGCCTCAGTATAAACTGCATGGAGGACCAGGGTGACTGTTGGGTTAAGTATCTGCCAGACCTCCAGTGGAAAGCTGTCCCCATCTGGGGCTTTGCCTGTCTTTAGGGATCCAAGTATTTGTACCACCTCCTCAACAGTGAGGTTGGGTGTCCAACAGTTGAACTTGCTGGCTGGATAGCCCAAGAAGGTTCAGGGGACTTAAAAAGGAGGTTACCCCCTCGGGGTTCAGAAATCTTGAGGTAGTGTAGAAGTCCACCATTATACTGTTAATGTCCTTTGCACTAGTGCGGACCTTCCCTATAGTATCTGTCAGCCCAGCGATGTGCCTTTCCACTTGTTGTTTCCTCAGGCGGTAAGCCAAGACTTTCCCACCCTTCTGTCCCCCTTCCCAGTTTTTATGCTTTAGGTGATGACAGCCATCTCAGCTTTACAGGACAGCAGCTCATTGACTTCCGTTCAGAGTCCAGCCACTGTGTGGCCTAGTTGAGACTGAAGGGAGAGTTTGTGAAGGGCCTTAAACTAAGTCTCCGCTTCATTTAGTTGTTTCCCTAAAGCGGTCAGGCGCTGCTCCCTTCTTTTCCTCCTCATATGTGAGTACCCTATAATTGCCCCACGTAAGGTGGCCTTGAAAGCCTCTCATGTTTTGCCTGCAGACCACGATTTTTTGAATTGTTATCTCTGTAAAATGCTTTGCCCTAAAACACAAAAGACAAGGGATTAAAAAATTTGAAGACTTTATGGCTTCTTAGTCTCTCTCTACATCACCAAAAGGGTCAGATGATGATTCAGCCCCTCAGAGTAAGCAGCAGTTCCTGTCAAAGGAGACAGAAAAGAAAGATAAAGCTGCTAAATATGGTACAGAACTCAGGGTGTCCAAAAGGGGAACCCTGAATCCAGTAAAAATAAAAGATCCCCTGAGCAAACTCCCGGAGGTGGTGCCTGCCAAGAAAAAAAAAAAAAAAAAACAACATGAAAATCATGTCTCTGTCCCTCCACCTGAAAAAGAAAAAGAGGTGCCAGTTGACTTAACAAAAATGCCCCAAGTAGAGGACATGACAAAGGCATGGCAGTTTCTCCAGGCTTTTCAAGCTATTGGAAATTTCATGAACATGCCTGCACCTCCTCCCCAGGCTCTGGTTCCATTCCCAATGCCTGTGGAGGAGGAGGTTGACATTTACTATGAAGATGAGGAGGAAGGAGAACCCATAGAACCAGGTGATTCTCCTGAGCAGGAATTTGGCTCTCCTCCTAGGCCTTCAGAGGACTGTACCTTTCACTATACTTTTGTAAGGCATATGGTAAAGACTCTCAAAATTTCCTCCAATGACACTGAGAAGGATGAAGAGGATTTAGAATTTATGGATATGATGGGATTAGCCAAATAAGGAGGTTGCTGCTGCCCATCCGTAAATCCCTTAAACACACCACAAACAAAGTCATGTCAGCACCTACCTCAGCTGCCGGCATCAACAGGAAAATTGAGAAAAAATACCCGGTGGATAGCAGGGTGCTAAGTACCTCTACTCTCACCATGATCATGAAGGAGTGGTCCAGACTGCCACCTATAATAAGGACAAAGTGCCTCTGTTCTCCCAGCCTTCTGAGAAAGATTCCAGAAAGCTGGATGTTATGGCCAAAAAAGCATACAGGTCAGCTTTGTGCTCCTCAGGCAGGCAGCTTACTTGACTTACACAGCTGAGTACCAGAAAGTATTATGGAACCCTGTTCTGGCAGTGAGTGAAAAAGCTACTACGCAGAACATGGCTGATACAGCAAGATCAGACATAGATGCTACAAAAGTACCAGTTCCATATGACAGTGGACACAAATGACACGAAGGAAGGAAGAAAAGAAGGAAGGAAGGAAGGAGGGACGGACGGACTGACATCCACTTCCTACAGCCCTTATGGCAGGGGAGGTAGGGATAGGGGGTACTTCCTTTGTGCTTATGTTTCCTGTGTGTACCTTGTACAACAAGGTTACTATAAGGGCAGGGCAAAAGGGGCACAAGGTGTGCAACTGCAACTCCAGCCCCTAAACCCCAGCAGAAGCAAAACCCCTGACAACTCTGCTGAGGTCGCCCATCCATTGCCAGTTGGGGGAAGACTGGACCACTGCTTCCAGGAATGGTCAAAGATCACTATAGACAAGAAGGTCCTGGAATTAGTGGTCCAAAGTTTGTCCCTTGATCCGAGGTTTGTCCCTGCAGTTCAGAAAGTTTCCAAAACTGCAGAACCCAAAGGTTTTTCAGCCTCAAAAGTCGACAGAAAAAATCCCATTGGAGATAGAGGTAAAGAAACTGCTACAAGCAAATGCAGTGGAAAAAGTACCTGCCTCATAATGGGGCAAGGGAATCTTCTCCAGATATTTCCCGACCCACAGGAAATATGGGGAGTGGCGACCCATTTTAGGCGGAAGACATCTGAACAAACACTTAAAGAAAAATTCAAAATGGTAACACTGGGCTCAGTGATAACATCTCTGCAAACAGGAGATTGGCTGGGGTCACTGGATCTGAAAGATGCCTACTTGTAAATGCCAGGCAAGGCAAAGTTTATCTATATGGCGCCCAATCCCTGGGGCTCTGGGCACCTCACATAAAACAGGTAGGTCTAAAAATATAAAAATTTATCATAGATAGCATACATGAGTATTTTAAAATAATGATAACATTCTAAAATTGATTATTAGTACGGACTAGTGCTGGTTAATCACCTTCATCAGGGAAGGCCAAACTAAACAGATGAGCCTTGAGACCCTTTTTAAAGCTCTCGACCATCAGGGCCTGCCTCATGCAAGCTGGAAAGGAGTTCCAGAGGGCTGGTCTGGCGACACTAAATGCACGGTTGCTAGAAGTTTTCAGGAATGGCAAGGAGGTCACTGGTCGAGGAGCGGAGGGAATGGACTGAGGTTGCAGGTGTTAGGAGATCAACCAGTTAGCCAGGGCACAGTCTGTATAGGGCGTTGTAGATGAGCAAGCCCACCTTGAAGATGATCCTTCAACCTGACAGGCAGCCAGTGCAGAGCCTGCAGGACCAGGGTCACATGGCAGGACCTAAACAAGCTCGTCAGCAACCTAGCCACTGCGTTCTGCACCAGCTGCACCCGGCACAGTCACAGAAAGTACCCCAGGTTCAGGCTAGGGAACTGCCAATATGAGTTCACAGCCCTTCCCTTCAGCTTCACCTCAGCTCCAAGAGTGTTTACAAAATGCCTAGCTGTGGCGGCAGCTTATTTGAGAAGGCAAGGGATGGTGGTTTTTCCCTAGTTGGATGACTGGCTGGTCTCAAGAAAAACACAGCAGGAAGCAAAGTCCTCTATACTGCTGACACAGAACATGTTGTAGGGCTTGGGCTTCCTCATAAATATTAAAAAGTCACAAACAGAACCAGTTCAAGTTCTGGACTTTAACCGTGCAGAATTAGGTACCCTGCAAGGGAAGGCATTTCTCCCTCTAGCAAGGGTAGCAAATCTGATTTCAACTGCAGAATCCTTCATAGCAGGCCAGCCAAGACCTGCAAGGGACTTTACAGTTACTGGGGCAAATGGCCTTGTCCACTGCTGTGGTTCCAGGGGCTTGCTTCCAAATGAGAAATGTTCAATATCATCTAGGGGACCACTGGCCTCACAGATGGGACCCTCTGTCCAAACTATTGCCTGTTACAAAAACCTTGCTAAAGGCACTGGCATGGCAGAAGAAAGAAGACAGCCTCAGAGAGTGAATTCCTTTTCTCCAACAATTCCGCACAGCTATACTCACAATGGATGCCTCCCTCCTATGATGGGGCGCCCACCTGGGGGACCTTACTTTGAGTGGCACCTGGAGGACACAGGAGATTCAAGAGCACATAAATCTCCTGGAACTTAGGGCAGTGCACCTGGCAATGCAGGCTTTTTCCTCCTAGATCAAAGGTCATTCAAACAACATGAAGTCTTGCTGTATTCTGACAATTGCAGTGATTCCCAACCTTTGACTGCCCCAGAGAACAAATAGTTAACTTTCTATGCAGGGCATAGAATGCTGAGCTCGAGCTCGGTTGAAGTCTCTGTCTGGAGTGGTTCAAACCTAAACCGTCAGATTCTTTACTCCACCTCACTGAACAGTCGCTCCGGAGATTTCTCCTTCAGCTCGGTTCGAAAAGTAGGTTAAAGTTTCAGTTTTCATTGGTTTTTAAACCGGAAAAGTATCCGCATAGTCGGCTCAGTCTCTGTCTGTGGTGCCGTGAGCACTAGATAGGAATTGTTCTGTTTTTCTGTGTGGAACTTGTAAAAGTGCGGCTCGGTTCGGCTGAACTGGCCATTTGATAGTGAAATTTGTTTCTTTACTTAGTGTGTGGTTACCGGTTCTTATCGGTTCTAAAAAAAAACGTGATTTGAAACGGTTTTTTCCAATACCCGTGATACGGTTAGGAACCGATAAGGGAGCCTTGCCTGGCAGCTTTCAAAAAGGGTGGGTGTGGTTAGGTTGGCCATGTCTGAGAAACCCAAGAAAACTGGGCCCACTGCTCTTCAACACGCAGTGAGTGTGGGAGGTCTTTGCTAAGGCCGATCCCCACACCACCTGTGTTTATTGTCTGGGTTTGACCACCTTGATTCAGACTGCCAAATATGTAAAAGTTTCCCAAATCTATCCTTGAGAAGAGATCAGGTAGACTGAGGGAAAAGGAGGCCGAGAAGTCCGCTGACCCGGATGGCTAGCCCGGTTCGTTTCTCGACCGAACCAGAAGGAATGCCCTCTGACCAGGGCGATACTTTTCAGGCAAAAGGAGAGCCGATTCTGAGGGATTGGTTCCGTCAAAAAGAAAACGCAAAGATAAATCGACCGGTTTGGATCCAGAGATTCATGTTCTGACCGCCGAAGAGACAGCCAGAGCGATTCAGATTGTGGAATTGCTCTGTCCGGTTCCGACCGATCCGACTCCTTCTGGCAGGGGTTCGGTTCGGTTGGTTCCCCCAGTTCAGGAGTATACCCTTGAAGATTTTTATGAACCGGAATTTGAAGAGGAAGGGGAACTTGGGGATGATGATGTAAGTGAAGGTCTGATGTGCCTGTGGAACCAGACATCTCCCCAGACAGACCTTTGGGTGTTTCCCCTCCTAGGCTTTCTGAGTCCCCTTCTCACTTTATGTTTTACAGAAAGGTGGCTGAAACCCTCCAGCTTCCTATGGAGGAGGCTATGGAAGATCAAGAGGAGCCTGATTATGTAGAGATGATGGACATCCCAGAGTCCAGGAGACTGTCTATTCCCCTCCATAAATCTTTTGGGAAACAGACACAAAAAATCTTAAAGTCTCCGAACACTGTACCTCCTGTGGATAGAAGAATGGACAAGAGGTATACACTTTCAGGCTCAGACACGGAGTTCTTATATCAGCAATGCAGCCATGTTGGGGTAGTGCAGGCTGCTGCCTGTGACAAGGCAAATATTCCCTTGGCTTCACACCCCCCCCCCGACAGGGACTCCAGGAAGATTGATGCCATGGCAAAGAAGCAGTACATGGCATCTTCTTTGGGACCCAGGCAGGCGAATTACATGGCCTATACAGCCAGGTACCAGAAGTCCAGGTGGGACACTGTACTGGCACTGGCTAAACAGGCTTCCCCCCAGCTTGCCAAGGAGCTGGAGGCGGTGGCTGCAGATGGGATTGAGGCATCTAAGGTTCAGTTTCATGCTGCTGTGGACTCTAATGATGTGTCATCAAGAGTCATGGCTACATCTATGGCTCTTCGGAGGATGGCTTGGCTCAGATGTACTAGCCTCTCGCAGGACACCCAGGCTAAGGCCATGGATTTTCCTGTAGTGGGTAATTCTCTATTTGGGGAGCAGACAGAGAATTGCATAAAGAAAATGGATGAGTACAGGACCACTTATAGGAGTGCTCAGGCCAAGGAAAGGCAGGCAACTCCTTAAAGGCAGTGGTCTAGGGGCAGGGGCAGGCCTTTTCAAAGGCCTTTTTACCAAGCACAGGCCTCTTCTTCCTTTTCTCAGAGGGGGTTCTTCAGAGGGATAGGCAGAAGGGGGATGAGCAGGACTGCATCCGCTCCTCAGCCCAAAGCCCCTGCCAAGCAGACACTCTGATGGGCCTGTCCAGGTCGACTCTCCTATTCCAGTAGGGGGCAGGCTGGTTTACTTTGTCCAGGACTGGATGTCTGTTACATCAGACAAGTGGGTCCTAGAAGTAGTAAGCCAGGGACTGGTTCTCAGCTTCAAATAATTTCCAAAGATGAGAGCCAGATCTTTTCCACCTGCAAATCTCTAGGAAACCCTTGCCCCAGAGGCAGAGGTTTCTTCTCTCCTAGATTTAAGAGCTATAGAGAGAGTACCTACCCTACACTGGGGCAAAGGACTGTACTCCAGGTACTTCCTGACCTCCAAAAAGACATGGGAGTGGCGACCCATCCTAGACCTAAGATATCTAAACAAACATCTTTTAAAACCAAAGTTCAAGATGATAACTCTGGGAACAATCCTTCCCTCTCTAAGGCCAGGGGACTGGCTAGCCTCCCTGGACCTCAAAGATGCCTACTTTCACATTCCCATCAGGTGCTCCCACAGAAATTACCTCAGGTTCGAGTTGCCCTCAGGCCATTATCAGTTCAGAGCAATGCCCTTTGGCCTAATTTCAGCCCCAAGGGTCTTCACAAAGTGCCTGGCAGTAGTAGTTGTCTTTCTAAGAAGGCAAAAGATTTCCAGTTTTCCCTATCTGGACGATTGGCTAATAGTGGGTCAGTCCCCAGACCAAGTCAAGTCTCACCTGCAAGTGACCCAGCATGTGCTCACTTCTCTAAGATTTCTTCTCAACCTTCCCAAGTCAGTTCTCGAACCAGTCCAGCTTCTTACCTTTATAGGGGCAGAATTGTACACACTCAGAGCAAGAGCCTTTCTTCCTCTAGAAAGGGCAAGGGTTCTTATGGAACTAGCTTCTTCCTTCGGGTATCTCAACCAGCATTTCCTCCAGCTCTTGGGCCACATGGCAGCTTCAACAGCAGTGGTCCAAGGGGCAAGATTTCAGATGAGGGATATTCAGTTCCACCTGAGAGCTATCTGGTCTCAGAGGAAGGATTCCCTTACAAAACTGATCCCAGTGACTCTAACCTTGATCCAAGCCCTCCACTGGTGGCAGGATCAGGACAATTTAAGACAAGGTGTTCCTTTTGTTGCTCAGCCTTGTTCAGTAGTCCTTACCACGGATGCTTCTCTCCTGGGCTGGGGAGCCCATCTGGGGTCCCTATGCCCAGGGCGGGTCCCCAGGAACTCTTCTCCACATCAGTCTTCTAGAACTCAGAGCAGTTTTCTGGCTCTAAAAGCTTTCACAGTCAGTACAGAACAGGGTGGTTCAAGTCAGAACAGACAACACCACCACCATGTGGTACATCAATAAGCAGGGAGGCACTCGGTCCATGGCCTTGTGCACAGAAGCCATGAAGTTGTGGTCCCTGGCTTATTCCCTGCAAACCTCTCTTGTAGCAGTTCACCTTCCAGGCAAGGATAATGTGCTAGCAGATGCACTGAGCAGGATTTATCAGGGCCATCACGAATGGTCCCTGGACCCTCAGGTGTTGAAAGTGATTTTTTCAAAGTGGGGCACTCCAGAGATAGATCTCTTTGCAGCTCCAGACAATCACCAACTCCCTCTTTTGTTGCAGACCTCCAGTCTTGGGCTCAGTCCCTCTGGACGCCCTGATCCTGAATTGGGAAGGGATGTTTCTGTATGCATTTCCCCCCTTCCCACTCCTGTTCAAAGTATTGATAAAAATAAGGTCTCAACCTTGCAAGGTGATTCTGATTGCTCCAGATTGGGCCAGACAGCCCTGGTACCCCCTGTTGCTGTCCCTAGCAGTCCATCTTCCCTTGTCTCTTCCCAGGAATTACAACCTGTTAACATCCTCTCAGGGAAGGATTTGGTACCCCAATCTTCAGTCTCTCAATCTCAAAGCATGGCTCTTGAAGAGTTAGAGTTTGCAGATCTGCATCTTTCCCAAGGGGTTCTGGATATCCTCAAGGCTTCTCGAAAGCCCTCCACCAGAAAGACTTACAACTCCAAATGGAAAAGATTCAGCATTTGGTGTTCTAAGAAGCATGTTTCTCCAGACACTCCTGGATTGCCTGCGGTTCTGGATTATATGGTCCATCTTAATGGCCTAGGCCTCAGACCAGCTACTCTCAAAGTACACTTGTCAGCTGTTTCTGCATTTTTGTCAATGGAGAAGTCTTCCTCACTATCTTCCCATCCTGTGTTCTGTAAATTTTTTAAAGGATTGCTTCACACCAATCCTCCTTTTAGAGACCCTGCCCCTGCCTGGGATTTAAATGTTTGCATTGCTCAACTTATGTAACCCCCTCCTCCTTTGAGCCTATGTCTTCAGCAGAGCTTAAGTACTTGACCTGGAAAACTGTGTTTCTGGTAGCCATTACTTCTGCCAAGCGTATCAGTGAATTGCAAGCCCTGTCAGTGGAACCTGATTTTATCTCATTTCACAGGGATAAAGTGGTCCTTAGAACCAATAAAAGGTTCTTGCCCAAAGTGGTTTCAGACTTCCATTTAAACCAGTCTGTGTCTCTCCCTGTTTTCTTCACTGATCATTCTTCCTCAGGAGAGAGGAGGCTACACAGTTTAGATGTCAAAAGAGCCCTTAATAACTACATAGAGCGTACCAAGGGTCACAGGTTTGACTCCCTCCAGTAGTTCCTCACTTATGGAGAAGTGGGAAAGAGCAAACCTGCCACCAAAAGATCTGTTGCCAGGTGGATTGTGTCTTGTATACAATTCTGCTATGAAAAACTGGGAAAAACTCCACCCTCAGGCCTGAGGGCTTATTCCACAAGAGGTACAGCTGCTTCCCTGGCGGCTGCCAGGGATATCCCTCTCTTAAAAATCTGCCAAGCAGTCACCTGGAAAACAGTCCATACTTTTACCAAGCATTATTCTCTGGATATCCAGGCTAGGAGTGATGCTCGGTTTGCACAGCAGTACTTCAGAGCCTATTCACAAAGTAGGTTCTCTCCTTCCTTCTTGGAGGTACTGCTTGGTAGTCTGCAATTGTCAGAATACAGCAAGACTTGTTGTTTGAAGAAAAAATTACTCACCTTAGTAATTATGTCTCTTTTAATGGAGTCTTGCTGTATTCTGACCTTCCTCCCTGCCTCCCCTCTCAGAACCTGTTTTTGGGAAGTGGGTGGGCAGGTGCAGTGTTGCACCCCAAGGGTGTTTTTTGCTTGCACCCTTCTCCTTTTTGTTTGGGTGCTGATTTATTATTGTTATTTGTAGTACATTGGGTTTTGTTTTGGGTTTCCTGACTTGAGTCTTCCTTGGGAATCAAAAACTTTTTTCAGCCAGTTGGCTAGTAAGAATTTTCACAATTTCCACATAGAATTTTTTTAGTTTAGTTGGGCTTGTAAGAATCTGACGGTTTAGGTTTGAACCACTCCAGACAGAGACTTCAACCGAGCTAGAGCTCAAGCATTCTATGCCCTGCATAGAAAGTTAACTATTTGTTCTCCGTGGCAGTTCAAGGTTGGGAATCACTGCAATTGTCAGAATACAGCAAGACCTCATTAGAAGAAACATAATTACTAAGGTGAGTATTTTTTTCTTCTGTCCAAATTAGAACAGACATCACAATAATGTATTACATAAGCAAGCAGAGAGGAACACGATCTTCAGAGTTGTGCACAGAAGTTATGAAAATCTGGAACATAGTCTACTCCCTGGAAGTTCAGCTAGCCACAGTACACCTGCCAGGGAAAGACAATTTACTGGCAGACTCCCTGAATAGGATCAGCCAAGGAAATCACAAGTGGACCCTGAAGCAGCAGGTGCTGGCATCAGGTTCCAGACAGTGGGGTACACCAGAAACAGATCTGTTTGCTTCCTGGAAGAAATGCCAGCTCCAACTCTTTTGTTGTAGACCCCCAGCAGTGGGTTCAGTTCCAGAGGATGCTGTAGTCCTCAACTGGTCAGCGAACTTTCTGTATGCCTTCCCTCCATTCCTGCTCTTATTGAGAGTGCTGGTAAAACTGAGAAGCAGTCTGCAACGATGATTCTTATAGCTCCAGACTGGGCCAGGCAGACCTGGTACTCCATGTTCCTGTCCCTCTCCAACAAGCCTCCTATCAACCTGTCTCTGAGATACAGTCTGCTGACACTGTCTCAGGGCAGGATAACATCCCCAGATCTGAGAACTCTGTGCCTCAGAGCATGATGGTTCTTGAAGAGTTTTTCTGGGCTAAACCTTTCTGAAGAAGTAATGAAAGTGTTAAAGATTTCTAGGAAACCAGCAACAAGAAAACGTGCTTCAAAATGGAAAATAATATTCCTTCTGGTGTACCCCATGACCATTAGTTCTCAGACTTTGTTATAGTGAGCCTCCCCCAAGCCACGTAAAAGGTCTTGAGCCTCCCCCAAATATTGAAATAATCTTCCACCTCCCCATAGAAAAATAGCATGCTGTGCACAGTACATCAGTAATAAAGTAAAACTCATTTGAGTAGTTGGCTTTCATTTTATTCAGCTTATTGTAACCCTCCCTGTAACCCACCCCAGGCCAGCCTTCTTGCGCCACTGTTTTGTCTCTTGAACCATTGTTCAAAATACAAAAAGTCCTAATGTATTCTGACATATGCAGTAAGACCCTCTTGTTGTACTGCCCCGGAGATGAAATGGTTAAAGCCTACATTCTAAGTAGGCATGCACTCAGTTTCAAACCACTGTCCACTGGTACATTCTATGCAACCATCAGATTCTTTACTCTGCCTTACTGTGAAGATGCCTCAGAGAATTCTCTTCAGCATCTTGTCAGTTCAGGTTGTTCTCGTTGCGGTTTTCAACTACCGATAATTTAAAACAGTTTAAAATAGTTTTAAGCTACTGTCCTTTGGTACAGGTAAAATAGATGGTACATTTTTTTCGATAAACAGGTTAAGTTCTCAGTTCTTTAGCAGTTGCTGTGAACCGCGAGAGAACAGATTTCATTTACTCCTTTTTGAGGTAAATAGTTTTTCTGTGTTTGAGCTTTGGGCCTGGTTAATAAAAAAAACGAGTTTGTTGTTTTTTTTCCCTGATCACTAATGTTAACCAGGACTTGCATATTTAAATAAATCTTATCTGGCCTAACCGCCACTGGGAATAAGCGTTCAGGTTTGACATGGAGTCACAGAAACGCCAAAAGAAAACCGGCCCTACTGGGTTTCAGCAATGTGTTGAGTGTGGTGAGACATTTGCCAAGGCTGATCCACACACTCCTTGTGTTTTCTACTTGGGGTTTGACCACTTACAAGCAGATTGCGAGATTTGTAAGAATTTCCCTTAGTCGACGCTGGACCGGCAACTTAACCGACTGAATGAGAAATTGGCCGAAAAGTCCGCTAACATGGATGGCCAGTCTGGTTCTGGTTCAAAGGAACTGGAGGGAGTACCCTCTGACCAGGACGATGCTCCCTCAACCAAGCGAACTGTGGAGATGGCCCTTGAAATGGCTGCCATGAAAAAGAAAAGAAAAACATACTGAACTGGCCTCTAGGCCTCGGTCAGTTGCGGTTCCGACCGCTGAAGAAATCACTAATGCTGTATGCATTATTCAGTCTCTGCAAACCGGTCCGGCTGAACCAGTGTAGCATCTGGTCACTCCTGAACCAGATCAAACTCCTGGTACTCAGCCCCAGCCTGACTCTTTTGACATTGATTATTCTTGGAAGCAGAAATGTGAGGAGGAGGAGGAAGAGGAGGACTATTTTGCTCCCACTGAAACTGAAGTCTCCCCTGAGCATGAGGGAGGTAGGTAGCTGTCCACATAAATAGCCAGAGGATGCTCTCACCCACTTCTCCTTCATGAAGAAAGTGGCTCAAACTCTCCATTTACCGGTTAATGAGTCCTTAGAAGAGGAAGAAGAGATGGATTATGTGGAGATGATTGATGTATCTGCTACAAAGAGATTGGTGCTACCCATCCATAAATCTCTGAATAGACAGACCCTAAAAAATATAGGTACTCCTACTTCTGTCACTCCTGTAGATAAGAGGACAGATAGGAAATACCCAGTTGCCAGGAATGGCACCAGATTTTTGTCTGGTCATCCCAGCCATGAAGGTGTGGTTCAGGCTGCTGCCTGTGAAAAGGCAGGTATACCTTTGGCTTCCCATCTTCCTGAGAAGGACTCCAGAAGAATCGATTTCCTAGCTAAGAAAGCATACCTGGGATCATCTCTGGTTGCCAGACAGGCTTCTTACATGGCATATGTAGCAAGATACCAGAAGAAGCTATGGGAGTCAGTATCCTTACTGGCTGCAAGGGCTCCAACTGACCTGGCTACAGACTTAGGGGGGATGGCTAGGAATGGAATAGAGGCTTCCAAGCAACAATTCCACATGGCTGTTGATGCCAATGATACAGCATCCAGAGTTATGGCCACCTCTGTATCCTTAGGAAGATTTTCTTGGCTCAGAACCACTAATCTTTCTCAGGATTCCCAGACCAAGGCCCTGGATTTTCCTCTGGCACAAAATTCCCTTTTTGGGGACCAAACAGAGGCCTTTATGAGGAAAATGGATGAGTATAGAACTTCCTATGGGAGTGCTGCAGCTAAGGAGAAGGATGCCACTCCTCAGAAACAACAAGGTAGGGGAGGCAGGGACAAGCCCTATCGGAGACCTTTCTATCAGGTCTGCCTTCCCTGCTTACCAGCAGCAGTGTGAGTACTTTTGGAGAAGGGGCAGGAGAGGTGCCACTTGTTTCAGCCCTTCTCCCCAGCCCAGAACACCGGCTAAGCAGACTCCCTGAAGAGTCGTTGGTCGCCTCCCAGTCCCAGTAGGAGGCAGACTGGCCTACTATTTGCAGAACAGGCAGTCCATAACCACGGACAAGTGGGTTCTAGAGGTAGTGGGCCAGGGCCTTGCTCTGAGCTTCAAGGTTTCTCCCAGGCTGAGAGCAAGGCTGTTGAAGCCTGCCAACCAAGCAGACACAATCCAACTGGAATTAGAGGTGGCACCTCTTCTTCTGGACAGAGTAGTGGAACCTGTCCCTCCTTCCCAAAAGGGAAAAGGGTTTTATTCAAGATACTTCCTGACCTTGAAGAAAAATAGGGACTGGCGGCCCATTCTGGATTTAAGATTTCTGAACAAACATCTAACAAAACCAAAGTTCAAGATGGTCACTCTGGCTATGATCTACCCACTCTCAGGCAAGGGGACTGGTTGGCATCCATAGACCTCAAGGACGCCTATTTTCACATTTCCATCAGACAATCACACAGGAAGTACCTAAGGTTCAAACTACCATCAGGCCATTATCAGTTCAGGGTCCTACCCTTTGGCCTGACGTCAGCTCCCCAGGGTGTTCACAAAGTGCCTGGCAGTGGTTGTGGCACACTTAAGGTGCCTGGGGGTCTTAGTGGTCCCTTACCTGGATGACTAGTTAGTCGTAGGACAGTCTCAGCAGCGGGTAGCAGAGGCTTTAGCCCTCACTCAGAATACCCTACTCTTGCTGAGATTCTTAGTAAATATCAAAAAGTCAGTCCTGGAACCAGTCCAGTGCCTGGAGTTCATGGGGCAGAACTGAACACAGTGAAGGGAAGGGCAATGCTTCCACCAGACAGAGTGGACAATCTGGTCCAGCTAGCAGATTCCTTCAAGCTCCACTCACCGAGGCCAGCCTAGCATTTCCTGCAGCTACTGGGGCATATGGCAGCCTCAGCAGCTGTAGTTTCAGGAGCAAGGTTTCAGATGAGGGACATTCAGTTCCATCTTAGGTCATTCTGGTCCCAGAGAAAAGACTCCTTGTTAAAGCTGGTGCCAGTAACTTCCGTACTGCTACAGGCGTTACACTGGTGGCAGGACAGGGAAAACCTCAGGGTTGGTGTCCCATTCCTGCAGCAAAATCCCACAGAGTTACTTACCACAGATGCATCCCTCTGGGGTTGGGGTGCCCACCTAGGGGAGCAAACAGCACACGGCACATGTTACCCTCAAGAATCCCTTTTGCATATAAACCTGTTGGAACTCAGGGCAGTGTTACTGGCTCGTCAGTCATTCTGTGCCATGATTCAGGGGAAGGTGTTGCAGATCAGGACAGACAACACCACCACCATGTATTACATGAATAAGCAGGGGGGAACAAGGGCCACTCTACTTTGCATGGAGGCCATGAAAATTTGGAGCCTGGCTTACTTCCTCGAGGTATCCCTGTCAGCAGTCCAGCTCCCAGGGAAGGACAATGTTCTGGCAGATGCTCTCAGCAGAATCAATCAGAACCACCACAAATGGTCACTTAACAGACAGGTTCTACAAACTGTCTTCAGGAGGTGGGGCACCCCAGAGATAGACCTCTGCAGCCCCAGACAATCATCATTTGCCTCTGTTCTGTTGCAGACCTCCAGCACTTGGCACAGTACCTTTGGATGCACTCCTTCTGGACTGGTCAGGGGAAATTCTTGTATGCCTTCCCTCCATTCCCCTTGCTGCTCAGGATGCTGAACAAACTCAGGTGTCAACCTGCAACAATGATTCTGATAGCTCCAGACTGGGCCAGACAACTCTAGTACTCGATGTTACTGGCCCTGTCATCGACCAGCCCAATTTGCCTTCCCAGGAGGCACAACCTGCTGACCTCCACCCAGGGGAGAATTATGTACCCCAACCTGGGGTCTCTCAGACTGAAGGCCTGGTTCTTGAGGACTTAGAGTATGCTGGCTTACAACTCTCTGAGGGGGTTCTGGACATTCTGAGGGTTTCCAGAAACCATCTACCAAGAAAACCCTATACCTCCAAATAGAAGAGGTTCACCATATGATGTTCTCATGCAGATGTTGACCCACAAAGTGTGGGCATTCTAGTCCTGCTGGACTGTTTGGCCCATTTACACTTTTTGGGCCTTCAGCCCTCTACTCTGAGGGTGCATTTGGCAGCAATCTCTGCTTATTTGTCAGCAGGGAAGGGCCCTTCCCTAGCTTCTAACCCTATATTCAAAACGTTTTTCAAGGGCTTGCTGCATATGCATCTCCCTCATAGGAAACCTACCCCTTCTTGGGACCAGAACATCTGCATAGCACAGCTGATGCAACCCCCCTTTGAGCCCATGTTCTCAGCAGAACTGAAGTATGTAACATGGAAGACTGTGTTTCTGGTGGCCATCACCTCAGCAAGATGGATCAATGAGCTACAGGCCTTGTCAGTGGAACCAAATTATATCTCATTCCACAATGACAAGGTTGTTCTCCGAACAAACAGGAAATTCCTCCCCAAAGTGGGTTCTAATTTCCACCTTAACCAGTCTATGAACTTGCCTGTCTTCTTCACTGAACACTCTAGTTCAGAGGAACGTAGACTGCATAACCTGTATGTAAAAAGGGCTATCAGCTATTACCTGGATCATACTAGGGACCATGGGGTGGAAACAATCAGTTATTTCTTACCTATGGAGAACTGGGTAGGGGTAAGCCTGCCACTAAGAGAACCATTGCGAGATAGATAGTGTCATGCATCCAGTTTTGTTATAGAAAACTGGGAAAAGAACCCTCTGTGGGCCTGAGAGCTCACTCCACCAGGAGTACAGCTGCTACTATAGCAGCTGCAAGGGACATTCCCTTGTTGGAGATTTGTAAAGCATCTACCTGGAAAACTGTACACACATTTACCAGGCATTACAGTCTGGACGTGTAAGCCAGAAGTGATGCTAGGTTTGGTACAGTAGTATTGCAGAACCTATTTCCTAAGTAGGTTCTATGCCCACCTCCAAGGGAACTGATTGGTAGTTTGCATATGTCAGAATACATTAAGACTTCTTGTAGTTTGAAGAAAAAAATTACTTACCACAGTAATATTGTTTCTTCTAACGGAGTCCTAATGTATTTTGACCTCCCACCCTGCCTCCCATACCAGAACCTGGAGTCTCTGCATTCCAGCTGTTACATGTTATTGTTGATCCTTTAAGTTGATTATCTGTTGGGCATCTATGATTTGAGTCTTTAGTCCCTCACTAGGGTTGGTGGGGTATCCTAGGGGTTAATGGATATATTCCTTTTGATTTTCAATCAATTAGATAGTTTAGAGTCTTTCTTTTTAGTTGTTCATAAGAATCTGACAGTTACATAGAATGTACCAGTGGACAGTGGTTTGAAACCGAGCGCGTCCCTACTTAGAATGTAGGCTTTAACCATTTAATCTCTGGGGCAATACAACAGGAAGGTCTTACTGCATATGTCAGAATACATTAGGACTCCTTTAGAGGAAACAACATTACTGTGATAAGTAATTTTTTCTTACCCCTTGGTGCAATACCTTACGGGTCAAACTGTTTTTGTGTCTGTTTCCCGTCTATCTAGAACAACCTTCCTACCCGCCTCCCCCTCCCCACCCTGCTCTTGAGAAACTCCTCAAGGATTCTTTTGCTCCTTTCTGCTCTTGTTGCCAGAACCTCTCTCCTTAACCCTTTTATTCGGGCTGTTCTGCCCCCAGTCTAATTGGTCGATTGTTACCACTCATTATTTGTTCACTGTTCTTATTTTTGCACTACTGTTCATTCTGTATTGCCTGACTGTTTTGCTATTACGTTTTGAATTGTGTTCACTCCCTACCCTTCCTCTAGTACACTTGAAATGAGCCTTAGCTCAGTGTACCTTTCCTGGTCACCAATATGTAAATAAATACATAAATTCACCTATTATCCTCTTTCAGTTTGCCTCATCCCTTCACACAAAATATCTAAAACTCAAAATTCAAATACACAACTTTTTCAGACTTATTTGAGACTCCCCTTGAGCAGGTTGGGCCTCCCCAAGAAGGTGGGCCTCACCATTTGAGAAACCTTGCCTTAGACAGATTAAGCTAATCCAGGTAGGTCTGTCTATAGTCCTGAACTACCTAGTCCGCCTCCAGTCTCTAGGCCTAAGGCCCTCAACCCGAAGGTACATTTAGCAGCAGTGTCTGCTTACACATCGGCTGGTAAAGACAAGTCAGTGGTTTCACAACCCATTTTGAAAAAGTGTTTCAAAGGCCTGTCCCTCCCTTGGACTTGAATATGTGCATTAGTCAGCTGATGGAGGCCCTTTTCAAGGCCACGACTACTGTTGCACTGGAGTATGTCACCTGGTAAACAATTCCTGGTGGCAATGACATCTGTCAGAAGGGTGAGCTAGTTACAAGCTCTCTGCACAGATTCTAACTGCATAATCTTCCATGGGACAAGGTAGTCCTAATGACAAATAGGAAATTCCTCCCAAAAGTGGGGTCTGAATTCCATCTGCATCAGTCAGTTGCCCTTCCTATTTTCTTTATAGAAAAACCTAGCTTGTGGGAGGAAAAGCGCCACTGTCTGGATGTGAAAAGGGCGCTTAGTTACTACTTGAATGACACAAATGATGTATGGTCCACTAGCACTCAGCTGTTTGTCACTTATGGTGAAGTGGGGAAAGGTAAACCAACATTCGTGAGAACCATTTCCTGCTGGATAGTCTCTTGCATACAGTTCTATTATGACGATGCTGGTAATCTGCCACCCAGAGATCTTGGGGCACACTCTACAAGAGGCATCTCTGCCTCTGTGGCACCATCAAGATGTGTCCCCTTGCAAGGAAATTGTAAAGCAGCTACCTAGAAAACAGTACACACTTTCACAAAGCACTACCTTGTTGGACATACAATCCAGAAAGAGTGCCAGATTTGGCATTGCTGTCTTGCAGAATCTTTTCCCTAAATAAGTTCTGTACCCAGCCTCCCAAGGCACTGCTATGGAGTCTGCTGTTGTTAAATATAAGTGAGGGATTCCTGGGGTTTGATGAAAAAAATTACTCACTGTAATAATGATATGTTAAACAATTCCTAATCCCGCCTCTTCTTCCGGAACCTGGTAAAAGGTTCAAACAAGAATCAGTTCTCTTGGCCGGCTTGGAAGCACTGGATGCTACACCTCACGCCACACTAGCGACCCGAGTTCGGGAGCAAGCTTGGGTGCCGGGTGTCGGCAGGGGAGGGATTGGATTAGCACCACGTGGGGCTGCTCTCCTATTCCGGGAGGGCATCAGGAGCCTGGTGCTCCAGCTGCCCTGGTGGAGACCGGGGTGTTGTAGAGCTGGCTGTACGTAATTGCGTGGCCAACGCTGGCAGGGTTGCCATGCACCTTTGCATCAGGGCATGCCTATGTGGGGAAGGGGGGAGAACAAAGGAAAAATCTGGCTCGCTGAAGCAGGCAATGGCACCAGTCCCCATGCCCTCCACCAGGTTCTCCTCGGCTGGCCTTCCAGTTCCTCCCTCCGGGCCCACCTGCAGTCTACGAGAGCCCAAGATGCATAGGGCTACCCTCCTCAGGTGGGTGAAACTGGGGCTGCTGGCTTCGGGGAGGGGGGGAGAGGAGGCATAGTCTGAGAGATCCACAGGTGGGCAGGAAAAAAGACTGGATGCCCGAGAGATGGCCCCACGAGCCACGACTGGAGCGAAAAAGGGTTAACTAAAATGTTTGCTTCAGCATTACTTGTTATAATGCCTTTACAAGTGTTGCACAGTGATTTGAATTAATTTTTTTCAGAATAAATACGTTTGTTCTGCCTTGTTTCAGACATGTTTCAAAATTTTTTTGTAAACATTTAAGAGTATTCGATAGCAATTTAACTAGTTTTAGTGGTCACAGCTCGTGCTAGCTGTAGAAATAATTCTGATGTTAAAAAGCAGGGGTGAGCGTGACTACATAGCAGAGTTTGAATTTCATTCTAATGTTCCATCATTAGCATAAAATTCTAAATCTCTGGGGCTAGTCATTACAGGGGAATGATTGCTGTTTATAAACATAGTGAGGGATCCCTTTGGAAGAATCAACATTACTACGGTGAGTAATTTTTTTTTCTTCTTTGCCAGCTGCCTCTCTGGCATGCTCACTCCAAGTGTTCTAAATGGACATTACACTGGAGTTTTTATGTGGCACCTAGCTGAGATTATGAGTACAGTACACTGAGGAATCCCAGAACAGATGAAACATGTTTCTGTACTTTGTTGTTCTCCATCTAAACTGTCTTGATCAGAGGTACAAGGCTGTTTAAAAGGTGATGCCTGTTCTGGTGACCCTAGCACCTTGCCAGAACCCCAGTGCAGTGTCCATTCAGAACACTCTAAGAACTGGATCAGATTCACAGTGCAAGCCCGCTCAAAAGACAATGTCTGGCCTGGCAAAAGCTTGTCGCCCTGGTGTGCACATGGATTTGTATACCCATGATGCCTTGCTCTGGAAATGAGTCTTGAGAGGATGTGCATAGTTTACAGAGATGTATGAAAACAAACCTGGATATTTTTTTTCACTCCTGGCATCCTGTTGCATATAGAATAATACATGGGGTTGTGTGATTAATGAGAATTTTACACACGCCCAAGGTGTTGGATGCCACATAAACCCTGAGAGCGTAGCTCGAAGGGTTTATTTAAGCATCCAACACTGAGGGCATGTGTAAAATTCTCTTTATTGCTATTATAATTCCCATGTTTTATTTTATATTGTTGGGTATCGTTTTTCACAGCAGTTATATAAAATAAAAGATGTCCGTAGGTGGCCTTAGTCCGGTCGGGTCAGCGCGGTCCGAGATCAGAAGTGGGTGCTGATAGAAATGTTAACTCTTTTTTTTCTTGTTTAAAAGCAGCACAGTTTATTGTAGCCCAGTGATTTTTTTAACTTACCACCGGAGTCCGAGTGGTGGTGAAGTCTCCACCGCTAAGGAAAGTGGCTGGCACCAAAGAAGCGAAGAGCTGCTGCTGCTGCTGCACGTGCAGACGAAGGGAAACCCGGCATGTGTTCACCATTATAACCTGCGGGTTAAAATGGCGAATTATAACTGGGTTTCCCTATGGGGAAAAAAGATACCCAGTTATTATAGATCCAGTATACTATTTTTCCCTGTAAACAGTCTCTCCGGTGTGCTTACTCCGAGTGTTCTAAACAGACCTTTTAATTGGCTTTTTCTTTCTGAAATCTCCTCCTCACTTGTAAGCCTGGTTGGGGTTTTGAGACTAGATTTACAAAGCCCCTGACATTCCTGCAGTTGTGGGAAAAAAACTGATGCAAATGGATTGCCACTTGCAGAGCTGCAGTTTTTCCCGCAGCTGTGGCATTTTCAAAGGGGGGAGCTGGTTTACGACTGGCTGCATGATTTATGGCAGCTTGCAGCCATTTTTTTGGTACAGCTGTGGGAAAGGTTACACCTGGTGAGACCAGGCATAACACCCCCACCCCCTCCCGTAGCTGGGGCTGGCTGGAAAATACAAAACTCTGCAGGTGCGGAGATTTTGTCCTGTGGCTGCAATGTGGGACTTGGTTCCCACATCTTTTGAAAATCTAACCCTTGTCTCTAGTTTCCTGTTGGTATGGTATAACTCTCAGCCCGTCTCTGGTGGGACAGTTGAGGAGGTGTTGGGCCACTCATGTTATATAGCTGGCATGAATGTACATCAGTGTAGGTGGCCCCAGCTAGGCAAAAATTTCCAGGCGGTCCTAGTGTCAGCAACTTACAGTTCCAAAGTGGTGCCTGTATTAAGGAGAGCCTCTAACCTTCCTCTTCGTAGAACCAAGAATTTGGAGTTTTGACAATGTCAAGGTCTCTGAGCACTGTTCTGATGAGTCAACAGCTCATGCTTAGCAATCTGTACACAAACTGTGAAGTATTTTGAAACTGCAAGGTACTGGTTCAGTGAACGGTGCAGAAATGCCTTCCATAAAAAGAAAACTACAAAAAACACTTTTTATTCTGGTATAGTTAAATATGGATAATTTAGAGGCATGAATTTTATTTCTGTGAATACGAACATACGAAGAAGCCAGCAGAAGGCCATTTGGTCTATCAAGTCTACTCGTGTTGCAGGGTCCACAGCTTGGGCTACTGTCCCTGCCACCTCTCCTCCCATCCTCCCTACCCATGATCCTTACCCTCCCCCTATACCTGTCCCAGCCTCTCTTAAAGCTGCCCACTGTCTTCAATGAAATTACCTCTTCTGGCAGCACATTCCAAGTGTTCACTACCCTCTCTGTGAAGAAGTGCTTCCTGACCTCCCTCCTAAACCTCCCACCCTCCAGCTTAGGACTGTGCCCCCTCATGTTATGGTTGCCACTCAGCTTAAAGAGACTCTCCTTATCAACCTTATTTATCCCTTTCAAGTACTTGAAGGTCCCAATTATGTCCCCTGTCTCTCCTGTCTTCCAGTGAGTACATGTTCGGTGCCCTCAACCTCTCCACGTATGTCTTACCCCAATGACCAGCTATCATCTTTGTAGCCCTCATCTGGACCTTCTCCAGCAGGTTAATGTCCTTTTTGAGGTGTAGCCACCAGTACTGAACTCCATACTCTAGATGCAGCCTTACCAGTGATCTGTACAAGGGCAGTATAACCTCCTCTCTCCTACTACTGATCCCCTAGATATGCATCCCAGCATCTTGTTTGCTTTTGCTGCTGCTTTCTTACACTGCGTGGAGTGCTTCAAGTTACTAGTGAGCATCACTCCCAGGTCCTTCTCCTCCTTTGATGCAGATACTCAGACTCCACCCAGGTAGTACTCTGTCCTGAGATTCTTGGCTCCAATATGCATAACTTTGCATTTCTTGGCATTGAAGACAAGCTGCTAGATACTGGACCACCTCCCTAGCTTTCCCAGATCTGTAGGTCCTGTATCCCCTCAACTGTGTCCGCTCTCCCACAGAGCTTGGTGTCATCCGCGAATAGGCACATTTTTCCATTAATGCCATCTCCAGTGTCATTGATGAAGACATTGAACAACACCGGCCTTAGCACTGATCCCTGTGGGACTCCACTGGTTACTTGTCTTGTGCCAGATAACGTTCCCCCCACAACCACCCTCTGGGTTCTGTCCTTCAGCCAGTTTTCCACCCATCTGGCCATCTTTTCCCCAACCCCGAGATCCACCAACTTCCTGATCAACCTTTTGTGGGGCACAGAGTCAAAGACCTTGCTGAAATCAAGATAGAGGATATCTACCGCTTGGTCACTGTCTACTGTCTTAGTGACACAGTCAAAGAAGTCAGTCAGATTTGTTTGACACAATCTCCCCCCTATGAACCCATGCTGCCTCGCATCCTGGAAACTATGCTCCTCTAGATATTCCACCAACCTTTCCTTTAGTATGGTCTCCATGAGCTTGCCCACAATGGAGGTCAGACTGACTGGTCTGTAATTCCCTGGGTCATCCTTGGGACTGCTTTTGTGGAGTGGCACTACATGTGCTATTCTCCAGTCCTGCGGTACTACACCTGTCTCTAGTGCACTATTAAATAGGTCTGCCAGTGGCCCTGCCAGCTCCTCAGCCAGTTCCTTTAGTACCCTTGGATATACTCTGTCTGGGCCTGATGATTTGTCCACCTTCAGTGCCTTCAATAGGAACATCACAAACAGTTGCCGATTATTAGAACTGTTTCTGTCTCCTTTAAATGAGTGAGACTCGAACAACAACAAAAAGTGGTAAATTTTGAAAAAGCCGAAAAGTGTAAGAGAAGAAATCGGAGAGTTTAAATATATAGGGGGATCCTCAAAAGGCTGGACGTAGATACATGGTGCACCTGCATCCACCCAATTGCATCAATGCAGCCCTGCCTCTACTTAAAAAAAAGCCTCTTTTTGCCAAAGAAAGTCATGATTTGTTAAAACAATTGATGTAAATGTGACAGGTAGCATTTATTACCTCAGGTGTGTCTTTTTTGGAAGCAACATTTGGATGCTGGTAAACCATCTAATAGATGATTTGACAGTTTGGACACATTTCCCATTTGAAAACAGCGTCAGACACAAAACAGATGAATCCTTTTGAAGATCCTGCCTTGGATGATGTTCTGTTTTTCTTGTACACGAGTAGTTCTTTAAAGTAAAAAATTATCTCCTAAAGCCCTTTGTAACGTGCTGCAGAGTATTCAAGCCACTTGTTGAGCGCAGTTTAATGTGTTTTTAATAGCAGTGTGCTGCACACCTTTTTCTCTGGTTCATTATAATCAAATTGTTTCCCTTAAAGATCAAATGCAGTGCTTTAAAAATGTACTGTTTGCCTACCATGAGGACAGCTAGGCCTATCTGGTACAAATAAGGTTTAGAAATTGCAATTAATCGTGCATGAATGCTATTTTGTTTGCCTCTCGTATTGGATGGTTTTATAAAAAATTCCTCAGATTTTTCAGACCAGCCAGTGGAATCTTGAATGAGTGCTAATGTCGTTCAAGCAACAATGACATCATTTTCCTCCATGTCCTGTCAGCTTAATACACACAGTACATCAAATTGTGAAATGGCAAAAAGCATCTTTGCTAAAAATTTTCTGATGGGGGCTCTTTTATTAATTTACTTACACTGGTAGAACGAAATGGTAAATATCTGGCAAGCAGCACAATTTACACACCTACCACTACACCTTTCCACAAATGAGTACCCTTTGCCTCACGCTATGTACTGTACCTTTCACACACTACTTGCCAAGTCTGCACCTGAACCCTTTGTACAGTTTAAAAGGCATGAGATGGTAGAGAAACAAAGTTTGGGAGGGATGCCTGCTTCAGAAGGGGTGCAGGTACACATTTTGGGAGGGGGTACAGGGTGCAAGGACACATTTTGTTGAGGGATACAGGGGTGCAAGTGCAAAGTTTGGAAGCTGTGCTACAAATTTTGTGAAAGGTACAGGGGTACAAGTACAAATTGTGGGAGGAGAGCAAGTACAAATTTTGGGAGGGGTGCTGGGGAGCAAGTACAGATTTTGGGAGGTAAGCAGGGGTACAAGTACTCATTTTGGGAGGTATGCAGGGGTAGAAGTACACATTTTGGAGGAGTGCAGATCACAAGTTTAAATTTTGGAAAGGGTGAAAGGAAACAAGTTAAAATTTTGGGAGGAATGCGGGGGTACATGTTCAGATCTTGGGAGGAGTGCAGGGGTACAAGTACACATTTTGGGAGGGGTACAAGTACATATTTAAGGAGGGGTGAAAGTACAAATTTTAGGATGGGTGCAGGAGTACAAGTACAATTTGAGGAGGGACACGGGTACAAATACAAATTCTGGAAGTGGTATAGGGCAACAAGTGCAAAGTTTTGGAGGGGTACTTGGGTGCAGGTACACATTTTGTGAGGTGTGCAGGGCTATAAGTACAGATTTTAGAAAGGGTGCAAGTACAAATTTTGGAAGTGGTTCAAGGGTACAGGTACAAATTTTGGGAGGGGAATGGGTACAAGTACAGATTTTGGGAGGGGTACAAGTACAGATTTTGGAGGGGTGCAGTGGTAAAAGTATACGTTTTGGGAGGGGTGCAGGGTTACAAGTACTAATTTGGGGAGTTGTGTAGAGAAATGTTCAAACTTTGGGAGGTGTGCAGGGGTGCAAGAACAAATTTTGGGAGGTGTGCAGGGGTACAAGAAAAAATTTTGGGAGTGGTGGAGGGAATGATATTTAAGTTTTGGGTGCTGTTCATGGCTGCAAGAACAGATTTTGAGAGAGTTGCAGGGTTACAAGTACAAATTTTGAGAGTGGTGTAGGGAGAGAGAGAGAGAGATTCAAATTTTGGGAGGTGTGCAGGGATGCAAGAACAAATTTTGTATTGGTGCAAATATACACTTTGGGAGGGGTGGGAGTACAAATTTAGAAAGGGGTGCATGTTGTGTACATTTGGGAGGAGCACAGGGGTATATGCACACATCTATGGTGGCATGGGTTAAAGTACTAATTTTGAGAAAGAGGCGTAGAAGATGGGTTCATATTTGGATGGGTGTAGGTCAGGAGTAAAAGTGCAGATTTCAAGAGGGAAAGAGTAAAGGTAAAAATATTGGGCTCTATGCATCACCTGGGTGTGGGTATGTGCAAAAGGCGTACCTGACCCGTGCTGCCACGCACCTGTGGACAGGTTCGCAATGGCCAGTATTCACTACTGCCATTCACCTGTCCTCCCCCGGTGCACAGCAGCATGGGAGAGGAGCACAGCTGTCCTGAATCCTGGAGTGGACCCCCTGCTGCGCTCATGCAGGGGATCCTGGGAAGGCATAGACCCCAACATAGAATAACCTATGGGCCCTATACATTAATGGGTGGGACTTATGTGAACATGCGGAACCCACCCTTGCTGCCCTGCATCTGCGCACAGGCAAGTGCAGGCTGGTATTCACACTCGCCAGTGGTTGAACCATGCCCCCACCCCCCTGGTGTGCAACCGCAGTGCAGAGGATTGTGGCTATTTGGGAGCAGGGAGCCCTGTGAGCTGTGGTAGCTGTGTGCAGGGGCATCCCAGTGCTGCCCGTGCTCCTCTGGTGACTTGTAGAGGGTGCGTAAATATTTATGGCAGGGTCCCCCTTTGCGTACATTTTCAAGCCCTGTCCCAGCATGCAGTGTGTTGTGCATGGGAGCAGCACGGGGCATGCCCCCAGTGCTTAGCTGCTCATGTGGCCAGGGGATCCAGCATGCAGGGTGCATTCAAACAACATGAAGTCTTGCTATATTATGACATATGCAGTGAGTCCCAACCTTCGAACTGCTCCGGAGGTGAAAGAGTTAACTTTCCATGCCAGGCGTGGAACGCTGAGCTCGAGCTCGGTTGAAAACTCTGTCTGTTGTTCTTCAAACTCAAACTGTCAGATTCTTTACTCCGCCTCACTGAACAGTCGCTCCGGAGATTTCTCCTTCTGCTCGGTTTATTTTGTCTGTTAAAGTATTATTTTCTCGTTTTGTTGACCGAAATTAAACCGCAACTGGTCGGTTCAAGCTCTGTCTGTGGTATTTGTAAGTACTAGATAGGTTTTACATTTACTTTCTGTGTGGAACTTGTAAACGGTTTATCGGTTCGGTTTGAACCGATCAGGTTGTTTAAAATATATTAATCTGTCCTTTAGAGTGTGGTTACCGGTTCTTAACGGTTCTAAAAAAAACTGATTTTATTACGGTTTTTTCCACGATCCGTGACATGGTTGGGAACCGATAAGAGAGTCTTGCTTGGTGGATTGCCATAAACGGGCAAGTTTGGTTAGGAGTGGCACTATGTCTGAGAAACCCAAAAGAAAAATCCCGGCCCACTGGGTTTCAACACTGCAGTGTCTGTGGGGAAGCCTTTGCTAAGGCTGACCCCCACACCACCTGTGTTTATTGTCTGGGGTTTGACCACCTCAATGCAGACTGCCAGATTTGCAAAAATTTTCCTGCAGCTACCCGGGAAAAGAGAGTTGGTGGACTCAGAGAAAGGGAGGCCAAAAAGTTCGCTGACCCGGATGGCCAGCCCGGTTCAGTTTCAACCGAACTGGAGGGAGTGCCCTCTGACCAGGGCGAGACTTCCTCGAGCTAAAGGAGAGCCGACTCGAAGAAGTCGGTTCCAGCAAAAGGACTAGAAAATCAGCTGGTGTGGAGCCAAAACTTTCCTCTCCAACCGCTGAAGAAATAGCCAAAGCGATTAAAATTGTCCAGTCATAGCATTGTTCGACCGAACCGGCACCATCAGTTAGCGACGGTTCGGTCGGTTCCACCAGTTCAAGAGTATGATTTAGAGGAATTTTATGAACCGGAGGAGGGGGAAGAGGAGTATGAGGAGAGTGAATGTGGATTTGAAAGTCTGGATGTGCCCATTGAACCGGACATCTCCCCAGACAGACCTTCAGGACTGTCTCCTCCTAGGCTTTCTTGAGTCCCCTTCTCATTTTATGTTTTATAAAAAAGTGGCTGAAACCCTCCAGCTCCCTATGGAGGAAGCTGTGGATGATCAAGATGAGCCTGACTATGTAGAAATGATGGATATCCAGAGTCTAGAGACTGTCTATTCCTTTGCATAAATCTTTTGGGAAACAGACAGTAAAATTCTAAAACTCCTCACACTATACCTCCTGTGGATAAGAGAATGGACAAGAGGTACACATTGTCAGGCTCTGATACGGAGTTCCTTACACAACAATGCAGCCATGTTGGGGTAGTGCAGGCTGCAGCCTGTGACAAGGCAAATATTCCCTTGGCTTCACACCCCCCTGACAAGGACTCCAGGAGGATTGATGCCATGGCAAAGAAACAGTACATGGCAGCATCCTTGGGACTCAGACAGGCAAATTATATGGCTTATGTTGCTAGATACCAGAAATCCAGATGGGATACTGTTATGGCTCTAGCAAAACAGGTCCCTGGCCAGCTTGCCAAGGAGCTGGAGCAGGTGGCTGCTGATGGTATTGAGGTATCTAAGGTGCAATTCCATGCTGCAGTAGACTCTAATGATGTGTCATCAAGAGTCATGGCTACATCTGTGGCACTTCGCAGAATGGCTTGGCTCAGATGTACTAGCCTGTCACAGGATACCCAGACTAAGGCCATGGATTTTCCTGTTGTGGGTAATTCTCTGTTTGGGGAGCAGACAGAGAATTACATGAAGAAAATAGATGAGTATAGGACCACCTATAGGAGTGTGCAGGCCAAGGAAAGGCAAGCCACTCCTCGAAGGCAGCCTTCCAGGGGTAGGGGCAGGCCTTTTCATAGGCCTTTTTACCAAGCCCAGGCCTCCTCTTCAGCTTATGCCCAGAGGGGGTTCTTTAGAGGGAGAGGCAGACGGGTACAAGCAGACCTGCTTCCACCCCTCAGCCTAAAGCCCCTGCCAAGCAGGCACCCTGGATGGGGTGGCCAGGATGATTCTCCACTACCTCAGGGGCAGGTTGGCTTACTTTGTCCAGGACTGAAGTCTCTAACATCAGACAAGTGGGTCCTGGAAGTAGTAAGCTGGGGACTGGTTCTCAGCTTCAAAAAATTTCCAAAGATGAGAACCAGATCCTTTCCACCTGCAAATCCATCAGAGGCACTTGCCCTAGAGGCAGAAGTCTCTACCCTCCTGGCTCTCAGAGCCGTGGAAAGGGTTCCACCCCTACACCAGGGCAAAGGATTGTACTCCAGGTACTTCCTTACCCCAAAAAAGACAGGAGAATGGCGGCCCATCCTGGATCTCAGATACCTAAACAAGCACCTTTTAAAACCAAAATTCAAAATGGTGACTCTGGGAATTATTTTACCCTCTCTAAGGCCAGGGGATTGGCTAGCATCCCTGGACCTCAAGGATGCCTACTTCCATATTCTCATCAGAAGCTCCCATCGAAAGTACCTCAGGTTCGAGCTGCCCTCAGGCCGTTACCAGTTCAGAGCAATGCCCTTTGGCCTCACCTGTGCTCCAAGGGTATTCACAAAATGCCTGGCAGTAGCAGTTGCCTACCTAAGAAGGCAAAAAATTGCCATCTTTCCTTACCTGGACGACTGGCTCATAGTAGGCCAGTCTCCAGACCAAGTCAAGTTACATCTTCAGATAACTCAGCAACTGCTTACCTCTCTAGGTTTCCTTCTGAATCTTCCAAAGTCACTTCTAGAGCCTGTCCAGCTTCTCACCTTCATAGGCGCAGAACTGAACACAGAGGAAGCCAGAGCCTTCCTTCCTTTTGACAGGGCAAGGACCCTGGTCTCTCTGGCCTCCTCATTCGCCCTGCAGGTCTCTCAACCAGCAAGGCATTTTCTGCAGCTCCTGGGACACATGGCTGCTTCTACAGCAGTAGTGCAAGGAGCCAGATTTCTGATGAGGGACATTCAGTTCCATTTGAGAGCCTTTTGGTCTCAAAGAAAGGACCCTCTAACCAAGTTGATCCCAGTAACTCGAACCCTGATCCAAGCTCTTCAGTGGTGGCAGGATCAGAACAACCTGAGACAAGGGGTCCCCTTTGTCACTCAGTCTCACTCTTTAATCCTTACTACAGATGCATCCCTCTTGGGGTGGGGAGTTCACATGGGCGACCTCACTACCCAGGGACTGTGGTCCCCTCAGGAATCTCTGCTCCACATCAACCTGTTGGAGCTCAGAGCAGTTTTTCTAGCACTTCAAGCTTTTTCCAAATCTGTTCAGAACAAAGTTGTACAGATCAGAACAGACAACACCACCACAATGTGGTACATCAACAAGCAAGGAGGCACTCGGTCTACGGCCTTGTGCACCGAAGCAATGAAGTTGTGGTCTCTGGCTTACTCCCTGAACACCTCCCTTACGGCAGTTCACCTCCCAGGCAAGGACAATGTCCTGGCAGATGCTCTCAGCAGGATTTCCCAGGGCCATCACGAATGGTCACTGGATCCCCTGGTCCTGGGGGTAATATTTGCCAGATGGGGCACCCCGCAGATAGATCTTTTTGCAGCCCCAGACAATCACCAACTTCCCCTTTTTCGCTGCAGGCCCCCAGTGTTGGGCTCAGTCCCTCTGGATGCCTTAGTTCTCAATTGGGAAGGGAAGTTTCTCTGTGCTTTCCCCTTCCTCTCCTGTTCAAAGTGTTAGTCAAAATCAGATCTCAGTCCTGCAAAGTGATTCTGATTGCTCCAGATTGGGCCAGCCAACCCTGGTATCCACTTCTACTGTCCTTAGCAGTCCATCTTCCCCTGTGTCTCCCCAGGAATCACAGTCTGTTAACCTGTGCTCAGGGAAGGGTTTGGCACCCGAACCTCAAATCTCTCAATCTCAAGGCCTGGCTCTTGAAGAGTTAGAGTTTGCTGATCTACACCTCTCCCAAGGTGTAATGGATATATTGAAGGCTTCTAGGAAGCCTTCCACCAGGGCTACTTACAATTCCAAATGGAAGAGGTTTTCCATTTGGTGCTCTGGGAAGCATATTTCCCTAGATTCTGCTGATTTACCCACAGTCCTGGATTATATGGTCCATTTAAACACTTTGGGGCTGAGACCAGCTACCCTAAAGGTGCATTTGGCAGCTGTGTCTGCTTTTATTTCAGCAGGTAAACCCTCTTTTCTTTCAGCTCATCCTGTATTTTCTAAGTTTTTCAAGGGATTGCTTCACACCAACCCTCCATTCAGGGACCCTGCCCCTGCCTGGGATCTTAACGCTTCATTGCTCAGCTTATGCAACCTCCCTTGAGCCCTTGTCTTTAGCAGAGCTTAAGTATGTGACTTGAAGACTGTGTTTCTGGTAGCCATCACTTCTGCCAGACGCATAAGTGAATTACAAGCTTTGTCAGTGGAGCCTGATTTTATCTCCTTTCATAGAGATAAGGTGGTCCTCAGGACTAACAGAAAGTTCTTGCCTAATGTGGTTTCAGATTTCCACCTTAATCAATCTATTTCTCTTCCAGTGTACTTCACTGACCATTCCTCCTCTGGTGAGAGGAGGTTGCACAGCTTAGATGTGAAATTACCCTTAGTTACTACATTGAGCATACCAAGGGTCACAGGTTTGACTCCCTCCAACTGTTCCTCACTTATGGTGAGGTTGGTAAAGGGAAACCAGCCACTAAAATATCCATTGCCAGGTGGATTGTCTCTTGTATCCAGTTCTGTTATGAAAAGCTGGGTAAGGTTCCTCCCTCAGGCCTGAGGGCTCACTCTACCAGAGGTACAGCTGCTTCCCTGGCTGCTGCCAGGGACATCTCCATTTTAGAGATTTGTCAAGCAGCTACCTGGAAAACAGTTCACTCTTTTACCAAGCATTACTCTCTGGACATCCAGGCTAGGAGTGATGCTCGGTTTGGCACAGCTGTGCTTCAGAGCCTATTTCCTAAGTAGATTCTGTCCCTCCTCCATGGAGGTACTGCTGTGTAGTCTGATATGTCATAATATAGCAAGACTTCATGTTGTTTGAAGAAAAATTACTCACCTTAGTAATGTTGTTTCTTCTAATGGAGTCTTGCTATATTATGACCCCCCTGCCTGCCCCTCTCAGAACCTCTGTTTTTGGGATGTGGGTGGGCAGTGCAATGTGGCACTTGGTAGATGCCCACCTTGTTTTTCACCCCCCCCACTTTTTTGGGGGGCGTCTGGGTGTTGTGTTTTTCATTTTTTGGGTCTCCTGACTTGAATCTTTGTTTTGGGACCAAAAAATGTGTTCTTATATTTAGTAGCCAGTTGGCTAGTGTAGGTTTACAGCTTCCACACAGGACCTTAGTGAGTTTAGCTCGTAAAGATCTGACAGTTTGAGTTTGAAGAACAACAGACAGAGTTTTCAACCGAGCTCGAGCTCAGCATTCCATGCCTGGCATGGAAAGTTAACTCTTTCACCTCCGGAGCAGTTCGAAGGTTGGGACTCACTGCATATGTCATAATATAGCAAGACTCCATTAGAAGAAACAATATTACTAAGGTGAGTAATTTTTTCTTCTTGCCCATAATGAATGCTGCCGGGGGTGCACAGATCACTGCCGCACAGCATTCGGATGTAGGAATGTCTATGTGCTGCCCTTACGTGGCGTGTAAGCATTCGTGCATAGGCCCCAAAATACATAAGTCCTTTGTATGTGGTAGAACCTCAGCAAATGGGGTAAATCGAAATAGAACTGCATTTAGGTTAGTTAGTCAAGAAAATGGAAAAAAAAATTATACATGAGCTGATGACATTTAAGCACCCCTTTTCTTGTTTAAGATTGTTGCCAAAGTTTGACTAATTTACCTGCGAAAATTATTAGATATTTAGTATTCATCCTTTAGTATATTTAATACAATTTAAAGTGACAACTGACCTTTGCCATTTCATACTCTGATATAATGAGTGTATACTATGCTGCCAGGACCTTGAGGAAAATAATGTCATTCTTGCTTAAATAACATCAAATAAGAGAGTCAATAAAACAGCATTTATACATAAGAAATTGCAGTTCCCACAGTTTATTTATAATACATAAGGCTTGGTAGTCCTTGTATTAAGAAAGATGGGTTTATTTTTAAAATATATTTGCATTTCATCTTTAAAACAGCACTAGTTAGCACAAATGTTTGTCATATAGCTTTTTTTAGCAAAAATGTGTATCTGACATTCTTAGAGTCATCCTTGGTCTATTTTTAATTTCCTCTGATATTTTAAAACCCCATTTATAGCTAATTTTGTGTTTAATGACTGATGTCATTAAATATGGCAGCCATTCGCAGTTTTTAAAAAATCTTCCTTTGAGGCTACCTGTTAAATGTGTATACTAGATTCTTACTGTGGATATATTAGTATGTATTATCACATGTTTCTGATGGTAAACAGCACAGCACTGTACCAAACTAAATGTTTAGAGTGGCATGTTACCAGAGCGAGAATTTTTTAAACTTCCAAATCCCATACACTAGTCAAGAAATGAAAGAAAGGAAAAAAACAGAAAAATGTGTATATTGATGTGTTTACTGGAAAATAATTATTGCTGAAAAAAATGACATGGTGACTAACACATACTGCTGCTTTGAGTGTCTCTGGTCCACTCCCACTTATGCCATCAGATTTAATGATGGTAACATTGCCCTTTCGTCATTTCTTTTATGCACCCAGTTAAAAAAAGTTTATTGTATGTAACCCCTAGATGGCGCTATCCCAGGGGCTACTACCCCTGCCTGATTTGCCACTAACAGGTTGAGGGGCCTGGATCCAATGGCGGGTGCCTCCACCCAGAGGTCAGGGTTTGCAATAGTTAAACTAACTTGGTCACAGCCCTCTGGGACACTGCAACCCCCCTTTCTTCCCACTAGTGGCCCACACAATATATCAGAATTACCTTCACAGTATACACTTACCCCCAGGACTGGTTCCGCACTGGGACCTCCTGTGAAATGAGATACAGTGCAACAATCACAGTACAGTACTTTAACATAGACAAATACCTCAGGCAGTATAACTTTGCTGAAACAAGCAGCTCTGATTTATTTAGGGGATATAACAAGGACAGGGGAAATCAGGTTAATTAGCTTATCACTCTAATAATCTACTTCTATGGCTCTGTGCAAGGCTTATCCCTATCAGTTACTGTCCCTGGTACCCAAGCCCTAGCGGCTAGTCCAAACTGTGGCAGCTGGTAGGGGCCTTTCACACAGAGAAAAGGAAAATTAAACAGTCAGCAGTACAGTAATTCCATTTGGATTTAATGTGGCAATTCAACAGGAGCGACCCTGAATTAGTACTCACGACCTCCAAATAAGATAGGGTCCTTCAATGTCAGCAGGGCTCACTTGAGGTACACAAACCTCTTCACACATTTATATAAAAGAAAGCACTATACCAGGCAGGCTGCATCTGTATCCCGATCGCAATTACTGCACAATACCCGGAGAACACACAGCAGATTCAGTTCCTGACAGACCGAGTGCAATTTTCAGCAATTCTTCCAGTCTTCTACAGGGTGAGCCTGGTTTCTACTCTTCAGAGATCCTTTGATTCTTTTCACAGGACGGATTCAGTCCTAACAAGCTGCAGACCGAACTCTGGGCCTTCACACGCTTTTTGACTAAAACTGCACACTGAAAAAGCACAGGCTCCTTCCTTCTTCACTGCCAAAGCTCAACTGAAACTCCAACCGACAAAACCGGGCTCTTCCTTGAGTTCCTCCCAGTTCTTGACTGGATTGGCTGTCACTCACAATAGACTGCTGCTGTTGGTCCAAAAGGCACTGAAGTCTAAACTACATCTCCCAGAGTCACTGCCCATACAATCCTCTTGTGGCTGGCTCAGATTATGAGTCCAAGTTCTGATTCGTCCAAGGCACCATTTTAGAGCTAGCTTACCCACACTGATTGGTCCAGTTCAGCAGTTCAAAACTAGAATGGGGAACTAGCAGACACAGTTCTGACTGCAAAGAAAGCAGGTTAGACAAACTGTAATTTTATTATTACTCTAAATAATTTCTGGCAAACAGTTACATCTTTCAGATAGGTTCCTTGCACTCCTAGTGACTGCAAAATGAAGTGAATTGGCAGCAGCTCGAGTGGTACTCAGAGAAGCACACAGTCCCCCATACAACTAATTATGTCTGCAAGCAGACAGCTCTTAAAGAGACAGTACCAGAGGCTCTAAAAACACTCACTGATAAATGGCTTAAATGCCAAACACCATTCAGGCTTGGAGCATTCAAGCAAGCTCCTGAAGTCTTTTGGGAACCCCATTTGCAGGGGGCTATAATTTTCCTGCTGGGAAAGCTTGGACGTCCGGGCCAAGCAAGTAATTTCTATAAGTTTCAACTGCAACCATATACATTTGCATTAGGCTCGCACATGTAATCATCAGTCAATATATCATTTTACCAAGAACACATTTCTGAAACATTGCAGTACGTCACACTTTACACAGTATTACATACACATTGTACCATAACTCAAGTTATTACCTCTTGTACATGAAACCTGAAGAGAGGGGGCCCTTCCCTATCAGTTACCTTGGGGCTGGATGGGGCAAGGGCACCATACTTAGAGGGCAACACAAGTAACTTGGAGTTAGCACTGATGCTCAGTTTGGGCAATGAGCTCGGGGACACATACACTCCTTTATGGACAACATTGAGAGGCAAGTCCACAGGCCTCCCAAGTGAATCATAACTGAGGTGCACCACAGGCTTTACAGCTCGACCAGTCTTTCTAGGGGGAACTGTTATAGTCTCTGCACTCTGAGCCTCATTTTCAGCATTGTCCTCACTTGTCAGGGAGTCTCTATGGGGGTAGAGAGGCTAGAACTTGGGGCACTTTCAGCTCCAGGAGTTACAGTCTGAGTCCACAACATTTGGCTCGCATGGAGAGCTTGACACTGGCAGTGGACTGTCAGGGCACTCAAAATACTCTTCTTGTTCGTGTATCACCAGTCTGCCCCAATCTATCATTTTCTCCCTGAAAGCTCAAACAGTTCAACCATGCACAATGATTCCATTTCATCTGATCTGATGCTTTGCACTTCACTTTCTGGGAGCATTGGCTCCAGGGATGAAGCTGGGGCTTAGACAGTCCAGAAGGCCCAGCTTTGTCTCCAGTATTGACTAGGGATTGCCCCGAAACAATTGACTCAGTTCGTAGAAGGATAGTATTCAAAGTCACTCTCACTTTCTTCTGATATGGACTGACAGTCATGCTCAACTGGGACTTGTGGAGGGGAACACTTTAACTTTGCTTCTGTAGGTGCAGACTTTCTTGATCTTTTCTTAGCAGCAGCTCTAGTCACTGGTCCAGAGGGGCATCTTCTGGGGCTCAGACTCAATCAGGATTTGTCCAATGGGCAGTAAATGATTTCTATGCATTGTTTTTACATCTTTTGAATTATTCTCAGGCCTTACTTTGTACACTGGCAGATCATCTAGTTTGCCCACTACAATGTGAGGAATGGTGCCATCTGTCAGCAATCTTGTGCTTGCCATGCAGTCCCAGATTTCTTAGCAATGCCGATCTCCTCCTGGAGTTCCTGTGCTTTCACCTTTTTATCATACCTTTCTTTGTTGGCCAGATTTCTTTGGCAGCCATGGTTTGAGCCAGTTGGTACGCATGAGTTAGCTGGGCCTTTAACTTTTGCATACTGTAAATAGTTGTCAGCTTGAACCCCATCAGGAGAGACCCAAACACACATCTACTGGTAGTCGAGCTTTCTTCCAAACATCAGGCGGTAGGGGAGAATCCAGTGGCATCACTTTTGGTGCAGTTATAAGCATGTACCAGGGTGCTAATTTGTTGGCTCCATCTAGGCTTGTCCTTTGGGTGCAGGGTGCCTAGCATATCTAGCAAAGTGCGGTTGAAACGTTCAGGCTGTGGGTCCCCCTGGGGTGGTAAGGAGGTTCTGGACTTCGCACTCCCACAGAGAAAGCATCTCTTTGATCAGACGACTCTCAAAGTCTCTCCCTTGATCAGAATGGATTCTTTGTGGAGCCCCATAGTGAACAAAAAAGTTTTCTACAAGTACTTTGGCCACAGTGGATGCTTTCTGGTCTTTGGTGGGGAAAGCTTGGGCATATCTCGTGAAATGGTCAGTGACCACCAGCACATTACTGATATTTCTTTGATCTGACTCCAAACTCAGAAAATCAATACAGACCAGCTCCATGGGTGCACTGGTGGTGATGTTAATAAGGGGCAGCCCTCTGGGCAAAGCTTTCCTCTGTAAGCAGCGACTACAAGTTCGAATGTGTTGCTCCACATCAGCCCCATCTTAGGCCAATAGAATCTGGATCTCACCAAGTCAAGTGTTCTGTCTATACCAAGGTGCCCCATGTGGTTGTGCAAGGACCTCAGTACTGAGTCTCGAAGGCAGTGGGCAGCACTAGTTGTTGTTTGTCTACTTGTCCCCCTCTGTCTACTGTTTCTCTGTATAACAGTTTATTGATCAGTTTCAACTTAGGACCTTCTTTGTATAACAGTGCAGTTCTCAAATCAGTGGAGCGTAATTTGGACACATCTTTTCCTGCATAGAGGCTTCTAAAGCTGCTTTGATCATGGGATCGGGGATTGAGCCCGCGAGTACTATCATTATTGTCCAGCTGAGGCAGTGCACCAATGTCTATTGCAGAAAAGTGGCACAAGCAGCAGGTATGCAATCCTCAGAGGCTCCCAAGCAATCCACCATGCAGTCCACTGCGTCCGTGGACATTTGTTCCTCCCTGTCAAACTTCGCAGAGTGCCCAATGTCAGGTTCTGCCAATCGGACCCAATCATTCTGGGGAACAGGCCTCCGGGAGAGAGCATCAGCATCTATGTGGTTCAGACCTGCTCGGTATTCAGAGCATAGTCATATGTAGATAATGCAGAAAGCCACCTATGGCCAGTGGCATCCAACTTAGCTGAGGTCTGCACATAGGTCAAAGGATTATTGTCAGTTTTACTAGTATTTTAGCCCCATACAAGTACTCATGGAATTGGTTCAACAATAGCCCACTTCAAAGCTAGAACTCTAACTTATGTACAGGATAGTTCTTTTCGGATGGGGTCAGGCTTCTACTGGCAAAGGCCACTGGTCTCAGGCCATTCTCGTGCTCTTGGTACAACACAGCCCCAACCCTTGCAAGCTAGCATCAGTGTGCAGGACGAAGGTTTTCTTGGATCGGCATAGGCCAGCACTGGAGCATGGGTAAGTTGATATATGATCTCATGAAAAGCAGTCTCACAATCAGGAGTCCAGCGGCCCCAAATACTTCACTTGGATGAAAATACACTCTTTCAGTCTTGAGGGACGCTGACTTTGGTATTTTTGTGGGTTGGGGATACCCTTGAGTAAGGTTAAGTAAAGGGCGGATCACTCTTGAATAGTCCTTGATGAAGTTACCGACATCAACCACAGAATCCCAGGAATCTTTGCAGTTCTTTAGATTTTGGGCTGTGGCCAGGTGGTCAAGGCCTCAACTTTACTTGGGTCGGTCTCTATTCCCGGTGGATACTATGTGTCCCACATACTTTACTGATGTTTGAAAGAATTGACACTTATCAATGGACAGTTTAAGGCCAAAGTCCTCCAGTCGGTCCAATACCTTAAATAATCTGCTTTCATGTTCCTCCAGTGAGCTGCCAAACACAATAACATCATCTAGGTATACCAGGCACTTAGTAAGTTCATGTCCCCCACTGCACGCTCCATCAATCGCTGAAAAGTGGCTGGGGCACCTGAAATCCCTTGAGGCATCCTCATGAATTCATAAAGCCAAGCGGACAGATAAAGGCAGTCTTCTCACGGTCCTCTGGGGCCATCGATCTGGTAGTACCCACATGGAGATCCAGCACAGAGAACCACTTGCTCCCGCTTAGGCAGTCCAAAGCATCCTGAATGCGGGCATTGTGTACTGATCAGGGATAGTCCGCCGTTTAAGGTGCGATAATCCACACACATCCTTACTGTTCCATTCTTTTTCCTCACTACCACAATGGGGGAAGCATAAGGGCTTCTGGATTCTTGTATTACACCAGCAGCTAACATCTCTTGCAGATGCCGTCTCACATCATCTATGTCAGCAGGTGCCAGGCGTCGAGACCTCTCACGAAATGGTCTTTCGTCATGCAGCCGGATATTGTGCTCAGCTCCTTGCACGCATCCTACATCCCATTCCTTTAAAGAAAACACCTGGTCTCTCTGGGCAAGCTTCTCACTGATCCTCACTTTCCATTCAGCTGGCAGCGGGGAGTCGCAAATCAAACAAGTCAGGCGTTACTCTGTCATTCTTCTTTGAACTCTTGCTGCTGGGTAGCACTGCAGTGTCTGCACAATGCACATTAGCCAGGATGCAACCTCTGTTTACTGAATGTCTCTTTCAGACACATTATGAACTTGGACCATTACCCTTCTGGCATAAGCATGGGCTCTAGCGGCAAAATACTAGGCTTGACCAGCAGTCCCTCTGGCAATTTTCCATCGCCTGGTGCATCCAACATTAATATTTTATTCTTAACATCCTTTCTGATACGGACCTCTCCCTGTAAGGTACACTGGGCATTTGGCCCAGGATCAGAGACTCAGGATCCTTCTTCCATACAATTCCGACCGTTCCTCTGGTTCTGTTTTTCAGCATCTCTGTGCCTCATAGGCCTTCTTAATTAAAGCCGGAACTCTTAAAGCTCTACTAGTCTTTGACCCCTGTTTTTCATAACACAACTGTGCCAGCCTTCCGAACATATGAGCATTTGTTCCAATCAACAAAGGGACACCATCATACAGTCCAGTGGGGGACACACAAGGCTAGGGTCTCTACTTGTTCGGCCACTCCAGCCACGGAGGTGGGAAAGACAGCCAAATTGGATATACCCGGAATAGGGTAGGCCTTCTCACTTAACCCCCATACATGCAGTCCTTCTAATGGTTGTAAGGGCACGCCTGACAAATGCTTCTGATACCAATCCTGGAACATAATTGTCACTTGGGAGCCACTGTCTAATACAGCTCTTGTAGACACTCCATTCACCTTTACAGTGGTCTCCATGGAGGGACCCACTATTCTGGACCAGTCTGGAGAGGCGGTAGTGGGGGCCTGGGCAACTGACCTTGCCACAAAAGGACGTGAATTAGCATTTTGGGTGCCCTCACTGGGATCATGTCGTGCACCTCTTAACCACTGATTTCTTCTCCGAAGCTCTCCTTGTAGCCTATATGCAACTTTGTCAGTGTCTTTTGGGGACTGGCATTCCCTTTTCATGTGCCCATCTTTCCACAATTATAGCAAAACATACTTTCTGGAGTTTGAGCTGCGAGGCGCCACACTGGGAGCCAGGGCGGGGTATTACTAACTGGAAACCTGGGTGCCATCTCTGTCTGCGCGTGATAAGCATTTGGAGACATCTCGTCAGTTTCTCCACTTCCATGGTCAAGGAATTGAGTTTGGAGCTGTTATCAGCAGGAGATACATGGGTGGGTACCCCCACCCCATAGCAGATGCAGTCGGATATAGGTCAGGCCCGTGACTTGCAGGCGTGGCCTTCATAAAGGGACTGTTTTTGAATTCCGGATCTCTCTCAACAGTTCGCCCCATTGTGGCATATCTTTTCCTTGTCAGAGCACTCATTGACTGTCAACCTCTGCCCTGAACTTCACTTGATGGGTCACCCTCAGTCACTCGGTCGTAGCCACAGCTGTTGGTGCAGGTACCTCCCGAGGTCGCCTTTTCTCAATCCTCGAATTTCTCTCATTAACTCATCATAGGAGGGTGGGATTCCAGTCGATTTGCCAGGCGTAACTGAAGCAACAGCAGTTCTGAGAAGGGGCAGACTTATGATTCTGTCCAGTCTGGTTCGGTCCAGTTCAATCGCTGGCAACTACCCTTTCTGAGGCATTCTTGCAACAATTTTTCCAGCCGAGAGACATACACAGACAACAACTCCCTTGGTACTGTTGTGCATTTCTTACTCTCCACCATAGGTCCTCATCAGAATCTGGGCTCCCATACACATTCTCCAAGGCCTCAAGATAGGCCTGTGCAGTCGCTTCAGGGTTACTGGCCCGCTTAGCACGGATGGTAGCCAGGGCAGGACCGGAGGCTCTCACTAACCTCTTTCGCTTTGCCTTCCGAGCATTGCCATTCTAGCACTTGGGGGCAACATAGTCTATCCAGGTCTCCCAGTCATCCTCCCTTGGGGGTGGGGGGTGCCAGAGAAGATCCTCAACCTTCGGTAAGAGTCGTGACTAATGGCAGGTGCAGAAATAGGAGTCTGCATTGGTTCAGCCACCATTACGGCACTGGAGCAGGAGAGGGTGTTGGGGAGGAACACCCCAGGTGGCAAGAATAGTTTCTTCAAGTCCTCCACAGTTTTCCCCTCTCCCAGCAACCATTCAGCAAATTTCTCCTCAAAAGTTTCAGATAGTGGTGGGGGCTGATTCCCCCCCGGGTCTTTACTGTCCTTAGTTATCACTCTCCAAGCAGTGAGGGCTCCCTCTGGGGTAATGGTCTGTGGCACTTTGGAGCTATCTATGGGATCCTTAAACTCTACTAGGGCCAGGAAAGTGTGGGTGAGCAGATTGGCATGCCGACCCACCACCACAGGGTTTTGTAAACCTTCCACCTTGGAAAGTACTCCCTGCACAGTGTCCGTATTGATACCCAGGGGGATGTCCAGGATAAGCATAGCATTTTGGGGGTCGATCTCCTCCCCAGTACACCACTCCACCAGCCGGTGCACAGCCACTTCTGTCGGGGTACCCATTTTTTTCTTAACAGTGGTTCGTAAATATGGCCACTAGAGGACACACAATCCCAGCGGTGAGCCTCCAAGATGTAACCCCTAGATGGCGCTATCCCAGGGGCTACTACCCCTGCCTGATTTGCCACTAACAGGTTGAGGGGCCTGGATCCAATGGCGGGTGCCTCCACCCAGAGGTCAGGGTTTGCAATAGTTAAACTAACTTGGTCACAGCCCTCTGGGACACTGCAACCCCCTTTCTTCCCACTAGTGGCCCACACAATATATCAGAATTACCTTCACAGTATACACTTACCCCCAGGACTGGTTCCGCACTGGGACCTCCTGTGAAATGAGATACAGTGCAACAATCACAGTACAGTACTTTAACATAGACAAATACCTCAGGCAGTATAACTTTGCTGAAACAAGCAGCTCTGATTTATTTAGGGGATATAACAAGGACAGGGGAAATCAGGTTAATTAGCTTATCACTCTAATAATCTACCTATGGCTCTGTGCACAGGCTATCCCTATCAGTTACTGTCCTGGGTACCCAAGCCCCAGCGGCTAGTCCAAACCGTGGCAGCTGGTAGGGGCCCTTTCACAGAGAAAAGGAAAATTAAACAGTCAGCAGTACAGTAATTCCATTTGGATTTAATGTGGCAATTCAACAGGGAGCGACCCTGAATTAGTACTCACGACCTCCAAATAAGATAGGGTCCTTCAATGTCAGCAGGGCTCACTTGAGGTACACAAACCTCTTCACACATTTATATAAAAGAAAGCACTATACCAGGCAGGCTGCATCTGTATCCCGATCGCAATTACTGCACAATACCCGGAGAACACACAGCAGATTCAGTTCCTGACAGACCGAAGTGCAATTTTCAGCAATTCTTCCAGTCTTCTACAGGTGAGCCTGGTTTCTACTCTTCAGAGATCCTTTGATTCTTTTCACAGGTCGATTCAGTCCCAACAAGCTGCAGACCGGAACTCTGGGCCTTTCACACGTTTTTTGACTAAAACTGCACACTGAAAAGCACAGGGCTCCTTCCTTCTTCACTGCCAAAGCTCAACTGAAACTCCAACCGACAAAACCGGCTCTTCCTTTGAGTTCCTCCCAGTTCTTGACTGGATTGGCTGTCACTCACAATAGACTGCTGCTGTTGGTCCAAAAAGGCACTGAAGTCTAAACTACATCTCCCAGAGTCACTGCCCATACAATCCTTTGTGGCTGGCTCAGATTATGAGTCCAAGTTCTGATTCGTCCAAGGCACCATTTTAGAGCTAGCTTACCCCACACTGATTGGTCCAGTTCAGCAGTTCAAAACTAGAATGGGAACTAGCAGACACAGTTCTGACTGCAAAGAAAGCAGGTTAGACAAACTGTAATTTTATTATTACTCTAAATAATTTCTGGCAAACAGTTACATCTTTCAGATAGGTTCCTTTGCACTCTAGTGACTGCAAAATGAAGTGAATTGGCAGCAGCTCGAGTGGTACTCAGAGAAGCACACAGTCCCCCCATACAAACTAATTATGTCTGCAAGCAGACAGCTCTTAAAGAGACAGTACCAGAGGCTCTAAAAACACTCACTGATAAATGGCTTAAATGCCAAACACCATTCAGGCTTGGAGCATTCAAGCAAGCTCCTGGAAGTCTTTTGGGAACCCCCATTTGCAGGGGGGTTACATGTATATAGTGTATGGTGAGGGCGTGTTCTGCATACAAATGCACCCTAGCTGAAATGCTGTTGTATTGCAGTTCAGAGGTTATTGAACGTGATTGTACCCTACTGTGGACCAACAACATTTCAGCTCTTTTTAGAAGCACACGAGCCACAGAAACAGCAGCATCAACCAGATAAATACTAGCAGCAGTGGCACGATCACCCGAACCCATGACTTGACCAAGATCAACCAGATATGATGAAAAAATGCAGGATCAACCAGATATGCGCAGTTATAAAAAAAATGAAATGTAGGATCAATCAGATATTTAAAATTACTTACGGATTGAAAGTCTCTTCCTCACAGTCCACATCCTTTTGCTAAGCAAGAAATAGTGTTACCATTTTTTTAAAATCCCTCCCACTCCTGACTGACAATCAATAGAAGGCTGCGCTACAAATATAGGTACATCTGTTCCCTAGCAACCATACAGTACATCACACCCTGGCAACCAGCCCTAACTCCCAGAATAAAACGTGACCATAAACAATTTCTTTTTTTTTTGTATTTTAAAAATAAAAAAGTGTTAAAACCACGTTTAATTTATTCAGGGTTGCACCATACACTATAAAAAATACTGGATGGGCAACTCTATGCCCAACCAGTGTGTTCTGCCACCTTGGGGTTGTGATTCCCTCGGACCTCTCACGCTTTGCTGTTGAGGTCTCAGGGAATCAGAACCCCTCTGTCAGAACACACTGGTTGTGCATAGTTGCCCATCCAGTATTCTCTATATAGGCAGACAGATACTGTGGCTGGCTGGATGATTGGCTATATATAGATAGGTGAATGGATGGATAGACAGATAGATAGATAGATAGATAGATAGATAGATAGATAGATAATCTGATATACTATATGTTGAAGTTGGGCAAGTAAAGCTGAATCAACACAAATTATTTTTGATGATCTTTCAGTCCTCTCTCCAGAACAGCATGGGACTGGAAATCCTTTTCAGAATTCAGTTAAGCACTGGTGAACTGTACCTTGAGACAGGATGGTCACAGAAAGCAGAAGAGTGTTTCCAGAAGGCATTGGATAGTGTGAATCGTTTATCGACAGATGATACAGAAAGCATACAAGAGTTGCTAAAGACAAAAGGTACAGAAGTTAACTTGGAAGTTTAACCTAGAAAAGTGGGCAGTGATGCATCTGGTGTCCACAGATATTAAGGCTGCTTAGTACTTACAGAGCCAGAAACGTAATACATCAGCAACTGAAATGGACCTGGGTATTATAGTGAGACATACGTTAAAGGGACACTGTCAACCATTTTTGCATCATATTATTTCTAGTTGAAAACCCACATTTCATGATTGCTTACCTGCTCTAAAACTCATTGATGTTGCTTGTTTTATCTGCTTCCTTTCTAAGTAGAATTGAAATGCATACTAATGGTGTGGTTATATGCAACTTGTTTTGTTTCTAATCTTTGAGTTACTCTTCTTCATACTTTCTAAACATTAGGAACACTCCCAAATACTGAACTCACTCGTGGTGCAATAGTCTCCTCTCCTCACACTGCATCATAAGTGGATAGACTCTGTTGTGGTGTTCCCAAGTCCAGGAAAGATGCATTGAGTGTTGGTCAAGAAATGTAAATAAACACATTTTTGTGTGGTAACACCATTATAGTGGGCAGTCTGTTTTTCACTTTTACAAAGACAAAAAAGGAATCAGAACTAAACTATCAGCTGCATCAACAATCTCTACAGAATGTGACTCGTCATTAAAATATGTTTTTAAACTAAGCACACTTTGAGGCTGAAGGGGGTTGACAGAGACCCATTAAAGCAGCAGTACATTGAAACTGGGCAAAAAAAATGTCACCTGCTTTGTTTTTATTATAAAAGATGCTGTGCCTCTTCCAGTGTTATTTGGTGGCAAAATCTAGTTCTAACAAAATGTGAGTATTTTGTAAATGTTATAATGTTGTGTTTTTATAAGAAGAAAAGATGCCCACCACTACATTTGGCTTACAAATTGCATTGTAGACCTGGCAAGGATTACGACTGAGAAAGTAAAGTAAAAAAAAAAAAAAAAAAACTCTTGGCGTGCAGCATAGGAAACATAGAAACATAGAAACATAGAATTTGATGGCAGATAAGGACCGCTTGGCCCACCCAGTCTGCCCATTTCCCCTACCTACTGGATAAGCTGCAGATCCTAGTTAACCAGCAGCCTACTTCTTCCTACCCCCACCCCCCAGAACTGCCTTATGACTATCCCCATGCATGCTTGAATTCCACCACTGATTTTGACTCCACAGCCTCCTCCGGAAGGCCGTTCCATGCATCCACAACCCTCTCTGTGAAAAAATACTTCCTTAAATTACCTCTGAGCAGCCCCCCTCTATCTTCAAATTGTGCCCCCTTGTTCTTGCACACCTCTTTTTTTGAAAGATGCTACCCTCTTGGACTTTGTTGATTCCCTTGAGGTACTTGAAAGTTTCTATCATGTCCCCCCCTCTCCCTCCTTTCCTCGAGGCTATACATATTAAGCTCCTTAAGTCTCTCTTCATATGTCTTCCAGTGCAGACCCTGCACCATTTTAGTTGCCCTCCTCTGGACAGCTTCCATCCTGTCTATGTCTTTGCGGAGATTGGGTCTCCAGAACTGCACACAGTACTCCAGATGGGGTCTCACCAGCTGTCTGTACAGAGGATAATAACTTCCTGTTTTCTACTGGTGATGCCTCTCCCTATGCATCCCAGTATCCCCCCAGCCCTCCTTGCTGCCCTCTCACATTGCTTGCCCATCTTTAGGTCATCTGATATGACTACCCCCAGGTCCCTCTCCATTTTTGTTGTTGTTAGTATCTCACCCCCATTGTGTACTTTTCCCTGGGTTTTTGTTTCCCAGGTGCATTACCTTGCACTTCTTAGCATTGAATCTAAGCTGCCATACATTTGACCATTCCTCTAACCTTGCCAAGTCCCTTCTCATCCTTTCCACCCCACCCTGTGCATCAACTCTGTTGCAGATCTTAGTGTCATCTGCAAAGAGACATACTTTTCCTTCCAGTCCTTCTGTAATGTCGCTTATAAAGACATTGAAGAGGACCGGTCCTAATACTGAACCCTGCGGTACCCCACTAGTAACCCTCCTTTCTTCTGAGTGGACTCCATTTACTATATATAGCTGAAACAAACTTTCTGGAAAAACATTTTTCATTGCACTGCTGCTTTAAAACTACTCATCAATGTAAAGAGGTCACAGGTAGGGCAGACGGGGTACTGGGCTCCATTAAGAGAAGAATATGTAGCAGAAGCCCAGACATAATTGCTCTTCTCTGCAGAGCTATACATCCTCACCTGGACTATGGCTCCCAAGTTTCACACCCATATAATTGAGGGAATATAGATCGACTCAAGGGATTCAGCAGTGATCCACCAAAATGACAGAGGCATTTTATGATCTACCATATAATGAAAGACTGGCTAAATTAAACCTTATGTCTCTACACAAAAGACATATTACAGGAGATCTGATGCTCATGTTTGACACTATGGAGTTTAATCCAGATAATGCAAGTACAAGGGGTCACAGTCCTACAAAGAAAGAGAAACCATTTTATATCCGAAAGGAGGAAATATTTTTTCACATAATGAACAGGGTAGGTCTTTGGAATAGATTGCCCCATAATGTGATGTTAAGTAAAGACAAGGTCAATTTCAAAATGAATGTGGGCAAATTCATTTTGAGTATGGGTAATTATCGTAATACCACTGAATAGTGGGGCGCACTTTAGCCACCTTCTGCTGCTTATTGCTATAGTATTAACCATAGTAGACACAAGCAATAGTACCCAACAGGGTGGTCAGCATTGGGGCTATGCCTGCCCATCTATGGACATGATGAGGAACAATGCCACAGGCAGTGTGCCTTATAGGCCCTGCAAGGGCGAGTATAGCCCATACTGCCTACCTGTTTGGTATTATTGAATGTAGAAAGTGGACAATTTGTTGATATTTTAATAAGAGAGTTAAAAAAAAAAAAAGAAATCACCCTTAAATCCATGAAAATCCATTAAAAATTAATGTTTTGGTAAAGTAGTCCATTTACTGGTATACTTGCCAGTAGAAGGCATTGCTGTGTTTTAGAGACTTTGTTGCTGCACTTGAATAGTGTCTTCACTACCCCCTCTGTCTTCACCAACATCTGAGCATCCTGCTGCCCACCAGTTGTAGAAAACTGCTGATCAGGAGTAGAGAAAGGACAGAATTTACATACAAATGTGAACATACGAAGAAGCCAGCAGAGGAAGGCCATTTGGTCTATCAAATCTGCTCGTACTGCAGGGTCCACAGCTTGAGCTACTGTCCCTGCCCTCCCTCCCCAGTCCTCCCATCCTCTCTACCCATGATCCTTACATCTTACTTCAAGTGGGAGCTCTTGCAGCAGGCTGTTACCTTTAGGACTAATGCCACAGGCCTTAGGACCCACTGGAAAAATCTTAGCTAGCAGTACCCAGCAGGGCCCACCCCCCCACGTTGGCTCCGCCCGACGTCAGTCATGTCATAAAAGGGGGCGGTCCCCAGCTCCACCCCAGTTCTTTTTCCACCGCAGACCTGCTTTCAACGGGAAAGTCTTAATGTGTTCTTCAGCAGTTCTAGCGAAATTTATGAAAGTTTATCGTTTTTTCGAAGTTTCTTCCCCTCTTCCTCTGATTTCTCCTGTTTCTTTGAGTTCCACTGTCGCATGTCTTCTCTGTCGTCGGTCTCGTCCTCCGGCCCAAAGAAGACCAAGTGTGCCTGTGGCCGCCAGATCCCATCAAAGGACGGCCACGAAGCCTGCGTCTTCTGTCTGGGGGCTAGACCACGACCTTCAAGCCTGCAGAATCTGCAAGGGCTTTACCAGCAGGACTAGGATCCGGCGCCTGAAGGCCCTAAAAGCCCACCTTTTGGAGAAGCAGGTGAACGTCATGCAGAGCTCTCCCAGAGAAAAGGCCAAGCATTGGGACAAATCCCATCACAAGTACCGTGAGAAGGACCGTAATCGGTCCCACCAGCGGTCCAGGTCACATTCTCCCCATAAGAAGGTTTAGTCTTCGGGCCAGGGCGGTTCTGACCATTCACGCCACTCCAAGCATGAAGAAATGGTGAAGTCCACCACTCCCACCAAGACACCGATGCCGGCCCTGGTGGGGGGCTGCTTCTCAGAAATCTCTGCACAAGGTGAAAGCCACGCTGCTGCATGCCTCTACTACCTCGGCAGACCCGTCCAAGGTCTCTACTTTGGTGTATGCCTCGGCCCCACTGAAGAAGGCCTTGGTCATGGCTTTACCTGGGTTGGGTAAGTCGCTCAGCAAGGATCGGGACCCTCCAGCCAAAACCCCTTCGGGGTCCTGCCCTTCCAAGTCGGCAAAACCAGAGCCAACCTTGGCCAAGACACTGGCCACAGAGTCCAAGGCCGATCTGCCTCGGGACGAGCCCACACAGGTCACGGTACGGTTGCCGGCTCCGAGGTCTTCCACTCCGGAGGGCACTTCTTCAGAGTTTTCTCCAAAGGCCCTTCTGGACCTTCTGGTTTCACTGATTCCTCTGAAGGGGATGGCGGTTTCGGTGTTTAATGAAGAAGAGCTTCAAGAGCTTTTTTCTTTCTGGCAGAGCCAAATCAAGAAAGATGAGGCTACCCTGAAGCCGGATCTGACACCGGTCGGACATCCAGGACAACGGGGGATTATCCTGTATAGTTGTCTTCCAAACCCCCAGATGAGCGGCACAAGCCTTCCAAGTCCCACTCACCCTCGGTGATTCGATCCCGGTCTCAGTCTAAGGACCGTTGGCAGCACCGATCGCCGGTCCAAGCCCAAGAGCAAGTCCCGCAGCCACCGTGGGTCTATTACCAGGCGCGGATGCTTTCCTAGTCATCGCCGGTCTCTAGATAGGCACCAGTCTCTGCTCCATCGCTGGTCCCTGAGCCGTTGTCTGACAGATAGTGGCTGACGTTCCAGGAAGGGAAGTCCTTATGGGCATGGGTTCAGCCTCCCCTCGTCCCAGTAGGAATTGGTCTTCATCTTCCTCAGACCAGTCCCTCTCAGGAGTTGGGGGTTCTCTTGATGATAAAGAGACACCCCACTCGTCTCTTGACGATACAACTTTTATGGACGTCCTGTGGCACATCCAGGCCTCTAGTGAGTGGGAGATGGAGGACCTGGATCCAGAACACCATAGACTGGCAAGATACCTGAGGCAGAAGGAGCCTAAACCATTGGTAGAGCCTTCTTTAGTGAATACATTCCAAGACCTCACAAAGATTACTTGGAAACATCCCGCCACAGTCCCGGCAGTTCCCAAAAAGTCAGATAGGCTGTATAGAGTGCTGAGGGAGGAGCCCTACTTGGCGGAACACCCTCAGGCTGACTCGATGGTCATAGCGGCTGCTCATGACAAGTCTTGGCAGCCCAAGCACCTATGACACGGAAACTCGCTCAACTCACATCCCCATTGGGGTACCTAGCACTTATTAGCCCCGCTTTTCTTCTCCCTGTCCCTGTCCTGTCCCCCCCATCCCATATACATCCTCCTCCTTCCCCCTTCCTATATATATATTTTTTGTTTTTATAAGGTAATAGCTGCCATATATTGGGGACTGTCCATGAATTAAACTTTTACCCCTTGTGTTTACTTGATTTGAATTTGTAAGTGTGTTTTCCTGTGTTAGCTATGTAGGTATAGGCCTGAATTTTCCTCCACATATACAATGCTTTGTCTTTATCTACCCTATTTTTGACTGTGAATTGTATTACTGTCCAGGACCACCTTGAAAATCAGCATGCTCAATGGTGTTTATGCCTGGTTAAGTAAAGTTCGATTGATTGATTGATTGATAGTTTCCAGCCTCACGATCAGGAGTCCCGTTATTTGGACCAGGTGGGCAAGAAAGTGTACTCTACATCCACCTGCTCCATACGTTCGCTGAACTTCCTAACGCATATGGTCCAGTACCAGAATGCTTTATGGAAGAAGGGGCAAGAGGTAGCCAATGCCTTGCCAGACTCCGCACAGAAAACAGAGCCTCTGGATATTCTAAAATTGGGCTCGGACATAGGCACCCATGTTTTACGTACCTTGTACGACACTGCAGATATGGTGTCAAGAGCAGCAGCGTCAGGTGTCTGCCTGAGGTGCCATGCTTGGCTGTGACTCACAGGGCTCTCTCAGGTTCTGCAGACTGTAATCAGGGATCTTCCCTTCCATGGTTCCGTGCTGTTTGGGTCAGAGACCGAGGGCCTTATCTCTCGTCTCCAGGAGTCATGAAAATCAATCTGGTCCATCCGACAGATGTACACGGGGGACCAGAAATGATACCATAAACGGCCATTTTGGAAGACCTCAGGCCAACATGCCTGTGGGAACCATATGGCCAGAGAGGATGTTTTAAAAGGAAGGCCGCAACCCAGCAGCCTGGGGCACTCCCTTTCAAGGCCCAAAGTCCTCCCAAGCCTCTCTGCCAACCCCCGGCTCTTCCCAATGACTCCCTATTGACCCCCCTGCTCAGGAGGAGGTACACAGGGAGGCAGTAGGGGGTCGCTTCTCCCTCTACTTGGAGGAATGGAGCAAAATCACTTCGGATCGTTGGTTCCTAGACATCCTAAGGAGGGGACATACGCTAGCATTCACTCAAATCTCCCTGGAGACACCACCAAGGTCCTCAAGGTATCCTCCTTCTCACATACCTCTCATAGAAGGAGAGATTCAGGCCCTCTTGCAAAAAAGGGCAATAGAGCCAGTCCCCCTGCAGCAGCAGGGAAAAGGGTATTACTCCCACTTCTTCCTGGTTCCAAAGAAATCTCAGAATCTTTGGCCCATCCTGGACCTCAGCTCCTAAAACAACTATATAGAATACTGAAGGTTCAGGATGGTGACCCTTCCAGGTCTAATTCCTCTGCTGCACCAGGGGGACTGGCTCTGTTCCCTGGACATGCAAGGTGTATACATGCATGTTGAGGTCTCCCCCCCCCATGGGAAGTACTTGAGGTTCCTCTTCCAAGGGGGACATTACCAGTTTCAGGTTCTGCCATTTGGCCTCTCCTCCGCTCCTCGAGTCTTCACCAAGTGCCTAGCAGTGGTAGCTGCGGCTGTAAGGTGCAAGGTGCAAGGGGCACGATGTCTTCCCTTACCTGGACGACTGGCTTTTAGTGGCCTCATCAATAACGTGCCTCCTTCACACTCTCGGGGACACCTATACCATATTCTGAGAGTTGGGGATCACCCTAAATCTTTCCAAGTCATCCCCAGAACTTAGCCAGAGATTCGTCTTTATAGGTGAGGTCCTGGACACGGTCCAAGGCATGGCCTTCCTCCCACAGGAAAAGGGAGATTGCCTGCAAGAAGTGGCCCGAGCAGTGCTAATAACCCTGCAGGTCCAAGCCAGGACCTTCCTCAGACTTCTGGGCACATGGCAGCGACCATTCCTGTAACTCACTTAGCTTGCCTCCACATGAGAGTCCTGCAATGGATGCTCAGGGTGCAGAGGGACCAAAGCTCTAACAGTCTTGACCATATGGTCAAGATCTCTGAACCAGTCAGACGGTCCTTTCTTTGGTGGCTAGATCCCCTCAACTTAGAGAAAGAGGTCTTATTTTAACAGGAGCCTCCGAGTTGGACCTTGACTTCAGATGCCTCTGACTTTGGCTGGGGGGCTCACCTAGAGGACAGCCAGACTCAGGGCGGTTGGTCCCTAGAAGAGTGCAACCTCCACATCAGCATTCAAGAAATGCGTGCAGTCCTCAGCGTCCTACAGGCTTGCTAAGAGGACCTAGCACCAGGCTCTCTTCTCATTCAAAAACATGAAAAACATGGGAGATATCATTTTTAGCATCTGACACGGCGAGTAGGTCCTCGAGACTCAGATTTGTTGCTATGAACAACTAGGAGAAAGAAAGACCTGAATGGAATATGATGTAATAAAAAATTAAATAGGTCTTACGTTTAGTGACAGAAAGTTTAATAATGACTGTGAATGCATATAAGTATTAAAGGAAGGGATTTCATATAATTATTTATCTTGGATGAAGGCATCTCTTGATAAAGCCAAGACACTTGGTGAAACGTTGAGGATTGCCATTATTTAAATAAAAAGGAAATTTGGAATCGAGAAAAACTGTCTATGGATTTGAATTTGTAAAACGCCACCACACCATTCACTCTGTAATAGAGTACATTCTTAGATCTCTTCTCATTCAGTCAGACAACACAGCCGTTGTCTTCTACATCAACAAGCAAGGGGAACACACTCCTACCCCCTGTGCAGGGAGGCAGTGAGAGTCTGGTACTGAGCACTGGAACGTCGCATCTCTCTGACCACGGTGCATGTTCCAGGTGTCCAAAACACCTTGGTAGACAGATTAAGTCAGTCTCGCTCCAAAGCGCATAAGTGGGAGCTGCTCCAGTCAGTAGCGAACCAGTTCTTTGACACTTGGGGTCTTCCAGAGCTTGACCTCTTTGCGTCCCCACACAGTGCCAGACTGCCAAATTTCTGCTCGCGAAAGCACATGCCTGGTGTTTTTTGGCCAGACGCGTTGTCCCTTTGTTGGACATTGAGGTTCTTTATGCCTTCCCTCTGATTCAGAGGGTTCTGTTGAAGGCACAGGCCGAGGGGACTCAGATGATCCTAATCGCCCCACTGTGGCCACGGCAGATTTGGTTCCCACTACTTCAGTGGCTGTCGTCAGAACCTCCGATCCCACTGCCAATATGCTCACAGTTGCTGTCCCAGGATCAGGGTAAGCTGGTACACCGGGTTCTCAAGTCCCTGCACCTTCATGCATGGCTCCTGCAGACATAGTTAAGACGAGGTGTGGGGTCTCCCAAGAGGAGGCAGATGTTCTCGTTTTGGTGAGAAAGCCCTCTATTCGGTCCACTTGCGCTATGAAGTGGAAGCATTTCTGTCTTTGGGCTTTGTCCCATCATTTGGATCCCCTTTCCTGTCCAGTGAACTCAGCTTTACAGTACCTCCTCTCCTTATTACATCAATGATTGAGCTCTGTACAGACAGCTGGTGAGACCCCATCTGGAGTACTGTGTGCAGTTCTGGAGACCCAATCTCCGCAAGGACATAGACAAGATGGAAGCTGTCCAGAGGAGGGCAACTAAAATGGTGCAGGGTCTGCACCAGAAGACATACAAAGAAAGACTAAAGGAGCTTAATATGTATAGCCTTGAGGAAAGGAGGGAGAGGGGGCACATGATAGAACCTTTCAAGTACCTCAAGGGAATCAACAAAGTCCAAGAGGGTAGCATCTTTCAAGAAAAGAGGTGTGCAAGAACAAGGGGGCACAATTTGAAGATAGAGCGGGGTGGCTCAGAGGTAATGTAAGGAAGTATTTTTTCACAGAGAGGGTTGTGGATGCATGGAATGGCCTTCCGGAGGAGGTTGTGGAGTCAAAAACAGTGGTTGAATTCAAGCATGCATGGGACTGCCATAAGGCAATTCTAGGGGGTTGGGGTAGAAAGAAGTAGGATGTTGGTTAACTAGGATTTGCAGCTTATCCATTAGGTAGGGAAATGGACAGACTGGGTGGGCCACGCTGTCCTTATCTGCCGTCAAATTCTATGTTTCTATGTTACTCTTCCATTAAGGTGCATATGTCGGCCATATCTGCCTACCATAAGTTGGTAGATGGCAGAACACTAGCCCAGTTGGATGTGACCTGCACCTTTTTACAGGGCATTCTTCACATAAAGCCTCCCATTAAGGACCCTATTCCCCTCTGGGATCTCCTTTTTGTGTTAGAGAAGCTTACTGTCCCTCCCTTTGAACCCACAGCAGAGTGTGAGCTGTGTTATCTCTCCTGGAAGGTGTCCTTTTTAGTTGCTGTTACTTCAGCTCGAAGGGTTTCCGAGCTTCAGGCCCTGATGTGCAAGGAGCTGTATTTGATTTTTCATAGGGAAAGGGTTTCCCTCAGGACAAATCCTAAGTTTCTGCCCAAAGTGGTTTCTGAATTAACCCTCAACCAGTCGGTTGACCTTCCAGTCTATTATTCTACCCCTTCCAGCAGGTGAGAAGCTCTCTTACACACTTTGGACATCCACAGGGCACTGAGGTACTACCTCAAGTGTACAGTGGCACATCGCAAATTGGAGCAACTTTTTGTGGCCTTTGCACCTCAACACCTGGGCAAACAGTTGTCTAAACAGACTATATTTCGGTAGCTATTCCAGTGTTTAGTCTTCTGCTACAACAAGTACAACAAACCTCTACTGGGAGCGGTTAGAGGTCATTCTACCAGAGGAGTATCTACCTCATTTGCTTCTCTGAAAAATGTCTCTATTCGAGACATTTGCGCAGCAGCTACTTGGAATTCAGTACATACCTTTGTCAGGCATTACAGCCTGGACATCGCTTCCAGGCACCGAGCCGGTTTCGGCCTGGCTGTCCTTCAGGGACTACTGTCCTGACATACTGTCTTCCTGCCTATTTAGGCAATGCCGTCTTATTGGCTTCCATCATTCTCCTCCCGGGGCTTGTCACCTCCTTAGTGCGGAACTGCTTGAGATTCAGTCCTAATGGTAATAGCTTGCTGCAAAAGCTCCCACTCGAAGTAAGATAGAACGGTTATGTAAGAACTTACCATAACAGTAGATCTTCGAGAGGAGCTCTTGCAGCAGGCACTGCTTTCTCGCCCTCCTTCCCCCTGGAGAGTTTCAGCATGACTGGGGCATGCTTCGCCTGGTTCACTTGCTGGGGTCTGTTCGCGGGTCCTTGGCGGGTGAACTGAGGTGGAGCTGGGGACCACCCCCTTTTATGGCATGACAGACGTCAGGGCGGAGCTGGCATCAGGGGGCGGGCTCTGCTGGATACTGCTAGCTAAGATTTTTCTGGTTGGTCCTAAGGCCTGCGGCATTAATCCTAATGGTAATAGCCTGCTGCAAGAGCTCCTCTCGAAGATCTACTGTTACGGTAAGTTCTTACGTAACTGTACTTTTCCCCCTATGCCTATCCCAGCCTGTCTTAAAGCTGCCCACTGTCTTCAATGAGATGACATCTTCCAGCAGTGTATTCCAAGTGTCCACTACCCTCTCTGTGAAGAAGTGCTTCCTGACCTCCCTCCTAAACCTCCCACCCTCCAACTTAAGACTGTGCCCCCTTGTGATATGGTTGCCACTCAGCTTAAAGAGACTCTCTTTATCAACCTTATTTATCCCTTTCAAGTACCTGGAATGTCCCAGTCTGTCCCCTTTCTCTCTTCTGTCTTCCAGGGAGTACATGTTCAGTGTCCTCATCCTCTCCTCATATGCCTCATCCTGCTGACCCACTATCATCTTTGTAGCCCTCCTCTGGACCTTCTCCAGCAGGTTAATGTCCTTTTTGAGGTGTGGGCACCAGTACTGAACTCCATACTCTAGATGTGGCCTTACCAGGGACCTGTACAAGGGCAGTATAACCTCCTCTCTCCTGCTACTGATCCCCCTAGCTATGCATCCCAGCACCTTGTTTGCCTTTGTTGCTGCTTTCTTACACTGTGTGGAGTGCTTGAGGTCACTAGTGATCATCACTTCCAGGTCCTTCTCCTCCTCTGATGCAGATACTCAGAATCCACCCAGGTAGTACTCTGTCCTAGGATTCTTGGCTCCAATATGCATAACTTTAAATTTCTTGGCATTGAAGCCAAGCTGCCAGATCCTGGACCACCTCCCCAGCTTTTCCAGATCTTCCTGAAGGTCCTGTATTCCTTCAGCTGTGCCCACTCTCCAGCAGAGCTTGGTGTCATCCACGAATAGGCACATTTTGCCCTTAATGCCATCCCCAATATCATTGATGAAGACATTGAACAACACCAGCCCCAGCACAGAGTCCTGTGGGACCCCACTGGATATCGCTATGGTACCAAATAACTCTTCCCCCCACAACCACCCGCTGGGTTCTGTCAGTTTCCAACCATCTGGTCATCTTTTCCCCAACCCCAAGATTCACCAGCTTTCTGATCAACCTTTTGTGGGGCACAGAGTCAAAGGCCTTGCTGAAATCAAGATAGAGGATGTCTACCAATCAATCAATCAATCAATCAGATCTTTATTTTACCAGGTGAAACACAATTGAGAAAAACTCATTTACAAGGTAAATCTGGGAGGGTCATAGTAAGCATAGTGGAATAACATAATAGGGTAGCTTGACAATACATATGTACATGTGAACATTTACTTATTTACGTATGAGCATATTTACATAAGAGCAGATTAGTATACAATGAGTTACTGTGAGGAGAAACTTAGAGTACTTTAGAGCTGCAGATATATGGTACTTTAGAGCTGCACACCCACAGCTATATATATGTATATATATATATATATAGTGTACATATATATATATATATATATATATATACACGCATATATACATACATACACACACACCAATAGTTATATATATATATATATACACACACACACATATATATATACTATATATATATATATATATATATATACACTATATATATATATATATATATATATATATATGTACACATACACACACACACAGACACAGAATGGAGAAATACCACATAAGTTCATAGTTAAGCAGCTATACAGATAGTTTTATAACTAGAAGTGGTTCTGGGTGACAATACAGCGCAGAGATTAAACCACCGTGAGAGTTGGTAAGGTATAACAGTGGAGAGGAACAGTAACTTTAAGTGTGCTACTAACTCAAACAATGGGTCACTAGCGAGGATATTTGCATGTCTCTTTGACAGAGCGATCAAGCAGGGTTGTAAAGAAGGATAGTTTCACAGGAATTGCAAGTTTGAGAGATTTTTGAATGGTGTTCCAGAGTACAGGAAGGGCATAACTTATTGCCGATTTACCAAAGCGAGATCTGACCTTGGGGATGACAAGAGAGATACAGGATAGACTTCTCAGTGGATAGTTACCCATAACACGACAAGGCAAGCAATCCGAGATATATTGCAGGAGCATGTTGACGATTTCTCTGTAAGTCCATAGAACCAAGTTCCTTTGGCATCTATAAAGCTCAGAGAGCTCCAGCCTACGGTTGAATAAAGGGAGCAATGATGTGTGGAATAGGGCACACCTGTAATGAATCTATGTGCTCTATGGTATAATGTGTCAAGCTTGGACAAAGCAGTTTTGGGGCTTGCCCATACAGAAAGTCAGCATAGTCCAACAGTGACATAAAGGTTGTTTGGACCGGCCTAGTTTTAGCTTCCAAAATTAGCAGGTGCCTGACCTTAAAAAAGAGACCAAGCCTTTGCCTAAGCTTCTTAGAGAGCTCCTCGGTGTGGTTGACGAATGAGTTTATAGTCTATCCAGACCCCTAGTTATTTAAATTTGTCAACATGTTCTAATGGCTCACCTAAAAGCATTGTTACATATGGTGCTTTGCCATGGTTATGGTTACTGGGTGTGTTGACCGACGAAGAAAAGAGCATAGTCTTAGTTTTTTTGGTGTTTAGAAGTTAACTTTAGGTATAATAGATTTTTCTGCGGTAGGTTGAATTCCATCTGGAGGTCACTAAACACTAGTTCTGGGGAGTGCCTGTCTATATAAATGACAGTATTATCAGCAAACAAATGAATGCTTGCTGACTTAATACCAGCATTGATGTTATTAATATAGATAGCAAAAAGTAAAGGGCTTAAAATAGACCCTTGCGGCACTCCTCTCTGAAGTGTTTTTAATGGAGAGAGTTCCCCTTCAGCCTTAATTTGCTGATAGCACCCAATTAGGTAGTTTGTGAACCAGTTTAGGGCTGTGCATTCCAGCCCAAAATTTTTTAGTGTAGCTAGCAGCAGGTCGTGGTTCACGGTATCAAAGGCTTTGCTTAGGTCAAGGAACAGAGCGCATACATGGTTTTTGAATCCAGTGCATTTAGCCAGTCATTTGAGACCTTGGCAAGGGCAGATACCGTGCTATGCTGTGCTGTGCTCTAAAGCCAGACTGAAGTGGATTGAGGAAGTAGTGACTTTCCAGGTACTGCCTGAGCTGTGCGTTGACAATCTTCTCTAATAGTTTTGACAGGACAGGAAGAAGGGATATTGGATGGTAAATATTTAAGTCACTTGGGTCTCCAGATTCAAATAGGGAGATTACATGGGCAGTTTTCCAAATAGAGGGGATGGTGCCCTTGGCAAGTGATAAATTAAAGAGGTGAGTAATTGGGGCTGCTACAATATAATATCCTAGTTTTAGGTAGAAGGGCTCGATATGATCAGCACCCACACTTTTCTTTATATCCAAGGCTAAAAGAAGATCCTCTACCTGCTTAAGCATAATAGGGCAGAATGAGAAGCCAGGTGTATGCCTAGGTGTGTGTAATACTTTGTAATTTGAGTCCTGGGTACACATTTCTGCCCAAAGGTTACTGGCCGGAGAGGTGTCGAACGCTAGCCCTGTGGTAGCAAAATGTTCGTTGAGTAGGTCCAGTATCTTAGGCTTATCAGTGAAGCATGAACCACCAGAGGAAATTCTGGGCAGAAGTGCACTGGGGGAGCAGTGGTCTTCAATATTTTTTAGAGTTTTCCAGAATTTGGCTGCACAGTTTGTTGAGTCATTAAGCTCTGTGCGAAAATAGCTAGCTTTTTCTGCCCTCACTTGTCTAGTGCACTGATTTCTCAAGGCTCTAAAAGCTGCCCAGTTGGCCTGCAGCTTAGATTTCCTTGCTTTCTTCCATAGAGTATCCCTATGGAGTAGTGCAGCTTTGAGACTAGTTGTGAACCATGGACAGGACCTCTTTTTGGTACGCACTTTAACTAAAGGCGCATATCTGTTGATAGTGTCCATGATTATATTTAGTAATATCTCATATGCTTGCTCTACCATAGAGGAGGGGTAAAAGTCCTGCCAATTCAGTTTGAAGGTCAGTAAGAAAGGCATTTGGCTCGAAGTACCGGCGACATCTCTTGAGGATATGTCTAGAGGTGGAGTTAACTTTTTTCACTGACTTCACACAAGCTGTTGCACAATGGTCACTAAGATCATTGAAGTAGGAGGCAGAGTGTGAAAAGAGGTCGGGCCTATTAAGTAGGATTAGGTCTAGTAGGGTGCTGTGAGATGGGTTTTTGGAGTTTGGACAGGTGGCTTCTGTGACCAGCTGTATAAGCCCAAAGGAGTCACAAATGCCTTTTAGGGGCTGAGATGCAAGAGAAAACCAGTCCAGATTAAAGCCACCCAAGATGACTATTTCAGAGGAAATGATGCCTAGCACGTTGCACAAATGCTCTAGCAATTTGAGCCCTGCAGAGGGGGGTCTATAGCATCCCGTTATACAGAGAGAGAGAGAGAGAGAGATGGCTTGCGAGAGTTGGACCTTTAAAGTAATGCACTCAAATTCTTTGGCCACAGTAGTAGCTTCAATCAGGGAGGCAGGAAACTTGTTTTGAATGTAAATTGCTACCCCTCCACCCCATGTAGGTCGGTCAGACCTAAACAGATTGTATCAGGGAATATTTACCTCTTGATCCTTGGTGGATGGTTTCAGCCAAGATTCGGTAACTACTGCTTGGCCCCTGTCTGCTGTCTTCGTGACACAGTCAAAGAAGTCAGTCAGATTCGTTTGACAGGATCCCCCCCCCATAAACCCATGCTGCCTCGCATCCTGGAGACCATGCTCCTCTAGATATTCCACCAACCTTTCCTTTAGTATGGTTTCCTTGAGCTTGCCCACAATGGAGATAGCTGACTGGTCTGTAATTCCCTGGGTCATCCTTAGGACCGCTTTTGTGGAGGGGCACTACATGTGCTGTTCTCCAGTCCTGCAGTACCGCACCTGTCTCTAGTGAACTATTAAATAGGTCTCCCAGTGACCCTGCAGCTGCTCAGCCAGTTCCTTTAGTACCCTTGGATGTACTCTGTCCTGGCCTGGTGATTTGTTCACCTTCAATGCCAGCAGCCCCTCCCTCACTTTATCCTTCTCTATCACTACATCTGTGTTCCTCCCTCCCTCCCTCCTCCTTCCCAGCTCCTCTTTTCCCTCCTGAAATCACTGGTCCGTCCTTCTCTCTAGTAAAAACAGAACAGAAGTATTCATTTAGTATCTCTGCTTTTCTCCCATTATCCTCCACCCCTTTCTTAAGTCTAACAATCCCTTCCTTCTTGTCCCTTTTCTCACTTACATAGTGAAAGAAAGCCTTCTCCCCCTTCTGAATTCCTTCAGCTATCTGCAGCTCCTTCTGTGCCTTTGTTCGCCGGACTTCCTTACTTACCTCACTAGCCAACCTTAGGTAATTTTCAATATCCACCTCTCTTTTGGTCTTTCTGAATTTTCAGTAGGCCAACCTCTTTTCCCTTACTGCCTGGGCAACTCCAGAACTGAACCAGCTGGCCCTTTGGCCCTTGTGTTCTTACCCCTGAGCCTAACACACTCCGCTGTGGCAATCAGTATTCCTTCCTTAATGACGGACCACCTTTGGTCCACCCCATATCTGCTTTGATGTCTACCAGATGGCTCCTTAGCACTTTGCCCATTTTCCTGCAGCTCTTTCTGTACCTTTGCTCGTCGGACTTCCTTACTTGCCTCACTAGCTAACATTAGGTAATTTTCCCTATCCACCTCTCTTTTGGTCTTCCTGAATTTTCAATAGGCCAATCTCTTTTCCCTTACTACCTGGGCAACCTCAGAACTGAACCAGCTGGCACTTGGCCCTTGTGCTCTTACCCCTGAGCCTGCCGCATTCCGCTGTGGCAACCAGTATTCCTTCCTTAATGACAGACCACCTTTGGTCCACCCCATATCTGCTTTAATGCCCACCAGATGGCTCCTTAGCACTTTGCCCATTTTCCTGAAGTCCACCCTTCTGAAATCCAAGATTTTGGTCTTAGTCGGGATGCTTTCCCTGCCCATATCCAACTGGAACCACACTGCGCAATGGTCACTTCCACCTAGTGGCTCCCTGACCATTATTTCCTGTACATGCTCCCCATTTGTGAGCACCAAATCAAGAATTGCCTCAGCTCTTGTTGGTTCGGTGACGCCCTGAGTAAGGAACCCATTTTGCAGTCCTTCTAGGATCACCTGACTCCTAGCACATGTTGTGGAAGGTATGCTCCAGTCCACCTTGGGCAGGTTGAAGTCCCCCACAGTTCCACTTTTCCTTTCCCCACAGCTTCCAATATTTGTGAGCTCAGTTCCCTGTCCCTCTCCTCATCTTCATTGGGTGGTCTGTAAACCACCCCCAACCTCACCTTTCTCCCTCTATTGGACCTTAATTGAACCCATCATGCCTCCACCTCCCCTTCCTCTGACTCCTCCCTTGTGCAAGTTATTCCCTTCCTGATATAAATGGCCACCCCCCCCACCTTCCCAACTACCCTGTCCCTCCTGTATAGTTTATATCCAGGGATTGCAAGGTCCCAGTCATTACAGTTACAGTTATAGATCAAGAGAGACTTGCGCAGTAGGACCTGATGGCTGAGCGACCTAGATTAGAGATTGAGAGAGTAATGGGGTGCCAGCACTGCTAGTGCTACAACAGTATGTTTAGTATGAGATCTGCCAGTACTTTGAATTTTCAGCCCGTGCTTATTTCTTTATCAGTAGGTCAGTGGTAGGATGTGTATGCAAATTGAGTGATCACTCACAGAAGAGCATGGTTGGGGATGGTTGCGTGTCAGTACTGAGCAAGAGTGCATGAAAGAAGTGGTACTTTCTTACATTAGCATACTGCAGATGGAGACACACTGCTGTCTTGCAGCACTACAGAGAGTGGACAGGCAGCCAGAGGATGGAAGCAATGGGGCAGGTGGCTTTTAGGTAGATGAGGTTCAATATTCAGTGTATTGCACCATTTTAAACACTAGACAGGTGGTGTTTCAGTTCATATTTAATTAAAAATAAAAACCTGTTGGCAAGGGGAGCGGGGGAGACTGGCTGCTGGTGAATTGCTCGTTCGGTAAGCAAGAAAAAAAATGGCAACCAGTCAGCATTTGAAAATTCTGCATGGCACTGTGATTTTTGTAATTAGATTGGTTGGCATTGGCATTTTTTTTTTTTACCTGGGCTCAGTTGTTTGATAGATGCCCACCTTGCCAAGGGCATCAGTCAGTCATTCAGAGCCTGGGAACTCCTAAGTCCATTTTCTAAATTGGTATTATTACCATATACAACCCTACAGTCACTTGACTTGTTGTCAGTGGCAGTCAGCAGCAATGTGATGGGGGTAAACGGCTTAAAACAGTAACTCTCTAATCAAAAGCTTAAAACTATTATATTTACAACAGTTATGTTTGAATTTAGTGTTTTCCTGTCTGTTTTTTTGTTTTGTTACTTTTACCAGTACTTGTTCTACTAAATATTTTTAGGTGATGCATTCTTATCTCAGTGTAGCATTCAAAAAGCATTTTGACTGCCCCAGCTGACATCACAATTGCTGTCTGTGACATCACAGTCTGCTGTCATGCATAAAGGCACTATGAGGTCAGTTGGGGATAAAGACTGTTTGTATAGACAACCAAAATGTGTTCCTGGAATGGAAAACTGAAAAGTAAAAAATGTATATATATATATATATATATGTATGTATGTATATATAGTATATGGGTGCTGCCTATTGTCAATGGATTTCAGCAACTGCTGAAATCTTGTTGTAGTACAGTTCAAAGGTCAAAAAAGTTGTTGTACTATCACCCTGACATCACATTGATAGTACAACAACTTTTTACCCTTGACCTGCTGCCTGATTGGCTCAGACGATGCTCTATAGAAAAAAAAAATGAAAAAAACATGGTGGCGCGATTTAGCGAGCGCCGAGTAGCGGAGCCACCGACAGAGAAGTTGGGAATCGGGACACGGAGAGCCATACATGGCTCCCTTTCTAAAAACAATTCTTTTATTTTTTCTCACCGATTTAAAAAATGATGTGCTGAGGAGCAGGACGGAGCATAAGTGGGAACGGGCACAAGCAGAAGCACCAGAGGGGAAACGGGAGCAGCGCCTACGGCAAGTAATGAAAAAAAAAAAAGTAAAACAAAAAAAACCCATATACTATAAAAAACAGTGGATGGGTGAACATCCACAACTAAGTCTTACATTTTTATGTTTGCTTGCGTGCGAGCGCAAGAAACATTATGTGGCAGCTTAGGAGAGAAGCGGGTTGTGGAGGTGCGGCACTGTGGCAGCCAATGCTGGCACTGCATTGTTGGGCTTGGCAGTGCTCGGCCAATACAGGGCCAGTGTGCTGATGACACTGGTTCTGCCGAGTGTCACCAAGTTGTAAGGATTTCACTGCTGCAATCAGGGTCTGCCTCATCATTGCAGCGTCAGCCATTCCGCTGCAATGAGGGAGCGACCCGTCATTGCAGGGCGGTACCTTGCCTGGTGTAACATTACCAGGACTCTGGCAGCTGTATGCCTCCTCAGAGGCCATTTGCTGACTGGAGAGCCCACTCCCCGTCAGCATAATGCCCCCCCCCATTTCAGTTGTGTGCCGAGGGGGTTCCAATCCCCCTTGGCATCCTGCGCTCCCCCCCATGTTTCTGTGCCGACAAGGGCCCAATCCCTGTCAGCTTCAGTCCCCCCTTCCCAGTTCCAGTTGCAGACGGGGGAACCCACTCCCCATCGGCATAATGTCCCCACCCCTGATTTCTGCTGTGTGCCGAGGGGATGCCTAATCCCCCTCGGCATCATGAACACACCCCCACCCATTGCTGTGCTGACGGAGGGCCCAATCCCTGTCAGCTCGGTCTCCCTCCCCACAAATGCAGGTGGTATACTGGGAGCCCACCCCAGTGTACCAAACCTGTAAAACAAGAAAACGGCCCTTGTGGTCTCTCCTGTCCCTCCCCAAACCTGCGCCACCCTCTTCCATTGCCTACCTCCCCACACCCCCCCTCACCCCATACTTACCTCCGAAGCCCAGCGTGACAATCTTCGGTGGACCGGGAACACGTCTGCACTCTTCAAAGCCGACCGCGAACTGAAGAAATGCCGTTAAGCTGTATAATGGCATAAATAGGGTTTTTTCAACTTTGGTGTATATCTTGGGCATTTTGGGGAATTGTGGCACCAAATTTTCAACATGGGGTTATTGGGACCCCTCCTCATGAATTCGGTCACTGTCATGGCGATATTCAGTCCCGAAAGGTGATTACATGGTCACTGTGCGGAATCACCTTTCAGGACTGAATAACAAAATGACAGTGCCACTGTTCATGAGGTGGGCTTTCCAAAAGTCTATGTTGCAAATTTTGTGAATCAAATCCAAAAAATGACTGTTTTACAAGTGTGCGTTGCGCAGTTTCCACGCACACTCGTAACGTTGTGGATTTGTAATATTTTCACTCCAGATTTTCAACATTGACCTTTTTCCACACCTTCTTATGAACAGAACTGCTGTGATTTTACACATCCTGGCCGAAATGTGTTTTCGCACTTCCGGCGCAGAATATTTATTTATTTATTTATTTATTTATTGAAGTAATCAGTTTACAACCTTTGAGTCAGAGACTCGTTTACAAAGGTACCTTGTCATGGGGGTGGGGGAGACAACAATAAGTGCGGTTATAGACAGAGGTTACATACAGGTGAGAATACATACATACGTTGAGTTACACGATCATTATATACACACAAATTGTTACAGTTGCAGTTGCTACAGTTGCCCAATCGTCCATGGAACCCAGAGGACTTGGGGGGCTGTTCGAGACAGGGTTGTGTTCCACTACAGGCATTTACAGCACCGGCTGTCGATGATATGTTTTCGGAGGGCTATTTTGAACCGTCCAATCCTGGGATCTTTGTTATTCTCTCAGGAAGGTAGTTAAACCAGGCCGGGGCTTTATGATGGAAGGATCTTTGGCAGAGAGAGGTCCTTGCCCTGGGTACTAGGAAGGTGGCTTTGGTGGAGTTACGGGTTAGCACCGGCCGGACGGCTGGTTGCAGGGATGCGGAGACCCCTGGTGGGCATAACCCAGATAGGGATTTTTTAGCCAGAAGGCAGGTGTGGTATTTCAGTCGTTCTTCGAGAGTGAGTATGTTAGTGGCAGTGTATAGCAGGCAAGTGTGAGTTCTGCTGTGGGCGCCGGTCAGGAGCCTACAGGCTTTGTTAATAGCGGTCTGGACTTTAGACAGGGCGGACAGGTCTGCCGCTGGCGTGATACTGGAAGGCCGTGAGTCGGCCAGGGACAGCACAGATGAGGTGATGGCCAATTTTAAGGCAGATTCTGGGAGGCAGTCTTTGTGGCGGTGAGGCCCAATCCTGGAGTTCATGGCTGAGGACAGGGTTTTTAGATGGGCGTGGAAAGTAAAGCCTGTATCAAAAGTGATGCCCAAGTACTTATATGTTGTTACCTGTTCAAGTGGGAGGAGTGCTAGGGGTGATGAGAAGGGGTGTCTTTGGCACAGTTTTGCGATGTGCGAACAGCATTGACTTTGTTTTTTTCAGGTTCAGGACTAGCCGATGGTTACTGAACCATTTTTCAGCTTGGAGGAAGGTGCTTTGCAGCGTGCTTTGGAGTAGGAGTGGGTCTGAGTGTGATGCTAGGATCACTGCATCATCCGCGTAAAGCAGTATTTTGTTGGAGCAGGAGCTTGGGAGGGTGTTTAGGAAGAGACTGAAAAGAGTGGGTCCAAGCGCGGTTGCTGTGGGAAATCAGTTTTCGGGACAGATTAAGAAAATGACAGTGACACTGTTCATGAGCAGAGGTCCTAAAATGCCTGTGTTGAAAATTTGGTGATGAAAGTCCATAAAATGACTGTGTTACAAGCGTATGTTGAGCAATTTCCATGCAACCTTGTAACTCCGTAAATTAGCAATATTTTCACTCCAGATTTTCAACACTGGCATTTTTTCACACCTCTTTATGAACAGTACAGCTGTCATTTTACACATCCTGGCTGAAATGTGTTTTCGCACTTCCGGCACAGAATAGCGTGGTCGCTGTGGGAAATCAGTGTTTGGGACAGATTAAGATCGAGCGAGTGAGAGAGGGGGAGTGAGCAAGCTCAGTGGAGCTCTGTCGGTACTGCTGTGGGCAGAAAAAGGTGCCAATGCAAGCAGGAGTCCAGTACAAAAGGGCAGCCAGCAGCACCAGGAGAAACAGAACAAGTGAGTGAGAGAGGGGTAGTGAGCAAGCTCAGTGGAGCTCTGTCAGGACTGCTGTGGATTTCTTTGTGGACCGAAAAAGGCGCCAATGCAGGCAGGAGCCCAGTAAAAAAGGACAGCCTGCAGTGCTGGAGAAACAGAATGAGCGAGTGAGAGAGGGGAGTGAGCAAGCTCAACTGAGCTCTGTCGGGCCTTTAGAGTTGAATACCCTGCAACCCAGGGTCCTGTGTGGTCCTATATTACAGCAGGGTCTCTGGGGTGGAGACAAAGCAATGATTGGATACTTTTAGGATTGCTGTAATAATACAGATTTAGTTCTGTTTATGTCTCTAACTGAGCTGAGTAATACTTGGAGTGCAATAGGATTTCTAACTAGGCTAAGTGAAACTATATGAGGGCTGAGAACAAAAAGTATGGTAGCTGAGGGGTGAAAAACGGACAACGAGGCTTTAGGATTGCTACAGTAATACAGCATCTAATGGATGAGATTTGAGACTGAATTAACCCGGTCAGCCAGGGGGCAGTAGAAGGACTAGTGTGGGGGGAACAGGAATTTGACTAACTAGGGGCCTAACAGTTGTAGTAGGGTACAGAAACTGGAAGTAAGAGCCTTTAACCTAAGATGGGGGCCAAAATGGGGCAGCTGCTGCATGTCAATAGGGTGGGCATCTTTGGAAGGGTGGTTGGCTGTACAGGGTGTGGGTCCGCCATGATCCTGGACTGGGCTTGGAGGATGGGTGGGGTGCATAGGCACCGACTACAGGGGGGCTGAGGGGCTGAAGCCCCCCTTAGGAAGCTGAAGTGGGGGCTCTGCCCCCCCCGGGGCCTGATGCCATCCTATCATAATTGTTTTTTTTATCCCTGTTTTTTTTACTTTACTGTCAGTGCTACCATCCTCGGGAAACTTTCCAGTGGAGAGGGGGTGGGCTGACTTCACTGCCGGAAACAGCAGTACCATCCCATCATCATGATGTGCCCGTATCATTAATTTTTCATACTCCTTGCTTTTTTTTATTTTTCTGTGCAGTGCCATTGGTGGAGGGTTGGTGATGCAATCCAGTTCCAGTCACGCCAGTTCATCGGCATAAAGTACACATGTGCTGTGGCACCTCTGACACTGTGTGCTGTTTGGCGCCAGTCTGAATCCGGTGGATCCATCTTTTTAATCCTCCTCGGCAGATGGCAGCAAACATTGGTGGTTTCATTTTGCCAGACGACTGATGATGGCAGTGGCAGGACTCTGCGGCTAGGTGGAGAAGAACTGAAATAAGATTTGGTAGGTGGTGGCGGGCAGCAGGGCATGGCCTGTGCTGTGTGTGAGGGCAGGGATGCCGGGACTCAGGAGCCATTTACGACAGTTAAATAATTTAAGATTAGACGGTTGTCGGGTGGGTCAAGAGTGATCGACTATGTGGGGCTGACCAACTGCCTCGAATAACTGGTGCCAGGTTCGGGACCACTTGGTGTGCGGCTTGGAGCACAGAGCCAGAGTCATCACCCACCTCACCAGTCGGTACTCGGTTGACTAAAAGTATGAAAGTCAGGTGGTGTGGCTGTGGGAGAAAGTCGGAGCTGGGAAGGAACCAGCAGCACAGCTTGCAATCAAGAAACAGGCAGCAAAGACAAGGTAGTAAGTAATATTTTCACTGTCTTGACAGTCTGGGGGTAACAGAGAAAAAGAGGCACCATCACAGATTCACTGGCAGTCTGGGCCTGGCACAGTGGTGGGTGGATGCATGCCTCACTTGAAGAAAAATGGCTATAATTGAAAACAAACAATGTAGTCGAGGGGGGCTGCCTGTGCTGTGTGCTCACTTCCTACCAGTAGGAGCTTAGACAGAACAATGCAGCAGCATTATTATATTTTGAGTCTTTTGACCTAACTAATGTTACGTTTTTCACACCAATTGCTAGGTACTTCATTCAGAGGTGCTCTGAATCTGATGAAGCATCAAGCAGTTGGCATGAAATGTTAGGTCATTTGAAAGGAATTGGGACTGGAGGGTATCCAAAATGCTAGAACTGGGACAGCCAGAAGAACCATTACAAACCAGAATGTCTGATGGATGTTGGACCAAGTGCAAAATGCACTACTTTCTCATTGAGGGTAAAATCTGCAGTAGTGGGACTTGAAAAAACAGAAAGAATGAAAATCTGGAATGGCCATTTATCTGGATGGAACAGAACAAAGAATGCAGCTTGTTCCAGACATTCAGTTTTTCAGTTGAACAACTTGCACAGATGCACTTCCAGCCATTATAGTTCCAGCATTCTGGATTCACCCATCCCCTTCTTTTCTCCTGAACTAGAAGCAGGAGCATCTTATCATGGATGGTTATCACAGTTGTTTTTGCACTATGGTTTTTGATTTTTGCATATGAACTCATCCAACTTGTTTTATTGTAAGACCATGTCCCCACCATGCAGTGCACAATATTTGAGTGGATGTATCATCTGTGTGTGTTCGATGCTTTGAGGCATTTCATTTTCTGCAGTGGCTGACTGTTTTTTTTTCTGCCATTCTCAGAAGTCAGCCACTGTAGAAAACGGTTCTCTTAAGGTGCAGTCCCACTCCCATCCCACATTTAGTGAGGAGGAGGAGACTGGGGGTTGGTGTCCAGGGATTTAGTTGAGATTATGCATTGCTGAGCCTGAGTCTGACTGGCCCATCGGTTCGGAATTCAGGTGTTGGAGTTCAGAGGTGAAGGTACTGGCGGTGGATCCTGACTTTGTGTTCCCCAAATCACACCAAACTCAATGTACCTTACTTGATCTGTAGCTATAATCTAACATAAAAATGTCCCTGGTTTATGAATTAGGTGAGTCATGGTTTCAGCAGTACAGTCCTTTATTTGTACTGTCTGATATTTATAGAACATGATCAGCTGAACAACTGATGCTTCATTGACTATGCTGCTGTTTTCCAAAGGCAGCTGTTAGGACTGGACAATGCAGTGGGTATGTTTACATGAGCTGGATATTTTGGCTTGACAAATGTATTGACCTTCGTTGCTGACAAACTGCCTTTGGCCCAAACTTTTTCCCCTCTTGTATTATCTCCTCCAGTGAAAAAAAAAAATCAGTGCATTCTTCTTATCTGCCAAATCATTCTCAGGAGGTAAAGTTGGGATTAGTCCACACAGATCTAGCCAAAACAAAGTTTGAAGTTACACAGGGATCAAAAAGGGGTTGCTGGTTTTTTTTTGGGGGGTGGGGGGTGGTTCATTTATTGAAAGGTTTGACCTAACAGAAACAAATGTGTAATTCTGCTTATTGCAGGTAATCCTGTGTTGTATTACTACTGCCATGCAAGAGGCGGTATAGTGTAGTGGTTAAGGACACTCGGCTGCAAACATGGAGATGTGGGATTGAATCCTATAGCCCCCACCTAACCTGCATACTGTATGACTCTTCCCTGAGCAAGTCACTTAAACTTTGTTGTGCTCCCAGGTTGTACCTGGAAGCAAGCTTCAGCTTAATGTGTCTTTTTTGGTTAAACAATTTCTTCTTTCCCTTTCATGCTGTCATTGAGTTGATGTTCTGTGTTAGTGAAATTTAAACTTTTGGGTGACCGACTACATAAAAATCATGTTTTCTTAAATGTTGCTATTAATTTTTAGTGGAAAGAGACCTTAAGTTATTGAAAAGCACTTGCAGTTAGGCTGAGTGATAAGGTTATAAAGCAAATTGTTTTGATAAAGCAAACGTGTGTAACTGCAAATCAAAGCTTGGCCTTCTAATGCCATGTGGGGAGTAAACTGTTAGCACAAACTCATACAAAGTTAGAATTCCTAACATTTTATTTCCCATGCTGTGTATTGTATCTGTTTAATTCCCTCCATTTTGCTGTGGTGTTGCTGGGGGGACTTGGGACTGCAAGCTAGAGACATCTTGCTGTGATTGCAAAATGCATCATTTGGGCTTTTGCTAGCTGTATAGATACAGTTACCAGAAACACCCCTATAATGTAATCACAGAAGAAAACATGGTCTAATTTGGGTACTGTGCTATAATTTCAGTGATGCTTGTTTTATGTTGTGCTATTTCTTCAGTAAAACCCTCAAAGTGCACCACAGAATGCCAAATACCCCAGAGCTTTCTTTGGGCCTTGGCAGCCCCAGAACCCCAGCCATTTGTTGAGTCCCACCGAAAAATAAGAGTCGGTTCCTGTGGGGTATGGGTCTGTAGACAACTGGCTAGTTTGAGGAGGACCTGTGGAAGCTAGGGAGGAGTCTAAGTGGCAGGGCAGATGAGTATGGTAGGCATCCTGGCTGGGGGGGGGGATAGGGGATGGCAAGGGGGGATGGGAAAGAACAACAAGGGACTGAAACTCACCCCAGAATCAGAGGCACTAGCAGAAAAGAGAGGAGAAGGGAGGAGGTGCCCAAGGTGAGGGGGGCCTCCTGATGGGGGAGGAAGAGACCACGAGGAGTACCAGGGAAGAAAGCAGATGGTAGGGAGGGACCATGAGGGGCACAGAGGGGAACAAGTCGGAGGGGGGGAACCGATAGGGAGAAGAGATGTAGGAAGGGTATCAACTAAGAATAGATTTGAGCCTCTGCTGTGGGACAGAGAGGGGGAGCAGGGACATACTGAAGGGGGAGTGGACAAGCAGGGCATGAGAGGGATGGCAACAGGTGGGAAGAGATAACGAGGACAAAAGGGTAGAAGGGGGCTAGTAAGGAAGGAGGGGGTGACTGGAGGAGAGAAGGCTATGGGAAGGGAAGGATGGGAGGGGCATCACTATCGGGGTAGAAGGGAATGGGGGATCTAAATCGACAATAACGGGGATAGGAGAGGAGTTGGAAATCAGCAGGGAAGGAGGTGAGGTTGACATGGGAAGCCCAGTAGGAAGTAGTCAGGCTGGGAGGAGCTCAAGGGGGATGGGAGGAATAAGGCTGAAAAAAGGGGTGAGGTGGAAGTAGGACTGCAGATACAGACGTCACAGAGGGTGCAGCTGGCGGGGGTAAGGGGCAGGGAAGAACGAATACTGGGGTGGTGGAAGGGCATTAGAATGGAGGGGAGTGAGGATGGGGGGTACTCATCCTAGGGGATTCTATACTGAAAGGGGTGAGATGGGGCGGAAGTGGGGAAAGGCACAGCTGTATTTGGGTTGACGCTATCCCCGGGTTGACTGCAGGAGGGGCAGGGCAGGCACTGCTCAATGCAGTGATGGGGAGGAACAAACCTCAGTTAGTGTTGCACATGGGTACAAATGACTTGGCAAGGGAGACTGTGCAAGTAGTGAGGGGGAGGTTCAAGGAGTCGGGCAGACAGTGTGAGGGGGTGGGGGAGTCTATGACATTCTCAGAGGTACTCCTGGTACCATGTGCAAGCACAGGGAGCAAGGGTAGGATTGAGGAGCTCAACGACTGGCTGAGGGATTGGTGCCACACCAAAAATTATGGGTTAGTGACTAATGGGGTAGGATCTGGGGGAATAGTGACTTGTACATGGGGGACAGGCTACACTTGAGCAGGGAGGGGAAGGGAGTATTAAAGGTGGGATTAGAGGGCTGTATCTCTACTATGGTGGATTTAAACTAGTGGGGGGGTGGCCAAAAGACTGAGGTTGGTAGAAAGGTCCAGACAGGGGAGCCTAATAAGCTCGCCCCCTAGATATAGGTAAAGGCGGAGGCATAGTAACCCTGGGAGGGGGTGGGCAGAGTGGTCTGAGTGAAATACAGAAGGCACCACCACCCGGTAAGAATAAGGAGGAGAAAGGGTGCAGTGTACCAGCAGGAGGGACACAGGCCAAGGAGAAGAGTGAGGGGAAGGAGGGGTATGGGTGGAAGGTGGTCTCTCTCAATGCAAGAAGCGTGGGGAACAAAATTGCAGAGGTTCAGGCACTGCTTTCAGAGGGGAAGGTGGACATTGCTGCAGTGACAGAGACTTGGGCCACAGAGTACCATGATTGGGACTTGTCAATCCCGGGATACAGGATATACAGGAGGGAATGGGGGTTGGAACGGGGGGAGGGGTTGCACTCTATGTGAGGGAATGGATGGAATGCATAAGGGACGAGGCAGAAGAGGAGAGGACCGAGGCGCTTTGGGTGCAGCTCCTGGACTCCAAGGGCAGAAAGCTGAGGCTGGGAGTGGTGTACAGACCATCAGCCCAATCCGGGGAACCGGATGGTGAGTTGGCAGAGCAGATAAAGAGGGTGTGTAGAAGGGGGAGTGTGGTGACAGTGGGGAATTGTAACCTACCAGGGGTTGACTGGAGCACTCTGGCCACTAGCAGTACCAGGGAGCAGGTGCTCCCTGATGCATTCCAGGTCGGCCTTCTGACACAGTCAGTAAGTGGGCCTACAAGGCTTGGTAGCACTCTGAACCTAGTACAGGCAAACGGGGAGGCGGTGAGGGAGGTAAGGTTGGAGGACCCACTAGCTAGTAGTGACCACCAAACAGTGTGGCTCGTTCTCGCACTGGGCAGGGAGACAGGTGGCATGGGCACTAAGGTGGTGGACTTTAGTAGGGTGGACTTTGGAAGGATGGGAGCAATACTGCAAGGGAGACTCCAGGATATAAGGCTGGGGATGGACGCAGAACAAAAGTGGGGAGTCATAAAGACTGGGCTAACAGAGGCCACAGTAGCCTGCACCAGGGCCAGGAGTAAGAAGAGCAGAGCCAAGAAATCATGCTGGCTGAACAAGGAAGTGCTGCAAGGGGTGAGGGCAAAGAGGGCTACATACCGGAAATACAGGAGAACAGGGAAGGGAGAGGATAAGGAGGCTTACAGGAGTTGGTCAAGGGAGGTGGCCAGGAGGGTGAAAAAAGCTAAGGCCTCCAGGGAATTAAGATTAGCACAGGGCATAACGGGAGGGGAAAAGGACATTTTTGGGTATGTCAGAGAAAAGAGGAAGTGCAAGGAACATATTGTGAGGATAAAGCAGGGAGGGGATTTGGTGGAAAAGGAGGAGAAGCAAGTGGAAATTCTAAATGAGTACTTCTGCTCCATTTTCTCTAAGGAGAGGAATGGTCCACTACCAGCATGGGCTGGGGGGTTGGGGAAAGGGGGGAGGAGGTGATGGACAAAGTGATCAATGGAGTAGGGTGCTAGAGGGGCTGAGGGCAGTAAGGGTGGACAAGGCATCAGGTCCCGATGGCATCCACCCCAGAGTGCCGAGGGAGATGGCGGAGCTGTTGGCTGAGCCGCTGGCAATCTGCTTAACACCTCCCTGGAAACAGGGTGTGTGCCCCAGGACTGGAGGGTGGACCATGTGGTGCCCATACACAAGAGTGGGCCTAGGGAGGAGCCAGGAAATTATCGGCCGGTCAGTCTCACATCCATAGTGGGTAAGCTTATGGAGGCCTCTAAGATGGGTGGCAACATGGATTCATCTCAGGGAGGTCTTGTCAAACCAACCTAATAGAGAACACCCCAAGGCACACCTCAACACTTGTCGGTTTCTGCAGGATAGGGTGGCATGAAATGGCATGAACATTATGGGTGACAACCCAAACTCATACCCCAGTGCCTGTCTGTCTCTGCAGGGTGGAGGTGGGGTTGGCGTGAAGTTCAATACATCACTGCCATTCCTACTCTGCATCTGTCTAACTCCTGCATTTTCAATGCTAATATCAGCATGCAAACATTCAGCATTGACAAATGCTTGTTTAGATTCCTGTTTATTCACAGCTGTGTGTGCCATGCTCTTTAAAGTTATGCACCAAAAAGTTAAAAAAAATACAAATCTGTGCTGCATGTTTAAGATTTCTGCAGCATTTCTTTTCAGTGTTTTCAGCTTAAATATGTATTCTAGGATTGTGGCTATGTTGTTCATCCACACTGTTTGGCATGTCCCTTTGCCCTTTAAATCTTGCTGGCAGTCTTCAAGCTGGCTCCTCCCACCCACCCGGGTGGTATATACCTCGGCTCCAACCCATGATGCCAGATCTTCCTTTCCGTTGGAAGATACAGGTTGCCTCCCTCATGCTCACGCATTTCGTAGGCCCTGGCTTTCAAAACTTCGGTTTTACCAAAATTAAAACTCGTCCGAGTTAGCGATCATGCATTTGCATCCTCGATCATGGAAGAGAAATCTTCTCCAGGATTTTGCTGGTGTTCTTGCGGCCAGAAGATGTCGTGCACTGATCCCCATCTCACGTGCGTCTACTGCCTAGGTGTCGGCCATGACACCTCATCCTGAAGCTATTGCTTGGCCTTCCATCCCAACGTCCTGGACGACCACCTGGCACGTTTAAAGTTGGAAAGACCATAGAAAAGGAATCCTCCAGTGAAGTCCAAGGAGGCTAGGTGGGCGGTTTCCACGGTCGCGAGTTCCGCCGAGCAACTGGAATGCATGAAGGTGTTTGAAGAAGAAACCGCCCGTGCTTCGGACAATCGAAGCTTTTTCATTCCACTCAACCTGGGCTCCACCTTCACAGGTTCCTTCAAGGAGTTGTGCCAGTCTCTCCCCACCTGGGAGAGGCACTGAGGCTCGCACTCCTCCCGATCTCATAAAAGAGATAAGGAACCGAGCACGTCTTCGTCTCAGCGAAGGTGCTCTTGGGACCGAGAGAGGTCTCAGTCCCAGGAGCATGCGGTCTCAACCTCGGTCAAGATCGCTTCCTCGGCCGCAGGCTTCACGAATCTTCGGTCTGGCCAGACGACCAATGATGTGGATGATGAGGTCGAGATTGTTCTCAATCCAATCGACCCACTGTCGCCCGCCCCAGTCGATGACTCCTTGGAGAGGACTCCGGTCCTTGTGTTTCCCGATGAGGAGACCCAGCCCGCTGGTGTCTCCCGAGCGACTGAGTCAGCCTCCCCGATCTTGGTCGCGGTCTAGAACCCCCTTGGCCAAACAGCTGAGGAAGAGCCACAAGAGCTCCAAAAAGAGGCAATGCCACAGGTCGTCCTCATTGTCCTCGGTTGAGGAGAGGCTCCGACGGAAACTCCGTCAGTGCTACGAGGACCTTATGTGGCAACAGCTGACTTTATCCGGGCATAAGCCAGCTCAGCCACCTACCCCGGCCATTACTTGGCTTTCACCATCTAGGCTGAAGCTGACCCCATCGTAACCGAAACCTTTGGTTCCCCCACCTGTGGGGCTGGCCTGTCCTCCAGTTTGGCCTATACCGGCCTCTCCACCGACAGTGGTGGAGTCGCCGCCTAAGCAGCCTGTGGAAGGGGCGCCTTCCAAAGATGACCGACCAGACACCGGGCTCCCCCGTCTGTTGGTCACGGTTACCCTGGACCACCCTTGGCGGTTTGAGGGTGATTTGGACGGCAGGCCGCTGTACCCCGACTCTTCAGACTCGGATGTCACCGGGCTCCACTCTCATCCTGGGGTCCTGGGGATGATGAGTTTTCCATTGGCACAGGGGTGGAGGAAGGTCCTTCCTCCTTCCAAGGGATCCTTCGACTCATCTCTGATTCCACAGGGATGCCCCTGGAACCCATCCAGAAAAAGGCGGAGTACCCTCTCACGGATATTCTCAAGAGAGGGGATACCCCGACGGAGGCCTTTCCTGTGGCTGAGGCCATTGTTGGTCTGGCACTTGAACTGTGGCAACGTCCTGCCTCATGTCCAGCACTGTCTGCCCGCATGGCCTGCATGTATGCAATGCCCATGGGGTCCCTTGCGGGGTTCACAGAGTACCCTTCGGCCGAGAGCCTGGTGACCGCCTCTGTGTTCAGGCATACTGGCAGTTCTGCCAACACTGACTGACCTCCCGACAAGGAGTCCAAGTAGTTGGACCATTTGATGCGGAAAGTCTATGTGGCATCTTCCTTGGGCCTTCGTCAGGCAAGTTTGGCCGTCATCATGGCACACTTCTCCCATGCCCTTCTCAGGTCGCTGGACGAAGTCCTCCCTCATCTCCCCGTGGACATGCAGATCACAGTTAAGTAGGTCCGAGATCAGGATCGTACTGTTGCCAAACAGCAGCTCCAGATGGCCCTGGACATCAGGGACTCTTGTGCCCGCTCGATGGCCACTGCAGTCACCTCTCGCTGCAGGGCTTGGCTGAGGCTCTCTTCCTTTCCGGCAGATACCCAGCACAAGTTAGCTGATGTGTCTTTCCTTGGGACCGACTTGTTCAGCCCAGGAGTGGCCAATCGCCTACAGCACATAGAGCAGTCCAATGCCACCTTGGATGCCACTTCTGCCAAGAGTTCTTCGGGCAAGAACCAGCAGAAGAAAAAGAAGAAACCCTTTCGGCACTCTTCCCCTGCGGTTCAGCAGTCCTCCTACCAAGGAGGACAGCAACATCAGCATCAGCAGCAGGCTCAAGCTTGGCACCGTTGGTCCAAGCCTGGACCCCAACAGGCCCGAAGAGGAGCCCGAGGCTCAGGTCCTGGAACCTCCTTCTCCTCCTCGAAGCCTGCTCAGTGACAGGATATTGGTTGCCACCCCTATTCCCGCCGGCTCTGCCACTTCCTTTCAGTCTGGTCTGCTATCACTACGGACAGGTGGGTTCTCGAAGTGGTCAGTCAGGGACTGCCTCTAGAATTCGAGCAGTACCCTCCCAGCTGAGCCCGCACCCCTCGGGAAGAACGGATTTCCACATGCACCCAGTCGGCTCTACGAGATGGCATTGCTCAGCTCCTCCTCAAGGAGGCAGTAGCTCTCGTGGCGGATTCATCTGCAGACCCAGGCTTTGTCTCCAGGTACTTCCTGGTGCCCAAGTGGACGGGGGGCTAGTGCCCCATTCTAGATCTCCACAACCTGAATCAATACCTCAGGTCACGCACCTTTCAGATGGTCACTCTGTCCCAGATCATTCCATCCTTGGAGCGAAACATGTGGTTCTGTTCACTTGATCTGCAGGATGCGTTCTTTCACGTCCCAATCCGTCCATCCCATCAGGGATTCTTCCACTTCAGGGTCGAAGGGACCCTGTACAAGTTCTGAGCCATTCCATTCGGCCTGTCCTCACCAAATGCATTGCAGTGGCGGCGGCCCATCTCCGGCATCGGGGTGTCAGAATGTACCCCTACCTCGATGATAAGCTCCTGGCAGGTTTCACCCAACAGAAGGTGGAGAGGTCCAGGGATCTGGCCCTCCAAACCCTCTCCCAGCTCGGCCTCCTGATCAACGAAGCCAAGTCAGAACTTGTGCCCTCTTAAGTGATGGGCTTCAGCGGGGCAGAGCTCGGCTCCCAGCGGAGGTTCTCGCCTCCTTTGCCCAATCATTTCTGGTTGGGCACTTGCGCCCTGCCTGGGACTTTCTGCGTCTTCTGGGTTACATGGCGGCGTGCACCTCAGTGGTCAGTTGGGCCCGGTTGCACATGCACTCCCTCCAATGGGAGCAGGTTGCCCAGTGGACTCAGCGTCATAGTCGTTTCGACCAGCTGATCACTGTAACCCAGAAGATGTGGGATGCTCTCCAATGGTTTACCACCCCAGACCGGTTGTAGGAAGGGATCCCATTTGTCCGCCCAAGCCCACGGTCGTTCTTACGACCGATGCCTCTCTCGTGGGCTGGAGAGCCCACATGGGGGACAACAGGGCCCACGGGCTCTGGACCATCGAGAAGTCCCGATGCCACATCAGCCTGTTGGAGCTCAGAACAGTCAGTCTGGCACTGTCAGCTTTCGCTCCTCAGCTCCGGGGTCAAGTGGTTCAAGTCCAGATGGATAATACCATGACCATGTACTACCTCAACAAGCAGGGCGGCACGTACTCCCATCTGCTATGCAAGGAGGTGCTCCACATCTGGACCCTCGTAGGCCAGTTGGAGGTGGATCTCCTCACCATCCATGTGGCAGGTGCCTCGAACCAGCTGGCAGATGCTCTCAGCCGCTTAGGCCAGGCATCCTATGAGTGGTCTCTCCATCCAGAGGTAGTTTACAGCCTGTTCTCCCGTTGGGGAAAACCGATGGTGGACCTTTTTGCCTCCAGGGAAAACACCAAGCTGAGCTGTTTCATGCCCGCCCCCCTCAGCAGGGCTCGCTGCAGGAGGATTCCTTCTCAAGGCCGTGGACCCCAGGCCTCCTCTACGCCTTCCCTTCACTTCCCTTGATCCACAAGGTGTTACTCAAGGTGAGGAGGGAAAAGGTGAAGGTGATTCTGGTAGCCTCAGATTGGCCATGCCAGTTCTGGTATCCAGATCTCCTCAGTCTCAGCTGCAGGCCCCCAGAGTGGCTTTGTACACGCCCAGACCTGATATCTCTGAATCAGGGGATGATATTCCATCCAGACCATAAATCCCCTGTACCTCACAGCCTGGTACCTGAGTGGCTAGAGTTCTAGGCTTTGGGTCTTTCTGAAGATGTCTACATCGTGGTGGAGGCATCTAGAAAGGAATCAACCAGGAAATGTTATGCTTTCAAATGGAAAAGGTTTTCCATTTGGTGTCAGAGTAAGGGTCTGGACCCCTTATCCTGTTCTGTGACCAACATTCTCAACTACCTTTGGTCTCTCTCCAAAGGGGGTCTACAGTCATCGACCCTTAGGGTGCGCCTGGCAGCCATTTTTGCTTACCGGGCACGGGCCAGTCAGCCTACATTGGCACAGGAGACTGTGGTCAGGCACTTTTTCAAAGGCCTGGATCACATATCCCCTCCGGTGCGTGAACCTCCACCTCCATGGGATCTACTGCTGGTATTGGCAAAGCTCATGGGCAAGCCCTTCGAACCAATGCACAAGTGTGAGCTGTCACACTTGTCGTGGAAGATGGCCTTCCTGGTGGCCATCATGTCTGCCAGAAAGACGGGAGCCGCAGGCGCTTTCAGTGGACTCCCCTTATCTGGTCTTCCAAAGTTGTCCTGTGCCCCCAACCGAAATTTCTTCCGAAGGTGGTGTCAGAGTTTCACCTTAACCAGGTGTTGACTCTGCTGGTATACCACCCTAATTACACCTCGGAGGCCGAGTACAGGCTCCATACTTTGGACCTGAGATGTGCTCTTTCCTATTATAAGGAGAGGACGGCAGAAATTCGTGAAGAGGTTCGCCAGCTGTTTGCCACCTACGCTGAAGCCGCTTCTGGCAGACCTGCAGCTAAACGGACCATAGAAAGATGGATTACATCATGCATAGGTCTGTGCTATGAGTTGGCGGGCAAGGAGCCTCCCAGAGGGATAAGAGCTTGTTCTACCCGCCATACTGCTGCATCGGTGGCTACTTCCAGGGACATCCCTATCCAGGAAATCTGCCGGGCTGCTACCTGGAAGTCAGCAAACACCTTCATCACCCACTACCACATCGACCTTGAGTCTCGCCGGGATGCTGGTTTTGGGGCCTCAGTTCTCCAATCTCTGATCTTCCCTTGTCAGTCTTCACCATTCATTACTGCTGGATGTAAGCCAGAAGCGCGCGCGCCACTGGGTATTTTTTTTTTTTTTTTTAGTCGGTATAGCGGTGCTGCCCCAGTGGCAGCACCTCGTGATGCCGCAGGGCATTAAACACCACAGACTCCTCCTCCATCCCAGTTCTATTTTTCCTGCCGTCAAGGTTGCACCTGCTGCGCGGAGCCGAATTCAGTACTGCGTCATAGGCCATATCCTACTCGAAGCCGTCAAGCTCCTTTATCCTGTGCTCCTTGACGTCGTCGACCGGTAAGACCTTTCCGTTTTTTCTATATTATTCGATGACGCTGAGGCTTTTCTGTGTTTTTCCTTAATTGTTTCGCATCATGTCTGGTTCGGGGGCAAAGCGCTCAAGTCCGGGAGCCGTCCCCTATGCGTCGGTGCCCTTGTGGCGGCAGTTTTCCGTCTCGGACCATCATGATGTTTGTTTCCGGTGCCTGAGACCCTACCATGATGTGGATCATTGTGACGCCTGCTTCTCCATGGATCGCCATGTGTTGGAAGTCCGAGCATTTAAAGTCAGATGAGCTCTGCCGACTTTCGGAGGACGACGTCACCTGAGGGCTTCCCAGGCCAGATCTCTCGACCCTTCCTCTGGGTCCCCTCCTGGGTCTGTACAGCCTGGCAAGGAGGAAATCTCCTCCACTTCCAGCCTTGCCAAGGAGGAGGTTTCTTCTTCGGCACCAGAGGAGCGGTGTGATCCCTCTTGGGTTCGTGCTGTTGGCGCCGTCCCGGCAGTCACCTCCGTGGAGGTGCAGGCTTCCCTGGTGTTGCGGCCCCCGGTTGTGGGGCCCGGCTCTGGTGGACCCTCGTTTTCATGTGCCCATGTTGTCGTAGAGTCTGGCGCAGCTCGCGGTGCCGGTGACTTGGCTGGGGCCATTGGCGGTGCCGTTCTGGGTCTCGGTGCTGTTCGCAGCGCCAGGGACTTGGATGGCACTGTCAGCGGTGCCATTCTGAGTCTCAAGCGCCATCCATGGTGCGGGGAACATGGGCGGTGCCGCCGCGAATGCGATGTTGAGCCTCGGCGCCGTTGCGGCACGGGGACTCGGGTGGCACCATTCGCGGTGTTGTGCTGGCCTCGGCGCGGGTAATGCGGTGCAGAGTTTCGAAGCGGCACCATTGGCGGTGCGCGCACTGGGTCTCAGTGCCATTCGCAGCACCGGGGACTCTGGTGGCGCCGTTCGCGGTGCAGCCTGGGTTCCTAGCGCCGCCGAACGTGTGGATGACTCTGTGGACATGGTTGGCATGTGGCCTATGGCGGTACCAGGCCGGGTGCCACCTCTGGGCAGGATCCTGCAGCTGTTGCGATGGAGCCTTCCTTTGTCGGCCCCTCGGAGGAGGAGGAGGAGGACGGTTCAGGTGAGGACCCAGACCAGCGGCTAGAGTCTTTGGGCTCGGAACCTCCTGTAGGCTGCAGGGCTAGGCGTTCCAGTGTTCCTCTCCCAGAGTCCCCGGAGTTGGTTAACCTGGATGATTCCATGGTTAGGGGTGGCCTGGAGTCTTCCATGGTGGACCGTTTGGGTATTCTGGAGAGGATACCCTCTTCTCGGAGGTCCCAGGCAGCTGCTGTTCCTGGTGCTGCTCGGGTCCTTCAGCAGAGGGGGGAGGACTCTGCCTCGGTGAGTTCCCTTCAGGGTCTTGCTCAGCAGGGGCCTCCACCCCTGGTCACAAGGAAGAGGGCTGCTTCGGAGTCCGAAGGATTGAGGGGTAGAGGTCAGGAGCAGCGACAAGCCCCCACCGCCCTGCAGGGTGTGGGGAGGAGTTGTAGCGCTGATCCTCACCTTTCTCTTAAGGTCTCTAAAGCGCCTTCTGCTGGTGGTTCTGAGTGTTGCCCTTCTGGACTCATGAAATCCCAGGTGCGTCACAGGGGAGATTCCCCTTTAGGGCTTTTTCCGGAGTTGCCTCTTTTCCTTTCTACTACGCAACCTGGCACGATCTCAGGGTCCCCAGTCTTGGCGGCGGCGCTACCTGGATCCCAAAGCCCTGGCAAAGGCTGGGCATGTGCTATTATGTGCCCCTCACCCATCCCTCTGCAGCCACCTCCCTCTCTCCCAGGCCATGTGGGACCCACTGGACCATTAACTTAGGAGATGTTCAGAGCTACTGCGGCTGCCTTCCCGTCCTATGTCAGGGCCATGGACAAACAGGTTTTCTGCCTGTCCCCCCCCCCCCGCCACAGGAGTCTTCTGAGCATTCGAGCTCCACTTCCTCCTCATCTTCCTCCTCTGAGGAAGAGGAACTTCCTGTCCACCTTTCCTCTGACGCTGATTTCACTGAATATCAGCTTTTCCTTTTGAGGATGGTGTCGGAACTTCATATCTCCTACGTCCATAGGGACAATACCGAGTGGCAGATGCGTGCTTTCCTTAGTGAATTCAGCGCTCGCCATCTGTTGGTGCCTTCCTGGTCGATGCCCTTCCAGGAGGCATCTATCCGCACCTGACAGGCTCCAGCCACTCCTTCTCCAGCCCCAGGAGACTGCAGGAGACGGCAGTGTGTGCCCCACGAGTCTCTAGGTTCTCTGCCTCACCCGCCTTCGGGTTTGACATCCCTGGATATTCCTTCTGGGCCTTGATGCCTGGTGCATAACTGGCCTCCAGATTCGGATTCTGCTGAATTCGACTGGTGGGGATGAAGAGTTTTCTCTTCTGGTCATGCGTTGTTATGCATCTCATCGCATCAGGCTCACCACGCTGCTTACAACAGGCATCTGTGGTCGATGCTGGCTTAGGTCTTAGCCTCTTTGCCTGACTCAGAGCAGTCTAGACAGGCCATTGCCCTCTCTGCGTAGGGTCTGGAGCTTGCAAGGCACCAAGCGAGGGCATCCTACGATGCCAACGAGGTGGTGTCCAGACTAGTAGGGACAGCGATCTGCATTAGGCAGACAGCATGTCTTCATCTCTCCAGACTGTCACCCATTGCTCGGCATAGGGTGGCTAACTGTGCCTTCCGGGGGACCTGCCTTTTTTCTTGCAGGGCGAGGAGGCTTCTTCAGGGACAACCTCCCTTTCCCAGCCCTCGGTGGACGCCTCCTTCCCCTCACCCTCCTTAGACTTCCTGGTCTAGTGGCTAGGGTCTCCCCCTCCCTACTTTTCATCAGTAGGAGGCTGAGGGATCTGTTCCCTCAGGGTCTACTCAGACCCCGCTTCATGGGGGAGCTTGGTACTCACCCAGCAGTAATGAATGGTGAAGACTGACAAGGGAAGATATGAAAATTACATACCTACCGTAATTCTTGATCTTCTCTTGTATCTTCACCATTCATTACTGATTCCTGCCCACCTTCCCCTCATGGTCCTCCTTCTTCGACGTCTCCCCCTCCCTGCTTGTTCCTCCTACTTCTTTGTTGGCCTTTAAGCCAAAATAAATAAATAAATAAATAAAAATCCTATCTTGATTTTTCCGTTCTTTTTTGAACGGATCTTGTTTTCCTCAAGGTAAAGGGGGAACGAGTTGAAATTATTCTATCCTGAGGGAACTCTTTCTGATCGTATTTAGGGGTGACCTCTTGGTTTTCTTAACCATGTGGTTCAATTCACAGTTAAAGGACCATCCCTCTATGGCTCAGTCCTTTTTTTGTCCTGGTCCTTCTGGCAGGTCATAATCTTCTTTGTATCAGTTCTTCTGGTTGGTGCTTCCTAGAACTTCAATTACCTTGAGCTGATACTATTGCCTGACCTTCAGGGAATCCGACTGAGTTCCCACTCTATCCTTTCATAAAGGGGTGCCCCCTGTAGAGCTCACCCCCTCCACACACTCATCTGTGTTAGTATTAACAAGGTGCTAAAGGACCTCTTCCTAGTTGGGCCCGCTCTTTCTGGAACATAATTTCTGCCTTGGCAGTCTGTGAGCTCTCAGCTAGAGTTTAAGAGGTTGGGGTGATGGGAGGTTAGAGAATCTACCCTTGTGTCCAGTCTGTGAAAGCAGTTCGGTGGAACCTACTGTCAGTCCTATCAAGCGGGATCCTTGCTCCCTTGTTTTGGTCCGAACTTATAAGCCTTAAACCGATATATCAGTGGGCAGTATTCTCCCCTCCCAACATCCCTTGTTCTCTCCCTCGCTTCTTCTTCTTTTCCTTTTCTCCTTTTCTTCATCTGTTCCTCCCTTGGAGCCGCCCCAGAAGTGAGGCCCTGTGGTCCCTTAGGGTAGGCATTTTCTTCTTTTTCTGTCCTCTTCCGGCTTATGCCTTTTTCAGTTTATATCCTTTCCTTTTATGTTTTGCTTGCGCATGTGCAAAACATGAATGCCATCATCAGAGTTTTCAGAGGTGTGTCAGCCTCTTCCAATTCAGTCAGTGTGTTCTCCCAGCCCACCCGCGCCCACCCTCGCACCCTGCCTCCCCACCCCTCACCCATGCGCACCTCCGGTCTGGCACGGCGATCTTTGATGGACCGGGAGCACGTCTGCACTCTTCAAAGCCGCCCGCAAACTGAGGAAATGCCGGTAAGCTGTATAATGTAATAGATAGGGTTTTTTCAACTATGCAGCATATCTTGGGCATTTTTTGAAATTTTTGCACCAAATTTTCAACATGGGGTTTTTGGGACCCCTTCTCATGAATGCTGTCACTGTCATGGCATTAATCGGACCTGAAGGGTGATTTCGCAGTCACTGCGTGAAATCACCTTTTGGGACCGATTAATGAAACGACACTGCCAGTGTTCATAAGGTGGGCTCTCAAAAGCCTATTTTGAATTGGTCGGCACTCTTAAGAAATACTGTTTTACAAGCATCGTTGCGCAGTTCCTCATGACGCTACGTAAGTTAGCAATTTTGAATATTTTCCTCCAGATTTTCAACATTGCCATTTTAGCACACTTCCTTATGAGCAGTACAGCTGTCATTTTCACCCACCAAACGATGTTTCGCCCATGTAATGCACAATAGGCGCGGAATCGATTGTGCAAAATCAATGTACAGGACACATTAAGAAAATCACAGTGACACTGTTCATGAGCAGAGGTGTTAAAATGGCTATGTTGAAAATTTGGTGAAACAATTCCTAAAATGACTGTTTTACTAGCGTGCATTGCAGGTTCTCTCGCATGCGCTATCGTGAGTTCGTCAATTTTCAATATTTTCCTCCAGGTTTTCAACATTGCCATTTTACCACGCCTTCTTATGAGCAGTACAGCTGTCATTTTCACATCTAAGCCCACAGCGTGTTTCCAGCCCATGTAACGCACAATGGGCGCAGTCATAGTCATGAGAAATCAATGTATAGGGACACATTAAGAAAATCACAGTGACACTGGTCACGAGCAGAGGTGTTAAAATGGCTATGTTGTAAATTTGGTGAAAAAATTCCCAAAATGACTGTTTTAGGGTGCCGTTCGCGCGGTTCTTTCTTGCGCTTGGCAAGTTCTTGGGATTTGTAATATTTGCGCAGATTTTCAACAGTGCTATTTTACCGCACTTCCTTATGAGCAGTACTGCTACCATTTTCACATCTGCGCCCAAAATGTTTCCCACACATGTAGCGCACAATGGTACAGTCGATTGTGCGAAAACAATGTTTGGGACAGATTAAAGAAAATCACAGTGACACTGGTCATGAGCAGAGGGTCTTAAAATGGCTATGTTGAAAATTGGTGACAAAACTCCATAAAATGACTGTGTTGCAGTGAGCATTGCACAGTTTCCGCCCTAAAGTAAGTTCATGAATTTGTAATATTTTTCGGTCAGATTTTCACCAGTGGCATTTTCCCACCTCCTTATGAACAAGTACAGCTGTCATTTTCCACAACATGGCGAAATGTGTTTTCACACTTTCAAGCGCAGAAATGCGTAGTCGCTGTGGGAAATCATTGTTCGGGACAGATAAAGAAAATCACACTGACACTGTTCACGATCGGAGGTCCCAAAATGCCTGTGTTAACAATCTGCTGTAAAAAAATCCCAAACTAGTTACATTACAGGTGTGCATTACAGTGTTCTATACTGCGCTAGTGACTTCACCAGTTTTTAATATTTTCACAGCAGATTTTCAACATTGCCATTTTTACACCTCCCATGAACAGTACCGCTGTCATTTTCACATCCTGTTCGAATGTGTTTTGCACCTGTGGTACCAAATGCCGTAGTCGCTGTGCAAAATCAGTTTTCGGCTAACAAACTGATATTGCCACTGTTCATGAGGTGGGGGTCACAAAAAAACCATGTTGAAAATTTGGAGTGAAAATACCAACGAATGCCTGAGGCGTTAGGGTTTCCAACCATAACGCCCCACCATGTAGAGAATGACAGGCATCAGGGGTGTGACTTGGGATTCTTGCCTGTAATGCTCATACCATTCCACCCTCAACCACACCCTGCAACCAGTGAGAGGCATCAAGGTGTGCCTCGGACTCTTCGGCCCCAAACTTCACCCCATTCTCCTATACCGCACCCATCTCACCGTATTTCCTGATGGAATGGAGTGCACATAAGGGCCAAAGACCCCAAGGCACACCGTGACACTTGTCAGTGTCTGAAGGGTAGGGTGTGGTGAAATGGCATAAGTCGTTATGCCTGAGCACCAAAGGCACACACCCAATGCCTGTCACTCCCTGCAGGGTGGTGGTGGGGTTGGCTTCAGTTCAATACTTCACTGCCATTCCTATTATGCAGCTCTGTAACTCTACATTACCAATGCCAATGCCAGCGAGCAAATATTCGGCATTGACAAATGCTTATTTCTATCCCTCGGCTCTCTTGCCTCACTCTCTTTTTCGTATCCTTATTTTGCCTCTCGGCTAACAGAACTGGGATGGAGGGGAGTCTGCGGCACCTATGGCCGCCTTGCATATCATGCGGTGCGTCACTCTCAGAATTGGCGCCCGTTGAGCAAACTCCTAAAAAAAAAACTCCGTGGCGGGTGCGCACCTCCGGCTTACACCCAGCAGTAATGAATGGTCAAGATACAAGAGAAGATCAAGAATTACGGTAGGTACGTAATTTTCATTTCCCTAAGTAGAGGGTGTGTGCCTTGCCTCCCTCCTCCCAGAGAACTGCTAGGAGTCTGCCAAACAGTGTGGATGAACAACATATTCAAGATCCTAGAAAAACAGGTTACTCACCTGTAACAATAATTCTAGGAGTGGTATATGTTGTTCATCCACACTGACCCACCCGACCTCCCTGACTGCGGACGCACAATACCTGGCTTCCAGTGGGCTAAGATCTGGCGTCATAGGGTGGAGCCGAGGTATATACCACCTGGGTGGGTGGGAGGAGCCAGCTTGAAGACTTCCAGCAAGATTTAAAGGGGAAGGGACATGCCAAACAGTGTGGATGAACAACATATACCACTCCTAGAACTACTGTTACAGGTGACTAACCTGTTTTTGTTTTTCATGGTCAGCAAAGATGCACTGAGCTGAAGCTTATTTTCTGGTGCATTTTAGGAAAACAGGGAAGTTAAGTGACTTACTTGGGGTCATACAGTGTGCAAGTAGCAGTTGTGGGTTTCAAGCCCAGGTCTGCTAGGGCTCTAAGATCACAACTTGGTTCTCTAGGCTATACTGCCTATCATATGTCAGCCATCAGTTGGCCTGTCAGCTTAATGGTTTGTTTTACATCAGCTGTCCAGTTGCTATAAAAAAAGGTTTAGATCACACGTACTCGCGTGTGAGTGTGTGTGTGTGTGTGACTGATTTGTGTTATACTAGCACCTGTCGGGCTGGATGGGATAAGATTTGGCAATGAGGGATGCAGATGTGGGAGTTTTAAGGTGAGGTTGACAGTAAGTAGGAAACTGAAACAGAATAAAAACATATAGAATCTGCAGGATAATTGGGGATATGTCAGCCAGGCCAACCTGCAATGAAGGAACAATATTAAAGAGCTGTATCATGCCCTGTGGTTGGGGATGGACAAAAACTGACTTGTTCTAAGGTCTGGGACTAGGTAATAATTTGGAGGAGTTACTGAGAGCAGTACACTGATTGTAACCTGTTTGGCTTCTGCATTTAAACCCCAATCCTGTGAGGGGAAGCATTAAACAAAGCAGTTGCCTTAAGGCTGTGGGGTCTTGATAGATTAGAACACTAGAGGAGTAGCAGAAGGCTGTGGAAAAAGGCAGGACTTAAATACAGGACTTTGCCCAGTCACATGCCGCACTTTCCACATGTCCACTTTTGAGGCTCGTCATGCCCGCTTGCTTCTAGGTTGTCTGGACGATTGGGACCCACCAGTCAAATCCAAGGATGCCTGTCGGGTGGTCTCCATGGCTGCAGTGTCCACCAAGCAACTTACGGCATTTGAGGAGGCCATGGCTCAGGCCGCAGCTCAAACTTCCTTGGCTTCAGTTTTTTTGCCACTCTCCTTGGGTGCTTCCTTTACAGGAGCATTCAAGGAATTGTGCCAGGCCCTTCCCACCCATGGGCAGGGTCCCTCTTCCAAGCACAAATCAAAGTCTAGAAAAGAGACCAAGAAACGGTCTCACCGTCAATCATGGGATTGGGAGCACTCTCGGGCCTCCAGTTCTCGTGCTTCTCCAGAGGTTCTGACCGGTCGATTCCTTGGCCCAGGCCACCGGCCCCACGGTCTCCCTGTTGGGCCAGTTGGTCGAGACACAGGTCGATCTCCTGGCCGAGAGTTTTCTCGAGCTGATCAACCTGTTGTCACCCAAAGAGGCCGATACCTCCTTATCCAGGACTCCGGTCCTGCCTCTGACTCAGGGAGGGATGGATCAGTTGGCTGATCTGCTGCCTCTTCCTCAGAAGCTTCTGCACCTGAAGGATCCTTGGCAGTTGCCAGCCCCCTCCGAGGCCCCCTGTCGGTCCCCCGATGGTTGAGGTTACGGTCCTGCTCTCCGTCCCCTGAGTCGAGCAGCTCATGTCAGCATTGATGCTTACGCTCTCGGCACAAGGGGAAGCAGCATCACCACTATTCCTCATCCTCATGCTCCTCAGGTGAGGAAAGGCTTCGGTGCAGGTTGCGTCAGCGCTACAAGGACTTGATGTGGCAGCAGTTCATTTTCAATGGGATGAAGCCTGTCCGGCTTTGGTCCCAGCCATCTTTTGGCTCTCATCACAGAGCCCGACACCATCTCTGCCTCAATATTGTGTTGTTACAGTATCACAGGGTTCCCTTTTTCTTCTATGTAATACTCTTATTCCTGAATGGGGAGTTCCTAGTAACCAGACTTCTATTCAACTTTATGATTGTTTAGGATACCTCTACCCCCTTGTGCTTGTGTAAAGAACTTATATATCAAATACTTTGTCTTGATTTCATTACTTTTTCTATTATTTTATATTTTCACTTTTTTTGCTTCTTTGTAGTGTTAATGTACGTTTCAGGATGACACTGTCCCTTTATCAGAACACTTACAGGCTATGAATCAAACAAAATAAGCACCAATCAATAAATGTCATACAGTAATGGCAACTTTGAGTAATAATTCTGTAAATTATAGAACCCTATCTAGCAGGGGGAACATACCTGCTTACTTTATTCTACCTTGGAATCACCATTAAAACTTTCTTCATAGTTGTTCAATACTAACTCTACAATAGAATGTGGAGAAACAAAGTGGGGGGGGGGTGGGAAGGAAAACGTTTTGAAGAGGTCAAATTAAAAAGTTTCTGTATCCCTTTTTAATTTTCATAAGTTTTATATTTAGTTGCAGATTTTATGTGCCATTCTAAGTACCTTTTACTTTTATGTTCAACTCAGACTTTCAGTAATTTCTTACCCTGTTTAAATTACTTGTTACTTCTTTTTTTCTTTTCTTTATTCTTCTTTTAGGGCTCACCCCGAGCCAGCTTCTATAAACTGAAAGAACAATGTTGTATGTTTGAGGCCTTCTGCTAACTTCTTAAAAGTTACTCTACTAGTTTTTACACCTTGTATAACTATTTTACTGAACATATTTATTTGCTGTCCTTACTAGGTTATTTATTTTAAAATGTTTTACCTGGTTATGTTACTGGTAATTCTCCAGTCTGTGGTTCCTTGCATCTGCTTACAGTTCTTTAGACAGTCTAGAAACAAAAGGTTGTTGTTTTAAAAGATTTCCCAGTTTGTTCTTAACCTTCTATTTTAACTAATGCCACATTTACTGAGGCTGTTTTCATTAAGTACCTACCTCATTAATTTTCTCTTCACTGCTCCGTTTGCAAAATATGTCCGGTTTCTTTTTAAATCCCTTCCTTCCTTGTATCTCTCATGTATCATATCCATATTAATTACTTGAAAAAAGACTTTACTAGTCAATCCTTTAGCCTAAGTTTACACTGCTGACCGTCATAAGTTAGAATGCCAATCACGTCTTTCAATCGTGCTGCTTCTCTGTGCAGCAAGGAAGGGGCTGAGCCACAGTTTATCATGCTCTGAGGTGAGCGTGATGACGTCTCCTGTGGCTCGGTCCTGCTAAGGAAACCACACTACTGCCAGACTGGCGTGTTCGCAGGGGTGAACTAAAGGAATAATCCCTGACAGGGTGGGTGTTATGCTGGGATAACATCCCACCTCAGGTGGTGACCGAGGGCATCCAACACCCGAGAAGGGATGTTATCTCAGCATAACACCCACCCTGGAGGGCATTATTCCTATTATGCAATGGCTTATTGTTTTATAGTAAAAAAAATAATTTTAAAGAAAGTTTCTGTTAGTGTGTAAAAATATTTTTGTTTCTTAAGAATAAAAAGAAGTGGAAGTAGTGCAAGTGCAATGCAATCAGCTGGGATGTTATGCCAGGATAACATCCCTGCTGTAATGACCAACTGACCAATCAGAAGCCAGGATTTTTTTCTTGCCATTGTATAATGAAGTGTAATCCCCTTTCTATATGTTTCATGTTTTTTTAAAGTTACTTTCACAAACTTTTAAAGCTGGGAAAGTTAGGCACCTTGATCAAAGCTCTGAGACTTTGGGGGGAGAGTTCGTGGATCGATTAATTATGGGATGTTAAAAAACATTACCAGTCCTACTTCAGAGCTGCCACTCTAAAGTTGTGTTTGATACAGTGTCTTAGACTTAGGATTTAGCTATGTGTGAAAATACCAAATATGAAAAACTATATTAAAATGTACAGTATATACGTGAACGAAGGGGGGGATAAGAGCTTTCAAAATAAAATGTAGTCATTAGTGTAAGTCAAAATATTACTATAATAGCTAATCAGTGTTATTTTAAATATTGTACAAAACAAATTCTCAGTCCATTCATTTTTATGAAAAAGAGTTCCATAATAGACTTGCAGTCAGTCCATAATTACTTTTATAAGTCCTTAAAGTGTATATCCACCATGCCTTTCTTCGTTTAAGCACTGTTTCCCAGTTCCCTCCTCTAGCTCGTTTATTTACTTTTTCAATGCCCGTGAATTTCAAGGAAGGTGGTTATATTCATTAAAATGTTGTGCCAATGGTGATTTTTCATCTTTGCATCTAATTCGACTTTTGTGTTCAGTGATCCCTGTGTTTCAAAGGTTTTGTAGTTTCACCCACGTAATATAACGGGCAGGGACAGATGGTGCAGCAAACCACATGGTCCATGTCACATGTTACAAGATCTCTGACTTCAAAGTTACTTTCTTGGCAAGTGCTTTTTATTTGTTTGGTTTTGATTCCGTTTTTACAGTGTACACAGTCCACATGTAAAGAATCCATTTACACCTGTGCTCAACCATGTTGTATTCTGAAGTTCTGGGTTCCCGGTGTTGTATCTGTACCAGTTTCTTCCTCATATTGCTCGTTTTCCTTGCTGTGACCCATGGTCTTACATTAAAAATTCTGTTTCCTGCATCTGTGGATTTCAGGATATTCCAGTTCTTGAAAATTGAGCATTTTATCTCTAGAAAGAAATCAGAAAAAGTGGTTGACAAACATATTTTGTCAGTCTCATGTTCTGTTGGTTTATTTTGAAGTAATTCTCTCCTAGTAATATTCTACATCTTCTATTCTGCTGTGTTTAGGGTTCTTTTTTTGTAACTCCGTTGTGTGTATATCTAGATCTAAGATTTTCAACATTTCTTTGTAATCTTTCCTCACTGCCACTGTTTCATTGTACCCAGAGCATTTGTTCATATGGGATCCCCTCTTTTAGTGCTGTAGGATGATAACTTGCTGAATGTAATATAGTGTTTTTGTCTTTTGGTTTATGGTATAGGTCTGTATTGATTTTATTGTCTTCCTGAATTATTTTTAAATCCAAAAAAGGTATTTCCCCACTGTTATGTTCCATGTTGAAGCTTAGAAAATTCATGCATGAGTTCAAGTATTCTTTAAATTTTATAAGGTGTTCCTCGGTGTCCCCCCATAAGATGAAGATATCATCAATAAAGTGTTTATATAGTAAAATTGATTATTTATATCTGTTGCCTGGATTATCTATACAGTTTCTCTCAAACTCTGCCATCATGAGGTTAGCATATGTGGGTGTTAATGTTGCCCCATTGCTGTTCCTCATATCTGTAGGTAATTTTTGTCCTCAAATTTAAAAAAAAATTATTCCTCAATACAAATTCAGTCAGAGTTAGTAAAAGTTCCTTATCTGGCTTGTTTTCTTCTCTCATGTTTAAGGCACTTCTCATAGCTTTCAATCCATCCTCGTGGGGGATACTTGTTTATAAGTTTTTGACATCACACGTGACTAAAAAACAGTTTTTAACTTCTTCTTGCTTTATATTGAATTCCTCCAATAGCTGTATACAGTGTTTTGAGTCCTTTATGTACAATGGTGTTTGTAGTACTAGATCTTTTGTATAGTGATCTACTAATCTTGATAAAAGGTTCCATTATTTGAACCTATACCTTCTTGGAGGTGCTGCCTGTCTATGGCATGGGTGAGGCTAGGGTGCTCCGCACCATGGAATTCAATCGTTGGTTGAAAAACTGGTGCAGAGCTCAGGGTTTTGGCTTCATTGGGGACTGGGGATCCACCTGGAGGGATACAGGCCTATACTGGCGCGATTGTCTGCATCTGTCCAGGAGGGGAACCAGGATCCTAGGTGATAGGTTTAAATGCTTCATTGGCAACCATTTAAACTAGCCAAGGGGGGGGAGCTGTACTGAAAAGGAGCAGGGAAATCCTATCCCCAACCAAAAAAAAATCAGGGTAGTTAATGAGGTAAACATTAGCAAAAGCCCAAACTGAGGAAAAAATAGCCAAGTCAGTTAAGAAGGGGGATAAAACCTTTTATAGGTACATTAGGGAGCATAGAAAGGTTAAGGGAGGAATAGTGAAGATTAATAAGGGAGAGGAGACGTGGGCAGAGGGAGACAGTGAAAAGGCAGAGATACTGAATGAATACTTTTGCACAGTATTCACAAAAGAAGATGAGGAGGAGTTACCTAAACCAGACAATAGAAGCACTCTGGGTAGGGGGGTTGACACCAGTCCATTTACAGAAGAAAGAGTCCTGAAAGAACTCCTAAAACTCAAGGTGGACAAAGCAATGGGGCCTGATGGGATTCACCCCAGAATCCTAAAAGAACTAAGGGAGGACCTAGTGACACCACTGACCACACTTTTTAACAAATCATGGGAGGATGGGGAGGTACCTGAGGACTGGAGGAGGGCAGATGTGATTCCCCTTCACAAAAGTGGGAGCAAGGCAGAAGCAGGAAACTACAGACCTGTAAGTTTGACCTCAGTGGTAGGGAAAATGATGGAATCATTTCTGAAAGAAAGAATTGTTGAGTACCTAGAGGCCAGCGGGGCACAGGACCCAAAGCAGCATGGATTTACAGCAGGAAGGTCATGTCAGATGAATCTAATAGATTTCTTTGACTGGATAACCAAGTAATAGACCAGGGAGGGGCTGTGGATATGGCCTGCCTAGACTTTAGCAAGGCATTTGACACAGTCCCGCACAAAAGATTAATAATCAAGTTAGCCAGCTTGGGAGTGGGTCCCAGGGTGGTAGTCTGGGTTGCAAACTGGCTGCACAACAGGACACAGAAGGTAATAGTGAGTGGAACACATTCCGAAGAAAGTGGGGTCACTAGTGGAGTACCTCAGGGCTCAGTACTGAGTCCAGTCCTCTTTAACATCTTTATAGGTTACATTGCAGAGGGTCTGGAGGGAAAGGTATGCCTCTTTGCAGAGGATACAAAGATCTGTAACAGAGTTGATACACAAGAGGGGGTAGAAAGGATGAGAAGGGACTTGGCAAGGTTGGAGGAATGGTCAGACATATGGCAACTTAGATTCAATGCAAAGTGCAAGTAATGCACCTGGGAAACAAAACCCAGGAGAAAGTACACAATAGCAGGAGGTACTAACAACAACAAAATGGAACGGGACTTGGGGGTAGTCATATCAGATGATATAAAGGTGGGTAAGCAATGTGAGAAGCCAGTAAGGAGAGCCAGGGGATACTGGGATGCATAGGAAGGGCATCACAAGTAGAAAAGGAAGTGGTTACCCTCTGTACAGACAGTTGGTGAGACCCCATCTGGAGTATTGTGTGCAGTTTGGAGACCTCATCTATGCAAGGACATAGACAGGATGGAAGCAGTCCAGAGGACGGCAACTAAAATGGTGCAGGGTCTGTATCAGAAACTAAGTGAAGAGAGACTGAGGAGAGCTTAATATGTATACCCTTGATGAAAGGAGGGACGGGGGGACATAATAGAAATGTTCAAGTACCTCAAGGGAATCAACAAAGTCCAGGAGGGTAGCATCTTTCAGAAAAAGAGATGTGTAAGAACAAGGGGACACAATTTAAAGATAGAGAGGGGACGGCTCAGGGGTAATGTGAGGAAATCTTTTTTCACGGAGAGAGTGGTGGATGCATGGAACTGCCTTCCTGGGGAGGTTGTTGGGGCTAAAACAGTGGGGGAATTCAAACATGCATGGGACAGACACAAGGCAATTGTAGTGGGGGGGTGGCAGGAAGTATGTTGTTGGTTAACTAGAATCTGCAGCTTATCCAGTAGGTAGGGAAATGGGCAGACTGGGTGGGCCAAGTGGTCCTTATCTGCCGTCAATGTCTATGTTTCTATGTTTAAACACCAAGATAGAGAAAACAATAGGGAGAAGGGCAGGGGTAAATGGAGAAAAAGGCAGTAAGGACAGGGATAGGGCAAAAAGGGGTAAGGCCATCAAAAAATGGAGGGTAATGAGTACCAATGCCCGTAGTCTAGGTAGCAAGCTCCCTGAACTGGTGGCCTTGATAGAAGAGGGATGCTTGGATATCGTGGCAGTCACAGAAACATGGTACACAGAGAACCATAACTGGGATGTCAACATACCAGGGTACACAATCTACAGGAGGGACAGGGAGGGTAGAAGAGGAAGAGGAGTAGCTCTCTATGTAAGGGAAGGGATCAAAGCAACGGAACAAAATGGTAAACAGGGAGGAGAGGAGGCACTGTGGGTCACCCTGGAGACTGGAAATGGCACCACAATCCGCACAGGGGTTGTATACAGACCCCCGTCTCGGGGAGGAAATGGACAAGGAAATGATAGAAGAAATCCTTAGGATGGCAGAAAAAGAGGAGGTATTATTGATGGGGAACCTGAATATGCCAGATGTTAACTGGAGCACCTTTGCTGCAGCCATATCCAAGAGCAGGGCCATTCTTGATGCCCTACAGGGGGCATGCCTCAGACAGCTAGTGTCAGAACCCACTCGGGAGGGAGCAGTCTTGGACCTGGTACTCTAAAATGGGGACGGAGAGAGGATCTCATATTTAGAAGTGGGTTGCCATCTGGGAACAAGTGACCGACTAACAGTGTGGTTCACGATAAACTCAGCTGCAGAGTTAAGCCATACAAGAGTGAGGGTACTGGACTTTAGGAGGGCTGACTTTGTCAAAATGGGAGAGTGCCTCAGAAAAGCAGTAGCAAATAGGCAAGAAGGAGGGGTTGGGAAACATCAAAACTGTCATCACAGAGGCAACAAGCCTTTGTGTGAAGCAAATAAACAAATCAAATGAAAGAAAAAAACACTATGGTTCTCAAAAGAGGTGGCAGGGAAGGTTAGGGAGAAAAAGATAGCATTCAAAAAGTATAAGGAAACAGAAGAAGCAGGACAGAGAACTGTAACAGTTAAAGCAGAAGGAAGGGGGGAAGGCAGTCAGAATAGCAAAGGCCTAAACTGAGGAAAAGATAGCCAACTCGGTTAAGAAGGGGGATAAAACCTTTTATAGGTACATTAGTGAGCGAAGAAAGACAAAGGGAGGGATAATGAGGCTGAATAAAGCGGAGGGTAGGTAGGCAGAGAGGGACAGTGAAAAAGCAGAGATACTGAATGAATGCTTCTGCTCAGTATTCACAGAAGAAGAGGAGGGTAGGTACCTAATCTAATCAGTAGAATCACTCTGGATAGGGGGGGGTCGATCCCAGTCCTTTCACAGAAGAAAGGATTCTGAAAGAACTTCTAAAACTGAAGGTGGACAAAGCAATGGGGCCTGACGGGATTCACCCAGAATTCTAAAAGAACTAAGGGGAGAACTAGTGACACCAATAACTACCCTTTTTAACAAATATGGGAGGATGGTGTGGTACCTGAGGACTGGAGGAGGGCGGATGTGATTCCCCTTCACAAAAGTGGGAGCAAGACAGAGGCAGGAAACTATAGACCTGTCAGTTTGACCTCAGTGGTAGGGAAAATGATGGAACCACTTCTGAAGGAAAGAATTGTTGAGTACCTAGAGGCCAGTGGGGCACAGGACCCAAAGCAGCATGGATTCACAGCGGGAAGGTCATGTCAGACGAATCTAATGGATTTCTTTGACTTGGGAACAAAATTGTAGACCGGGAGGGGGGGGTTGTGGACATGGCCTACCTAGACTTTAGCAAGGCATTTGACACAGTCCCACACAAAAGATTAATAAACAAATTAGTCAGCCTGGGAGTGGGTCCCAGGGTGGTAGCCTGGGTAAAACATTGGCTGGACAACAGGACACAGAAGGTAATAGTAAACGGAGTCCACTCTGAAGAAAGGGGGATTACTAGTGGGGTACTACAGGGTTCAGTACTGGGTCTGGTCCTTTTTAATGTCTTTATAAGTGACATTGTAGAGGACTGGAAGGAAAAATATGCCTCTTTGCAGATGACCGAAGATCTGCAACAGGGTTGATACACAAGGGGTGGAAAGGATGAGAAGGACTTGGCAAGGTTGGAGGAATGGTCAGAAGTATGGCAGCTTAGATTCAATGCAAAGACGTCCAAAGTAATGCACCTGGGAAACAAAAACCCAGGGGAAGAGTACACAATGGGGAGGTAGTAACATCAACAAAAATGGAAAGGGACCTGGGGGTAGTCATATCAGATGACCTAAAGGTTAGCAAGCAATGTGAGAAGGCAGTAGGGATGGCTGGGGATACTGGGATGTATAGGGACAGGCATCACCAGTAGAAAACAAGAAGTAGTTATCCGTCTGTAAAGACAGTTGGTGAGACCCCATCTGGAGTACTGCATGCACTTTAGGAGACCACATCTTCGCAAGGACATAGACATGATGGGGGCAGTCCAGAGGAGGACAACTAAAATGGTGCAAGGTCTGCAACAGAAGCCATATGAAGAGAGACTAAAGGAGCTTAATATGTATACCCTTGAGAAAAGGAGGGAGAGGGGGGACATAATAGAAACTTTCAAGTACCTCAGGGGAATCAACAAAGTCCAAGAGGGTAGCATCTTTCAGAAAAAGAGATGTGCAAGAACAAGGGGACACAATTTGAAGATAGAGGGTGGACGACTCGGGGGGAAATGCCAGGAAGTATTTTTTCACAGAGAGGGTGGTGGATGCATGGAACGGCTTTCCTGAGGAGGTTGTGGGGTCAAAAACAGTGGGGGAATTCAAGAATGCATGGGACAGACATAAGGCAATTCTTGTGAGGGGTAGGAAGAAATAGGCTGTTGGTTAACTAGGATCTGCAGCTTATCCAGTAGGTAAGAAAATTGGCAGACTAGGTGGACAAGCAGTCCTTATCTGCCGTCAAAGTCTTTGTTTCTGTGTTATAGATCTACCTGGTAGATTTTTTGGGTCCTTGCGTATTTTTGGAAGACAATAGAAGAATGGTATCCTTGGATGTAGGTTAAGAAATTCACCATATAGCCATTCCTCTATCCATTTCCTATCTCTGGCTTCTGTCAGGATTTCTCTGCTATCTCGTTTTAGTTTTTCACATGGTATTCTTGGGACTTCTTTATATGTTGTTACATCATTGAGTTGTCTTAAACATTCTTCTTTGTAGTTTTCATAGTTTTGAATTACTATACCTCCCCCTTTATCTGAGGGTTTTATGACAATATTCTTAGCTTGTTCTAAATTCTTTAATATAATTGTATTTTGGTTTTTGATTCTTGCTTTCTTTATCCTCCTTTTGAATGAATGCTGTTATGTTCGGTGGTATGTTGCCTATAGGATCAAAAGTAGATCTTGTTTCCAGTGCTTGTCTTAGTTTGTATCTTTCTTGGTCATTAGTATTATCTCTTAGTCTATCTTTTCTATCTCCAAAAAATGTTTAAGTCTCAGTTTTCTGTAAAATATTTTCATATTTATTTTAAGTTCAAAGGAATTTAGTTTCTCTGTGATCCCATAGCTTAGTCCCCCGATGACTGAGGTCATGGTCCTGCTGTCCAACCCCTGAGTCGAGTAGCCCGCGTCAGCATTGACGCTTACGCTCTCGACACATGGGGAAGTGGCATCATAGCTATTCCTCATTCTCATGCTCTTCAGGTGAGGAAAGGCTTTGGTGCAAGTTGCGTCAGCGCTACAAGGACTTAATGTGGCAGCAGCCTGTTTTCGATGGGATGAAGCCCATTCCGGCTTCGACCCTGGCCATCTTTTGGCTCTCATCACAGAGCCTGAAACCTTCTCTGCTTCGGCAGAAGCCGAACCAATAGGTCCCGGCTCGGCCTCCACTGGCTTCTCTGATGATTCGGGTGGAGCCGCCATTGAAACAGTTGAAGACTGGCGTTCCGACTAAGGAGGCCCACCCAGCCTCGGGTCTTCCCCATTGACTGTCAGTCACCGTCACCCCTGACCATCCTCAGAGGGTCATTGAGGACTCTGGTGGTTGAGCCCTCTTTGATGAATCCTCGAAGCTGGAGGGCTCCTCTTTGCACTTTCATTTGGTGGATGTGGAGTGCACCGGGGATCTCTCGACAGAGGAAGGCCCTGCTTCCTTTATGGGTCTGCTCCATCCTATCTCGGAGTCCACGGTTCTCCAGATGGAGCCTGTTCAGAAGTAGGCATGGTACCCACTCACCAAGATCCTGGACCAGAGTGATTCCCCTGGGGAAGCATTCCCAGTTGCAGAGGTCATTCTTGGCCCTGCATTGGAGCTGTGGCAGCATCCGGCCTCCTGCCCTATGCCGTTTGCCCAGATGGCCCGTAAGTATGCGGTCCCTATCGGTTCCCTTTCAGGGTCCACAGAACACCCCTAGGCTGAGGGCCTTGTATTTGACTCCATGTTCAGGTGCTCTGGCAACGTGGGCAACATTGACAAGCCACCCGATAAGGAGTCCAAGAAACTGGACCATATGGCCAAGGTCTATGGTGCCTCCTCTTTTGGCCTTCGCCAGGTGAGTTCAGCCCTTTTGATGGCCCACTTCTCTCATGCCCTCCTGGGCATGCTTGATGGGGTTCTTCCTTATCTCCCAGTGGACCTACAGACCATGGTCAAGCAAGTCTGGGACCAGGGCTGAGCTGTAGCCAAACAGCAGCTCCAGATGGCCATGGACATCGGTGACTCATGCACCCGATCCATGGCGGCCACGGTGGCCATGTGCCACAGGGCTTGGCTGCAGATCTCAGCCTTCATGGCAGATACCCAGCACAAGCTGGTGGATTTCCCTTTTTTCAGTACCAACTTGTTCGGGCCCGGGGTTGAGAGGCACCTCACCCGCATTGAGAATTCCAGTGCCACCTTGGACTCAGTGACATCCACCCAGAGGGATCCCAAGGGTTCTAAGCAACCAAAGAAGAAGCCCTTTTGACCCCTCTGTGTGCCTGTGGCCAAACCAGCCCAGCCCCAAGCTGAACAGCAGGCTCAGGCCTGGCAACCTCGGCCGAAGTCTATGGTCACAGTCGTCCACAAGCCTGGAAGACAAGGCCCCAGTGGCTCTTCAGCTGGGCCCTCCTCCGACTGCAAGCCTGCACAGGGACCGGATGAGGGATGCCTCCCTTATGCCCATCATACCTCCCCTGAGTCCTCCCGTGAGGGGCTAGCTCCACCACTTCCTTTCTGCCTGGTCCGCTGTTACCATGGACAGATGGGTCCTTGAGGTGGTCAGTCAAGGTCTGCCTCTGGAGTTCGAGGCATACCTGCTCTGGCAGTCTCCTCCGCAAGGAGATCATGGCTCCTGTCTCGGACCCTCTGGAGCGCTCAGGGTTTGTCTTCAGGTACTTCCTGGTGCCAAAACCGACTGAGGGCTGGCACCCCATCTTAGATCTGCACGACCTGAAGAAGTTCATCAGGCTGCGCACCTTCAGAATGGTCAATCTTGTCTCAGATCATACCATCTCTCAAGCAGAACATGTGGTTTTTGCTCCCTGGATCTTCAGGACACGTTTTTTCATGTCCCAATCCGTCCATCCCACCGCCTGTTCCTCCAGTTCAGGGTGGAGGGGATCCTCTGTGAGTTCAAAGCCATGCCATTCAGCCTGTCCTCGGCCCCCAGGTTCTTCACCAAGTGCAATGCAGTGGTGGCAACTTACCTGAGGCACCGAGGAGTCGAGGTTTACCCCTGCCTGGATGACTGGTTGATTGTGCGTCCCTCCAGGCAGGAGGTGGAGAGGTCCAGGGACCTGGCCCTCCAGACCAACATCTCTCTTGGCCTCCTGATCAATGAGGCCAAGTCAGAACTCATGCCCTTGCAGGTGATCAGTTTCATCAGGGCAGAACTCGACTCTTGCAGAGCCAGGGCTCAGCTCCCAGCGAACAGGGCGGAGGCTCTTTCCTCCTTTGCCTGATCATTTTGGGTTGGGCTGTTGTGCCCTGCTCGGGACTTCCTGTGCCTCCTAGGATACACAGTGGCTTGCACCAGCACGGTCAATTGGGCCTGCTGGAGAATGCGCTGTCTGAAATGGGAGCTAGCCCGCCAATGGTCTCAGTGCAAGGGCCACTTTGACCAGCCAGTCGCTGTGACACAGCAGATGTTGGATGCCCTCCATTGGTGGTTAGTCCTGGAACATCCACAGGAATGTATCCCATTTGCCCGCCCAGAGCTGACAGTCATCCTGAAGATCGATGCCTCTCTCATGGGCTGATGTGCCCACCTGGGGGATCACAGAGCCCACAAGCTTTGGACCCCCGAGGAGTCCCAGTGCCACATCAACCTGCTGGAGCTCCATGCAGTTTGGCTGGTGCTGACTGCTTCTGTTCCTCACATTCGGGGTCAGGTGTTCGGGTCCAGACAGACAACATCCCAACCATGTACTATCTCAACAAGCAGGGCGGGATGCAGTCCCTTCCTCTGTGCAGTGAAGATCTCTGCATATGGACACTCGTGCACAGCCTGGAGGCTGATGATCTGGTAATTCATGTGGCCGGTGTCTCCAAACAGCTGGTGGATGCTCTTAGCCATGTGAACGAGACATCTCATGAGTGGTCTCTCCACCCAGAGGCTGTACACACCCTGATCTCCCAGTGGGACACCCTCTGGTGGACCTCTTTGCCTCCAGGGAGAACGCAAAGCTAAGGTAGTACTGTGCCCACCCCCTCAGTAGGGAACACTGCAGGGCGATGTCTTCTTGAGGCCCTGGACTCCAGGCCTCCTCCATTTCCCTTGATCCACAAGGTGTTGCTCAAGGTGAGGAGGGATGAAGCACAGATGATCTTGGTGGCTCAGGACTGGCCAAGCAAGTTTTGGTATCCCGATCTCCTCAGCCTCAACAGCAGGCCCCCCAAGGCATCTCCCTCTATGCCTGGACCTGCTTTCCTACAGTCAAGGGAAGGAGTTCCATCTGGAGCTTCAGTCCCTGCACCTCACAGCCTGGTTCCTGAGCGGCTAGAGTTTCAGGCATTGGGTCTCTCTGACGATGTCCTTGTTGTAGTTCAGGCATTTCAGAAGGAGTCAACCAGGAAATGCTATGCCTTCAAATGGAACAGGTTCTCCATTTGGTGCCAGGGCAAGGGGCTGGACCCCTTATCTTGCCCAGTGGCTAGCATTCTTGACTACCTTTGGTCCCTCTCCCAGTCAGGCCTTCGTTGACAACCCTTAAGGTGCACCTGGCAGCCATCTCTGCCTACTGGGCATGGGCCGGTCAACAGTCTGTGGTGCAGGAGAAGGTGGTCTGGCACTTTTCTAAAGGCCTTGATCACATTTCTCCTCTGGTATGTGAACCACCACCACCTTGGGACTTGTTGCTTGTGTTGGCAAAGCTCATGGGTAAGCCATTCGAACCAATGCACAGGTGTGAAATGTCTCACCTTTCATTGAAGACTGCCTTCCTGGTGGCTATCACATCAGCCAGAAGGATCAGTGAGCTCCAGGCACTCTTGGTGAAGTCTCTTTGCCTGGTTTTCCACAGGGACACGGTTGTCCTTTGCCCCAACCTGAAGTTCCTTCCGAAGTGTCAGATTTTCACCATAACCAGGTGATCAATCTCCTAGTGTATTTCACCAACCACACCTCGGCGGCCAAGCAAAGGCTCCATACCTTGGATTTGCAGCGAGTGCTCGCCTATTACAAGGCGCTCACGGCTGAGTTCGAGGCGAGGTTCACCAGCTATTAGTCACCTACGCTGAAGTTGCACCTGGCAGACCAGAAGCTAAGTGGACAGTTGGCAGGTGGATTGTATCCTGCATCGACTTCTGCTATAGGTTGGCTGGTAGGGTGCCTCCCGTAGCGCTAAGGGCTGATTCCACCCATCATACCACTGCCTCAGTGGCTGCTTCCGGGGATATCCCTATCCAAGAAATCTGTAGGGCTGCAACCTGGAGGTCAGCATAAACCTTCATTTCCCACTACCACATTGACTTTGAGTCATGCCGGGATGCTGGTTTTGGGGTCTCAGTTCTCCAATCTTTATTCCCTAAGTACGGGGTGTGCCCCTTGCCCCCTCCTCCAAGAGAACTGCTAGGAGTCTGCCAGAAGTGTGGCTAGAACACCATATCCACTTCCCTAGAAAAACAGGTTCTAACTCCAGGTATTCTTCAATATTCCTAACTCTTGCAGTCATCCAGTAGAATTGGACTGCCTGGAGGATGGAACGTATGTAAATGATAGAATCATCATTGGCTCATGCCAATTTTCAAATGCTGCCCTTCCTTAATGTTGAGTCCTAAAACACTCAGATTTCATTCTTTGCCTGCTAGTGAAGATGCCTCAGAGAGATCTCCTCATCAGTCATTGCTGATTTTGTTGTTTTTCTTCAAAAACAAATATTTAAAAATTTTCTTCATGTGCTGCCTTTCTTTTCTGTTTTAGTTAATAATGCTAGTTAGTTTTAGTTTTTAGTGGTTTCTCTCGGTTCCTCGGAACCGTCCTTCTGCTAGATTTCTTTTATATTTTAATTGTATTTTGCTGTTTATTTCCTATATATTGTGATATCTTTTTTGGTTCTGAACTGAGACTTAGCAGTTCATTACCGCTTTTTGTGGTTTATTTACAGTTGGGAACAAACTGTTTAAAAAAAAAAAAGGTAAATAAATAAAAAGAAGGTTTAGTTTGAGAGCATTTAACTAAAATGTCAGCTAAACCCACGAAGAAAACAGCTCTACTAGGTTTAAAAATTGCATTCAATGTGGAGTGGTGTTTGCCAAGGCAGACAATCACGAATAATGTGTTGTTTACCTTGGTGAATCTCACCTCACAGCTGGATGTGACATTTGCAGTATCTTTCTGGAAAAACGCTTGAAAAATGTTTGGAAAGGTACAAGACAAAGATTGCTGAAAAGGATAACGGCTCTGACCAGCCTGCTCCCTCTTAACAGTATGGGTGAAACCGTTAAAACGGTTTCTTCTACCCCTGACAAGTGTGAGCCTTTAAAGGCAAAAAGAACCAGGGAACCAGTGGAAAAACCGGGTCCTTCTAAAAAATGTTAAAAGACAAAGTATATGGAGACCCTGGCTGGAAAGCCAAAAGGGGCCTCTGCTGGCCAAGCTGAACTTCCTTCATCCAAAGAGATAGCCCAGGCTCTGAAGGTTATTAACATTTTGCAGGAGTTGGTACTGGTTCCGAACTCTCCGGTTCCAGTTGCATCTTCTGCCCTGGTTCAGCAACTGACAGCACCAGTTCAAACCTCTAATCTGGATATACAGGATTATGAGGAATTTGAGGATGATGGCGAGTATGGAGAACACATAGAGCCAGAGGTCTCTCCTGACCAGGAGTTCCAGTCTCCCTCTAGACTAACTGAGGATTTCTCCTCTCGCCATGCTTTTGTAAGAAGAATGGCAGAGGCTTTGGATATTGCTACCTCTAAAGATGTAGAGGATGAGGAAGAGGTGGAATTCCTCGACCTCATGGTTTTAACACCCACTAAGAAATTGCTACTTCCTAAGAAGCATATCATAAAAATCCTCCAGACACCCAATTCCATTTCACCCCTGGACAAGAGGGCTGACAGGAAGTACTAATTACACAGGAAGGGAGCTGAGTTTTTATTCTCCCATCCTAGTCACGAAGGTGTTGTTCAGACAGCAGCCTGTGAGTGGGGCTAAGTTGCCCCTGGCATCACACCCTCCAGAAAAAGATTCAAGGAAGCTCGACAGCATGGCAAAAAAAGGCTATCTGTAAGCTTCCTTCTATCAAATGGTTCTATATGACAATGGGGATCCCAGAATAGCGATCGCTGTTAGGGCGATTGTACATCGCCGAAAAAAAATGTTGGTGATGCACACTCACGGCGAATGGGAAGAGTGCACCCGAGATCTGTGGTAGTTTCTTTAATGCGGAGGGCTGTGCCCCCCACACCACCTTCCATGGGGGGCTTTGCTCCCGCACCCCCCTACTAGAAGATTCTCAACTCCAGGGGTGTGCATGTCGAGGGGGGGCAAAATACTTAAAAAAAGCTGCCTGCCGGCAAAAAATGTACCACTCATGCTGGACCCTGGAACCCCGTACTCCTGCACCTCCCAACCCACCACCCTCCCCACCACGCTAGCAGACCTCAGCCTCGCAGCTGCCTGCCACACCCTCTCCCACATACCTTCCCCCCTTCCTCTCCCCTTCCCACGCGCGTATACACGTGTACATCCCATTGCCCTACCTTGCCCACCCAAGTATCCGGTCGCTATCCTGCCAGGTAGCCCTGAACACAGTTGTCGTGATTGAGTCACCCTTTTTGAAAGTGCTCAATCACAGTCGCTATGTTCACTGGATATCCTATCAGACAGACTAACTACATGGCCTACGCTGGCCAATACCACAAATCCTTATGGCGGTCAGTGCTGGCTATGTCTGAGAAGGCCCCATCTGGTTTAACAGCTGACCTTGCTGAAACTGCAAGGTTTGGTATTGAGGCATCCAAATATTAGTTTCAAATGGCAGTGGATGCCTATGACACTGCCGCTAGGTGGATGACCCTTTCTGTAGCCCTGAGGAGATTGCATGACCTTCCTAGAAAAACAGGTTACTCACCTGTAACAGTAGTTCAAACAACATGAAGTTTTGCTGTGTTCTGACTATATGCAGTTAGCCCCAGCACTTGAACTGCTCCAGAAAGGAAAGAGTTAACTCTATACCAAGGCATAAAACGTTGAGCTTGAGCTCAGTTTTCAAACCTCTGTCCCAGGTATTCCTCAGTGTAACCATCAGATTCTTTACTCCACCTAACTGAGAAGTCGCTCTGGAGATCCTCTCCTTCACTTCAGTTCGGTTATAGTAAAACTGGTCGGTTTGTTTAAACCGTTTCTTTATTTTTCAGTCTTTACATCTCTGTCCCGGTACAGGAAGTGTATTAGTAGGTAGTAGTGTGTTTTGTAAAGAAATTGTTTGTTCTTTGCGATTTCTTTCCGGTCAGTCCGGTTGGGAACCGAAGTAATCTGTTGATTTATTTTCTATCTTTAAGTTTAGTGTGGTTTCTGGTATCTGTCGGTTCGTGAAAAGACTGATGATTTCTCCATTTTTTTGACCGACCCGTGACACGGTTGGGACCAATAGGTTTTGGTAGTTGCCTGGCTTAAACGCTGATAAGGATAACTTTGTTTTATTGAGGCATGTCTGAAAAACCCAAAAAGAAAACCGGGCCCACTGGGTTTCAACACTGCACTGAGTGTGGGGAGGCCTTTTGCCAAGGCTTATCCCCACCTCATCTGTGTTTATTGTCTGGGGTTTGATCACCTCAAAGAAGACTGCCAAATCTGCAAAAACTTTCCTAAAGCCCCTGTGTATAAACGTTTAAGTAGGCTGAAGGAAAGGGAGGCTGAAAAAACCACTGACCCAGATGGCCAGCCAGGTTCTGTTCTGACCAAACCTGAGGGGGTGCCCACTGACCTGGGCGATACCCCCTCGGGCAAGAGGAGAGCCGATTCTGCGGAATCGGTTCCTGCAAAGAGAAAATGCAAGTCGGATGGTTCGGATCCCGGTTCCCATGTTCCGACCGCTGACGAGATAGCCAAAGCAATCGCTATTGTGCAGTTGCTTCGCCCGGTTCAGACCGAACCGACACTGACTCAGAGACGGTCGGTTTGGTCGACTTGTCTGCTTCTGAATATGACCCTGAAGCATTTTATGAGGGTGATTGGGAAGGAGATGAAGATGATGAAAATGAAGATTACGAAGACCTAGATAAGCCTATTAAGCCTGACATCTCCCCAGACAGGCCTTCTAATGTGTCTCCTCCCAGGCTTTCTGAGTTCCCCTTCCACTTCTTGTTTTACAGGAAGGTGGCTGAGACTCTTCAACTCCCAGTGGAAGAAGCTGAACAGGATCAGGAGGAGCCTGACTATGTTGAGATGATGGATGTCCCAGAGTCCAAAAGGGTGTCTATCCCTCTGCACAAGTTCCTGGGGAAACAGACCCCCAAAATATTACAGTTTCCAACATCCATACCTCCTGTGGATAAGCAAATGCACAGGAGGTATACCCTGTCAGGTCCTGGTATGGAATTCCTTACTAGTCATTGCAGCCATGTTGGGGTAGTGCAAGGTGCAGCCTGTGACAAGGCTAATATTCCCCTGGCATCTCACCCCCCAGATAAAGATTCCAGGAAAGTGGATGCCATGGCAAAAAAAAAACAGTACTCTGCATCCTCTTTGGGACTCAGGCATTCCAACTATATGGCATATACAGCCAGATACCAGAAGTCTAGGTGGGATACGGTTCTGGAGCTGGCTAAAAATATCCCTCCCCAGCTGGCCAAGGGGCTGGAGCAGGTGGCTGTGGATGGCATTGAAGCTTCAAAGGTCAAGTTTCATGCTGCTGTGGACTTGAATGATGTTCATTCTAGGGTCATGGCTACATCTGTTTCCATAAGGAGATTTGCCTGGCTCCGGTGTGCCAACTTATCTCCGAATACCCAGACCAAGGCCATGGATTTTCCTGTCACCAGTAACTCTCTGTTTGGGGAGCAAACAGAGATGTACATGAAAAAGATGGACTGCCTCTGTGAGGCAGTATAGCGCAGTGGTCTAAGGCTCTGAGCTGCAAATCTGGTGACATCCAGCAGACCAGACCTGGGTTTGAATCCCACAACTTCCACTTGCATACTGTGTGACCCTGAGCAAGTCACTTAACCTCCTTGTGCTCCCAGGTCGCTCCTGTAAAAAAGCTTTCAGCTTAGTGTGCTATACCTGGTTAAACAACTAAATAAAAAAAAAAAAAAGAATACAGGACCACGTATAGGAGTGCTGCAGCCAAAGAAAAGCAGACCACTCCTCAAAAGCAGCAATCTAGGGCTAGCAGCGGCAAGCCTTTTCACAGGCCTTTTTACCAGGCCCAGGCCTCCTCCTCCTCTTTTCAGCAGAGGGGGTTATTTAGGGGAAGAGGCAGAAGGGGGATGAGAAGGGCTACATCCTCCCTTTCAGTCTAAGCCCCCTGCTAAACAGACACCCTGATGTGTCAGTCATGGTCACCTCCCCAATCCCTGTAGGGGGCAGACTGGCTCACTTTTTCCAGGCCTGGAAGTCTATCACTTCAGACAAGTGGGTCCTGGAAGTAGTGAGCCAGGGACTTGCTCTCAGCTTCAGCAGGTTCCCAAAGTTGAGAGCAAAGGCTTTCTGTCCTTCCTCTCCAGAGGAAACACAGGCCTTAGAAACAGAGGTCTCCTCTCTACTGCTTCTGCAAGCAATGGAAAAGGTACCTCTCATTCACAGAGGAAAGGGATCGTACTCCAGGTACTTCCTTACCCTAAAAAAGACAGGGGAGTGGCAACCCATCCTAGATCTACGATACCAAAACAAACAAATTTTAAAGCCAAAGTTCAAGATGGTGACTCTGGGAATAATTCTTCCCTCTCTGAGACCTGGAGACTGGCTAGCATCTCTGGATCTCAAGAATGCCTATTTCCATATACCTATCAGGCAGTCCCACAGAAAGTACCTCAGGTTCAAACTGCCCTCAGGTCATTACCAATTCAGAGCAATGCCTTTCGGCCTAACATCTGCTCCAAGGGTATTCACCAAGTGTCTAGCAGTAGTGGTGGCCTTCCTCAGGAGACAAGGCATCTTACTGTTCCCTTATCTGGATGACTGGCTCATAGTAGGCCATTTCCCAGACCAAGTCAGGTCAGCTCCAGGGGTCACTCAAAACCTTCTAGACTCCCTAGGATTCATTCTAAATCTGGAAAAGTCTGTTCTGGAACCAGCCCAGCTTCTCACATTTATAGGAGTGGAGTTGGACACTGTTCAGGCCAAGGCCTTTCTTCCTCTCTCAAGAGTTCAATCCCTCATCACTCTGGCTTTCTCTTTTCGTCCACCTGTGTCTCGGCCAGTCAGGCACTTCTTGCAGTTGCTAGGCCACATGGCAGCCTGCACTGCAGTAGTGCAAGGGGCAAGGTTTCAGATGAGAGATATTCAATTTCATCTAAGAACCTTTTGGTCTCAGAAAAAAGATCCCCTCTCCAAGTTGGTTCCTGTGCCTCTAACTTTGGTTCAGGCTCTCCAGTGGTGGTTGGAAGAAGACAACCTGAGGCAAGGGGTTCCCTTCCTCAGTCAGGTTCCCACAGTGATTCTCACCACAGACGCTTCCGTGCTGGGATGGGGAGCCCATCTGGATCAGCTTACTGCTCAGGGAACGTGGTCTCATCAGGAGTCTCTTCTACACATAAACCTTCTCGAACTCAGGTCTGTCTTTTTAACACTCCAAACATTCTTGAACATAATTCAGGGGAATGTGGTGCAGATCAGGACAGACAACACCACAACCATGTGGTACATCAGTAAGCAAGGGGGCACTCTGTCCTTGGCCTTGTGCACTGAGGCCATGAAAATATGGTCTCTGGCTTATTCCCTGCAGGTTTCTCTGATTGCTGTGCATCTCCCAGGGAAGGACAATGTACTTGCAGATGTTCTCAGCAGGATTTCCCAAGGTCACCACGAATGGGTCCTGAATCCTCTCATTCTTCATATCATTTTCAAGAGATGGGGCACTCCAGAGATAGAGCTCTTTGCAGCCCCGGACAATCATCAGCTCCCTCTATTCTGCTGCAGACCCCCTCTCCTGGGGTCTGTCCCTCTAGATGCCCTCCTGCTGGATTGGACCAACAGGTTTCTATATGCTTTTTCTCCTTTTCCTCTGATATTCAGAGTTCTGGTCAAGATCAGATCCCAGCCTTGCACTGTGATTCTGATGGCCCCGGACTGGGCCAGACAGCCTTGGTATCCTCTACTATTGTCACTATCAGTGACAATTCCCCTGTGCCTTCCCAGACAGTTAAACCTCCTCACCTCATCTCAGGGGAGGATATTGTACCCCAGTCTTCACACACTCAGGCTCAAGGCCTGACTCTTGAAGAGCTAGAATATGCAGGCCTGCATCTCTCAGTCAGCTCTGGATATCCTTAAGGCCAGTAGAAGGCCTTCCACTAGAATGACCTATAATTCTAAATGGAAGAGGTTTGAGTTCTGGTGTTCCCAGAGGCACATTCAGCCGGATTCAGCTGACATTGTCACTGCTTTAGATTAAATGGTGTATCTTAACAGTTTAGGCCTTCGGCCTACCACTCTTAAGGTGCATTTGGCAGCTGTTCCTGCCTTTCTTTCAGCTAGGAAGGTCTCCTCTCTAGCCTCCCATCCAGTTTTCAAGAAATTCTTCAAGGGTTTGGTCCATATCAATCCTCCCTTCAGGGATCCTACTCCTCTATGGGACCTGAATATCTGTATTGCACAGCTGATGCAGCCTCCCTTTGAACCACTTTGCTCAGCTGAACTCAAATACCTGACTTGGAAAACTGTGTTTCTGGTTGCTATCACCTCTGCCAGGAGAATCAGTGAGTTACAGGCTTTATCAGTGGCACCTGATTTCATTTAATTTCACAGAGATAAGGTGGATCTTCCTGGACATAAGTCTCCACCACTCATTCACACTATTGGGATCTGCGCCGGAGGCACTAGGACCCATCGGGAGCAAACTTTTTGCTGGAGGGTCGCGAGCCCTGGCTCGTGCGGTAATGACTATCTCGGCGTCGACCCTCCAACCGCCTCAGTTCCTTTTTTCCCGCCGTCGAGTGCACTTCAGTGGCGGCGCCGGCTCATGTCGGAGTCAAACTTCAAACTAGCAGCATAGTTTTCAGTTTTATTATTTTGTAGTATTATCTCGATACAGTATCGCTTAATTTTATTCTTATTTTTAAAATAAATACAATAAAAAGTCTCAGCCTACCTTGGCGGAGTCGACCATGAAGCAGGTCAGGTGGCGGTAGGGAGACTACGTGTAAGCTGTTCAGTCAGTCGGGCTGGGTCCGGTCCACCGCCTTCTCCGGAGGGTCTGACAGTCAGTCCAATGCCCGAGAGGATGGGCGGTCCCAGGCTTATAAAATAAATGAGTCGCACTCTCGGCACCGTTCGGCCTCGAGCTCTTCTTGACCCCACAGGTCTAAAGAAGGCATCACTCGAAGTAAGCCCTCTGATATGTCTGCGTGTAGACGCTCGGTTGTGGGAGCTAGTTGCGCTCTCCCGCCTGATCGCCAACCTCTGCTTCTGGTAACCGGCGGCCCGACATCAGAACCCTACCCCACCGTAGGTAGGTCTTCAGATGAGCAGTTTCATCAGTGGGCGCTCTTATGGAGCAATGGGCTCGGAGGTTGGTTCGGCTACCTGGCTCGGTTGCTCGTGGGCCTTCAGGCTCTCTGGGTGACGGGTAGGGGCGGTTGGACCTTCCTGGTCGTGTGACACCTTCTTGGTGCCCGTCGACTCCGCTGCAGGTGTTTCCCCCCCCTCACATGGCTGCAGCGCAGGGGGCCACACCGATGCCCTTATCTCCTGCTCTTCTTCCTTCAAAACCTGTTTTTCAGAGTCTGGGAGTGTTTTCGGCACCCTCGGCATCGTGTGGCATCTCGGCGCCGTCCTCGGTGTCAGTGCTGCGCTCGGCGCCGTCCTCTGTGCCGTGCGGCTTCTTGGCACCATCCTCAGCGCCGTGCGGCTTCTCGGTGCCGTCCTCAGTGCCATGCGGCTTCTCGGCGCCATGTGGCTTCTCAGTGCCGTCCTCGGCGCCGTGCAGCTTCTCGGCGCCGTGTGGCCTCGCGGCGTCGTTCTCGGTGCCGTGCGCCTCCTTGGTGCCAGCGGCTCTCGGGGACTCCTCTTTTCACTTGTTTCCTTCTTCCTCCTCTTCTGAATTTCATTCCTTTCCTGTCCATGCAGTCCCTCCTGGACTGTCAGGAGATGACGTTGAGCCTGACCCAGACCTTCGGTTGGGTGATGAAGTGGACGAAGCAGGTTCTATTACTGCTATAGAGCCTGTGGTCGAGGACCTATCTTTTAAGTCTCTGTTAAAGAATCTGAGTTCCACACTTTCTCTCCAGACTACAGACATCGATCCTGGGAAATTGTTGAGACTCCAATATCTTCATGCCTTGGAGATTCCTACGGATTTGACTCCTCCGATTCAGCCTTCATTCGAGACGTTGTCTCAAATGGTATGGAATAATCCTGCTCTTACCCCTTTGGTGGCTAAATCCATTGATAGGAAATATTTAACCCCCAAGGATCGTCCCATTTTGGCATCTCAAGCCTTTGCGGATCCTATTGTAGTCCTGGCAGAGAATGATAAGGTCGTTCTTCCTCAAACTACTACAGCTCGACCTATTAACAAGGAATCTCGTAAGATAGACACCTTAGGTAAGAGAGTCTTTGCTGCTTCTACTCTAAGTATGCGTATTTCCAGTTACCAAGGCTATTTTTCTCAGTATGAGTATATCCTGTGGCATTCTATTAAACAGATGGTTGAAGCCCTGCCAGAGTCGGATTGAAGCCAGAGCTTCTCAAACCATTACCAGAGGTATTGAATCTAACAACCAGCAGGTTAAAGCAGCCATGGATGCTTTTGACACTGCTTCCGTTCAGCGGCTGCTGGTGTTGCACCGCCCGTCATTCCTGGCTGCGCCGGGCTTACGAGCAGCGGGCAGCAGGTGATAGCTTTGCCCTGATGGTGCATACCTTTTTGGTCCTCAGGTAGAGCAAGCTCTAGAAGCTACACAAAGACTAGGTCAGCCATTAAGTTGGCTCGGCCCCTCCTGCCCCCTCTCGAGGTGCCAGTAGCGACAGTTTCATAACACGCCAGTCCTTCGAGGCAGAGGCAGAGGTAGTTTCCATAAGAACCAACCTGCCCAACCTCAAAGAAGGCACAACAAGCGCAAGGGCCCAAAGCGCCAGCGCTACCTTATGAATCCGGCCCAAGTTCCATCTCAGCTGCCGGGTGGACTTTTCCTCTCGGTGGGAGGTCGTCTGATGCACTTCTACAACCAGTGGAAGTCCATAACCTCAGACAAATGGGTCCTTCGGATAATTTGCAGGGGTATTCATTCAATCTTGTGGAGACCCTCGGATCATCCTCCCAAATGACAGCCCAGGCTGTCAACCCTTCAGTCAGACCTTCTCGCCACCGAGATTCAGGGCCTTCTGAACAACAGGGCAGTAGAAGTGGTGCCACTGCACCAACAAAACATGAGGTTCTACTCCCATTACTTTCTGGTTCCAAAGAAGTCTGGAGAAATGTGCCCCATTCTAGATCTCAGAAAGCTAAACAAATTTCTCCCCAAGGAGAAATTCAAAATGATTTCTCTGGGAACTCTGTTACCTCTGCTCCATCAACACGACTGGTTAGCCTCCCTAGATATGCAGGCGCTTACCAGCACATTCCTGTTCACCCAAGGTATCACAAATTCCTGAGGTTTGTGGCTCTGGGACAGCATTATCAGTTCAGAGTCCTGCCCTTTGGGCTATCCTCGGCGCCGCGCGTTTTTACAAAATGTTGTGCAGTTCTCGCAGCGCACCTCAGAAAGGTCGGAATTCAGGTGTTTCCTTATCTGGACGATTGGCTTCTAGCAAGCCCTTCCAGGCAAGGGACTCTGGACGCAATGGAGATGGCCTTGCGACTCCTTACGTCCATGGGAGTTCTGCTCAACCTCAAGAAATCACAACTGCAGCCCTCCCAGAGACTCCTTTTTATAGGGACTCTTCTGGACACCTCCTGTGCGAAGGCTTTTCTTCCAGAAGACAGGAGGAACATTATCCTTCAGATGGCCCGTCACATCGGGGAAAACAGCTCAGTCACAGCTCTCTCGATGCAACAGATGCTAAGCCTCATGGCATCCTCAGTGTTCACTGTACCCCTAGCACGTCTGCACATGAGAACCACCCAATGGATGCTCAGTACTCAGTGGTCCCCAACCACTCACCCGCAGTCCTATCTCATCAAGGTGACAGAATCTTTAAGGAGGTCACTCACCTGGTGGTCTCAATAGAGCAATCTCCTGGAGGGGTATCCCTTTGCTCCTCTGGACCATCAGATCTCCATTACCATGGACGCATCCCTAATGGGGTGGGGAGCTCACTGTCAGGCTCTCCACACTCAAGGTGCGTGGACTCAAGTCGAGTCCCAGCTTCACATAAACGTCCTGGAAATGAGAGCCGTTCTCTATGCGGTCAGAGCCTTGAAGGACATTCTGTGTCACAAGAACATCCTCCTTAAAATGGACAACAAAGCAGTGATGTATTACATCAACAAGCAGGGTGGTGCTCATTCTTACCCCTTGTGCAGGGAAGCAATGAGGGTATGGGAATGGTGCTTGGAGCACGAGGCTCTAATTCAAGCGGTCTACCTGCCAGGTGTTCAGAACGAACTGGCAGACCGTCTCAGCAGAACGGAGACAGACCCTCTCGAGTGGTCTCTCGACTCAGCCATAGTTTAGTCACTATTCGAAGAGTGGGGAACTCCAGACCTGGACTTTTTTGCATCCCCACTCAACGCAAAACTGCCTCTCTTCTGCTCCAGAAATCCAGGGCCTGGCATTTTCTGTCAGGATGCGTTCAGGCTGAGGTGGACAAAACGCTTTCTTTACGCCTTTCCGCCTCTTCCTCTAATTCAGAGGGTACTCCTCAAGTTCAAATCCCAGGGGAACAAAATGATTCTGATTGCTTCCTTTTGGCCTTGACAGCTGTGGTTTCCACTACTCAACAATATGTTGGCAGTTCCTCCGAAACCACTGCCCCTGCAGATGAACCTTTTGACTCAGGGACCGGTGGTCCATCCCAACCTGAGATCACTTCACCTTCATGCTTGGCTCCTGAAGAGGTCGAAGTAAACCAGTTCAATGTCTCTCGAAGAGTTTCAGATATTCTTTTGGCTGCACGGAAGCCAGCCACTCGGAAAACTTACACAGCCAAGTGGAAGCGTTTTTCGCTCTGGTGTGCAAAGTCCTCTTTGAATCCCTTTTCCTGCCCACCAGATAAGGTTTTGGAGTACCTTTTGGATCTCTCAAATTCAGGTCTGCAGTACTGTACAGTCAAAGTTCATCTTAGTGCCATTTCAGCATATCATGAGCCCATTTTTTCCTTAACTCTGGCTCAGTTACCTATGGTTAAGAGATTTCTTAGGGGGATTCTGCATATCAGACCTCCTACAAGATGTCCAGTTGCAGCCTGGGACATTAATCTTGTGCTAGACATGCTCACTCGGAAACCTTTCGAACCTCTGGCTACCTGTGCACTAAAATTTCTCACCTGGAAGACTGCCTTCCTAGTGGCCATTACCTCAGTCCGTAGGGTCTCTGAGATACATGCCCTGGTCACAGACCCTCCGTATACTGTGTTCCATAAGGACAAAGTAGTCGCCGTACTCATCCTAAATTTCTTCCCAAAGGTTGTGTCAGAATTTCATCTAAACCAACCTTTGGTCCTTCCCTCCTATTTTCGGACTTCCAAAATGAAGGAGGCGTTCTCTTCATTCTCTGGATGTTAAGAGGGCCTTACGTTTCTATCTAGATAGAACCAAGGATTTTCTCAAGCTCAGCAACTATTAGGTTTCCTTCAGTGAGACCGGCTGGGTCAACCTGTAAGCTATCAGATGTATCTCATCATGGCTAGTGGCGTGCCTTCGTCACTGCTATTCCATAGTGCAGGTTAAGTTGGAGGGTAGAGTTTACGCTCACTCTACTAAAGCGTTCGCGGCATCCCTGGCGAAATCCATAGCGTGCCCGTATGCAGACATCTGCAGTGCGGCCACCTGGAGCTCAGTGCATACTTTCGTTAAACATTATGCACTAGATGTCCATGCCAGACGACATTCTTCCTTTGGCAGAGCCATCCTCAGTGGACTTCTGTCCTAGAAATGTGAGCTCTTGGTCTTTCCTGCCGCCCTCTCGGGGGATTATTAGCTCGGTACTCTCCCAATAGTGTGAATGAGTGGTGGAGACTTATGTCCAGGAAGATATGAAAATTACGTACCTACCGTAATTCTTGATCTTCTTGGATGAGTCTCCACCACTCATTCACACGCCCACCCTCCATCCCCCGAGCTCACCTTTCTTGTTGGTCTTCACTCCCTCAAATCTTTAGGCCGTGAAGACTTCTTTGACCCTTCTTACACAGGTCGCCCGGACTATCTTATGTCCGGTTTTTAGATTAGGCTACCCTTCTAGGTTAGTTACGCTGCACCTCCTTGGTAAAAAAGGTACTGAGGCGGTTGGAGGGTCGACGCCGAGATAGTCGTTACCACACGAGCCAGGGCTCGCGGCAACCCTCAGCAAAAGTTTGCTCCCGATGGGTCCTAGTGCCTCAAGCGCAGATCCCAATAGTGTGAATGAGTGGTGGAGACTCGTCCAAGAAGATCAAAATTACAGTGGATACGTAATTTCCATTTCTAAAAGGAAATTCCATCAAACAATCAGACCTTTTGTATTTTCCACTGACCTCTCGTCTGGAGGGAATACACAGTCTCAATGTGAAGGGTTCTGAGTTACTACATAAATTCACTAAGCCCCATGAAAGCGACTGCTCCCAGGTGTTTCTCACTTATGGGGAGGTGGGTAAAGGTAAGCCTACCACTAAGAAAACTATTGCTAGATGGATTGTCTCTTGCATACAGTTCTGCTAGTCAGAATTGGGGAAAGAGCCTCCATCAGGCCTGAGAGCTCACTCCACCAGAGGTACAGCTGCTTCGGTTGTAGCTGCCAGGGATATACCCTTAGTGGAAATCTGTAAAGTAGCCACCTGGAAGACTGTTCACACATTTACCAAACATTACTCCCTTGACAAGAAGTGATGCTAGGTTTGGCACTGCTGGTCTGCAGAGTCTTTTCCCAAAATAGGTTCTGTAGTTCCCTCCTCCTTGGAGGGCACTGCTTGGTAGTCTGCATATAGTCAGAATACAGCAAGACTTCATGTTGTTTGAAGAAAAAAATTACTCACCATAGTAATGTTGTTTCTTCTAATGGAGTCTTGCTGTATTCTGACCTCCCTCCCTGCCTCCCCTCCTGGAACCTAGTTGTTTTGTGATGTGGGTGGGCAGGCGCAGTGTTGCACCTCAGGGGTGTACCTGGTTGCCTCTTCTTAATTGAGGTTTCTTGTTCTTATGTTTTATTGTTATATGCTTTATTACCTACTTGGATTCTTTTTGGGGGTCTCGACTTGAGTCTTTAGACCCTAAATTTATGTTTAATGCCTTTTGGCATGAAAATTCTAAGAAACAATTTCTGGGTTGTTAGTTAGTTAGTTAGTATAGTGCTCGTAAGAATCTGACGGTTACACTGAGGAGTACCTGGGACAGAGATTTGAAAACCGAACTCGAGCTCAGTGTTCTGTGTCTTGACATAGAGTTAACTGTTTCCTCTCCGGAGCAGTTCAAGTGCTGGGGCTAACTGCATATAGTCAGAATACAGCAAGACTCCATTAGAAGAAACAACATTACTATGGTGAGTAATTTTTTCTTCTAGGAGTGGTATATGGTAGTCATCCACACTTCTGGCAGTTTCCTTTCCCCTTTAAGGCTTGTCAGAACATCTTCAAGCTGGCTCCTCCCACCCACCTAGGTGGTAATGCCCTCAGCATCACCCTGTGACGTCAGATCTTGCCCACTGGAAGCCAGACCAGTGTGCCACTTGCCAGGGGAAGTCACGTGGGTCAGCATGGATGAACACCATTTACCACTCCTAGAAGTACCGCTTCAGGTGAGTAATCTGTTTTTACTTGTTAAGTAGCTGTAGGGGAAAGCAGGTACTGCAAGGTGTTAACTGTCATTCATTATTGTAACATTTAGCAGGTTGATCACTCTGAGGGATAAGCATAGTTGAGAACAGGATTAGAAGTCAAGTAGAGTGGTAGATGGATACTGGTGTTTTGGACTCCAGGAGAAATCCTATCTAGCATACCTTGCAGGAAAATTAACTTGGACATCTGTGGTAAGCAGCTAGGCAAATAACCCTAGGGCAGTAGGCAGGTCAGGAATCTAGGAAAGCCATACTGGAGGATGTGGGGAGCCAGGGGGTGAAGGGTAGGATATTGGGAGCTGGTCTGATAGGATGCAACACCTGTGGAGCAGTCATCTTCAGGGAGTTCCTCTGGAGACAGTGTTGCTGCATGGTGTGCAGCAGGATTAAGGAAGTTGCTGCAAAACTTGGCATGGTAAAAGTAGGACTTAGCCTTCTCAGGAGCAAATCTGAGTGGTTGCTGATACAGGCAGACACTACTCTTCCCCAAAGGGCACTGGTGGGATGGGGTTAGGATGGACTGTAGTTGGTAAGGGGGAGGGTTGAAAAGGTCTACTCAGGCAGGGGTGGGGGCCCTGGGTTGGTGACACTGATTCAGTTTGCTCCTGTTATCAACCCGGTAAGTCTGGTACCCATAAGGTGGAGAATGGTGCCTGTTACCTCTTAGGATAACAGGTCTGTCCTCAAGGAGACACCTAATATGGGCTCATAGTCCCAAGAGAAAACTAGGACTAGAAAAATATTAGCCTTAGGGGACTCCATTGTTCGGGGAATGGAGGAAGTAGTGGTGGGGGAGACATGATGGTCAACTGTTTAATGAGGGTGTCTGCTGGGAGGGCTACACACAGGATAGAGAGAATGGTTGGGAATGGGGAGAGGGAAGGGCTCAATGTCATTGTCTACCTAGGGACTAATGACCTTGCTAGCAGCCCTTTGGTTGAGGTGAAAGGTAGCTTCTTGAAGCTAGGAGGAAGGCTCAAGCTGGCAGTGACATCTGTATCCTTCTTTGTGGTCCTGTCGGTTCAGATTATGGAATAGAGGAGGCTTCTCTTGATCACTCGCTTCAACTCCTGGTTGAAGGAGTGATGCAGGAAAGCAGGGTTTGGGCACGTGAGAAACTGCAGGGAAATCCTAGAGGGATATAATACTATACAAATGGGATGACCTACATCCCTCAGAGGAGGGGACAGGGATGTTAGGGGGTGCAAGTTTACAGTGCCCATTGAGGGGCTTTTAAACTAGCAGTGGCGGGTAGACAGGTACTCAGAAGTGCAACTATTCAAGCAGTGGATGCCTCCCCCCGCACTAATAGAGGAGATGGGGACAGCAGAGAGAACGCAGAGTGGGGAAAGAGGGGTAACAAAGCAAGTTGCAGAGCAGGAGCTATTGGGAATCCAGGTGAAGAGTGGCAGGGCAGTGGATGAGGAGCCATGGAAAGGGGTATGAGAAATGAAAGGGGACAAGGAGTTGGGGGGAGGAATACAAGTTGCAAGGAGGGTTATGTGTGTTAGCGCCAGGAGGCTGGGAGGCAAAACCAGTGACCTGCAGGTGGTTGTGGTAGAAGCACATTTGGACCTGATGGCAATCACAGAGACATGGGTCACACAGCACCATGACAGAGATCTGACCATTCCAGGGTTCACAATGTTTAGGAGGGATAGGGAGTAAGGAAAGGGAGAGGGGTGGCACTATACAAAACTGAGGGTATAAAAGTCCTGGAGGTCAGGGATGGGGGAAGGCAAGTCCATATAGACAGAGCAGGTTTAGGTAGTCACAAATGGGGGGGGGGGAGAGATCAGATTTGGGTCTGCAGAGATAGACCCCTTTGTCTGCTGAAGCATTGCTTAGGTGGAGAGATTTTACTGTCAATACAGATGTCCAGTAGCGGAAGCAACAGACATTTTGTCCCGACCATAGATTTTTTAGCAAGGTATATCTGTTTCCACCAGTTCCCATACTTCTGGGAATCTTCAGAAACATCCGTCATTTGCAAGGTGGGTTCATCTTAGTGACCCCAGAGTGGCCAAGAAGACTGGCTCATGGCAGTCTGCATTTGCCAGGAGCTTGAGGCAGGAAGTACAGTTTTTAAATCCTGTGGGCCCTGTTTTCATTTTTGGCCTATCAGTCACACCAGACACTGGCAGAGCCTAAAATAGTGACTATTCGGTTCCTAAACAGAAAAAATGGTAACCAAGCTAGGTTGCACTCAGACATTAGTTGTTTTTTAGAGCTCTCAGTGGACCCATGCTGGTCTGTAGATCTTTAGCTCCTCCTTGGGATTTTAATTTGGTCCTTAATGCTCTCTGTGATCCTCCAGTCAAGCCTCTGTTGTGAGCTATAGTTTTCTAGCAAATTGCTGTGCTAGATGAATAGGCAGGCTTCAGGCATTCTCATGCAAAGAGCCATATCTGGTCTTGCATCAGAATAAGGTCATTTTATGTACAGTTCCCTCCTTCTTTCTTAGTGTTCCTACTGAGATTCATGCTAACCAAGAAGTACGCCTCCTATCCTTTTGTCCAAATCTCTTGAACACTAAGGAGAAGTAGTCACACAAGCTATATGTTCATAGAGCGGTTAAGATATACCCCATACGGACATAGTCTTTTTGGGACTCTGGTAAAATTTCTGTACTGTTTGGAGCAGCTAAAAAAGGGCCAAAAGGTGTCCAAAGTAACCTTGGTGAAATGGCTCTGAGCAGGTGTAACAAAGGCTTATGTAGTTGCAAAACTGAAACCGCCAGCTTTGATCAAAGTGCATTTGACTGGTTCTATTGCAGCCTCATGGACAGAAAGGGCAGAGGCCAGTAACTGAGTTAAGTAAGGCAGGATCCTGGCCTTCCTTGCACACTGTCACAAACTTTACAGATTGGACACTCGGAGCTCTGCTGATGTGGCCTTCAGGTGTAAGGTGCCTCCAGCAGCAGAAAAACTATAGGCAGATAAAAGTGGAAGAATATTCTCTCCCTCCCATATACATTTGGTGGGTGCTGCTTATTAAATACCTGCAGTAAATATCTAGCCTATTGACAACATGGAATGACTCAGAAATAACTTATATCCGACTTAATTTTTTTTTTGTTAGTTCTAACATTGTCACTGGCACCCACCCTAAAATTGTTTAATGTATAGAGAATACTTTATAACTAAGATTTGACTGGATTTCATAAATTTCTTCTCAGACAAGTTGACATTTGTTTCTAACCCCAGGAATCCACTAATATTATTACTCTTTGCAGTGCTCCTTTAAGCCAGCACTGCCCTGGAGCCAAGTAGAATGCTATGCTAATTATGGAATGTTTAGATCGTGCATTCATTTTCAAACTGCCCTATTCTAACTGCCTGCATTCTACTTCAGATTTCTTGTCTCCGCTGCAAAGTTCAGACACCCTGGAGATCTTTCTCTATCAAGATCGTCTAAATTGTGCATAAAATCACAAAAAAATTAAGTATTTTGTCTTATTTTTTCATTGCTGCCTTATTCTTATTGTTAGTGTTTTTACCTCATAGTTTAAATTCTTTAGTTTTTTTATCGGTTCCTCGTGGTTCCTTGAACTGAGGGGTAACCGACTCCTTTGTTAATTTCATAGGAAAACTTTTCTTATGATTCTGACTGTTTTTCTTTTAAAATCACTTAGTTTAACTGCTATTGAACTGAGGTTGTTCCGGTTCTCCTAGCGGTTTCTCGGTTCTGGAACCGACGTTCTGTTCAAATTTATTGGCTTCTGAACCGATCACTTTATTATTAAACCGACCGCAAATTTTTAAATTTTGTTCTATTTAGCGGTTTGAGAGTCCTGTTTTCTATAATGGCAGATAAACCTAAAAAGAACACAGAACCTACAGGTTTTAAGAATTGTATTAAATGTGCTGAGGTATTTGCCAGGGCAGACAAACATGACCTTTGTCTGCTCTGCCTTCGTGTTAAACATTTCAGTAAGAATTGTGAGATTTTCAAGTCTTTCCCTGAAAAAACTGTGGAGAAGCACAGGGAGAAACTTAAGAGAAGACTTGAAGAGGGGTCCCTGGGGTCTGACCAGTCCAAACCCTCTAAAAATGTGGCAATTCCTTCTAGAGCCTGCAAATCCACCCCTGATATGGGTGAGGGCTCTAGTAAGAGAGGCAGTCAGCCGGCTGCCTCTCCAGTGCCTGCCAAAAAACTAAGAAAAAGTAAGCACACTGACATCCCGGGTGAAACCCCTCAAGGGGTCCCTCAGGTGCCCATACATACTCCCTCTCCTGCTGATATTACACAAGCTCTGGCTTTGTTACAAGTACTGCAGGGTCTGCTCCCCCTCCCCCCAGAAGCCTGTACCTGTTCCAGCTGATAAAACAACTTCTGCTACCCCTCTTGTGCCTGTTCCCGCAATGGGTGGTGATGATGGTGATGAGGAGGAGGAGGAAGGAATAGAGCCTGAGGTGTCACCTGAGCAAGACTTTGGTCCCCCCTCCGACCCTCAGAGGATTTTCTCTCCCAATTTTCTTTCATTAAGAAAATGGTAGAAACCCTGGACCTCCAAACAATTGAGGAAGTGCAGGATGAAGAAGAGGTTTAATATGTGGAACTAATGGGGCTAACACCCTCAAAACGACTCCTCCCTCTTTACAAATTTTTCAGAAAATACATTCTGGAAATTTTAAAAGCTCCTCAAACTGTCACACCTATTGACAAAAAATGTGACAAAAAGTAACAATTGGAGAGATCTGGTGCTTAGTTTTTATTCAGTCACCCAGATCATCAGGGCATTGTACAGCAGGCAACCTGCGAGAAGGCCAAAACCCCTTTGTCTTCTCACCCACCTGAAAAAGACTCCAGAAAGGTGGACAGTATGGCTAAGAGGGGGTACCTCTCAGCATCTCTTGCTATCAGGCAAGCTACTTACCAGGCGTATGCTGCCCTTTACCAAAAGGTTTTATGGCAGTCTGTGGTGGATAATGCAGAGGCAAATCCCTCCCTCACTGTTTCTGAGTTACTAGAGACAGCCAAATTGGGTTTGGAGGCTTCCAATTACCAATTCCAGATGGCAGCTGACACGAATGACACTGCTGCCAGATGGATGGCTGGTACTATAGATATGAGAAGGTTTGCCTGGCTGAGGGCTACCAGCCTCACCAAGGACACCCAAAACAAAGCAATGGATTTCCCAGTTGAGGGCCATTCCCTTTTTGGTGCCCAAACTGAAGCCTACAAGAAGAAAGTGGATGAGTACAAGGCTACTTTCAGAAGTAATTCCACCAGAGACAAAACTTCTCCTTCCACTTCTTATTCTAGGGGAGGCAGGGGCAGGTCTGCTTTTAGGAGACCTTTCTTTCAGGTGCAAGCTGCTCCTCAGATACAGTACCAACCCCAGCAGACAGGGTTTTATAGGGCCAGGGGTTGAAGAGGCTTCCGCAAAGGGTCTCATTCTATTCAACTTCAAAAACAACAAAAGCAGAACACCTGACTCTTCCCTTCAGGCCTCCTCTCCACATCCAGTAGGGGGCAGAATTTCCCACTATTTCCAGGACTGGTCAATAATCACATCAGACAGGTGGGTCCTGGAAATAGTGGGTCAGGGTCTCTCCCTTTGTTTCAAGTCCCTTCACCCTCCAAGGGTAAAACGTTTTGCATCAGTTCCTCCCTCACAAAGAAAACTGCTGGAGCAGGAGGTCAAAAATGTATTACTGGCAAAAGCAGTTGAGCCTGTCCCACACAATCAAAGAGGGCAAGGGTTCTACTCCAGGTATTTCCTAACAACAAAAAAGACTGGAGAGTGATGGCCTATACTTGATCTCAGACATCTAAACAAGTACTTGGTGAAACCCAAGTTCAAAATATACAATGGCAATAATCCTGCCAACACTACAAAAAGGGGACTGGCTAGCCTGTTTGGATTTAAAAGACACATATTTTCACATCCCTGTCAGAGAATCACACAGAAGATATCTCAGGTTCACTCTCCCCTCAGGCCACTACCAGTTCTCAACACTTCCTTTCGGCCTTACCTCTGCACCAAGGGTGTTCACCAAATGCATAGCAGTAGTAGTGGCACATCTCAGAAAGCTGGGTGTCACAGTTTTCCCATATCTGGATGACTGGCTGATTGTAGGAAAATCCCAACAAGTGTCCGAACACTTACTGCTAGCTCAAGGTGTTCTCTCCTCCCTGGGGTTTCTTCTGAATGCCAAAAAGTCAGTTCTCACCCAAGTCCAAGTATTGCAGCTCATAGGGGCAGAACTTAATACAATTTAGGGAAAGGCTTTTCTATGCTTGGAAAGGATACAGGCTACCCAGCTTCTGGCAAGCTCATTCGTCCTGGGCAGGCCAAAACTAGCAACTCAGTTTCTACAGCTTTTAGGCCACCTGGCTTCAGCAACAAGCACAGTCATGGGTGCCAGATTCCAAATGAGGGACATTCAGTTTCACCTTAGGGCCCATTGGTCCCAGAGGCGAGATCCACTTTCAAAACTAGTACCTGTAACAAGAACTCTTCTACACACCCTCCAGTGGTGGAGGGATCCACGCAACCTAAGGGAAGGGGTGCCTTTTCAGCAGGAGTCCCCTTCCTTAGTGCTCACAATGGATGCCTCCCTTCTAGAATGGGGTGCCCACCTAGGAGACCACACAGTTCACAGCTTCTAGAACAGTGCAGAGTCCTTTCTGCACATAAATCTCTTGGAGTTAACAGCAGTTTACCTAGCCCTTCAGGCCTTCACTCATCTCATAAAGGGAAAAGTGGTTCGGTTCAGATCAGAACAGACAATACCACCACAATGTACTATATCAACCAACAAGGAGGGGCAAGATCCACTCCACTGTGCACAGAAGCAATGAAAATATGGAGCCTAGTTTACTCTCTGAATGCCTCCATAGAAGCAATTCATCTGCCAGGAAAGGACAATACCCTGGCAGATGCTTTGAGCAGGATAAACCAGGCCCACCACGAATGGGCACTGAACAGCCAAGTGGTACAGGTCCTATTTAGACGATGGGGAACCCCAGAAATGGATCTCTTTGCTTCCCACCAGGAACACCACTTACCCTTCTATTGCCGCAGGGCTCCAGTGAAGAAATTGTTCCCGTGGACACCCTGATTCTCGATTGGACCGGCAAGTACTTTTATACCTTCCCTCCTTTTCCTCTGATTCTCAGAGAACTCATCAAGCTCAGGTCACAGCCAGCCTCGATGATTCTGATAGCCCCAGACTAGCCAAGACAGCCATGGTACTCCCTGTTGCTCTCAATGTCAGTGAGCAAACCGATCTACCTCCCTCAGAGGTACAATCTACCGACTCCTTTCAAGGCAGGGTGGTGTATCCCAATCTCAGGTCTCTCAGACTCAAAGCTTGGCTGTTGAGGACTTAGAGTATTCAGATTCCCAATGCTCATAAACAGTTTTAGAAGTCCTTAAGAGTTACAGAAAACCTTCTAATAAGAAAACTTATGCCTCAAAATGGAAAAGATTTTCTATTTGGTGTACAGACAAGGCCATCATCCCAGTACAGGCTGGCATTCCAACCCTCCTAGATTATCTGTCTTATCTGCATTCCTTGGGATTGCAACACCCAACTCTGAAGGTTCATCTGGCTTCACTCTCAGCTTATCTCTCAGTAGGAAAAGAGATATCCCTAGCTTCGAATCCCATATTTAGAAGGTTCTTTAAGGGCCTTTTACATCTGTTTCACCCCTCATAGGGAACCAGTGCCAGCTTGGGACCTCAACATTTGTATTGCCCAGTTTATGTTTCTGCCATTTGAACCCTTAGCTTCTGCAGAGCTCACATTTTTTATCTGAAAGATAGTTTTCCTAGTGCCACTTACCCCTACTAGGAGGATAAGTGAGTTACAAGCCCTATGTGTGGAAAATGACTATATTTCTTTCCACAATGATAAGGTAGTGGTGAGAACTAATAGAAAGCTCCTTCCCAGAGTAGTTTCTGACTTTCATCTGAACCAGTCCATTACTTTACCAATATTTTTTACTGCACACTCTAGCTCTGGTGAGCATAGGTTACAAAACTTGAATGTGAAGAGAGCATTGGGCTACTATATAACCAATACCAAGGATCATAGGCAGGACAGACAGCAACTGTTCCTCTCCTATGGGGAAGTAGGTAAGGGATCTCCTGCTTCAAAGACGACTATATCTCAGTGGATAGTCCAGTGTATTCAGTTATGCTATTCAAAGGTGGGCAAGGTCAGTCCGTCAGGTCTTCGGGCCCATTCCACAAGGAGCACAGCTGCCAACATTGCAGCTGCCAGAGAGATCCCTCTGTTGGAGATTTGTAAAGCAGCTACCTGGAGGTCAGTCCACACCTTTACTAAACACTACAGCCTGGATATTCAGGTCAGGAGTGATGCCAGTTTTGGAAAAGCTGTTTTACAGAGTTTTTTTCCTAAATAGATTCTGCCCACCTGCTAGTGGTACTGCTGCATAGTCTGCAAAGAGTAATAATATTAGTGGATTCCTGGGGTTAGAAGAAAAAATTACTCACCTGTAGCAATCTTGTTTCTTCCCAGGGTCCACTTATATTATTACTCCCCGCCCCTGGTCCTCCCCTTAGAATCACAGAAAAATACTCTATGCAGCTCAGATGTTTCTCAGTATGATGGGTATGTCATCTACTGGCACATTTTGTAATAGTTAGCTGATAGGTTCTTTTCTAAGGGTATATCTGGCTCAGAAAGGAGGACTCATTCTATTACTGTGTTTTTCTTGGCCCTTTCTTGGCCTATTACAGTACTTCTTTTTACATGGCCCTGTTGGGCATTAGCATTCTAATTGTTAATTGTTCAGTATATTATGGCCTCTTTGCAGGCTTCACAGAAATCTGAGGTAGAATGCAGGCAGTTAGAATAGGGCAGTTTGAAAATGAATGCACGAGCTAAACATTGCATAATTAGCATAGCATTCTATTAGGTTCCGGGGCAGTGCTGACTTAAAGGAGCACTGCAAAGAGTAATAATATTAGTGGATCCCTGGGAAGAAACAAGATTACCATAGGTGAGTAATTTTTTCTTCAGGCACATATTATTTAGTGTGTTGTTCATTTAGTCAGAGTTTCTCTGAAGACAGTTCTGTATTGATGCTGCTAGTGCAGAGATTATATTGGAGAGGTCAAGATATTATGTATAATTTAATTTCTGATGCCATGATGACAGAAAGCATGATGCTGTCTACAAATTCTTGTAAGGTAGGGCTGGGATTTTTCTATATAGTGAGGGTTTATTCTACATGGATTTCCATGCCAGCTGAACCCTTGTTGTACCACAGTTCAAAGGTCATGGAATGCGGTTGTACCCCTCTGTACACTTCTGTGGTACAACATGGTCCCAGACGATTGGAAATCCACGAGGCATCTGGTGTTTTTCGCAGAGCTGCCACAAATACAGCAGTCAATTCGAGTTCTGAACTGAAACTACCAAAAAAGAATTGTAAACTATGAAAAAAATACTGGTTGAGCAACCACATGCCCAACAAACCTGAGCTGCCACCTCGGGCTTGTGATTACATCAGACCCCGAGAGCAAAATAATCAGACCCTCACTTTGGCAACATAGGCTGATTGTGCATGGTTACTCAACCAGTAATCTATATATCTCCTAAGGAACTTATAAGTTAATTCTGGCATATTTGTGTTACTGTATAGCTATAAAAGATTTATGCCAGAAGATTCTAAACTAGCTGAATCAGAATGGGGGTGGAGTCAGGGGTTCTGTGATGATGTCACTGATTTGGAGCATTTGGGCTCCTACTATGAGGAGAGGGACATAGCAAGCTCAGCCCTGGCTCATCTACGGAGTTTTAATCACATTTCTTATACAATTATTTATTTAGGTGAGCATGTTTAACCAAACAGTAAATGACTAGCCTAGTGATCATGATATTTTCAGTTGTGAGCTCTATCAAAAATGTTGCGTAAAAACTAAGTATAAAAGGCAAAATCAGTGATTTCTCAGAGGATTATGACTTCAGCAGGGGGTAAACAGGAGGATGAGATAAAATCTGTGACACAGAGATCCTGTTGTAATGTAAATATAATCTGTCATGAAGACCAAGAATAAATATAGACAAAGAAACATACAATGAATTGTGTTTGAATATTATATTTTAATACACTTTCCTGGAAATTGGAAAAAAATGCTTTAAGTAAAAAGACTGACAGATTCTGTCTCAGAGTTTCAATAAATCATAAAGTCACTTGAGCTTCACTTGACGTAATCAGCTACCTCCCCACCCCCGATGGAGGTGCATCCTTATTACTGATGGTTTCTTATGGTTTATTTTTCTCAGTTTGACCGCTGATGTAAATACTGTCACTTTGAATGAATGTTTAGAAGATAATGCAGTATATAACCCTCACATAATATATGCTTCCTACAGGTCAGTTGCTGTGTAAGCTGACAAAGCTGTTGACTGAATGTGGTTCAGACCAAACTCAGGAGATACTGGAGGAAGCCAGTGCACTTACTAAGCATGTCACTAGCCCATGCAGAAATGCTACATTACAATTTATTCAGGGTCTAGAAAAGTAAGTATTGTGTATGAAATTACAAATGTTTATTATTTTTTTTCCGAAGAAATGCTAAAGTATTAATCTCACCTATTTTATGATCTACAGTGAATGTTTATGTTGTCATATACAATAAATTTAAATTAATGTAATATACCTTAGATCTTCTTCAAAGATATTTGCTTCATAGAAACCTACACATTGGACTGTCAGCAGACAGAGTCAGGACCTCACGGGAAACTTTTCCTTTTTTCTTCTAAACTCTTTATTTTAGTTTTGTGAGACACCTGAAATATGTTTACATCCATATCAAGGCAGGTAATACCAGTTTCAGCAGGGTTACAGCAGTGCAGAGACATTGACAGTTCCATAATTCTCAATCCCCTGTCTAAGCTGCATCTGATTTTCTTCATTTTGTGTTAGCTATAGAATCTCTCTCCCCTATCTAATATTGGAAAATCATTGTAATTTTCTGAGTCCAACCACCTCTTCCTTTTTGCTTGCCACTTTGGTTATGTATTAACTATATCTCTATTGGATATTATCCTACATCCATTCTCCCTTTGGAGGGGGGAAGGACATGCCATACCATCTTCTTCATTCTGTTATCTAGGTCTCAGTCCCCTTTCATCCCCTCCTCAGCTCAGATCTGTATTTGGGCTTGTTACCCTCTTCACTATTCCTTCATATGGCACTATGCCCAGTCTTTTTCCTGAAATTAAAAGGAACCATGGGGTCCATCTATTCATCAAAGTTGGAACCTGGTTTTGTAGTTTAGCTGTGAGATGGTCCATTTTATAGGTTTCATAGACAGTATACTTCCATTGTGATATTGTGGGTGGGGTATTTGTTAACTATAGTCGGGTTATCACTTTTTTAGCCACCACTAGCATACTTGTAAGAGGTAAATATATTGTTTTCCTCAAAATTGTTTAGGGAGATGAAGTAGTATAGCTATCTCTGTGGTCAGAGGGCCCAGAGTCGGAAATAGGCAAATTAGTGTATCTACCACCTCCTGCCAGAACGTGACCAGTATTGGACACTGCCAGAAAATATGTGAATGCTTTGCCACTTCACAATCACATCCCCTTCAGTAGGAGGAGTCTCCACCAGAGGAGTATTTTGCAGTGATCTGGGGTGTACGAAAATATCTCAAAACTACCTTCAAAGCATATTCACACCACGTGTGAGATTTGGTGGTTTGATATTGGCATTTCCAGAGAAGTGTCCAGTCTTTAGGGGAGAGGTCTAAAAGTAATTTGGCCTCCCAGTTATTCTAGAGGGTTTCCATCTCCATAGATGGAGCCCCTTGTAGTGCTTTATAAAATCTAGAGACCAAATCTTCAGGGCAGGTCTCTCACTGTATCTGTAGAAGGAGCTGGAATATTGGAGGAACTAGTGAGTCATCAAGCCTCAGTCCCAGTCTGTCTCCCAAAAAATGTCTAATTTGTAAGTATTTGATGAAATCCTGTTTTGGCAGTGAAAACTCTGCCTGGAGTTGTGAGAATGTCTTAAAAATGCCTTTTTCATAGAATTGTTTCATATGGATTAGGCTCTGTGTGTTCCATCTCTTAAAAACTTTTGTCCGTCTGTCCCGGGGAGAAATTCGGATGGCACACTGGGACTCCCACCCATGTTGATCCAGATTTATTTTCTGGGAGTCTCAAAAAGAGTTTCCATCTCCCCAGAATCTCCTTTGTAAATGTGGAGCATCTAGTTCCCACGGATATTTGGTCTGGTTGAAATATGAGTTCTGTATTTAAAGGGAATTCCGCCAGTGAGCCCTCCACCCTCGCCCAACCTGAATACGGTGAGTCTGAGGAGAGCCATCCTATCATGTGTGTGAGTATGGCCGCCAGAGAGTAAAGAGAAAAATTAGGGAGAGCGAGTCCTCCTCTGTCTTTCTGCATCTGCTGTTTTTTAATGGCGATTCAAGGTCTGTCTCCCCCCCACAAGTATATGGTTATCATCTTCTGCCATTGAGTTAATTCTTTCTGCTAGAGGAGGAGCAGTATATTATTCATCAGGTATAATAATTGAGGGAGGACTGCCATCTGTATAGAATACACCTTAGATGTTAGGGGAAGAGGCAAATGTCTCCAACGTTTGAGTTCATCCTGCATTTGGGAGTATAATATCCCATAGTTAAGTTTATAGGTTTAATTTAAGTTTGTAGGAATTCAGACCCCCAGACAGGTAATATGCAGGCAGTTCCAGTGATATGTAAATTTTTCTCAGATTGTTTGTGGTAAACATTGTTGGATAATTAAAGCTTCGGATTTATCTTGATTTATTTTATATCCTGCAATCTTCTCATTCCAATTTAAATGGTCTTGAAGGACCAGAAGAGAAGTCTCCGGCTGTGTAATATAAAGTAGTAAATCATCAGCATAGTATGCTTATTTGTGCTGGGTCTCCACAATCATATATCCCCAAATCATGCCTCTCAACCTTTTGTTCCCCAAATGTGGAACATTGCCTTTCAAAATGTGGAATAAATGAGCAAAATGTGGAACACTTAATCAAATCTTTTCCAAGGAGGCTCAGGACACTGTTAAAATGTTTGCATTTATGTTCAGAAAGTCTGTTATTAATTTAATAATATATTTTTTGCATCATTTAGTATAGATTTTTGTTTTAAAATGTTAATACTGAATGTGGAACAAGTCCTCAAAATGTGGAACAGGGAGCTTTTGTGAAGTAAAATAAGGAACGTTCCTCATAATGTGGTACAGTTGAGAGGTATGCCCTGAATTCTGTCTTCCTGTGTTAAGAATTGTGCTATAGGTTCTGCATAAAGGGCAAACAGGTACAGAGACGAGGCATTCCTGTCGAGTTCTCCTTAGGAGAGGGAATCGAGGGGAAAGCGGACCACTTATTTTAACCCGCACTTCAGGAGAGGTATAACGGCCTCTGATATTATCTATAAAGTCTAGGGCAAAGTCGAATTTTATCAGCGTATGTTGTAGGAAATGCCACTAAACTCGGTCAAAGGTCATTTGGGCATCTAAGCTTAAAACTAATAGGGGTGAGTGATGAGTATGGGCATGTTCAAGTATATACTGTATAGAGTTTGTTTAATATTGAGGTTGTTTGATTATTCTTTATGAAACCAAAATGGTCAGCGTGTATAATTACTGGGAGTATTTGGTCTAATCTATGGGCTGAAATACTTGTGTAAATTTTATAGTCCTGGTTAAGTACCGATATTGGTCGATATTCACATAGATGTGGGGGTTTCTGGGGTTTCAATATTGCCTAAATAACTGCCTGTCTCCATGAAATTGGATATTCTGACATTGAGTGACTCTCTCTCGTAGCTGGGAGCAGGGGGACTTGTATTAGGTCTAGAGTGTCTTTATAAAATTCGGCTGTATAGCCATCTGGTCCCAGACTTTTCCCATTCTTTAGGTTCATAATAGTTTGGATCAACTCTTGAGAGGAAATAGGTGTTTTTAATTGCTCTTTGTGTGAAGCCATGAGACTCAGAAGTTTTAAACAGAAGAAAAAGGAAGTCAGAATACTGGGGTTTAATTCTGGAGTGGCCGTAAACAGATCTTGGTAAAAGTTTTTAAAACCCTCTAGAATTTGTTCTGTAGTGTATTTGAGTCCACCCAACTCAGGGTCCTTTATTTTATGTACCATGGATGTCTGTATCTATCTGTGTAGCCTGTAGGCCAGGACTCTGGCTACGCTAGCCGCCCCCCCAGTAATACTTCTGGCGTCGCCAGGCTAAAGCTTGTTCTGTGTGTGCAGTTAGTAAACAATGGATCTCTTGCTGTACTTTTGTCTGTTGGTCAGTGATTGTGAGGTCTCCCTGAATGTGCTTATCTTGGAGGCTTTTTAGTTGGGTCTGAAGGTCTTGTAACCTGGCCTCTCTTTCTTTTTCCTTGCTGCGTACGAGATAATATGTCCCCTTAATACTACCTTAAGTGTGTCCCACAACAGTTGAGGAGAGTTCTGCAGGGAGGAATTATCTGTCAGAATCTGGGGGATCTTTTCTTTCTAGAGCTCCTTGAATGCAGGATCTCTCAGGAGGGAGGGGTTGAATTTCCAGAGCGTATTCCGGTGTTACCTACCCAATGCCAATTCCAGAATTATCGGGGCATGGTCAGAGAGAAGAATATCAGAAATCTCCCAGAGTGAATTAAATCTTTATGTTCTCCTGAGAGACATACTGTAAATAGTCTAATCTCGAGTAATGTCTATGAGCATGTGAATAGAAGGTAATCTTTCTTTGAGTGTGATGTAGGAGTCGGCAGGTATCTAACAAGTTAATATCTTTTAGTAGTCAGCGTAGGTGTCTCTGTCCTGTCATTTGTGGAGAGGAGCACGTTGCAAACGTGTCTATAGAGGGGATTCAGTAAGGAGTTGAAATCTCCCCAACTATCAGTATACACTTTTGATGTTTAAGGATTAAGTCCATCATCTGTTGCATACTGGATGCATTGGTAACCGGAGGAATATAAAGGCTACATAATGTTAAAATATGCCCTCCCAGAGACCCTACCACTAGTGCAATCTGGCCTTCCTTATCAGTGTAGCTCTCTTTGACTATGAACGGTGACATCTTAGGTGTCAGGATTACCACCCCTCTGCGTCTGCCTTTTTATGTTTGCTTGCATGCGCAGTGCACAAGAAACATATTGAGGTTAGTAGAGCATTGCAGAGGTGTGGCAGTGTGTGGCCAATGCAGCGGGCACGTCTGTCTGCCACCAATCAACAGAAAAGCTGCCGATGATGGCAGTTTCAGAGAGAGCTCCAGACTTGAAAGAAATCTGCCGCTTCGATCAGGGACAGTTTTGTCATCCCTGATTGCAGCGACAGCTCCCCCCTCCCTCGCAACCAGGAACACTGAGGCAGCCAACAATACTCTCTGCCCATGTGCATTACAGTGCATATTAATGCGCATGGGTGCAGTTTCCTTCTTGTCAGCTGCTGCCCTGTGCCCTTGGCCCTAGTGTGCCTTTCCTGGTGAAACAGTTCAGTATTTAACTTGGAGGCTCCTGCCGCTGGCCACACACTCCCAGGGAAAGCCAACAGCGGGGTGCCCAATCCCATGCTGGCATATTCCCCCCCCCCATTAAGTGGCACATTGGGAGCCCACCCTAGTGGCCAAAATATGGTGGCTCTTGCTGCCCGCCACACAGTCCCCATAAGCTGACATGGGGTGCCCAATCCCCATGTTGGCATTCCCTCCCAGTGTGTCTTTCCTGGTTAAACAATTTGCCCTTTGTTTTCCGACACTGGGATGCCCACTCCTGGTGTCGTATGCACCCCTCCCCCAGCCCGTCAACACCCTTTGCCGCTCCCAATATGCCAAACTTTTTTTTTTATCCTGTAAATGAAGAAAACTGTCCCTTACTAGTTTTTTTGTTTTGTTTTAAACCTGAAAAAAAGAAAACGGCCCCTCGTTATCTCCCCAAGCCCCTCCCCAGCCTCCTCAGCGCAGCCCACCTCCCGCACCCCCCACCCTATACTTATCTCCGGGAGGTCTGGTGCTGCGATCATCTGTGGAGTGGGAACACTTCTGAACTCTTCAAAAGCTGACTGGGAACTGAACAAATGCAGGTAAGTTTTATGATAGCAGTCAATTGAGGTTATTTCAACCAGGATTTGCTAGCGCAGCCATTTTTTTGAGTTTTGGCCCCAAAATTTCAACATGGGGTTCTTGGGACCCCACCTCTTGAACACTTGAATTGTCATTTGTTCTCGGTCCCTAAAGGTACTTTCATGATCACCTTCATGAATCACCTTTCGGGACCGATTAATCCAAAACAACATTGCCAATTGCACTATGAGATGGGGTCCCAAAAGGCCATGTTGCAATTTTGATGAAAAGCTCCAAAAATGACTGCATTACGAGCTGCATTACACAGTTTCTGCGTATGCTTGTAACTTTGCCAATTTTCAATATTTTCATTCCAAATTTCCAACATTGCCATTTTTTCACACCGTCTTATGAACAGTGTAGCTTTCATTTTTTGCATCCTGCCCAAAATGTGTTTTCACACCTGTGGAGCAGAATGGCACAGTCACTGTGCGAAATCAACTTTTTGGACAGATTAATGAAATCATAGTGCCACTTTTCATGAAGGAGTGTCCCAAAAAAGGCCATGTTGAAAAATTGGTAAAAAAATTCAAAAAAATGATTGTGTTCTGAGCGTGTGTTACGCAGTTTCTACTCATGCTCGTTTCACCGGTTTTTCATATTTTCACTCCAGGTTTTCAACATTGCCATTTTTTTCACACCTCTTCATGAACAGTACAACTATCTTTTTTCACATCCTACCTGAAATTTGTTTTCACACCTGTTGTGCCAAATGGCGAAGTCGCTGTGCAAAATCACCATTGGGGATTGAGTAACGAAATGATAGTGCCATTATTCATGAGATGGGGTCCCAGAAAGCCCATGTTGAGAATTTGTAGTGAAAATACCAACAAACACCTGGGGTATTAGGGTTTTCAACCGCAACGCCCCACCCTGTAGAGACTGACAGGCTTTGGGGATGTGACTTGGGGTTGTCGGCCATAATACTAATGCCATTGCACTCCCACCCCCACCCTGCAGCCAGTTACAGGCATCGAGGTGTGCCTTGGGGTCTTCAGCCCTAACGTTCACTCCCTTCTTCTATACTGCACCCATCTCAGTTTATTTCCTCATGGAATGGGGTGAGCGTAAAGGCTGAAGACCCCAAGGCACACCGTGACACCTGTCTTTGTCTACAGGGTGGGGTGGGGTGAGGTGGAATGGCGTGAGCTTTATGCCTGAAGACCCAAAGCCGCACCCCGATCACTTGTCAGTCTCTGCAAGGTGGGGGTGGGGGATGGCGTTAGTTCAGTACTTTGCTGCCATTCCTATTATGCAGCTCTCTAACTCTTGCAGTATCAATGCCAATACCAACAAGCAAACATTCGACATTGACAAATGCTTGTTTATAGGTAGATTCAATTATCTGAGAAAAAACCAAATCCCAGCAACTTCTTATGTTCTGGTGAGGTTAAATTGGTTTCTTGTAGAAGGAGAACTTCAGGGTTTTATTTTTTAAGGGCAGTTATAGTCCTATATCTCTTAATAGGGCCAGTTAAACCATTCACATTATGCAAAATATTTGTAAAGGGCACTGTCATGTGTTAATTCCCATGCGGGCATGTCCTCTTCTCCTCCCCCTCATCAAACCACTGGCCTTTACTAACTTATTTTTACTAAGATTTGGAACTGTTCCCATCTGGTATTATTCAGAGCATCTCTATTGGTGTATACTTCGGTGTCCTTGAAGAAATATTGTAATAAACATTTTCTAAAATTTCTAAACAGCTGAAAATGTTCAAAAACATAACCACAACATACAATAAACATTGTACATAGAGTTTGGAGAATTCTAGGAGCTCCCCAATAACTATTTATAAACTTGGTCTGAAGGTGTGTACTGACTTCCAAACCCCAGATTCCCAATAGTGAGTTCCTGAGGGTGGGCAGGTTAGTACTCTTCCCTGATGGGATCCTTATACCCAATATATGAGGGTATCCCTCAGGGAAACATTTGCCCTGAAACATTAAAGGAAAGGTTAAATAAATGAAAGGGGAGGCTATACTAGCCATAAGCATCATTATAAATAAAACCTTAATTAAAATTAAAACAGGAAAAAAAATAATCTGGGAAAAAGGGTGCAATGGGTGAAGTCCAGACATGAGGAGTAGATCTGTCTCCTCCTCCCCCACTCTATGATTTTGTTATGGAGGGGCAAGCAATCTTAAACTTCTATCTGTAGCAGAGCTAAATATAGAATCCTGTCTCCTCCCTCCTGCGCTACGCCGGAATAACCATCCCTGGTTAAAATAGTTTTTCTATTCAGGGTAGTGTCCGCTTTTATATGTCTCATTATTCATCTTGTCTCTAGTGTTATAATGTGCTAGAGTTATCTTCAACTGGAAGAAAAAAAAATGTCAGCTCCTTTCTCTTTAAATTTCACTTTAGTCTCTCGTGAGCTGGAGGTACTGCATCCTAAGTGCAAACATGATTTCCCCTTTCCCTTTGAATGTCTTAAGTATCCTGAATCTATTGACCCCTGTAGATTTTATTAAACTTTTAGCCAGAGTCTAGTATTGGACCAGCTTTGGTGTGGACATGTGGTGGTCATTAGATTCCCTGTCCAGGTCTCCCCAGACTGCGATCCCACTCCCCGTAGGAGGAAAGGGGGCCAAGGGCCAGAGCAAAGAGGGACCACCCCCCCGCCACCCCACATTCCGGAGCACAGGCCCAAGTCTCTGCCCCCGGGGAAAACAGAAGGGGGAACCCCCTCCCCAGCAGGCCCCCCTATTCAGAGGAAATATTAATTGAGGTTATAGATCTATGTCTCTTCAACCAGCTCCAAGGCGACTGCCCACCTACTATTTTTCCACATAGTCTCTAATGAATTGGACTCCTTTTTCCTTTTGTAGGAATTGTAGCGAGGCCCGTCACCCTCTGCCCCTCATATTTAACGGGGTTATGTGGTAGTGAGATGTGTTTCAGAATAGACCCTTCATAATGGCTCCCGCAACATCACCCACAACAGCACTCACATCCGGGCACGGAGCACAGGCAGGCCCAGTGACTAAGTGATTAAAATCTCCCCTTGTATATCAGACTAATGTGGGGAAGACCCCCATCTCGCAGGAAGTCAAATTATAACCCCCCTTCAGGCAAGAGCCCCCAAAGTCCTTCATATCATTGAGGGGAGGGCCTCCTGACACCCTGTTTAGTGGGCCATGATCACAGAGGTCCCGTTGATCAATCATCTATGCCAGCCCCTACTCATTTTACTGTGTATCTGAGTGTGCCATGGAGGCTCCTTCCAGGTATAAGTGAGCCGCCTATCCAGGATGCACATGGAGTTTTATGGAGTCACCTGTCAGATGAGGAGCCCGGGAGAGTATCCTCAGTCCTCTGCTCCAGGCCCGCGGAGCCCCAGTAACCCTCAGCCCCAACGCCCCCCCCATGCAAGAGCAACTCGATCCAGAAGATTATCAGACAGAATCTCTCCCCCCCACCACCACATACTCATTGTGCCCCGTGAATATGTGTTGATCTTCAGGTCTGTGATCTTGAGAATTGCACCAGCATTTTCTTTAGTGATGCAATCGTTGGTTGCTGTGAACTCTGATCTGGAGTCGCCACACTAGCGGTTCTCCTCAGAGCCACATTTCTTTGAGGTAGGCTGGTGTTAGTGGGCATGCTAAGGCCATGCTGCTTCAGGTCCTGGTAGGCCTCTTCTGCTAACTCATATACTTTCTGGCCTGTGGGGAACTGTACTATTAGTTTACTGGGATACAGAGTGTGGAATTTGAGATTATGTTGCCTCAGCAAAGGGAATAGTGGTATATAAGCCCTTCTGTGCTGCATAGTTGTGGGAGTGTAATCATTATCTACAAAAATTCTTGTTTGTCCAAAGAAAATTTTATTTTGTGCCCAGGCTTTTTGAAACACCAGCTCCTTAGTTTGGTATCTGAGGAAGCGCAGGATAATACAGCAGGGCGGGCATTAGTTTGTGTAGGCTTTGGCCCCAGTGCAGAATGTACTCTTTCTAATTCAAGATTTAAGTCTGTGTCTAACATAAGAGCAGTGTAAAGCACCGATTCCACAAATTTTTGTATATTTTGGCCTTCACTATTTTCTGGAATGCCATACATGTGCAGATTTCTACAGCAGTGCCTGTTTTTGGTGTCTTCTTGTCTCTTTACCGTAAGCTGGTAAAGTCTGACCACTTGATTAAGAGTAGACTGCATTTGGGCCATTTGAGTTGCTTGTTCCTCCGCTTGTTGCTCCATCACCTCTACCCATGCTTGTAGCTCATTTACTTCTACGTGAACCGATTCTTGGGCTTATTTATAAGTCAGGAATCCTCCCTTAAAGTCCTGGAGTTCTATTAATATTTTATCTAATTTTTGATTCATTTTTGTTGATTTTTTGCTTTTGGTTTTTGTAGTCTTAGCTAGAGTTGAACGTGCTGTTTGGTTTGATCGCTGAGAAGCTCCAGAGTCAGAGAGGTCAGCGTCCAAATTTTCTACATCTTGTTTTAATATTCAGTAGCTGCTTCCCCCTCCTTTTGCTTTATTTGTGGCCATCTATGAAAACTACTCTTTTCCCTTGTAAAAATCCTGATATTATGATGGCTTTCAAGAAAAATCAAATGTGACGGGAGGGAGCTCCTCGTTTAAGCTGCCATGCTGGGAGAGAGCTGCACTGGAAGTCCCGTGGGAAACTTTTCATAGTTGGAGCCTGCCTCATCAACATCTTCCTGTTTGACATCTGGCATCTCAGAGTCACCTGTATAATGTGGGTGGCCCCTTTACACTTTAATTATTTTTTACCCACTGTCATTTTCACAACAAACCATTGGAGACTAGTTCTTCACTCTCATTTATTCACTGTTGAAGTGTTCTTGTCATGTCAGCTCTGTTTTTCATTTATGTGTGGACTTGGGTTGCTCTCCTCTGGGATCACCATCAACTGTCTTGGTATTTTACATTGTCATGTCCACTGTCACCAAACAAGGCACTGCTGTTTCAAATGTGTTGTTGTGGTAATAAGGTCTCCCATGATGATGACCACGACCATTGCTTGAATTGCCTCAGTACTGGCCACGATGTTCACATTGTTCAGTTTGCCAGGGGTTCAAGCAGGGCACATGGAGATGCAGATGGAAGTCACTAGAGTCATTTGTCCAGAGATACGGAGAAAGACTGTGCAGTCACAGGTAAAACATCAGCTGCTCATTCAACATAAGATAAGTTGCCACCAAAGAAATCATCAGTGTCGAAATCTATGTCATCACCGAATCACAGCATGCCAAAAAAGGACAATGCCAGGTGATCGGGCTCTAGGCCATGCTTGTTGTCTGCCAGGTGATGCTGCCATTTGCCAAGACTCTGTTCACTCTTTCTGCAGCCTTGGCAGGAACACCAGACTGACTTTGGGCATCATGTGCTGAAACCTGGTTCAACGGTGAATGATCAGAACATAGAATGGAAAGGTGCTCAGCACCACTGATGGTGCCACAGCAGCCCAGAAGTTCTATCTCAATGCAGAACTCTGTTACTGAACCCCAGTTCAGCACTGACATGGATGGCTTGGTTGCCTTGATAGCTCAGGTAGATCTAGTTTCCATTACATTGCTGACGTTAACCTGGATAATATATCTGTTTGGGCCCAGTTCTCTGAGTTGACACAGAGACTCCTGCCTCAGTTACCATTGTTGCCATTTGTGGTGTTGGTATCAGGTCTGCCTGTGATGCCAAAACTAATGGTGTCAGCAGGGCCTGTTCCACCTCTTATGCTGTAAGGGTCCAGCTCCTGGTAGGGAACCCCCTCTTTCTTCCCCCCTGTGGAGGAGCCAGAGAAGGAACCATAACCCTGACCTGATGAAGGAGGCCATCTGGGGGGCGGGGGGAGAGAGGAAGAAAAAGAAGAAATGCTGCCAGACAAACACTCTTCAGGGTCCACTGTGATCTTCTTTGAAGACATTGGATAATGACATCTTGAATATCCGTGTCTTCTAGGTTACCATAAGACCTTTTAAAAGTTAAACTTTTGGCTTATACTTCAGAGGGGTTATATCCTGGGTATATTTGGCTAATTTCTCGGCTGAGAGTGGCTAAATCACTAGAAGACAGGAGTTGCGAGGAGGTGACCACGGATTGCCCGTCTCGGTATTAGTGGCAGGATTTATAGTTTGGGTAGTCACAGTTTGCAGGGGTGCCATGGGTGGTTGTGTGTCAGGTGGGTGGGGTATTGGCTGGCTTGACAATTGTAGGGTATATGATGGCGGCGGCAGATGTTGGTGCTGTGTGTTGCCATATTCATCTGGGAACTTTTGGCAATGTTCTTGCCAGTCTGCATTCTATAAACTTTCCCAGTCTATTTCTGCTCCTGTGCATTTGACATCTAAGGTGGTTACATTGTAGGCAGCTACCACTGCCTGATGTTTTCCTAGTTGCTGTTGTAGTTCTTTAATTCGTAGTTTACACTTGCGATGGTCTGCGCTTGGTTTAGAGGAGGTTTGTGAGAGACATCTAATGGCTCCTTGAATCTCCTCTAAGCACTTTGTTAAACGACAATTTTCTTTCTCTAAGTTTTGATAGTCTAGCTGAGCTTGAGATGTGGCCAGCTCTTGTGCGGAGACTGCTTGTGCAGCCAGTGTAAGAAACTGTTGTTGCACCTGCATTGAGCTAATCTGCTCTTTATATTGATTCACTTCATCTGTCAGTTTTTGTTTCTCGGTCTTCCACTGTCCAGCTATCCAGCAGGTGCAAAATATGAGGACGTTCACACCCTTCTTATGAGACATATTTTTCTCTTTGACACATTGGTCAACATGTCCTTGAGCCTGGCCCAGGGGTCCGGAGTGCCCTGCATACATTTGACAAGCTATTGGGCACATTTACACATTTCTTATTTTTTCTTTAATTTATCCATTAACCTTCACTTGTAGGTTTGACCCAACTGTTCGAACACTCAGTGCCTAATAGACCCCTTGTCCTAGTACCGTAGTTAGGTTATGACCCTTACCTACACGTACCCTGTCTAGGTTGCCTGCTTTGTCTTATTGGACTCACTGGAACCAGAAAAGAGTCATCTCCTGACTGGCTCACCAGAAATGTAGATAAACCTGGGTGGACCCCGGAGAGGTTCTGATGGCCTGTGGCCACGGGTTCCAATAAAACTCCTGCAATCAATATCTCTTTTTAAATGTTAATTATTTTATTGCAATAAAAAAAGGTCCCTAACACAAGCAAACTAAACAGCTGGCAGTCCACTACTGCCAGAGCTATAAGCATACAGAGAAAATCAATGTAGATATTACCCCTGTTCCTCTGGGTGTCTGAGCATGGATTGATGGTGGTCTTCTGCTCCTTCCTCTTGAACACACTGTGCTCACAGTCTAAGACCAATATATATGTATGTGTGTGTGTATGTGTATATGTATGTATATGTATGTATATATATATATATATATATATATATATATATATTAATATTAGAGGCAAAAACTCAGTTTAATGCATCAGTTAGGGTTGTTTCATGGCGACAAAGCGAGGAAATTTGATGTTAGGGTTGAAACCCTTTTACCCCTCAGCCCACCCCCAACTGGAATCAGAGTGCGCATTGGGGTCATCGGTCCTAACTGTCACCCCATCACATGTGGAAAGAAGCTGAGGAATAGGAGATGGGGTGACAGGACCGATGACCCCAACGCGCACCCTGATTCCAGTTGGGGTGGGCTGAGGGGCAAGGGGTTTCAACCAACATCGAATTTCCTCGCTTTTGTCGCTCTGGAACAACCCTAACTGATGCATTAAACGGAGTTTTTTGCCTCTAATTTCCCTTCTTTTTGAGAATGATAATGAGAAATAGTGAATGTAATGCGGCGGCGGGCCCTGCGCTCCCGCCACGTGATGTCTTGTCACATAGTAACATTGTGCCCCAAAATGCAAATCGTAAAACGCATGGTGACGCAAAGAGAAACAGAAAGAGAAACAGTACTGTAGACAGAAATGTTAAAACAACGGAAATGCAACCGCAAATGAAAGCATAAAGAGCGCGCACATGGTGGAAATGGCAGAGCGGTAAGTAAGCAATGATCCGGAACAGCAGAAACAGTAATGCTAACAGTAATGTAAGCGCACAGGCTGGTTTTCCCCAAAAGCTGTATAGAGAAAGACAGTGAGTAGAAAGAATGTATGCAAAATAATGACTCTCGGAACACAAAAATCAGGAGTTGGAATAGTAAATTGCTTATATCTCAGTAACCGTACGACATAGAAAAAAAATTTAAAAGTCATATGGATTATCACTTTCCTGGCTAGTTTTGTAAGAATTTTTCGACAAAAACTCCGTATCTCACACCGTTTTCGAGATACGGGCCCTCAAAGGTGCAGCGAATGCCGTAATGTTATCCTATGGGAAAAAAACAGAAGTTCGAAGTGCCATAATTTTGCCTCCCTATAATATTTTTTCACTAAACCACTGAAAGGCACATCTGTGGGATGTTGGCTGTATCCCCTGCAAATTTCAGCCCAAATGACCTAACTGTTATTTCGCAGCAGGGTGCCAAATGATTGCTGCAGTGCATCGGCTGCTGTAATGTTATCCTATGGGAAAAAGTGTCAACTTTGGAGTGCCGTAACTTTGCCGCCGAGTAATATTTTTTCAACATAATACTGAAAGGCACATCTGTAAGATGTCAGCTGCATTCCCTTCAAATTTCAGCCCAAAACTCCAAACCGTTCTTTTGCCTCGGGGTGCCAAAGAATTGCTGTCATTTCCCCACAGCCTAGAAAAGTACTGTCGCAATTTGAGAAAGCTTTCGCAAAAATTTGCGACACTTTCGTGAGCACAAAAGTACTTTGCAAAAGTACTTTTTCCAGAAATTTGAAAAACATATTTCTGGGGTGTTTTACCCCAAAATAAAGACATGGCTAGCATCCTCAGGCTCCGACTAGGTGAATACAAAAAGAATTAGGTTGCTAGGTGGTCCCAAATTTAAATGGCAAGCATTTTTCTGATCGTTAACTGAAAACAAGATGGTGGATTTGCGAAAGGAAGAGGGCCATTTGCGAAAGTAAAAATGCATTTGCGACACTGTCGAACTTTTTGTTAACTTTTCCCATTGACTTATAATGGGAAATTGTTTTTTGAATAACTTTTGAACCGTTTAATATTTTTTCACAAAATCTTGAAGGCACATCGGGGACCCGACGCCGTTTCCTGGGCCGGGCTGGATTGCATAAAACTGTGCGACCTGTAGGTATGACTGTAGAATTCCAGAAAAAGCATAAATGCACGCACAGATCATGCTTAATAACTCCACAGCCGTGTATCCAACTGGTACGAAACTTGGCAGATCCCAAGGCGTATGGATCTTGATCATGTATTCCAAATTTCAGGCAAATCCGTCAGACAGTTGCAAAGTTATTAAGGTGCAAAATTTTGGGTTTAACATGTAAATGGCTCCTCAACCCTAACTATGGTACCACTACCGTGCTACCATAATAAATATATATATATATATATATATATATATATAAGTATATTTAAATATACAGCAGTTGTTGGCAAGAAATGCAAAAAGGAAGTTCCGTAGCATAGAGGGCATTTTGACCATAACAGGCATAGGAGTGAATACTATGAAATAAGGGCACATGGAGCATAAGCTATCTGTTATCGACACCTGGCCCTTCTGCACATACTACTTGTCTTTGCTTATCAAGACTAGCATAGCATCCACATCAAATTCTAGCATAGCATCCACATTAACAGTAACATAGCATTCACATTAACACTAACATAGCATCCACATTAAGACTGGTATAGCATCCACATTAAGACCGACATAGCATCCACATTAACACTAGCATAGTATCCACATTAAGACTGGCATAGCATCCACATTAAGACTAACATAGTATCCACATTAACACTAACATAGTATCCACATTAACACTAACACTAACATAGTATCCAAATTAAGACTGGCATAGCATCTACATTAACACTAACATAGTATCCACCTTAACTCTAGCACAGTATCCACATTAACACTAACATAGCATCCACATTAACACTAACATAGTATCCACATTAAGACTGGCATAGCATCCACATTAACACTAACATAGCATCCACATTAACACTAACATAGTATCCACATTAAGACTGGCATAGCATCCACAGTAACACTAACATAGTATCCACCTTAACACTAACATAGTATCCACATCAACACTAACATAGCATCCACATTAACACTAACATAGTATCCACATTAATACTGGCATAGCATCCACCTTAACACTAACATAGTATCCACATTAACACTAACATAGTATCCACATTAACATTAACATAGTATCCACCTTAACACTAACATAGTATCCACATTAACACTAACATAGTATCTACATTAACACTAACATAGCATCCACATTAAAACTAACATAGTATCCACATTAAGGCTGGTATAGCATCCACATTAACACTAACATAGTATCCACATTAACATTAACATAGTATCCACCTTAACACTAACATAGTATCCACATTAACTCTAACATAGTATCCACATTAAGGCTGGCATAGCATCCACATTAAGACTAACATAGTATCCACATTAACATTAACATAGTATCCACCTTAACACTAACATAGTATCCACATTAAGACTGGCATAGCATCCACATTAAGACTAACATAGTATCCACATTAACACTAACATAGTATCCACATTAACACTAACATAGCATCCACATTAAGACTGGCATAGCATCCACATTAACACTGACATAGCATCCACATTAAGACTGGCATAGCATCCACATTAACACTGGCATAGCATCCACATTAACACTAACATAGTATCCACATTAACACTAACATAGTATCCACATTAAGACTGGCATAACATCCACATTAACACTAACATAGTATCCACATTAACACTAACATAGTATCCACATTAACACTAACATAGTATCCACATTAAGACTGGCATAGCATCCACATTAACACTAACATAGCATCCACACTAACACTAACATAGTATCTACATTAACACTAACATAGTATCCATATTAAGACTGGCATAGCATCCACATTAACACTAACATAGCATCCACATTAACACTAACATAGTATCCACCTTAACACTAACATAGTATCCACATCAACACTAACATACAGTAGTAGCCACATCAACACTAACATAGCATCCACATTAACACTAACATAGTATCCACATTAAGACTGGCATAGCATCCACATTAACACTAACACAGTATCCACATCAACACTAACATAGTATCCTCATTAAGACTGGCATAGCATCCACATTAACACTAACATAGTATCCACATTAAGACTAGCATAGCATTCTGTTTTTGTCCAGAAGACCTTGCTATGTAGGGCAAGTTTACCTCCTCCTCCTCCTGTAAGAAGGATCCAATCGACGAGGCATCTATACCAAAATCTCATGGTGACGCCTCTCAGGCCATCATACCAGCTCTCTTACTGTGCATCTATGGCCCTAAAGGCACTCCTTGCCCTCTGTCGACTATGTCGATGATGCCCAGGAGTACCATGCTGTCTCTGCCATTCAGGATGAAGCCCAGGGGGAAGACTGTGGCAAAGTCCCTCTGGATCACTGTGCACACAGGGAGAGAGGACCCAGTATGTTTCACCCAGATCCCCCCCACCCCCGAGGGCCCATCTTTCATATTCATAATGCAGCAATTGACAGGTTGCTAGGGAATTTTCTTTACAAGCACAGGCCATTACCAAGGTCTGGCCTCCCTTCCATTATTATCACTCCTTCCCATCTTTGTGGGAGGATGCTGTCAGAACAGTAGGCTGAATATCAATTACTTACTATGGGCACTCGGCTAAGCCTTCAGCCCAGTGTCATAAACCATATAAAATCATATAAAAACAATGTAAGACTGGCTCAGATTCTTACTTCACAACCCATTGCATATAAACGTTCTGATAATTACAAATGTACTTTTCTGTCACACCCTTGGAATGATATAACAATAGATTTTATTATTCCTATACAGTACACACTAATAACTTGCATAAATATGAAGTCTTGTAAACATTGTAAAAAGCAGTATAAATAAGTAACAACAATTTGTGAAAAATAAAACAAAAGGCAAAGTCAAGGCAAGGCAAATTTTATTTTTCTGGCACCCAATCCCAGAGGCTCTGGGCGCCGTACAAACACACAGGAATTTAAAAAATATAATCTCACAATATAATAAATAATCATATGTCAGAATAGGAAATGTCCTACATATAAATAATCACCCTATTTACTTTAAAAAGGGACTGATAATCTGTGTTCTCATCCAGTATCTGAGAAAGCCTGGCTAAACAGATAACACTTAAGGTGGGCTTTAAATGCCTCCACAGAAGGGGCCTCCCTCACCAATGGCGGAAGTGAATTCCACAAGATGGGGCTGGCAATGCTAAAAGCTCTATCACTGGCAGTTTTCAACCTTGTCCTGGGAATCACCAGGAGGCCCCTCGAGGAGGATCGCAGGGAGCGGACCAAGGCAGCGGGTGTAAGAAGGTCCACCAGGTAGCAAGGGCCCAGTCCATGTAGGGCCTTAAAGGTGAGCAAGCTCACCTTGAAAAGCACCCTCTATCGAACCGGCAGCCAGTGCAATTCCCACAGCACCGGGGTGACATGACAGTATTTTGACTGTCCAGTCAACAACCTGGCAGCTGCATTCTGCACCAGCTGTAGTCGATGGAGAGTGCCTCCAGAGACCATGAGGTAGAGCGCATTACAGTTGTCAAGCCTAGATGTTACAAATGCGTGCACCAGGGTGGGGAGGTCCAGGGGCGGAATCAGGTGCTTAATCCTGGCAATGTTTCTCAGATGGAAAAAACTAACTCTGACAACGGATGATACTTGATGTTCCATTCTCAAACCGCTGTCTAGAACCACACCAAGGTTGCACACTTTAGAGGAGGCCATCAATAGGACAGAGCCTAGAACTAGTCCAGTATCTGCCCCAGAGGCCATCTTATAACGCCTCCTGTTCGGCTACACCACCAGTACCTCCATCTTATCGGGGTTCAGTCACAACCAGCTAGAGGCCATGCAGTCATTGATCTTGGCCAGACAGTTGTTTAATACTACCGCCGCATTGGATGTCCTGGGGTAAAGGATAAGTACAGCTGAGTGTCTTCGGCATAATAATGACACCCTAAGCTGTACTTCCTAATGATCTAACCCAGGGTTAGCATATACACGGCAAACAACATCGGTGACAAGACTGAACCCTGATGTATCCCACAAGACAGAAGGCTCGGGGAGGAGGAAAAATTCCCCATCACCACCCTTTGCCTTCTGTTTGTCAAAAAGGACTCAAACCAGCAGGTGACAGTGCTGGTGAGCCCACAAAAGTCCGTCAGGCAGTCGAGTAACACACGATGGTCCACCATGTCAAAAGCTGAGGAGAGATTGAGTAGAATGAGAATTGTCCCCTTGCCTCGATCCCTTGCCCTGAGGAGATCATTATGCACCTGAACTAATGCGGTTTCTGTTGAATGTCCTGCAAGAAAACCTGACTGGAGCGGCTCATAGATATCAAATACCACAAGGTGTTCTCCCAACTGTTGTGCCACAATCTCCTCCACAACCTTTCCCAGAAATGTCAGGTTGGAGACCGGTCTGTAATTTGCCTTGATGTCCGGGTCCAATGATGGCTTCTTCAGAAAGGGCCTCACCAGCGCCTCCTTCAAGGCATCTGGGAAGACCCCCTCCAACAAGGAACACTGGACAATCAAGGTGAACACCGGGCCAACAGTGTTGACACATCCCATTAAGAAACGCGTCCCCACTGGGTCCAGCTCACAATATGTGTGCTTCAGTTTTGAGGCCACCTCAATGACATCAGCCACCTCCACTGGTTTAAACTCCCCCCAACCAAGCGGAGTGCCTGGTCGACAATCCAGACGACCACTGTCAGCCATAACATGGCTCACTGGCGGAATTCTCAGCCTGATGGCGGACACCCTGTCCAAGAAAAAACAAGCAAACTCATTGCACAAAGTCTCAGAAACTTCTTTTTTTGGCTGTAGACAGGCTGGGTGTAATAGCCTGTCCACAGTCTGAAAAAGCATAGCTGGTCGGTTTTTCCTGGCAGCAATCTCCCTGGACAGGAACACTGCCTTCTTACAGTTGATTGCCCCCGGTACACACTATAGTGTGTATGCAGGGCCAGTTTGTCCGCCTCCAACAGGGTCCTCCGCCAGCAGCGCTCCAACCTCCAACCCTTGATCTTCAATGCCTTGAGCTCCCCATCAAACCAGGGGGACCTCAAGTGAGAAGATCTGGGTCGAGTAAACAAAAGTAAACAAAACAAAAATAAACAAATGCAATCAGACACAATATACAATCTTTAGTCACTTTTGTAAATAGCGAACTTACTTTGAGATTCGCTCTTGTAGCAGATAACACCTTTAGGACTGAAGCCGGTAGGCACCAGGACCCCACAGAAGCTTTCTAACTAGCAATACCAGGCGGGGGACCACCCCTGACATCACGTATGGTAAAAAAGGGGCAGTCCCTCAGCTCATCCTCAGTTCTTTTCCTGCCATTGACCGCTCAAGTCGGATCTCCATGGACACCTTCAGCTAGTCAACCACCATTTTAATCACATTTTCAATGCTCGATTTTATATTTGTTTCACGATTTAGTAAGTCTTCATGCATGTCATCTTCTTCTGTAACATCTTCCATCAAGAGGCGCCCCTCCAGGTGCGCATGCGACAAGCAGATCCTGCATAAAGACGGCCATTCAGCCTACCTGCTCTGCCTAGGCAGGGACCACAACATTGAGGCCTGCCAGCACTGCTGCGACTTCAACTAGCACATGAGGCTCCGATGCCAGAAGATCTTTTGAAGCTTTCCTGCTAAAGCAACAGATATCTGTCATGGAGAAGGAACCTTACCGAAAGAGCTCGTCCTCTTCTCCCTCTTCATCTTCCTCTCACAAGGAGAAGAAATCCAGTGGCAAACACAAGCACCGGGATAAGGAGAAATCCTGGGCAGAAGGCCGCCCTCGGTTCCTGACACAGAAGTCAGTGACCTACTCATCTTCTGGGCTTGCCTTTGGGCTCCCAGTAGCAAAGTCTCCCTCCCTCATCTCTATTTCGGAGAAGGCTCTTCAGGACGTGGGAAGTCTTCTCATGTGTCTCAGCCACTCAAGCTTAAGCCCATCATCTCTGGGGGCTCTAAGCCTGGTGGCTCGGCTGGTGGTTCCTTGGGTGGCAGACCATTGTCTGTCACCCTCCCGGCCAGGGTATCTGCTGAGTCTGCCCTGTCATCCGGGGCTGATGCTGGGAAGTGACACCCAAGACAGTTGTCCTCTCCCTCCGGGAGTAATGGATGCACATCCCGCTCAGGAGTGATGCCTCCCCCACAGGCGAATCCACCTAGGCATCTGCCGGCTAGATCCCCTACCCGGCCTCTGCCTACACCAGGCACCTTGGTGCCAACCTCCCTGGCACCCCCTCAAGAGACCACGGCATCTCCACAAATGCCTGTTGTCACTGGCGCCCCTTGCACACCAATGCCCGAAGATCTGACGACAGATGGTTGGATGTTGGATAAGGTTCCTCCGATGCCAGAGGGTACCCATTTGGCCCCGACGCTGGATGGCCAGGGTCAGACTGCCCTGACCCCGGGATTACCGCAGCTGGACAACCTGACACTGGGACCTTCTCCACCCGCTGCCCTGGTGCCAGATGAACCCGAACTACCGCAGGGGCTCAACGAACTGTTCGCTGCCTGTGGTCCTTCTTTAAGGACAAGGAAAAAGATGTTCCCCAGACTCCTGCTAAACCAGGATCTGATGCCAGACAAGTCCTCATGCCACCTGGCTTCTCCACCGCCCAGGAGGCCGACGCCAGACAAGGACCTGCTGTCACCATGACCATGCAGGCCCCCGAGGTTGCCTTCCCCTTCCCCAGACTTGGAGGATTCAAAAGCAGACTCCTGCTCCTTCTCCAGCCATAAGGACTCAGATCCTCCATCTGACCCTGATGTCAGAAAGGACACTCTGTGCTCCCTGCCTGACGGTTCTTCCTTCATGGATGTGATGCGTCATGTTCAGCAGTTGAATGGCTGGGACTTAGAGGACCTCAACCTGGAGTGAAAGAGGTTGGCCGCCTTCCTTAGAAAGAAGGAAGCCCTCCCTATGGTAGTTCCCCCAATGGTAGACTCATACAAGGACGCCAACAAGCTTGCCTGGAAGCATCCCTTCTCTACCCCTGCCATCTCCAAAAAGCTGGACCGGTTGTATACCGCCCCCTTGAATGACTCTTACTATAGAGAACAGAATCAGATGCAGACTCTTTGGTGCTGAATGCTGCCTATGACAGGTCCAGATGTCCGTGGCATCTCAGTACACAGCCGCCAGACAAGGACTCCAAACAGTTCTACCATCTGGCTAGGAAGGTTTTCTCCTCTTCCACCTGTGCCATCAGATCACAGAACTTCCTTGCTCACATTGTACAGTACCAGAATGCCCCGTGAAACAAGGCACTTGAACTCATGCAAACAATGCTGGACTCACCTGGATGGGCAGAGCTCATGGCTATTACAAAGTCCGTCTCAGACATCGGTAATCACATCCTGCAGGCCTTGTATGACATGGTGGCTTCAGTGGGAAAAGATGCAGCTACTGCAGTCTGCATCCACCGTTGCTCTTGGCTGACAGTCTCAGGGTTTGCCCAGGATGTCCAGTCCAAGATTATGGATGCCCCCTTCAGAGGGTCGCTTTTGTTTGGGGAAGATACCCATAATATCATTACCCGATTGCAGGAAACAGGCAAGACTGTCAGATCAGTACAGACCATGTACAGAACCAAACCACAACCCAGGCAGCCCTTTCATAGGCAGGGTCGACAGCCATTTTGAGGGCTGCAACAGCAGCAGCAGCAGCAGGCTGGCTTTAAGTACAAAGCCTCTACTCCTGCCACCAGAGGTTCTGCCCAATGAGCCCATCAAACCTCTCAGCTGCCCCCCCCGCCTCTTCCATATGACTTGCTGCCCGTCCTTCCTTCTTCAGCAGAGTCAGTGGGGGAAGTGGTGAGGTCGGTTTTCCTTACACACCGCAGGGTGGTGTCAGAGCACCATAGACCACTGGGTCCTGCAGCTCATCGAGAGGTCATATTCCGTCCATTGTGGCCTTTAAATCTGCCTTAAAAACCTATTTATTTGAATTGGCATTTTCTGATATTTAGTCCTGCTATTTAATAATCTGTTTTTAAATGTTACTATTCTGCTGAAATGGATGTTTCATAATTTTATGTTTAGTAGCTCCATTCTGGCCTCATCAGATCTGGTTCCCCTTTTTGCAGCAGCTGACGGTGGAACCCCCCGGTGTCCCTACCTCTCAGGTCAGATTTGCTCTCCTAGGAACAGGACTCCCTGCTCCATCTGGATCTCAGATCTCTGCATTTACATGCGTGGCTCCTGCAGACCTAGCTGTCTGCAGGTTTGGAGCTTCTCCAAGGGTAGCAGTCATCCTAGTGGCAGCGAGGAAACCCTCCACTATGGTGACCTATGCTATGAAATGGAAGCGGTTCTGCATTTGGACCACTGCACAGAGCTTGGATCCCTTCACTTGCCCAATTAACTCAGTTCTGGAGTACCTCCTCTCTCAGATTCAGGACTCAGCTACTCCTCACTTAAGGTACACGTCTGCCGTTTCTGCATACCATGTTCCTATTGCCAGCAAGTCTATTGCCCAGCTGGACATTCCCTGCACCTTTTTGTGGGGCATGCTTCATTTGAAGCCTCCCATCCGGGATCCTGTCCTGCCTTGGGACCTTTTATTTGTTTTAGAGAAAATAACTCTGCCTCCCTTTGAACCTGCCGTGAGCTGCAAGCTGCATTTTCTGTCGTGGAAAGCATTATTTGTAGTTGCCATTACTTCTGCTCAAAGGATTTCCGAGCTTCAGGCCCTGATGAGGAAGGAGCCTTACTTGTTTTTTCACAAGGACAGGGTGTCCTTGTGCACTAATCGTAAGTTCTTACCAAAGGTGGGCTTAGAGTTTACCTTAAATCAAGATATCCATCTACTGGTAAACTATCCAGAGTACTCAAACCAAGGGGAGGCTCTTCTGCGTACTCTGGATGTCCACAGGGTGTTCCATTACTATGTGGAGCTTATCTGTTCCTTTCGTCAGTCGGATCAGTTATTTGTCTTTTGCCCCTTAGATGGCAGGGGCTCCAGTTTCTAAATGATGTTTATCCAAATGGTTGGTAAACTGCATTATGTTCTGTTACAACAAGTATGAGGAACCCTTACTGGGCTCGGTAAAGGGTCACTCTACTAGGAGTGTGGCGGCTTCCTATGCCTCACTGAGAAATGTTTCTGCCGCAGACATTTGTGCAGCTGCCATTTGGAGTTCTGTCCATACCTTTGTAAAACACTACAGTCTGGACATTGCTTCATGATGCAGAGTTGGCTTTGGACTTGCAGTCCTTCAGGGCCTTCTGTCTTAAATTTCTCCGAGGAGCTCCTTCCTCCGTCCTTCTTCTATGGATTTCTCCTTTACTGCTTGGGACTCTGTCCTAAAGGTGTTACCTGCTGCTACCTGCTGCAAGAGTGAATCTCAAAGTAAGACAGTACAGTTACGTAAGAACTTACCATAACAGTAGATCTTTGAGAGGAGCTCTTGCAGCAGGTACTATTTTTCCCACCCTCCTTCCCCTGATGATTTCTACTGCATCTCAGATATCTTAGTTCCTCAGTTCTCTTTTATACTTTTATCACTAGCCGGTCTCCGGCGGTAGAACTGGGGATGGGCTGGAGGTCCACCCCTTTTATAAAATATGTGACGCCAAGGGCAGTCCCCCGCCTGGTACTGCTAGATAGAAAGTTTTCTTAGGGGTCCTGGCGCCTGCCGGCTTCTGTCCTAAAGGTGTTACCTGCTGCAAGAGCTCCTCTCGAAGATCTAGTGTTACGGTAAGTTTTCACATAACTGTACTTTTTTGTTCATGCATAAATACTTAGAAAGCCCCTTTGCATAAATATTTCAAATTGTTTCTTTGTATATAAATACTTGTTCAAATACTTTTTCACGTGCAACAGGTTTCAATATTCCTCTGTATAGATTTGAGAACTTCTTTACATACCCATATTTTGATATCTAAAAAGTTATTTTTCCTTCATGCAGCCCATTCCTAAGTTAAATTAGAAATACAAAAATATTAAAAATGATTCTCAAGACATCTGGTGAGTTGTAGAGTTTGGGGTTTCTTCTTAACTTCAAAATACTGGTGAGAATCCTTCTTCCTACTGATGGAAAAAGTCCTTCTTGGGCTCTGTTGCAGTCTTTGGTTCAGCCTCCACACAGTTATTAGAAGTCTGGGTGGGGATGGGCTGGGGGGCAGTATAGCCTAGAGGTTAGAAGAATGAGGTGTAAACGAGCTTGGTACATCCAGCAGACCAGACCTGGGTTTGATTCTCACAACCTCTAGTTGCATACTGTGTGACTTTGAGAAAGTCACTTAACTGCCCAGTGCTGCCAGGTCGCCCCTGAAAACAGGCACGTGTGTCTAGTGGGCCTTACTCATTACCAAAGACTAAAATAAATAAAATAAAAAAGTCCTTCCTGGTATAGTTGCATAAGGACAAAGCAGTCTCTTTTCTTGTAAACACAGAAGGAAACATGTGGCTCCTCGTAACAAGCACAGAAAGTCCAAGGTTTTGGCAGGAAACCTGTTTTTAGCCATAAAACACAGACTTGAGTGACACAGGTCTTCACAGCATCAGGATTAGCAGACTTCTGCTGAATCTGCTCTGCCCTTCAGGGTGGTAGGCTTTATAACCTCTTAGACAGAACATCATTACTACATCATCATGACATCATTTCACCAGTTCTGATTGGTTCTTGCAAATGAGGTAGGCATGACTAATTTTTCTTCTGAGGCTCCATCTCCCTTTGTACTGAACACTTTGTAAGACCAACGCTAATTTTCTCTCTGATGTTTGCATACATTAAGATACAGTCTTTAAACAAACATTTTTTAGTTTAGCTCATCAAGGGCAGTCTTTTGAAGTGTCTCTCATGTTTGCCAGGCAAATATTTTCTGAGATATAGAGAATACTGGATGGGCAACTATGCACAACCAATGTATTCTGCCACAGAGGGGTTCTGATTCCCTCTGACCTCAAGAGCAAAGCTTGAGTGGTCCATGGGAATCAGAACCCCGAGGTGGCAGAACACACTGGTTGTGCATAGAGTTGTTCATCCAGTATTTTTTTATATTATAAAAAGGGTCTTAGAAATGCTGCAATCTGATTGGCTGTTAGGATTCCAACAGCCTTACATTAATCCATGTTATACTGTCATGTACAGCCTGATCACCATGGCACATGGATTCTTCCTGTCAGCATTCCATCCTCTAGCACTGCTGAATGTGTGGAATGATGTATTCTGATTTTGAACCAGCATTCTTAATCTGTTGGTGGAAGAACTATTTTATTAAAAATCTCCCTCTAAATGAGGAAAACATTCAAAAAGTATACTTTTAACACTTTTCTTTTGGAATCATTTTTTATAATAGCTATAAGGCACTCCCAGGAGTTAGATTAACAGTCAGTTAATCACCTCCTAGGGGCAATATGGAACTCGGCTGCACCTCGTGCCACATTACACCTCTAGGGGATGATTAACAGACTGTTAATCTAACCCCTGGTCATGCCTTATTGCTTAAGTGTATAGTACTGTGTGAAATATGTGTGTGTGAGTTATTTTGCTTTCAAAATGAAACTAACTCATGCAGTCTCTAGAGGTTCCAGAATGCTGTTCTATCACAGTAGGGTAGAATCACATTCCATGACCTTTGAACTGTGGTACAACAGCATTTTGAAAGGGATGGAATTATGTACAGAACAGCACTCTGCTGCTATACACTATAAGCTAATAATAGTTACAACATCACTTTTTAGCAAAATCTCTTGAAAATGAATTTATTATCTTACTGTTCATGTCCTGGGCTACAAAATGAGGTATCCTTTGTCTCTGAGCTCAAACACATGGCCCATAATTCATTGAATGACAAGTGGTTCATTTAAGGCAGTTTTCAAAACTTCTAAGTGACATAACTCAGCCTAGCAGGTACCACACACTCAAGAGTTATATTTTTGGAGGTTTCATAAGATAAGCTCTGATTCAAGACCAAACAGTCCTTGTTTATCTTTTGTGGTTTTGGCACAAGACATTTTAGTGAATAACTGCCCTTGTACAGGTCACTGGTAAGACCATATCTAGAGTATGGAGTTAATACTAGTGCCCACACCTCAAAAAGGACATTAACCTGCTGGAGAGGGTCCAGAGGAGAGCTACAAAGATGATAGCTGGTCAGCAGGGTAAGGTATACGAGGAGAGGTTGAGGGCACTGAACATGTACCCCCTGAAAAACAGGAGAGAGAGAAGGGACATGATTGGGACCTTCAAGTACTTGAAAGGGATAAATAAGGGTGATAAGGAGTCTCTTTAAGCTGAGTGGCAACCATAACATGAAGGGGCACAGTCTTAAGCTGGAGGGTGTGAGGTTTAGGAGGGAGGTCAGGAAGCACTTCTTCACAAGAGGGTGGTGGCCACTTGGAATGCACTGCCGGAAGAGGTCATCTCATTGAAGACAGTGGGCAGCTTTAAGAGAGGCTGGGATAGGCATGGGGGAAGGTAAAGACCATGGGTAGGGAGGATGGTAGGAGTGGGGCGGGAGGGCAGGGATATTAGCTCAAGCTGTGGACCCTGCAATATGAGCAGACTTGATAGACCAAATATGCTGGCTTCTTCTTATGTTCGTATAACATTAATTCTTTAATTGCTGCAGTTATAAAACTTGATACTCTGAAAGGTTAAAATGTCCTTTATCATATAATATGTTTTTGTGCCTGCAGCATTAAAGACAGCTTTGTAGCAAACAAAAATATCTGCTCAGCATTAAACACATTGTCTTAACATTTTGTATCAACCTTAAAGGTACCTCTAGTAATTGGACACTGCAGTCTGTGGCATGTGGTTGCTATGGAATATTTTTTCTCGGTACCAGGCCATCCTGCTCATCTCATAGTCTTGAAGAGGCACATCTCTTCACTGGGTCAGAGGTGCAATTCAAACTGTAAACTGCATTTTTTGGGAGGACAGTCCATCCAAGCAGATTTAAATCCACATTGAAAGCAGTTTTTTTCTATAGACAGTTCATGCAGGTAGATTTAAAAGTGAAACCCTTTTGGAGTTTAAACCAGCTGTCTTTGCATTGCCTCCCAATTATATCCCCAGCCTAATGTATAATTTAACACTTATAACTAGGTATTATAAAGAATATGTAATAATGATAAAATTATAAAATATTTTTGCAATTTAGGATTTGTTCCTACACTGGCCCCTTTTGAATTAAAAATGCATTCTGAAATAATACACTTGTTAATTCAAAACTGTAATCCTACTATATGGGTATATAGTTAATCATCACATGGAAAAGGAATCATATAACATAAATGATATCATCATGTATTAACTTATCATCAGTGCATGACATCACATGTGTCATCAGATGTGACATCATCAGAGATGTACATTTTTGCATAGAAAAATCAATCTAATGTATAAGTAAACATAACTACAACTATGTACATGTTTCATTTTACTATTCCAACATTTCTTTGGCACATTGAAATAATTTCAGACAGTTTACAAGTAAAACAAATTATTAACTCATTTGTTATTTACAAATAATTATCACAATTAAACTTTTCAGTATGACTACTGTTCATTTTCATTTTTACCTTCATTTTCATTTGCGATATCACACCTGCTTTCTCAGCATTCAAGGTGTGGTCTCAACAGATTAATATGAACCCATTTAAAATGGAACTATCAGCACTAAGAGCCCCATGCCCAAGTATGGAGCTGGTCCTAATGTGCATTCTGTGAGCAAAAACATTTTGTTTACTTACTGTTTACTGCAGTATAGTAGATTGTATCACATGGATTCTGTTGACCTGCAAGCTGACATTTTCTGTAACTACAAATCTCAGAATCCCCTGCAGGTAACATCAGAGGAGGGCTACATCAATTAGAGATTCAGTAGCCTGTAGTACATTTTTGAGCTTTTATAAGCTCTGATCATATGTTTGCTGGTTCAGCTGTTCTCCCTGGGCTAAACACAATCATCTGTGACTGTACTTAGCCCAGGGAGAACAGGAGGAATTGCAAACAAAAGATCAGAGCTTATAAAACTCAAACATGTATTGCAGGCTATTGAATCTCCCACTGCTGCAGCCCTTCTCTGATGTCAGCATCAGGGGATTCTGGGATTTTTTATTACAGAAAATGTCAGCTTGCACATCAACAGAATTAATGTGATACAAATATACTATACTGCAGGAAACAGTAGTAGTTTTTAAACATAAAGTGTCTGTTAGGACCAACCCCACATTTGGGCATGGGGCTCTTAGTGCTGACAGTTCCCCTTTAAGTATCACTTCACAAGCATTCTTCTTGATTTCAATTTGGTACGCTACAGGAGAAACTTTATCTCTGATTAAAAAGTGTCCCTCCCAACTTAGCAGAACTTTTAACCTTAGCCTTATCCCTGCTATAGTGAAAGTAAAACTCTTTATCTCCAATTTGATATTCTTTTGAGTAAGTTATTTGGTCAAAATATAACTTAGAAAGTTGAGCACATTTTTCTAAGTGCTTTTGGGCAAATGCAAAGGTTTGTTGCAAGTGCTGTCTTAGGTGAGTTACATATTCGTGTGCTGTAGTAGCACGTGACACATTTACATATCCTGTTGTATACAGGAGATGTAAAGGTAACATCATTTGTTGTCATTTCAAAAGGAGATATGCCTGTAGACTTGTTAGGTGTAGCAAGCACGGCCATTGACACTTAAGATATTTCTTTAGTATGTGCACAATTGTATGATTAGTGCATTCCACCTGTCCAGATGATTATGGATGGTGGGACACATCTAGTTCTCTCTGTACTCCTGGTATTTTCCATACCTTTTCTATAACCTTGCCTGTAAAATGAGGGCTTTTATCAGATTCCACTTTCGTTGGTAATCCCCAGTAGCTGCATGGTTTATTAACAAAAAGGCAGTAGTTTCAGCTGTATTATTTGGAGCAGGTAGACATTCAACTCATTTTGTGACTAGACAAGTAACTGTCAAAAGGTACTGATTACCTCTTCAAGAGCTTGCAACAGGACTAATCCACTCAATCTGGATGTCAGACCAAGGCATGGTAATTCCTTTTCGCTGTAGTGGCACTCTATGTCTTGGAGAAGAAGGCTGAAATCTGCAACATGTTATACACCCTTGCACATACTTTGCAACATCACTGTACGTGTAAGGCCAGAAGACTACCTCTTTCAATGTTATATAAGTTCTCCTATGATAGATATGATAGAAGGCATTCTTAGGATGGCAGAGAAAGGGGAGATACTGTTGATGGGAGATCTGAATTTGCCAGATGTTAACTGGAGCATATTTGCTGCAGCCACATCCAAGAGCAGGGCCATTCTTGATGCCCTACAGGTGACATGCCTCAGACAGCTAGTTTTGGAACCCCGCTCATGAGGGAGCAATCTTAGACCTCGTACTCTGAAATGGGGACAGTGAGAGGATCTCAGATCTAGAAGTGGGTAGCCATCTGGGAACAAGTGACCACCAAACAGTGTGGTTCACGATAAACTCAGCTACAGAGTCAAGCCATACAAAAGTGAGGGTATTGGACTTCAGCAGGGCTGACTTTGGCAAGATGGAAGAATGCCTTAGAAAAGCACTAGCAAACAGGCTAGAAGGAGGGGTGGAGCAACAATGGGAAAACATCAAAACTGCCATCACAGAGGCAACAAGCCTTTGTGTGAAGCAAATAAACAAATCAAAATGAAAGAAAAAGCCACTGTGGTTCTCAAAAGAGGTGGCGGGGAAGGTCAGTGAGAAAAAGATAGCATTCAGAAAGTATAAGGAAACACAGAAGGAGCAGGACAGAGAGCTGTACCAGTTAAGGCAGAGGGAAGGAAGTCAGAATAGCAAAGGCCCAAATTGAGGAAAAGATAGCCAACTCGGTTAAGAAGGGGGATAAAATCTTTTAAAGGTACATCAGGAGCGAGAAAGACAAAGGGAGGGATGGTGAGGCTTAATAGAATGGATGGTGGGTGGGCAGAGAGGGACTGAAAAGGATACTGAGCAACATGTCTGCTCAGTATTCACAAAAGAGGTGGAGGAAGTGCCTAATCCAATTAACAGAAGCACTCTGGATGGAGGGGGGTCGATCCCAACTTTCACAGAAGAAAGGGTTCTGAAAGAACTCTTAAAACTGAAGGTGGACAAAGCAATGGGGCCTAACAGAATTCACCCCAGAATTCTGAAAGAATTAAGGGGAGAACTAGTGAAACTACTGCCTTCCCTTTTTAACAAATAATGGGAGGATGGTGTGGTACCTGAGGACTGGAGGAAGGTGGATGTGATTCCCCTTCACAAAAGTGGGACCAAGACAGAGGCAGGAAACTACAGACCTGTCAGTTTGACCTCTGTGGTAGAGAAAGTGATGGAATAACTTCTGAAGGAAAGAATTGTTGAGTACCTAGAGTACCTAGAGGTCAGTTGGGCACAGGACCCAAGGCAGCATGGGTTCACAGCAGGAAGGTCATGTCAGAGGAATCTTAATTGATTTCTTTGATTGGGTGACCAAAGTAGTAGACCAGGGAGGGGCTGTGGACATGTCCTACCTAGACTTTAGCAAGGCATTTGACACAGTTCCATACAAAAGATTAATAGTCAAATTAACCAGCCTGGGAGTGGGTCCCAGGGTGGTAGCCTGGGTAAAACATTGGCTGGACAACAGGACACAGAAGGTAATTGTAAATGGAGTCCTCTGAAGAAAGAGGGTTACTAATGGGGCACATGAGGGTTCAGTACTGGGTCCAGTCCTTTGTAATGTCTTTATAAGTGACATTGCAGAGGGACTGGAAGGAAAAGTATGCCTCTTTGCAGATGACACAAGATCTACAACAGGGTTGATACACAAGGAGGCGTGGAAAGGATGAAGGGACTTGGCAAGGTTGGAGGAATGGTCAAGTATGGCAGCTTGGATTCAATGCAAAGAAGTGCAAAATAATGCACCTGGGAAACAAAAACCCAGGGAAAGATTACACAATGGGGGGGAGGTAGTAACAACAACAAACATGGAAAGGAACCTGGGGGTAATTATATCAGCTTAAGGTTAGCAAGCAATGTGAGAAGGCGGTAGGGAGGGCTGGGGGGATACTGGGATGTATAGGGAGAGGCATCACCAGCAGAAAACAGGAAGTTGTTATCCCTCTGTACAGACAGTTGGTGAGACCCCATCTGAGTACTGCGTCCAGTTCTGGAAGACCCCATCTCCACAAGGACATAGACAGGATGGAGGCGGTCAGAGGAGGCAACTAAAATGGTGCAGGTCTGCAAGAGAAGCCATACAGGAGAGACCAAAAGAAGCCAATATGCATACCCTTGAGGAAAGGAGGGGGGGACATGATGGAAACGTTTAAGTACCTCAGTGAAATCAACAAAGTCCAAGAGGGTAGCATCTTAGAGAAAAGAGATGTGCAAGAACAAGGGACACAATTTAAAGATAGAGGTGGGGGGTGGTTCAGGGCAATGTGAGGAAGTATTTTTTCACAGAGAGGGTGATGGACGCATGGAACAGCCTTCCTGAGGAGGTTGTGGGGTCTAAAACTGTGGGAGAATTCAAGAATGCATGGGACAGGCATAAGGCAATTTTTGTGGGGGGGGTAGGAAGAAATAGGCTATAGCATGTACATAGGTGTAGAGTGGGAGTTGTGAGTGCAGTACAGTGGATGGGGAAGTGCTGAGGGGTACCCAAGGTAGTCCTGATAGGCTGTTGGTTAACTAGAATCTGCAGCTTATCCAGTAGGTAGGTAAATGGGCAGACTAGGTGAGTCAAACAGTCCTTATCTGCTGTCAAAGTCTATGTTTCTATGTTTCTCCTGTCCCCCCATGTGCTCCTGATGGTTCGCCATGAGCATGTTGTAACACAATTCCCCTATGACCTAAAGGAACCACCCATTTGGGCCCCTGTGACTTTTCACCAGTTCTTACCAGGAGGTCATTTCTTAATTGGAATCTACCTTTTTGGTCATACATGGCCTTCAGTTCATGGTTTGCTCATAGGTCACGTTCAGAAATCATGTTTACAGTGGGATCCTTGATGAAATGATAAAATGTTCCTACTGTTTTGTCATCTTGTTGCATTTTTACCAAATCAAAATCAGGTTTATCACTATACAAGTGTAAGACCTTATTTTCTTGTTCCTGTTGCTTTTGTTTGTGAGTCACCATGTTCACATTAACTTATTTATTTATTTCTTAAGATCTCAGATTACAGTATACCTTTGAGCTTGGAGCTCTTTTACAAAGGTTCCATGTTGAGTTACAGAGACAATACAACACAATATAAACAATTAGGTTCCTGAAAATTATACAATAGGAAAAAAGCTATTCAAGGAATACAAAAACTGAGTACAGCACATAGTGACAAAAAAAAGCTTTTGAACAACATAATCACTGATTGTTAAGGGGGATACAGTGGTCATGGCAGATAAGACATTAGGGTGCCAACCTAGTAGTGCCTAGGCTGTAAGAGCTTATCATACACTGGTTCCAGACAACATAAGGTTACAGATTGCAGGGTGCCAGTACAAAAATAAATCAGCCCAAGGGGCATTGTCAAGGACTATAAGAGAAAAGAGGGAGGGGTTTAGGAGGAGGTAGAGCAAGGATTGAGTTTGCAGTGGGGGGCCAGGTGAGCATGTAGATAGGTGTAGAGTGGGAGTTGTGAGCACAGTACAGTGGACGGGGAAGTGCTGAGGGGTACACAAGTTAGTCCTGAGAGGGGTATTTAGGTAGTCAGCTAGTGTAGCTATGAAGGGCAGTCACAGCCATTAGTGGCAGTGAGGTGTGGAAAGGATGAGAAGGGACTTGGCAAGGTTGGAGGAATGGTCAGAAGTATGGCAGCTTGGATTCAATGCAAAGAAGTGCAAAATAATGCACCTGGGAAACAAAAACCCAGGGGAAGATTACACAATGAGGGGGGGAGGTAGTAACAACAACAAAAATGGAGAGGGACCTGGGAGTAATCATATCAGATGACCTTAAGGTTGGCAAGCAATGTGAGAAGGCGGTAGGGAGGGCTGGGGGATACTGGGATGTATAGGGAGAGGCATCACCAGCAGAAAACAGGAAGTTGTTATCCCTCTGTTCAGACAGTTGGTGAGACCCCATCTGGAGTACTGCGTCCAGTTCTGTAGACCCCCATCTCCGCAAGGATAGAGACAGGATGGAGGCAGTTCAGAGGAGGGCAACTAAAATGGTGCAGGGTCTGCAAGAGAAGGCATACGAGGAGAGACTAAAGGAGCCTAATATGTATATCCTTGAGGAAAGGAGGGAGAGGGTGGACATGATAGAAACGTTTAAGTACCTCAGTGGAATGTGCAAGAACAAAGGGACACAATTTGAAGATAGAGGGGGATGGCTCAGGGGCAATGTGAGGCAGTATTTTTTCACAGAGAGAGTGGTGGACGCATGGAACAGCCTTCCTGAGGAGGTTGTGGGGTCTAAAACTGTGGGAGAATTCAAGAATGCATGGGATAGACATAAGGCAATTTTTGTGGTGGGTAGGAAGAAATAGGCCGTTGGTTAAATAGGATCTGCAGCTTATCCTGTAGGTAGGGAAATGGGCAGACTAGGTGGGCCAAGCGATCCTTATCTGCCATCAAAGTCTGTGTTTCTATGTTTCCTGAAGTTTGCGCTTGAAAGGGCCTAGTTTGAACTCTAACATGATGTTGCCTTGGAGGGAGTTGAGCCAGCTTGGAGCACAGTATGCAAAAGACCTTTGACTCTGTGAGGTACGGCAGAAAGGGACCTTGTACTTATGGCAGCTAGACTCTCTGGGGCAATGAGGGATCGAGGTATGACAAAGTAGGTTCTGGACACATGCAGGGGTGAGGCCCAGTATAGCTTTTCTGGCTAGCAGGCAGGTCTGGTACTTCAGTCTACTCAATAGATGCAGCCACCCCATTTGGGCGTACAGGTGATGCATGTGTGAGCCTGTGGGCTCCAGACACGAGCCTGCAGGCTTTGTTTAAGGCAACCAGTACCCTTTTAAGGGAAGTGTCAGACGCAGCACCATAAACAACTAGTCCACAGTCAACTATGGAGATGACTGAGCTGTCAACTGCAGTCCAAGGTGCCTCGTTGGTCAGGTAGTGCTTGTGTCAGTATAGTAGGCCAAGTCTGGTGTTGACGGCTTTGGTGACATTGTCAGTGTGGTTGGAGAAATACAGGTTGCTATCGAGGATAACATCTAGATATATGAAGGATTGGACTTGGTCGAGAGGGGTCCTAAGGTTGTTTATTATACTGAGTTTGTAAGTCCTGTTTTTGTTATGAGGGCTTGCGAAAGTCATTACTTTAGTTTTTTTGTAATTCAAGAGCAGCTTGTGCCTTAGAAACCAATTCTCGACACAGGCAAATTGCATCTGAAGCTGCTTTTCCAGGAGTGATGGGACCTTGTTGCTTGTGAAGATTACAGTGTCATCCACATATGGGAGCATTTTCTTGGGACACTCAGTAGGGAGACAGTTGAGAAAAATGCTGAAAAATAGGGGGCCCAGGATTGATCCTTGGGGAACTCCAGTGCACACTACCCAGCTTTCTGATAAAATTCCATTTATTTTTACCTGCTGAAATCTATCCATAAGGTAGCTGCCAACCAACCTATGGCTCTGTCAGAGAACCCAGTGATGGATAGCTGTTTTAGCAGTAGTTCATGGTTTACCATCAAAGGCCATGGTGAGGTCTATGAAGATAGCCCCCATCATGAGGCCACGGTCTAGCGCACAGTGTATGTAGCTGGTAAACTCAGCTAGAGCAGTGGTAGTGCTGTGTGATTTCCTAAAACTGTGCTGTTGGGCATACTGAATCTAATATTTTTCCCAGGTAATCAACTAGCTGGTCTGCCATTATATGTTCCAGTGACTTTGTGGGGGGGGGGGGATGGATATGGGACGATAATTAGAGTGCTTAGTCATATCTCCACTCGTGAGTATTAGTGTTACCATAGTGTCTTTCCATTGCTGCAGGAATCTGGCAAAACACAAAGATAGGTTCATGATGTGTGTTAGTGGGGAAAGGATTTCATCAAGAGTGAGGGCAATGATTTTAAGGTTGAGTATGTCACTACTGGCCCTGGATTTACCAAGGATACGTTGTAGGTATTTTTTTGCTACCTTACTGGTTATGGCTTTAAAGTAGAAGGGGAGGTGGGGCTGTGCTTGGTTTTGTCTATTGCCAAAATGATTTCGTTCAGCTGGCTTGAAACAGTCTGGGGTGGGGGAGGACACTACTGAGGTCTGTGAAAGCAATGTTGAATGCATCAGCAATGGCTTTTAGGGGTTGGGAAATAACTCCATTTATGTCCAGCATAGACGGAGCAGCTTTTCTGGCTTTACATGTTAGTTCCTTAATGTTACCTCAAAATTTATGACCATCCCCCCAGGAGTTTGCCAGCTCATCTTTAAAGTGACAGCTTTTGGCAGTGCATATTGCATGAGTGCAGTGATTCTTGGCCTTTCTATCTTCCTGTAGATTGGCCTGTTTGCCTGTGGCAGTAGCCCAGTGCCACAAGCTGTCTCTGTGTGCCATCTGCCCAAGTAGAGTTGGTGTAAACCATGGATTAGTGGCACCCTTGACCTTGCATTTGCACAGTGGGGTGAAGATGTCACAGGCTGGGTTGAAAACATGGATGAAATAATCGAAAACTTTGGTCTACATCCTCTGAGGTGCTGATGGGGACCAATTTTGCTGCATAAGGTGAGACCTTAGTGAGTCAAGATGCCCTTTTTTTTAATACTCGGCTTGTTAAAGTTTTTGTGGGGGCTTGACAGCTTCATTTGACCAATGACATAAGACCAGGGAATGGACATGAAGTGAAGCAGGTAAATTGGATGTATTGTTGACTCTCTCCGGCTGGTTTATAAGCAACCAGTCTAGGACAGTTTTGGATCCTGTCCGATAATTTATTCTAGTGGGGGAGTCAACTAGCAGAGCAACGTGGAGGACCAATTCATCTTTGTGGGGAGCTGCATCAGGGACAACCAGTTAACATTGAAGTCACTCACCATAATTACTTCAGAATTGTGGTTGAGGTGACTGTAGCAGTCTACGACGCCTTTCAGACCAGCCGTCTGTCCTTTGGGGGAATGTAGATTGACACTATGGTGAGAGCCTAGTTGTGTGTACCTGGGAAGATGTTTAATGCTAGAGTCTGTACATTGCTATCTGCACCCAGATAGGGAATGGTGTGCCCCTGGAGGGTGTCCTTAAGGTAGATTGCACAGCCTCCGTCCCTCTTGCATAGCCTGTCCTGACTATAGAGTATGTACCCATCTAAGCTGACTGTAGAGTTAGGGATCTTTGGTGTAAGCCAAAAAAGATAAGCTATCTGGCCTGCACTGGGTGACCCGCACTTGTAGTGTGTCAAATTTGGCAAGCAGACTACATATCTTAATTAAGGCAATTGATAGTGCACCATGCTTCTTATCGAGGCCCATCGCTTGACTTAGGAGGCCAGGGTTGGGGTGGATGTTCCACGATATTAGTAGCAGGATTAGTATAATGCACAAGAATATGACCCTATGGCTGGCCCAGTGGTGCTGAGGGTTGAGGTGCTGGATGCCACACTTTGCGCTACACCAGTGACCCGGCTTCAGGAGCGAACTCTGGCGCCGGGGGTCGGCAGGGGAGGGTTGAGGACTGAGTGCCCTTGTGGTGCTCTCCTCCCTCAGGAAGTAGGGGGATGGCCCGGATGCCAGCGGCCCCGTGGAGACCGGGGGCACTGCAGCTTCGGGCAGCACGATAGCGTGGGCCTACGCAAGGCAGGGGCTGTGTGCCAATGCAGTGGGGAGAGAGTGCAGAACAGGGAAACACCTGCTCATGGGGACAGGCGACGGCACCTGTCCCCACTCCTCTGTCGGGCTCTCCCCGACTGGCCTTCCAGGTCCTTCACCCGGGTCCTCACCTGCAGCCAGAGTCTGACTTAGAAGAGCGCCCATGAGGGTGGGAGACCCACCCAGGGTGGGTTAAACCGGGGGTGCTGGCTGCAGGGAGGGGGGGGAGAGAGGAGGCACAGATTGGAGGGGGAGCCTCAGGCAGGCAGGAGACAGACAGGATGCCCGAGAGAAGGTTCCATGGGCTGTGACCGGAGGGAAACAAAGTTAAAGAAAAAAAAAGGGGATTTGGCCCTAAGTAGCATGAGGTTAAACTGGTGGTACCGCCTACCGGCTCTCACCAACTTTGTTCTGCAGTGAAGTATGGTTTGATCAGTGAAAGGAGGTGGGTGGGTGTGAGATGTTTATGTGGTTGAGCCATGATAGCCACTTGTGTGGGTGTGCAACCTTACAGTGCTTACCTGTGGGTGAGCTAATTGTACCTAGCGAGTAGCCAGTATTACCTAGCATGGGGTTATTATGGTGTTACTGAGTGAGATCATCACATGTTTTGTATAGTAGGACGATCAAGATGACCATTTGAAATATTACATGCAAGGCAGCCATAGTCAAATTAAGGATGTAGCTATGCACATGGGTCTCGGGATGAATAACTAGCACCCACTGTCAACAAGATGTGCACTAACCAAAAAGAGGGGTGGATAGCAGTGGAATTTGTTTATACTAAATTACTAAGTGGAGAAGTGCCTGGAACGCACTTAGTTGGGGGGACCTGCATTTGACTTGATACTATTAATTGATTTGGGGATACTTAATGACTTGGCGCTGTCCTAGAGGGAGCCAGATGTAGGTCCCTGAAGCCTATGATAATCCACGCACCTTTGTGCCTTAGGGAGATGGAGGTGGGATTGGATGGCAAGAGTAACACAGTATATGTGGGAGGAAATATTTATACTTAAGAATATCTAAAGTTGTTAGAACACTGTAGCCCCCCGGATAGCACAGTGGTTGTGACTCTGCCTTTAGTGCAGAGGGTCAGCGGTTCAAATCCTGCACTAGTCAATGGTGACAGAGCAGGGATATGGATTAGAAATGGGTTTAAATGCAAGCAGTACAGGGCGCGTCATGGGCTGTGGATAGCTTAGACTGTTTGGGCAGAAAGGAGGGAGCAGTAGAATTGCAGCACTCAGCAGTGACTCCTAGTGGTTAAAGTTGATAATGTGCTAATAGGAGAATGAGGAGTTAGAGAAAGGTTCATGGAAATCATGTGACAGACCATGTGACCACCTGGAGCAAATAAAAGAAAGTACTGCCCAGGGTGGGAGGGCGATGGCCAAGTGAGGCAGTCACAGCGCAAGTGGTGACGGGCTAGCACAGTCGGATTTTTAAAAGACTGCTTCTCCTTCCTGGCATCCATATGGGGGGGCAAATGTGTGGCAAGCAGCCTACAAGGGAAGAAATATGGAGACAAATTAGGACTCAATGCGGTGTAAAAGGTAAGTCAACACAAAGAAGCGGGGTCAGGGTGGGAAGAACAAACAAAGGGGGGGGGGCCTGAGGACTGCACTCGTGCAGTGGCCACTGGGAGTGGGGGGAGAGAGGAAAAAGGATCCAAAGCAAAAGGTGAGTAAACTACAAAAACTGTACAATTCTGGGCACAAAACTAAGAATTGGAACACTAGTGGAACACTGGGTACTAAAATAATTCAGGAGAGATTTAAAGTACTTCCCAAAAACAGCATAAACACGCAGAGAGACTTAAAGCCATTAAAGTTCTAGCTGCAATTCGGTTGCTAAATACAGTAAAATAACAAGGAAAGAGTCCTAACAAAAACAATGAGGTGAAATCTGCCGACTGTGCAGAGGAAGATCCTATACCTGGTGATTTTAAAACACTGCTGCTTCTCCTTCCTGGCGTCAGGACAGGAAAAAAGTTCCATGCTTCTCCATTTAAAGCATCTTCCCTAGCCAGAGCATCTTCTAGGTTGTTTCCATTTTTTTCCTGCTCCCTGGACTTCTTTTTGAATGTCCCTTTACCTTTTTGTTATAAACAACCAAACCATGTTCTTTAAACTACTTGGTCTGTAGCTAACATAAGATCTTCTCCGAGGAAATCTCTTGCAGCAGGTCATACTTACAGGAATATCCAGCCGCAGGCATCATTCCATCTGGATGATTTTTCAGCAGTCGACCTGGCCCCCCCCCATGACACCACGTGTTATGTCCTGGTACGTATAAAGGGGGTGGTCCCAGAAGCTCCTTGGTTCTTTTCTTTTTTTTTGTTGATATTTTCTTTTATTCACTCCTCAGCTGGGGTGTGTTTAGCCTATGATTCCCCCTCTTTCAGTCTAGGTCCACAGCCCCCCGCACCACTCCCAGTATCTGAGCTCAACCCCCTCCTCCATTCCTCTCTCTAGCTACTTCATGGCGGGTACTTACCCCACCACCGCGGAAAGCCGAGGGTCTGGAGTCAGGAGGCTGAACTTGAGTCGGAGTGGTGCAGTGCCGAAGGACAAAATGTCATTGAGCACGCCGGAGGATTTCTTGCGTTTTTCCCCAACCCCATGGCATGGACATGCAGGGCATCAGTGATGCTGCCGTGTGTGCTTCCGCACACCGCATGTCTGATGCTATCTGTGCCATCCCCACAGCGAACCGCCGACTAGTGGCAACCCCCATTCACCACCAGGAGCCAGCACAGCTGCGGTAATCTCACCCCACCTTCCCCGGAGGAGGAGGAGAGCAGTCCTTGGGATGCTCCAGCCTCTTCCCTCCGGCCGACCCCCCAACACCCGAGGTCGCTTCTGACTCCGGGTCATTGGAGTGGCACGAGGTGTGGTGTCCAGCACCTCAACCCTTAGCACCACCAGTCCGGCACCTTAATTATTTTCTAACTGCAGCCTGCATGCTACATGTTCTCCATCCAGAGTATAGCTTCAGTTGATGATGAAGAGTTCACCTACCATTCTTTAGCAGCGTTCCCAGTATCGTTGCATGCCTTCCCCATATCTTCCACAGATCCGCTGTTCCAAAAGTGTTCTTGTGGCCAGAAAATTTCAGCAGAGGACTTGCACGATGTTTGTATCTGGTGCCTCAGTCCTGTACACGATACCTGTGCTTGTGTCTTGTGTCAGCAGTTTAATAAGGCTACTAAATGTCAGTGACTCCAGCAGCTTCGTGAATACCTCATGGAGCAGAAAGTTTCCCTCCTGGAACAGGAACATCGCTCAAAGTCCAGGGAGTCCTCGTCATCTTCCTCTGGGTCTCACCATTCTGGTCATGACCCCTCATTGACAGCTCAGGCTGACATGCAGGAGAAACCAAAGAAACACTCTAGCAAGAGTAAACATGTTACTCCTATCTCCTCTCTGTCAATGATAAGCCTGCCTTCCTCCACTCGCTCTTGAGATAAGAAGCTACTGAAAACAAAGGTAGCATTGACCGCCCTTTCAGAGGCTGTTTCCATGTCATCTTCTACTCTGTCGATGACCTCTGGTGATTCATCTACCCGTTTGTCGAAGGCTCCTCTGTCGATGACCGCCATGGGTGCGCTTAAGCTGCAGCTTCCACTGCTGCTGGCCCCATCACAGGGATCTCATTACCATCCATCGATGGCTTCTTTGGGGTCATCGATGGCCCTTCCTATTAGGGTAGTCAAGACATTTTGAACCCTTCAACAGCTTTTCCATCGACGGTCATGGGTGCTTTTGTTCACCCTTTATTGACAGTGTGATTTGTGCCCCAACCAGCTCCGATCTCTTCTACTGTGCCCATTCAATCAGTCCATACTACTCACATTTCAACCTCTGCTCCTCAGCTTGCCATGGTGGATGTTCAGGCTTTGGAGCACACTATTCTTGACTTCACAAAGTTCACCCCTCAGTCTCACAGGGGTGTCTCTTCAATACTGGTTACTGTGCCTTCTAGACATTCCTTTTTCTCTAGAATGGCCAGTTCCTCCCTGGCTTCTCCGGGTCCCTTGAACAGGGGCATTGACATGGAGGACCCTTATTTATGGGACTGGGAACTGGAGTATCAGGGAGACAATATGGAGCAGGACCCTGTGTCCCCTCTCTCTGCTTCTTCAAATTCCTCTATACAAGAGGAGTCTCGTAGTGCCTTCTTTGTTCGCCTACTGATGACCCTAGTTTTTCTGATATCATGATACACCTTCAAAAATGTTTGGCTTCCAGGAAGCAGAGCAAAACGCCTCATGGAGGAAATCAGCCAATTACCTGGGTCTTCTGGAATGTCCTTCCCTAGTCATTCTTCCATTGCTGGACGCATTCAAAGATGCGATCTGGGCTGCTTGGCAACAACCCTCTTCTATCCCCTCGGCCCCTCGCAAGGCTGACAGGACCTATCAGGCTCCGATGGATCACCCTTATTTTACTTCCCCTCCACAGGCAGACTCCGTAGTCATTAATGCGGTTCGTGATAGGTCAGCCTGACCAAAACATCTGAGAGCACAGCCTCTGGATAAAGAATCCTGGAAACTTGATGTAATGGGAAAGAGGGTGTATTCTTCTTCCACTGTGACTCTAAGAATTCTAAACTATATGGGTCATTTATTTAAATATCAAGAAGAAATCTTGAAAACCACTCAGTCCTCCATTAAATCCTTCCGGATGCTGCCCCTAAGGAGGATATTGCGGTGAAACTAACAACTGCTTCGGTTGTGTGCCATCATTGCTGAGGGTGACATATGATGCTGTTGACTCCACAGCTAGGGCTTCATCAGCTGGCATTTGTCTGTGATGACATTCCTGGCTCAGGTTTTCTGAGTTTGCCCCAGATGTCCAACAGTCTATACTCACTGCACCTTTTAAAGGTGACAAGTTTTTTGGGCCTCAAACCCAGGACATATTGACTTCACTACAGAACTCAAGTCATACCTTGCAGTCTGTACATACTCTGTACCATACCCAAGCCAAACCTTATTACAAAGGGAATTTTCTCAGGCCTGCCAACAGGCAGCGATCTGCTCCCAGACAGCAACCCAACAATAAAAGGAAAGCCCAGGTCTCCTTGCTGGGCCCCGTGCCAATCCTAAGGTGACCCGCTATGTCCCCACTGCCGCCAACAGGGGCAGCCTTCTGCCTGAAGGCCCCCCTTGCCTGTGGGATTAGAGGCCCATACGACAATTGTCGGGGGCAAGTTTTCCCTACACTTTCAAGGTTGGCAAGCGATAACCACGGACGTTTGGGTCCTTCAACTGATTCACTTAGGTTACACCTTGGATTTAATGGGAATTCTGCCCATGTTGCCCCAAAGGGCCTCTCACTACCCCCAGACCAAGAATCAGTATTAGCAGAGGAAATACAAGCCCTTGTCACAAAAAATACAATAGAGACTGTTCCTCTTCCCCAAAGGGGTGGAGGCTTCTACTCCCATTTTTCCTGGTCCTGAAGTGGACAGGGGATGTGCGTCCCATTTTGTATCTCAGGCTCCTCAGTCTTTATACAGAGTACAAGAAGTTCTGGATGGTAACCCTTCCTTTACTTCTTCCTCTTCTGATGAAAGGAGATTGGCTCTGTTCCCTGGGTATGAAGGATGCCTGCCTCCATATCATGATTCTTCCTGCTCACAGATGGTTTCTCTGCTTCTGTTTTCTGGGATGTCAGTATCAATTCAGAGTCCTTCCCTTTGGTCTGTCCTTGGCCCCCCTGCATCTTCATAAAGTGCCTTGCTATAGTGGCAGCTGTGATCTGCAGGAAAGGCCTATACATCTTTCCCTACCTGGGCGATTGACTTCTAAAAGCTCCATCCAGTGGTCAGTTGGTGGACACATTGTCACAAACACTTCAGATGTTCTCCTTCATAGGAATCACAATCAGCATACCAAAATCCAAAATGGATCACACCCAATGTCTACAATAAATTGGGGCTGTCCTGGATACAGCCAGTGGGTTGGCCTAGCTCCCCAGGGATTGTGCAGACAAACCAATCACTCTGGCATCCCAGCTGAGCAGCAGTCAGTGTGTCTCAACACTACCTCCGCCTCCTGGGTCACATGGCAGCAGCCATTTGAACCATACCTCATGCCAGATTACACACGAGGGTCCTCCAGTAGACTGTAAGAGTCCAGTGGGACCAAAGAGAAAATGATTTTGAATCTCCAGTTCTCATCTCCTCCCCTGTCATTCATCAATTACAATGGTGAAAGTCCCTGGACAACCTGATGTGCGGCGTCCCGTTCCAGACTCTTGTCCCTTCCCTCATTCTGACCACTGATGCCTCTTCACTTGGCTGGGGTGCCCATCTGGAAGAGGTTATCCAGTAGATAGGAAATGGGCAGACTAGGTGGGCCAAGCTGTCCTTATCTGCTGTCAAAGTCTATGTTTCTATGTTAAGACCCAGGGGTCCTGAACCATCCTGAAAGCTCGCCTACACATCAACATCCTAGAACTGAGAGCAGTCCTGTATGCCCTACAAACCTTTGAGACCCTCCTTCCACAGGGCTGTCTCCAAATTCAGTCTGACTCCATTCATTCCACCATTCAGTCTCCATGGTTGTTCATTATGTGAACAAACAAGGCGTGACCCATTCCTATCCCCTGTGCAGAAAATCAATGTGAGTATGGTATTCGGCAACCAAAAAGGATACACCTAATAGCAGTGCATGTCCCATGAGTCAACAACACTCCAGCAGACTCTATAAACAGATCCAAAAGTCAGAAACATGAATGGGAACTCCTCCAGGAAGTTCTGGAGGATGTCTTCCTGTGCTGGGGCCAACTAGAATTAGGCCTGTTTGTGTCTCTGCGCAACACCAAACTGCATCACTATTGCTTGTTAGAGCCTGGTCCTGGAACTTTATGGCTGGACATGTTATCTCATTCTTGGACAGGAAAATTTCTTTATGCCTTCCCTCTCATACAGAAGGATCTACTCAAACTTCTCAGGGACAAGGCTGTCATTATCCTTACTGTGCCTCTGTGGCCGAGACAAGTCTGGTTTTCATTGTTGCAACAATTGACTATCCAGGACCCTCTACCTCTTCCCCATTGCCCTGCTGTGCTGTCTCAGGCTGGGGGTTCTCTTCTTCATCTCAGCCTTCACTACCTGAATCTGCATGCCTGGCTCCTGAGGACATAGTCTTCTCCCAGTTCCAGGTCTTCCTGCAAGTAGCAGAGGTTCTGCGGGTTGCCTGTAAACCATCTACCCAATCTTCGTATTCCATGAAGTGGAAGCGGTTTTCTTTGTGGGCTGAAGATCATGATTTAGATCCACATACTTGTTCTTCAAAACACATCCTGGACTATTTGCTTTCCCTGTATGACGGCGGCCTCAAATATTCCTCCGTCAAAGTGCATTTATCAGCCATTTCAGCTTTCCATATCACAGTGGAAGACAAACCTTTGACTCAACTACAAGTTATGAAGACCTTTTTAAAGGGTATTCTTCATCTCAACCCCCATTCAGGTCCCTGTCCCTCCTTGGGATTTGAATTCTGTTCTTGAAAAACTTACAATACATCCTTTTGAACCTACAGACTCTTGTGAGCTGTGATATCTCTCCTGGAAAACTCTTTTTGGTTGCGATTACGTCAGGTCAACATATTTTGGAATTGCATGCACTGATGTGCAAGGAGCCCTACCTGAATTTTCACAAGGACATGGTCTCTTTTTGTACCAATTGTAAATTTCTCCCAAAAATGGTATCAGAATTTACTTTGAGTCACACCATACATTTAACTGTGAATTATGCAGAGCCTGCTAATCCAGAAGAATCCCTGCTCCACACTTTAGATGCACATAGAATCTTACAATGTTATCTTCTTCGCACCAAGCCTTTGTGCAAATCTGAGCAACTTTTTGCTTCCTACACCCCTGGGAAAGAGGGCATTCCAGTTTCCAAGCAGTGTTAGTCCAGTTGGTTGGCCAACTGCATTACCTTTTGTTATAATACATACAATAAGCCATTTCTGGGGTTGATAAAACCTCACTCCATGAGAGACACGGCTGCCTTTGAGGCATGCTTTAGAGGCATTTCAGTAACTGAAATTTGTGAAGCTGCTACCTGGTCTACTGTACATACCTTTACTAAGCATTATAGCCTGGGCATTGCTTCCAAAAAGTGAACCAGTTTTGGATTGGCCATTCTTCAAGGCTCATTGTCCTAAGTTTTAGTTTCGCTGCCTCCTCCCCACTGCATCCCAGCTGCTGGAGACTCATTCCTGTAAGTGTGGCCTGCTGCAAGAGATTTCCTCGAAGAAGACAGTACAGTTGTGTAAGAACTTACCGTAACAGCAGATTTTCGAGAGAATCTCTTGCAGCAGGTCATGCTGCCCCTCCCTCCATCCCCCTTGCTTCCTGCTTCAGAAGGGTTACTTGCTCCTACTCTCTAGGGCACTCCCTTTTCCTCCTTGGTTCCCCTTGGAGGCCACTTGACTAATATTCTCATTATGGTCGCTGAGGTGGAAAAAAAACGAGGAACTTCTGGGGCCACTCCCTTTTATACGTACCTGGACAGTACATGTAGTGTCATCAGGGGATGTTCCTGTAAGTGTGACCTGCTGCAAGAGATTTTCTTGGAGATCTACTGTTACGGTAAGTTCTTACGCAACTGTACTCTCTGCATGCATCACCTTGCTGCCCTGGAATTGTACTTGCCATTCACCTCCAGCCTGATAAATGTGTAAGGAAATGATGTCCAACATAATCAGAATCACTACACATTACAATGTCTTGTAAGTTATGCTGCACTGCAGTTCGTATTGCTACAATATATGGATGGCTGCTGACTCTGCATATTAGTTAGACTTGGAACCAAGCTGGTATTCGACAGGAGAACATGGTATATTTTTATGCCATACCACTCCTAAACCAGAATACCAGTTTCCATCTTGATGGAATGCACAACCATCAACATAAGCTCTAGCAAAACTGCCACACACGTTTTTATCATATGGTGGTGTCTGTTTTATTTTTGCACTATTTCCAATTCTGTAGGTGGTTCTGGCTCTTGCACTGGATGTTCATCTTCAGCACAGTCATGCTTCTTCAGATCTGCCAACCCTTGAGCTGCAGCATTTCTTTTGTTCTTGGCATATTTGATCTCTAAAGGTAGGTCCTGGAGTACTAAGGTCCGGGTCACAATCCTGCTGCTTGACACATTATCGTTCCTAAGTTTCTGGCTCCCCAGAAAAGCATCAGGTTGGTGACAAGTTTCTACAACTTTCTTACCACAAATATAGTTTTGAACTGCCCATACAGTAGAAAATAATGCTTTTTCACACTCTGAAAACTTTTTCTCAACATCACTGGAAGTTTTGCTGGCATAAGCACTAACACAGTTGTCTGAATCATGTTTCTAATCTAACACTGCACTGATGCTGTTGTCAGTGTACTCTGTTTCTTGACAAAAGTCCTTATCCATTTGTGGGTAAACAAGACATGGTGCTGCTTGACTTGGACTATCTTTTAAGGCTTGCTTGGCTTTTTCTTGTTCTTAGAAACATAGAAGTTGACGGCAGATAAGGACCGCAAGGCCCATCCAGTCTGCCCATTTCTTTTTCTACCTTATAAATGTGTCTTCGGCCTTTGCTCTGTCAGTGACCTATCTATTCATAGTCATTTGTATTGCTCCCTTATGCCTATCCCATGCCTGTTTGAAGCCCTGAACTGTATTCATAGCCACCACTTCTTGTGGTAAGCCATTCCATGCATCCACCACCCTTTCTGTGAAAAAGAATTTCCTCACATTCCCCCTTAATCGGCCTCCCTCTAATCTCATGCTGTGTCCTCTTGTCCTGCTATTTTTCTTATATTTAAACATGTTAGACTCTTTCACCTTGTTTATGCCCTTAAGGTGTTTGAATGCCTCGATCATATCACCTCTCTCCCTCCTTTGCTCAAGGGTATACATATTGAGCTCCGTTAATCTGTCCTCATATGTCTTCTGATGCAGTCCCTGCACCATTTTGTTGCCCTCTCTGGACTGCCTCAATTTGGTTAATGTCCTTGTGAAGGTGTGGCCTCCAGTACTGCAAGCAGTACTCCAGATGGGGCCTAACCAGTGTCTTGTACAGAGGGATTATTACCTCCCTCCACGACTTGTGATACCCCTACTAATACAATCTCTAACACCCCTAGCCTTCCCTACTGCTTTAGAGGTCTGTTTGATGATTTCAGGTCATCAGTGATGATGATGCCCAAGTCTCTTTCTTCCTTTGTGACTGCTAGCAACTCCTCCCAGCCTATAGGTGGCTTCAGGTTTCTCTTCCTATGTGCATGATTTTGCACTTCTTTGCATTAAACTCGGTTGCCACTCTTCTGACCATTCTGCTAGTTTATCCAGATCTCTTCTCATTCTGCCCACCCATCTGGATCATCTACTCTGTTGCAGATCTTGGTGTCATCTGCAAACAGACAAGCCTTCCCTCTAGTCCATCTGCAAGGTCACTAATGAAGATGTTGAAGAGGACTGGCCCCAGGACTGATCCCTGAGGTACCCCACTTGTGACTTGCATCTCTTCTGACTGTATACCATTTACCACCACTCTCTGTTTTCTGCCTGTCAACCAGTTTGCCACCCAGCTGACCAACTTCTGACCCACCCCGAGCCTACCCAGCTTATTTATCAATCTTCTATGTGGAACAGTGTCAAAAGCTTTGCTGAAGTCAAGGTAGGCGACATCAACTGCTCCCCCTTGGTCCACCACTCTGGTTACCCAGTCAAAGAAATCTATGAGATTAGTTTGACAGGACCTTCCTTTTGTAAACCCATGCTGTCTTGGATCCTGTGCCCCTATGGATTCCAGGTGTTGCACTATCCTTTCCTTAAGGAGTGCCTCCATAATCTTGCCCACTACTGAGGTAAGACTGACCGGTCTGTAGTTCCCTGCCGCCTCCCTGCTACCACTCTTGTGGAGCGGGATCATATGAGCCCTTCTCCAGTCTTCTGGGACCTCTCCTCTTCTCCCCATACCCAGGGTTTTGCCTTTTTCAGTAGCCTATTGAGAGGATTGGCCATTTCAGCATAGTCCTAAATAAACTGTCGAGTAATTACAGATTCCAAGGAAGCTGCATAACAACTTTAAAATCTTGGGTGGGCCAGTTTTCTGAACCGCCTCTGTTTTATCATGCTTAGGCGCAGCCCATCAGGCCCAACTTCATGCCGAAGATAGTTTCCCCTATTTCTGAACTACTGTCCCTTTGTTAAAGACAATTTGGCCCCAGCATTTTTCAGACGATTTAGCACATAGGTTACCTCTGCCAGGTGTTCCTCAAAAGAATTACTTTTGATTAGTGCATCATCTACATAAACCAGATTTCTTCTACTTCAGTATCAGGCACGTCTTTGTGCAAAAAGATATTAAAATCTGCACAGGAATTTAAGTACCAAAAAGGAAACATGTTCCATGCATATTGTCTTCTTCTTTCAATGTCCAAAAGCCATTTTCTATATCTAGAGTAGTGAAATATTTTGCACCCTCAACTTTGGCCAAACTTTGATCCAAATAGGACTTGGGCCAACAAGATAAAGGTACCTGTTTGTTTAACTTTCTATAGTCCATAGTGAGGCTACACATTCCTGTAAGCTTTAATACAGGCCAAATGGGGGAATCATAAACAGAATTCACTTGTCTTGTAATTCCTCGACCCATCAAGGTATCCAGTGTCTCTTGTATGTGTTCGTAAGATGTTAGTGGTATTCTGTACTGGCATACATAAACTGGACATTAACTAGGATCTTTTAGCACCTTGGTGACATGAAGGTCAGTCACCCCACAATCAGGAGCATCTTCTATGAACATGTCTTTGAACTGAAGGAACATGTCATGAACCATTTCTTTTTCTGCTTCAGTTTCACAGCTACATGCTTGTATAGCTTGTTCAATTTGTTCTTTAAAATCAGGAAGAGGTAAGTTTTCACCTGCTTCTACCTTATCTTCAATTACATCAGAAACATTTCCAGCATCAATTACATGTACTTCTTTAAACAATTGTGGTTTTCCTGCAGTAATGGACAGTAAAGATAACCATCTTCAACTTTACATTTATGTATTTCTTTCTTATCTACTGGACACATTTCTTGCAGAACAATGAAACCATTGGGCAAAGACCTAATATATTCCTCTGTCTCATTCCTCTAGATAATATTCTCTGGTAGCTCCCCAATAACTGGAACAACTAATTCCAAATCGTAGAAGGATTCCCCTATCACTGCCCCTAACTCACAGTTAGCTTCTATAGTAATAGGCTCTACTGTTGGATTATGTACCAAAATATGCATTACTCTGCTGCTCATGTCCAAACAAGGCATGGAGTGGATCTTTAAACCCATATCACGTACTGTAGCTGCTTGTTAAGCACAAACACTGCAGTTCTTTACATTAACCCTAACAGAAAATTCCCTTACATTACCAGGAATTGTTGTAGTGAACTCACTCACCACCTGACACACTGGCCATCCCTGGACACAGAGAAGAGACAAGCTATGTTGTTGAAATGATCGGATGACAGCCTACCCAGCTTATATCCCACTTGCTCTCTTCCTATCAGGGAGCTCCATACCCCATTTAGGCAAGCTGCCAGTACTTATATAGGATTTTCATAGCAAGATTTATGAGATATATCCATCTATAGCTGCTACCAACATGTTTTTCCCCCTGGTTTTCGTAAAATAATGATTAGGGTTTCTGTTAGAGTGTAATCAACTACCCTGTGCTCATAACAATGCTGATAGGCCTTTTAGCAGTAGTGGTGCCAGCTTGTTCACTAAAAATTCGTAACAATTAGGGGAGAAACCATCTGGCTCAAGGGCTTTATCAAACATGAGATCTATAATTGCTTTCCTAACCTCAGATCTTACTTCGAGAGGGCTCTTGCAGTAGGTAATTACATATACTATAGGACTGACGCCGGCAGGCGGCAGGACCCCACGGGAAAATTTCTAGCTAGCAGTCCCTGGCGAGGGACCGCCTCACGCCAGGTGACCGCATCAGGCAACGCCGGTATAAAGGGGCGGTCCCGGATGCCCGCCCAGTTCTTTCCTCCGCTGCTCGTGCAGCGCCTGCAGAAACGTTCATGCTTCGTCAGCCCTATCTTCATCGTTTTTTTACCGAAAAATCTTATTTTTTCATCAACGTCAGTACTAACGTCGGTGTATGTCGTCCCCTACACCCTCCGAGCACAAGAACAAGTGCGATTCGTGCGGCTCCCAACTACCGCACAAGGACGGCCACTCCCTGTGCCTGTTCTGCCTAGGCCCAGATCATTAAGTTGAGAAGTGCCAGCATTGCCTTAGCTTTAATGCGGCCACCCGAAAAAGACGGCAGCAATCCCTGGAGGCCCATCTTCTTAAAAAGAAAATGAGCTCGATGCACAAGGAGCTAAAAAAGCTAAGGCAGGCGTCCACTTCCCCCGAAGGCCATCGAAAGAAGAAGGACAAGGAGAGGCACTGGGACAAAGCGTCTCCACCGGCCTTCCTCGGGAGTCGCGGGCATTCAGGTAACATTCCTCCGGGATCGCCCCCGCGGCGCTGGGGTTTCTGAGGCAGCGTCAGCCTGCCCGTCTGGCTCACGTTCGGGCCTTGCGGGCGCCTCGGGCGGTTAGGGCCTCCGCCCTGGTACAGCTGCAGACTCTGCGCCTACCAGCGCGGGCGATTCGTAAGCCGGGCGCCGCTCCTCTGACGCCCGCCTGAGACGGCTGGTAAGACGTCCGACTCCTTCGGCAACGATGGCCTCTTCCTCCTGACCAGGCTGACGCTTCCTCTCGACCTGACTCGGGTAGGGATCAGAAGTCGGACGCCTGCTCCACCGACGCCCACCGAGACTCGCCTCGCCTCTATGTCGGCCCTCCGACGTCCGCCGGTGAGGGAACCCACGACGACCTCCCACGTCCGCCATCCCGGTTCACCGCAGCTGCTGCCATCTGGGGAACCAGAGTCCCTCTGCCCTGACCCCGGGACTTTCCTCACTGTCCCCGGGCACAGTAGGGATCTTTGTCTCTTAGTCCCTCCTCCACCCAAGCGACGGACCTGACGCCGCTCCCCGGACACCGGCCCGATGCCAGCTCCTCCGACGCCGGTACCTCCGATGCCAGGGCCTGCGTCGGCCCTGATGTCGGCCTTTACCAACTCAGGGAGAGTTTCTGCCCCATCGGCCCCTCCCTCCAGGCTCTCCACTATGGATCCGCCTCGCAGGTTCCCAGCCGGGCTGCGCAGGCAGCCCCCGCCTTCCGGTACCCGCCGCCTTATTCAACACCGTATACCCAGGAATGCCGATCCGACGCGCAGTACCCGACGCTGCAGTACTGACGCCAGTACCTGACGCCGGGCTACCGCAACCGGGTTTTGGATACGCCCTTATGGGTATAGCCCATATTCTTATCCCCCGCCTCCTCCTCCACTGCCCTCGCAGCTGCCGGTGGACCTGCAGGAGACTCTGGCCTCCTGGTGGGCTGAGGCCAAGGCTCAACTCACCAAAGAGGTAGAGAGCCACCTTCCGGCAACAGTGCCTTCCCAGGTTCCTGTACGCCCCAGGCGGCATACTCCCTCACCACCTCCGGACTCCAGGGTTCTTCCGTCCGGGTCCAGAGAGGGGCAGGTCATGCGTCCCCGGGGACTACCCAAGGGATCCGTTCCTCCCCCGGGTCGGGAAAGGGAGTCTTACTCTTCTTCTTCCTCCTCTTCATTCCCGGACTCCTTGGACTCTTCCGATGCCTGCTTCGAGAGAGACTACTTCAGCCTCGCCTCCGCCGAAGCTCCGGCCGAGGACTCCTCCGAAGTCTCCCCCAGAGGATCCTTCTTTTACGGAGTTGCTCAGAAAAATCCAGGAGGTCCATCAGTGGCGCTCTTTGGAACCAGATCCTCAGCGTCTAAAACTCGTGGAGCATCTGGATCTGCCCGTGACAGCTCCTACACTAGTGCCACCCTGGATAGAGCCTCACGCCGACCTTGTCACCACGATATGGAAACAGCTGTCGGCCTTAGCCCCACTTCCTAGGAAGTCGAACAAGCTATATCAGGCTCCAGAGGGTGTTGATTTCCTAGATTCTCACCCTCGTGCCAACTCGGTCGTGATCAGCGCTGCTCATGGCCGGTCGGCGAACCCAAAGCATCTTAGCTCGTCACCTCCTGATAAGGAATCTCGCCTTCTGGACCAGTACGGGAGAAAGATTTACGCTTCCTCCACACTGGGGATTCGGGCCCTGAACTACGTCGGCCACATGGGGGATTACCAGAAGGCCATCCTTACTCAGGTGGAAGCCATGCTGGACTCCTTGCCTGGCTATCAAGTCAAACAGGAGTTGGCTGATCTCGTCCACTCTGCTCATTCGGCCAGTCGCCACATACTACGTGCGACATACAACGCAGTGGGCACTGCTGGGCAGAGCTCTGCTTTCGCCATAAGCCTATGGCGTCATGCTTGGCTCCACGTGTCAGGTCTGGTCCCGGAGGTGCAATCTGCTATCCAGGAAGCACTTTCCAGGGGTTGATGCTTTTCGGGGGTGATGTCAAGGATATCATTACCGATTTGCAAGAGAAGGGGACGGCTCTTAAATCAGTTGATTCTAGGTACCGTCCCCTTCAGCAGCAGCGCCGTCCCTTTCGCAGACAGAATCGGCCAAAGGCGAAACCCCAAGGAAGGCGGGCCACAAAACGTTGGGCCCCCGTGGCTGCTAAGCCCCCTCTGCCCAAAAAAGCAGCGGGTGCTTCAGCTGCAGCGCTGCCCCACACCACCTGACTCCTTTCCTCTCCCATTGCCTCCGGACTCCCCAGAGGAACTGGTAGGAGGGAGGTTTTCCCTCCACCTTCCGGGATGGGAGAGGATAACCACGGATTCTTGGGTGTTCCAGCTTATAGCAGAAGGACACTCCATAGAGTTTCTTCAGAAACCACCCCGCCACCCTCCTCTGAAGTTGTCGGATTCAAGGGAACACCTTCCTTTGGTCCAGGAGGAGATCTCGGCCCTTCTGATGAAGCAAGCTATAGAACCCGACCCCCTTCATCTTCAGGGGATGGGTTACTATTCCCATTTCTTCCTGGTCCCAAAGAAGATGGGAGATCTCAGACCGATTTTAGATCTCAGTTCCCTGAATCTTTATGTAGAGTACAAAAGGTTCAGGATGCTCTCCCTGCAGAGCCTTCTGCCCCTCCTCCAGCCGGGTCAATGGCTTTGTGCCCTGGATATGCAGGATGCCTATCTGCACATTCCCATTCACCCCTCCCATCGCAAATACCTTCGTTTTGCGTTCCAGGGGACCACTACCAGTTCAAGGCGCTCCCGTTTGGTCTATCCTCTGCCCCCCGAGTATTTACCAAATGCCTGGCAGTGGTGGCGGCCCACCCATGTATCAAGGGAGTACAGGTGTCTTACCGGGACGACTGGCTCCTGGCGGCCTCGTCCAGGGAGGAACTCCTGCGTTTCCTCTCCCTCACCCAGCAGGTTTTTGCCTGCCTGGGCATTACCATCAACCATTCCAAGTCTCATCTGGACCCTTCCCAGAGGCTACAGTTCATCGGGGCGATCCTCGATACGACCATGGGCAAGGCCTTCCTGCCTCCGGACAGGGTGGCCTCCATTCAGACCTAAATAGGTCTGTTATCCGACTGCAGGATGGTCTCGGCGAGGTTGGTCCTTCACCTTCTCGGACTCATGGCAGCCGCCATACCGACGGTCCCCCGCGCTCGACTCCACATGAGAATCTCTCAGTGGACTCTACGCTCTCAGTGGGATCAACTAGTGGACGACCTAGATCATTCAGTTCTTATCTCATCGCCGATGATGCGAGACTTGCAATGGTGGATGGTTCGAGAGAACCTATTTCGGGGGGTCCCTTTCTTTCATCCTCCCCCCTCCCAGACTCTAACCACAGACGCCTCAGGCGAAGGTTGGGGAGCCCATCTAGGCCCTCATCGGACCCAGGGCTCTTGGTCCAGGCTAGAACAGGCTCTTCACATCAATGTGCTCGAGCTTCGGGCAGTGTTGTATGCTCTCCAAGCCCTTCACCAATACATCCTTCCCGGCCACCTAGCCGTACAGACGGACAACAAGTGCATAGTGTGGTACATCAACAAACAGGGAGAAACTCGGTCCTACCCTCTATGCAGGGAGGTCATGAGGGTTTGGGATTGGGCAACACAACACGACCTTCACCTCACGGTGATTCACGTTCCAGGAGTCAACAACACCCTAGCAGACAGGCTAAGTCGCTCTTCTGCTCTGACTCACGAGTGGGAACTGGACCAAGGGGTCTTAGATGATATCTTCCAACTTTGGGGAACACCACAGGTCGACCTGTTCGCATCCCCCCAAAACGCAAAACTTCCCATCTTCTGCTCGCTCGTTCCAGAGCGAGGTGCTTTCTGGAATGACGCTCTGTCTCTAGACTGGAAGGACAGATTCGTCTATGCCTTTCCCCCAATTCCTCTTATCCCACGAGTCTTGCAGAAACTGGCTTCAGAAGGAGTGAGAGTGATTCTGATCGCTCCTTTCTGGCCCAGGCAAATCTGGTTCTCTCTTCTACAACAATATTCAGAGGATTCTCCTCTTCCTCTATCTCGAGGTTTGTTGACCCAGGATCAGGGGACCCTGGTCCATCCAGACCTCAAATCCCTTCAACTGCATGCGTGGCTCCTGCAGACCTAGCCCAATCCCGTTTTGGTGTGTCCCCCAAAGTGGCGGAGATTTTAGTGGAGGCCAGAAAACCCTTCACTAGGTCCACTTATGCCATGAAGTGGAAAAGATTCACTATTTGGGCCGCCTCCAAGAACGTGGAACCTTTCTCCTGTTCAGCGGGGCTTCTGCTGGAGTATTTACATCATCTGTTCGACCTGGGTCTCAGCCATTCCTCTTTGAAGGTACACATGGCGGCCATCCCAGCCTATCATGTTCCCTTCGCAGACAAAGCTTTCGCTCAACTCGAGGTCTCTAAGACCTTTCTCCGAGGGGTCCTCCATCTGAGACCCCCCATCCGTACTCCTGCTCCCCCTTGGGACTTGAATTTTGTTCTTGAGAAACTTACCCTTCCTCCCTTCGAACCTGCAGCTTCTGCAGATTTGAAGTTTCTTTCGTGGAAGACACTCTTCTTGGTGGCCATTACTTGACTCGAAGAATCTCCGAGCTCCAGTCCCTGATGTGTAAAATCTCCTACTTGATTTTTCACAAGGAACGAGTTGCTCTTCGCACGAATCCTAAGTTTCTACCTAAAGTAGTAGCAGAGTCTACCTTAAATCAGTCCATAGAGCTACCTGCCTTTTTCACGCAGTACTCTAACCAAGGGGAATATTTGCTCCATACTATGGATGTTCACCGGATTCTGAGATACTACACCAACAGGACGAAGGATCTCAGAAAAACTGATCAGTTGTTCGTCTCTTTCGCTCACAAAAGGGAAGGCAATGCTGTTTCCAAGCAATGCCTGTCTAAGTGGTTAGCTCATTGCATCACTGTCTGTTATGACAAATACCACAAGACCCTCCCGGGTCAAGTCAGAGGCCACTCACAAGAGGGTAGCTGCCTCTCAAGGCTTGTTTTCAAGAATGTGTCTTGGCAGACATATATGCTGCCGCCACCTGGACTTCCGTCCATACCTTTATACTAAACACTACAGTTTGGATATTGCCTCTCGCCATAGAGCAGGCTTCTGGCTGGCTGTTTTGCAAGGCCTCCTGTCTTGAGGCTTGCACGGCTAGAGCTACTTTTGGAGTAGTTCCTCCTCCGGTACCTTTCTTTGTTCCAGACTGCTTGGGATTCAGTCCTATATGTAATTACCTACTGCAAGAGCCCTCTCGAAGTAAGATAGTACAGTTACGTAAGAACTTATTGTAACAGTAGATCTTCGAGAGAGGCTCTTACAGTAGGTAATACCTTCCTGCCCTCCACCCCCCCTGGGCTTTTTAAGCTTCTTTTCCATTTAGGGAAATATCCGCTCCTGTCTCATCCGGCGTCTTTCGGCCTGTGGTGGGAAAGAACTGAAAGGCGGGCATCCGGGACCGCCCCTTTATACCGACGTCACCTGACGTGGGGGCGGTCCCTCGCCAGGGACTGCTAGCTAGAAATTTTTCCGTGGGGTCCTGCCGCCTGCCGGCATCAGTCCTATATGTAATTACCTACTGCAAGAGCCTTTCTCGAAGATCTACTGTTACGGTAAGTTCTTACGTAACTGTACTTTTCAGTAATATGTGCCTTTAGAGTCTCTTGTGTGGAGTCGTCCAATTGTGGGAGGGGTATAGTGGAGAGATGGTCTATTATTTGCCTGCCTGAGATACCCTACTCTACACTACATAGTTTTTGGTAGACCTGTCCGAAATGATCTGCTGTCTCTCTAGGCCTAGTGACAAACTGGTCCTGTGTGTCTTTAACTCCCACAATGATTCTGGACATTTCCTGCTTTCACAGGTAGGGGGCAATCGGTTTGCCCACCATCTCCTTGATGGCAAGTTCTACCCTTTCCTGGTTTAACTTGCCATATTGTGCTCTCATTCGATGTAGTCTGAACCGTTTCTTCTGGCGTGTGAGGGTTCAACTGTTTCCCTATGCCCCCAATGACTGTAAGCAATTCTGTAGCTCTCTGCTCTCTTTGTTTTTTTCCTGATGGTGGTTATCTGGATGACTTTCTGTCTAACAGGAGGCAGTATGGTGCAGTTGTTTAAGACACTGAGCTGCAAACCTGGAGACCTGGGTTTGAATACCACAGCCCCCACTTGCATACTGTGTGACCCTGAGCAAGTCACTTAAATTCTTTGTGCTCCCAGGTCGCACCTGTAAACAAGCTTTCAGCTTAGTTTGTCTCTCCTGGTAAAACAAACGCAAAAAAATAACACTGCTTTTATATATAATGTATGTATTTTTTTTCCCCATATAGATTTTTATCCCCCTGGAGCCTGGCAGGTGGCTATGGACCTCCCTCAGAGGGTCTCATCCTCCGTGCCTGAGCATCCTCGTCCTGACCAACCCCATTATTCCCCCACAGCTTGCCGCCCCACGACGTGGCCAGGGAGGGGAGCGTCGACTTTCTCCCCCCTCTCCCCACAAGAGCATGATCCAGAAGTGGGGGCAGCCACGGGAAAATGTCTGGCCATCATGGAGCCTGCTAGCTCCCTTTTCACGTTTTCTCCCGTCCCCTCTCCCCATCGATGTAAGGATGCCGGTTATGCGCCTCCCGACCCGTACTGCCCTCCAGCCACCGCCAGAGGGCAATCAGCGAGCTGGATGACAGGACCTCCCTTCCCCGAGACAGGAGAGCAGTCCTCTGGATGCTCAATCCTCTCTCACCTCTGCCAACCTTTAGCGATCCGGGCTCATTCCCGAACCTGAGTCACTGGCATGGCATGAGGTGTAGTGATCAGCGTCTCAACCTCCAGTGCCATCGGGCTGGCTCTCTAACACTGCTTTTAAAAGCAGCCTACAACACATCTCTCGTCTGCTTGTATGTTAATGGCCATAAAATCAGCAATAAACTTATGCAGTGTCTCTAGAGTCAGCTTTTCTTTTAAGATTTGTGTATTCAGACACCATATTTTATCATGATCAACGGGGTTTGTAAAGCTGTGCTGCAGCATAAGTGGACTATGGTCTCATATGACCCTGGCCATGTTCACAGAGGTGCACGCCATGGATGAAATGTGCTCCCAGGAGGAAGTAGGCCAATGTGGAGAATGACTGGTGTGGAATTGAATGGAAGGTATATTTCCTCTGGTTGGGGTGGAGCATTCTCCAGTGATCTATTAGGCCCAGATATCCATCAGGTCATGGTCAACTCTGTAAGAAGGGTAAAACCCTTCCTATGTCTTCTGGATCTGTCTAGGTCAGTATGTAATACTAGGTTCCAGCCCCCATCCAGTAAAATAGGGATATTAACCCAGAGAGCCAGTTGCCCTCGTAGGCTTGCATAAAATCTGGAGTCACCTGTGTCTGGCCATAGATGGATCCCAGCACCACTTCCCTTTGTCCCACTAAGCCTCTAAGAAGGATAGATCTCCCTTCAGCATCTCCCACTTCCTGTAACAATTTCAATTGGACAGGGTGGGCAATAAGAATTGCTACTCCTTTGTTACAGGTACCATCCCTATTCCATATACCTGTCCCACCCATTCTCTTCTAAAGAAGTTAAATTGATCTGTTTTTAAATGTGGCTCCTGTAAGAAGACGATTTTGACCTGCTGTTTTTAGTGATGCACCGCCTGGTAGTACTTTTCTTTGGTCTGGGCACTTTTGATAGTCCATGTTACATATTTAATCGCAGTGCTCATGAGTAATTTAGAAAAGGTGTACGCACATACACTGTTATATGCTCCCCAAGGCTGTTATTTATTTAATTTATTGAAATCTTGGATTAAATAACTTTGAGCAGAAGCTCTTTACATAGGTTCCACGTCAGAAGACAAAGTCAGGAAACAGTTACAAGTAGTAGGTACATTGCAAGTGTCACCAGGCAAACAGCTTAAGGATATTATAGTCAGCTATGTGAAACAAAAATAAGACAAATAACTTTGGAAAAAATGCTAAAAAATGAAGACGTGAAGTAACAATGTAGACGTAGGGACATACAAAATTAGACAGGCATTGTACAAGCTATGCCAGCGTCACTTGTCACAATGATACTGCAAACAGTGGGGATAGTAACCTATGGGAGGAGAAGATTGTCAGCCATGGCATAGTCAAGAGTGGGTGGAGGGCTCGTCACAATTATATCCCCTCCCATCCCTACCCTGGACGTGGACAACGGTGAAGACCCTTTAAACAACATGAAGTCTTGCTGTATTCTGACATATGCAGTGATCCCCAACCTTTGAACTGCCCCAGAGAACAAAGAATTAACTTTCTATGCAGAGCATAGAATGCTGAGCTCGGTTGGAGTCTCTGTCTGGAATGTTTCAAACTCAAATCGTCAGATTCTTTACTCCGCCTCACTGAACGGTCGCTCCGGAGATTTCTCCTTCAGCTCGGTTCGAAAGTTGGTTAAAATCTCAGTTTTCGTCGGTTTTTAAACCGAAAAAGTTATCCGCATATTCTGTTCAGTCTCTGTCTGTGGTGCCATGAGTACTAGATAGGAATTGTTCTGTTTTCTGTGTGGAACTTGCAAAAGTGCAGGTCGATTTTGTGTTTTACTTGGTGTGTGGTTACCGGTTCTTATCAGTTCTAAAAAAAAACGTGTTTTTCTGTGTTTTTTTCCAATACCCGTGACACGGTTAGGAACCGATAAGGATGTCTTGCCTGGCAGTTGCCATAACAAGGGTAAGTTGGTTAGGTTGGCCATGTCTGAGAAACCCAAGAAAGAAACTGGGCTCACTGGGTTTCAACACTGCAGTGAGTGTGGGGAGGTCTTTACTAAGGCCGATCCCCACAGCACCTGTGTTATTGTCTGGGGTTTAACCACCTCGATTCAGACTGCCAAATATATGTAAAAATTTTCCAAAATCTACCCTTGAGAAGAGATTCGGTAGACTGAGGGAAAAGGAGGCCGAGAAGTCCGCTGACCCGGATGGCCAGCCTGGTTCGGTTCCGACCGAACCAGAAGGAGTGCCATCTGACCAGGGCGATACTTCTTCGGGCAAAAGGAGAGCCAATTCCAAGGGATCGGTTCCAACAAAAAGAAAGCTCAAAGAAAAATCGTCCAGTTCGGATCCAGCAGTTCATGTTCTGACCGCCGAAGAGATAGCCAAAGCAATTCGGATTGTGGAATCTTTGCACCTGGTTCCTACCGATTCGGCACCTTCTGGCAGGGGTTCGGTTCGATTGGTTCCCCCGGTTCAAGATTATGCCCTTGAAGATTTTTATGAACTGGAGTTTGAAGAGGAAGGGGAATTTGAGGATGATGATGGTGATAGTGAGGGTCTGGATGTGCCTGTGGAACCGGACATCTCCCCAGACAGACCTTCAGGTGTTTCCCCTCCTAGGCTTTCTGAGTCCCCCTTCTCACTTTATGTTCTACAGAAAGGTAGCTGAAACCCTTCAGCTTCCTATGGAGGAGGCATTGGAGGATCAAGAGGAGCCTGATTATGTAGAAATGATGGACATCCCAGAGTCCAGAAGACTGTCTATTCCCCTCCACAAATCCTTTGGGAAGCAGACACAAAAAATTCTAAAGTCTCCTAATACTATACCTTCTGTGGATAGAAGAATGGACAAGAGGTATACACTTTCAGGCTCAGACACGGAGTTCTTATACCAGCAATGCAGCCATGTTGAGGTAGTGCAGGCTACTGCCTGTGAAAAAGGCAAATATTCCCTTGGCTTCACACCCCCCCTTGACAAGGACTCCAGGAAGATTGATGCCATGGCAAAGAAACAGTACATGGCATCCTGTTTGGGACTCAGGCAGGTGAATTATATGGCCTATACAGCCAGGTACCAGAAGTCTAGGTGGGACACTGTACTGGCACTGGCTAAACAGGCTTCCCCCCAGCTAGCCAAGGAGCTGGAGCAGGTGGCTGCAGATGGGATTGAGGCATCAAAAGTACAGTTTCATGCTGCTGTGGACTCCAATGAAGTGTCATCAAGAGTCATGGCTACATCTGTGGCTCTTCGGAGAATAGCTTGGCTCAGATGTACTAGCCTCTCGCAGGATGCCCAGGCTAAGGCCATGGATTTTCCTGTAGTGGGTGATTCTCTGTTTGGGGAGCAGACAGAGAATTACATGAAGAAAATGGATGAGTACAGGACCACTTACAGGAGTGCTCAGGCCAAGGAGAGGCAGGCAACTCCTCAAAGGCAGCAGTCTAGGGCAGGGCAGGCCTTTTCATAGGCCCTTTACCAAGCACAGGCTTCTTCTCCCTTTTCTCAGAGGGGGTTCTTCAGAGGGAGAGGCAGAAGAGGGATGAGCAGGGCTGCATCCACTCCTCAGCCTAAGGCCCCTGCCAAGCAGACACCCTGATGGGCCTGCCCAGGTCGACTCTCCTATTCCAGTAGGGGGCAGGCTGGCTTACTTTGTCCAGGACTGGAGGTCTATTACATCAGACAAGTGTGTCCTGGAAGTAGTAAGCCAGGGACTGGTTCTCAGCTTCAAAAAATTTCCGAAGATGAGAGCCAGATCTTTTCCACCTGCAGGGCTCTCGGAAACCCTTGCCCTAGAGGCAGAGGTTTCTTCTCTTCTGGCCTTAAGAGCCATAGAGACAGTTCCTACCCTACACAGGGGCAAAGGTCTGTACTCCAGGTACTTCCTTATCCCAAAAAAGACAGGGGAGTGGCTACCCATCCTAGACCTAAGATACCTGAACAAACATCTTTTAAAACCAAAGTTCAAGATGGTAACTCTGGGAATAATTCTTCCCTCTCTAAGGCCAGGGGACTGGCTAGTCTCCCTGGACCTCAAAGATGCCTACTTTCACATTCCCATCAGGTGCTCCCACTGAATGTCCCTCAGGTTCGAGTTGCCCTCAGGCCACTATCAGTTCAAGACAATGCCCTTTGGTCTAACATCAGCCCCAAGGGTTTTCACAAAGTGCTTGGCAGTAGTCATTGCCTTTCTAAGAAGGCAAAAGATTTCCATTTTTCCATATCTGGATGACTGGCTCATAGTGGGCCAGTCTCCAGACCAAGTCAAGTCAGACCTGCAAGTGACCCAGCAAGTGCTCACTTCTCTAGGATTTCTTCTCAACCTTCCCAAGTCAGTTCTCGAGCCAGTGCAGCTCCTTACCTTTATAAGGGCAGAGCTGGATACTGTCAAAGCAAGAGCCTTTCTTTCCCTGGAGAGGGCAAGAGTTCTTATAGAACTGGCTTCTTCCTTCAGCCTTCAGGTGTCTCCACCAGCAAGGCATTTCCTCCAGCTCTTGGGCCACATGGCAGCTTCTACAGCAGTGGTCCAAGGGGCAAGATTCCAGATGAGGGATATCCAGTTCCATCTGAGGGCCTTTTGGTCCCAAAGGAAGGATTCCCTTACCAAACTGATTCCCGTGACTTGGACCCTGATCCAAGCCCTTCACTGGTGGCAGGATCAGGACAACTTAAGGCAAGGGGTTCCATTTGCCATTCAGTCTCATTCAGTGGTCCTTACCACGGATGCTTCTCTTCTGGGCTGGGGAGCCCATCTGGGGGCCCTCACTGCCCAGGGACTGTGGTCCCCCTCAGGAATCCCTTCTACATATCAATCTCCTAGAACTCAGGGCAGTTTTTCTGGCCCTGAAAGCTTTCTCTCAGTCAGTGCAGGATAAGGTGGTTCAAGTCAGAACAGACAACACCACCCCCATGTGGTACATCAACAAACAGGGAGGCACTCGGTCTACGGCTTTGTGCACAGAAGCCATGAAGTTGTGGTCCCTGGCTTATTCCCTGCAGGCCTCTCTGATAGCAGTTCACCTTCCAGGAAAGGACAAGGTGTTAGCAGATGCACTGAGCAGGATCTCTCAGGGTCATCACAAATGATCCCTGAACCCTCACGTGTTGAAAGTGGTTTTTTCAAGGTGGGGCACTTCAGAGATAGATCTCTTTGCAGCCCCAGACAATCACCAGCTTCTTCTCTTTTGTTGCAGACCCCCAGTCTTGGGCTCAGTCCCACTGGATGCTCTAATTCTGAATTGGGAAGGGAAATTTCTGTATGTCTTCCCTCCCTTCCCACTCCTGTTCAAGGTTCTAGTCAAGATAAGGTCTCAACCTTGCAAAGTGATTCTAATTGCTCCAGATTGGGCCAGACAGCCTTGGTACCTCCTGTTGTTGTCCCTAGCAGTCCATCTTCCCCTGTCTCTTCCCAGGAATTACAACCTGTTAACATCCTCTCGGGGGAGGATTTGGTACCCCAATCTTCGGTCTCTCAATCTCAAGGCATGGCTCTTAAAGAGTTAGAGTTTGCAGACTTGCATCTTTCTCAGGGGGTTCTGGATATTCTCAAGGCTGCTTAAAAGCCCTCCACCAGAAAGACTTATAACTCCAAATGGAAAAGATTCAGAATTTGGTGTTCCAAGAAGCATATTTCTCCAGACACTGCTGAATTGCCTACAGTTCTGGATTATATGGTCCTTCTTAATGGCCTAGACCTCAGACCAGCTACTCTCAAGGTACACTTGTCAGCTGTTTCTGCTTTTCTGTCAGTGGGAAAGTCTTCCTCACTATCATCTCATCCTGTGTTCTGTAAATTTTTTAAAGGATTGCTTCACACCAATCCTCTTTAGAGACCCTGCCCCTGCCTGGGATTTGAATGTTTGCATTGCTCAGCTTATGCAACCTCCTTTTGAGCCTATGTCCTCAGCAGAGCTTAAGTAATTGACTTGGAAAACTGTGTTCTTGGTAGCCATTACCTCTGCCAGGCATATCAGTGAATTGCAGGCCCTGTCAGTGGAACCTGATTTTTATCTCCTTCCACAGGGATAAAGTGGTCCTTAGAACCAATAGGAAGTTCTTGCCCAAAGTGGTTTCAGACTTCCATTTGAATCAGTCTGTGTCTCTCCCTGTTTTCTTCACTGATCATTCTTCCTCAGGTGAGAGGAGGCTACACAGTTTAGACGTTAAAAGAGCCATTAGTTACTACATAGAGCATACCAAGGGTCACAGGTTTGACTCCCTCCAGTTGTTCCTCACTTATGGAGAGGTGGGAAAGGGCAAACCTGCCACTAAGAGAACTGTTGCCAGGTGGATTGTATCTTGTATACAATTCTGCTATGAAAACTGGGAAAGATTCCTCCTCAGGCCTGAGGGCTCACTCCACCAGAGGTAGTTAGTTGCTTCCTGGCTACTGCCAGGGATATTCTCTCTTAGAAATTTGTCAAGCAGCCACCTGGAAAACAGTCCATACCTTTACCAAGCATTACCTGTGGATATCCAGGCTAGGAGTGATGCTCGGTTTGGCACAGCAGTACTTCAGAGCCTATTCCCAAAGTAGGTTCTGTCCCTCCTCCATGGAGGTACTGCTTGGTAGTCTGCATATGTCAGAATACAGCAAGACTTCATGTTGTTTGAAGAAAAAATTACTCACCTTAGTAATTGTGTTTCTTCTATTAGAGTCTTGCTGTATTCTGACCTCCCTCCCTGCCTCCCCTCTCAGAACCGTTTTTTGGGAAGTGGGTGGGCAGGTGCAGTGTTGCACCCCAGGGGTGCTCCTTGTTTACACCCTCTTCCTTTTGTTTGGGTGATGATTTATTACTGTTATTTGTATTAGATTGGTTTTTGGTTTTTGGGTTTCCTGACTTGAGTCTTCCTTTGGGAACCCAAAACTTTTTACTGCCAGTTGGCTACTAGGAATTTTACAATTTCCACATAGAATTTTTAGTTAGTGGGCTCGTATGAATCTGATGGTTTGAGTCTGAAACACTCCAGACAGAGACTCCAACCGAGCTCGAGCTCAGCATTCTATGCTCTGCATAGAAAGTTAACTCTTTGTTCTCCGGGGCAGTTCAAAGGTTGGAGATCACTGCATATGTCAGAATACAGCAAGACTCCAATAGAAGAAACACAATTACTAAGGTGAGTAATTTTTTCTTCTTGTCCCATCCCCACAGTCTGAACATAGTGAAATAACACACATAGCAACTGTAAAAACACTGAAACAACAACCCTTAAGGGAGCCTTATAGAATGCCCTGTGGAGGTGCATGGTCTAGAATGGTGATGCAGAGGGGCTCTACCTCCTATCCTCCCTCTGTTAAGAAACCATTGGTTTGTTTGTTGTTTGAAATCTCTATTTAGCCCTCCTATGTCCTGTGGACCCTGAACCTTTGGGAGCGCCAAGGAGTCATCCCCCAGCCTCACTCGCCCTGCCCGATACTTACCACCCGGTCCCCATGTAGCTGTGGCTTCCCCCCCCAAGCAGGGCCAAGGTGGGGCAAGAGACACCCCGATACTGTAAGTGGTGTCAGATCAGGGGTAGTCAGGCAGGCGAGGGCATATTGGGGGGCACGCTCTGGACGCTCTGTCTTCCCAGCATCCACAGGCATTTTTGCGCTTTCCTAAGGAGGAGTGGCACGCCCTTATGCCAAGGTATTGCTGCTGGCGTCACCACTCCCCATCCCCGTAAACTCTGTGCCTGCTGTGCCTCTGGCTTCCGCCAGGGGCCAGTTGGGCACCGAATATGGCTCCCCTTCCCACCCAGAAGAGGAGAGGTGGAAAGGATGAGAAGGGACTTGGCAAGGTTAGAGGAATGGTCAAATGTATGGCAGCTTATATTCAATGCTAAGAAGTGCAAGGTAATGCACCTGGGAAACAAAAACCCTGGGGAAGAGTACACAGTGGGGGGTGAGATACTAACAACAACAAAAATAGAAAGGGACCTGGGGGTAGTCATATCAGATGACTTAAAGGTGGGCAAGCAATGTGAGATGGCAGTAAGAAGGGCTGGGGGGATACTGGGATGCATAGGGAGAGGCATCACCAGTAGTAAACAGGAAGTTGTTATCCTCTGTACAGACAGCTGGTGAGACCCCATCTGAGTACTGTGTGCAGTTCTGGAGATACAATCTCCGCAAGGACATAGACAAGATGGAAGCTGTCCAGAGGAGGGCAACTAAAATGGTGCAGGGTCTGCACCGGAAGACATATGAAGAGAGACTAAAGGAGCTTAATATGTATAGCCTCGAGGAAAGGACGGAGAGGGGAACATGATAGAAACTTTCAAGTACCTCAAGGAATCAACAAAGTCCAAGACGGTAGCATCTTTCAAAAAGAAGTGTACAAGAACAAGGGGCACAATTTGAAGATGAGGGGGGGCAGCTCAGAGGTAATGTAAGGAAGTATTTTTTCACAGAGAGGGTTATGGATGGCCGGAACGTAAGCCTTCTCGGAGGAGGTTGTGATCAAAAACAGTGGTTGAATCTAAGCATGCATGGACAGCCATAAGGCAATTCTAGGGGGTGGGGGTAGAAAGAAGTAGGCTGCTGGTTAACTAGGATCTGCAGCTTATCCATTAGGTAGGGAAATGGGCAGACTGTGTGGGCCAAGCGGTCCTTATCTGCCATCAAATTCTATGTTTCTATGTTTCTATGAGAGCTGTCCTCCGGACGCTCAAGCCTCTCCTTCCCCTGCTGACCCCCGATGTCCTGGGCTCGCTCCCGAACCTGGGACACCGGTGTGGCGCGAGGTGTGGCGTCCAGCGCCTCAACACTCAGCTCCACCGGGCCAGCCAGAACCATTCGTTTATGAGGATACTCAACTATTCCTAGAATTCTTGCGGACCACTGTACATCCCACTATGATAAGTTCTAACTTGCTTCTTAGCAATTAAAAAAACACAGTCTATGACATGGGACTGCTACATCAAATACATATTATGTTTTATTTCATAATAAGGGGGGGGGGCATAGCATAGCTCGGTGGTGCCCATATTATGCCTATTGGGGCAGGAGGGAGTTTATTATTGAAGAATATAATTCGGGGGTTACCACCCTCCAACCTCAGTTTACTGGTAGTCTCACCCCCTGTGTCACAACACACATATATTGACTATGTGTATCATCTCTGTAGCTGTCTTGTTGTATTGGGGAAGGAGTAGAAAATCACATAGTTGCCATTCATAGCGCACTGGTGTGGGACTCAGACACTTCCTGGTACGTTCTGCTGCTGTGGGTAGGGCTCTCTCTCTGCGTCTGCTACACAGGCAGGGTATTGCTAAATGTCCATTTTGGAAGGAGTGAGGACCATCTATGTCGACCCCCTTCCACATCTGGGCATCTTCATTGTTGAGATTGTGTTGTTAAAAGCCCCCCCCCCCCACAAAGACATCCCAGTTGTCACTGTATAAGTGGGTCTCCAATCAAGGTTATGTCTGTTTGCAGGCTGAAAGCACTTCATAACTGACACTATACCACAAGCATGGGCAAACACATAAAATAAATGAATATATGTATAAACTGAGCACACATCTACCCGTTCCCGTTTCTCATAATTGAGAGATGCATTTTTGTCCCAGTAGATCCTATAACATGCCAAACAATAAAGGGCATCAACTTAGTAGTACAATCTGCAGAACATTAACAGCATACAAGCTATCTGAGCAAGAGAACATTAATGTTCATACACCACACGAGTGCCACATTTAGTCCTGGTGAGTCTTGGGCAGTCATTGTAAAGCAGATAGAATCCGGCAGCATACTGTATGAGTAGGTGCAGCAGTCTGAGTAATTTGGTACTTTTTCTTAAGTAGGTGCTTGTGAGAGAACTCAGCATGAGTGTATGGTGCCAATGTTTGGTGAAACTGACAGATTCAGGATGCCACATATCCCATTCAGCTGCCTCGAGTGCTCAAGACCACCCACCCCTGTCCACTCTTTTCTATGTACAAAGTGGTTGTTCATTTGGTGAACCTGTACAGAAGGAAAACTGTTAAAATGCATCAGAAACAAAGTACTAGAAATTACAGGTTGTAGCCCCAGTTGTTTATGCAGTAGACCTTTGGGTAGCAGGACTAAAGGGGGAGTGGCATTTATGATCAAGCACTCAAAGGCTAGTGTGAACATTTGGGAGCAGGATCCTGAGGGCAGCGAAAGCCCAGATTATGATACAGCCACTAGGCAATACTCATGGGTTTGTCCCATTCATGCTGATCTAGTTTGTCTGTTTCAGCGGCAGTATCAGCAGCGTACTCCTCCTCGACCATCTTGATGGGGATGGTGGATGGTGGGATAGAGGTCAAGGAAGATCCCATGGAGTCCCACGGGCGCCTCTGAAGCACTGGCAAACTGTTTTATACCAGTGTTGGTAGTAATGAGCAGTTTTGCAGGGTATAAAATCTTGTATTTAATGCCAGCTGCAGTTAGTGTAGACTTAATCCCACTGTATTCCACTTACGGCGTATGAGTCTGAGGAGTGAGATTGTTAAAAATGAGGAATCTCTTGCCTTCCCACTTTAGTTCTTCTTATTCCCTCACTTTCTGTTGGATATGCAGCTTTTCTAGGAAATACAGCAAATTAAAGATAATTGGTCTGGGTCTATTGTTTGAGCCAGGCATAAATCGCAAAGCTCTATGTGCCCTCTCAATTATGTAGCTGGGCCATGTGGCATTGGATCTGCCACCTCCAAACACAACTTTTGCACAAAAGTAAGCATGTCAGAGCCTTCTTTTTTTCAGGAATCCCTATGATTACTAGATTATTTCTGCGATTCCTCCCTTCCTGATCTTCTATGTGAAGTTCCAGTTTTTTAACCTTGCATTTCAGATCCATAGTGTTAGGTTCCACCCTTGCCTGCCTGTCCTCTATCAAGGAAATGTGCGTCTCCATGTCTCCCACCCGACGAGCCAAAGCATCGAGAGCAGGGTGGATAATTTTTTATTCCTGACATGTCCAAGATCACATCTTTGATTTAACCCAACTCTTTAAAAAATTGCTCCGTAGTGTCCTCTTGAGTTGATCTTCCTGAATATTTTCTCCATAGATTACCACGCCCACCCACCATCCCACGGTCACGCTTCAGTATTGTTTGCTATTGTCTTCCATACTTGTCTGTTGGTTTGGGCTGTAAAGACACTGTGTTACTGGAATTGGTGGGCCTTCTTACATAGGCCGCCAGCATACCTCTCAACTGCCCCTGATTTTCAGAGACGTCCCTGATTTTACCTCAAATGTTTCCTCTGTCCCTCATAAAATGTGTGTTCTTGTGACAGAACAGTGGGGATAAAAAGCACAAAACAATGTCAAACATTAAAGTAACAGACTTGGTACTTCAGAAAATGCATCATAACACAAATCCCTTTATTCTGTCAGCTTTCTGAGTGAAAAATACTAGATTTTAAGATGTGTCTCTGTCTCTGATTTGTGGTCTTTGTCCCTGCTTTTTTTTAAGCCGGATTCATGAGGTAAGAGGTTGGGAGGTATGGCCACCAGGACTATCTTATGCCCTTTGATAGTAAATAGGATACTAATTAAGTTCATGCTGCTACCGCCTCAGTAAAAAATTTACTAAGACAGCTGGAGTTGGTGCTGCTGTATGCCAATGAGAGCATGGAATACCCTGTGCTTGGGGCCTACTCACACCATCAGCTCCCACCAGAAAAGTTCTGGCTTCCCCAGAGTCCTATCTCCTCTGGCTCAGATCCATTAGTGATAATCTGTGAAGAAGAAATTCAGTAAGATCAACAGTTATGGTAAGCATGTAACTTTTATTTTCACCCCAGCAGGGCATCATCAGAAGTGTAGGTCTCTGAATTACATCATTGCTCTTAGTCAGGGACTTCTTCATATGCATTTAAAGCTTTGATCTCACTCATGAGGCCACTCTATGTGCTTCAGAAGTTCTGAGTTATTTTGTTTATTTATTTATTGAAATGTTTCACCAGGAAGGCACACTGAACAACAAGTTGCTCGTCTCCCGGTGCGACCTGGGTGCGGGGGTACAATTGGATGAAGAATTAGACATACAGTTTAACATGTATCATATCCAAGAAATTAAACATTCAAATACATTTGTAACAAGACACACAGTTAAACAATATTGTAAATAATCATACAGTCGCATTTGTAACGTAACATACAATTAAATATATCATACCTGTGAAATATGCATTTAATTACAAGTGGCATATCTGAGGAACATAGTACTGAAATTTAGTGTAGCCTTGGAGCCAACTCTTTGCAGGAATGGATCACGGTTAAGAGACAGATTATTTGGCAATCATTGAATAAATGAGGTCCAGTGGGGGGACATCAAGGAGGACAGAGGGGGGTAGATAGGGGAAACAAGCTGGGGGAAGGAGAGGAAAAAGATGGGGGGTACATTACTGGAGAAAAGTGAGAAGAAAAAAAAATCAGTTGTGAAGGGCAGGTTAACACAGTGCTAGTGCAATCTGGGAGCACATCAGACAGAGCAAAAAGTGAAAATTTTTAGCTCAAGTGAACTAATTCCTTTGATTAAGTGCAGGGAGGTGGGGGGGCAGAAGAGGAGTGGGGATAAGGGATAGGGGTGAAGGATGAGTCATACCTAGAACTGGCCCCTTCAGAGTGCCGAGATAGCTGCCAGTGGCGGAATGAGGTGAGGACTTAGAGTAAGGGGCAGGAGTAGGCAAGGACAAGTTGGGTAGAGATAGTAGAGGGGATGGTAAAGGGAAGGAGGAGGAGGGGTGGGAGAAACTTGCGTAAGACTAGGCCTCTTCAGGATGCTGAGAACCCTGCCAGAGAGCACAGTCAAGCGAGAACGAGTTTGGTAGAGCAGATGGAGGGGAAGGGAGAGGGAAGGAAGAGTCATTTCCCAGTGCTGGACCCCTCCAGGATGCTGAAAACCCTGCTGGGGGCAGAACTAGGTGAGGACAAGTTGGGAAGAGAGAAACGAAAGGATGAAGGGAAAGGAGGGAAGAGGAGGGAAAGAAGAAGCTTTCCTAAGACTAGGCCACTCCAGGATTCTGAGAACCCTGCCAGAGCGCAGAATCAGGTGAGAACTAGTTACTGAGGAGGGGGGAGTAAAGGAAGAGTAATTGCCCAGTGCTGGCCCCTCCAGGATGCAGAGAACCCTGCCAGAGGATAGAATTAGGCGAGGGCAAGTTGGGCAGAGGGAATGGGGGGGATAGAAGAGGAAAGGAAAAAAAGAAGGAGGGAGGGAAGAAAACTTATCTGAGAGTAGATAGTTGCCAGGGTGCTAAGAATACCGACAGAGGGCAGATTTAGGCGAGGACAAGTTGGGTAGAAAAGAGAGAGGGGGAAGGGTTATTATTATCTTATAGTTTCTTTCAGCTTACGAAGCCTTTCCTGAAATTCCTAATGGTGGTTCGTAAACACGTTGCCTTCTACACATTTTATTTTAGACAGCAGAATGTTGCTGAAGAGTGGCAGTTTCTGGGAGCTGCTGCCTTCTGTACTCCAGCACAGCCTTCAGCCTTCTGTGCTCCAGTATAACCTCAAGGCCAAGGTGATTAATCAGCTGCAGAAGCCAGTTATTTCGAGCATACCCTGGTTAACTGAATCCTATTATTATAAGATTAGGGGTTTTGAAACCTGGATTTTAAAAGATGTGTGGCAGTGGAAGTGGACAGAGTTAGCAGTGCCTTTTTACCTGTGGGCCAGATGTGGAAAAACAGTTGTTGGCTTTTCTTAAATGTGGATACATTATCGGGCCATCTCTAAAATGTGGATAATCAACTAAGTGTTGCAGTAGTTTGTGGGGTATTAAATAGCAGGTTTCCTCTATTCTAATAGGCTTACAAATACTGTATATACCTGTTGTATATAGTCCTTAATAAACTTCTAGCTGTTCATAGAGTACTTTTTTTGCTAAGCTTGTACTTTTCTTTCAAGAAGGAATATTTTTCTAATTCTATGAAGGATCATATGAGAAAAAAAGCTGAGAGCAATGGTCTTGTAGGCTAAACTGGATAAAATACCTTAAATGTTTTCTGTCCCAGTTTGCCCAGTGGTGTGGAGGACTGAGGCACTGGCGCCTTACCTCCTGCCACAACGGAGACTCGTGTTCGCTCGCGATCGTGGGTTGCTGGGGGTTGGCTGGGGAAGGAAAGGCTTGAGCGCCTGATGGCTGCCTCTTTCCTGGGGGTGGTGGTGAGGACCTGCACGCTTCACAAATGACTGCTACCTCGTGGAGGCCAGGTAGTAGTGCGGGTCTTGGAGAGCAGTAGAAGGGAGGGCTGCAAGACTCTGTGGCTTGTGTGTGCCTACTTGCGCACCCCAGCATGGGGAACTGGGAAGAAAATGGAAGAGGGAAGGCTCTGAATTAGTGAAGCCCTGCCTGCCTGCCCTCCCTTCCATATCACCCTATGACCACCATCCTGGGGTGGTCAGTCGGGCTATCAGATGCCGGGTGGGGGTGACAGGGACAGGGCTGAGAGCCCTTCGGAACTGACCCAACTGAGAGAAAAAGCTCTAAGGAAAAAAACGTTTTCTAACCCATGGAATCACACAGCATGATTAAACTAATGCAGTGAGCCTTCAGAGTTGAACTGCATGGAGAGATGGAATTTATGCTAATTATGGAATGCTCATTGGCTCATGCCAATTTTGAACTGCTGCCCTTCGTAACTGCTGCACTCTGAGTGCTCAGATTCTTTACTCTGCCTGCCATTTAAGACGCCACGGAGAGCTCTCCTTCAGCTTTCTTATAGACTTGTATTTTGGTGATAAATACCACTTTATTTACTTTGTAGTATAATTGCTGCCCTTAGAGTTTAGTTTTAGTCCGTTTTTAGTGTTTTTCTCTGTATTTTGTGGTACCTTCACGATTCCATGGAACCGCAGGGATCAGCCGTTCCTGTGAGGTTTCTACCTCAGAATTTAATTAAATTTAGTTGTCTTCGATGGTTCCCCTGGGGTTCCATCTTTTGAAGTTTATTTTAAATAAATTTGGTGTTTTTGTGATTCCCGTTTCTCTCAGGGAACCGATTAGCGCTCGGTTCCTTTTTGTATTGGGAACCGACTGCTTGCTTTGTTTTTACTTATCAGTTTTTAGGATCTGATTTTTTGTTTAGTGCTATGGATTTAGAGTGTTACTCAATGTCAGAGGTCCCTAGTGTAAAACCTAAAAACCAACGGGACCCACAGGTTTTAAGTATTATGAAAGTTGTGGCTAGATAATAGCCAAAGCAGACAGGCATTCCTTGTGTGTTTTTTGTTTGGGCACAAATCATATTTTCTGTAACTGTGAAATTTTTAAGACTTTTTGTCCCAAAATGCTTAAAAAGAGGGCTAAAAAATTAGAGGAGATGGCCACTTCTTTCACCAACACAGAGGATGTTCCCTCCACCTCTGCTTCTAAAAAAGATAAAGACAGGCCAAAAGATTCTGTGGAACCCAAACCCACAGAATAAACAGCCTCTACTTAATCCAAAAGGCCTGTGGAACCGGCTTCTGAACTGGTTCCATCAAAGAAAAAATATAAACAGAAGCATGTCACTGCGCCTCCGGCCAAGAAGGCTAAGGAGCTCCCAGTAGACAAACCTAGCATGCCCTCAGATGAGGACATTGCCAAAGCATAAAAGATTTTGCAGGCACAACAGGCTGTAGTCCCTACCCCAACACCAGTTCCATCGGTTCCTGCACGGACCCCAGGGGCTCAGGAACCGCAGTATATGTATGAAACTCAAGAAGAGGAGGAGGAGGAAGATGAAGAAGGGGAACCCATAGATCCGGAGATATCGTCTGAGCAGGATTTTGGTACCCCACCAAGGGACCAAGATGATTATACATCTCATTATGCTTTCATAAAACATATTGTGGAAACCCTCAATCTCCCCAGGCAGGAGACTGAGAAAGATGAAGAGGAAGCTGACTTCCTAGAGATAATGGGTTTGGCTCCCACAAAGCGCTTGATGCTCCCCATGCACAAGTCCAATAAATAAGTCCCTGAAAAAAGCAGTACTGCACATCTTGAAAACCCCCACTTCAGTGCCAGAAGTGGACAAGAAAATGGACAAGAAATATCAGTTGGATAGAGCCACTGCTGCATTTCTTTTTAACCACCCAGAGCATGAAGGGGTGGTTCAGGCAGCAGCTTGTGACAAAGCAACAATCCTCTTGGCATCTCACCCACCTGAGAAGGAATCCAGAAAGATGGACGGGATGGGAAAAAAGGAGTATGTGGCTGCCTCCCTCCTGGTAATGCAGGCCAGTTATATCGCCTGTACAGTGCAGTACCAGAAGGCCTTATGGAACACTGTGCTGGCCCTAGCTGATAAGGTGCCAGGCGAAGTGACAGTGGACCTCCAGGAAACTGCAAGGACAGCACTGGATGCCACAAAATACCAGTTCCACATGGCTGTGGATGTAAATGACACCTGAGCGAGACTTATGGCCCTTTCCATCTCCCTCAGGAGGTTTGCCTGCTTAGGGCAACCAACCTGAATCAGGACACCCAAACCAAGGCAATGGACTTCCCTTGTGAGGGGTACTCCCTTTTTTTTTAGAGATAAAACTGAAGCCTATATGAAAAAGGTGGAAGAGTACAAGGCCACAATAGGAGTAACTCCAAGGATAGGCCAACATCTTCATACAGGTCCCAGTACAGGGGGCAGGTGTAGGGGTTTCTATTCTTGGCCCTTTTTCCAGGCGCAAGCCATGCAAGACTACCAGCAGCCCAGAGGTTACTTTAGAGGTAGGGGCAAGAGAGCCACGAGGTGACCTGCCCAGGCAACCCTGGTACAGAATCAGCCCAAGCAGAATCCCTGATGGGCTGGTATGGGTCACCTCCCCATTGCCAGTAGGTGGCATATTGGCTTACTACCTCCAGGCTTGGCATGCCATTACCACAGACAAGTGGGTCCTGGAGGAAGTGAGCCAAGGACTGTCCCTAAGTTTCAAATCACTACCCAGGTTAAGAGCCAGAAACTTTGCCCCAGTCACATCTGCAGACAGGGTACTCCTGGAAACAGAGGTGAAAAATCTCCTGGCAATCAAAGCCATAGAAACTGTCCCCCTGTCCCAGAGGGGAAAGGATTTCTACTCAAGATACTTTCTCACTCCTTAAGAGAAATGAAAACTGGTGACCCATGCTGGACCTGAGACTTCTAAACAAACACATCCTGAAACCAAAGCTTAAAATGGTGACTCTGGCCATGATCATCCCCACACTGCAAAAAGGGGATTGGCTAGCATCCCTAGATTTAAAGGATGCATACTTCCACATTCCCATCAGACCAAGCCACAGGAAATACATGTGGTTCGGACTATCTTCAGGTCACTACCAGTTTGCAGCAATGCCCTTCAGGTTAACCTCAGCACCAAGAGCATTCACAAAGTGTCTGGCAGTGGTAGTGGCACACTTAAGAAGACAGGGGGTGATGGTGTTTCCATACCTAGATGACTGGTTAGTTGTAGGTCAGTCCCTGCAGCACACCAGAGAGTCCCTGACCCTTACCAGGAGCACACTAAAGTCTCTGGGATTCCTCATAAACAAGCAGAAGTCTCAGCAGGAACCTGTTCAGGTCCTGGATTTCATCAGAGCAGCACTGGACACCAGTCTGGGCAGAGCATTTCTTCCTCAGGACAGGGTGGACACCATCCTGCAAGTAGGATCATTCCAGCTAAACATGCCCAGGCTAGCCAGGAAGTTCTTGCGTCTACTGGGATATGTGTCAGGTGCCACAGTATTGGTCCCAGGATTCAGATTTCAGATGAGGGACAAACAGTTCCATCTGAGAGCCCACTGGTGTCAGAAAAAGGATGCATTGGCCAAGCTGGTCCCTGTCACAGGCACATTTCTGCAGGTTCTGCAGTGGTGGCTGGACAGGGACAACCTAAGAGAGGGGGTTCCCTTCTTAAAAGAACATCCCTCAGTAGATCTCCCAATGGATGCCTCACTGCTAGGATGGGGGGCTCACATGCTGGACTTAACAGCCAGTGGGACGTGGTTCCCCCAAGAGTCTCTTCTGCACATTAGTCTTCTAGAGCTCAGTGCAGTATACCTGGCTGTACTGGCTTTTGCTCCTCATTTAAAAAACAAGGTGGTTCAAGTCAGAACAGACAATACCACCACCATGTACTACATCAACAAGCAAAGAGGAACCATATCCACTCCATTATGCATAGAGGCAGTGAAGTTGTGGAACCTGGCTTACTCAATGCAGGTGTCACTTTCAGCTATCTACCTTTCTGGGAAGGACAATATTCTAGTGGACTCCCTCAGCAGAATAAGCCAGGATCATCACGAATGGACACTCAACTCTCAAGTGCTACAGGCAGTATTCAGAAGGTGAGGCACACCAGAAATAGACCTCTTTGCCTCCACATACTGCACAACCATCAACTGCCAAAATTCTTTTGCAGGCCTCCAAGCAAGGGCACAGTCCCTGTGGATGCACTGGCACTAGACTGGATGGGAAGATTCCTGTATGCCTTTCCGCCTTTCCCCATGTTGCTCAGGACTCTGGTGAAGCTCCGGTCACAGCCAGCAACCATGATCCTAATAGCACCAGAATGGGCCAGGCAGCCTTGGTATTCACTTCTGCTGACCCTGTCAGTATCTCTCCAGATACACCTGCCTCAGAGGCACAACCTCCTGACAACATCTCAGCGCAGGATTCTGTATCCCAATCTCAGGTCACTCCGACTCAGGGCCTGGTTCTTGATGACCTAGAGTTTGCAAGCCTGAACCTTTCAGAAGAAGTCCTGACAGTGCTCAGGGGGTTCAGGAAGCCATCCACTAAGAGAACCTACTCAGTAAAGTGGAAAAGGTTTTCCATATGGTGTTTAGGCAAGGACATTGTCCCTTCAAAGGCTGGACTTCCTATCCTCATGGACTACCTGACACATCTGCACACCTTGGGCCTTCGGTCATCAACTCTAAAGGTGCACGTAGCTGCAGTCTCAGCGTATGTGTCAACAGGCAAGGAGGCCTCTCATCCTGTTTTTTGAAAATATTTAAAGGTCTTAACCACCTTTGCCCTCCCCTCTGGGAGCCAGTGTCGGCCTGGAATCTGAATATCTGTATTGCCAGACTTATGGAGCCACCATTTGAGCCTATGGCAACTGCAGACATGAAGTATGTCACCTGGAAAACTATTTTCGTGGTTGCCATTACTTCAACAAGAAGAATAGGTGAATTGCATGCGCTGTGTACAGATCTGGACTGCATCTCTTTCCACAGGGACAAGGTGGTGCTTAGGACCAACAGAAAATTTCTTCCGAAAGTGATCTCAGACTTCAACTTGAATCAAACTGTGACTGTCTGTTTTCTTCACTGACAATTCCAGCTCACCTGAGTGGAACCTACATTGCCTAGATGTCACAAGGGCCCTCCGCCACTACCTTGACAGGATAAAGGCTTACAGGCCAGAAACTACCCAACTGTTCCTCACTTATGGGGAAGTGCGTAAAGGAAGACCAATTACAAAACAAACCATTGCACGCTGGATGGTGGCATGTATACAGTTCTGCTACAGTAAAGTTGGCCAACAAGCACCCCTGGGCCTTAGGGCACATTCCACCAGTGGCACAGCCGCTGCAGCTGCAGGGGATATCCCACTATTGGAAATCTGCAAAGCAGCTGCATGGAAGACGGTACACACTTTCACCAAGCATTACAGCCTGGATTTACAGTCCAGAAGTGATGCCAGATTTGGTACAGTAGTGCTCCAGAATCTGTTTTCAAGATAGGTTTTCGGCCCAACCTCCAAAGGTACTGGTACCGGTAGTCTGCATTAGTTTTATCATACTGTGTGATTCCTGGGGTTAGAAGAAAAAATGTCTTACCATAGTAATCTTGTTTCTTCCAGGGGATCACACAGTATGAGTAAAGCTCCCACCCTGCCTCCCCTACCTGAACCTAAAAAAAAGAGAGGAAAGGACTTCTTTGGTTTTTGTGTGGTTTATGATATATATGTTGGTTCTTGAACAGCTGGTTCTCACTGTGACCTCTATAAGGGACATTTTGTGTTTTTGGAGAAATGTGATTAAGGGGGCTTAATCAGCATAGTTAGTTAGCTAGAGAGTCATTACCCTGTTAGGATGTGTAATGAATCTGAGCACTCAGAGTGCAGCAGTTACTAACGGCAGCAGTTCAAAATTGGCATGAGTCAACGAGCATTCCATAATTAGCATAACTTTCATCTCTCCAGGCAGTTCAGCTCTGAAGGCTGACTGCATTAGTTTAATCATACTCTGTGATCCCCTGGAAGAAACAAGATTACTGTGGTAAGTATTTTTTCTTCTGTCCCCAGCTTTAATGGAAAGTGCATTGTTAAGCTTTTATGTTTTAACGTATACAGTTTTGCTTTTTAATTCTATTCCTAGGTTTCATGCCGGAGACTATCAGGGTGCAGAATTTGATTTTCAAGCATCATTACATATGAGAGAGAAGTGGTATGGCAAGAACCATCTTTTAGTGGCAGAAATACTGGAATATTTGGCAGATCTGCTCAGCGATCCTGAGAAAAATGAAAAGTAAGGGCTATAAATAGAATTCACACCAATTTTCTGTCATACATAATTGATGATTTAAACTTGATACATATCTGTTTAATAGTCCAGATCAAATTACAGCATGCAGTAAAAGTAAGGAATAATCCATGGTTGGGTGTGTGGCAATATTGTAATAACCGAACAAACTGTGTGAATTGTGAGGCCCGTGGCATAACCGAGGACCTTCGACCACCCAACAAGTGATGTTATTACAGCATTGCTGTACACCTGGAGTGGATTATTACACTTATAACATTTGTAAAATGGTCAAAAGTGTTATAATGCTTCTTATACAACGTACGTGAGAGTTAAACCTTACAGATAAAATGATTTATTTTAGCTGCTGAAGCATTCTAAAAGTATAAATCATTTATTCTCACATTGACCATTTATCCTCACTTAACCAAAGGGAGAACAGCTTGAACAGTGCCTAATGACAGTACAGTGGCTGCTGCTGCACACAAAACAGAGTAGTAAAATCAGATCCAAACAGTAAAATTGTCATGAACGCTCCAGTATAAAAAGTTTAACAAGTGATAATGCTGTACATAGTATAAATGGAGCACACAGCCATTTATTATCACTTGTGAGGAGCAGAACTTACAAAACTCAAATGTGGCTCTGCCACTCATGAGTTATTACCCTGCTCCCTCACATGTGAAGATAAATGTTATGTTCTGAGACAGGCCATTGCGTATTCCATATTTACAAGGCAGTGGCGGCTGTTATCAGCTGAGGCTAAAGAGGCACACACTGTCTGCATTAAGAATAAAGACTAGAACACCTGGGGTTGTGCTCCCTAGAGAAAGGGAGATTGTGGAGAGATGAGACGGGGTATTCAGGATCATGAAAGAATATATAAAAATAGATCAGCATTGACTGTTAAACACAATTGAGGATAGCAGGTATTTAGAATAATGAAAGGGTATACAAAAATGGATCAGAACAGACTGTTCAACTGAGGGTAGCAGAACCGGGGGTTTGAGTTCATGCTACTTATAGGCTAAAGCCATTTCTTGTTATTGCTGTTAGGATGGAGAACTAGATGGGTCACATGGACTTAATTTGGCTCACCAAACATATGTACGTGAGTACTTATCCTAGGTACTATATATTGCTCTCTAAGCCAGCTTGAAACTGGGGTGATCAGAATCTGACAGATGCAGTGGGATTCGTCAGATTTCAACCCTTTTGAGGAATCCAGATTTTCAGAATCGGCCTGAAATCCTAATTCTGAACAAAGGATTAGAATCAGATTCGAAACTGGATACTGATACTGATCCCAGCTACCTTTTAAAACTCTCCCAGAAACAGTACTGTAAATAAAATAACCCGCCCGACCATACAGTTGAAAGACCTTCCACCAGGTCACCCTGATTACCCAGTAAAAGTATGTCATGCTGCCTCACAGGCATCCTGAGTTTTGAAATGAGATCCGGACACCATGTTGGGAGGCAGGCCAGAACGCAGTAACTGCCTCTCACCAGCACATTATGATTGGGAGGGAGGGCATTGAGCTTTCAGTGTCACAATGACCCCTGCAGTGGGCCAGTGGAGCTGCTTCCTCCACAGAAAATCACTGTGTGTAGCTGAGGCCATCAAGAGGCTCCACTCGTGCCAAGGGAGGAGGAAACCAGGGATAAAACCCCATGTACCATCTGCATGATGACCTGGGTTCCTGGATTCCCCTGGGTCCTAGTGCTTGCTGACTTTGGATCCCAGTTCACACAAGTGAACTGCTTTAGGGGGTAGTATGACCTCTACTCCGAGCCCTTGACATGGAAGAAAGCCATGGGAGACATGGGGTGGCCGCAGGACCCAGGGGTTGGGTGATCAACAGGCCTGAATGTGGTATATCCATGGGACCAGGGTATAAACCTGATGAACATGGCCAGAGGAGAAAAAGCTCTGTAGGAAAAAGTGACCTCCCCCTTCCCTCGTAGCACCCAGTCATTCTCTTCAATGCAACCCATGGACCAGCTGTTATGTGGTCCTGCAACCCATTCAGCAGTTGCTTTACTTTTTTCCTTTTAGCTGATGGCTGACCCCATATGATAACCCTCTCTTAGCATCTATGGGGCTAGGCATAACCCAGGGATACCCTCCATGTCTAGGGGTAAGGTGGCATTCCTTGCTGAAGGGTCCCCACAACACTGAAAGCCAATTAATTCCACTTTTTTAGTCCCAGTTGTACTTTTCATTTACAGTCTGTCAGAAAACTAAACAAAGCTACACTGTACAGCTTTTAGTTGTGGTCACCTTTACTGAACTATTTACAGTTTACACCACACACAGGAACTCCAGTCCCTGACCACTCTTCTGGTTTATTTATTTTATTTATTTAGTTTTTGTTGACTGGGAAGGTGCTAGATAATACTGCCTATTTTCACTCTTTTCCTGCAGGGGTGGGGGGGTGGGGAGGGTGTTGGGGGCAGAGATACAGATGTGAACCAACTGTAATTTGTTTCCCATACTTTCCTTTATACTCCTCTGGCAGGCTGGATGACTGTATCAGCCCGTCCCTTCCAGCACTGCGGCTGTTTCGAGTCTCTCTGTTCCTCCGACCCCGCGGTTCCGTCAGCACTAGCTGGGGGCTTCATTAAGCTCCAACCCCCAGTTTTCCACATTATTTTCTCCTGTTTACCCTGGAGCCCCAGACAATAATAATAATAATAAAATAATAACATTTTATTTATTAAGCGCCTTATCAACAACCAAGGCACCTCACAATTCATGAATAAACATACCTTAAAATACTAACAAACAAAAATAAGACCGCTTTTAAAAGAAAAACATCAATTAATAAAATCAGCTATATCAATTAATCAAAGGCCTGAAGCCACAAGTACGTTTTGAGGGATTGTTTAAATCCCTCCACAGTTGTGCACTCCCGAAGCCGGCGGGGTAGAGAATTCCAAAGGGTAGGGGCAGCATATTCAAAAGCTCTTGCCCCCGATGTTTTTAAGCATACCCTTGGAATCTCTAGCAACCCCTCATCGGCCGAGCGGGAGAGATCGTCCCGGGTGGTAGAGAACCAGGAGCTCTTTCAGGTAGTCAGGTCCCAGTCTGTGTAGGGCTTTAAAAGTCAGCAAGCCGACTTTAAAGGTGATCCACCACTGAACGGGCAGCCAGTGCAGTTTGTGCAAAACCGGCGAAATATGACAGGATTGAGGAGACCCCGGCAATAACCGGGCTGCTACGTTCTGCACTAGCTGCAAGCGGCAGATTTCAACCCCAGGCAGCCCTAGGTTGAGGGAGTTGCAATAATCCAAGTGCAAGGACACAAAGGCATGGATCAAGGTGGACAGGTCTCCAGATGGAACTAGGTGCCTAATCCTGGTGATATTCCTAAGATGGTAAAAGGAAGATTTGACAACAGCCGACACCTGCGAATGCAGGGTGAGCCCTTCATCAAAAATTACCCCCAGGTTACGCACCTGTTCAGAGGCTGGGAGTGAAACCCCATTGAGAAAATTTCCCGATGGTGCACCAACTCCCAACCCCCAATGTGGCGACCTGGATCCACTACCAACACTTCCGTCTTTCCTGAGTTCATCTTCAGCCAGCTGGCATCCATCCACTCCTGGATTTCCTTCAGACAGTTGTTAAAAACTGAGATAGCTCCAACCTGGTCAGGTGTGAAAGACAGGTAGAGCTGGGTATCATCAGCATAGCAGTGAAACTTCAGCCCATACCTTCTTACAATGTCTCTGATAGGAAGCATGTACACCGCAAACAACAGGGGGGAAAGCACTGAGCCGTGAGAGACTCCGCACGACAGAGAAATGGGGGTCTGAAGAATAAACTCCTGACACCACTCTCTGTGTTCTACCCATGAGGAACGATGTAAACCACCTGAGGACTGTACCTGACAGTCCACAGATGTGCCTCAGGCACCCCAGCAGCACCCTATGGTCCACGGTGTCAAACGCTGATGAGAGATCCAGAAGGACTAAGATAGAACGACTCTTCAATGAAATCTCTGGCCATCAGGAGATCATTGAACACCCGAACCAGTGCTGTCTCGGTGCTGTGTCTCTTATGGAAACTGGACTGGAGCGGTTCATAGACATCATGGATGGTCAAATGGTCCTCCAGTTGTGCTACCACTACTTTCTCAATCATCTTCCCCAAAAAGGGAAGGTTCGAGATAGGTCTGTATTTTGCGTGGCAGTCTGGGTCCAAGGTAGCTTTCTTCAAAAGGGGTGTCACCACCGCTTCCTTCAGAGAGCAAGGAAACTCTTCGTATTCCAAGGAGCACCAGACTATCCGTGCAAGGACCGGACTGATGACATCTATACAACCCAAAATTAGGGATGTTGGTCTGGGATCCAAACTACAGTATGTAGGGCGCACAACCTGGATAATCCGCATGACGTCCGAGAACTCCGGTTGGCTGAAGGTACTCCAGGAAAACCGTGGTGTAGTGACCTTGGACTGATCAAATGCAATGCCCTTAGAGTGTGTCGGTTGAAGTGCTGCTTTGATGTCAGCCACCTTATTAGCAAAAAAATGAGCAAGCTCATCGCAATCTAATTGTGAAAAGGCTTTCTGCACCTGCAAGCAGACTGGGTTGCACAGTCTGTCTACAGTGCGGAAAAGCTGAGCCGGTCGATTCTGAGCTGCTGCAATCTCCCCGGACAGGAACTCTGCCTTCTTACGGGAGATTGCAGATTGATAGGCTTCATAATGGTCCATCAATCTAAGGTGGTCGGCATCTAGAGTAGACTTGCGCCAACAACGCTCTAACCTTTGTCCTAGTCTCTGCATCTCCCTCAAAGTCCCATCAAACCGAGGGGTTCGAGGGCGAAGGGAGAGAGGACAAACTTGGACAGGAGCAATGACATCCAGAGCTGCCGAGATGGCTGAGTTATAGGCTGTCATGAGGGTCTCTGGATCACTGCTTGCTAACGAAAGGGATGAGCGGTCAAGCACCGTCAGTAGACTATGAGAATTAATATCTTGTAAAGGATGGTACGTGATCATCTCTACAGGGGTGGGCCTACGAAGGGGGGTGCTAAAACTAAACCCCATGGTGTAATGATCAGACCACCCAACTGGTTCCACCACCAAGTCAGAAGTCTCAATCCCTAGGAGAAAGACCAAGTCAAGGGAGTGTCCGTGTTTATGAGTAGCAGTGGTAACTACCTCTGTAAGGCCCAGAGAAGTCATCAACTGGAGGAAGTGCTGACCAAACTGCGAGAGTTCGTCGTCGACCCATGCTGGAAGTCACCCAGAACCATCCATCTGGGTGACTCAAATGCCATGTCAACGACGAAGTCTGCCACTTGATGAAGGAATAGCTTCTCATCACTGGGTGGATGATAGATGAGAGCAATCCGACAACCTACACCTGCTACTACGACACACTTGAATGACATAGCCTCCTCAACTAGTACACTCGAGAGGTTAAGTTCTGTCTTGAAACAGACGGCAACCCCCGCCCCTGTGATCCGATCTCAGGCGGTGTATCACTGAGTACCCAGCCGGTGTGGTCAGAGTTCTCATCCAGCCAGGTCTCGGTGATGCATGCCAGGTCCACTGTTTCAACAAGATCTGCAACAATTGCAGTCTTGTTTTTAATGGACCTGGCATTGCATAACACCGCTCAAGTCGGATGAACCTCCCGAGCTGCCTGAACCACCAGCCCACCACAATCGGTGATGCCCTTGGGTATGGAAGCCAGACATGTGGGACCACATTCTGGATTCCATTTCGCCCCAGGGCGTCTCCTGGATTTCACCACCCTGATACGATGACTCCCCTTATACCTCCTCCACTGTTCGAAGCCCCCCGCCCCCTCCACCTCCTACGTACAATACCAAGCACTCTACAGCGCTGGTAAACTATAAACTCGAGGGGAGGAGTGAAGAAGGGGCGGAGGACACGAAGAGCGGAGGAGGAATAGTGCACAACTGTGGAAGCCGGCATCTGGCACAATTCTCACAACTCAATCCATGTGCTAAATTCTCTTTGACCAATATTACTACAATTAAAGAAAATAAACCAATTAAAAATATATGCAACACAAAACTTATAATTAAATTAATACCTAAATCATACTAAAACAATCCCCTTAAAAAAATCAAAATATGATTAATCCTTAATAGCAAAAAAACCAAAAATAACAAAAAACAGTAGTCCACAGTTCGAACATTCGAGTCCAAGAGGAGATATGTAAGCCAGGGAAGCTCCCACCTCCCCTAGGCAATGTAATCAGTACTTTCCCACTCCAAGTTCTTCTCTCACCAGAACTGGGAGGCAACAGCAAAACTTATAAAGTGAACTGTAAATAAGTCCAGTAAATCAAAAAACAGGCAGAGTACTTATAGGGAGACTAGGGGGCTCCCACCTCTCCTAGACAGTAGTGTCACAAATATCCAAATCCCACTCCAAATTCTTCTCTCACCAGAACTGGATGGCAGCAACAGAACTTATAAGTGAACTATAAGTGAGTCCATTCCAAGGTTTAAACACCGAAATTAAAATATAATCCAGGAAACTCACTACAGCAGAAGTCAGGGACCATACAGGATAGGAACCTAGAGGGGGGGTCTCCCTTCCAGGTGAAAAACACCCACAGGCCTCACCAGCCAACCCCCAACGATCCACAACTACAGCTTTCCTAAGGACAGGCCACAAAACCCAACCCACGGGAGGCCTAGGAGAAAACAAATCAACTCTCTGGTTCCCCGGGGAATCGTCCAATACCTCCTGCCTGATCATATATGGTGACTAGCGAAAATAACCCTGACACAAAAGAGGAGCCCCCCCCTTCCTACCTGTCTCAGTCCCAATTCCTCTGCTGCAGCGAATACACTTCTTTAGCGACCAATGAAGATTCCACAAAATATGTCCACTTGTAGCAATACTTTTGAGGAGCAACTTCTTACTCGTTCCACTTGCAATATTAACACTAGTAACAAAGTCAGACTTCGAGGTCCACTAGATGTGGTTCAGATCCCCGGGGCTTAATCCAACTCCCACAGGCAACTCCTTCCCTCGCTCGTCCCACCTGCCCTCTCACTGCAGGGTAGATGCAGCGGGTAATGGGACCAATTCACAGATTGCAGATTTACTCCAAAGCTTCTCTCACATCTACGGAGCAGCTCGTTCCCATAGACCGCATCGCAAGCTCCAGAAAGTCAGCCAAGTAGACAAGTACAAGCAGCTATTCTGAGTACAATTCACCCAGTAAGGTAGAAACACACTAAAGTATTAGAAAATACGATTCACTAAACGAAGTGAATTGCAAAATACCCAAACTAAAAACCCCAAAAAACAGTCTAATTACTAAATACCTCACTCGCTAACCCTATCTAACTAACAACTAAATAATTCAACGAATAAACTGGTAAAAACACATGGAAGACAGAACATCGGATAACACAGTCCTAAGACAAGGTCTTAATCATCCTACAAATGTCAATTTACCTATTGTAACTCACAAATGTCTTTCTATGGATATTCCGCTGTTTTAAGTTGATGGTAATGTGTTATTTGTACTGTTCTACAAGTGTTGCATTGATGTGTTTCTGTAATTAATGCCGCTTCACCCCTGAAAAAGGGTCTCTAGTAGTCTCAGTGGGCCCACCCATTACTAAAATTAAATAAATAAGGTCAGGCGTGTGCGTGAAGACATGCACACATACCTTGGCCTGAAACGACTCTGCTCCTCCCACCCCTAGCCTAGCACCTAGCCCCTTCCGATGCCCGCACCACCACTACATGTTGGTGGTCAGAGGCCATGAGAGCTTACGTCCCCGATTCAGAAAAGGAGAGATGCCTGGCAGCTGTCCAGTCCTCACTCAGCCCCCCCCCCCGCAACCCCCAGCAACCTGTGCTCATCACCAAACATGGATTGTCGGTGTGGCAGGAGAAAAGATGCAATGCCTCAGCCCTCCACGTCACTGTGCCAGCACACAAACTGAAATTTAACCAGGTTAAGCTGTTGGTGGTATTTTAATGAATGGGGGAAATTTGGTCAGGCACCAGGAAAATTCCCCTACTCTTTTCAGGAAGCGCCATGGGATCTTTAATATCCACTAGAACAACCACCAGAAACCTTTGTGTGGGAGACCTGCCGGACAAACAAATATTAATTGTGGCCAGCTCAGGACTTAGAAAAACATGCAGTTGGTGGGGGTGTGCCCTGGGCAAGGCACTGTGGGAAGAGTGGGGGGCAATGGACAACTACTGTGGCAGTTGGCATGTGGCGGCAGACTGAGTCTGCTTGGAGCTGGGAATGGGAGTTGGGATGGGACTGGGATTAGCCGGTGGCCACCCACATTGATGTGCAGCATTGATGCCAATATAACAAGGGGGCCCTATTGGTCTTCAGTTCATTCATTGACAGCTCATCAGACCCGCAGAGAAACAACGTTGTAATTTCTAGAGTTTATTGTTTTTCTACTTTAACCTAATGTATTAATGTTGTCCCTGTGTGCTGCCACTGAAAGAGCCTTTATTTAGGTTTTGTATCTCTGGTAACAGAGTAACAAGGATGACACTCACACCGTGTGTGCTTGTTGCTTGGGCCTGTTTCACAAACCAGGCTGGCTTCTCCCTCACGTCTGACTGTCGCCAAGAAGGATATTGCTCTGTTCCTCTTTAACTATAAATTAAAATAGTAATCTAAGATGTAACAAGTGTTTTTTACCCAATAGCTTTTTCTCATTCTCTTAGCTCCCCTGTAGTTGTTTTTTTTCACTGTAGCTCTGAACCAGCTATTCTGTATTGGGGAAAAAACCTCAGTCAGCACGTAGTGCTAGCTGCATCATGAAAACATTTCATCAGTGCAATGTGCTATACTACTGCTATCTTTGTGATCTCATTTCATGTGCTGGTTATACAGTACTCCAACTTTATCTCCAAATTATAATTACATTGTGTTTCACTGCTCACAGCATGCTATTTATTTTAAAAAAAGCTTTTCCAGGCTATCTATCATCACCCTGTTCCTCTTTGGACAAAAATGAAAACAGTGATGCAAGAAGTAACGAGCGTTCTAGGAGCGTGGATATGTTGTTCATCCACACTCTTTGGCATGTCCCTTTCCTCTTTAAATCTTGCCGGAAGTCTTCAAGCTGGCTCCTCCCACCCACCCGGGTGGCATATACCTCGGCTCCGCCCCATGATGCCAGATCTTCCTTTCCGCTGGAAGATTCAGGTTCCCTTGTGCTACTTCTGCAGTACCGTAGACCCTGGATTCTAATCGACGGCTTTCGCCACATTTGCTTTCTTTGAAACTCGTAAGAGTTTACGATTCCGATCCGAGCGCATCGGACATGGAGGACAAGTCGTCCCCCGGGTTTCGCCGGTGTCCTTGCGGACAGAAAATGTTGCGCACTGATTCCCACCTCTCGTGCGTTTATTGCTTGGGTGTCGTGCATGACACCACCTCTTGCACCATTTGTCTGGCCTTCCATCCCAACGTCCTGGACGACCGCAAGGCACACCTAAAGCTAGGGAGACCGGAGCTTCACAATCCACCGGTGAAATCGAAGGAGGCCAGGTGGGCGGTTTCCGTGGCCGCGGGATCCGCTGATCAGCTCGAACAGATGGCGGCTTTCCAAGAGGAAGCTGCTCAAGCTTTGGCCAGCTGAAGTTTCTTCGTGCCGCTTAACCTGGGCTCCACTTTCACTGGGTCCTTTTGGGAGCTGTGCCAGTCTCTCCCTACCAAGGGTGAGGCGTCCTCAGGCTCCCACTCCTCCCACCCTAAGAAAAGAGACAAGGACCCTAAATCTTCTTCTGCCCAAAGAAGACATTCCTGGGACCGAGAGCGGTCCGATTGTCAGGATCTGGCGGTCTCGACCTTGGTCGAGATCGTTTCCTCAGCCTCCGGCTTCTCGGACCTTCCATCAGGCCAAGTCACCAAGGCCGAGAATACAGCAGAAGCAGCCAAGATTTCTCTCGACCCGATCGAGCCGTTTTCGCCGACTCCTTGGAGAGGACACCCATCCTTTCCTTCCCCGACAAGAAGACCTGTCCTTCGGGTATCCCGATTGAGGGACAGGAGCCGGAACCTCGGTTTTGACCGAGTCCGGCATCTCCTGATCGACAGAGCCAACACCGTTGGTCTCGATCGAGGACTAGGACCCTGTCGGTCGAAAAACCGAGAAAGGGTCACAAACACTCCCGGAAGAGGTGCCACCACTGATCCTCATCCTCCTCGGACGAGGAGAGACTTCGACGGAAGCTCCGTCGACATTATGAGGACCTCATGTGGCAACAGCTAATTCTGACCGGTCAAAAGCCGGCTCCACCGGCCATTACTTGGCCCCAGCCTCTTAGGCTGACGCCGACTCCTCCAGAACCGAAGACTCTGGTTCTCCCTCCATTAGGACTGGCACGCATTCCTGTTCGGCCTGTTCCGGTCTCCCCACCAATTTTGGTGGAGCTACCACCTAAGCAGCCTCAGGGAGGGGCCCCCTCTAAGGAGGATTGGACAGATACGGGCCTTCCCCATCGTCTGTCCATCACTGTTGTCCCCGATTGCCCTCGGTGTATAGAAGGGGACATAGGCGGGAGACCCCTATATCCCAGCTCCTTGGACTCGGATACCACTGGTCTTCACTCACACCCTGATGATGAGTTGTCAGTGACAGGCCTGGAGGAAGGTCCTTCCTCTTTACAGGGCATCTTTCGACTTATTTCAGAGTCCACCGGTATGCCCTTACAGCCTATTCAAAAGAAGGTGGAATATCCTGTCATGGATATCCTTAAGAGGGGGGATACCCCGACGGAGGCCTTCCCAGTGGCCGAAGCCATTGTTGGCCTGGCCCTTGAGCTATGGCAGCACCCTGCCTCTTGCTCGGCTCCATGTGCCTGCATGGCTTGCAAGTACACTGTACCCATGGGGTCCTTGGCGGGCTTCACTAAGCATCCCTCGGCTGAGAGCCTTGTGACTGCCTCAGTGTTCAGATGCACGGGGTAGCTCAGCAGATACTGATCACCCTCTGGACAAGGAGTCCAAAAATATGGACCATTCTGCCCAGAAGGTATATGCGGCCTCATCCTTGGGCCTTCGTCAGGCCAGCTCGGCAGTGATCATAGCACACTTCTCTCACGCCCTCTTGTGGTCACTAGATGAAGTCCTCCCTCATCTCCCAGTGGACATGCAGACCATGGTTAAGCAAGTCCATGACCAGGGCTGTGCTGTTGCAAAACAGCAGCTCCAGATGGCTTTGGACATTGGAGATTCCTGTGCCCGTTCACTAGCAGCCGCAGTGGTCACTCGCTGCAGAGCCTGGCTGAGATTATCCTCTTTTCCGGCGGATACTCAGCACAAGTTAGCTGACGTGCCCTTCCTTGGCACCGACCTCTTTGGTCCGGGAGTGGCAGGTCACCTCCAGTGCATAGAGCAGTCCAGTGCCACCTTGGATGCCACTTCTGCAAAATTTCTTCGGGCAAGAACCAGCAGAAGCGCAAGAAGAAGCCTTTTCCGCACTCTTCTCCTGCGGTTAGACAGCCCCCCTTCCAGGGAGGTCAGCAGCATCAGCAGCAACAGCAGGCTCAAGCTTGGCACTCTAGGCCCAAGCAGGGTCCCCAACAGCCCCGCAAAGGAGGCCGAGGTGCTGGTCCAAGAGCCTCCTCCTCCTCTAAACCTGCGCAGTGACTGGTGGGGGTGGCCACACCTACACCCGTCACGCCAGTTCTGGGTTCTCCCGTGGGGGGCCGGCTCCACTACTTTCTTTCTACCTGGTCCGGTATCACTTTGGACAGGTGGGTCCTGGAAGTGGTTGGTTGGGGACTGCCTCCAGAGTTCGAGCAGTACCCTCCTTGCCGAGCCCGTACCCCACAGGAGAAAAGGATCTCAGTTGGCACTCAGTCGGCCCTTTGGGACGACATTGCTCAGCTCCTCCGCAAGGAGGTGGTAGTTCCAGTGCTGGATCCTCCTACAGACCCAGGCTTCATGTCCAGGTACTTCCTGGTGCCCAAGCGGACGGGGGTTGGCGCCCCATCCTAGATCTCCATGGCCTGAATCAATATCTCAGGTCTCGCACCTTCCGGATGGTAACTCTGAACCAGATCATACCATCTCTGGAGCGAAACATGTGGTTCTGTTCACTGTATCTACAGGACGCGTTCTTTCACGTCCCAATCCGTCCATCCCAGCAGTGGTTCCTCCGTTTCAGGGTCGAAGGGACCCTGTATGAGTTCCGAGCCATGACGTTCGGCCTGTCATCGGCCCCTCGGGTCTTCACCAAATGCATTGCAGTGGTGGCAGCCCATTTACGGCGTCAAGGGGTTCGGATATACCCCTACCTCGATGATTGGCTGCTGGCGGGTTCCTCCCTGCAGGAGGTGGAGAGGTCCAGGGACCTGGCCCTCCAAACCTGTTCCCAGTTAGGCCTCCTGATCAACGTGGCCAAGTCAGAACTTGTGCCCTCTCAGGTGATGGGCTTTATCGGGGCAGAGCTTGACTCTCGTCAAGCCAGATCTCAGCTTCCAGTGGACAGGGCAGAGGTTCTTTCCTCCTTTGCCCAATCATTTCTGGTTGGGCACTTGCGCCCTGCCCGGGACTTCCTACGCCTTCTGGGTTACATGGTGGCATGCACCTCAGTGGTCCGTTGGGCCAGATTGCACATGCGCCCTCTCCAGTGGGAGCTGGCCACTCATTGGACTCAGCGTCAGGGTCTTTTTGATCAGCTGGTCACTGTCACCCAAAAGATGTGGGACGCTCTCCAGTGGTGGACCGTCCCAAGTCATCTGCAGGAAGGGATCCCGTTTGTCCGCCCTGAGCTGATGGTCGTCCTCATGACCGATGCCTCTCTCATGGGCTGGGGAGCCCACATGGGGGACCACAGAGCCCATGGGTTCTGGACCCCCGAGGAGTCCCGTTGCCACATCAACCTGCTAGAGCTCAGAGCAGTCAGACTGGCACTGTCAGCTTTCGCTCCTCAGCTCCAGGGTCAAGTGGTTCAAGTCCAGACAGACAATACCACGACCATGTACTACCTCAACAAACAGGGCGGCATGCACTCAAATCTGCTATGCAAGGAGGCAGTCCGGATCTGGACCTTCGTCAGCCGGTTGGAGGTGGATCTACTTGCCATCCATGTGGCAGGAGTCTCGAACCAACTGGCGGATGCTCTCAGCCACATAGGCCAGACATCCCACGAGTGGTCTCTCCATCCAGAGATAGCTTACAATCTGTTCTCCCATTGGGGCAAACCATTGGTGGACCTGTTTGCCTCCAGGGAGAACACCAAGCTGAGGCTGTACCATGCCCGCCCCGCTCAGCAGGGCTCACTGCAGGGGGATGCCTTTTCGAGGCTGTGGACCCCAGGCCTCCTCTACGCCTTCCCTCCATTTCTCTTGATCCACAAGGTGTCACTCAAGGTGAGGAGGGACAAGGCGAAGGTGATCCTGGTAGCCCCAGATTGGCCCCACTAGTTCTGGTATCCAGATCTCCTCAGCCTCAGCTGCAGGGCCCCGGAGTGGCTTTGTACACGTCCGGACCTGATATCATTGAATCAGGAGAAGATATTCCACCCGGACCTTCATTCTCTGCACCTCACAGCCTGGTACCTGAGCGGCTAGAGTTCCGGGCTCTGGGTCTTTCCAAGGATGTCTACACCATGGTGGATGCATCTCGTAAGGAATCGACCAGGAAATGTTATGCCTTCAAATGGAAAAGGTTTTCCATTTAGTGTCGGGGTAAGTCTGGACCCCTTATCCTGCTCTGTGGCTAACATTCTCGACTACCTTTGGTCTCTCTCCAAAGGGGGTCTTCGGTCATCGACCCTTAGGGTTCACCTGGCAGCCAACTCTGCTTACCGGGCACGGGCCAGTCAGTCGACATTGGCACAGGAGACAGTGGTCGGGTGCTTTTTCAAAGGCCTGGATCACATATCCTCTCTGGTGCGTGAACCTCCACGTCCATGGGATCTTTTGTTGGTTTTGGCAAAGCTCATGGGCAAGCCATTCGAACCCATGCACAAGTGTGAGCTCTCTCTCTTGTCATGGAAGACTGCCTTCCTGGTGGCTATCATGTCAGCCAGAAGGACAGGGGAGCTCCAGGCGCTTTCGGTGGACTCCCCTTATCTGGTCTTTCACAGGGACAAAGTTGTCCTGCACCCCCACCCGAAGTTCCTTCCGAAGGTGGTGTCAGAGTTTCACCTTAACCAGGTGTTGAGTCTGCCGGTATACTACCCTAACTACACCTCAGACGCCGAGTACAGGCTCCATAACCTGGACCTTAGATGTGCTCTCTCCTACTACAAGGAGAGGACGGCGGAAATTTGGGGAGAGGTTCGCCAGCTGTTTGTCATCTACGCTGAAGCCGTTTCTGGCAGATCTGCAGCCAAATGGACCATTGTAAGATGGATTACATCATGCATAGGTCTGTGCTATGAGTTGGTGGGCAAGGAGCCTCCCAGAGGGATAAGAGCTCATTCTACCCGCCATACTGCTGCATCGGTGGCTGCTTCCTGGGACATCCCTATCCAGGAAATCTGTCGGGCTGCTACCTGGAAGTCAGCAAACACCTTCATTACCCATTACCACATCGACCTTGAGTCATGTCAGGATGCTGGTTTTGGGGCCTCGGTTCTCCAATCTTTATTTCCTAAGTAGGGAGTGTGTGCCTTGCCTCCCTCCTCCCGGAGAACTGCTAGGAGTCTGCCAAAGAGTGTGGATGAACAACATATCCACGCTCCTAGAAAAACAGGTTACTCACCTGTAACAGTAGTTCTAGGAGTGGTATATGTTGTTCATCCACATGCACCCACCCGACCTCCCCAGCTTTTGGCGCATCACCTTGCTTCCAGCGGGCTAAGATCTGGCATCATGGGGCGGAGCCGAGAGGTATATACCACCCGGGTGGGTGGGAGGAGCCAGCTTGAAGACTTCCGTCAAGATTTAAAGGGGAAAGGGACATGCCAAAGAGTGTGGATGAACAACATATACCACTCCTAGAACTACTGTTACAGGTGAGTAACCTGTTTTTTTTTTTTTTTTTACCAGAAAGCTTTTTCCCATTCTCTTAGCTCTCCTGTAATCGTTATTTTCACCATAGCTCTATACAAGCTTTTCTGTATGGGGAAAGAAAACCTCAGTCAGTGCTTTGTGCTAGTTGCATCATAGAACCATTTCATAAGCGCTATGCTACTGCTGTCTTTGTAAATGCAGGAGTTGGAAAGTTTAAAAGTACACTTACTTCGGGGAAGAGGTCTGCTCTCCGTGGCAGTGGGCGGCTCCTCCATGAGTGCGGTCACCATTGCCCACTGCCATGCAGTTTTAAATCCTGCTCAAGGCGGGGGGAGGAACCCAACGTCATCCGTGACCTCACTAATGACATCCGCTACCTGTATCTACCCACAGGAGGAGCCATGCGTCCAGGGCCACTCGAAAGCAAGCTCCATGGTGATGTTGCACATAGATGGAGTGTGGTGGAATGTAACACCCTAAAGCACATGGCTGGTTTGCCTCCCACCCAGGGCTCATAGCCCTAACAGTCACTTATTATTTGCTTACTTATATATTATGATTACTCATATGCCATTCCTATATATAGCTGTCAATGAATATGTTTTGATTTATTTTAACTCAAGTGCTGAGGGCTCAGAAAGACAGAGGTGGGGAGGGATCCACGGGCTATAGATTCACCAATCTGTGGGTGTCTAAGGGCAGGGATGAAAGATACTTTTTCCTTTCTCAGATATTAACAGTCATCTATACAATACTTCCTTTTGAAGCCCTAGAATTCATATATACAGCCTATTAATTTTTACGACAATTATAAATGTGTGAACATTTAAATGAAAAGGAAATCAATTTCCTGTCGACCCACATTACACATACCATGCCATACTGCAATTTGAACACTCAATACTTATATATAAATAAATGTCCATATAAGTCCAGATGTTCAGGTGTCAGTGATATAGATGCCAGTCACATTCCTCTTTGAGGCCATATCTAGTATTCATGCTATTCAGTACAAAAATCCAGTATTGTTCTCATTTTTGCAAGATATCATCCCATTTGATATCCTTTCTTATTGGTTCCTGGATGTGTTCCATACCCCAGAATCATAGTGATATCACTGAATGTCCTGCCACATTGAAATGTCTGGCCACAGACGAGCTTTCCTCATGATTGTGAATCTTGCTCTTGTGCTCGCTTATACGAGTCCTTAAATCCCATGTTGTCTTTCCCACATATATACAGTCACAAGGGCATTGGAGAATGTAGATCACATGGTCTGTGAGGCATGTAATGTGTTGTTTAATGGGATGTTTCTGATTAGTATATGGGTGATCAAAATATATTCTGCTTCTTGTGTTGCTGCACTGGAAGCAGCGTCCACAAGGAAAACTACCAGTCTTCCTGGAATAAAAGTCTCCACCACTCATTCACACTAATGGGACTACACCGGAGGTGCTAGGACCCCGCAGGAGCCAACAATCTTCAGGAGGGCTGGTGCTGGGATAGGACCATGCATGCGCGGCGCCACGAGACTAGCTTGCGCTGTATAGGCTATCTCAGCGTCGATCCTCCAACCGCCTCAGTTCCTTTTCTTCCACCGTCGAGTGCGCTTCGATGACAGTGTCACTCACCTGCCGGGAGTCGAGTCTTCGTCTATACAACAACAGCTATAACCATTCAGTATTCGATTAACTTACCATTTTTTGTATTCTTTTCTTATTTAAAAAAAAAAAAAAGATGAAGAAGAAGAAGAAGAAGAAATTCTCAGCCTGCCATCAATGGAGTTGACCTTAGATGGTAGCAGTAGGGAGACTTCGTTTGAAAGCTGTGATGGCAGTAAGGCTGTGTCCACTCCGCTTCCCTTTGTGGAGGGGGGTCCGATCACGGGCAGTCCAGTGCTAGGGTGGCAGTCTGTCTGAAGCACAAAAGTAGCGGTCCCATTCCGGACCTCGATCAGGTACCTGGCTCTGCTTGACCTCGAGCTCTTCTTCCTCCTGTCAGTGGAAGAAGAATCGGTACCACTCGAGGTTGCCCTCTGGTACATCTGTGCGGGGGCCGTCGGTGGTGGAGAGCAATATGCCTAAACTAACTCTAGTGGGTTCCTCTGTGACTCCACTCTTAATGGCCGCGATCTTCGACACCGGATCCCGTCTCAGTCCTCGATGGGGTCCTGTTGAGCAGTTTCACCTCTGGGCCGCTCTTTTAGAGTGGGGGGTATGAGGTCTGCACAGTTGTCCTGGCCACTGGACCCGGTTCCAGGGCCTTCGAGCCTCAGAGCTGCTGGGCCGTAGCTGGGTCAGTCAGGCCAGGATGTGCGCGGTGCCCCCTCCGGTGCCAACACCATTTACACTGACTCCTTGTGCCTACCCCCTCTCCTTTTTCCCTGCAGGGGCCTGCACAGATACCACTTTCCTTCTCCCCTATTTTCTTCAGGTCTAGACCCAGGAGTGGTTCTGGTGCTGTATTTGGTTCTGGCGCTGTATTGGTGCTGGCACTGAGTGTGGTGCCAGTGCTTTATATGGTGGCAACGCCGGATGTGGTGCCATGTGGTACTGGCACCATCGCCATGTGTGGCGCCGAGTCTGGCACCGTGTGTAGCACCACTTGTAGTGTGGGTACTGCATGTGGTGCCGGCATTGCAGATGGCACCAAACTCTTCGCCAATCCAGGTGGTGGCGTCTCCCATGTTCCTGGTCTAGATCTGTCTTTTGGAGGTTATTCTGGGGTAGAAGTGGATCTGGAGGAGTCTCTCCCTATTTTGCTTTGTTGAAGATGCAGCGGATGACTTATTTTATGGGCAGGAATGCAAGTCTTCTTATCAGTGGGATGGAGGATCTTCTTTCCAGTTTTTTCCTCAGGGATATGGGATCCACCATAACAGTTCAGTCTTCATCTGTGGACCAAAGCAGCCTTCTATGTCTCAGTATGAGTATACCGTGTGGAACACACTCAGTGCAATGGTCAAGAGCCTCCTGAAATCTAACACTCCATTGTTAGGGGCTTATAACCCAATAATCAGCTGAACGCTTTTATGGATGCCTACAACCCTGCCTCTAGGGCAGCTGCCGCCGGCAGCAGATGGTTAATGTCTCCTTGATGGTGCTTATCTGTATGGTCCTCAGGTTGCTCTCCGGAGACCACTCAGAACAATAGGGCTGCCATTTAAATAAGTAAGTAAGTAAACTTTATTTATCAAGCACAGTTCATAAATATAAAAGTGCTGTACAATCTTAAAATTTAAAAACATTTTAAAACACTCTAAAACGTATTGACAAATATCAATCAATATACACAACAGGTGGCGCCTGCTGCCTCTCAGAAGAATGGGAACCATCGACATTCTTGTAACAGGCAGTCCATTCAAGGTAGAGGCCTAGGTGCGTTTATCAGGAACCAACCCCCTCAGCCACGAAGAGAACACAGTACAGGGCACAGGGCCCGAAAGTGCCCTGTACTAACCTCTGTGGATCCAGCCCAGGTCCCACCTCAGCTGTCTGAGGGGCAAGACTCTCGGCAGTAGGAGGGGCATTTAATTTGGTTTTACAACCAGTGGAACTCCATTACAGTGGACACATGAGTCATCAGGATTGTCTGAGAGGGATACTCCCCCAGTTTCACAGATTTCCCCAGATCTTCCACCCAGACGGCAGCCCAGTCTGTCTGCCTCTCAGTCACACTGTCTTGCTTCTGAGATATGGGACTTCTGCGGGAACTGGGCAGTAGAAGTTGTTCCACAGTGGAATGGAGCACAGATTCCTATTTCCATTGCTTCTGGTTCCAAGATAACAGGCGGCATGCACCCATTTGTCTACCTTGGAAAGTTAAGCAAGTACCTTTTCAGGGAGGAGTTCACTAAAACATCGGAGTTCAAGCCTTCACTTCCTGGACATTTGGCTCCTAGCCAGCCCATCTGGGTAAGAGACACAGGAAGCAGTCACCAGAGCCTCTCAGTTGTTCTCTCCAGGGGGGTTTCTGATTTGGGGAAGGTGCCAGTTTCATTTTCCCAGCAGCTCCTCTTCTTAGGAGCCCTCCTGGATATCTCCGGGGCATAAGTTTTCGTTCCAGAGGACAGGAGAAATTACATCTTCAGATGGCTTGTTATATCATGGAAAATTACTCTGTTTAGGCCCCTTTTGGTTGAGCAGATGCTGGGACTCAGGGCATCCTCCACAGCAAGCAGTGGTCTCCGACCACTCATCCACAATCCACTGTACAAAATAACAGAGCCTCGAACAAAATCTCTCATGGGGGGCTCACTGTCAAGACCTCCACACTCAGGTGTGGAGCCAGGAGGAACCTCATCTTGTCATAAATATCTTAGAGATGAGAGCTATCTTATAAAGAAAGTCCTGAAGGATGCCCTCTGCCACAAAGTGATCCTACTTCAGACGGACGACAAAGCTGTGCTGTATTACATCAGCAAGCAGGGTGGGGCATCCTCCTACCCTCTCTGCAAGAAGGCCGTGAGGTTGTGAGAGTGGTACCTCGAGCACAATGCATCAGTTCAGATTCGTGCAGTCGCTTTATGTGTCCCCGGCCTCTCAATGCAAAATTGCCTCTATCCTGCTTCAGAAATCCAGAACCTGGTGTTTTCTCTCAGGGTGCATTCACTGCAGTAGACAAGATACTCCCTGTATGTTTTCCTCCTCTTCCCTTAATTCAGAGGGTGCTGCTCAAGTTGTAGGCACAGAGGGGCAGGATGATTCTCATCGTCCCAGACTGACTTCGGCAGATATGATTTGCATTAGTGTACAGTCTGCCAGAAGTTCTACAGAGGCGACTCCCTCTATGAGTGGACCCTCTGACCAGGGACTTTAGTCCATCCTAGCCTGCACTCCCTTCATCTCCATGCCAGGCTCCAGAGGAAATGAAAGTAGACAAGTTTTAGGTTTTCCAGACCATCGCAGACATCTTCTAAGCCGTGCATAGGCCTTCCACCAGGAGGGCTTATGCGGCTAAGTGGAAACCCTTCTCCATCTGGTGTGCAAGTCCTGTCTGGACCCTTTGGTTGCGCACCAAGTATGTATTGGGGTGTCTCTTGGCCCTGTTGAACGCAGGTCTGCAATACTCAGCAGTGAAGGTACACCTCTGCGCGTTTTCGGTCTATCTTGAGCCAGTAGACAACGTCACTGGCTCAGTTACATTAGTCAAGTTTTGCTTCTCCCTACTTACTTCGTTAACTCCAGAATGAAGGAGAGCACTCCCTTCATTCTCTGGATGTTAAGAGGGTTCTGCGATTCTACATCGACAGAACGAAGAGATATGCATCTGAGCAAGTATTGTATCTTTCAGCATGCCTCAGCTGGGTCAGCCTGTTGCCATATGATGTTTCCTGCTTGGTTAGTAGCATGTCCTCGACACTACTAATCCACGACACAGGTCAAGTTGGAAGTCCGGGTTCACACCACTCTACCGGAGCAGTTGCGGCTTTCCTGGTGGAGATTCGTAATGTACCCATTGCAGACATCAGCAAGGCAGTGAGTTGGAGCTCAATGCATACCTTTGTAAAGCACTATGTTCTGGATGTCCATGCCAGACAGTTCACTTTCTTTGGCAGGACAGTCCTTACCGACTTCTGTCCTAGTGAGCTCTGTCTCCTACTGTCCTACTTGGTGGGTTTGATTTTTAGCTTGGTACTCTCCCATTACTGTGAATGAGTGGTGGAGACTTTTAGTTCAGGAAGATATGGAAATTATGTACTTACCGTAATTCTTAATCTTCTTGGATGAAGTCTCCACCACTCATTCACACGCCCATCCACCATCCCCCCAAGCTCACTCGTTCTGTTTTGGTCTTCACTTCCTTGTTGTTCGGACTGTGAAAATATTGTTGAATTGACCCTTCTTATATGGGTCATCTGGGCCTTCACATGCCCAGAGGTTAGGGTTAGGTTTTCTTTCGTTAGTTGCATCTCCTCAGTCGAAAAGGTACTGAGGCGATTGGAGGGTCGACGCTGAGATAGCCTATATGGCGCAAGCTAGTCTCATGGCACTGCACATGTGCATTTCTATCCCTGCGCCTGCCCTTCTGAAGATTTTTGGCTCCCACGGGGTCCTAGCACCTCCGGCGTAGTCCCATTAGTGTGATTGACTGGTGGAGACTTCGTCCAAGAAGATCAAGAATTATGGTAAGTACGTAATTTCCATTTTTTTTAGTGGCCCCAGCAAAAGTTGTTTTAGTGGTTGTGTTCCTGTCCTGTGTGCTGTATGTATCAATTGGTCTCTAATAGTTCTATATCTTATCTGTGTCAGTCTTCACCATTCATCACTAGTGGGTATAGTGCCGGAGCTAGGATCCTGCAGGAGACTTTTTTTTCTCTCCTATGGGCAGAGTTGAAGCAGGGCCGGCGCCGCCCTCGAGGCCGACATTCCACGTGGCGCTCGCGGGTTGGCTGTTATCCGTCGTCGACTCTACCCCAGCCCCAGTTCTTCTTCTCCCGCCGTCGAATACTGTTTTTTGTTATTGTTTGTCGTATGGTCATGTCTCATCCCGGGGGCCAAAAACTTGTCAAAAGCAGGGCGGCCTTCTATGTGTTGGTGCCCCTGTGGCCGCCTTTATTCCGTGATGGACCAGCGTGACTGTTGCCTCTCCTGCCTTGGCCCGGCCCATGACATGGACAACTGCGACGCCTGTTTCTCTATGGACTGTTGTGTTCTTGAGATCCACGCATTTAAAGTCGGATGTGCGCCGCCGACTTTCGGGGGATGGGCTTACAGTCGACAGACCAAGGTGAGGATTCTCGGCCCTTCCTCTGGGTGCTATACAGCCTGTGGAGGAGGGGGGCCTCCGGCTTTCTCAGCCTTGCCGCTGCAGGGGTTCCTTCCATGGTGCAAGAGGCCCAGTCTGTCCCTCCTGGGGTGAAGGCTCCCTCAGTGTCGTGTTCTGGGCCCTCGGGTCGGACTGGCACTTTATCCTCGATGATAAATCTGGCAGTGCACTGTGGTCCTGTTCTGTTTGCAGTGCGCATGAGCTTGGAGAGCGGTGTCACGGTCAGCACCAGGCCATCTTTTGGTGCAGCTGTTGCTCTGGCACTGTTCGCAGTGCCGGGGATGTTAGCGATGCCGGGGTAGTGCTTCAGCGGTTTCTAGGGCTGTTTTGGTGCCTTGTGCAGGCGCTGAGACTGGAGCAGCGCTTCCAATCTCCGGTGCGTTTGCGATGCACCAGGGATGGGGTGGTGCTGCGGCCAGCACTGACCTTCACTCTGACACCGCTTGTGGTGCGGGAAGAGCACGCGCCGCGCTCGGTGTCGTGCCCAACTCCGTGCTGTTACCCGTGCGGGGAGGGTGATGGCATCGAGGGGCGGTGCCGGCATGACTCCGTGCCATCTGTGGTGCCGGGTGAGGGGGTGGTCCGACTCGCAGTCCAGGAACTGGGGGGGGTCGAGGGGTAGTCTAGTATCAGACCTCAGAGTCTACCTCCTCGGAGGGGGACTCTGGGTCTGGTCCAGATTGGCTCCCAGATTCTTTGGAATCCTCTGATCCCTCAGTTTCCAGCACCTCAGCCCCCACTTGGCCTCCCTCTGGGGGTCAGTCATCGCTGGTAGGCTCTAGGGTCAGTGGTACTGACCAGCCAGCAGTGGTCCCCGTGGTCACTGCTGTACAACCTGGGGCCACTGGCACATCTGCTCCCCCTGGTTGGGGCATCCCCTTCCCTGGTGTGTTTGGACAGTCCAAGTTTGGGACAGTCTGGGACATGCCAGGAAGGGGAGGGTACTGTTCCCTGGGTGGACTCCACGGAGGCTGCCTGGAGGAGTTGTCAGCTGCCTAGGCTGGTGGCTATGAGGACGAGGTCCCTCTCTGACTCTGAAAGGTTGAGGAGTAAGGGTGTGATGCAGCGTGCCTTCACTGGAGCCCGGCTGGGTTCTGGGAGGAGCCGCAGTGCAGACCCTCGCTCTTCCCTGGATCGGTCCTCGAGAGGGAATTCAGCTTTGGAGGTCAGGGGCCGCCCATCTGGACTCACACGGTCCCGATCACCTCACCGGGGAATTTCTTCCCATGGGCACAGCTCTGACCATTCTGATCCAGTTGAACAGCTATTTGCTGCTGGGACCTTTGGGTCTCCCTCCTTGCAGAGAGTTTCCTCTAGGCCCCCCTGCCCTGACAGAGGCAGTTCTCCTGCTGCTAGGAGCTTGTCCCCCATGCCTCTGCCTCTGCCTCCATCCCCGGCTATCCCAGGCATTCCTGGTCCTAGGGGACCTCTCACCTGGGAACAATTCAGAGGTTCAGCTGCACATTTCCCTACCTACGTCCATGCCCTGGACCGGCAGGTGTTCCACCATACTCCTGTGCAGCCGGACCCTGAATCTCTGAGTTCGCCTGCATCTTCTTCCTCCTCCTCCTCCTCGGGAGTGAGCTGAGGGATTGGACCCCACCCCCATTTTTCTTTATGAACTGAAAAGTCTTGGGTTTATTTCCTTAAGTTGGATCCTTTTAATGCCCTCCTGGCAGTTTAAGTTTTTCCCCTATTTCAGGAAGGAGGGGGAGGATTCCGAGACACCCCTCCCATTCCTGACCCCCCCCTTAAGGTTGGCCTTCCCAGGCGAATGCTGCTTTAATAGTTCAGGCTTTGCCTCCCGGCAGTTATTAACCTTGGTAGTCCAGATTATGGTCTATCATTCTTGTCAGAATCCTAGGATTCAGGATCATCTCTGGGGTGTGGTCCTCTCTCCGCCCCCTCCCTTCTTTCTCCTCCTTCCAGAGATTGGGGCCCCTTCCTTCCCCAATTTCCCATATCTGGTTTCTCCCTCCTGTCTCCTCTGTTGTTTATTTCTCCTTTTAGTTTATATATATCCTTTCCTTTTATCTATCCCTTGGGCTCCCTTGCCCCACCCCACTTCCCTTTCCTTACACTCTCCAGCGTCTCAGAACTGGGGCTGGGGCTAAGTCGACGACAGATAATGGCCAACCCGCGAGCGCCACGTGGAACGTCGGCCTCAAGGGTGGCACCGGCCCTGCGTCGACTCCCCCCTTAAAAAAAAACTCTCCCGTGGGGTCCTCGCTCCAGCGCTATACCCACTAGTGATGAATGGTGAAGATACACAGAAAGATCAACAATTACGGTAGGTACGTAATTTTCATTTCTGTTTGATGCCAAGAGAGGTGGTTCACCTACTTGTATTATATGCCAATTATTCATAACAATGTGTCTGATTTTATCCTTTAGGTGACTATAACTAGTGGACAGACCAGTTTGGTCCCCAGTATTCCTCACAGGTCTCTCTCTCTCTCAATAAGTCCTCTCTAGTTATTCCATCTACTTCTTGTCTGGCTTGTACTACCATCTCTCTGGTGTAGCCATGTACCACGAATGGGTCAGTCATGTCCCCCACAACCTTCTGGTACTCCTGATCCTCACTACAATTGCATTTTGCTCGAATCCTCTGGGCCTTTGGTATGTTCTGTTTGAGATTTGGGTCATGATAAGTCATGTAAGAGTGGTGTATCTTATCTGTGTCAATCTTCACCATTCATCCCAGATGGGTACTGGCCGGAGATCAGGACCCCGCGGGAGCTTTTTTTTTTTTTTTAAAAAGGGGTAGGCAGAGCTGACACAGCATCGGCGCCGCCCTCGAGGCCGACGTACTGCGTGGAGCCCGCGAGGTTGGCCGTTAGGCTGTGTCGACTCTGCCTGCTTCACTAGTTCTTCGCCTCCCGCCATTGAGGTCGTCTGGAAGCTTCTTCTGCAATTTTAGGCCTTCAGCCTATTCGTAAAAATCGACGCTCAGTCCGTCGGTCGCTCACGGTTCTGGTTCTGCTTCCACCGACGTCACCGGTAAGATCTTTCCTTTTATTTGAAATTCTGCGATCGCCGAGTCTGTTTGTGGTGTTTTTCTCCGTAGGTCATACCGCCCGGAGTGCAAAGTTCAAAGACTGGTCGGCCCCCATGCTGCCACAAGTGCCTGTGGCGCCTAAAACACCTGGTCACCGACCAGCACCATCGGTGTCTTGGCGTGTCTTGGCCCGCTTCACGAAATGAGATTCGTGCGACTCCTTGCTTCTCCATACATGACCAAGGCCTCAAACAGCGCGCTGAAAGTGGGCTAAACCACTGACTTTCGGGGTAGGGGTTCACATTTCAGCCAGGCCAAGCCACGCCTCGGCCCTTCCTCTGGGTCCCTCCCGTTCTATACGACGAGGAGGAGGGAGCCGGCCACTTGTAGCCTGGCTTACTGCCGCGGCTCCTCCCAGGCGCATAGAAAGTCGTCCGCTTCTCCCGGGAGGGCGGAGGCACCACCACGGGAATCGCCTTCTTCGCGAAGGCTCCCAGTGTCGCCTCGTGGCTTGAAGGCCCGGGTTGGTGCCGCCTCGCCCGCCGGTCGGCGCCTGCTTATGCACCGTGAGTCCTGTCGGCGCCGCCGCAGCCCAACTCATCACCGCGCTGGCCCTGTCGACGCCATTCGCGGCGCCGATGCTGCCTGTGGTGCTTGGACAAGATCCGCATCCTCTTCGCTGTTCCCGCCTTGGCGCCGCCCTGGCGCCGAGGTTGAGCACAGCGCCAGTCTCTGCTGCTCGGCGCCGTAGGGGCCTTTTGCTCTGGCTGTCGGTGCCGCCTCAGCGCCGCCCACACTCGTGCCGCCGCCAGCACTGAGGGGCTGTCGGTGTCTGTTCGGGCGCCGAGTCTGCCCTCGGGACCGCTGCCGGTGCCGGTCCGCTGTGCTGTGGGCTTGGCTCGCGCCGAGGTTGCTGCTGTTGGAACCATTCTCTGTCCCTAGGTACCGCCTCTGTTGATGGTTTGACGGGCCATGTCTGGCCCTGGCTCTGGACCTTGGGCCCAGCTGCCCTGGTGCTCCTGCAGGTCCCACCTGCGGGGTTGCGGAGGGCATGGGTGCCGTCTTGGGCACAACTCTGGTTGCCGGGCCCTCTTGCAAAGTTGGTTTCACCCGCCCTCCTACTGTTTGGCTCAGAGCTTCGGACTCTACCTCTTCGGAGTCGGAGTCGAGCTCGGAGTCAGATGGGCAGTCACATCCTTCGGGGTTGTCTGCGGAGGAGGGCACTCCCGTGGTCTCATCGACAAGTCGAAGCCAGCCCCCTACTCAGGAGAGTCAGGTGGCACCCGAGGCTAGGGTCAGTGGTGCTGACCAGCATGCAGTGGTGCGTGCTACCATTGCTCTGCAGCCTGGCTTTGGGGGTTTCATCGACCCCTCGGTGGTGGTACCCCCTCCAGTGGTGTGTCTTGATCGCCCAACTTTGGGGCCCATCGAGAAACCTACAGGAGGGGAGGGTGCTGTTCCTGGGTCTCTTCGGGGCCACCCAGAGATGCCAGCTACCTAGGCTGGCCTCTCGAGGAGGAGGACTCTCTCAGACTCTGAGGAGTCAAGGATGTGGGGCCAGTGCCGGCCTTCTCTGGGGTCCACCGGCCCTGGGCGGGCAGTGCGGATTCCACCCTTCCCTCAGGTTCCTTGAGGAGTCCCATTCTTTGAGGGAGGGACCATCCTTCTGACTTTATGGCCCCGCCGCCCACCGGGATTCTTCTGGTGCAGCCAAGGCAGTACCAACGTGGTTGCACAGCTGTCGGCTGTGGAGTCTTCCGGCACCCTCCTCGGGTGCCATGGGTCTGCCCATAGCTCTGGTGGAGGTCAGCCGACTTTTCTCGGCCTGCCCCTGTCCCTCTGCCACATCCTCCAGCCCCGCCATTCTTGGTCCTAGCCGCCCCTCACCTGGGAGCAGTTCAGAGCGGTGGCTGCCCAGTTCCCTGCCCACGTTAGGGCTATGGACAGCCAGGTTTTTCAACCTCCCCTGCAGCCACCCGAACATATGGTGACCTCCAGCCCTCATCCCCTCTTCTGGGAGAGGAACCCTCGTCCACATCTTCCAGCTGCTGATCTCCGAGTATCAGCACTGTGGAGGATGTTGGAGGACTTGCACCTTCTCCTCTCTGTTAGCAATCCTGAGCATAAGCACAGCCTTTCTAGGCGATTATGGCGAAGCCAATTGTGGCAGTCATTGGCCTGTTCCCCCTCGGGAGGCGCCCCATGCTTCTGGCAGAAGCCCTTCTCCGGGAGTTCCTGCCCCTAGACCTCAGCCAGAGGTACTGCGCCCCGAGTCTCCAGGTTCTGTGCCTCATCCGCAGTCCGGCTTGACGATCTGGACACCCCTGATGGCTTTGCGCGCCCACTGTGACTGGCCCCGGATCAAGACCCTCGGATTTTGATTTTTGGGAGGAGGACCTTCACTCGGCATGGTTGCTCCTTTCTATTTCCGCTCACCAGGCCCACTATGCAGCCTACAACAGGTTCTTGTGGTCCACGCTAGGTCAGGTCTTAACTGCTTTGCCTGACTCAGAGCAAACCAGACAAGCCTTCGCGCTCTCTGCACGTGGCCTGGAGCTAGCAAGGCGCCAAGCGAGGGCATCTTACGACGCCAACGAGGTAGCTACCAGGGTCGTAAGAACAGCGATCTGCACCAGGAGATTGGAGTGGCTACGTCTTTCCCGGTTGTCACCCTTGGCCCGGCGTAGGGTGATTTGCTTCGCCCACCAGGGAACCTACCTTTTCTTCCGTAGAGCGAGACGGTGCTTGTCGGGGCAGCTTCCTTCCCCCTCTGGGGGGACCCCGTCTCTCTCTCCCCACTCTCGGGCCTCTCCAGGCTTGGAAGATTCCCCGTTAGTGTGTCACCCACTGAGGCTGGGGACTCTGTCCCTTAGGGTGTAAGAAACAACCCCCTTCGGGGGGCTTGGTACTCACCCGTCTGAGATGAATGGTGAAGATTGACACAGATAAGATATGAAAATTACGTACCTACCATAATTCTGATCTTTCTGTGTATCTTCACCATTCATCGCAACCCCACCCACCATCCCCCTGGGGCCTCAGTCTCTGGGCCCCCTGTGGCTCCCCCTCTCCTTTTTGGAGCGGGGTAAACTAGGGACACACAGGGGGGTATTCTCCTTTAAAGAGTACAGCTCGAGCGGCACTCCTTCTCTACTACATGTCTCCACCCCGATGGGGTGGGAGTTGGTGGTTGCCCTCCTCCTGTTCTCCTGGTTTCCATCCAACTGTTTCAAAAAAAAAAATCCCTTTTTTTCACCAAACATCTTTCCTGAGAGAGTATTAAATCCCTGTGCCCTGTCCTTCTTCCAGAATAGCCGACTCTGCTTCTGGGGTATTTGCCAGTTATTCTGTGCCTTGAATTCTGGCAGTGAGTTTTGCTACTACTTGCAGTTCCTATACAATCTGGTGACGGACAAGGGTCTCAGATACCTTGTTACCTCTCACTCTCTCTTAAAATTCCCCCACCCTCCCTTCCTCCGCTTCCAGAGATTGGGGCCCCTACCCAATCCCCTTAGTCTCATCTCTTCTTTGCTGTCCTCTCAGTCGTTATTTCTCCTTTTAGTTCAGTTTTCCTTTCCTTTTCTGTCCTTGGACTCTCTTGTCCCACTCTCCATCCCTTCCTCTTACCTCTCCGGCGACTCCAGAACTGGTAGGCAGGCAGAGTCGGCCCCACAGCCTAACAGCCACCCTCGGCGCCCGCGCAATGCGCCGGCCTCGGGCGGGCATGTCGTGTCGGCTCCGCCTCACCCTTTTAAAAAAACTCCCGTGGGGTCCTGATCTCCGGCCAGTACCCATCTGTGATGAATGGTGAAGATACACAGAAAGATCAGAATTACGGTAGGTACGTAATTTTCATTTCTGTCAATGGGCTTCCTATACAATGTGGTGGCCAAGTCTTGTCCAGTCTTATATATTTCCAAATCCAAGAATGGGACTCTGGAGTCACTAGCTGTCATGGTGAATGTGAGACTATCATTTCTACTAGTAATATATCTTTCAAACCTTTCTAGATCATAATGTGTTCCTGACCATATTAGAAATATGTTGTCAATATACCTCTTCCAAAACAGTATATTCCAGAGAAATGGGTTACTGGTGGCATTCAAAACATGTGTCCTTTCGAAGTCCCACATAAATATATTGGCATAAGCTGGGCCATGGTGCTCCTCATCATTGTGTCCCATGTTTGAAGATTAAATTCCTCCTCAAAAACAAAGGCATATTTTCCCAATACTATCTCTGCTAACTGGCATAAATACTCACTCGGTGGGTGTTTGTCAGTCCTACTGTTCAGCATCATCAGTAGGGCACTAAGGCCCTCCTCATGTTTAATACTAGTATATAAATCCTTAATGTCAAAGGTAGCCAGTAGAATGCCTTCCTAGTCCCCAACTCTGGTATTTATATTGTTGATAAGTTGCATCACATGACCTGAGTCTTTTATGCACTGTATGTCTCTGTGTGCTCTACCTCTGGTTGTATATGGTAGTTGATATATTTGGAAAGTGATTCCAATAAAGAGTTCAGTCCCAAAACTATCGGGCGTCCAGGTGGCTTGTTTGCATCTTTGTGCACCTTTGGTAATACACAAAGTATAGGAGTTCTCAGATTCTGGTTTAATAGCATCTGCACTTCACCTTCTGCTATCCACCCCATGTCCACACCTTGGTATAGTAGTTCATCTATCTCACTACTGATTTCACTAGTGGTGTCTCGCTCTACTCATATGTATTTACTGTTGTCTGCCAATTGATTCATATACTCGTGTTTATAGGCCTCATATTGCCAGACAACAGTACCTCCCCCCTTGTCCGCTGATTTGGTGAAGATATTCTTATCATTTTCTAGATCTCGCAACATCTCTCTTTCCCTTTTTGTTAAATTATTCCATTTACGTCTAATATTTACTTCTTGACATAGTGCTCTAATTTCTCTGCCCACAACCTTGATATATGTCTCTGTAGTATTAGAACCTCTCGGTGGGTTAAAAGTAGATTTAACCCCTAATGCTTCTTGTAATTCTCTGTTCCTAGTCATAGGCTCAGGTGGTTTATTCCCGAACCAGTCAGCTAAATGGATCTTCCGGTAACATTTTTGAAGGTCGATTTCTAATTGAAATGGATCAAAATCCCTAGTGGGAGAAAATGATAAACCTTCCTTAAGGACTCTAAACTCTTCCTCAGTCAGTACTTTGTTGCTTAAGTTAAACACCATCTGTTCCTCCTCTGTCTGCCTTGATAGCTCCATCCCCCTCTGCCTCCTCCTCCTCCTCCTCTTGACCCTCCGCCACCACCCCCTCCTCTTGGCCCACCACACTGGTTTCTGTATTGAGGTCCCCTTGGCCATCCCCTGTTCCTTCACTCATATCTCTGTTGTACTGGCTCTGTAGAGTATACCTGTTTTTGGCCCTGTGTTTGGGCCTCTTTTTCTAAAAAAAAACTTCCAGGTCCCCCTGTCTTTGTCTTTGTAGTCTATATGACTTGGCTACAAAACTATCCCCACTGTTTGATATGTATTTTGTTGTGTGTAATATTGCCCCCTGTTGGAGCCTCGGATAACTAAACCAGTTATAGACCTTGTTCTCCCTATAGTCCACAATATCCCACTTTAATTTCTTCAATTTTTGTTGTTTTATGAAGTCCTCATATTCTTCCAACTCTTTTTTGACTTTTTATAGTGTATTTGTAAATTCTTGGTGGTCAACCCTTGTTTTATAATTCTCTTTAATTTCCTGAAGCTCTATCATTAAAATGTTATGTTCTTTGACTACTGCTTCAATTAATTCTAGCATGAAATCAAGTTGAACGTTTATTCCAGATACCATCCTGAATCTCTATCATTAAAATGTTACGTTCTTTGACTATTGCTTCAATTAATGCTAGCATGAAATCAGTCAAACATTTATTCCCGGATACCATTCCATTTTTCATTAAGTTCTATTGTCATAAAGCCTAAATTCGGCTCTATGAGTACCCTTAAACCCTGAAGTATTCTTTTGTTCTTCACATATTCACCCCAAGGATAATGCATGCCTCTCCAGTCTCACATCACGTTGTTCTAAATGTTGTATTTTATTTAAAATAGTCTTATTATTGGTAGTCTCAGTCCATGTCTTGGTTTGTGTCAGTAAACTGAGAACCTCTGCCTGTTGTTCAGCAGTTAACTGATATGTCTGATAAATGATTTATGTGCCTTGTTGTATCTCCTAAAGTGGTGTTTGTCTCCTAGACTGTGCTTGTGTAGTGCTTGGGTTACTCATCTTAGACCTATTGTTGGGGCCAAGGATAGGAATGTGGTGTGGAGTGTGTGGTGCGATGTCCATATGCAATGTGTATGTGCCAGAGAGACACTATGCTCTTAGAGCTACCAAAATTAGGGCCACTGGATCTGAAGGTAGGTCAAACCAAACTATCAACTATTGTGGAGGGTGACCCAGGTTGCCTGTCTTCTCTAGGAAGTAAATGTCTAATACAAGCTTTGGTCTTCCAGAAGAGACCAGAGACATCAAAAATGTTGTGAAAGGTCTGGATTGAACTCCACTCAAAATACAAAGTTATCTTCAATTCCTTCTTTTATTTTCAAATTAAACACCAGTTGGGCTACGTTTCGTGGTGAGATCACTTCCTCAGGCCCTGTTATTTTCTACCTATTAAAAATGCATACACAAATATTAGAGGTTTCCTTATTACATTCCTAACTAGCTGTAAACACTCTTGCAAATAACACCTGTCACCACTAGAGTGCACCAAAGTACTTGTTTTATGTCTAATGATACTACACACAATCATGTGAGCATTCCCTTCATGCCTTAAATCTTAAAATAGCCTTTGATATTATATATACAGTATATAATACTTGGCAGATATATGACCAGCCCCTACAACCCAAACAGTGTACAATTTAGTTAAGTCTACTCTCAAAATGCATCTGGTATTTGTTCTCACCTGCTTACTATATTTCATTCAACACCTTCTAGTTTTCATTTCTCAGCTGCAAACATGCCTTCAGTAAGCTCTGTAAACATATATATACACATCCACATTGCAACTTTTCATATATTATATGTCACTTCCTTTACTCTCTAGCTGTATATAAGTACATCTCATATTCTTAATTCCCTTTTATAGAGAATTTTCCATCTTACAGTATGTTCCCCAGTCTTTTTTAAATGGTATATACACATCTCCTCTACCATAAAACCCACTTCAAACAAGCATTTGTCAATGCCAAATGTTAATTGCGTTGGTCTGTTGAGCTCGCTCAGTGGCCCTGTGTCACTTGCTCATTCTGTTTCTCCCGGTGCTGCAGGCTGCACCTTTGTGCAGAGACTCCTGTAGGTGGCACATTTTGTGCCCACAAAGAAATCTGCAGCCGTCCTGACAGAGCTGTGTTGAAGTGGGTCACTCGCCCTCTCTCAGTCGCTCATTCTGTTTATGCTGGCGCTGCAGGCTGCCCTTTTGTACTGTGCTCCCAGCTCTGTTGGTGGCTTTTTCTGCCCACAAAGAAATGTGCAGCAGTCCTGACGCAGGTCAATTAAGCTACCTCACTCCCCCTCTCTCGCTTGTTCCGTTTCTGCTGGCGCTGCAGGCTAGCCTTTTGTACAGGGCTCCTGCCTGCGTTGCCGCCTTTTTCTGCACACAAAGCAATCTGCAGCAGTCACGATAGAGGTCTGTTGAGCTCGCTCACTCCCTCTCTCTCACTCGCTCATTGTGTTTCTCCCAGCACTGCTGGATGCCCTTTTGTACTGGACTTCTGCCTGTGTGGCACCTTTTTCTGGCCACAAAGAAATCTGCAGCTGTCCCGACACAGCTCCATTGAGGTCGCTCTCTCCGCCTGTCTCACTCTCTCATTCTGTTTCTCCTGGTGTTGCAGGCTGCTCTTTTGTACTGGGCTTCTGCCTGCATTGGCAGGTTTTGCTGCCCACAAAGAAATCTGCAGCTGTCCCGACACATCTCCGTTGAGGTGGGTCACTCCCCCTCTGTCACTCGCTCATTCTGTTTCTGCTGGCGCTGCAGGCTGCCCTTTGTACTGGGCTCCTGCCTCTGTTGGCAGCTTTTTCTGCTCACAAAGAAATCTGCAGCAGTCCTGACACAGGTCCGTTGAGGTAGCAAACTCCCCCTCTTTCACTCGCTCATTCCGTTTCTGCCAGTGCTGCAGGCTGGCCTTTTGTACTGGGCTCCTGCCTGTGTTCCCACCTTTTTCTGCCCACACAGAAATCCACAGCAGTCATGATAGAGCTCCGTTGAGCTTGCTCACTGCCCCTCTCTCACTCGCTTGTTGTGTTTCTCCCGGCGCTGTAGGCTGCCCTTTTGTACTGGGTTTCTGCCTGCATTGGCACCTTTTTCTGCCCACAAAGAAATCCACAGCTGTCCCAACAGAGCTCTGTTGAGGTTGCTCACTCCGCCTGTCTCACTCGCTCATTCTGTTTCTCCTGGAGCTGCAGGCTGCCATTTTGTAGTGGCCTCTTGCCTCTGTTGGTGCCTTTTTCTGCCCACAAACAAATCTGCAGCAGTCCCGACAGAGCTCCGTTGAGCTCGCTCAGTCCCCCTCTCTTACTTGCTCGTGCCGTTTCTGACGGTGCTGCAGGCTGCCCTTTTCTGCTGGGCTCCTGCCTGCATTGCCACCTTCTTCTGCACACAAAGAAATCTGCAGCAGTCATGATAGAGTTCTGTTGAGCTCGCTCACTCACTCCCCCTCTCTCACTTGTTCATTCTGTTTCTCCCTCCGCTGCAGACTGCCATTTTGTACTGGGCCCCTGCGTGCATTGCTGCCTTTTTTGCCCACAAAGAAATCATAGCGATTCCAACAGAGCTCCGTGAGCTCTCCTCACTCCCCCTTCCTCATTCGCTCATTCTGTGTCTCCCGCTGCTGCAGGCTGCCCTTTTGTACTGGGTTCCTGCCTGTGTTGGCGGCTTTGTCTGCCCACAAAGAGATGTGCAGCAGTCCCGACACAGCTCTGTCGAGGTCGCTCGCTCGCCCTCTGTCACTCGCTCATTCCGTTTCTGTGGGGGCTGCAGGCTGGCCTTTTGTATTAGGCTCCTGCCTGCATTGCCGCCTTTTCCTGTCCACAAAGAAATCCGTTGCAGTGACTATAGACCTCCGTTGAGCTCGCATGCTCCCCCTCTGTCACTCGCTCATTCTGTTTCTCCTGGTGCTACAGGCTGCCCTTTTGTACTGACCTCCTGGCTGCTTTCACACTTTTTCCTGCGCACAGAGAAATCCACAGCTGCCCTGACAGAGCTCCATTGAGGTCGCTCACTCTCCCTGTCTCACGCACTCATTCTGTTTCTCGTGGCGCTGCAGGCTGCCCTTTTGTACTGGGCTTCTGCCTCTGTTGGCATTTTTTTCTGCTCACAAAGAAATCTACAGCAGTTTCGACAGAGCTCCGTTGGCCTCACTCACTCCCCCTGTCTCACTTGCTCATTCCGTTTCTGCCTGTGGTGCATGCTGCCCTTTTGTACTGGGCTTCTGCCTGCATTGCCGCCCTTTTCTGCCCACAAAGAAATCTGCAGCAGTCATGATAGAGCTCCCTTGTGCTCGCTCACTCACTCCTCCCTCTCACTTTTTAGTTCTGTTTCTCCCGCTGCTGCAGGTTGCCCTTTTGTATTGGCCCCTGTGTGCATTGCTGCCTTTTTGTGCCCACAAAGTAATCTGCAGCAGTCCCAAGTGAGCTCCGTTGAGCTCACTCGCTCCCCCTCCCTCACTTGCTCATTCTGTGTCTCCCACTGCTGCAGGCTGCCCTTTTGTACTGGGTTCCTGCCTGTGTTGGCGGCTTTTTCTGCCCATAGACACATCTGCAGCAGTCCCGAGAGAGCTCCGTTGAGCTCGCTCACTCCCCCTCTCTCAGTCGCTTGTTCCATTTCTGCCGGTGCTGCAGGTTGGCCTTTTGTACTGGGCTCCTGCCTACATTGCCACCTTTTCCTGGCCACAGAGAAATCCGCAGCAGTCACGATACACCTCTGTTGAGCTTGCTCACTCTCCGTCTCTCACTTGCTCATTCTGTTTGTCCCGGCACTGCAGGCTGCCCTTTTGTACTGGGCTCCTGCCTGCGTTGCCACCTTTTCCTGCCCACAAAGAAACCGCAGCTGTCCCGACAGAGCTCTATTGGGTCATTCGCTCACTCCCCTGTCTCACTCCTCATTCTCTTTCTCCTGGCACTGCAGGCTGCCCTTTTGTACTGGGCTCCTGCCTTTGTCGGCATTTTTGTCTGCCCACAAAGAAATCTGCAGCAGGCCCGACATAGCTCCGTTGGCCTCACTCACTACCCTGTCTCACTTGCTCGTTCCGTTTCTGCCGGCGCTGCAGGCTGCCCTTCTGTACTGGGCTCCTGCCTGCATAGCCACCCTTATCTGCCCACAAAGAAATCCGCAGCAGTAACGATAGAGCTCCATTGAGCTCACTCACTCCCCCTCTCTCGCTTGCTCATTCTGTTTGTCCCACTGCTGCAGGCTGCCCTTTTGTACTCAGGCCCTGCATGCATTGCTACCTTTTCCTGCCCACAAACAACTCCAGCAGTTCCAACAGAGCTGCTGAGCTCACTCACTCCCCTCCCTCACTCGCCGTTTCTGTGTCTCCTGGCGCTGCAGGCTGCCCTTTTGTACTGGGCTCCTGCCTGTGTTGTCATCTTTTCCTGCCCACAAAGACATCTGCAGCAGTCCCGACAGAGCTCAGTTGAGCTCGGTCACTCCCCCCCAGGTCGCTCGATTCTAATCTGTCCCAAACACTGATTTCTGACAGCGACTGCGGTATTCTGCACCGGAAGCGCGGAAACACATTTCAGCCAGGATGTGAAAAATGACAGCTGTGCTGTTCATAAGGAGGTGTGAACAAATGGCAGTGTTGAAAATCTGCCGTGAAAACATTACTAATTTGCAAACTTACAAAGGTGTGTGACACCTGCACAACACACGCTCGTAACACAGTCATTTTATGGAGTTTCATCACAAGATTTTTAAAATAGGCATTTTAGGACCTCTGCTCATGAACAGTGTCAGTGTGATTTTCTTAATATGTCCTGAACACCGATTTCCCACAGCAACAGCGTTATTGTGCGCCAGAAGAGCGAAAACTCATTTCGGCCAGGATGTGAAAAATGACAGCTGCACTGTTCATAAGGAGGCGTGGCAAAATGGCAGTGCTGAAAATCTGGAGTGAAAATATTGCAAAGTTGCGAAGGTACGACCGTGTGTGGAAACTGCGCAATGCACATTCATAACACGCTCATTTTATGGACTTTCGTCACCAAATTTTCAACATAGGCATTTTAGGACATCTGCTAATGAACAGTGTCACTGTCATTTTCATAATGTGTCCTGAACACAGCTATCTTCCTGGACATAAAGTCTCCACCACTCATTCACACTGATGGGATCGCGGAGCACAGGACCAGCGGTAACAACTTTGGGAGGATCGGGCGCCAGAGATGGGCCGCGAAGAGGCACCGCGACCCTTGGCTCGTGTGGCAATGACTTTCTTGGCATCAACCCTCCAACCGCCCAGTTCCTTTTTTCTCGCCGTCGAGTGCGCTGCAGTGATGGCGTCGCTTGCCTGCTGGGAGTCAAACTTCAAACTAGCAGCATAGTTTTCAGTTGTTTTTTTATTTTGTAGTATTTCTTGAATAAAGTTCCGCTTACTATAATTTATTACAGGAAAGAAGTCTCAGCATACATTGACGGAGACGACCATGAGTGGGTCAGGTGGTGGTAGGGAGACTTCGTATGAAAGTTCAGTCAGCCGGGCTGGGTCTGATCCGCCGCCCTCTCCGGAGGGGGACTGACAGCGGACAGTCCAATGCCCGAGGGGAAGGGCAGTCCCCCCGGAAGCATAAAAGAAAACGGTTGCACTCTCAGCACCGTTCGGCCTCGAGCTCTTCTTTGACCTGTAGGTCAAGAAAGAGAAGGCATCACTCGAGGTCGCCTTCTGGTATGTCTGCGTGTCGACAGTCGGTCATTGGGGTCAGTTGCTGGTCTCCTCCGGAGTCGCCGGTTTCTGTCTCTGGTCTCTGACGTCTTGGACATCGGAGCCCTTCCCCGCCTTCTGGTAGGGCTTCAGATGAGCAGTTTCGTCAGTGGGCCGCTGTGATGGAGCAATGGGCTCAGAGGTTGGTCCAGCTGCCTGGCCCGGTAACTCGGGGGCCCTCGGACCCTTCGGGGAATCGGGTAGGGTGGTTGGGCCTTCCTAGTCGCGCGGTGCCTTCTTCGGTGCCGTCGACTCCGCGCTTAGGTGTTTTCCCCCCTCACATGGCTGCGGCGCAGGAGGTCACACTGATGCCTCTATCTCCTGGTATTTTTCCTTCGGTTTCCTCAAATCTCAGTTTTCGGGGCCCTGCGTTGGTTTCGGCGCTGTTGGCGTCGATGGGTCGCTCGGCGCCATCCTCAGCGTCGATGCATCTGTTGGCGCCATCCTTGCTGCCATTGGGATTGTTGACGCCGCCCTTGGCTCTGTGCGGCCTTTCGGTGCCACCCTCGGCACCATTGGGCTTGTCGGCGCCATGCGGCTTTTCGGCACCGAGGGCTCTGTCGGCGCCATGCGCTGTGCTGAGCCAGGCAGCGCCATGCTCTTCCTCGGCACCAAGACGTGGCGGGACGTCTTCCAGTCTACAGGGCTCCTCAACTCTGAACCCTTTTCCCCTCCTATTTTCCTTCTGATTTTCACTCCTTTCCTGTCCATACAGTCCCTCCTGGGCTGTCAGGAGATGTTATTGAGACCTTAGGCTGGGTGATGATGCGGAAGGAACAGGATCTAATCCTGATGCAGAGCCTGTGGTCGAGGACCTGTCATTTAAGTCTCTGTTGAAACATTTGAATTCCATTCTTTCTCTCCAGACAATGGATATCGATCCTGGGAAGCTTTTAAGACTCCAATACCTTCATGTTCCGGACATCCCTATGAATTTAACTCCCCTGGTACAGCCCTCCTTTGAGACGCTTTCTCAAATGGTATGGAATAATCCTGCTCTCATTCCTTCTGTGGCTAAGTCCATAGATAGGAAGTATGCTGCTCCCAAGGATCGACCCATTTTGGCCTCTCAAGCCTTTGCGGACCCTATTGTAGTCTTGGCAGAGAATGATAAGGTCGTCCTTCCTCAGACTACTACAGCTCGATCTATAAACAAAGATTCTTGTAAGATACATACTTTAGGTAAGAGAGTCTTTGCTGCATCCACCCTGGGTATGCGTATCGCCAGCTACTGGGCTATTTCTCTCAATATGAGTATATTCTTTGGCATTCACTCAAACAAATGGTTGAAGCTCTACCGGAGTCAGACACTAATTCAGAGCTTCTTTAAACCATAACTAGGGGCATCGAGTCCAACAACCAACAGATTAAAGCAGCTATGGATGCTTTCGGTACTGCCTCTCGAGCGGCGGCAGCGGGCATTTGTACCCGCCATCATCCCTGGCTGCACACTTCAGGCTTCATGAATGATGCCCAGCAACAGGTCATGGCATTGCACTTCGACAGTATGTATCTCTTCGGCCCTCAAGCAGAACAAGCTCTAGAGGCCACACAAAAGATCGTATCGGCCATTAAATTGGCTCGACCTGCTCCCGCCCATTCTCGGGGGGGGGGGGTGTTAATGAGCGCCACTTTCACAACCGTCAGTCCTTTCGAGGCAAAGGCAGGGGAGGTTTTAATAAAAACCAAGCCCCTCAGCCTCAAAAGAAAGTGCAACAGAAAGCACAAGGGCCCAAAGCGCCCAGTGCCACCTTCTGAGTTTCTGGCCCAAGTCCCACCTCAGCTGCCCGAGGGGGACTCCTCTTTAGTGATGGGAGGTCATCTGACTCAATTCTACAACCAGTGGAAGTCCATAACATCGGACAAATGGGTCCTCCGGATAATCCGTGAGGGGTATTCCCTCAATCTTTCGGAGACCCCTCCGGATTGTCCCCACAAACGGCAGCCCAAGCTGTCAGCACTTCAGTCAGAACTTCTTGCCTCCGAGATACAAGGCCTTCTGAACAACAGGGCAGTAGAAATAGTTCTGCTGGATCAATGGAACACAGGGTTCTACTCCCATTACTTTCTAGTTCCAGAGAAAACCCGGGGCTTGCGTCCCATTTTAGACCTCAGAAAATTGAACAAATTTCTTCCCAAGGAGAAGTTCAAAATGATATCGCTAGGAACTCTGTTACCTTTGCTTCATCAGCACAACTGGTTAGCCTCCCTGGACATGCAGGATGCTTACCAACATATTCCTATTCACCCAAGGCATCACAAATACCTAAGGTTCGTGGCTTTGGGCTAGCATTATCAGTTCAGAGTCCTGCCCTTTGGGCTATCCTCGGCGCCGCAAGTTTTTACAAAGTGTTGTGCAATTCTCACAGTGCACCTCAGAAAGCTCGGAATACAAGTGTTCCCGTATCTGGATGACTGGCTTCTAGCAAGTCCTTCCAGGCAAGGAACTCTTGACACCGTATCCACAGTCTCAGACTTTCTCATGTCCATGGGAGTTCTGCTAAATCTCAAGAAATCGCAGTTGCAGCCCTCCCAGAAGCTCCTTTTTATAAGAACTCTTCTGGACACCTCTTGTGCGAAAGCCTTTCTTCCAGAAGACAGAAGGAGCGATATCCTACAGATGGCCCGATATATCAGGGAGAACAGCTCAGTTCAAGCTATCTCGATGCAACATATGCCAGGTCTCATGCCATCCTCGGTGTTCACTGTACCCCTAGCTCGTCTCCACATGAGAACCTCTCAATGGATGCTCACTACTCAGTGGTCTCCAACCACTCACCCTCAGTCCTTTCTCATCAAGGTGACAGAACCTCTGAAGAGGTCACTCACCTGGTGGTCGCAAGAGGACAACCTTCTGCAAGGGTATCCATTTGCTCCCCTGGATCACCAGATCTCCATTACCACGGACACACACCTGATGGGGTGGGGAGCCCACTGCCGGATCTCCACACCCAAGGTACGTGGACTCAAGATGAGTCCCAGCTTCATATAAATGTCCTAGAAATGAGAGCCGTCCATTATGCAGTCCGGGCTTTGAAGGACATTCTCTGTCACAAGAACATTCTCCTTCAAATGGACAACAAAGCAGTGAAGCGATGAGGGTGTGGGAATGGTGCTTGGAGCACAAGGCTCTAATTCAAGCAGTCTACCTGCTGGGAGTGCAGAACGAACTGGCAGACCGTCTCAGCAGAACAGAGACAGATCCTCACGAATGGTCTCTCTTGACTCAACCGTGGTTCAGTCACTATTCACAGAGTGGGGAACTCCAGACCTGGACCTTTTTGCATCCCCACTCAACACAAAACTGCCTCTCTTCTGCTCCAGAAATCCTGGGCCTGGCATTTTCTGTCAGGATGCGTTCAGGCTGCAGTGGACAAAATGCTTCCTATACGCCTTTCCTCCTCTTCCTCTAATTCAGAGGGTACTTCTCAAGTTTGAGTCCCAAGGGGACAAAATGATCCTCAATGCTCCCTTCTGGCCTCGACAAATATGGTTTCCGTTACTCAACAGTATGTCGAAAACCCCTCCGAAAATGCTTCCCCGTCAGACGAACCTTGTGACTCAGGGGCCTGTGGTCCATCCCAATCTGAGATTGCTTCACCTTCACGCTTGGCTCCTGAAGAGATAGAAGGGCACAGGTTCAATGTCTCTCGCAGAGTTTCAGATATTCTTCTGGCTGCGTGCAAGCCAGCCACTAGAAAAACTTACACAGTCAAATGGAAGCATTTTTCTCTCTGGTTGCAAAATCCTCTTTGAATCCTTTTTCTTGCCCGCCAAATAAAGTTCTAGAGTACCTTTTAGACCTCTCAAATTCAGGTCTGCAATACTCTACAGTCAAAGTTCACCTTTGTGCCATTTCAGCTTATCATGAGCCAGTACTTTCCTTGTCACTGGCTCAGCTACCTGTGGTTAAGAGGTTTCTTAAGGGAATTCTGCATACCAGACCTCCTATCAGATGTTCTGTCGCAGCCTGGGACATTAATCTTGTACTAGACATGCTCACTCGAAAGCCTTCCGAGCCTCTAGCTACCTGTGAGCTGAAATTTCTTACTTGGAAAACGGTCTTCCTGGTGGCCATTACCTCGGCCCGCAGGGTTTCTGAGATACATGCCTTGGTCACAGACCCTCCGTATACTGTGTTTCATAAGGACAAAGTAGTTCTTAGGACCCATCCTAAGTTTCTCCCTAAGGTTGTTTCAGAATTCCATCTAAACCAACCTTTGGTCCTACTCTACTTACTTTTGCAAACTTCCAAATGAAGGAGAGCGTACCCTTCTTTCTTTGGATGTCAAAAGAGCTCTGTGTTTCTATTTAGATAGAACAAAAGAAATTCGCAAAGCTCAACAACTGTTTGTTTCCTTCAGCGAGACCCGGCTGGGTCAACCTGTTGCTATCAGATGCATCTCGGCATGGCTGGTGGCATGCCTTCGCCACTGTTATTCCATGGCACAGGTTAAGCTGGAGGGCAGAGTGTATGCTCACTCTACTAGAGCAGTCGCGGCATCCCTGGCTGAAATCCACAATGTGCCCATTGCAGATATTTGCAATGCGGCTACCTGGAGCTCAGTGCATACTTTCGTCAAGCACTATGCCCTGGATGTCCATGCCAGGCGACATCTTTTTTTTGGCAGAACCATCCTTAATGGACTTCTGTCCTAAATTTGTGAGCTCTTGGTCTCTCCTGTCGCCTTTTTGGGGGATTATTAGCTCGGTACTCTTCCCATCAGTGTGAATGAGTAGTGGAGACTTTATGTCCAGGAAGATATGGAAATTACGTACCTACCGTAATTCTTGATCTTCTTGGACGAAGTCTCCACCACTCATTCACATGCCCACCCACCATCCCCCGAGCTCACCTCTGTTGTTGGTCTTCACTCCCTCAATCTTTAGGCTGTGAAGACTTCTTTCTTTGACCCTTCTTATATGGGTCTTCTGGACTATCTTATGTCCGTTTTTTTGTTAGGCTATCCTTCTGGGTTACTTACGCTGCACCTCCTCAGAAAAAAAGGTACTGGGGCGGTTGAGGGTCGACGCCGAGATAGTCACTGCCGCACGAGCTGAGGCTCACGGTACCGCTCCTCACGGCTCCATCTCTGGCGCCAACCCTCCTGCAAAAAGTTTGCTCCCGCTGGGTCCTAGCGCCTCCGGTGTAGATCCCATCAGTGTGAATGAGTGGTGGAGACTTCATCCAAGAAGATCAAGAATTACGGTAGGTATGTAATTTCCATTTCCCACAGCGACCATGCTGTTCTGCGCCGGAACTGCGAAAACACATTTCGTCCAGGATGTGAAAAATGACAGCTGTACTGTTCATAAAGAGGTGCAGAAGAATGGCAATGTTGACAATCTGGAGTGAGAATACTATTAATTCATGAAGTTACGAGCGTGCGTGCAAACTGTGCAATGCACACTCGTAACACAGTCATTTTATGGAGTATCGTCACCAAATTTTTAACATAGGCATTTTAGGACCTCTGTTCATGAACAGTGCCACTGTCACTTTCTTAATCTGTGCGGAACACTGATGTCCCACACCGACCATGCTATTTTGCGCCGGAAGTGCGAGAACACATTTCTGCCAGGATGTGGAAAATGACAGCTGTACTGTTCACAAGGAAGTCTGAAAAAATGCCAGTGTTGAAAATCTGGCATGAACATATTGCAGATTTGCATAGTTACAAGCGTGCGTAGCAACTGCGCAACGCACGCTCGTAAAACAGTCATTTTTTTGATTTTTCCACCAAATTTGGTAACATAGGCTTTTGAGAGCCCACCTCATGAACACTGGCACTGTCATTTCGTTAATCAGCCCCGAAAGGTGATTCCGCGCAGTGACCACGAAATCACCTTTCGAGGCCGCTTAACGCCATGACAGTGCCAGAATTCATGAGGAGGGGTCCCAAAAACCCCATGTTGAAAATGTGGTGCCAACATTCCAAAAAATGACTGAGATATGCATCAAAGTTGGAAAAACCATATTTATTCCATTATACAGCTTACCGGCATTTCCTCAGTTCGCGGTCAGCTTTGAAGAGTGCAGACATGTTTCTGGTCCACCGAAGATTGTCGCACCCAGCTCCGGAGGTAAGTATAAGGTGAGGGGGGTGTGGGGAGGCAGGGTGGCAGTGGTGGGTGCGGCAGACCACCGAGGGACCGCTTCCTGTTTTACAGGGTAAAAAATAAAAAGACATCGCGGGACCGTTTTTTTCATTCACAGGGCATGTGGCATGCTGGAGTGGGCTCCCAGCCTGCCAACAGTATCTTGTCTTTTGGGAGTGTCAGCTGTGCCAACTGACTGATTGGGCACCCCTGTCGGCACACAACAGGGGGTTGTTAGCACAGCCGACGAGTATTGGGCACCTCTGGCCGCAGACAGCAAAAGAGTGGAGGATGACATTATGCCGACGGGATTGGCACCCGCCAGCAAGCAACCAAGGGGGTTTACATAATGCTGACAGGAGTAGCCTCTGGCCGGCAACATAAAGTGTGGAGCACATGCTGCCGAGGGATTGGGCACCCCTGGTGGGGGTTAATATTGTTTGTAAAACGGTGGCAAGCCGCCATGTCTATAAACAATATCACTGTTTAGGGTCCCACCCTGCAATGATGGGTCGCCTCATTGCAGCGACGGTTGGACGCCAATGACGCAGGGCGGCCTCGATTGCAGCAGCCAATTTTTACAAGTTGGTGGCACGCTGGCTGAACTAGTGTGAGCAGCAGCATGCCACAGCATTGGGGGAAGTGGGACAAGTCTTTACAAGCTGTGGGGGCATTGGCCACAATAGTGCCGCGCCTCCACAACCTGCTTGTGGAGAAACCTGCTGCAGCATGTTTCTTGCGCATGCGCGCAATCAACATAAAATTTTTTTTTCATAATCTAGTATGCATTTAACAGCCTTCTGCTAATTATACATTAGTCTGTCTTTATCTCCAAAATGGAATTCCATTGTGTTTCACTGCTCACAGCATGCTGTTTAGTTTAAAAAAGTGTTTTTACAGGCTATCTACTATTGCCCTGTTCCTCTTTAACTATAAATTAAAATAGTATTCCAGGATGTAAGGAGCGATCTTACTTTGAGTGAAAGCTCTTGCAGTAGGCTATTACAATTAGGACTATGCCACAGGCACTAGGACCCATCAGAAACCTTTAACTAGCAGTCTGCAGCGGGGGCCGCCCCCGATGTCGGCTCCACCCTGACATCACCCAGTGGTATATCAGGGGCGGTCCCCAGACCCACATCAGTTCTTTTCCCGCTGCTGATCCACTTCCATCGGCTCTTCTGTTGCCTTTAGAATGAAGTTTAGTGGTTTCTAGTAAAGTTTTCCATGTTTATTTCTCGAAAAGTCCACTTTTCGCTTCATCCTACCTACTACTGCATGTCAACCTCACTGTCTTCAGTCTCCTCCTCTGAAAAAAAGAGGATGACGTGCGCCTGTGGCCACCAGATACCGGTGAAGGACAAACACGAGGCCTGTGTCTTTTGCCTCGGCCTGGACCACGACACCAAGGCCTGCTCAATCTGCAGTGACTTTACAGGCAGGACCAGAATTCACCGCCTTAAAGCTCTTAAAGTCCATCTTATAGAACAGCAGGTGGCCGTGATGCAACACTCGCCAGCGGAGAAGTCATCTTCCTCTTCCTGGTCCACAAAACATAAAGAAAAGAAACGGGACTCGGACCAACGTAAGTCCTACAAAAAGGACCCGGGGCTGGTCTAATGGGCGTTCATGCTCCCAGTCACCCCATAAGAAGTCCTCCTCTGGGTGAGGAAGTTCAGACCATTCTTCCCGCCACTTGTAGCACTCCACAGGGCAGCAAGGCCCTACCACTGCTGCCAAACCACCAACATCGGGCAGTGGTAATCAGGGCCTGGTCTCCGTGCCGGCCTCTTCCATCCCGAAGGTGAAGGCAGCACCCTTGCGGCCAACCTCCACCTTGGGAGCTGGGACCTCTGGTTCTTCTTTTGTGGGGGCTTTGGCCCCACCGTGAAAAATCCCGACTTTGGTCGTTCCCGGTGCTCAGGACAAGACTTCCGAACACAGAGAGCGGGAGCCAGATTCAAGCTGCCATCAGCTCACCACCCCTCTATGGCTCAGCCTACCAAATCGAAGCCGATGACGGTTTCCAAGCTGGACGGCTCCAAACCATCGATGGCACTGGAGAAAGAGCAGACATCAGCCAAGGCATCGCCAGTTGCTGAACATTTGCCGGTCCGTAGGGCCACCACTCCTGAGGACCAGGAATAAGGTTCCTCTCCCAGGGACCTTCCTGACCTCCCATCCTCACCTATAGCTTCTTAAACACTGGACAAACCTAGCCATACGGTGGGGTCTGCCGCAGCACAGTTTACCAAAGAGGAGCTCACAGAACTTTTCCAGTTCTGGTGGGGTCAGGTCAGAAAAGATGTACTTCCACCACAGCCGGATCCAACTCCGACTCCGGAGGAGGTAAGGGACAAAGGCCAGGTCAAAAAGCCATCCTCTCCTGGGCCAAAAAGTTCCTCTCCAAAACCCAAACCTAAGTCATGGTCACGCACTCCAGCGGATACCTGTGGCCGGACCATTCACGAGGAACATCTGTACCGATGACACTCCAGGTCTACTAGCACCGCTCACCATCGCTTCCCTAGCAGGAGATGATCATATAGCTGATGCCAATCTGAAAGCCGTCCTCTGCCCTCAACCAGCTGTTGTCAGTCCCACAGCCGTCGTTGGTCCCATAGTCGATGCCGGTCTCTCAGCAGGCGACGTTTGTATGAGAGGAGCAGATCCCCAACTCATTCTAGATCAGCCTCCTCCTCTGAAGGCCATGGTACATATCCCAGTTCTTCTGGGTCCGACCGTTCTCTCTCACGAGAAAGACCAGTGTCCCCAGATGAGAAGGACACTCCCAGATCTCCTCCTGATGATCCGACCTTCATGGATGTCATGAGGCACATCCAGTCCTCCAATGGATGGGAGATGGAGGACCTGGATCCGGGAGCAGCAAAATACTTGAGACAGAAGGAGCCAAAGCCTTTGGTAGTTCCTCCTCTTGTGAATACCTTCCAGGATCTTACTCTCTGTGGCAATGGGTGGCTCCTCTGTGAATGCGGCTGCCATTGCCCACTGCTGCACGGTTTTAAATCCTGCTTAAGTTGGGGGAGGAACCCAACATCATCCGTGACCTTACTAATGCCGTCCGCTACCTGTATCCACCCACAGGAGGGGCCATGCATCCAGGACTGCTCCCAAAGCAGGCTCCATGGTGGTGTTGTGTGTAGATGGAGTGTGGTGAAGCAGTACACCCTAAAGCACATGGCCGCCCCCCTGCCCAGGGCTTATAGCCCTAGCAGTCACTTATTTTTTGTTTACTTATAAATTATGGTTACTCATATGCCATTCATTTATATAGTCATCAATGAATATGTTTTGATTTATTTTAACTCAAGTGCTGAGGGCTCAGAAAGACAGAGGTGGGGAGGGATCCACAGGCTATAGATTCATCAGTCAGTGTGTGTCTGGGGGCAGGGATGAAAGAGACCCCATGTCCACACCCTGGTGTAGTAGTTCTTCTATCTCACTATTGATTTCAGCGGTGGGTTCTTGCTCTACTTGTATGTATTTACTGTTGTCTCCCAATTGATTCATACACTCCTGTTTATTGGCCCTTGTAACCGTACCAGATCCGGTTTCCACGCCTTCTACATCTGGCAGTGGATCCTCCTGTTGAGGTACCCATTTGTTGGGGTCTGTTGTCACAGGACAAGGGCTCCTTTGTCCATCCGGACCTGGAGTCTCTGCATTTTGCATGCATGACTCCTGACAACATAGCCATTGCAGATTTTGCGGTTCTCTCCAGGCAACTGATGTCTTGCTTACAGCTAGAAAGCCTTCCACGAGACACAGCTATTCACTGCAATGGAAGGTCTTCTTCATATGATATGCTTCCCATTCAGAGGAAGCATTTACATGTCCTGTCAATACTCTACTGGCCTACCTCTTGTCTCTGTCAGACTCATACCACCAGTACTCATCCATTAAGGTGCACTTGGCTGCCGTTTTGGCTGTTGTGCCCCTACTGAGGGGTGCACGATGGCACAGCTGGAAATATCCTGTACATTCCTAAAGGGTATTCTGCACATTTCATAAACTGGTTCTGCCTTGGAACCTCAATTTCATACTAAAGAAATTGACACTGGCTCCTTTGGAGCCTGCCACGATGTGTGAGATACGTTTCCTATCATGAAAGACACTTTTTGGTCGCCATAACTGCTGCTTGCAGGATTTCTGAGCTTCGGGCTCTGATGCATGAGCCTCTATACCTGATTTTCCACAAGGACTGAGTGTCCTTTAGGACCAATCCACGATTCTTACCGAAGGTGGCCTGTGATTTCATGTTGTCAGACCATAAACATTCCTGTACATTATCCTGAGCATGCTAGCAAGGTTGAGACATTGCTCCATACACTTGATGATCAGAGAACACTGAGTTTCTATCTTGATCCTGCAGGAAGTCCTCTTCGCTCTTTGTCTTGTTCGCCCCTGAAAAAGAGAGCACCCCTGTGACTAAACAGTATCTTTCCAAATAGCTGGCTCACTGTATTGAGTTTTGTTATAGGACGTATGGTCAAGAACTTCCTGGTGCTATGTGTGGTCACTCTACGAACATAGCAGTAGATAAAGGTCTTATGGCCTGTCTTGTCTGCTCAGTTTTGCAGGTCTCCCCTGTGTCTACAGTAGACCTGCCCCCTTCCCCAAATCCCCCCAACCCACTCAGTTCCCCCTCCCCCCTAGTAACTTTCCCCTTCATTCTGCCCCATCCTCTCTTGAAGCTATCCACCATTTTCAGGGAGACCACCTCCTCTGGCAACTCATTCCACGTGGCCACCACTACCTCTGTGAAAAAGTGCCACCTCATCTCTCCTTTTTGAATCTTCCCCCTTCTAGCTTTAGGCTATGCCCCTAGTGGACTTTTTCCCTCTAAGACTGAAGAGGCCCTCCATCTTCACCCTGTTAATACCGTTAAGGTATTTTTTTTTTTTCAACTTTCTTTATGCCCCCTACTCACCGGTCTCCAGGCCTCTCTCAGGTGTGGCCTTTCTCCCTCACACCTGAAGCTCCCCTCACCGACTCCTGGCTTGGGCCCATCTCCTTTCTGTCTCCTCTGGCTACCCAACACCCCCAGCTCTGAGCCCTCCAGGGCAGGACCACTGATTCCTACTGGCATTCTATCTAGAATCTAGTAGAACGACCACGGAGCAGAGGAAGAGCCAGTGGTCAGTCAGCAGGATCCAGTTAGGGCCATCCCACTGGACCCACATTCGCCTACCAGACGACCGGGGCTTTTCCGCTGTTCTGTCCCCCCCCCCAGGCTCGACAGTGCTGGCGCACCAGGCGAGACATGACCTTGCCAAGACAGCATGAGTGCTGCCGCAGCCAGTCCCCTTACTGAGATCCTGACTGTTGCTGCACCCCCAGCTCACTGGGGGTCTCCCAGACAGCAGGATCTGCTACCCCCTCCCTCCCAGGAAGGAGAGCTTTCCTCCGGACGCTCGATCCTTTCCTTCCCCACTGACCCCCGATGACCTGAGTCCGCTCATGAACCCGGGTCACTGACGTGGCGCGAGGTAAGGCATCCAGTGCCTCTCAACTCTACGCCACCAGGCCTAACTGTAAGGTATAGCCCCACTCTCCCTTCTGTCCTTAAGGGAGTACGTTTTGAGCCCCCTCGAGCCTCTCTTCATTGGTGTTTCCCTGCTGGCCCTGGATCATCTTGATCGCCCATCTCTGGACTGTCTCCAACAAATTGACATCCTTCTTAAGATAAGGACACCAATATTGCACACTGTACTCTAGATGCGGTCTTAGCAGTGACCTTTACAGCGGTAGTATGACCTCAGCTTTCCTGCTGATAATCTCCCTGGCTATGCAGCCCAGCATCTAATTTGCTTTTGCTGCTGCACTCCTGCACTGCGTTGAGTGCTTCAGGTCACTCTTGATGATAACCCTCAGGTCCTTTTTATGTTGATTGCGCGCATGCGCAGAAAACGTGTTGCGACAGGTTTCTCGAGAAGCAGGTTGTGGAGGCGCGGCACTGTTGTGGCTAATGCCCCCATAGCCTGCAAAGGCTTGCCCCGCTTCCCCCAATGCCGTGGCATGCTGCTGACAGTAGTTCAGCCAGCATGCCACAACTTTCTAAAAAATCAGCCGCTGCAATCAGGGGTCACCTCGTCATTGCAGCGTCAGTCATCCGCTGCAATGAGGGAGCGACCCGTCATTGCAGGGCGGGATGTAAAATCCCTGAGATTGTTTGTGAACATGGCGGTGGCTTGCCGGCGTATTCTAAACAATATAACCCACAGTTTAGTTGCCGATGGGGCCCCAATCCCCGTCGGCTTTGCGTCATCTTTGTGCGCCGTCGGCATTCTGTACGCCCCGCTTTTGTTCCTGCCGGCCAGGTGGCCAATCCCCATCGGCTGTAGTGTTCCCGTTTGTTTTGTGGCCGACGGGGCCTCCCCCGTTGGCATTCTGTTACCCCTTTTTGTTGCTGTCGACGGGTACCAATCTCCGTCAGCATACTGATACCCCGCCCCGCCTGCTTGCCGATGGGGTGCCCAGCCTCGTTGGCTACTGCTGCCCGTGGTCCAGAAGCTTCTGTTGGCACACTGGGAGCCCACCCCAGTGTGCCAGATGCCCTGCAAGTTAGAAAATGGTCCGCTGATGTCTGTTTTTTTTTTTCTTGAAAAAGGAACCGCCCCTCAGCGCTGCCCTGCTTCCCACCCGCACCCGTACCCACCCACTGCACGCCTACCTCCCCACACCCCCCCTCGCCCCATACTTACCTTAGAAGCTCGGACGACGATCTTTGGTGGACCGGGAACACGTCTGCACTCTTTGAAGCTGACCGTGAACTGAGGAAATGCCGGTAAGCTGTATAACGTAATACATAGGGTTTTTTCAACTGTACTGCATATCTCTGGCATTTTTGGGAATTTTTCCACCAAATTTTCAACATGGGGTTTTTGGGACCTCTCCTCATGAATTCTTGAACTGTCATGGCGTTAATCGGCCCGGAAAGGTGATTTTGCGGTCACTGCGCGGAATCACCTTTCGGGGCTGATTAACGAAACGACAGTGCCAGTGTTCATGAGGTGGGCTCTCAAAAAGCCTATGTTGCAAATTTGGTGGAAAAAATCCAAAAAATGACTGTTTTACAAGCGTAGTGCTGCGCGTTGCTGCACGCCTTCGTAACTTCATAATTTGCAATATTTTCACGCCAGATTTTCAACATTGGCATTTTGTCGCACCTCCTTGTGAACAGTACAGCTGTCATTGTTCACATCCTGGCGGAAATATGTTTTCGCACTTCCGGCGCAGAATAGCGCGGTCGCTGTGGGAAATCAGTGTTCGGGACAGATTAAAAAAATGACAGTGCCACTGTTCATGAGTAGAGGTCCTGAAATGGCTATGCTGAAAATTTGGTAATGATACTCCAAAAAATGACTGTTTTACGAGCTGCAAGGCCAAGAGTTGCTACGCCACACTCGTAACTTCATGAATTTGCAATATTTTCACGCCAGATTTTCAACATTGCCATTTTCCCACACCTACTTATGAACAGTAAAGCTGTCATTTATCCCATCATGGCAGAAATGTGTTTTTTCACTGCCGGGACAGATTAACAAAATGACAGTGCCACTGTTCATGAGTAGAGGTCCTGAAATGCCTATGTTGAAAATTTGGAGATAAGAGCCCATCGAATGACTGTGTTACAAGTGTGCATTGCACACTTTCCACGCACGCTTGTAACTTCGCAGATTTGTAATATTGTCACGCCACATTTTCACCAGTGGAATTTTCCCACACCTCCTTATGAGCTGTGCAGCTGTCATTTTTCGCATTCTGACCGAAATGTGTTTTCACAGTTCCAGCGCAGAATAACACGGTCGCTGTGGGAAATCACTGTTCGGGACGGATTAAGAAAATGACAGTGGCACTGTTCATGAGCAGAGGGCCTAAAATGCCTATGTTGAAAATCGGGTGACAAAACTCCATAACGTGACTGTGTTACAAGCATGCATTGAACTGTTTCCACGCACCCTTGTAATATTTTCACCCCACATTTTCACCAGTGGCATTTTTCCACACCTCCTTATGAACAGTACAGCTGCCATTTTTCACATCGTGGCTAAAATGAGATCTTCCCTTGTCAATCTTCACCATTCATTACTTACTGGGTGTAAGCCGGGGGCGCGCACCCGTCACGGGAGCTTTTTTTTTTTTAAAAGTTGCCTAACGGCCCCGCCCTCGAGAGCGACGTCATGCGCGAGGGGTGGCCGTTAGTAGCGACCGACTCCTCCTCCAACTCAGTTCTGTTTCTCCGCCCGTCGGGGGCAGCACCTGTTCAGCGGTAGCTAACCGGAAGTCGCGTATCCGACTCCTTTTTCTACACTCGGCGCCCTACGGTAAGACTGTTCCTTTTTCTTTCCTTTATGGCGCGCGGGTGTATTTCCGACTGTGTTTAATCTTGTTTATTCGTTATGTCCGGTTCTGAAGACGTTCTTCTAAGACGGGTCGTGCCCTATGCGTCCGTGCTCCTGCGTCGGCATTTCTCCGCCTCGGACCGGCATGACGCCTGTCTTCGTTGCCTGGGACCCAACCATAATATGGATTCGACGCTTGTTTCTGATGGACCGTCACAGGCCTCTCAAGTCCGCTACAGATATACTCGGGTAAGGCTCACGACTGGGACGGCGTCGTCAAGGAATCTCCGGGCGAGATCCTTAGGCCTTTCCCGGGTCCCTCCTCGGCCTATACGGTCCGAGGAGGAGGGGTCTCCTTCCCTTCTTGCCGAGGGGAGGCCCTTTCGCGGTGTTGGGGAGCTGAGTTCTCCTGGGCCGCAGCGCTGACACCGCCTCGGCAGTCACTCTCTTCGAGGTGCAGGCTCTCGTGTCGAGGCTCCTTGGCTGGGCCCGGCTCGCTACCGCCGCCGCTGGGCGCTTTTGGATCCCGGCGCCGCTCGTGGAAGCCGGTGATTTGCGGCGCCGCTCTGGCGCTGCTAGATCCCGGGCGCCGCCGCTGTGCCGGTGATCAGAGGCGCCTGCTCGCTGGCGCTGGCGGATCCCGGCGCCGTCACGGGCGCCGTGATCAGGGCGGCGCCATTGGCGGTGCCAGTTGGCCTTGGCCGCTTGCTGTGCCGGGAGGAGTTTGGCGCGCCGCGACGGTGCCGCTGCCCGGGACGCCGCTGGCGGCCTGGCGGCCTTCCTCCGGGCGGTGCTGGTCTGCCGGAGCTTGGGGTGGGGTTGGGCCTTCATGCTGCCGGCAGGTTAGCGCAGCAGGCAACTCCGATTTCACTGCTCACTGCCCTGTGGCCTCGGGACCTCTGGGGTGGCCAGTATCGAGGTCCTGTTGGTCTCTGGCCTCCTGAGGATGATGACTCAGATTGGGACCCATCCTGGCATCCCCATTCTTCGAATCTGGGTCCTCGGTGGCTAGTACCAGGCGGCGAAGCGGCTCTCCCTCTGTCCCCTGCCGCCGCCTCCTGAGGGTTCCCGGCTGGGGTGGCCGAGAGTCCCGGGGCAGACGGGGGTACTGAGGGGCCTCTCTGAGGTCCCGTGACAGCTACCCCCGTGCTGTTACCTCTGGGGTTAGGGGAACGCTGGAGTGGGGAGGAGGGCCCTCGAATCTGAGGGGTTGAGGGGCAGGCGCCCTGCTGCTCGGTCTTCTTTGGCCACCTCTGGGGTGGCCAGGAGTCAGGCAGAGCCCCGCCTCCCCAGGGTTCTAGGGTGTCCTCTGGCGGCGCTTGTGGACTGCCCTTCTGGATCCATGCAGTCCCAAGGTCACACAGGGAGTTTCTCCCAGGCTCTTCCAGGTTCCGCTTCCCAGAGTTCCGCTCTGCGGCCTGGTTTGATATCCGGGATCCCTCCTACTAGAGCTCCCTTCCCGATTCCAGAGCCCTCGCAGAGAGCAGTTGCCTCCTTGGAGGTGCCCTCTCCATCTCTCTCTGCCTTCACCACCCCGCCTCCCAGGCCATGTCGGTCCTACGGGTCCGTTATCCTGGGAGCAGTTCAGGGGTTCTGCGCGCCTTCCCCTCATATGTTAGTTACATGCATGAGCGGGTCTTTCGACTCTCCCCACCGCCGCAGGGAATCCTCTGACATTCCAGTTCCCCATCATCCTCGCTCCCTCCTCTGAGGGAGAGGAACCCCTGCTCATCTGTCCTCCGGTGCTGATTTCACAGAATATCAGCGCTTCCTCCCGAGGATGGTGAGGGATCTTCGATTTCCCACGCTCGGAGAGACAATACCGAACGGGTGACGCGTGAATTCCTTGGTGAATTCAGTGCCCAGCATCTCGTGGTACCTTCCTGGCCTATCCCCTTCCAGGAGGCGTCTATCCGGTCCTGGCAGTTCCCTGCCGTTTTCTCCAGCCCGGCGGACTGCCAGCGGAGGTATTGTGCCCCTCTGAGTCTCTAGGTTCCCTTCCCAACCCGTCCTCAGGTTTGGTATACCTGGATACTCCTTCTGGCGCTGCCTGGCGTACGACCACCACCGGATTCGACTCTCTCCAGTTCGACCGCTGGCGAAGAGTGTTCTCTTCTTCGCGGCGAGTGCATGTATTGCATCACATCAGGCTCACCACGCCTGCCTACAACCGCATCTGTGGTCGATGATGTCCCAGCTGCTGGCATCTATGCCTGACACGGAGCAAACCAGACAAGCCGCTGCCCTCTCCGCTGTAGGCCTGGAGCTGGCAAGACACCAGCAAGGGCATCTTATGACGCCAATGAGGTGGCTTCCAGGCTTATGGGACAGCGATCTGCATCAGGCGGACGGCATGGCTTCGCCTCTCCAGGTTATCACCCTGGCCCGGCGAGGGTGATGCGCTCCGCCTTCCGGGGACCTGTCTTTTCTCATCCAGAGCTAGGAGACTTTACAGGGCTCCCTCCGTCTCCTCGCCCTCGGGAGGCACCTCCTAGCTCTTTCTCCCACTTAGGCTTTCTGAATAAGCCAGGTCTTCTCCTTCTGTTTCTCACCAGCAGAAGGCTGGGGGTCTTGTTCCTCAGGGTATGGCCTCTTCCCTCCTGGGAAGAGAAGCTTGGTACTCACTAGGTGAATGAATGGTGAAGATTGACAAGGGAAGATAGGAAAATTACGTATCTACCATAATTCTTGATCTTCTCTTGTATCTTCACCATTCATTACTTACGCTCCACCATCCCCTCAGTGGCCTCTTCCTGTGGCTTCTCCACCTCCCTCCTCCTTCCTCTCTCTGCATTATATAAAATATAGGAAAATTGCTCATTTTCCAAAAAAAAAAAAATCTTCTTGGGGTTTAAATCCAGAAAAATTATTTACCTAAGATTCATGGGCCATCTCGGATTGCATTGGCGATCAGACTGCACAACTATCTCTTGCTATTCTTATGGCAAGATACCTCTGGGGTTGTTTGGCCTGGCTCAGGCTATTCAGTTTTGATCCTGCAATCCCGTGTTCAGGTAGTTGCCCTGAAATCTAATCCCCCTCTATTCTTGCCTTGCAGAGCAGAGGAACGAGTACGTCTGTTCCTTTCTCTTCTAAAAAAAAAAAAAAAAAAATGCTGAGGGAACTCTCTCCGACTGCTATAGGCATCTTGGTATCTGGGTCATGCATCTAGTTAAAAATTTTTTTTTTCTATCTGTAAAAAAAAAAAAAAGGAATAGGAGAAATCAAACAAGAAGGCAAATGAGAAGGTAGGCTATCCTTCTCGCTGGTTTGCTAAGTGGTTTCTCCCTTTAAGTGTCCTCCTGGACAATTTTACAGTAGAGTCTGCTGACCATATCCAATCTTAGCCAGCCTAAGCCTTGGCCGGCCTTAGCCAGTCAGTCTGAGTCCTGCTTATCTTGGAACGCCTGAAAGGCTTACATTTTCCATTTCTAAACCCCTGAGCAGCGCTCTCATGCTGCTGGGGTTTTATTCTTCCCTCCTCGGCTGCCCTCCAGTTAAAGGCCTTCCGCGGCCAGGAGCCCGAGGTGGGTGTCAAGAACAATGGCATGTTGAAGATGAGGACTATGCCCTCCTGAGTCTGTCTAGCGGGTTCGGTGAACCTTCTCTTCAGCTCTATCTCCGGGGATTCTTGCTTCCCCTTTAGTCGAGCCTTCAGCTACAAGCTAACTATGCTCATGTAGCATTCTGGTCCCTTCAACATCCCATCTCTCTCTTCTCTTCTTCTTCTTCTCTATTTTCTCATTTCCTTACTCATCTCCTCCTAGAGTCGCCCAGGTAAGGAGGCCCTGCACCCTAGGCTAGGGATGTTCTTATCTCTCTGTCCTTCCTCCATCGGCTTATTCCTTTTCAGTTCATTCTTCCTTGCTTTGCTATCCCTCGGCTATCTTGCCTGCTATCTATATTTTCTGCTTTCATTTTGCCTCTCCAGCTCACAGAACTGAGTTGGAGGAGGAGTCGTCACATTAACGGCCACCCCTCGCGATGACGCATGACGCCGCCTCGAGGGCGGACGTTAGGCAACTTTAAAAAAAAAAAAAAAAAGCCTGTGACGGTGCGGCCCGCTACACCCAGTAAGTAGCTGAATGGTGAAGATACAAGAGAAGATCAAGAATTACGGTAGGTATGCATTTTCCTTTTTTGCACTCCTGCCGCAGAATAGCACGGTCGCTGTGGGAAATCACTGCGTGGGACACATTAAAATCGAACGAGTGAGAGGGGGGAGTGACCGCGCTCAACTGAGCTCTGTTGGGACTGCTGCGGATTCATTTGTGGGCAGAGAAAGGGCCCAATGCAAGAGCCCAGTACAAAAGGGCAGCCTGCAGCACTGGGAGAAACAGAACGAGAGAGCGAGTGAGGGAGGGGGAGTGAGTGAAGTCACCGGAGCTCTTTCAGGACTGCTGCAGATTTCTTTGTGGGCAGAAAAAGGCATCAGTGCAGCCAGGGGCCCAGTACAAAAGGCCAGCCTGCAGCGGTGGGAGAAACAGTACGAGCAACTGAGACAGGGGGACTGAGTGAGTTCAACGGAGCTCTGTCAGGACTGCTGCGGATTTCTTTGTGGGCAGAAAAAGGCGCCAATGCAGGCAGGAGTCCCGTACAAAAGGGCCGCTTGCAGCGCCAGGACAAACAGAATGAGTGTGTGAGACAGGGAGACTGAGCGACCTCAACAGAGCTCTGTCAGGACAGCTGCAGATTTGTTTGTGGACAGACAAAGATGCCAGTGCATGCAGGGGCCCAGTACAAATGGACAGCCTGCACTGGCGGGGAACTCAGAATGAGCGAGTGAGAGAGGGGGAGTGAGGGAGCTCAACAGAGCTCTGTTGTAACTGCTGCAAATTTCTTTGTGGACAGAAGAAGGCGGCAACTCAGGCAGGAGTTCAATAAAAAAGGGCAGCCTGCAGCGCCAGCAGAAACGGAATGAGTGAGTGAGAGAAGGGGAGTAAGCGAGCTAAACAGAGCTTTGTCGGGACCGCTGCAGATTTCTTTGTGGGCACACAAAGGCGCCAACAGAGGCAGGAGGCCAGTACAAAAGGGCAGCCTGCAGCACCAGGACAGACAGAATGAGTGAGTGATACATGGGGAGTGAGCGACCTCAACAGAGCTCTGTCATGACTGCTGCGGATTTCTTTGTTGGCAGAAAAAGGTGCCAATGCAGGCAGGAGCCCAGTACAAAAGGCCACCCTGCAGCGCCGGCAGAAATGGAACAAGTGAGTGAAAGAGGGGGAGTCAGCAGGCTCAACAGACTTGTGTCGGGACTGCTGCATATTTCTTTGCAGGCAGAAAAAGCCACCAACAGAGGCAGGAGCCCAGTACAAAAGGGCAGCCTGCAGCACCAGGAGACACAGAATGAACGAGTGAGAGAGGGGGAGTGAGCCACCTCAACAGAGTTCTGTCAGGACAGCTGCAGAATTCTTAGTGGGCAGAACAAGGTGCCAATGCAGGCAGGAGCCCAGTACAAAACAGCAACCTGCAGCACCAGACGAAACAGACTGAGCAACTGACAGAGGGCCAGTGAGCGTGCACAACACAGCAATGCAATCAACATTCGGCTTTGACAAATGCTTGTCTTCCTCAGACTTGGTGACCTGCACACCACCCAACCAGTATTTGGTCTCTGGGTTCCTTGCCCCAAGTGCATAACTTTGCACTTTTTAGCACTGACACATGGTATGGCCACTTCTGTTGTCTGCTTTCAGAATGTTTTTGCAGCTGACATATGTGCTGCTGCCACATGGAGCGCTGTGCATAGTTTCACTAAGCACTATAGTGTACACATTGTCTCTTGTAGATGTGCTGGCTTTGGTCTTCACTGTTTTGCAAGGCCTTCTGTCCTGACTATGTCAGGCTCTGCCATCCTCCCTGGGTACCTTGTATACATGTTTGGGAATTGTTCCAAAGTTGTGGCCCAGTGGAGGAGATGTCCTTGATGAAGACAGAACAGTTACTCACCATTGGGCCACAGCACACCCACCCTCCTTCTCCCTTTTCTGAGGTGTCTGCTGGCAGGTTTATCCACTGCCTTGTTTGCAGGTGTCAATCAGTGTTTTGGGTATACATACTATTTTCCGACCTTATGTATAGATGCTATTTTCCAGTCTCATGCCTCTCCTCGGATGCATGGTACAAGTTTGTTCCCCTGGTTTTTCATGGTAAAAGGCCCTCCAAGCTTGTCTGCAGTGGGGAACTGAGGGGCAGTGGGGCTGCCCATATAGGTAGTGCTGATGTTGCACATCATCGTGGGCAGCCCCTGGCTAGCAAAACTTTCCGAGTGGTCCTGATGCTGATAGCTCACAGTTCCAAAGGTGTGGCCCAATGGAGAGGATTCTCTCGAAGATCTACTGTTATGGTAAGTAACTGTTCTTTACTCTACTGGGGGAGAATGAATATGTGCTGTAGGGGAAAAAGGAAGGTCTTTTTCAACTGTGTGTGGTAATGACAGCAGTCCAGACTCTTGACTGTAGAGGACGGCCAAAGTACAGTAACTGGTGATGGAGTATCTATCTGCCTTGCTCCCTCAATGAACAAGACCCATTCCTTGGCAGTCCACTCCAAGCCCTCTCATTATATTTTTAAACAAGAACCGGACATTTATTTTGCAGCTTTGCTTATATGTTTAGTGAGTATTTTTTTTCTTTAAAATTAAGTGATGCCAGAACTCTGAACTGGATAATCTGTCCTTGAATGGAACCTAGAATCAAACAGCAAAAGATGGGATGTTAGTGGTTTGTATTGTGGGTGGAGGCATCTTTGAAAATGTGATGATGTTGTGCCAATGTATTTTGTACATTGATGTGAATTTTGGATTATCTGTGCACAGAGAATGCTATATCTTTTTTCAGCTCAAGAAGAAGGCAAGGGATTGAACATTATCAGCGAGTGATTAAAATAAAAGAAGACCTAACACAGCATGTTGCTTCTTTAGAAGCCAGAAAGCAGCTTGGCTGCAGTCTTGCCAGTACTCTGGTCAAGTTAGGTAAGTATAATCAACATCAATAATGTGCGCACGAGAACTGTGCAAATGCAATATCTAAAGATCTTACCCAAATTAATCTTCACCATTCATTACTAATGGGTCCTACTAGAGGTCAGGACCCTGCAAGGAAATAAAAAAGAGCACTGTCTCTTTAAAAATGTTTGGGTGGATGGAGATGATGTTGGTTCAGCGCCGCCCTTGAGGCCAGCGTTCTACATAGTGCTCGAGGGTTGGCCAGTAACCGACGCCAACGCCTCCAAGCTCTCAGTTCTGTTTTTTGTGCCATCGAGGAAGGATCCTGTGTGGGAATTTCTTCAGTCAACTGCGTCACGGCCTAGGCCTCAATATCTTTGTTGCCGTGAGTACCGGCGCCATTCAGTGCTGGAGGGGTTTCTCTTTTTTGTTTCGGTGCCGGGTGTACCTTTTCCCTTAGTTTATTGTTTTCAAGCCACTGCAACGATATGTCTGGGTCTGGGCATCATTCCAAATCGAAGCGGTCTGGAGTTGCCTCTATGCGTCAGTGCCCATGTGGCAACTCCATTACAATCACTACTCTTGCCTGGGTCCCCACCATCCAATGGACGAGTGTGATGCCTGTTTTTCCATGGACTACCGTACCTTAGTGATTAGAGCGGCATGTTGGGGTAGGGCACCCCTGATGTTCGGCGGGTGTCAACGGACTCGGGACGCCAAGGCAGAACTTTAGGCTCCACCCCTGAGCCCCCCCCCCGGGTCTATATGACCCAGCGGGGTAGGGACCTCCTCTGCTTCTCTTGCTGGGGCACAGGATCCCTGTGAGGGGTTAATGGAGAGGTCGTCTTCCTTCAGAGAGGTGACTGGCCATCCCTCGCAGTCTGTATCCTCCTCAGAGGATTGGACAACCCTCGAGGTGGAGTCAGAGCTATACCCAGGCTCTCCTCAGGAGGTTCCCTCGAGACCTTGCTCTTCATCAACTTCAGCTCTTGGTGAGATCCCCGGTGCCAATGAGCAGGGCAGTGTAGTTAGTGTGTCCGAGCCTTCCCCTGATGCCCCTCCAGTTGCTGGGGGGGTCTAGGGTTTCAGGTGTGGCCAGTTTGGAAGTGGCCATTGTCTCTTCCTCTGTCTTGGGACAATGATGAGGGTGACCCTGATTGGACCCCTGGCTCTGACTCTGCTTGGATGTCTCCAAGGCCATGGAGTTCCCGGCGTCGGCTTCCCTTCCAGATTGTGGTGCCATGGGTGGTGCCTCTGCCTCGGACCCTCCCAGAACCTCCCCCTGGTTCTCCAGGTCCGGAGGGTGGAGGCTCCACAGACGGCACCATGTTCGAGCATGAGGCCAGGGTCAGAGCCGAGTCAGTGGTCAGTGCCGCTGTTGCAGCGGCCTCTCTTGGCGGTGCTGCTGTTGGTGCCGCCTCTTCTGGTGGTGCCACGGTTGGTGCCATCTCTTCAGGCGGGGACCCTTCCTCAGCTACTACCAGGCTCGTCCTTTCTCTTGGCTCTTCTTCACTGGTCGATTCTGTCCTCTCAGTGGCCGGGGGTCCAGCTGATGAGGAGGAACCTTGGAAGGATCCTCTAACCTCTTTAGGGATGGGGGGGTCTTTCCCTTCAAGGAGACAAGCCCGGATTCTTCCACTGGGCTTCCTAAGAGGGAGAGATATTCACTCCAGGAGAAGGAGTCTGGTGGACCGGTCTGTAAATGAAGACCCCTGCACCCTAGAGCCACTGGGGGTCCTCATTGAGGACTATCTAGTTCAGCCTCTCTCCCAGGAGGGAGTTCTGCAGTAGGTGAGGGCAGGAGTCTCCCAAGTGGCACTGCACACGGTTCCAGACTCACCTTCTGGGGGATTTGCCCCAAGGGCGTCCTCCAGCCCGCTCCATAGGGGTTGGGCGAGCTGGGTTTTCTGGATTTTCCAGTTCTTCCCCTTCTCAGGGCATATCTGGACAATCCCAGTGCTCTGGCAGAAGTACGTCCTGGTCTAGTCAGGCTATCCCTCCTCCTCTATCTCTGTCCCATCTACCCCCTTCCTGGAGTTTCTTAGCCCTGAAGGCCCCCTGTCTTGGGAACAATTCAGGACGGTGGTGGCACTGTTCCTCCGCTACTTCAGGACCATTTCTGAGGTAATTTTTAGACCTTCTGCTTCAGCACCGCCAACCGTGAATCAGACTCCCCCTCTTCTTCGGCTTCCTTAGTGCAGGAATAAGACGCTTCATGCCATTTTTCCTCTGTGGGGGACTTTTCGTCCTACCAGCATTTCCTTTCAGAGATGATGAGGGAGCTCCATATCTCCCATCCTGTTGGACAGAACCTGGATCGTGCAATGCTGACATTCCTAGGGGAATATAGTGCTGACACTTTGGTCTTCCCCTCCTTGGCCATGGCCATTACAGGAGGCTTCGCACGCCTTCTGGCTACGACCATCTGCCCCTTCTTCTGCCCCTAGGGACTGTTTACACAGATACTGTGCAGCAGTGGGGTGTCCGGGTGCCATGCCTCAGCCTTCTTCAGGCCTAGGGTTCCTGGACACCCCCTCTTGGCGTCGCCACCTTGTTCGAGACCGCCCCAGTGACCCGGACTCAGCCGAGCTCGACCGATGGGGGAGGAGGATGTTTTTTTCAGCATGTCTCCTTTGGTGAATATTGGCACACCAGGTAACCTATCCTAGGCATATCTTTTCTCTGCTAGGACAAATCCTAACAGCACTGCTTGATGGTGAGGAAACCAGGCAAGCCATTCGCCTAACCGCTCAAGGCCTGGATCTAGCAAGACATCTCTCTCGGGCTGTCTACGATGCCAACGAAGTGGCTTCCAGGCTGGTAGGATGTTCAGTCTGCATTAGGCGGGCTGCGTGGCTTCGCCTATCCAGGTTGTCACCCCTGGCCCAGTGTAGGGTGATGTCCTCGCCTTTTCCGGGGAGCCTACTTCTTTTCCTGCAGAGCACGGCGAGTTCTTCAGGGGCACCCTCCACCTCCCGGACCCCAGGAGCATTGCCAGACCTGTCAAGCCATCGGGTCTAGCCAGACCCGATTTGGTTTCCTCCTCCCATGTCTTTTCTCCCCCACAGGAGTCTGGGGGATTATTTTTCCCCAGGGTTCACCTTCTTGGTACTCGGACCCATTAGCAATGAATGGTAAAGATTAATTTGGGTAAGATATACAAATTACATACTTACGTAATTATGATCTTCCCAAATACCTTCAGCATTTATTATGCCCATCCTCCCACCCTATGATCAGACACTGGGCATCCCAGCCCCCCTTTTTCTCTCCCCTTCCCGTCCTTCTGATCGGAGGGGATTGAAACATCGGCACTCGGGCCTGGGCGAACCCTGTGTCCAGTCAGGATGTTTCCACTTCTGGTGGTCTGCAAGGTTGCTCCATTTTTATGTAACACCTCTAGGTGACTCCCTTAAGAGCTTTTCCCAGTTGAGCAGCCCTTGAATCCTGGGGATCTGCTTCCTGAGCAATCCTCTTCAGATACTTACTTACTTCTCCTTCTGGGGAAAAATTTTAGAAGGAGAATGGACACTCGGACTAGGAGGGAAAGAATGGACGAAAACAGAAGGTAATGAATAAGGTTGCCAATATCAGAGATGGGTTTTCTCTCTGTTAAAAAAAAAAAAAAAGGAAGAAAAGGAAAACAGAATTATTTTCTCTCAGTATGATGAGGTCCCCAGGCCTCTGGTCCTTCCATCCCAACAACTCCCCCCCCTTCATCCAGTTGGATACTCTAGCCCTGGTTTAATACTTTTTGACTTGGAATCTAGTTACAGGCTCCCTGAGAAGACAGACCTATGGGCTGTGGGGCTGGGGAGAGTTGGGCCAGTTTCTTCTTCTTCTTCTTCCATCTGTCTTCCTTTCTTCTCTCCTGTTTCTTGGTTGTTTTTACTTTGCCCAGGGCTGCCCAGTGTTCTGGTCACCCCTGTCTGTCCTTAGTTTTTCCCTCTGACCTAACCCTAGTTAGTCTCCGGCTTTATTTTGGTTTTTCCTCCCTGCCCTTACCTATGTTTCGGGCACCCTGGGCCTCTGAAATCCCCCCTTTCCTGTTCCTCGCCTGGCGGACAGAACTGAGAGCTGGGAGGAGTCGGCGTCGGTTACTGGCCAACCCACGAATGCCACGTAGAACGCTGGCCTCAAGGGTGGCACCGAATCGACGTCCTCTCCATCCACACAAACATTTTTAAAGAGACAGTGCTCTTTTTTATTTCCATGCAGGGTCCTGACCTCCGGTAGGACACATAAGTAATGAATGGTGAAGATATTTGGGAAGATCGTAATTACGGTAAGTACATAATTTGTACGTATGGCTATTGCAGGCACATCATTGCTTGAAAATCCTTTAATGTATGGATAAATGGGTAAATGTGTCCTTATAGGTCAAATAAATGATTATGAGATACAAGGCAATAATTCAATTAGAGTTCTGTTGGTCTTTTTTCTTAAATGTTGGTTTTCTATTATAACCTTGTTTACAGTTGTCCTATTTTATGTTATTTAACATCATGGGTCGATCATGGATCTACGAATAAACATCATGGATTGACCAGGATCTAAGAAGAAAAGATTAGGAAACAATTTAATAATATGAAACTACAACTTTAAAAAAAAATTCTTTTAACAGTTTATGACATTTGAAAATGTAGCAACTCTTAACCCCAAAGAAAAGGGGACAGTAGTTTGCTAGCAGGGTAGCTAAGGGTTAACAAAGTTTATAACAGGAGTTGAAAGATGAAAGATGTTTTTGTTCCAAACAATCTGCAACTCTGCAGATACATCATATGATAGGGCTGAGCGCTCTGTCTATATGTAAATTAGGTGTCTCGCAGGGAGAGATTATATAAGGCAGGGAGACAGGTCAGGAATTTCAGAGACCAGTTTAGCTCTGTTGGGGGCAGATAGATGGTGCCCTTTGGCACAATAAATGCAGAATTAATTTAATCTTGTTGCTTCAGTCCGAGTGTCTCTTTTTGTTTTTGTACCTTTGGTTTGGGCTACCTTGGGGGCACTGGCTTGCTGTCTCCTCAAGCATGCTGTTCTTTCCTTCTTCTAGCTCTGTTGGAGTGCAGAGATCCACAGGGGCTCATAAACTGTCTCGGCCCAGTAAAGCAAAATCTAGCATGATGCCACCCGTATGGGCTGTTACCTGGGACCAGAGGGTTTGCCACGCTCAAGCCAGGTGTCTGCACACTGGAGTCACTGCAGGGGTGGCCCAGTAAATGTGTGGCACCTGGTATGGCCAGGAAAAGTGCCTGATCCTCAGATGCCCTGGCCCCTAAAAAGTAATGGATGGAGCAGAGTTCTCCCCTTGAGGGACAGTGAGTGGGTTTCCAAGGGAGTACAGGGATCCTGGGTAGCACAGCCTTAAGATGTGTAATTTAAAGGCTTATGGGTGGGTGTTGTCGAGGCATAGGTTGGGAAGCATTGGAAAACCAGGAGCAGTTATAAAATTCACAAGTAGTGTTTTATTATTTCCAATAACAATAACATTAAAAAATTGTACAGAATGGCTTTTAAACATAGGCAGTTTAAACAACAAAAAAAGTCCTTCCTCTGAGGGTATTCCTAATTCTGTGTTTCAGTCCCTCTTTCTCTCTCTCTGTAGCAAAATATTGCTGTTTTTATAAGAAGTCTTTGCCTGGCAATTAATTTCTACATCCAAAGCTCATTAAGAGACATCCTGTTTCAAGTAAAATGTACCAGAGTTCTTGTCAGTTTCTTTCCTGCAAGTGAACAAAATAGAACATGGTGCCCTAAAACTAATCACCTGTTGATAGTTCTGCAAATGAGCTTAGCATCTCAAGGTTAACCTCCTGAGTTCCAAATAGCTTTTTGCAATCATTTCCACAATATAACTATATACATTTTGAAACAAAGGGATCCCAGTTTCACATAGATTCACATATATTTTTATAACCACAGATAAGTGAGAGTGAAGAAAAGATAGAAACCACAAGAAATATCAAGTGAAGACAGCGAGATAGCGGGAGGGGGAGAATCCCGAGACCATCACAGTGATCAGTTCCTAGGTCTCACAAGAAAATTTGATTGCAAAATCAGACAGACAAGAGACAGAAAAGGAGAGGATAGAAGTGGTTCTTGCATTTAACTTTTTCTGTGTAACAAATGGGACAAGGCCTTATAGAACCCTGTCACAGTGGGATGCCCAAGAAGGCCTTTGATTCTGTACCACACAAGAGGTTGATAATTAATCTGAGGGACCTAGGGGTGGGCAAGAATATGATAAGATGGGTTGAAAACTGGTTGAGTGGCAGAGCCCAGAGAGTAGTGGTTGGGGAGAGTTCTCCAGCACCAAGGAGGTCACCAGTGGGGTCCCGCAGGGATCAGTGTTGGAGCCTGTGTTGTTCAATGTCTTCATAAGTGACATTGGGGAAGGCATTAAAGGCAAAATGTGCCTGTCTGCAGACAACACCAAACTCTGTGGGAGGGTGGGCACCAAGGAAGGGATACAGGACCTGAGAGAGGACCTTGATAGACTAGAGAGATGGTCAGAAATCTGGCAACTTGGCTTCAATGCCAAAAGTGAAAAGTGATGAGCATAGGGACCCAGGGACACTAGGACAGAGTCTTACCTAGGAGAGGTTCAGGTAACTGCTTCCGAAGAGGAAAAGGGTGTAGGGGTGGTGATTGCTAGAGACCTAAAACACACCTCTCAATGTAAGAAGACAGCGGCGAAGGCTAACGGGATGCTGGGGTGTATTGCAAGGGGATTCTGTAGTAGGTGGAGCAAGGTCGTTTTACGTTTGTACAGATCATTGGTGAGACCACATTTAGAATATGGGGTGAGGTACTGGCATCCATACCTTAAGAAGGACATCAGCATGCTGGAAGGGATCCAGAGGAGAGTAACCATGATGAGGTCAGGATAGCTCCTGTGAGGAGAGGCTGGGATCCCTAAGGATGTACTCTGTGGAAGAGAGGCAGAGGGGAGATATGATAGAGACCTTCAAGTACATGAAGGGAATTAACAGAGTGAAAAGGAAGGGCCTTTTTAAAATGAGTGACAACAGCACTATGAGGGGGCACAGCCTAGAACTGATGGGGGGAGATTCAGAACGGATGTAAGGAAGCATTTCTATATGGAGAGGTTGTTGACCACCTGGAATGAGCTGCCAGAAGAGGTGGTATCAGCAGAGATGGTGGGAGCATTGAAGAGGGGCCTGGGACAAACACAAAGGAAACCCTTGGGACCAAGGAAGAGGAGAAGGGGGGAAGAGGGAGGGACGGTTGGGGGGGCAGGGTCATTGGCATAAGTTGTAAGGCCAGGACCCTGCATCATTTACCGAGCAGATGTGATCGACCAGGTGGTCTTCTTCTGTTGCTTCTTTTCGTATGTTCGTAAGAGGGGTGCTGAGATGCAGACCTGGGTGAGGGAATCGACCAAAAGTCACAAAGCTGGCAAAAGGATGCCCAGGGGACCAAAGGATGGGAGCAGTGGAGAGGATCAGTAAGGTGAGAGCAGCATCAAGGATAATGTTGAAGAGTTCCTATCTGTGTTGAGGAGAGCCTCCAAAGATGTGTATGGCTGGGCAATCAAGGCCGCCAAGCAGTAAACCCCTGTCAGGTGGAGCCTGTGATGTGTCACAGTGAGAAAGCAGAGCCTCGGCAGATGTCATTGCCATGTGAGCATGGGAGCATCACATGGTGCTGCCAGAGGGTTGGCAAGGCCTTAGTTACCCGAAATACAATTGGACACCATGTCCAGTGTACTGGGTCATGAGCATATTATTAAAGTGTCACCAGTAATTACAAGGAATGCATTACTGGGATTTAGGAATCCAGTGCAGTGGCCAAGGTAGGACAAGGGACGTGTTCAACTTGTTGGCTGTCATGAGGAGTGATTTCAGGGACTGAGAGAGTCCAGCAAACATGTTACAGGTTAATTTGCATGTGAAGCAGTGCGTCATTGAATACTCGTGGGAGCAGTGTACTGTATTGGAAATAGTTCTGACGTGGGTCTCCATGGCCTGAGTAATGCATTTAACTGTTGTACCCCTGTACCATCTATACCTCAATAAACAGAGAGTCAAGGACAGCCATGGATACAGCCATGCACACAGCAACAGTCTGCCTCTAGCACTTATCTTTGCCTCTGTCATGACAGGATAGTCAAACCGCAGCACTTTGCCCACCTCCCTACCCCTCCCTGGCTCTGCCCCTTGCCCCCTTGACCTATCCCTACCATGCTCCCTCCCTGCCCTCTGTGCTCTGCTCACCTAGCCCTCCCACTCCCAATGTATCCTTCTGTGTCCTGTCTGCTTATCTTCTTGACGCTAGCATACATTGTACAATACCTCAGCATACCTAGTGTTTTATGTTTGAATTTTGTAACCTCTATGTATATTTTTCTCAGTATTTGTATATTTGTTCACAGTATTGTACCTTGTTGTCTAATGTATCTGACATGGAACCTATCAACGAGCATCCGCTCACAGGTATTATCCAAGTTCTCAATAAATAAAAAAAATAAGAAAGGACAGCCATGGCACCTGTGTGGTGTTTGCTTTAAACCCCAGGAATCCCTCACTTATCTTAAACAGCAGTCATTCCTTTGAAATGAGCAGCCCCAGAGCTTTAAGAATGTTATGCAAATTATGGAATTTGGAATGAAATTCAAACTCTGTGGTCACGCTCACCCCTACACTCTAACATCAGATTTATGTCTCCATCTGAAGAGAGCAGTCACCCCGAAGTCTTCTTTACAGTTCTGGTCGGTTTATGGTTTATTACTTTTTAAGCATTTTAGTTAACATTCAATACATTGCATTAGTCAGGGTGTTGTTATAATGGTGTAACCCCCCTACAAATGGGGGTCACTAAAAAGCCTCCTTTGGTGAGCCTTGCTGCGCTCTGCCAGGCTGGTGTCCTGCATTTCAGTTGTCTTTAAAAATAATTGCATGAGAGTGCCTAATGCCTCCATGTACTGTCGCTTTAAGAGCTGCCTAACTGCAGTATAATTAATTTAAAATGAGGGGTCTGTGTGTTTCCCTGCTCGAGTCCCACTCGGGCTGCTGATCCATTGCTCCATTTCTGCCGTCGCTATATGCGCAGAGGGAGCACTTTCAAAAGATGTAATTGTTTACTGGTAATCTATTAGAGTGATAATGGAAATACAGTTTGTCTAACCTGCTTTCCCTTCAGCAAGGACTGTGTAGTGTAGCTCTTTCATTTTAGTCCCGGACTGCCGAATTGGACCAATCAGTGGGGAGGGGGTCGTTAAAATGGAACCTGCTGGCAAATCAGAACTTGGACTCTCTTCTTGGAGCCAGCCACAAGGGGATTGTATGAAGAGAGCCTCTGGGAAATGTAGTTTAGACCTTGGCACCTTTTTTTACCAATAGAGGGAGCCTGTTGTGACTGACAAGGAGAATCAGCCAACTGAAACCTTTTGGATTTGGGGGAAATGCCCGGACTGCCTGCTGAGACAGTCAGTCTGAGACTGGAGCTGGAAGAGTGAGCAGCTCACGGGGCAGCGCGGGAACTGCGCGGAAGGCCTGGAAATGGCCTGTCTGTCTTCAGCTCTCCTGGAGGGGGAGGAAAGAACTGTGTTTTCTCGGACCAAGTCTCCGAATTTTGTGCGAAAAAGGAAAGCAGCAGTTGTGGCCTGATTCATGGGCACCATGTGTGGAGAAGAAGTAAAGAAAGGAACCTGTGTTATTTTCGGACTGAGACTCTGAATAAGAGAAAACAAATGCTGAGGAGCCCTGAGGTTTGGGGCCGAAAGAACCGTTTTGAAGTTGGAAGCTGAGAGGGGAACCACACTGTGTGTTCGTGCAGCCATTTGTTGTGCAGTAGTTCACGCGGGAAGCGCGTGTGAGGCCCTAAGTCAGCCTGCAGCCGTTGGTACATGTAATTCGGACTGAATCCGAGTTTTCAGAGTGAAAGAAGAAGCAGAAGTCATTTTGGGACCAGGCTTAACCTGAAGAAGACCGAAAGTGTGCAGAATTGCGATCGGCCTGTCAGGACTCTGTGGTCTGGTACAGTAAGTGACCTTTACATATAAATGTGCTTAGTGCTTGTGGGGATTGGGATCTGAGTAATTCCCCATGTTGTGAACTGTGTGCTGTGCTGGGAGTGTGATTCTCTAGCAAGGTTCAGACTGAATCCGAGCAGAAAGAGAGAGAGAGAGAGAGAGAGCGCAAAAGTAATGTTCGGACTGAATCCGAGTTTGAGACAGAGAAGAATGCCCCTAAAAGTGTAGCCAGGCTCAATCTGCTGAATGACCAAGATGCCTGTAGAGTGCAATTGAAGTGACAAGCTGCTTGTCTGGTAGTGTTCTGAGTACATATAAAATGAGCAGGGAGCTGGAAGTCATAGTCAGCATCACTCAGACTGCATCCGTCTGTATTGAATGCAAGTGAGCCCTGCCACAAAGGCTGGGCCAGCTATTCTGTTTCTCCTGGCAATCCAGGACAACCTGCATTCCATCCAGTTTTCAGCATTGAATCTGTGAGTACAAATTAGGATAGCTCCCTGCCATCTGTTTATCGAATTACAAGTGTGTCATCTAATTATTGCTGTTTCATTTCTACACGGACTGAGCCATCTGGCTCCGGATTACAAGCGTGTGTTGTGCATATATTTTCTTCCTACAGAGCCCTATCCATCTGCACCAGCCAGCCAACCCCGGACAATGGACCTGGCTAGCCCCCCCATCCTGGGTACCCAGAGTGTGACTTTTTGGACCCTATATGCATGCACAGTACAGTGATTTGAACCTTACTAAACCAAATCAACCTGATTGCCCCCCCTCTCGTGTTACTGTCCCCTTAAATAAATCAGATTTGTTGTTATTGAACTATATACTGTCTGTGATGTCAGTTCATATAGCACCAGCATTGCATTGTGTTGTGTATGTTGCTTAACCTTGTTTTACAGGGGGTCCTCAGAGACGTGCTGCAGAATCAGTCTCGAGGGTAAGTGGTATCTATATGTGTAAAAAATGTTCATATTTGGGGTATTGGGAAGGTAACTCCCATGTACTGTGTGGGCCACTAGTGGGAACAAAGGGTGGGGGGTCACAGTGTCCCAGAGGGCTGTGCCCAAGTTAGTTTAACCACTACCAACCCTGACCTCTGGGTGGAGGCACCCGTCATTGAACCTAGGCCCCTCAACCTGTCACTAGCCATACAGGCAGGGGTAGTAGCCCTTGGGATAGCGCCACCTGGGGGTTACAGTTGTGTTATTTTTTTCTGTTTATCTCCAGTTTCCGATCGGTTCCTCAGAATTTGAGAAGGATATTTTTGACTTGGTTCCCACTTTAAGTGAGCACTATTTAAAAGCTTTAAAAAACTAAATAATTGTTTTTCCTAAAGCGCTTTTTCGGTTTACCCTAAATTATTCTCAGTTCCACGTTATGGCAACCAAGATGATATTTTGTTCTGTTCTAAGTTGTTTAAACCTCTTGAGATGACTTTTAACTTGCAGGACTTTTTCGAGGAGCCAAACTGCAATTATTGTTTTGACGCTCTTTTTAACATTACTTGGGCTTGGGAACTGTAAGAATTTTTTCCAGGGCCTTCAGTGTTTGACGTGACTGACAGACCCGAAAAGAAGACAGACCCTACAGGCTTTAAAAATTGTACAGTTTTCAGCTCCTGACAAAGGCAGAATGCCGCAAGCTGTGTTTGAAGTGCCTGGATCCAGACCACAATTTTATCATTTGCAACTCTGTAAAAAGTTTTGCCCCAAAACACAAAAGAAAAGGACAAAAAAATGAGAAGTCTTTATGGCTTCTTGGCCTGCCTCCATGTCACCAAAAGGCTCACATGATGGTCCCGCTCCTCAGAGTTAGCAGCAGTCCGTGTCAAAGGGGACAGAAAAGAAAGATAAACCTTCTAAAGGTGGTTCAGAACTCTGGGTGTCTGAAAGGAGGAACTCTGAAGCCACAAAAAATTAAAGAGCCTCTGCACAGACACCAGAGACGGTGCCTGCCAAGAAAAAACCAAAAGAAAAACATGTTATTGTCCCTCCTCCTGAAGAAGGAGTGGAGCCTCCAGTAGACACAAAATGAATGCCCTCACTAGAGGACACACAGAAATTTTAGGAACTACAATAGAAATGCGCTCTCGGGGCATGTTGCCTGTCAGGAAGGAGGCTCTATACAGGCACGCAATCTTTCTAGAACTGTGTGTCTATATAAACTGTGCTCGTCATGCTCACATTTCCCAAGGATTTCAGTTCTGCAATGTGGCTGTGGATCAACAGCCTAGCTCCAGTATTAAAAAAAAAAATCACAGACTTTATTCAACAGATTTATAAGTAAATATTACAAAAACTGGCACTACTTGAACTGGAACCCACAACAGCCCTCCCAAACAAACAAAAATAATAACCATGAACCCTACAACTAAACCCGCTATCACCCTTTCTGTTCGCTGTGTATTCCCCCCCAGATGGCCAGATACATTTTAAGAGTGCTCACATATACTGGCATGTGAGGAAACAGAAGTACGTCTGCCTGCATACAGCAGGCTTGTGTCATAGGCACATTCTCAGCCATCACAGAGATTGCGGCTTTCTGTTGTAATGCCCAAGATTTCTATGAGAGGACAGCACAAAAGCATGATAATTTCTCTTGGCATTCCAAGCTATGGGAAACTTAATGAATATGTCTGCCACCGCTTCTCAGGCTCCAATCCCATTCCCAATGCCTGTGGAGGAAGAGGTTGCACTATAGTATGATGAGGAGGATGGGAGACCCCATAGAACCAGATGGTTCTCCTAAGCAGGAATTTGACTCTCCTCCAAGGCCTTCAGAGGACTATACTGTACCTCACATTATACCTTTCTAAGGTATATGGTAAATACCTTCAATATCTCCTCCCATGAGACTGAGGAGGATGAAGATGAGGTAGTCTTCATGGATATGATAGGCTTTGCACCCACAAGGATCTCCTGCTGCCCATTTAAAATCCTAAAAAAGCCACATTCAGAGTCATATCAGCACCCACCTCAGTTGTTGGCTTGTTGGCATTGACAAGAAAATTTAAAAACTCTTAGGTGGACAAGCTGGTCACTGAATACCTGAAACTCCTACCCTGATCATGAGGAAGTGGTTCAAACTGCCGCCTGTGATAAAGCCGAAGTGCCTTTTTCCTCTTAGCCTCCTGAAAAAGATTTCAGAAAACTGGATAGTTTGGGCAAAAAGGTTTACACATCAGCGTCCTTGCTTCTGAGGCAGGCAACGTACTTAGCTTACACAGCCCAGTACCAGAGATCCTTATGGAATTCCATACTGGCACTGAGCAAAAAAGCTACTGGAGACTTGGCATAGGATATGGCTAACACAGCCAGATAAGCCATAAATGCCACAAAATACCAGTTTCGTATGGCAGTGGACAGAAATGACATTGCATCTAGGGTCATAGCCCCTGCAGAGTCCTCAAGAAGGTGTGCATGGCTTAGAACTGCAAATATATCCCAGGACATTCAAACAAAAACTATGGATTTTCCCTGTGACAGAAATTTGTTGTTGGTGACCAAATAGAGGCTTACACGAAAACGGTGGATTACTATAAGAACACCTACAAGAGCAAGACTGAGAAAGAAAAGGCCTCCACTTCCTACAGTCCTTATGGAAAGGTAGGTAGGGGTAGAGAATACTACCCCCATGCTTATGTTTCCTATGAGTACCCCCTCCACAAAGGGGCTACTGTAGGGGCACGGGTAGAAGGGGCACTAGGTGTGCAGCTGTAACACTGGCCCCCAAACCCCAGGCAAAGGAAAACCTCTGCCAAGTCTGCCCAGGTCGCCACACATTGCCAGTGAGGGAAACACTGGCTCACTACTCCCAGGAATGGACAAAAGTCACCACAGAAAAGTGGGTCCTGGAAGTAGCGAGTCAGGGGTTGTCCCTGCAGTTCAGAAAATTCCCAAAACTGCTAAACCCAAAGATTTTCCAGCCTCACACCCCAACAAAAAAAATTCTGTTTGAGATGGAGGTTAAGAAATTGTTGCAAGAAAATGCAGTTTAAAAGAAAAAAATAATAAAGATGGTGATAGTGTGCTCAGTGATTCCATCTCTGCAAATAGGTGATTGGCTGGACTAGATAGGAATAATATCTACTTTTACGTACCAGTCAGAGCAAGTCACAGAAAATACCTTAGGTTCAGGTTAGGGAACTGCCAGTACCAGTTCACAGCCCTTCCCTTCAGCCTCAGCTTCAAGAGTATTCACAAAGTGCCTAGCTGTGGTGGCAGTACATTTGAGAAGGAAAGGTGTGGTGTCTTTTCCCTACCTGGATAACTGGCTGATCTCAGGAAAAACAGCAGGAAGCAAACTCCTCCATACTGCTGACACAAAAATACATTTGAGGACATGGGCTTCCTAATAAACGTTCAAAAAGTCTCAGACAGAACCAGTTCAAGTTTTGGACTTTATTGGTGCAGACCTGGATACCCTACAAGAGAAGGCATGTCTTCCGAGAGCATGGGTAGTAAACCTGATTTCAACTGCAGACTCCTTCGGGGCAGGTAGCCAAGGTCTGCAAGGGATTTTCTAAGGTTACTTGGGCACATGGCCTCTCCATTGCAGTGGTACCAGAGGCCAGGTTCCAAATGAGAGATACCCCTATCACCTTGGGGACAATAGGTTTCAAAAGTAGGACACTCGGTCCAAATTAGTGCTTGTCACAATGTTGAATCAAATGCAACCAGAAGATGTCCTGGATGGACCCCACTGATCGTGCATTTACTGTGTCAGGGTGGGGCAGAGCATGAAGCCCAGGCCTGTGGCCTGTACAAGTCACTGTTGCCCTTGCCCCTCAAAGTCTCCTCCTCAGTTGGCTTGACAAACCGACCCAACACTTCACTCAAAGGATGCACACAAGGTGGTGTCTATGGCTGCGGGCTTGGCCTCTCATCTTGTGGCCCTGGAAGAGATGGCGGCCCAGCTGCAGCAGGTTCTCCTTCAGTATCTGCACTGCTCCCGGTTGGGGCCAGTGTCAAGGTGTTCTTCATGGGCACATTCTGTGAAATGTACCAGTCCCTTCAAACTCTCAGGGAGGGCCCCTCCCAGGTTAATAAAAAACAAGGTAAAGAAATCCCACTGATGATTGTTGGACTAGGAATGAGCATGCTGTTCCTGTGCCCATGATTCCCTTGACTGCTCAATGACCATCGGATCCATGGCCTTGGCCGAGCCGGTGGTGGTTGAGGGTTAGGTCGCTAGCTTCACAGTACCCCCATCGGGCTTGTTGTCTATGACACAGGCCGACCAGTCAGTCAGTACTTTTCTGGACCCGGTCGACCAGTTGTCTAATGGGATCGAGAATGACTTGGTCTCGAGGACTTCGGGTTTTTTTACCCTCTTCCAGAAGGGTTGGCAGCAGTTGCTTGACCAGACTGTCTCCTCACAGGAGTTACCTCTTCTGGAGTCCCATGGAGGAGCCAGTGCATGTCCTGTACACTACCCCTCCTCCCACTTCTCCTTGCCGTCAACATTCTTGTCATCAGTAGAGATCTGGGTTTTGGTCAAGATCACGGTCGAGGGACACCTCGCGTTCCTGTGCTTGACCTTTTACCAGAAGGTGCCATTGACGCTCCTCCTTCTCTTCTTCTTCAGACAGTGAGAGACTCATCGCAAGCTGCATCAGCACTATGAAGAGCTCATGTGGCAGCAGTGGGTCCTTGGGAGAGGTAGGCCCCTTCCTCCAGCCTCGCACTTCCTTGGTCACCCCCAGTCCGGCACGGTGCAGCCAAGCCTGATCCCTCTGGTCCCAGCCTCTCCACTGATTAGGGTGGAACTGCAGCCCCAACAGCCCTTACAGGGAGCTTCTACCAAGGCCTCTCTCCTGGCTATCAGCCTTCCCTGTTGGCTGTAAGTCAAGATCACCCACTTGGACAAGTCTAGGTCCATAGTGAAAAGCGGCTAAGGGCAGTGTTCAAGGAGTCTTCAGACTCTGACTGATCCTCTGTGCAGTCCTCCAGGACCCTGGGCTTTGACCATGAATTGACCAAATAACTGACCACTAAACATGGGCTGGTCTCCTTCAGGGCTTTGCTCTGGTTGATCTGTAAGTCAATGGAGATCCCACTGTAGCTGGTCCAGAAGAGGGCCAAATACCCCCTCACAGATATCCTGAATCAGGATGATTCTCCAGGGGTCGCCTTTCCTGTGACAGATGCTATTCTGGGCCTGGCACTGGAGCTCTGGCAGTACTCTGGCAGTACCCGGCTTCCTGCACAGCACCTTTGATCTACATGGGCCACAAGCATGCGGTCCTGACTGGTTTGCTGTCAAGTTTGTCTGACCACCCCTCGGCTGAGGGCTTTGTGGTGTGCTCCATCTTCCTTAAGATGGTCAGTGTCGGGTGTGGACAGATCCCCAAAAGGAGTCCAATAAACTGGACCACACAGCCAAGAAGGTTTACGCTGCAACCTCCCTGAGTCTTTGTCAGGTGAGTTATGCCTTGATGATGGCCAGCTTTGGTCACACCCTGATGGGAGTCCTGACACGTTCTCCCTCCCTTGCCTTTCTGCTGATCTGCAGACAGTGGTTAAGATGGTCGAAGAGCAGGTTGGAGTGCTGGTGAAACATCAGCTTCAGACAGCTTTGGACATCCGAGACTCCTGTGCCCAGTCCATGGCGCAGCAGTCACAGTGCATTGCAGGGTCTCGATGTGGATTTCCACCTTCAAGGCAGACACCCAGCATAAATTGACTGATGTCCCCTTTTTGGGCAAACCTTTTCAGCCCTGGGGTGGATGGGCATCTTATGAGGATCAAGAAGACCAGTGCCACCCTCAACTCAGTGACATCTGCCCGGATTGCAGACCTGGTGCCCTAAACCTAAGTTCACCAGCCAGGGCTCCAAAAAGCTTGGTGGTCAGGGTGGCAGGACTCCTCTGGCAGCTGGTTCCGGTGCCCCCTCCAAGGTTGCTCAGTGCTGGTCGCGGATGTTTGCCTCCTGCCTGCCTGTCCAGTCCCTGCCTCGGCTTCCCATGGGGGGCCGGCTTCATCATTTCTAGCACATCTCATCTACCATCGCCTTGGGCAAATGGGTTCTGGAATTGGTGGGCAGATTGCCTCTTGACTTTAAGGCTCTCCAGCCCTACTGAGCCCATGCTCCACGGAAGTCCATGATGTCGCAGAACACATTGTCCACCCTCAGGGAGGACATTGCTCAGCAACTCGAAAAAGGAGCCATAGCCCATGTCCTAGATGCCACGGCCAGCCAGGGCTTCATATGCAAGTACTTCCTGGTCTACTGGATCTGCCTGAGCTTAATCAGTTCCTAAGGAAGCACAAGTTCCAGATGATCATTCTGAACCAAATAATTCCATCCCCGGAGCAAGACACATGGTTCTGCTCTCTGGACATTCACAACGCCTTCTTCCACATTCCAGTCCATCCCACTGGTGGTAACTTTGGTTCTGTATGTAGGAGATTCTCATGATGTCCAGATCTTGTCTTTTGGCTCTCCTTGACCCCACAGGGTCTTCACTAAGTGCACAGCATGGTGGCAGCATTCCTCTGCGTGCTGAGGGGTCTGGGACTATCTGTACCTGGATGACTGGCTGATAACCGGGCTAGCTAGAGAGGTGGTGGAGCAGTCCAGGAACCTGGCACTCCAGACCTGCAGAGACTTGGGTCTTCTGGTCAACTCAGCCAAGTCTGAACTTAATCTCTTGCAGGTGATCCACTTCATTGGGGCGGAGCTAGAATCCCTCTCCTTGCCAAGCCCCAATTTGCTGAAGACTGGGCATTGGATCTTACCTCCTTTGGCTGATCATTAGAGGTTGGGCGCTCGCACCCTGTTTGGGACTTCCTTTGACTGCTGGGGCACATGGCATCCTGTACCAGCATGGTCAGATGGGCTCACTGGTGGATGCACCACCTACAGTGGGAGCTGGCCCGCCAGTGGTCCCGGCACCTAGATTACCTGGACCAGCCAGTTGTAGTGGCTCATCTGATGTGGCATGCCATCCAGTGGTGGCTGATCCTAGAACATCTCGAGGAAGGAGTCACATTGATCCATCCAGCGTGACAGTCACCCTGACAAACCCGACAATCTCTGGTGGTATGGGAGCACACTGGGGACTACAGGGCCCACAGGCTCTGTACCCCCAAGGAGTCCCCATACCATGTCAACCTGCTGGAGCTCTGGGCAGTGAACCTTGCTCTGACATAATTCACTCTTTTTGTCCAGGGTCAGGTCATGCAGGTCCATATGGACAATACCATGACCATGTACTACCTGAACAAGCAGGGCATAACACATTCCCTCTGGTAGTGTCGGGAGGCTCTCCACATCTGGACCCTCCTGTGCAGCTTGGATGCCGATCTCCTGGCAATTCATGTTGCAGGAGTCTCCAACCAGCTAGCGGATGCCGTCAGCTGGGTGAGCAAGGTGTCTCATGAGTGGTCCCTGCATCAGTTGGTGGTGAACCATCTGTCCTCCCAGTTGGGTGTTTCCCTAGTCAACCTGTTCACCTCCTGGGAGAACGCAAAGCTGATGCCATTCTGTGCCCGATCCCCACAGTGCAGAACACTAGTGGGGATGCCTTTTTGAGGCCCTGGACCCCCGGCCTCCTTTACACCATCCCTCCCTTTCCCTGATCCATAGAGTGTTGGTAAAGGTGTGGTTGGACAAGGCATGATGATCCTGGTAGCCTCGGGCTGGCTGTGGCAGTTTTTTTACATGGATCTCTTCAGCCTCAGCAGCAGGCCTCCATGGCAACTTCCCCTTTACCCAGACCTGCTCTTTTGTCTCAAGGGGAAAGTCCTGCAACTGGAGTTTGTCTCTGCACCTGATGGCCTGGTTCCTAGGTGGCTAGAATGACAGACTTTGGGGCCTCTCTAAAGAGGTCTTCCATGTCATGGAAGCCTCACAGTAAGAGTTGACCTGCCAGTGCTATGCCTTCAAATGGAACATGTTTTCCATTTGGTACTGGGACAGGGAGGTAGACCCCTGGCCTTCCCTTTGGCTAGCATTCTGGATTACCTGCGGTTCCTCTCTGTCAGGCCTGAGGTCAGCACCCTCAAAGTGCACCTGGCAGCCATCACTGCATACCAGGTGCGGGCTGGTATGCTGACGGTGGCACAGGAGAAGGTAGTCGGGTGCTTCTTCAAGGACCTAGACCACCTGTCTCTTCTGGTGTGTGAACCACTGCCATCTTGGGACTTGCAGCTGGTACTGGCAGTGCTCATGGACAAGCCTTTTGCACCAATGTACAGGTGTGAGATATTACACCAGTTGTGGAAGACCGCCTTTGTGCTAGCTATCACCACCACCAGAAGGATCAGTGAGCTCCAGGTGCTCTCAGTGGAGTCTCCATATTTGGTGTTCCACAAGGACAAGGTTGTCCTCCTTCCCCACCCGAAGTCCCTCCCGAAGGTTGTGTTGGAGTTTCACCTTAATCAGGTGATAAACCTCTCAGTGTACTTCACCAAGCCAAACTTGGAGGCTGAGCATAGGCTTTACATGTTGGACCTGAGGTGAGCTCGCATATTACAGGAGTGCATGGCTGGTGTTCAGGGAGGTTCTCCAGCTATTTGTAACATTAGCTGAGCTGTATCGTCAGCAAAGTGGATGATTGGCAGGTGGATTGTCTCTTGCATCGACTCTGCTATAGGTTGGCACGGGACCTTCCCATAGTGCTTAGAGCTTATTCCACCAGACATACTGCTGCCTTGGTGGCTGCTTCCAGGGACTTCCCTATCCAGGAAATCTGCAGGGTTGCTATCTGGAAGTCCGCACACACCTTCACTTCCCACTACCACATCAACCTTGAGTAATGCTGGGATGCTGGTTGTGGGACCTCAGTTCTCCAATCTTTGTTTGCCAAGTAGGGGTGTGCACCTTGCCCCCTCCTCCCGGAGAACTGCTAGAAATCTGCCAGAGTGTGGACAGTGCACCATATCCATGCCACTAGAAATAAGGGTTACTCACCTGTGACCATAGTTCTAGAAGTGGTATATGGTGCACATCCACAGAACCCACCCGACCTCCCCTGGTAGTTGGCATATGGATCCCTGCCTCCAGCGTGCAAGATCTGAAATTGTGGGAGTATACTGCCTGGGTGAGTGGAAAGAGCTTAGCTTGAAGACATTCTGGCTGGATGTAAAGGGAAAGGAATACTGCTACAGTGGATATGCACCATATACCACTCCTAAAACTACAGTTATAGGTGAGTAACCCTCATTTACTATGGTGAATGATGTTTTTCTTCTTTGACACTTACACCCTGTCTCAGCAGTTCTTTAGGGAGGAAAAGGAAGACCCAAACTGTGAGACTGTTTTCAAGTGGCTCCTGGTGCACACATGTTACCATCAGAAATACCTCTAGACACAAGAGTACTGGGACATGCCCACCCCATCGTGGGCAGTCACTTAGGTTTGGAATGAGTGGGGGGTGCAAGCATATTTCCAACAATCAGCAGGATTAGCAAGTTGGTGTTAACTATTTGCAAAGGAATATCACTGATCTATTATTGTTTGATGTTTCTAGTAGGTTAGAGCCAATACACAGTGACTTGCATCTCATTCTTGCAGTAGGGAACAGGAAATAACATCTTTGGATTATTACTGTACTGCATCTACATCTGGTTCCTGTCTTGCCAGTGGAAATAGCTTGTGTCAGTTCACCACAGACTTTTGAGTTTTTTTATGATTTTGAAATCTTATACAGCATGGTTCAGATTTGTTAGAGTCTAATCATCTAGTAGTCAGTTTTACATCAAAATACAGGTATGTGATATCTTAACATTCTATTCACTGACTAAACTGCTGCCTGGCTCAAAGTAATTTGGCCAAGTTTGTATTTTTGTCCCCATTGAGTAAACAATGTGGCATAATTCTATCAATTAACATTTTTTATCCTTGGCTGGTCTCCTGCAGGTACAATATAGTGTCATACTGTTTTATCGTCATTACAAATTAAGTGCAATTATGAAACTTGGGTGTCTGTTTTTCCACTATTGAATAATGGATTTTCTAACAGCATGCATTTAACCATAGACACATACTTCAGATTCTTGGCTCGAGGAGTTGGCACTTAGAACTATCCAATAGGATTCAAACCACATGGCATGTACCACTGCATAGCTTGAGCCCTCTTCCTTTCAACCCATTGTATCTTTCTATCATACTTTGAGTTGGAGCTGTTGCAGCAGACAGTAACCATAAGGACTAAGCCACCAGGTGCCAGAACTCCATGGAAACCTTCTAGCTAGCAATCTTCAGCGGGGGGCCGTCCCTGACGTCGGCCTGCCCCAATGTCAGCCAGTTGTATAAAGGGGGTGGTCCCCAGCCCCACTTCAGTTCTTTTCTCGCCATCAACGTGTTACCATCGGCTCCTCGGACGCCTCCTGCTACAGTTGACCACCACCGTGCTTTATTGCATTTTTCCCTTGACTTTTTTTTTCCAAAAAAGTGATTTATTTCTGCACGTCTTCATCCCTGGCCTGCCTCCTCTGCTTGGGCCCTGACCACGATACCTCAGCCTGTGAGCACTGCCAGCGGTTCAATCAAAGGACACGGATCTGCCGCCAGAATGCCCTTAAGGCACACCTTCTAGAACAGCAGCTTGCCACCATGCAAAAACCCCTTCGGGGTAAAGCCCTTCTTCCTCTTCCTTGGTCTTGACCTCTTCATCATTGAAGATCTACAAGGAGAAGAAGAAGAAGACCTCAGGGAAGCACAAGTCCTGGGACAAGGAGAGGGAGAAGGCCTGGACTCGCTCCCATTCATGGTCTTCTCACGGAAAGAAGACCTCTTTGGGTTCCTCCTCCCACGAGGGATCAGACTATTCCTCCTGGCCTGCCCTTACTGCCTCCAGGAAGCTGGTTGTTAAACCTTCCGCCCTGGTGCTGGCGATAGGGGGAGGTTCATCAAGGTCCGGGACTTCTGTCCAGGCCCTGCAGCCCCAAGGGTGAAGGCCATACCTAAAGTGTCTGCCTCCTCCTTGGGCAGCAGGTCGTCACCCGTTGTCCATCCGGCCCCAACGTTGGGCTCTGCCCACAAGTCTTCAGAGAAGGCAGCCGTCATCAGGAGCAAGCATCCTCCTCCAAAGACTCCGGGATGCCGCCGCCTCGATCCCCACTGACTATACCACGGGCCCTGGCCAAGTCAGTGACAGTCTGTACCCCGGACCATCACTTGCTGCCACCTCCAAAAGAGATGCGGGGCACCCCAACGTCGATCCCAACGACAGCCTTACTATCGCCAGATCATCCAATGTTGCTGGTAGATACCTCTACTCCATCACAGGAGGATGTGACGCCAACTAATTCTCGGCTTGATGAGGCACCAGAGCATCCGACCCAGGCACCTCCGAAGCCAGCTTCTCTGATGCTGGGTACACCAACGCCAGGTACATTGACGCCGGGTACACCAACGCCAGCTGGCCCTTCAGATCCTCATATTCCCCTAAGTGAGGTCAAGGACCTTTTTTGCTTTTGGTGAAATGAGATAAAAGGGGACATTCTTCCACTAAAACCCTCTGAACCGGTGATTTTAGAACCAGAGTCAGAGCTTGAACCAGAGCCGAACCTGCAGCCAGGGCCTAAGCAGCCGACCCCAGACCTGAGAAGTCCTTCCCTGAGCTTGGACGGTAGGCACAGGAGATGACCCAAACACAGAGGGCGGAGGCACAGACACACGTCCTCCCAGTTGTCAGGCCGACACTGATGCTGGTCCCATAGCGGACGTCAACTTAGTTCCTCCTCTTCTTCATCCACCTCAGTGGACTCTAGCTGCAGCTTATCCTCCTCAGACTCGGATGAGATGGAACCCAAGGGCTGTCCTTCCCTGCCAACAAGGACATCACTAGATCGCCTGCTGATGATCCATCGTTTATGGATGTCATGAGGCATATCCAGGCCACTAACAGTTAGTAAACCAAGGACCTAGATCCCAAGAGGCACAGGCTTACTAAATACCTGAGGCAGAAAGAGCCTAAGCCTCTTGTGGTCCCTCCACTGGTCAACACCTTCCAGGACCTACTAGGCTTACCCGGAAACATCCATTATCAGTCTCAGCCATTTCCCAAAAAATCAGACCAGCTCTACAGGGCTCCTAGGGACGAGCCTTTCCTCGCAGAGCATCCTGTAGCGGACTCACTGGTCATAAAAGCAGCTCACAATAGGTCCAAGAGGCCCAAGCGTTTAAACAACCAGCCTCCGCCAGCCAGCTTGCGCAGAGGCATGGTTGCCATCTGCGGCGCCGGCAGCCGGATGAGGATGGATCTCAGTGTCAGAGGGCGGCGGGGGCAGGATTGAGTGTCCATAGGACTGCTCTCCTGCTCCAGGGGAGGGGATGAGTGTCGGCGCAATGTGGACCCCCAGCGGAATGTAAGGGGGGGCGGGGCAGACACTGGCTGTCATTGCACGTCCCTGCCCCTGAAAAACCTAGGTAAAAATGTTGGCTCCCCCCTAATGAGCCAGCTCTGGCGCGACCCCTCTGGCCACTTAACTCCGCTGCTGGAGGCCCCATTCAGGGGGGTCAGCCCCGAGCATATGGGGGTCGGATGCCGGAGCAGGGCAAACCCCGTTCCCGGGGATAGGGGAAGCCGACGGCAAAAGAAGAAAATTAAAAAAAAACAACAACCAGCCTCTGTACCAGAAATCCAAGTTTATTGACCAAATGGGCAAGAAAGTCTACTCTTCCTCTACTTGCTTCATTACAGCCTTAAACTTCCTCACCCACGTGGTGCAATACCAGAATGCCCTGTGGGAGAAGGGGTTGGAGCTAGCTCAGGCTTTGCCAGACTGTGGCCAAAAGACTGATCTCCTGGATCTACTCAAGTCTGGTTCAGACATGGCACCCATGTTCTTTTTTTTTTTATAGCTATTTTCCCACCTGTCACTGCTGGCTGGGGCCCCATTGGTCGACCTGCCTGTTCCCCTCCTTCTGGGACCCTCCAGAGCTGTACTCTTGATCTCCCCTCTCCACTCGCAGCATATCTCTGGAGAGTTCCCCGGTCCACGCCCCTGGAGCAGGGCCACCTTCTGCTCCTTGGTACTCCCTCTTCTGATGCTCCTTGGGCAGAGGTGAAGAGCGAGACGAGATCCAGTTGGCAGGGTCTGGAGTTGGAGGTGGGGCAGGCGATGTCTTCCTCCCAGCCAACGTGTGGTTTCCTTATTTGTGAACATGACCCCCAGGAGCACAGATGTGCAATGACGTCCAGCTGGGCTGAGCGCTCCCATGCCCTTCCCGTGGATGTCCACCGATGCTCCCACTGTCACAGACGTGATCCCCTGGCTGTTGCACCCCCATCCTCCGCTGGGAGTCGCTAGTGCTGGGGAATCATTTTACCTACCCTCCCCAGGAAAGGAGAGCTATCCTCCAGACGCACAATCCTCTCCTCCCCTGCCAACCCCCGATGGCCCGAGCTCATTCCCAAACCTGGGTCACCAGCATGGTGCAAGGTGTGGCATCCGGCGCCTCAACCCTCAGTGCCACTGGGCCGGCTGGGCACCCTTGTTCTAAGGGCCTCATTCAGCACGGCAGACACAACTTCCAGGGCAGCCACCATGGGCATCTGCCTTAGACACTATGCATGGCTTCGGGTCTCTGGCTGTACTCAGGACCTGCTGTCTGGCATTATGGATCTTCCCTTCAGAGGGTCCATCCTGTTTGGGGATGAGGCAGAAAAACTGATTACTCATCTTCTGGACTCTAGGAAGGCCATTTGGTCTGTTCAAAAGATGTGTAAGTCGAACCAATGGTCTTATAAGAAACAGCCCTTTCAGAGGCCCTCAGGCCAGCAGTCTAGAAACCAGCTCCAGCAGCAGGGTTGTTTCAAGCACAGCCACCTCCCAGAAACTGGGGGGGGTTCCATCTCTAGAGCTGCAAAGTCATCCCTCTATTCCAGAGGGTTGGAGATAGATAACAACTGACCTTTGGGTCTTCCAACACATAGAGAGGGGTCATACCCTGAAGTTCCTGGAGAGGCCACCAGAAAATCGACTGGTGCTCTCCCATTACCCTCCATCTCACATCGCTCTTATTGAAAGGGAAATTCAGGCTTTGCTTCAAAAGTGGGCTGTCGAGCCAGTACCACCAGACCAGAGAGGAAGGGGATTTATTCCCACTTCTTCCTCATCTCCAAGAAGACCAGGGACCTTCGTTCCATCTTGGACTTCAGTCACCCGAACAAATACATAAAGTACTAGAGGTTCAGAATGGTCACACTTCCAGGTTTAATCCCCCTCCTGCATCAGGGGGACTGGCTTTGCTCTCTATATATGCAGGACGCATGCCTACATATCCTGGTGTTTCAGCCCCGCAGAAAGTACCTGTGCTTCTTCTCCAGGGCTGTCATTACCAGTTTCAGGCTCTGCCATTTAGCCTATCCTTAGCTCCAAGAGTTTTCACCAAGTGCCTAGTGGTGGTGGCTGTGGCCCTCAGGAGATGGGTTCATTGCATCTTTCCCTACTCAGATGACTGACTCCTGACAGCTCCCTCAGAGGATCAGCTGCTTTGTACTCTCGGAGACACCCGTACACTCTTCTGAGAGTTGGGAATCACCCTGAATCTACCAAAGTCATCCCCATGGCCCAGTCAGAGACTCCAATTCATCAGAGCAGTCCTCGATACAGTCCAGGGTAAGGCCTTCCTCCCCTCAGATGGGGCAGATTTCCTTTGGGATCAGGCTTGGATGGTGTCCTTGTCTCACCACATTTTGGCCCAAACTTACCAAAGGTTACTTAGCCACATGGCAGCCGCATTTCCATCTGTCCCATTTGGCCAGCCTCCACATGAGGGTTCCCAAATGGACACTCAGGGTGCAGTGGGACCAGTGACCTGATGAACTGGATGTCCCCATTTCAGTCTTGGACCCAATTCACCAGACTTCGTCCTGGTGGATGTACTCCGACAATCTTCTGAGAGAGTTCCTTCAGGCAGGACTCTCCGAGGAGGATTCTGGCTACAGACACCTTGGGGCTAGGTTGAGGTGCCCACATGACAGACAGACAGACTCAGGGACCTGGTCTCTACTGGAGCGGTATCTTCACATCAATGTCCTGGAGATGCAGGCGATCCTTTACTCTGCAAGCATTTCAAACTGACCTCCTCCAAGCCCTCTCCTCATTTGGATGATATGTCCATAGTATTTTACATCAACAAACAAGGGGACTCATTCCTACCCCTCTGCAGCGAGGCCATGAGAGTCTGGTTTTGGGCTCTAGAACACCGCCTAGGACTCCCAGCTGTGCATGTTCCAGGCATCCAAAATGTCTTGACCAACAGCTTAAACAGGTCTTGGTCCAAAGCCCGTGAGTAGGAGTTACTTCAGTCAGTCGCAGACCAGCTGTTTGACAGATGTGGGTGACCAGAGTTGGACCTCTTTGCGTACCCATCCAACGCCAGACTGACCAATTTTTGCTCGCTAGATCCAGGGCCTGGAGTTTTCTGGTGAGACGCATTGTCCCTCTGTTGGACAGGGAGGTTTCTCTAAGCCTTCCCTCCCTCCCTTCTCTCTTCTGCAGAGGGTACTGCTCAAGCTTCAAGCAGAGGGGCAGAAATGGTCCTCATTGCCCCCTTCTGGCCTCGACAGATCTGATTCCCTCTGCTTCAGCAGCTAGCAGCGGAACCCCTGGTCTCTCTGCCCCTGAGCTCCTACTTACTCTCCCAAGACCAGGGCACTGTAGTCCTTCTGGACCTCAAGTCTCTGCATCTGCATGCTTGACTCCTGCAGACTTAGCAGTTGCAAGGTACGGGTCTTGCCTGGCGTAGTAGAGGTCCTAGTGGCCACTAGGAAGCCCTCCACTAGGGCCACCTGTGCTATGAAGTGGAAGAGGTTTTGGTTTTGGTCCTCTGCCTGGAGCCTCGACCCTTTCTCCTCTCCAGTGAACTCCATGCTTGAGTATCTTCTCTTTCTGTTCCAGACCGGTCTGAGCTACTCCTCCATCAAAGTGCACCTTTGTGCCATCTCTGCATACCATGCACCTATGGAGGATAAGCCCCTTGCCCAATCAGACTTGTCCCACACCTTTTTGCGGGTCATATTGCACCTAAAGCCTCCCATTCAGGACCCTGTCCCACCATGGGATCTCCTCTTCATGTTAGAGAAGCTCGCGCTCCTCCCCTTTGAGCCAGCCTCAGACTGCGAGCTATGCTTTCTGTCATGGAAAGCATTATTTTTGGTTGTCATTATTTCTGCTCAGAGGATTTCCAAGCTCCAGGCTCTGATGTGAAAGAGCCTTTTTTAGTCTTTCATAAGGACAGCATCCTTACCAACGAATCCTAAGGTGGTGTCTGAATTCACTCTGAACCAAGACATTCACCTTCCAGTTTATTACCCTGAGTATTCTAATCAGGGGAAAACTTTATTACGTAGCCTGGACGTCCACCAGCCGCTTCTGTTCTAGCTCAGCCACAGTACTTCCTTTCAGAAGACTGATCAGCTTTTTGTTTCATTTGCTCCAAAATCTCAGGGAGCACCAGTTTCTAAACAAACTTTGTCTAAGCGGTTAGTTAACTGCATTGTTTTCTGTTATCAGAAGTATGACAAGTCTTTAACGGGCTCGGTAAAAGGCCAGTCCACCAGAGGTGTTGCTACCTCCTTTGCCTCATTGAGGAATGTCTCTGCAGCAGACATCTTTGCAGCTGCGACCTGGAGTTCCAGTCACACCTTCATCAAGTCCACACCTTCGTCAAGCACTGTAGCTTGAACGTTGCCTCCAGGCATAGGACTGGGTTTGGACTTGCAGTTCTTGAAGGCCTGGTTTCACAGTTCTGCTGTCTATCCTTAGCCTCTACCCATGCCTGTCAGTTCCTTCTCCTTCAACTCCTTATGGCTATAGCCTGCTGCAAGAGCTCCAACTCGAAGTAAGATAGTACAGTTACATAAGATCTTACCATAACAGTAGCTCTTCGAGAGGAGCTCTTGCAGCAGGCACTGCTTTTTCTCCCTTCTTCCCCCTGTTGTTTCCTTTTTGCCTCCCTTTTCTTTTTGGGCATGAGCCTACCTGGTTCTCCTTCCATTCTAGACTCCGTGTCTCTGGCAGGGAACTGAGGTGGGGCTGGGGACCGCCCCCTTTATACCATTGGCTGATGTCGGGGCGGGCCGATGTCGGGGGCAGTCCTCCGCTGAAGATTGCTAGCTAAAAGGTTTACATGGGGTCCTGGCACCTGGCGGCTTAGTCCTTATGGTTATTGTCTGCTGCAGGAGCTCCTCTCGAAGATCTACTGTCACAGTAAATTCTTACGTAACTGTACTTTTCTGCATTATAAATCATGACAATTCGTGATCAATCAGGATTCTGTATTTCTAAACAATTTCTTTTTACTTCAAACAGTTTATTTCTCCTAAAGTACTTTGTGTGCCAGAACTGCTCAACTTTGCTTCACAGTACTCTCACCCAAAGAACTAAAGAATGCACTCTTATAACCACCACAAGAGACACAGCAACATTACATATAAACATATACAAAAGAGCTGCAGGCTGAACTGGACATGGGAAGCTTGTGCAACTGTGTCCTGACCAGCAGTGCCCAGTGTCATAGGCCTGGTTGTGTCTCTCTATATTTACCATGAAGACCCACCATAAGTCAGCAAATGTGTCATATCTTACCTGTGTCAATCTTCCTGTGTATCTTCACCATTCATCAATGTTGGGTGACTGGCTGAGACAGGCACCCTGCGGGAGATTTTTTTTTTTGAGGAGGGCCGGCACCATCAGCGCCCCGCCCACGAAGGCCAACGCATTCGTGGCACGTAAGGTTGGCAAGTAGCAGCTGTTGGATCCTCCTCCTCCACCTCAGTTCTGCTTCCCCACTGTCAAGACATCACCCTTGTTCGAGAGTTCTCTGCGTGCCTAGCATTCGCTGATGGCTCAAGCCTTCACGCTGTTCATTCTTCACCGTGATCCGCCTAAGTGCTGGTGCAAAAAAAATACTCAACGCTGTTCTAGACTGGTAAGACCTTTCCTTTCCTTATGGTGTCGAGTCTTTTCTGGGTGGTTCTTTTTTTTTTTTTTTTGTGTTATCTATTTATACCCCCATTGTGCTCTGGAGCTGCCACTCCTTTGGGCCGCCATGACCCACAGACATTCCTCCTACTATCTCCCCCAAGTGACCTTACCTCAGATCTGCAGCCATCCTCGGGATAGACCGGCGCAACCTTTTACCGGGTGGGTCCCTCTCCTCCAAGGGGGAAGGCACCAGCACACAATTTTTTCCTTCAGTCCTGGGTGCTGCTGAGTCTTTCCGTGGCTTCCTGGGAGTCTTCAGAGGTGTCCTGGGCCAGCAGCCATCATCCGGCCAGTCCCCGGAGCAGTATTTCCATTTTTCTGTGGTGTTCCCCCTTATTGCAATCCCTCTGCAGTGCTCCCAGTCTCCACCGAGAGCCGCTGCAAAGCGATCATGCATCCCCAACCCACCCCAGGGGAGGAGAGCAGTCCTACGGATGCTCAATCCTTCCTCTTCCCCTGCCGACCCCCTTCACCCGAGTCCATTCCCAAACTCGGATCGCTGGCGTGGTGAGAGGTAAGGCGCCCGCTCCTCAACCCTCTGCACCACCAGGCCAGACGGGTTGCTCTTTTTAAGTTGCTGTATGCATCGTACCTGGTCCCCGGGACAAGAAACGGTCGAAGAAAATGGGTCAGCCTCCCATGCGTCGGTTTCCCTGTGGCCGACAGATCTTCGTTCCCGACCAGCATAACATTTGCCTTTCTTGCCTTGGACCGCAACATGACATGGATTCTTGTGAGGCCTGCTTCTCTATGGTTCTGGAGCACCATGCGTTAAAAGTCGGCAGGGCTCTGCCAACTTTCGGCGGGGCGTCATCGCTCACATCAGTCCAAGAGTAGGGCACTCAGCCCTTCCTCTGGGTCCCTTGCCAGGCCTACATGGTCCAGTGAAGAAGGGACCTCCTCTTCTTCATGCCTTGCCATAGAGGAGGTTCCTACCGCGGTGCTGGAGGTCTCCATTCGGGCCAGGCCAGGAGCACCACTCTGGCAGTCACCCTTCAGAGATGCAGACTCCCCGCTGTCAGGTCCCTTGGCTGTGGGTCCCAGTGTGAGACATTCCTTGGCACCACCCGATGGCACCGTCTTGGATCCCGGAGCCATTCATGGCGCCAGTGATCAGGACAGTGCCGCGAGGGGTGCGGGGCCAGGTCGCGGCATCATGATTGAGGGAACTCCCAGGGCTGCTGGTCTGGAGCACTTCTTGATCATCTTCTCTTTGGAGTCAGATGATTTGAAGGCTGATCCGGACTGGAGGCCTGACTCTTCGGAATCAGAGGATTCCCCATGGCCTAGCACCCTTGTGCCCCCTCCTATGACTCTGGTGACTGTGGCTCATGTTGACTCTTGAGCCGATGGCAGTTCAAGGGGTCAGCTGCGAGTTGGCAGTCCTGCTGCTGTGGGTGTGGTGATCAGGTTCCTGAGTGAGGGGGTAGCTACCGTCCCCGGTGCTGTCCCCTCTCTCAGAATCAAGATCAAGACCCCCTTCTGTGACCTCCCTCGGGGGGTTTGCATGGGTTAGGGGGCTCTTTGGCACAGGGTATGAGGAAGAGAGCTTCCTCAGAGTCGACTGGGTTGAGGGAACAGGGTGAAGGACATCAGCACACTCCTGTGGCCCTCTGGGGTTGGGGCAGGAGCCGTAGTGCTGAGCCTGGTCTCCTCCCTTCATCCTCTTCAGGGAGGTCTCACTAGGGACCGCCCTTCTTTATCCATCTGGCCCGGTCCCCTCATAGGGTAGCTCACCCCTACAGGGTTAAGTCCTGACCGATTTGTATTCCTTAACAGGTCGGTGAATTTACAGTCCGCAGATTCCCACTGATGCCAGGTTCTTCTGTAGATTCCTTTAGCCCTGGCAGAGACATGTTATGTCAGGTGGCAGGTTTGCCTGGGCCTCTGCGACCAGCTCCCTTTCTCCCAGGCCACGTGGGTCCTCTGGGGCCTTTGACCTGGGACTAGTTCAGATGTCAGCCTGCAGCTTTCCTACAGTATGTTAGGGCCATGGACAAGCAGGTCTTCCGACCAGTTTCCACTCCGCAGCCAGAGTCTGACTCTACAAGTTCCTCGACCTCCTCATCTTCCTCCACAGGGGAAGAGAATTCCTCTGTCCATCTGTCCTCAGACACTGATTAGGCTCAGTATCAGTGCTTCCATTTGAGGCTGGTCAGGGACTTGCACATCTCTCATTATGCTCAAAACAATACCGAACGTGCGACGCAAGCCTTTCTAGGCGAATACAGGGCACATCATTTGGCGGTCCCTTCCTGGCTGGTTTCTTTCCAGCAGGCATCGTGCAGCACCTGGCAGCTTCCGTACTCCTCAGAATCAGACCCTATGGACTATCGCAGGTGGTATTGTGCAACCCGCAGGTCTCCAGGCTCTTTACCTTATCCACCTTCTGGACTGACTTTTCTAGACACTCCATTCAGGCATAGATGCCCGGTCCACGACCAGCCCCCTGATACAGACTCTTGGGAGTTTGGTTAGCTGGGGCGGAGAGTTTTCTCTTCTGTGCGGATGATGCTTGCTATCATCTCACATCAGGTGCCCATGCTGCCTACAGCAGGCATCTGTGGGCGATGCTGGGCCAGGCACTAGCATAGCTGCCTGATTCGGAGGCTACCGGGCAACACAGCCCTCTCCGTATAGGCCTAGAGTTGGTGAGGCACCAGTCAAGGGCATCTTACAATGCCAGTGAAGTCACTTCATGGCTTGTGGGGACAGCGATCTGCATTAGGCAGACGGCCTGGCTTCGCCTTTTGATGCTGTCACCTTTGGCCTGGTGCAGGTTACTGGCCTCCTCCTTCCAGGGAACCCATCTCTCCTATCACAGGGTGAGACGGGATCTTCAGGGGCACCTTCCTTCTCCTAGGGTTCAGGGGACCCTGCCTCATCCTGACCAGTCCCAGCTCTAACTGACTAGCAGAGGGTCCCCCTCCTACCCATTCTTCCCTTGGGGGGGGGACTGAGAGATGTTATTCCTTCAGGGCTTCTTGGGCCCCCTTCGGGGGAGCATGGTACTCACCCAACAGTGATGAATGGTGAAGACTGACACAGGTAAGATATGAAAATTACGTACGTACCGTAATTATTGATCTTCCTGTGTATCTTCACCATTCATCACTGAATTCTCCTACCTTCCCCTCACAAGGCCTCAGTCCCTGAGCCGTACTCACCTCCCTACCGCCCCTCCCTTTGAATACTTCCCTCCTTTCTGGCACACCGCCAGAAGGCCACTGGGGGTGTATTGGAAAGGGGCGAGTGGAACCCCTTTAGAGTCTTTTTTCCTTAGGGTCTTCTGGTGGGCCCCTCCTCTAACTTGAACTGCTCTGTGGGATGCAGCCATCCCATGATTGCAACTGTCAGTCTTCAGGATGGGGTGATTTTGGGGTTGGCCATTATTCCCTTGCCCCTTGCTGTCTTCTGTCTCTTACCTTCCATTGTGGGGATGGTATTATCTTAGGGGTCCCCCCCCCAAAAAAAGCTGTTTTTCTCCTTACAGTAACTGCAGGGGGGTGGAGAGCAGAGCGGGATTTCCCCAAGGGAGTTGGGATCAGGGCTAGGGAGAGTCTTACACATCAGGATTATCTAAATCTTCAGAGCCTCCCTTGAGTCCATCTCTTAGTGATCTCCGATCAGCCCTTGTCTTGATGGGTCTTGGCCTCCCTCCCTCCCTCGTCCCGCTCTCCCTAGAACCTCCCTTTTTCTATCCCTTCCTCTCTTCTCCCTTCCTACCTTTGGTTGACCAGGGACTGGGGTCTTCTTGGCCCATAACCTACAGGTCCCTGTCCTTCTCTGTCCGCTCATCAGCTTATTCTTTTTCAGTTGCTTCTTTTCTTTTTACTGTCTCTTGGGCTCCCTTGCCCCACCCTTATTTTCTCTGTACCTTCTTTCCTTCTGTCTCTCCGGCGTGCAGTACTGAGGTGGATGACAATCCAGTGGCCATTACTGGCCAACCCATGAGCACCACGCAAAGTGTTGGCCTCGTGGATGGTGCCAGCTCCTCCATAAAAAAAAGGAAAAATCTCCCATGAGTTGCCTGTCTCCGGCCAGTCACCCAACAGTGATGAATGGTGAAGATACACAGGAAGATCAAAAATTATGGTAGGTACATAATTTTCATTTTTATTTAGTGACCTCTTTGGCCCTGGACTAGAGGACCATCCTGCACATATTGAGATGTTCATTGTCACCCCGGACTTGGTGACTTCATCCCAGGGCAGAAACAGAGCTCCTTTTGTGGCTCTGGCTATCAGCCCAGCAGCAGCAACCTCAGCAGCAGTAGAGACAGTTCCAGCACTACCATCTGAAGCCCAAGTTGGGTGGTCAGGGCAACAAAGGGGTGCATCTGGCATCCCACCTACTGAGCTCCCCAAGAGTACCAAGTGAGGAGAAGTGGGATGCCATTTCCCCTCCCTCACAGTCCCTTTTGCAGCACCCAGTCGGGTTTTGGTTCCTCAATTTTCATTCCACAGTTGCCTGCCATCATGTCGGGCAAGTGAGTGTTGGAAGTGGTGGGCTCGTGTCTGTCTTTCGAGTTCAAGGCTCTCCTGACATACCAACCTTGAGCACAGAGGGGATCCATGGTTCCCATGAACATGCTGTCTAAACTGCAGAGCAAATCACTCGACTCCTAGAGTGTAGTGCTATAGAGCCTGTCCCAGACACCCTAGCCTTTCAGGGATATGTGTCTTGGTACTTTCTCTTACCAAAATGGAGTGGGGCTGGCACCCCATACTGGACCTGCACAATGAACAAGTTCCTCCCTTAGAGAGTTCGTATGGTCATTCTGACCCCAGGAATCACTCATTATGATTAAACTGATGCAGTTAGCCTCCTGTGTTGAACTGCCCAGAGAGATGGAATGCTATGCAAATGATGGAACTCTCACTGGCTCATGCCGATTTCAAACTGCTGCCTTAGCAACTGCTGCACTCTGAGTGCTTCAGATTCTTTACTCTGCCTGCCAGTGAAAATGTCCCGGAGAGCTCTCCTTCAACTTACTTCAGATCCTTTAATGTGGTAAGTAAGTACTGTTTTAAGTTATTAATTTTAGATTGTTACCCTTATAAGATAGTTTGGTATAGTTTATTAAAACGTTATAGTTTTTTATCGTTTTTTTGCGGCTACATCACGGTACCATGGAACCAAGGGATTCACGGTTCTCTGTGAGGTTTTTAACTCCTATTTAGCGTTAATTCTCACTTACTTGATGGTTCTTCTTAGGATATGTTGACCATTTGTATTTTTTTTTTTTTTTGCTCCCTACTTCCCTGACCTGCCTCTCCTTCCGGCTGCTCATGACTCCTCAGACCCCATAGCCCTGACCCCTTCCCCTCACCTCAGATCGCAGCTGACCCAGGGGGTGGCCCGGCATATCCCTTCGCCGGTTGGGTCCCCCTCCTTCGAGGGGGAAGGCACCAGGAGGGGTGGCCAGCGCACTAGGCAGTCAGTTCCCTGGGCGCTGCTGAGGTGGGTTCGGGGGCGCCAGGGCATCTTGGGTCAGCAGGAGCTCGGCAGCCATCATCTGGCAGGCCAGAAGGCCAGGATTTCCACTTTTCTCCCGGGGGCGTGGTGTACCACGAACATCTAGGCAAAGCCGACTTTCACCACGCCACATGTACAATGGGGCTCACTTAGGCTGCTGCTCTCCTGGCTTCCGTCAGGAGGCAGCAGACAGTGAGTCACGTCCCCTCCCTCCCCCCGGAGTAGGCGAGCAGTCATAGGATGCTCAAGCCTACTCCCCCCAGTCGGCTTCTCCAGCGACCCGAGTCCGTTTCGAACCCGGTCCGGGTATTGCAAGCGGAAATTCAACCGCTGCCTATGAGCCGGCTAAGCACCATTTGTATTTTTATTTAAATTTAGTTTGTTTTGGTTCCCTTCCAGTCAGGGAACTGATTAGCGCCGGTTCCAGGAACCGTTAGCAGTTGTTTATATTTCAATTTTTCAGTTCCAGGGAACCAATTATTTTTTCACTACATTATACTTGTACTTTGCTCAATGTCGGAGGTCCCTGGTGAAAAACCTAAAAGCGACAGGACCCACTGGGTTTAAATACTATGAGTCTTGTCGTCAGGTTATAGCAAAGCAAACAAGCATTCCCTCTGTGTGTTTTGTTTGGGAACTAGTCATATTTTTTCAAATTGTGAAATTTGTAAAACATTCTGTCCCAAGACTTTGAAAAGAGATCTAAAAAGTAGAGGAAAAGGCTTCTACCTCTGCTAGTGCTGCAGAAGAAAACCGCCTTTTCTCTGTCCCTAATAAGGACAAGAATAAGCCCAAGGATGCTGACAAGGAGTTAGATAAGACTGAGCAAGGTAAGTCAAAAAGGGCTGTTGAGACAGTAGCTGAAGCTGTCCCACTTAAGAAAAAATACAAAGAAAAACGTGTAAGTGTGCCTGCAGCCGAGAAGGCTAAGGAGCTCCCAGCAGACAAACAAAATATGCCCTCAGCTGAGGACATTGCAAAGGCTTTACAGATTTTGCAAGCTTTACAGGCTGTGGTCCCGGTCCCACACCAGCTACACTGGTTCCTGTGCAAGTTCCAGCACCTCAAGAACCTCAACCTCTGTATGATAATCCTGAGAAGGATGAAGGGGATCTGTAGAAGCAGAGGTCTCCCCAGAGCAGGATTTTTGGCTCTCTGCCCAGGGGACCAGAGGACTACACCTCTCACTATGCCTTCGTAAAGAACATGGTGGACACCCTCAATCTCCCCCTCCAGGAGATGGAGGAGGATGTGGAGGAAGCAGATTTTGTTGATATTATGGGGTTAGCCCCCACAAAACGCCTTCTGTTGCCTATGCACAAGTCTCTAAAAAACGCTGTGCTGCAAATAATAGACTCCAACTTCAATACCTGGAGTGGACAAGATCAGTTGGACAGAACCACCGATGATTTTTATGTTTGCTTGCAAGCATGTGCAAGAAACATAGTGCCATCATCCGAGTTTTCGTAGGTGTGGCATCCTGTTTTCCAATGCAGTCAGTGTATTTGCAGGTGCGGCCACAGTTCTCCAATGAATGCTGCAGCTGTCTGTGACAGCAGTTGAAAATGCAGTGCCGTACAGTTGAAAGGGAGAGCTATGCTTCAGTGAGCAGCGAGAAGATACTGCGTGCACATATGCTCCCCCACACACACACACATGCATGCATATTGCATGCTGTCACGCTCCCTCTGCACATTCTGTATGGCCGGCCAGGGGTGCCCAATCCCGTCGGCTCTGCTCGCTCCCCAACAGAGTTCCAGGTGCCACACTGGGAGCCCACCCCAGCATGGCAACAGTCCAGATGGCCGAGAGGGGTGCCCAATCCCCCGTCGGCTCCAGTGCCCCCCCACCAACAGACAACAGTCTGTATGGCCAACGGGGGTGCCCAATCCCCCATCAGCTCCACTGCCCCACCCCACAACAGTCTCCCAGCTATACTGGGAGCCCACCCCAGCGTGGCACAAGTCCTGCATCGCCCAAGAAAAAAAAACTGCAAGAAAAAATCTTCCCTCACTGACTGTCCTGACCCTCCCCCACCCGCGCCCACCCTCTGCGCACCCTGCCTCCCCACATCCCCATCTCACCCCATAGTTACCTCTGGAGTCCAGCGTGACAATCTTTGGTGGACCGGGAACACATCTGCACTCTTCAAAGCCAACCGCGAACTGAGGAAATGCCAGTAAGCTGTATAATGTAATAAATAGGGTTTTTTCAACTTTGATGCATATCTCAGGCATTTTTGGGAATTTTTTCACCAACTTTTTAACATGGGGTTTTTGGGACCCCACCTCATGAATTCTGTCACTGTCATTTTGTTAATCAGCCCGAAGGTGATTTTGCGGTCACTGTGCGGAACCACCTTTCGGACTGATTTACAAAATGACAGTGTCACAGTTCATGAGGTAGGCCTCCAAAAACTCTATGTTGAAAATTTGGTGAAAAAATTCCCGAAAATGACTGTTTTACGAGCATGCTTTGCGCTGTTCCTACACACGCTTGTAAGTTTGCGAATTTGCACTATTTTCACTCCAGATTTCTAACATTGCCATTTTACCACACCTCCTTGTGAGCAGTACAGCTGTCATTTTTCACATCTCGCCCAAAACGTGTGTCTGCACATGCAGCCCACAGTGGCGCAGTCGGTGTCATGAAATCAGTGTTCGGGACAGATTAAGAAAATCACAGTGACACTATTCATGAGCAGAGGTGTTACAATGGCTATGTTAAAATTTGGTCAAAAAGTCCATAAAATGACTGTTTTATGAGCAACCATTACATGGTTTCCACGCACCTCGTAAGTTCATGGATTTCTAATATTTTCAGTCTAGATTGTCACCACTGGCATTTTTCCACAGTTCGTTATGAACAGTACAGCTGTCATTTTTCACATCCTGTTCAAAATTCATTTTCGCACCTGTGGTGCCAAATGGCGTAGTTGCTGTGCAAAATCAGCTTTGGGCTAACAAACTGATATTGCCACTGTTCATAAGGTGGGGGTCACAAAAAACCCATGTTGAAAATTTAGAGTGAAAATGCCAATGAACGCCTGAGGCGTTAGGGTTTCTGACCATAACGCCCCACCCTGTAGAGAATGACAGGCATCAGGGGTGTGACTTGGGATTCTCGCCTGTAATGCTCATACCATTCCACACCCAGCAGCTAGTGAGAGGCATTGAGGTGTGCCTTGGAATCTTCAGCCCCAAAGTTCACCCCATTCTCCTATACAGCACCCATCTCACCGTATTTCCTGATGGAATAGGGTGAGCATAAGAGCCAAAGACCCCAAGGCACACCGTGACACTTGTCGGTGTGTGCAGGGTAGGGTGTGGTGAAATGGCGTGGCCGTTATGCCTGACAACCCAAAGGCACACCCCAGTGCCTGTCAGTCTCTGCAGGGTGGTGGTGGGGTTGGCTTCAGTTCAATACTTCACTGCCATTCCTATTATGCAGCTCTCTAACTCCTACACTACCAATGCCAATGCCAGCAAGCAAACATTCGGCATTGACAAATACTTGTTTGTTCAGTCACCCTGATCTTGAAGTGATGGTCCAGGCGGCTGCCTGTGATAAGGACAGGATCCCCAGAAACCCATCCACCTGACAAGGACTCAAGTAAGAGGGATACCAAGGGTAAGAAGGTTGTATGGCTGCCTCACTCATTGTTAGGCAGGCAAATTATATGGCTTATGCTGTTCAATATCAGAAGGCATGATGGGATTCTGTCCTTGCTCTGTCTGGTAAAGTTCCAGGTGAAGTGGCAATTGACTTGCAAGAAACTGCAAAGGCTGCTCTTGATGCCACCAAATATCAGTTCCACATGGCTGTGGATGCTAATGACACTGCAGCCAGACTAATGGCTTTATCTGTCTCCCTCAGGAGATTTGCCTGGCTAGGAGCTACCAACCTAACCTTGGACACTCAAGCTAAGGCTATGGACTTTCCCACTGCGAAAAATTCCTTGTTGGTGACAAAACAGAGACCTATATGAAAAAAGGTGGAGGAATACAAGGCCACCTATAGAAGTAATTCTAAAGAAAAGCCTTCCAACTCTTATAGGCCCAATATAGGGGAGGCAGAGGTACAGGATCCTACCCCAGACCTTTTTTCCAAGCACAGGCTTCGCAGGTCTACCAGCAGCCGAGAGGTTATTTCAGAGAGAGGGGTAGAAGGGCTATGAGACGGTCTTCTCCCTCATCCAAACCCAGGCTCAGCCCACACAGAATCTCTGATGGGCTCGTACAGATTGCCCTCCCCCACCACCACCAGTGGGTGGCAGATTGGCTCACTACCTCCAGGTCTGGCGTACCATCACCACAGACAAGTGAGTCCTGGAGGTAGTGAGCCAAGGACTGTCACTCAGCTTCAAATCACTTCCCAGGCTGAGAGCAAGAACCTTTGCCCCTGTCACCTCTGCAGACAGAATCCTCCTGGAGGCAGAGGTAAAGCACCTCCTATCAATCAAAGCAGTGGAAGCAGTGCCCTTAAACCATAGGGGGAAAGGTTTCTATTCCAGATACTTACCAGAAAGAAAAATAGGGACTGGCGACCTATCCTGGATCGAAGGCTTCTAAACAAATACATTCTGAAGCCAAAGTTCAAAATGGTGACTCTCAGTAATCATCCCCACACTGCAAAAAGGGGATTGGTTAGCATCCCTGGATTTAAGGGATGTCTATTTTCACATTCCTGTCAGATCAACTCACAGAAGTACCTGAGGTTCAGACTAGCCTCAGGTCAGTACCAGTTCTCAGCACTTCCATTCGGTCTGACTTCTGCACCAAGGACATTCACAAAATGCCTAGCAGTGGTAGTCAAATACCTGAGAAAACAAGGTGTGACAGTCTTCCCCTACCTGGATGACTGGTTAGTCATAGGCTGGTCCCTACAACATGCAAGGCAGTCACTGGCACTCACAAAATCCACGCTGGAATCCCTAGGTTTCCTCATAAACGAGCAGAATTCACAGCAAGAACCAGTACAAATGCTGGATTCCATTGGAGCAGAGCTGGACACCAGCCTGGGCAGAGCTTTCCTACCCCAGGACAGGGTGGACAACATCTTACAGGTGGCAAGTTCCTTCATGCTGGGCAAGCACAAACCAGCCAGGGAATTCCTCAGGCTACTGGGACACATGGCAACTGCCACCATAGTGATGCCAGGTTTCAGATGAGAGACATCCAGTTTTATTTGAGACAGTACTGGTCACAAAGGACAGACCCACTGTCCCAGCTGGTCCCAGTCACCCACAGCCTACTGCAGGCACTTCAGTGGTGGCTGGACAAACAAAACCTCAGGGTAGGAGTACCCTTTCTAAGGGAACAGCCCTCCCTAATTCTCCCAACAGATGCTTTCCTTTTCGGTTGGGGGCACACATGCTGGATCACACAGCAAGTGGCACATGGTCTCCTCAAGAGTCCCTGATACACATAAATCTGCCGGAGCTCAGGGCAGTTTACCTGGCTTTATTGGCTTTTGCTCCACATCTGCAAAACAAGGTGGTGCAAGTCAGGACAGACAGCATCACAACCATGTACTACATCAACAAACAAGGAGGAACCAGGTCCACCCCACTTTGCACAGAGGCAATGAAGCTGTGGTCCCTGGCATACTCCATGCAGGTATCCCTATCAGCCACACACCTTCCAGGGAAGGACAATGTACTGGCAGATTCTCTCAGCAGGATCAGTCAGGACCACCACGAGTGGTTACTGAACCCTCAGATCCTCAGTGCAGTTTTCAGAAGATGGGGCACTCCAGAGGTGGATCTTTTTGCTTCTGCAGAAAATCACTAATTGCCCTTATACTGCTGCAGTCCCCCTCACAGAGGTACAGTTCCCCTGGCTACAATGGCCCTGGACTGGTCAGGGAAGTTTGTGTATGCCTTCCCTCTCTTCCCAATGATACTTAGGACCCTAGTGAAATTAAGGTATCCACCAGCAACAGTGATACTGGTGGCACCAGACTGGGTGAGGCAGCACTGGTACTCGCTCCTGCTGACCCTGTCAGTGGCCTCCCCAATTCACTTGCCCAGGAGGCACAACCTGCTGACCGCCTCCCAGGGCAGGATCCTGTATCCCACCCTCAAGTCACTGAGGCTCAAAGCCTGGTTCTTGAGGACTTAGAGTTTGCTAATCTCAAGCTGTCGGAGGAAGTTGTAACAGTGCGTAGGGGCTCCAGAAAGCTTTCTACTAGGAAAACAAATTCCTGTAAGTGGAAGAGGTTCTCCATTTAGTGCTCAGGTAAGGGTACTGACCCCTCCAGGGCTGACCTTGTTGTTCTACTGGATTACCTGACATATCTGCACACATTAGGACTGAAGCCCTCAACCCTTAAGGTCCACCTGGCTTCAGTCTCTGCTTGCCTGTCAGCTGGTAAGGAGAGATCCATGGCCTCTCATCCAGTTTTCAGGAAATATTTCAAGGCACTCAACCTCCTTCACCCTCCTCTGAGAGAACCCATCCCGGCCTGTAATTGCCAAGCTGATGGAACCACCATTCGAACCGCTTTCAACTGCAGACTTGAAGTATGTCATATAGAAAACTGTGTTCCTAGTGACTATTACCTCTGCCAGGAGAATCAGTGAGCTGCAAGCCCTGTGTACAGATGTGGACTACATTTCATTCCATAGGGATAGGTGGTCATCAGGACCATAGGAAATTTCTCCCCAAAGTGGTATCTGACTTTCACCTGACTCAGTTTATGACTGTACCTGATTTCTTTACAGAGAACTCCAGATCTTACTTCAAGAGGGCTGTTGCAGTAGCTAACTACCGATAGGACTGAAGCCAGCAGGCGTCAGGACCCCACGGAAAAATTTCTAGCTAGCAGTCTCTGGCGGGGACCGCCCCCACATCAGGTGACTGATGTCAGGTGACATCATATAAAGGGACAGTCCCCCACACCTGCCTTCCAGTTCTTTCCCGCCATTAGCTCCTGTAGCGCCTTGCGGTTAAGTTCACTACTTCGCAGTCAATCATCGGTAGTTTTACTGCCTATTTTCACCTTTTCTTCAGCATTTCGTCAGCCTTTACCTCAGCTGCCGTGTATGTCGTCCCTGACTCCCTCCGAGCACAAAAACAACTGTGATTCCTGCGGTGTCCAGCTCCCGCACAAGGACGGACACTCCCAGTGCCTTTTTTGCCTAGCCCCCGACCACCCCATGGAGAAGTGCCAGCTCTGCCAACAGTTCAACGTGGCCACCCGAAAGCATATGCAGCAGTCCCTGGAGGCCCACATTCTAAAACTTAAGGTGACCTCCATGGAAAAGGAGTTGGAAAAAACTCAGGCAGGCCTCTACTTCTCCGAATGGCTACCACAAGAAGAAGCACCGGGATCGGGACTCCTCTTCAACGGTCGCCGCGACCTTGGCTAGGGTTGCAGTGCTGCAAGTAACTTCTCCCCTGGACACAGTTCTGTGACTGCTGTCTTGGAGGCTTCCAAGGCGGCGTCGACCCTCCCATCGGGCTTGTGCTCGGGCTCCTCAGGAGCCTCCGAGTCAAAGGAGGCAGCCATTCCAAGTAAGGCCGCCGTTGTGTGGCCTTCTGGTACGAGCAGCCCCAGTAAGCCGGACGTCGGCCTCCCGACGCCCCCGCCTGGGTAAGGCCCATAAGACACCTGGACCCTTCGGGCAGCGGCAGCCTCCAAAGCGCCCGCCAAGGCCACTTCTCCATCGAGGCCTTCATTGAGCACAGGGTTCGATAAGTCAGATGCTGGCTTTTCTGATGTCCCCAGATTCCGCTGGTAGTGAGTCGAACATCGTCTTGTCCGGCGTCCGCCTGGCATTAGAGCCGACGCCGGACCCCTTGGGCCTTTCTGTTGTCCTGAGCTCGTCGCAATGCTAGTTGCATTCTGAGGCCCCAGCGTCTCCTTTGCTGGACCCTGGGGATGGTAACTCTTCTTCCCTGGGTGACACAGAGGATGTTGTCACGCTGTCATCAGGTCTGTCTCCCACTGGGCCAGATGACCCGATGTCGGATCCTCGGACGCCGGCGCTGATGCTGGCCTACCTGACACCTGGCAACATCCCCTTGCTGGACACCACCCCTACGCCAGGCCTCCCGTTCCGGACCTACCTGCTGGGCCATTTCTAGGGCCCTCTGCTCCTTCAGAGCCCCTGGTGCCTGGGTATCTGACCCCATCGTATCTGGCGCTGTCCTACCCAGGCCTGCAGTATCCAGCACCCCAGTACCCGACGCCGCCAACCTGATGCCGCAGTACACGGTGGCCCAGTACCCGACACCGAGCTTCCCGCCGCCTGGATATGGATACGCACCGCACGGATACCCCAGTATCTGTACCCCTCCACTGCCCCTCAGCCACCAGTGGATTTGAAGGAGACACTGGCTTCCTGGTGGCTGAGGCCAGGCTCAGCTCACCAGGAAGTAGAGAGCCTCTTCTGACGCCAGACCTGGTTCCGAACCCCTCACGCCAAAGGCGGAGACTCCTCCCCGGATACCAGAGGTGAGCCTCCAGTTCCAGGGCAGGGCAGGGCAGGATATGCTTCCCGAGGGCTTCCCAAGGGGTCCGCTCTCCCTGCGCCTAGAGGAGGAGTCCTCCTCTTCTTCATCCTCCTTGAGACCTTGGATGACTCCGGTCGTTCCGATCCAGACAACGAGCCACGCACTCCAGACAAGCCCAGGCCAAGGACTCCTCTGAAGTCCCTCCGAGGATCCTTCTTTCATGGAGCTGCTGCCTAAAATCCAGGCTGTTCGTCAATGGCAATCCTTGGAGCCAGATCCGCAGCGTAAGAAACTCTCTGTGCACCTGGATCTGCCCAAGACCTCTCCTACTCTAGTGCCACCCTGGACTGAGCCTCATGCCGAACTTGTGTCCACCATTTGGAAGCAACTGTCGGCATTAGCCCCCCTTCCTAGGAAGTCGGACAGGCTGTATCAGGCTCTGGAGGGTGTTGGCTCTTTGAATCCTCACCCCAGAGCTGATTTGGTCGTGATTAGTGCCACTCACAGCCGGACGGCTAACCCCAAGCACTTCAGCTCATCACCACCCAACAAGGAATCCGCCTTCTGGACCAGTACGGGAGAAAGGTCTATGATTCTTCCACTCTGGGAATAAGGGCCCTGAATTGCTCACATGGGGGATTACCAGAAGGCGATCCTTAGTAAGGTGGAAACTAAGTTGGACCTCCTTCTTGAGTCTCAGATGAAGCAGGAAGTGGCTGACCTAGTCAGGTCTGCACGTTCGGCTAGTTAGCACATGCTTCGTGCCATGTATGACACAGTGAACACTGTTTGTCAGAGCTCGGCTTTCACCATAGGGTTACGACATGATGCCTGGCTCCGGGTGTCAGGTTTGGTCCCGGAGGTGCAGTCGTCTTTCCGGGACGCACCTTTCAGGGGTTCAGTGCTGTTCGGTGGTGATGTCAAGGACATCATCACCGATCTGCAGGAGAAGGGTACTGCACTTAAGTCGGTTGACTCCTTGTACAGACCTCCTCAAGCTCAGCATCGTCCCTCTTGCAGACGTTCTTGGCCCAAGGCAAAACCTTAGGGAAAGCGGGCCAACAAATGTCGGGCCCCTCCGGCTGCCAAGCCCCCCCGCCCAAAAAAGTGGCGGGAGCTTCAGCTGTGACACTGCCTCACACTTCCCGACTCATCTCCTCTCCCACAGCCTCTGGGCCTCCCAGAGGAACCGGTAGGAGGGAGATTCTCCTTCTGTCTACCGGGTTGGGAGAAGATCACTTCAGACACTTGGGTGCTCCAGCTGATTGCAGAATGACACTTAATAGAGTTTCTTCAGAAACCACCTCGACCGCGCCCCCCCCCCCCAGGTCATCTTATTCCCCAGAACACCTTCTTTTGGTCTGGGAAGAAATATCCTTTCTTCTTCTGAAGGAGGCGATAGAGCCCATCCCGCCCCATCTTCGGGGGATGGGCTACTACTCCCATTTCTTCCTGGTCCCGAAGAAGTCAGGAGACGTGAGGCTGATTCTCAACCTCAGTTCCCTGAACTTGTTCGTGGAGTACAAAAGGTTCAGAATGCTCTCTCTGCAGAGTCTTCTGCCCCTCCTTTGTCCGGGACAGTGGCTCTGCGCTCTGGACATGCAGGATGCTTACCTGCATATCCCTGTGCACCCTTCCCACCACAAATACCTACATTTTTCATTCCAGGGGGACCACTACCAGTTCAAGGTCCTCCCATTTGGTCTTTTCTCGGCGCCCCGAGTGTTCGAGAAATGCCTTTCAGTGGTAGCGGCATACCCAGGGGTTCAGATTTTCCCATACCTGGATGACTGGCTCCTGGTGGCCTCGTCCAGGAAGGAGCTCCTGCGCTTCGTTTCCCTTACCCTGCAGGCTTTCATCAGCCTGGGTATTACCATTAACCAGGCCAAGTCCCATCTGGTCCCGTCCCAGAGGCTCCAGTTTATCGGGGCGATCCTGGACACGACCTCCGGCATGGCATTCCTACCACTGGACAGGGCGGCCACACTCCAGGCTCAGGTCAGCCTGTTGTCCAGCCGCAGGTGGGTCAGCACCAGGTCAGTCCTTTTGCCTCCTTGGGCTCATGGCAGCTGCTATCCGACAGTCCCTCGCTCTTGGCTTCACATGAGAATCTCTCAGTGGCCCCTTCGGTCTCAGTGGGATCAGTTGGTGGATGACCTAGATCAACAAGTTCTGGTATCCAACCCTGTGGTTTGGGACTTGCAATAGTGGATGGTTCAGGATAACCTTTGCCGGGGGGGTCCCTTCTACCTTCTCCCCCTCCCTGATACTGACAACAGACGCCTCGGGCAAGGGTTGGGAAGCCCATCTGGGGTCTCACAGGACCCAGGGCTCCTGGTCCAGGCTCGAACAGTCACTTCATATTAATGTGCTCAAGCTTCGGGCCATGCTGTATGCTCTTCAGGCTCTGCATCTGTATCTGCTCCCTGGGCATCTGGCTGTCCAGATGGACAACATGTGTGTAGTCTGGTATGTCAACAAACAGGAAGGAACTGTCTCCTATCCTCTCTGTAGGGAGGCGATGTGAGTTTGGGATTGGGCAGTGCAGCACAACCTTCACCTCACGGCAATTCATGTCCCAGGGGTTGAGAACACATTGGCAGACCACCTCAGTCGGTTGTCTGCTTACGCTCATGAGTGGGGACTGGATCAGGGGGTTTCAGACAATATCTTCCTACACTGGGGAACACCACAGGTAGACCTATTTGCGTCTCCTCTCAACGCAAAACTTCCTGCCCTCTGCCAGGGTGCGGCATTTTTTGGAGAGACGCCCTGTCTCTAGACTGGAGGGGCAGATTCGACTATGCCTTCCCCCGATCCCTTTGATTATGAGGGTCTTACAGAAACTTGGCTCAGAAGGCGCTCGCATGATCGTAATCACTCCTTTCTGGCTCAGGCAAGTTTGGTTCTCTTCTGCAACAGTATTCAGAGGAGCTTCCTTCCTCTGTCACAACTTTTGCTGACCTAGGATCAGGGGACCCTGGTCCATCCAGGCCTGAAGTCCCTTCAGTTGCACGCGTGGCTCCTGTAGATGTAGCTGAAGCTCGATTTAGGGTTTCCCCGCTGGTGGCTGAGATTCTGGCGCAGGCCAGAAAGCCCTTCACTAGATCTACCTGTGCCATGAAATGGAAACGGTTCTCTATTTGGGCTGCCTCCAAAGATTTTGAGCCTTTCTCTTGCTCTCTTGGGCAGCTTCTAGACTACATGCACCATCTCTTTGATCTGGGTCTCAGTCATTCCTCTCTGAAGGTTCACATGGCGGCCATCTCTGCTTACCATGTTCCTTTTGGAGACAGAACCTTTGCGCAGTTGAAAGTCTCTAAGACTTTTCCGAGAGGGGTTTTCCATTTGAGACCCCCTGTTTGTGTTCCTGCTCCTCCTTGGGATTTGAATTTTATTCTTGAGAAGCTTACTCTGCCTCCTTTCGAGTCGGCAGCCTCAGCAGACCTAAAGTCCCTTTCATGAAAGACTCTTTTCCTAGTGGCCATTACTTCTGCTCAAAGGATTTCCGAGCTCCAGGCCCTCATGTGCAAAATCCCGTATTTGATTTTCCACAAGGAACATGTGGCTCTGCGTACCAACCCTAAGTTTCTCCCTAAGGTGGTAGCGGAATCTATGCTGAATCAATCCATTGAGCTGCCTGCTTCCTTTATGCAGCACTCAACTCAAGGGGAGTACCTCTTGCATACTTTGGATGTTCACCGAATTCTGAGATACTACACCACCAGGACGAAGGATCTCAGAAAGTCTGATCAACTGTTTGTCTCTTTTGCTCGTAAGAGAGAAGACAATGCTGTTTCTAAGCAATGCCTATCTAAATGGTTGGCTCATTGTATCACTTTCTGTTACAACAAGTATAACAAGACCCTGCCGGGTCAAGTCAGAGGCCACTCCACCAGAGGAGTCTCTGCCTCTGCTACTTGTTTCAAGAATGTGTCAGTGGCAGACATCTGTGCAGCTGCAACTTGGACTTCTGTCCATACCTTTATGAAACATTACAGTTTGGACGTTGCCTCTCGCCGTAGTGCTGGCTTCGGGTTGGCTGTTCTGCAAGGTCTTCTTTCCTAAGACCTTCTCAATCAGAGGGTCTACATTTGGGTAGTTTCCTCCTCCCGTTCGCTTCTTCTTGTTCCAGACTGCTTGGGACTCAATCCCATCTATAATTGTCTACTGCAAGAGCCCTCTCGAAGTAAGATAGTACAGTTACATAAGAACTTACCATAACAGTAGATCTTCGAGAGAGGCTCTTGCAATGGGTAATACCTTCCCACCCTTCATCCCCCTAAGCTTTTTCAGCTCCTTTTCCAGGGAAGAAAACATCCGCTTCTCTCTCGTCTTGCCTTTTTGGTCTTTGGCAGGAAAGAACTGGAAGGCGGGTGTGGGGAACCACCCCTTTATACTGACGTCGCCTGATGTCGCTCACCTGATGTGGGGGCGGTCTCCTGCCAGAGATTGCTAGAAATTTTTCCGTGGGGTCCTGAAGACCTGCCAGCTTCAGTCCTATCTGTAATTACCTACTGCAAGAGCCTCTCAAAGATCTATTGTTGTGTAAGTTCTTACGAACTGTACTTTCTCCTGAAAGGAAGCTTCACTGCCTCAATGTCAAGAGGGCACTTAGCCATTACATTGACAGAACCAAGGCATATAGACCAGGACAGACACAGCTTTTCCTATTTATGTCGAAGTGGGTAGGGTAGAGCTGCTACAAATGTACAATTGCTCGCCAGATAGTGGCATGTGTACAGTTTTGTTACAGTACAGTGGGTAAACAGGTACCCCTGGGCCTGAGAGCACATTCCACCAGGAGTACAACTGTGTCAGTGGCAGCTTCAAGAGATATCCTACTTTTGGAAATCTGCAAAGCAGCTACATGGAAAACAGTGCACACTTTCACAAAGTGTTACAGCCTGGATCTTCAATCTAGAAGTGATGCCAGGTTTGGCACAGCAGTTCTGCAGAGCCTGTTCTCCAAATAGGTTCTCTGCCCAACCTCCAAAGGTACTGCTTGCTAGTCTGCATCAGTTTAATCATGAGTGATTCCTGGGGTTAGAAGAAAAAATTACTCTCCATAGTAATCTTGTTTCTTCAAAGGGATCACTCATTATGATTAAAGCACCCACCCTGCCTCCCCTACTAGAACTTTAAAAAAAAAAAGTAGAGGGAATTTTGTTCTGTATCTCTGCTTTGGTGTTATATATAGACCAGGTTAGAGACACCCTTTAAACCAGTTGGTTTCCTTGTGGTCTCGTTTTAGGCATTTCTCTTGGGGATTTATGATCTTAAGGGGTAGTTTTTTCTTTATGATGTAAAGATTAGCTAGGGGGACTTATACCAAGTTAGTCTCCGTAAGAATCTGAAACACTCAGAGTGTAGCAATTGCTAGGGCAGCAGTTTGAAATTGGCATAAGCCAATGAGAGTTCAATCATTTGCATAGCATTCCATCTCTCTGGGCAGTTCAACACAGGAGGCTGACTGCATCAGTTTAATCATAATGAGTAAACCCTTTGAAGAAACAAGATTGTTGTGGTGAGTATTTTTTTCTTCTGAACTAGATCATACTGTCCCTGGAAGCTAGAGCATGGTCCTGTTCCCTGCACCTCCAGGACACCTTCTTTCACATTCCAATCAATCCATCCAGTTCCACACAGATGGGGTCTTACACTAGTTCAAGGTCATGCCGTTTGACTTGTTCTTGGCACCAAGGGTGTTCAGGAAGTGCCTGTCAGTCATGGTGGCCTTCCTCTGGTGCAAGGGCACCAGAGGGCACACCATACCTGGATGACTGGTCAGATAGTGGGCATCTCCAGGGAAATATTGGAGCAGGTCAGGATCAATCCTCTGAACCTTTCAGGATCTCAGCTTTGGTCAACCCAGCCAAGTCCAAACTGGTTCCCAAGCATGTGATCAAGTTCATCGGAGTGGAGTTGAGCTCCCTGCAATCCAGGGCTTGCTTGCTTGCAAACAGGATGGAGGATCTTACCTCTTTTACCTGATCATTTTTGGTTGGGCAATCGCTCCAAGCTTGGGAATTCCTTTGGCTGTTGGGGTATATGGTGGCTTCGACTATCATGGTCCTTTGGGGTCACTGGGGTATGCACCCCTCCAGTGGGAGCTGGGACACCTGTGGTCTCAGCACCATGGTCACATGAATGTCATTGAGTGGTAGCTGTGTCCCCAGAACCTCACAGAGGGAATGCCATTTGTTGGCTCAGAGCTGTTCCTCACCTTGACCATGCATGTATCTCTGGTGGGTTGAGGGGGGGCTTACCTGACCAACAACAGAATCCACATCTTCTGTTCATCCAGCAAGACCCACATGCATATCAACCTGCTAGAGCTCCACACACTGACAAAATTTGTTTTGCTGATTTAGGGTCTGGTCATGCAAATCCAGACTGACTACATGACTGCCATGTTTTACCTGAACAAGCAGGGTGGGGTGCACTCCTTCCCTCTGTCAGGAGATGATCTGCACCTGGTCCTTTGTACATAGCCTGCAGGTGGATATCCCGCAGCGCACGTAGAAAGAAAGGACAACCAGCTCACAGACTGTCATGTTGGTAAGACATCTCAAGAGTAGTCTCTGCACCAGCATGTGGTTTCTCAGCTGTTCACCCTGTCAGACACATGTCTGTTGGACCTGTTTTCCTCCTAGGAGAATAGAAAACTGATGCTGTGCTCATCTACCCCCAAAATCGGAACATGGACAGGGGATGTCTTCTGTCAGTCCTGAAACCTGGTCCTTCTTGATGCCTTTCCTCTCTTCCCTTGATTCACATGGTGGTGCTCAAGGCACTTCAGAAAAAGGCAAACCTGATCCTGATAGCTTCAGACTGGCCCAGGCAGTTCTGGTACCAGGATCTCATCAGCCTTAGCAGCAGATCCTTGTGGTGACAACTGCTTCCCTCTGACCTGCTGAAGAGATAAGGGGGATGATCTGGCATCTGCACCTTCAGTCCCTGCACCTCTCGGCCTGGTTACTGAGTACCTAGAGTTCCAAGCTTTGGGCCTTTTAGAAGATGTTCTCCAAGTCATAGAAGTGTGCCATAAGGAGTCAACTTGAAAAACGTACATGTTTAAGTGGAATGGTTTCTCACTCTGGTTCCTGGGCAAGGATATTGATTCTCTTGCTTTCAGAGTGGCACAGATTCTCGACTACTTTTGGTCCTTGGCTCAGTCAGGGGTACGAGCCGCAACCCTTAAGGTGCATCTGGCAGCCATCTCTTCCTACGGTGCACAGCCAGTGTGCTGACTGTGGTGCAGGAGACAGCAGTCAGGTGCTTTTTACAGGCCTGGACCATTTATCCCTCTGGTGTGCCAACCACCACCACTTTGGGGCCCACTGTAGGTGCTTGCAAATGACTATGCTGATACATAAATCATTTAAGTTGATTCACAAGTGTAAGATGACACATTTGACATGGAAGACCTTGATCTTCCAGAATCAATCTTCTCCATGATTCCACTATTAGGTCTAAGTCAGAGGTGCCAGGACCCTGCAGGAGCAAAACGTGTGGCCAGGGGCCGGCAGTGTCTCACTGGCTCATGGCAAATGCATGACTCCACTTGGTGATGTATGCCTGCCAGTAACCATTGCTGGCCCCCTCAGATACCCCAGTTTTGTTCTTCCAGCCATCAAGTGTGCACCATGGGAGTAAGTCATTGCCTCAGTTTACCTCACATTGGCCTCTTCTTTCTTCTTTATTATTTTTCATAATGCCTAAGTTGCCAAAGAAAAAGAGGGACACACAGGACCCTCTGTTCTGTATATGTGCATGTGGAAAGAAAATTTGTGCCTGTTTCTCATTGCACACCCTGCTACTACAGGGAGAGGCCCTTATGAAAGTTGTATTTTGGACCACATCAGGGGAGTAAATGAACTCTAAAGAGAAATGGACTGCATGCTGTGCATTTGGCCTGGTCTGAAGCAGGGTGAGGATCCATTTGCTAGAAACATAGAAATATAGACAGTGATGTCGGAAGAAGCCTAAAGGTCCATCCAGTCTGCCCGAGTTCCCTATTTAGCCCTGGTGCCTACTGTTCCTCCAGGGTCCTTGCCTTCCCAACCCCACTGCATTCTCCTCCCTGATTCTGACTCCCTGAGCAACCACTATACCCTTCATTCTGTCCTAGCCATGCTTAAAACCACTAATGGTTTTTGCACCAGCACCCTCTACCTCGGCTGGCAGCCTGTTCCATGACTCCAACACCCTTTCTGTACAGTAGTATTTCCTCACGTCCTCCCTGAACCTCCTTTCGGTTAGCTTCCACTCATGACCATGTGACTGGGAGCTGGTATTCAAGTTATATAGTTACCCACAGTTCACCCTATTAATTCCTTTTAGGTATTTGAAGGTCTCTATCATTATTTCCCTTGTCCCTCTGGTCTCCAGCAAGTACATGTAAAGTGCCTTGAGGCGCCTCTCATAGGACTTGCCCTGCTGGCCCTTACCCATTTTTATGTTTGCTTGTGCACATGCACAAGAAACATTATGTGGCAGCTTAGGAAAGAAGCAGGTTGTGGAGGTGCAGCACTGTGGCAGCCAACACTGGCACTGCATTTGTGGGCTTGGCACTATTCACCCAGTGCAGGTCCAGTGTCCTGATGACACTGGTTCTGCAGAAGTGCCACCAACTTGAAACGATTTGGCTGCTGCAATGAGGGGCTGCCTCGTCATTGCAGCGTCAGCCATTCCCCTGCAATGAGAAGCGACCCATCATTGCAGGGCGGTACCTTGCCCAATGTAACATTTCCCTAAACATGGTGGTGAAAGCGGATGGAGGTGCCCAGTCCCCCTGTCGGCATGCCCCTGACCCAGTTCATTTGCTGACTGGGGAGCCCACTCCCCGTCAGCATAATGCCTCCCTATTTGTTGTGTGCCGAAGGGGTGCCCAATCCTGCTCGGCATCATGCCCCCCCACACACACACGTTTCTGTGCCGACAGGGGGCCCAATCCCTGTTGGCTTCAGTCCCCCCACCCCAAAATGCAGGTGGCACATGAGAGCCCACCCCAGTGTGCATATAGGAAGCCTGCAAAAAAACCTTCCCACGACGCCTTTTATTTAACTTGTGTCCCTGAAACAAAGAAAATAGTCCCTCACGGCCCTCCTGCCCCTTCCCCAACCTGCGCCCACCCTCTGCACACCCACCTCCCCACCCCCGTCACCCTATACTTACCTCAGGAGCCCGGCTCGACAATCTTCAGTGGACCGGAATACGCCTGCACTCTTCAAAGCCGACAGTGAACTGAAGAAATGCCGTAAGCTGTATAATGGCATAAATAGGGTTTTTCAGCTTATGTGGATATCTCGGATATTTTGGACTTTGGCACTGTCATGGAGTTATTTGGTCCCGAAAGGTGATTTGAAGTGGTCACTGCGGAATCACCTTCGGGACGATACGAAATGACAGTACCACTATTCATGGTGGGCTCTCAAAAGCCTATGTTGCAAATCTGGGGAAAAAAGAAAAAAATGACTGTTTTACAAGCTGCATTGTAGCAGATCTTACTTGAGATACAGCTCTTGCAGCAGGTAACACCATTAGGACTGAAGCCTGCAGGCGTCAGGACCCCACGGAATTCTTCTAGCTAGCTATCTTCAGCGGGGACCGCCCCCGACGTCGGTCCTGCCTCCGACGTCAGGCATAGTACAAAAGGGGGCGGTCCCGCCAGATTCCCTAGTTCTTTCCCGCTGTCGACTTGCATGTCTCGACCCTTCGATTCAGTTTCTAGCGCATGGTAAAGTGTTTTCCTACGGGAAATTCGTTTTCTTCGTTCAGCTTTTTGTCTGATGTCCTCTCCAACCTCTGGTCACTCCTCGAAGTGCGCCTGTGGGAAGCAGATCCCATTCAAGGATCCGCACTTGGCCTGTGTCCGGTGCCTAGGCCCAGACCACGACACCCAGTCCCGCACCTTTTGCCAGGGTTTCAACAGCAGAATCCGGATCCGTCGCCAGAAGGCCCTACAGGCGTTCCTGCTTGAGGAACAACTCAAGACCATGGCTTCCAAGGGGATTCTTCGGAGAAGGCCTGTAAGCATTCTGAGAAGCATAGAGAGAAGGCCCTTCCAGGTCCCGTGCCTAGGGCCTCCGATTCTGCAGAGCTCCAGCTCCAGTCCGATTGCTCTCCTTCCCGGCCAGCTTCTCAGCCTCCCCGCTGCGGTGAGAAAATCTTCAGGCTCCTCTTCTCAGGCCAAGAGTCCCAGGCCTTCTCGTCCTCCAAGGCCCTGGCTAAGTCGGGGATCATCACCATCACCACAAGTCGGGTTCCCGCCATTCTGAACCTGATGTCAGGTCCGCCTCCTTGCCTCCTCCTCCCCAGCGGAAGACCAAGGAGCTCACCTCACTTCCAAAGCCACAAGTGGACCCGGCCGTCGGTTTGCCCAATGTGACCTCTGCCACAGGTCCCCAGAGCCGCCGTCCATCAGAAGACTGTCGCTGGCCGCTTACTCATCCCCGGACGGCGGGGGGGACCGCCACACCAATCAAGAAGAGGACCCCGACTTCCGTGACGCCAGAGACCTAATGGCAGCATAGGCTTAGAGCTCCGCCTCCTCCTGAATATAATCTAGCTGCATCATCCATACAGAGGTATGTCCTTGCCAGCAAAAGCTGAAAGAAACAGAGCTGGGAAATTGCCAACTACCCCAATGCAAAAATTAAGAGATATGATGAGAGAGGAAGGCAGACATGACTCGGAAGAGAGAGATGCAGCACAGGGCCTGCAGTGCTCGGAGACCTCGACGGATGAAATCCCAGCCAGCCTCAAAGAAGTTATATTGCAAACAGCTCGTACTGTAACCAAGATCGACCAAACACTAAACGATCTCAGATTGGATCTTATTAAAGTCGACCATAAAGCGGAACAACTAGAATTATGCGCTAATCATTTAGTGGAACAATCGGACCGTCAGGACCGCTTCTTGATTTATTTACTGGCCAGAGACCGTGAGCTCACTCGCAAATTGGACGATCTCGAGGGAAGAAATAGAAGGCAAAATATTAGATTCTACGGCATACCTGAGGGATCGGAGGACAAACACCAGAATGTTGCTCAGTTTCTGCAGACATTATTGAGGCAGATACTCCAAATACCACAGGAAATGGACCTCTCGATGGATCGGGCCCATAGAGCTCTGGCCCCACGCCCTAAAAGCACAGATGCAAGGCCTCGCTCTATAATTGCAAAACTTACTAGCTACCAGGTAAAAGAGGAAATCCTGAAGGCGGCCTGGAAGCAGGGAGTATTGAAATTTGAAGGTCACAGGATATATATTGACAATGACCACACTACCATCGTCCAAGACGCTAGAAAGTTAATCTGGCCTGTTATGAGGCAGTTACGAGCCCGGAACATGAAGGTCCAGATCCTTTACCCAGCACGGCTCAAAATTGTCACTGAAAAAGGTCCGAAAGTCTTCCAGGACCTGCTATCTGCGGCCCCATTTTTAGAGTCGCTGGGAATAACCGTTCCACCATTGGTGAAAGAAAAATTAGAAAGAGATCTTCTCACCTCAGCATGGTCGATTACTCAGAAGGGCTCAGTGAGAAAAGGTGCCGCTCAGGGAAATCAGTGCACGAACCTTCGGGCAGACATCTCCTCATTGATTATCCAGTTGGGAGACTCTACGAAGCTAGATAAAAAAGCGGCACACCTCCGACTGGGAGAAGAGGAATTTATGTCGGGAGAGGAACCCGAGACTGCAGACGAGACATGAATGGGAAGAAAGAAGAGCGAACATGTTCCTGCTTACCATAACCTGCATTGAAACGTAGATTGGCTTCCAATACAGGGCTGAGGCTCATTCAAGCGCAGCAAATGACATCCTATTTGGGACCTTTCATTTTATCTTAATTTCCCCCTTTCTGTACTCCGCCTGCTTGGAGTCTGTCGCCAGGGCTCTGTCCGCGTTGGATGCGCAAGGGTTGATAATGAATTTTTAATAAGATGGGAATGGCAAGTTGTGGTTTTGGAGTTCCTATAATGAAACGTTATCATCCCAGTACAGATTATTTTTGCCAGGAACTCTTAGGGGACATTGAGAATAGTACTTCAAGTATGGAACTTCAACCACTAGTCTGGGTTAAAATAATACAAGCCACTTGGCTAAATAGACACCGAGACTCACAGACTAAATGCCCACCTACCGGAAGTTCCTTTCGGGAGGAGGGGGGGTGAGCTACACTTACTGAGCCATGTTTTTTAAGGCTCTCTAGCTGAATTATTTAAAGTGAGCGATGTTGTGGCACACACTCCATAAATAACATACCTGGAGGCTCCCCTTTCTCGATTGGATACGGGTGACTGCGGGGAGGGGTGTTTTTCCTTTTTCCTTTTGTCTTTTCTGCACAACAATCATGTCATAGCTGTTCATATAAATAATGGTATTGGTTTGCCTGTTACGTTCACTAAAATGGTTAGAAGGATGATCTATCTGGTCCAAATATGGACTCTGCAAAACCTTGGAGGGAGACGGGCCAAAGCCAAGCACGCCATCCTCTGAGTCAAGAGCAACCCTATCGGGGAACTCCCCTGGGAAGAGGGAATTACACTCCACATCCACAGAGTTCCTCTTAAATTGCGCTGTGGGCGCCTGCTTCACGGGCTGGAATACTACCACCAGCTTTCCCGGGAGTCAAACAACTCCACATCTAAAAAGGGTATATCGGGCCCTATTGGGTTCGCCTGCCCTATTCATACTTGTACCCAGGTCCTCATTGGAGGATAGTTTGAGGTATGACTCAATATTAATTGGGTTCTTGTTTACTTGTTGATTAGTTTCAAGTTACAGTTCATGCTTAAGTTATGCGGGTATTTACATTTTTTAAAGAAGATAGACAGGTTAAGGTTGTGGATACGAAATACTTTATTCCAGATCAGTCTTAATTTAAATATCAATGGTTTGCCATAATATAAAAGTCCTCTCCTATAATATTAATGGATGCTCCAGTCTGGTTAAGAGAAAACAACTACAGAGATACATTGCTAAGCAGAATTGTGAAGTAAACTTTTTGCAGGAGACCCACTTGTCTCCCGCAGAAGCCGTTAAACTGAGAACTAGATCACACCCACAGGTGTTTTACACATCCCTAGAGTCTGGACGTAAGAGAGGGGTAGCTATCTTGCTCTCAGCATCTTTCCCATTTGAGTTGGAGGATACTGTGATGGATAGTGGGGCAAGATACATTATGCTAGTGGGAAAGGTACAGGACTCTCCAATAACCCTGGTTAATGTTTATGCTCCTCCAGGTTCCCCCATGACATTTTATGCCTCTTTGGCCCAGACGGTGGCGGAAAGATCTAGGGGACTTCTAATCATGGGGGGGGACTGGAATTTGATTTGGGACAGAAGTCTCGACACCACTTCGGACACTAGAAGTCCAGACCAGCACAGGGCAAGGACAGTCAAACGCATCCTGAATCAGATGGGGCTAGTAGATGTATGGCGGGAAAGGTATCCCAGAGCGAGAGAGTACACATGTTATTCACCTAGATTCAAGGTGTACTCTCGACTCGACACGTTCTTTACTTTTAAAGATAGTGTCTCCGCCCTGCCCTCAATGTGGCTAGGTGTTTCCACTTTATCAGATCATAACCCGATATTTTTGAGGTTACATCACCCTGCCCAGAAAGGTAACACACTGGAGGCTGAATGCATCCTTATCCAGGACAGGGAGGTAGTGGATAAGATAAAGCGGCACATAGTAAGCACTCTAACCAAAAACTCTACACCAGGGGTGACCTCTCGAATTATTTGGGATACCTTAAAGACTACAGTCAGGGGGCAACTTATAAGCATAGCTTCACGGAAAAAGAGAGACAGGCAGTTGAAACAACACAACCTACACAGACAACTGGGAGAGCTAGAGTCATTACAAAAAGTGAAATGGGAGAAACAAAGAGATACTGAACTTAAATCCTTAAGAACTGAAATTCAAACTTTCAGAAAGAGGAGATTGAGAGGAATCTCTTTACCTCAAACAAAGATATTATGAAGGGGATCCAGAGGCACTAAACTTTGGCAGCCAGACTGAGGCAGTTCAGGCGAGGGCTGCAATAACTAAAATTATGTCTCCCACTACAGGCCGCTTAACCCACAAGATTGAACAGGTTGCAGAGGCTTTTGCCTCTTATTACTTTAAACTTTATAACTCCCAAGAGCCAGCCCCAGCCCAAGATACTATAAAATATCTCAAGGCCCTGTCCCTCCCCACCCTCTCTCAGGAAAAAAGTCAACTCTTGCTTAAGCCAATTACACACTCAGAAATTCTAGGAACCATAAAGGCCCTGAAAGGAGGGAAATGCCCTGGCCCAGATGGGTTTGGGACAGAATTCTATAAAACTTTTGCTACAGAAATTACCCCAACACTGAAGGATGTGTTTTCGGAGGTTTGGCAAGAGACGAGTCCGGTCCCTCCCTCCTGGCAGTTTGCCACAATCACACTAATACCAAAAGAGAATAAAGACCCAGCTAGGTGTGAGTCGTATCGACCAATTTCGCTTTTAAATTCTGACTATAAGATCCTTACCTCGATTCTTGCATCTAGATTGAATCCCATGTTGCCAGAATTAATTAATCCAGACCAATCAGGATTTGTCTCGGGCCGTCAAGCCCCAGACAGTGTCAGAACAGCTGTCAATATAATAGATGCTATACAATCGATCTAGTCTCCCTGCCTGTCTAATGAGTCTGGACGCAGAAAAGCTGCTTGACAAAGTCTCCTGGCCGCTCCTATTTTGGTCTTAGAACATATGGGCTTCCGAGAGGTTCATTGACTGTATTAAGTCATTATACTCTGGCCCTCAAGCTTATGTGAGGGTAAATGGAGGACTCTCTAAAGGTTTAGTTTAAATAGAGGCACTCGTCAAGGCTGTCCCCTATCTCCTTTATTGTTCGCTATTTACATAGAACCATTGGCGGCGGCGGTCCGCTCCGCTCCAGGTGGGGCGTCGAGTGGGGGCAGCAGCGAAGAATATCGTTATACGCTGATGATGTCCTCCTTGCCTGTCCCATCCTGATGATTCGATCCCAGAAATATGGTCAATTCTCTCCGAATTTGGTAGACACTCGGATATACCTAAACAAAACTAAAACAGAAGTTTTGTCCTTCTTCTATGCACCCTCCCAAAGGGTTGTGGAGTTTCTACCGGTGAACTGGTCGGCTACTAAAATGTTATATCTTGGAGTCTGGTTGACTAAACATAACTCCCAACTTTTTGGGGCCAATTATGTACCCCTTTTTAATCAAGTTAAAAAAGACCTGGATAGGTGGCCACTAATAAATTTCCCACTGTATTCAAGGATAGAAACTATAGCTGTGAATATCTTGCCCAGATATTTATATCTATTTCAATGCCTCCCAACGTTTATCCCTAAAACGCAGTTTCTTGTATGGTAAAAAACAATCACAAAGTTTGTTTGGAACAACAAGAAACCTAGAGTAAACTCACGTGCTTTGTCTGAGCAGCGAAGGGAGGTAGAAGCACTCCCAGATCTCGAGGATTACTATCTAGCGGCACAAATTAAAAGGGCCTTGCTGTGGTTCACCCCCGCCTATAACTCCAACTGGAAGGAGATAGAAAGGGCGGAGGAGGAAGAGCGAGGACCCCCATTAGGGGTACGTACTATTCAAGTGGGGATATTGGGGAACTTCCCACCCCCCTATTTAACCTCGGTGAAAGACACCTTAAGGGCAACACACAGAGCCTGGCAGAAATATAAGATAAAAACCTCTCTCTGGCCCCTTTTTAGACTCTCATGGGATACGGCATTTGCACCGTCTTGATTTGACCACACGTTTAGAACATGGGAGAGAATGGGCCTAATATATATCAAACAATTCATGGTCGGGGATGAGATCATGGACTTTAGGTCTCTTAAGAACAACTTTGGTTTACGTAATGCGGACCATTACCGTTATCTACAAGCCAGAGACTATATTCATTGTTGTAGTAGGGCAAATCCACAAACAGAGAGGACAGCCTCCTTTGTGGAGAGCCTGTATACCATTTTGTCTTCACAGAAGACTTCGAGCCTTATTTCTGTATTATATAAAGCTCTTATGGACCTTAAAAAAGACCATCTAGAAAAAATTAAACATAGATGGGGGGAAGAGGGAGAAACTGAACCCGGAGCAATTAACTGGGAAACAGTATTTAAATTAGCATCCAAGACGACTAGTTCTCCTTCTGGCAGGAATATAGCTGGAAGGTAAGAATACGTTTTTCTCTCCTCTCACACTTCACGGAGGAGCCAGAAAGAGATTCCTCCTGCTGGAGAATGTGTGGGGAATCGACAGCACCTACCTCCATATCTTGTGGTTTTGTCCACGGCTTGACCCTTCTGGAGGGACATCTCCGGGCACTTTCTAAGATTTTTGGGTTGGCTGTCCCTTGAAGTGGTCCTGCCTCATACTGAGGAGTACCCCCAAACATGTCTGGAGCAGACTAATTATATCTTTTTGCCCTCCTTCTGGCGGCAGCCCTTAAGTCTATTACTAAAAGGTGGCTGAGACACGATGTACCCACTATAGATACTTGGACTCAGATTGTACAGGAAATTGCAGAAATGGAGGAGTTGACATTTAAGATAAATCATAGGTTACCAGTTTATACATGGGGGTGGACTAGATGGGTGCTTTGGCAGGGCACAACAGCTGACTAGTGTCCCTCCTGGCTCCTCTGAAAGCCCGCCTCTGGGGTAGATCCCAGACTAAACATAGTAGTGGGTGAATGGCTTGATAGGAGGGGGCCCCATCTTATTGAGGGATGGGAGAAGTGAGTAGGGGTCTTACTGGAACTGGCCTGGAGATTCATATTTATTGGATTCAATTTTTAAACAATGAAAAAATGTATTATAGGGGGAATGTGAAAACTATGTACATTATATGATTATTCTGTATCACTATATGGAACCTGCCTGATAGATATGTATTAATTGTACCCGCTGGTTGTTAATAAACTTAAATTTAAAAAAAAAAAAAAAAAAAGAAGAGGACCCCGACGGCTCCGACCGACGTCGGTCAGGAGACCATCACTGAGGAGGAGTTGACACAGCCCGAGGACCAGACGGGCAACCCCGGTCCTGTTGAGACTCCCAGGGAACCCTCCCCGCAACCCAAGGCCCCTGTGGAGCTGACGCTGGGACCTGACGACCGACCACCAGTGCCCGGTCCGTCGTCTGGCCTTTCTTTTTCAGAGGTGAAGGAGCTTTTCACTTGCTGGTGGGATACCATCAAAAAGGACATGGTCCCCACTCCACCTCCTCTCCCACCTCCTCCTCCTCCTCCTACACCTGTTACTCCTCCGGTTCCTGCGCCCCCTTCTCCATCTGGGTCTGCAGGCCAGTTACCTCCCCCCCCGGGAGCCCAGGATCCCTCCAAGGGGGAGACCAGATAAAAGGAGATCTCCGTCCAGATCCTCTTCTGGGTCACCCAGCCCCAACAGACCCAGAAGACGCCATTGCTCGCCGACGGAGGACATGGGATCAGAGTTTTCAACAGGATCCAGATCCCCATCTCCCCTCTCCATCCCTTCTCTGGACCCACGTGAGCTTCCAAAGTCTCCTCCAGATGATCCTTCGTTCTCGGATATCATGAGACACATCCAAGAGAACATGGGATGGGATGCGGAAGAGTTAGACCCCGGAAGGCTACACCTTGCAAAATATCTTCGACAGAAGGACCCCAAGCCTGTGGTGGTGCCACCCATGGTAGACACTTTCGTGGACGTCACTAAGGCAGCGTGGAAGTGTCCACATTCACTCCTGGCGATGCCGAAGAAAGCTGACCGCCTGTACAAGGCTCCAAGGGAAGACCAGTACTTGACTCAGCATCCTCAGGCCGACTCTCTGGTCATAACAGCCTCTCATGACCGGTCCCAGAGACCGCAACATTTGAGCACCCTGCCACCGGACCCAGAGTCCAAGCAGCTGGACGCCATGGGTAGGCGCACGTATGCTTCCGCTACCTGCGCCATCAGATCCCTGAATTATTTGACCTACATGGTGCAGTTCCAAAATGCCCTGTGGGAGCAGGGTCTGGATGCGGCTGAGAAATTTGCCAGAGGTGAGCAGAAGGAGGAGATGTTGCAGCTTCTCCGTACGGGTTCGGACATGGGAACCCAAGTGCTACGAGCCGCGTACGACTCCGTGGACTCCTCGGCCCGAGCAACAGCTTCAGGCGTATGCCTCCGGAGGCACTCTTGGCTCCGTGTCTCCGGTTTTACCCTGGACGTCCAGAAAAACATCATGGACACCCCATTCGAGGGAGAAGTTTTATTTGGTCAGCCCTCCGAGAAGGTAATCACCAAACTCCAAGAGGCTGGGAAGGCGGTGAGGTCAGTTCAGGCCATGTACCGACCCAAGCTTAGTTCCTTTCGTAGGAACCAAAGCCGATTTCGTGGATGGATGCAGAGACAACAGTCCCGCCCCGTTCCACAACAGAGGGGCTCCGGTTTCCGCAGAGCCCAGGAAAACAACCCGCAGGTCAAGGCCAGCGCTCTCCTAAGTCGGCCCAGCCAGCGGGCCCTCAGCTGCCACAGCCTGACTCCTTTCCGGCCCCCGCGCCTCAGGATCAATGGGATTTCATGGTCGGGGGTCGCATTGCGAATTTCCTGCCAGGATGGCAGTCTATAACCACCGACAGGTGGGTTCTCCAGATGGTCGGAAGAGGCCACTTTATAGAATTCGCAGAAAAGCCACCCTCAAGGCCTCCTCTGCTCTCCCGGTACTCGGGTCAGCACAAGTCATTGATCAGACAAGAAGTACTCGCGCTCCTGCAAAAGGGAGCGATAGAGTACGTCCCAGAGAACCAGATAGGATACGGATACTATTCCCACTTCTTCCTGGTTCCAAAGAAAACAGGGGACCTCCGTCCGATTCTGGACCTCAGCGACCTCAATATGTCGGTCGCCTACAAAAGATTCCGCATGGTGACTCTTCCGGGTCTTATTCCCATGCTAAAGCAGGACGCCTTCTTAGCGTCTCTAGACATGCAGGACGCATACCTGCACATCCCTATAGCTCAAGCGCACAGGAGGTTCCTGTGCTTCGAGTTTCTCGGCCACCATCTTCGTTCCGAGCCCTTCCATTCAGGCTGTCATCGGCACCCAGGGTCTTTACCAAATGCATGGCAGTCGTGGCAGCATCTCTAAGGAGACAGGGCCATTATGTGTTCCCGTACCTGGACGATTGGCTTCTCATGGCCGCCTCCACAGAGACATTGTTACTGGCGATCCAGAATACCCAGGACCTGTTTCGATCTCTGGGCATCTTAATCAACCACGAGAAGTCTCTCCTGGTACCGTCGCAGAAACTGCAGTTCATAGGCGCAGTTCTGGACACCGTTCAGGGAAGAGCATTTCTTCCAGACGACAGAGCGGAGCGCATCAGATCCCTCATCAGGGATCTTTCGTCGAAGAAGACCATCCCAGCCAGGTCGGTCCTTCGCCTGCTGGGACACATGGTTGCGGCCATTCCGACCGTCCCTTTCGCAAGGCTCCACATGCGGGTAACTCAGTGGATGCTCAAGGTGCAGTGGGACCAAAGGCAAGACCACATGCAGCATCCGGTCAGAATCACGAACACCGTGACTCGAGACTGGCAATGGTGGCGAGACCCAGGAACACTCTCTACGGGCGTCCCATTTATAGCATCGTCCCCGAAGGTAATCCTCACCACAGACGCCTCAGGACTAGGGTGGGGAGTACACCTGGACGAGGTGAAGTCCCAGGGAATGTGGACCCCTCAGGAGGCTCACCTCCATATCAGCGTCCTAGAGATGAGGGCAGTCCTTTATGCCCTGCAGGCATTTCAGTCAGAGATCCCACCGAGTACTTTCCTGCTTCAGACAGACAACACGGCGGTGATGTATTACCTCAACAAACAAGGAGGCGCACACTCTTACCCCCTTTGCAGGGAGGCCATGAGGGTGTGGGATTGGGTAATCCGACATGGCGCCAACCTGATCACAGTACATGTCTCGGGTGGACAACACAATCATGAGACGGCCTGAGTCGTTCCCAGGCCAGAGTCCACGAGTGGGAACTTTCAGAGGTAGCAGAGGATCTGTTTCTTCGATGGGGAACTCCAGAATTGGACTTGCTCGCTTCCCCATCCAATGCAAAACTGCCCAATTTTTGCTCACTAGATCCAGGGCCTGGTGTTTTCTGGCGAGACGCGTTGTCCCTCTCCTGGGCGGACAGATTCCTCTACGCTTTCCCTCCCTTCCCGTTGATCCAGAGAGTTCTTCTCAAACTGCTCAGGGAGCATGCAACAATGATCCTGGTGGTCCCCTTTTGGCCCAGACAGATCTGGTTCCCTTTGCTAATGCAGCTATCCCGGGAACCTCCGCTCCCGTTGCCGTTCAGCTCCCATCTCTTGTCTCAGGAGGAGGGTTCACTGGTCCACCCGGACTTACGCTCTCTGAACCTGCATGCATGGCTCCTAGAGACATAGCCATTTTGCGACACGGGGTCTCGCAAGAGGTGGCGGAAGTCCTTTCCGCAGCCAGAAAGCCGGCAACACATGCAACATACGCCATGAAATGGCGCCGTTTTTGTTTATGGGTGCCAGCGGCCTTTCCCCTCTAGGTTGTCCGGTGAAGGCGGTGCTAGAGTACCTGCTCTCCCTTTTCCGTTCGGGTCTCGCCCACTCCTCTATTAAGGTGCACCTCTGTGCTATCTCCGCTTATCACCTTCCGGTGGGACAGCGCACTGTGGCGCAATTAGATGTCTGATGGGAATTCCTGAGAGGGGTGTTGCATCTTAGGCCTCCCATTAAGGACCCTTTGCCTCCATGGGATATACTCTTCATCCTGGAACAGCTCACGCTCCCCCCCCCTTTGAACCTGCCGCGGATTGCGAGCTGCGTTTTCTGTCGTGGAAAACGTTATTTTTAGTTGCTGTTACGTCAGCGAGAAGAGTTTCCGAGCTTCAGGCTCTCATGTGTAAGGAACCTTATTTGTTTTTTCACCAGGACAGAGTTCCCCTGAGGACGAACCCTGAGTTCCTGCCTAAGGTGGTCTCCACACTCACTCTCAATCAGGTCATTGACCTGCCGGTCTACTTCCCTATTTATTCTAATAGAGGAGAGGCGTTGCTCCACACCCTGGAAGTTCACCGCAGCTTAAGGTACTACCTAAGCAGGACCAAGCAGCTTCGGAAGTCGGAGCAGCTTTTTGTTTCCTTTACTGAAAGGATGATGGGCCAGCCAGTATCGAAACAGTCCCTTTCTCACTGGCTTGTCCAGTGCATATCATACTGCTATGATATCAAAAAGAAGCCCCTTCCGGGATCAGTTCGGGGCCATTCCACTAGAGGAGTGGCCACCTCCTTTGCAGCACTTCGCAACGTCTCCACCTCAGCCATTTGTGCTGCAGCCACTTGGAGCTCTGTCCATACCTTTATCAGGCATTATAGCCTAGACATTGCTTCACGGGCTAAGAGCTGCCGGCCTGGCGTGCTACAGGTCTCTGTCCCTAGAACCAGGACTTGGAATGAGCCTTCTAGTTTCCTCCTCCCAGGTGTTTGCAAGTGCTATTGCTTGGAAATCAGTCCTAATGGTGTTACCTGCTGCAGGCTGTATCTCAGTAAGATGGTACAGTTCGCAGAACTTACGTAACAGTAGATCTTGAGAACAGCTCTTCACAGCAAATCTCCAGCCCACCCTCCCCCTTGGAGAAGGCATGGCTTCTCGAGCCTTTAACGGGACTTATACCTCTTTGTCTTCTGATGGTGGATCCTCGGTCTCCCATTCTGATGTCATCCTGCGTCCGGAAGTCTCCGGCGGGAGAACTGGGGATTCTGGCGGGACCGCCCCCTTATGTACTACGCCTGACGTTGGAGGCGGGACCGACGTTGGGGGCGGTCCTCGCTGAAGATAGCTAGCTAGAAGAATTCCGTGGGGTCCTGACGCCTGCCAGCTTCAGTCCTAATGGTGTTACCTGCTGCAAGAGCTGTTCTCGAAGATCTACTGTTACGGTAAGTTCTTACGTAACTGTACTTTTCCAAGGCAAAGCACACTTTATTTAAAAAGATGGCCATCCCGTGGCTCTGGGCGCCGTACATCAATTAATAAATACAACATATTTATTATTTTATTTAGCTTTTGTTTACCGGGTAAGTACACTAGACAAGTAGTATGCCTATTTTCAGGAACGACCCGGGAGAGCACAAAACATACAGTATACATACATGGCAACATTGGAGAAACAGCATGATACAGTAAAAAACAGCTATAACAACGCTTGTATAAGGGCAGAGATACTGCCACACATAGTACAAATTGTTACAGGACATAGATAGACATTAGAATCACTGAATACATATTTCATAGACCATCATGGACTCAGAGTGGACAATAGTGGACTGCAGAGTATTACATTACAGAGACTAGGAGCAGTCACATCTTGTCATTTGTTTTAGGTGGGACCACAGGGAGGAGCGAAAGGTCCCATGGGAAGGGGCAGAGCGAACAGAGTCCGGAATGGAGTTCCATAGCCTAGGCACAGAAGCGGCAAAGTCACGATCCCCTATAAGGGTCTGAGTAGGGGGAACTTTAAGTAACTCAGTGGTCTGTGACCTGAGCTGGTAGGGGATGGCGTCCAGTTTTGGGAGGAGATGCGCCAGTCCCGACGGTATGCCCGTGGCAAGCACTTTCCTGGTGAAGTTTCCTACACCAAGGATCAGGAATTCTGCAGGGGGGAGCCAGTTGAGTTTGTCATAGAGCTCACATTGGTGGGTGAGTTTGGGAGCAGCAAGTGCAAACCGACAGATATCATTATATGCCGTGTTCCACTGATTAAGATGGATTTGAGGTGACCTGGCAAATAGGTGGTATCCATAACTAAGGGAAGGGAGAAGCACTTCCCTTGCAAGTGCCAGCCTCGCTCCCGGAGTCAGGTTGTATTTGGCCCTGTAGGCAAGGCCAAGCTTACACCTGGTGGCTCTGCAGATGTTGTGGATATGGCTTCCCATGTCAAGTTGTGGGTCGAGGGTGACCCCAAGATATTTAATTGAGCTCGCTGTTGGCAACAGGGGGCCTCCATCACAAGCTATTTTGAGCATAGCTGATGGGGCTTTTAACTTGGCCGTGGAACCAAAGAGCATGGCCTGAGTTTTGTTAGGATTCAATACCAGTCTATGGTTGGTAATCCAGGCCGAGACTCTGCTGAAGTCTTCAGATAGGCACTGGTTAAGGTCAGCAGCATCGCGAGCATGGGCCACTAGCACAAGGTCATCTGCATAAAGCGTGACTTGGCAACGAGAGGTCACCCGTGGGAGTTGATTAATACAAAGTGAGAATAGGAGAGGTCCAAGTACCGATCCCTTGGGAACTCCCATGGTCACAGCCCTAGGCTGTGAGAGAACCTTGTTAAAGCAGGTGCGCTGCTTTCTACCCATTAGGTAGCCCATCATCCAACTCATGGCATGTGGAGAGAACCCAAGAGCCCTGAGCTGCTCCCCCAGTAGGTCATGGTTGACAAGGTCAAAAGCTTTTGACAAGTCAATAAATATAGCACCTGACAGTTTGCCCTGATCCATGGCGGATCTAATACTAGAGGTTACAGTAATCAGGGCAGTAGTGGTACTATGACCCTTCCGGAAACCATGTTGGGCCACAGAAAGCAGCTCATGGGTATCCACATACTCCGAGAGTTGCTCCGCCACAACCTTTTCCAGGAGTTTACCAAGGGATGGGAGAATAGCAATAGGGCGATAGTTGACAGGAGTTTGGGATTTCCTGCTTCAGAACAGGGACTATCCTTGCCTCCTTCCAGATGTCAGGGATTATCCCCGAGCTAAGGGATAGGTTAAAGATATGGGCAATCAGAGGAGCAATGTAAGCTGCTCCCAGCTTGAGAAGCCTGGGCTCAAGGTTGTCAGACCCTGCACTGGAGTGCTGGGAGAGGGCAGCCAAGTGGTTCCGAACATCAAGGACAGACACGACCTTGAGATTAAATACTCTCCGAGGAGGATGTTCACTCTGCATCAGAGGGATATTAAGCGCGCGACCCCCATCGGTCATGAAACGAGGGGTGAGGGCCGAAAGGTCGGAGAAGTGGAGATTGAGGTGGTCGGCTATAGTGTGGGGATTATTGCACGAGACTCCATCAATAATCATGTCCACGACACCCGAGTGAGAGGGCCCACTGACGAGGGATTTAATGTTCCTCCAGAACCTCCTAGGATCTCTGACAGAACTAAGTAGTGCCGATTTACAGAAGTTATTTTTGGCAGCCCTAATGGCTTTTTTACACTGATTCCTGAGTTGCCGATATCTCAGGAGATTAGCAGGATCTCTGGAACCCTTAGTACTTGCCCAGCATTTGTCTCTCTCCCGCATCTGAGCAAGTAAGTCACCATTCAGCCAGAAGGTGGCTGTTCCCCTCACCCTCCGGGTGACCCTGGGGCGTGTCTATCTTGGAGAACACCAAAGGAATGTATGAAGCAGGAGGCTGCCACTGAGGGGTCAGAGGCTTCAGCACCCTGGTCCAGTCAGTACATCCTAGATCGGCCAGGAAAGCCTCAGGGTCAAAACTGGAGTATTTTCTGACTTGAATGATTTGTGTGGAATTCTAGGGAGGGATTTTCCAGACACAGTATACGGGAGTGGTCAGATGTGGAGTCTGATAGCGTGCCTGATGAGGCAATCCTCTCCGGCGGTTGGTCAGGATCCAGTCCAGCAGGGAACTTGAGGAACCATTGGCTGCCTGTCTCGGCCGGGTCATGGATTAGTTGGTTAAGGGATAGGCAGGCAAGTTGTGATTCGCATTTCCTAATATTGCCACACTCCCAGTTCATGTTGATATCACCCATAATAATGAGTTCATTGTCACCTATACTGGGCCTAACTGCATCTAAGAGGTAAGTGAGTCCTGCCAGACCCCAGGAGGGTTATAGAGCAACACCAAGTGCAGCTTCTTAGCATCGCCCAGCAGCAGGAGCACATGAAGAAGCTCACAAGGTGGATGATCAGGTTTACTCTGTGCCACCAGGGAGATTTTCAGATGGGATCTGTAGTAGATGAGGGTGCCACCCCCCTTCCTACCCCCAGTCCTGTCTAGACGAATGAACTCGTATCCTGTTAGGAAGCAGGCAGAGTCAGGAATCGAGGGTTTGAGCCAAGTCTCAGTTATCCCTAGGATGTCTGGCTTGTATAGCTCAGTCCACACTAGGAGATCGTCTCGGTTAGGAAGCAAGCTCCTAATATTCATATGCACTATTTTTAGTCCCTTATTCCCATTCCAGGTGGCGGGAATATTAGAGATCAGCTTAGATGGCCCAGGATTGAGCTCAATATCTCCAGCCATGAGAAGTGAGTAGGGCTAGCCAGGGAGGAACAATCTTACTGAGCGCCTACCTCCAGGCCTGTGCATGCTTCGATTTCTTCACCCTGACCCGTACACATAAGGCATCTAGTGTCAAGGCTAAGGACAGTACCGTAGTGCATTACCTTAGTTACAAGTAGGTTGGAAAAGGAGAAATCAGTATCATCATGGGAGGAGGCCACAACCCTGGTTCAATAAATAGGCTAGGAGTCGAGTAGCACAATAAAGGAGGACTAGCCCCAGGGCCAGTATCATAATTATTAGTGTCAAAACCGACCTGCCCCCCTCCTGGACATAGGGAGGGTGGCTTCCAGTTCTTCCATGGTAAGGACAGTAGTAACCACCCCCACAGATTATAGGCAACTGGAGACCTAGAAAAGGAGCAAACCAGGGCTCCTGGAAACCTGTAAAAGGGGCAAACCAGGACACCCCCTATGGTAGGGCCCCAAAAGGAACAGATCACCACAACTAGCGCTGGGGGGGGACCTCGGTGTAGGTCACCCACGCCTCCCCTCCTCTCGTCAGCAGCTTGCAGTAGTTGAAGGCGTTGGGACAGCAGATAGCAGAGCAGGAACTAAACAATGCTGATAGGCAAGCAGGTGGTGAAAATAGGAAAATGTCTGTAAAGGCAAGACAGAACAAGTGTCAGGCCTAATAGCTGCACTCTGTATCTTTAAGAGGAGTTGCAATATTAGAGAGAGGGGAGGATGAACATTGCTAGGGGTTGTGCTGAGGGGAGGGGAGTATTTAATAAAGGCTGGAGGTGGAGGATGGGGGTGGGCGAAATTCAAGCAGCAAGGAGACAGAAGGACAGAAAGTGAAAGAGAAATTGAATTATTTGCAGGGCAAAGCTTACAACTGTGACCCAGATGGAATCTGGTCTAAACAGAAAAACTGTATCACTTTAACTTACTTTCTGATCCAGGGTAGCTACCACTGGACCTTAAAACAAAAGATTTTACAATCTACAAACCTGCAGCCTAAATGAACTTGCACTTCAAACTACCCTTACAGTGCAAAATTGCTGTAAACAAGCTTAGGTTCAGCGTTTAAGTTAGGATTTACAAGATAATTTGGAGAGACTTAACAAGTACCACAATCAGAATATAACATTAGCTTAAGGTCCAGAGAGGAAATAGCAGTAGCAAATAATTAAAGAACTGCAGCAGCCCGTCAGCAGGCAGAGTCGATGGTTCTGGACAGTCCAGTTTCTGCAGCGTACCTTCGGTCTGGTGAACAGCGGGCAGTGCAGCGAGGAAGGCAGTCGGCGGACAGAAGGGTTCCGCCCGGCTGCTTGAAGCAGCAGACGCACCCGTGTCAAGGGTGAAGCTTCGGTCTGGTGAACAGCGGGCAGTGCAGCGAGGAAGGCAGCCGGCGGACAGAAGGGGTCCGCCCGGCTGCTTGAAGCAGCAGACGACGTGTCAAGGGGTGAAGCTTGGTCTGGTGAATAGCGGCAGTGCAGCGAGGAAGGCAGCCGGCGGACAGAAGGGGTCCGCCCGGCTGCTTGTAGCAGCAGACGCACCCGTGTCAAGGGTGAATCTCAATCAGAATATAACATTAGCTTAAGGTCCAGAGAGGAAACAGCAGTAGCAAAGAATTAAAGAACTGCAGCAGCCCATCAGCAGGCAGAGTCGATGGTTCTGGACAATCCAGTTTCTGCTGCGTACCTTCGGTCTGGTGAACAGCGGGCAGTGCAGCGAGGAAGGCAGCCGGCGGACAGAAGGGGTCCGCCCGGCTGCTTGAAGCAGCAGATGCACCCGTGTCAAGGTGAAGCTTGGTCTGGTGAACAGCGGGCAGTGCAGCGAGGAAGGCAGGCGGCGGACAGAAGGGGTCTGCCCGGCTGCTTGAAGCAGCAGACGCACCCGTGTCAAGGGTGAAGCTTTGGTCTGGTGAACAGCGGGCAGTGCAGCGAGGAAGGCAGCCGGCAGAGATAAGGGGTCCGCCCGGCTGCTTGAAGCAGCAGACGCACCCATGTCAAGGGTGAAGCTAAGGTATCAAAGTAATAATCACTTAAATACAATACTCAAACAAATCAAAACAAAATGTGGTATACAGTTAACTACCCTCAACTTCAGCTGCATTTGAAGTCTCTAAGACTAAATTAACAACAAATTTATCTTTATTAAAAAGACAAGTAAAGACTATAAAACATAGTCCGGAAAGGCCTGATTGTACAAAAAGGCCTTGAGGCGGACCTTAAAAACCTCAACAGATGGGGCCTCCCTAACAACTAGAGGAAGCAAATTCCACAGGACAGGGGCGGCAACACTAAATGCTCTGTCACCAGAAGTTCTTAGCCTCGTCCTGGGAATTGCTAGGAGGTTCCTAGAGGAGGAGCGGAGGGAGTGAACCAAGACAGCAGGTGTAAGAAGGTCCTTCAGTTTACCAGGACCCAGGCCATGTAAGGCCTTAAAGGTGAGCAAACCCACCTTAAAGAGGACCCTCCACCTAACTGGCAGCCAGTGCAGTTGACGCAGCACCAGGCCTTGCTGCTGCATTCTGCACCAGCTGCAGTCGGTGCAGGGTACCCCAGAGACCCCGAGATAGAGTGCATTACAGTAGTCAAGCCTGGACATCACAAAGGCATGCACCAGAGTGGGGAGGTCCAGTGGCAGAACTAGGGGCTTTATCCTGGCGATATTCCTCAGATGGTAAAAACTGGTACGGACAACGGACACCACCTGAAACTCAAGTGTCAAACTGCTGTCAAGAATAACACCAAGATCACGCACCCTAGAGGAGACCTTCAATGTTACAGAGCCAAGACAAAGTCCTGTCTCTGCACCAGAGGCCAACCTATCACACTCTCTGTTCGACTCCACCACCAGTACCTCCGTCTTACTGGGGTTCAGTTGCAACCAGCTGGAGGCCATCCGGTCATTGATTTCAGCTAGGCATCTGTTAAGCACTTCTACTGTACAAGATGTTCCAGGGGCAAAGGAAAGGTACAGCTGGGTATCATCCACTTAGCAGTGCAAACCCAGACTGTACTTCCTAACGATCTCTCCCAGGGGTAGCATGTACATGGCAAACAACACCGGTGACAGGAGCGAACCCTGGGGAACTCCGCATGACAGGTTGACAGGGGAGGAGGAGAAATTCCCCATCACTACCCTCTGCCTCCTGTTGGATAAAAAAGACTCAAACCAACAGATAATGATGCTGGCAAGTCCACAGAATTCCCTTAGGCAGTCCAGTAACACTCGATGGTCAACCGTGTCAAATGCTGAAGAGAGATCGAGGAGAACAAGAATTGTCCCCTCCCCTCGATCTCTAACCCTAAGGAGGTCATTATGCACCCGAACTAGAGCAGTTTCTGTGCTATGCCTGACAAGAAACCCAGACTGGAGCGGCTCATACAAATCATGGGCCGCGAGATGCTCCTCAAGCTGAAACGCCACCACCTTCTCAACAATCTTACCCAAAAATGGGAGATTGGAGATAGGATGATAATTTGCCTTGACGTCAGGGTCCAACAATGTTTTTTTCAGAAGGGGTCTCACCAGTGCCTCCTTCAAGACATCTGGAAAGACCCCCTCTTGACAGGGAACACCGGACAATCAAGGCAAACACCGGGCCAATGGAGTCAACACATCTCATTAAGAAACGAGTTGGAACTGGGTCCAGTTCACAAAAGGTGTGCTGCAGCTTGGAAGCAGTCTCACTGACCTCAGCCACCTCCACCAGTCTAAACTCACCCCAGCCAGGTGGAGTGCTCTCCGGTCGCCCGTGGCGACCACTGTCAACCAGATTCTGGTCAACTGGTGGAACCTCCTGCCTGATGGCAGACACCCTGTCCGAGAAGAACCGAGCAAACTCCTCGCACAGTGCGCTTGTAAAAGCTACCTTCGGCTGTAGACAGGAAGGATGAAGAAGCCTGTCCACAGTCCGAAAGAGCACAGCTGGTCGGTTCCTATTGGCGACAATCTCCCTGGACAGGAATTCTGCCTTCTTATGGTTGATTACCCCCTGGTATGCACAATAGTGCACACGCAGGACCAGTTTGTCCGCCTCCAGGCCGGACCTCCACCAGCAGCGCTTTAATCTCCGACCCAAGGTCTTCATCACCTTGAACTCCCCATCATACCAAGGGGACCTCAAGTGAGAAGACCTGGGTCATACACGGACTGGTGCGAGGGAGTCGAGCGCACCAGAAAGCGCCTTATTATAGCTGTCCACTGCTGCGCGCACACCCCCCAATGCATGCATTGTCCACACTAGATAGGTCAGTCACCGCCTCAGGGGTCAACCCCCTCAAAGGGCGATAACTGACCATTTCTGTGGGGGGGGGCTACCAGGGGGGCCCCGAACCGGAACTTCACCATGCAATGATCGGACCAAACGACCCTATCAATCCTGAGACTGTTTATCTCAAGCCCCAGTGAGAATATTAAATCCAACACGTGGCCACCCTGATGGGTCACGGAAGAAACTTCCTGTGCAAAGCCCAGAGATGACAGCATCTGGAAGAAGTTATAACCAAGCCGAGAGGATTCATCCTTGGCCCAAACACTGAAGTCTCCCAACACCAAACATCTTGGGGCCTCCAATGTTTCCGCGACGATGAAATCGGTCACTTCCTGCAAGAACTCTCCCGCCATGCCAGAGGGGCGGTAAATCAGGATAATCATGCTGTCTGCGCCCGGAACCCCATGAATGGCCACACATTCAAAGGAATATGGTGTTCTCACTGGGTGCACAGTGAAGCCCAGCTCGGATCTAAAACAGATGGCTTACCTCCCACCCCCGCGTTCCACTCTGGGGCAGTGCACTACGGTATACCCGGACGGATGGCAGCCCCAAACTGGGCCAGTATCCTCACCAATCCAGATCTCCATAATGCAAGCCAGAAATGCCAAGAAACTAAGTCCGCTATAATTGCAATCTTGTTTCTGACCGATCTGGCATTGCAAGCACCACCTCAGGGGATTGGTGGACAGTGCAGCCCTCTGGCTGCCTGCCCACTCCAGTCTGGTGGGAACCCTGGTGACGGGAACTAAACACGTCTGGCCTCCCTAAGTCCCGTCTAATCCCAGGGCACCTTCTGCACCCCACTACCTCGATCCTACCACCACCTGCCATGCAAGAGGCATCTTGTCCTGGTCGAATCCTATGACTCCTCCTTATTCCAACCTCCCTGCAGCATCTTGCTGTAGTATACAACACAGGGAGGCTGAAAAAAGGCTGAAGATCAAACAGCTGGGATGCCTCATACACTATCCTGGCCCGCCCCAGGCCCACATACCTTCCCAAACACATCCCCCCTAGCTACGTAATCCCAAAACCAAACAAGACCCACTGCCACACACACACACACACACACTTGCAATCAGACAAACACTAATCCACCCCCAAATAACCCCTAAAAACAAAAACTCAAAATTAAATCCCCAAATAGAAGAGCAGACATAATACAAATATTCAAGATTGCACAACAGTAAAAATAAAACAATGATCTATAGAAATCTGGGAAAAATATTGATCCAGAGCCTAGACTACTTTAAGGCAAAGGGCCTTCTCACTGCCCCAGTCACTATGTAGTCAGATTTTCCGGCAACAGTTTAAAAATATAACCAGGGATATGCTCCCCAGGAAGCCTCAGCACCGCTCTCACCAGCTACTGGGACCGCTAGGAGAATACTAGAGTATGGAGCTGTATTTGGCCCCCTAGTTGATAAGTCTATGGGGGCCCAAGTCCAAGTCCCAAATCCCAAGAGACAAATCCTCCAATCCGTGTAGACCAACTGCTCAAGTCCACAAGGCAACCCAGAGTCCAGAGAAAAAGCCTCTCCTCTGCTCACCCCAGAGGGCAATTGACCTGTGCAGAGGAGTCGCAACTATGGTCCCCGGCTAGGGACCGCTCAAAAGAAGACCTCCCGAAAGACCAAGAGGCTGCCGATAGCACATCCACTCTTCACTAGACGTGCATCGGCGCCTCCCGCCACGGCCCCAATACACAAACAGGCGTCCCCCAGAAGCAAGCTAAAAGAGGCACACCAAATGTCCAAAATGTCCAAATCAACCCCAGCTCAACAAAACAGCGATAATCCAAGAGCTAGAGCAGCATGGCGTCCAAATAGAAATAGGCTCACCAACACGAAATGCCGGCAGTACCTTGGGGGAGCCCAGAGAAGAAACTAGCCATCAGAAAACTCTAGGCTGCTGGCTCACCCTGTTGCTCAGCTCCCTGTGTCGTCTCGCTGCTGGTAGCCCTCTCAGTTACCGGTTTCTTAAATTGTCTTGCCAGCTAGTGGAATCACGCTGGTTCCCGGCTTCTTGAACCGCCTTCCACCCTGGCTTGTTCCAAAACTTTCATTTTAAAATCCTTGCTTCCAGGTTGCACTCCCGGTTGGAGACTCACGCCGGACTTCCGACTCCAATAGCTGCCTCAGTATCTTCGCAGTTGTAATATTTTCACTCCAGATTTTCAACATTGGCATTTTCAACACCTCCTTATGAACAGTACAGCTGTCATTTTTCACATCCTGGATGAAATGTGTTTTTGCACTTCTGGTACAGATTAGCATGGTCGCTGTGGGAAATCAGTGTTTGGGACACATTAAGAAAATCACAGTGACACTGTTCATGAGCAGAGGTGCTAAAATGCCTATGTTGAAAATTTGGTGACGAAAGTCCATAAAATGACTGTTTTGAGTGTGCATTATGCAATTTCCACGCACCCTTGTAAATTCGCAAATTTGTAGTATTTTCACTCCAGATTTTCAACATTGGCATTTTTTCACACCTCCGTGTGAACAGTACAGCTGTCATTTTTCACATCCTGGCCAAAATGTGTTTTTGCACTTCCAGCGCAGAATAGCGCGGTCACTGTGAGAAATCAGTGTTTGGGACAGATTAAGAAAATCACAGTGACTCTGTTTATGAGCGGAGGTCCTAAAATGCCTATGTTGAAAATTTGGTGACAAACATCCATAAAATGACTGTGTTACGAGCATGCGTTGTGCAGTTTCCATGCACCCTTGTAACTTCGCAGATTTGTAGTATTTTCACTCCAGATGTTCAACATTGGCATTTTTTTCAGACCTCCTTATGAACAGTACAGCTGTCGTTTTTCATATCCTGGCCAAAATGTGTTTTCGCACTTCCGGCACACAGTGGCACAGTAGCTGTGGGAAGTCAGTGTTCGGGACAGACTGAAAAAATCACAGTGACACTGTTCATAAGCAGAGGTGCAAAAATGCCTGTGTTGAATATTTAGTGACAAAAATCCATAAAATGACTGTGTTACGAGTGCACGTTGTGCAGTTTCCACGCACCCTCATAATTTCACGCATTCGTAGTATTTTCACTCCAGATTTTCAACATTGCCATTTTTTCACACCTCCTTAAGAAGAGTACAGCTGTCATTTTTCATATACTGCCCAAAATATGCATTTACACATCTGGCACAGAATAGCGTTGTCGCTGTGGGAAATCAATGTTCAGGACAGATGAAGAAAATCATAGTTGCAGTGTTCATGAGCAGAGGTCACAAAATGCCTCGTTGAAAATTTGGTGAAATAATTCCACTCAATGACTGTTACACACATCGTTGCTAGCAGTTTCCACCTACACCGGAAGTTCGAGCATTTTTAATATTTTCACTACAGATTTTCAACTTTGCCATCTCTTCACACCTCCCTATGAATGGTACAGCTGTCATTCTTCACATCCTGCCCGATCTGTATTTTCGTACATCAGGCTAAGAATAGCACGGTCGCTGTGGGAACTCAAAGTTCGGGACACGTTAACAAAATCACACTGCCACTGTTCATGAGAAGATGTTCCAAATGCTTTCTTGAGGTGTGGGTCACAAAAAGGCCATACTGAAAATTTGTAGTGCAAATACCGGCAAAACACCAGGGCATTAGGGTTTCTAACCATAACGTCCACCCTGTACCAGACTGAAAGGCATTGGGGTGTGCCTTTAGATTGCTGACTGTAATGCTCATGCCATCCCACCCCCACCCTGCAGCCAGTGGCAGGCACCGAGGTGTGCCTTGGACTCTTTGGCCCCAGAGTTCACCCCATTCTCCTATACTGCACCCATTTCAGCATATGTCGTTATGAAATGGGGTGACTGTAAAGCCGAACACCCCAAGGCACACATCAACACGTGTCATTGTCTGCAGGATAGGGTGAGGTGAAATGGCATGAACATTATGGGTGATGACCCAAACGCATACTCTAATGCCTGTCCGTCTCTGCAGGGCAGAGGTGGGGTTGGCATGAAGTTCAATACTTCACTGCCATTCCTATTCTGCATCTGTCTAACTCCTGCATTTCCAATGCTAATACCAGCAAGCAAACATTCGGCATTGACAAATGCTTGTTGTTACTTGCACTGCACTGTCTCAAGTTATCCCTATCCTTCCTGAGGTGAGGACCCCAGAACTGGTCACAGTACTCCAGATATGTGCTATCAGTACCCCTCCTGATATATCCTAGCATCCTATTTGCCTTGCTATAAACCTTGTTGCACTTACTAGATTGCTCTAAAGATCTAGTGGAGCCAGAACAAGTAGGCAAATAATACAAATTTTAAGAACTACTCAGTTGTAACTTTTTATTTCTGAAGTATGTTTCCCTTTCCTTTTGCTCATTAGAAAGTCTTCTGTGTAATAATATTGTGCTGGATGTGTGGAACAGCTTTTAGCCTGGAAGCTGACATATCTATTTCTATCCCCCCACTACATCATCAGCATTGTGATCTCACTGACAATGACATCACAGGTGACTGACCTGGCAGCCACTGAGTGGCTGTTCCTAAGCAGCAGTGAGATCACAATGCTGATGATGTATTGAAGGGAACAGAGATAGATATGTCAGCTGCCAGGCAGAGTGCTGTCTCCACATCACACCTACTAACATCAGGTAAGCAATCTTCAAATTAAACAATGGGAAAAGAAAAAGCACCTCAGATATAAAATGTAACGACTGACTGCTTTTAAAAACTAATGTGAGTTTTAGGCAGTACACTAGCTCTTTAAGGTGTCGTTAATAACTCCATGGTCTCATTTCTCAGCCTTGGTACCGAGTCTCACCCCTCCGACCCAGTACTCCATCTTGGGGGTTCTTGCTTCCTGTGTCCATAACCTTAAACTTTCTGATGTTGAATTTCAACTGCCAAATCCCTGACCAACCTTTCAGCTTTACAAGTCTCTCTGCACTTCCTTTATTCCCTCATCACTGTCCATGCTCCCTTCAAGTTTAGTGTAATCTGAAAAGAGACACAGCCTGCCCTGGATCCCTCCCACCAGTGTTGCTGTCAAACTTGCTGAAGAAGACCAGACCCAGGACAAATCCTGTTTAACCCTGCTCAGGACCTCCTCTCTTCTGATGTAACCCCATTGACAATGAGCCTCTGCTACATCCCCCTTAGCCGGTTACCTTCCCAGTTTACTATGACTTGCCTCCCTTTTAGCCAGTTACCTACCCAGTTTACTGTGACCTTAGCTGCACCCAGATCTTCCATCTTCTTCAGCAAGTGTCTGTGGGATGCTGAGTCAAAAGCCTTGCTGAAGTCGAAGTAGAGCAAATCCACATTGTGGCCCCTAGCCAGATCCCTCATCATGCAGTCAAAGAAAACTATCTGGCTAGTCTGACAAGACCTCCCTGCCACAAATCAGTGCAGCTTAGAGTTCTGGAGACCGTTGCTTTCCGGGTAGTCCACAAGGTACTCTTTGACCAGTGACTCAGTCAATTTCCCTGCAGTAGAGGTAAGAATGATAGGTCTGTAGTTCCTGCTTGTTCCTTGCACCCCCCCCCCCCAAAGGAACAGAACTATTATCTGCTACACTCCAATCCTTCGTAACCACCCCTGTCCTTAGAGAACTGTTGAGTAGACCTACCGTGGGATCTGTCAGTTTCACTGCCAATTCCCTGAGTACCTCAGATGCAACCAATTTGGTCCAGGGGCCTTATCAATCTTTAGGGCTGCCAGGCCTTTCAGTACCCTTTCGCTAGTAAAAACTAGATGACTCATCTCTGGGATCCCCTCAGTGGCCGCTTTGATGCCACTCCCTGGCAAGGGCCCACTGTCCTCCCTAGTGAAAACTGAGCAAAAGTAATTGTTAAGGACAGTGACCTTTTGCCCATCCACCTTAATCACCCTATCCCCCTCTGTTAGCCTCACAATTCCCCTTTTCTTTCTTCCTTTTTTCACTAATACACCTGAAGAACTGTTTTTCTCTGCTTTTGACCCCCTCTGCAATACTCAGCTCTGTGTCTGCTTTTCCCTCCCTAGTCATCCTCTTCACCTTCCTATTTGTCAGAAAATATTTTTCCCAGTCTTACTCCACATTCTTTTCTTTCAATTTATAGAAGGCCTTTTCTTGTCCCGCACTGCTTCCCTGACCCCTGCTGAGAGCCATAGTAGTCTCTTGAACTTGTTCTTTGTTCCCTAACAGCTCCGCTACTCCCACAGCTCCACACCACACTGAGAATTTCGGTCTGCCTGGTGGGCTTCTTAACTAACTGTAGCAGCAGATAGTCCTGGAACGCAGCTAACAAGATATGACTTCAGGTGCTCATGGTCACTGAAACATCCCAGTGAGTGTGTGGCCAGTTCAAATCTCCCACTGCCACTGCTTCTCCCTCAGCTATCCCTCTTTGTAGTTCTTCCCGGAGTTCTCCATTCCTCTCCTTCCCTTGCCCTGGTAGTCTATAGATCATCCCCAAGTTCAGTTTCTAGTCTGAGGCTGCCATGAGTTGCACCTACAGTGAGTCAGTCTCCCTATTACTACCCCTGATGCACCCATCTTCCACCAGCTCTGTGCCCTCGACATATAGGGCTACTCCTCTTCCTCTACCTGTTACTCTGTCCCTCTTGAATATTAAGTACCCAGGACCATCAGTTCCCAGTCATTATTTTCTGAAGCTCAGGTTTCTCTTATGGCCACAATGTCCACCTCAATGACTACCATCAGTGCCTGTAGCTCACTGATTTTATTGCCTAGGCCCCTGGCATGAAGGCATATCCCCTTCCATCTACCTTAGATCCTGCTTTGCAGCTACCCTTGTGCTTCACATGTCCTCTCATCCCCTTGTTTTTCTTGATGCTTGCACTCTTTGTGTTCTCCCTCTCCAAAGTCCTTTCACCTTGTCCAGTTTTGGCCATTTATAGTAGGTAGCCGGTTCAAAAGTAACAAAGAAAACTTGATGCAATTCCTAAAAGTGAGCTGAAGAACTCCCCTGAAGAAGTCATTCAGTTGAAACATTAGGATGTTTAGTAAAACTGAATTAAAACTAGTTTTTGGTTTGGAGTAGCTTTCATAAACTGGGTGAGCAGTCACTTCCTTTGGAGCCTAGAGTATGCCTAGGTCACTTCCATACTGAAATGTTGGCTATTTTGAGTCAGCTCATTGCACAGCCCATGTTTATTTTTCTTTTGCATTTACCCCCCTGGTTGCCCCTGTCCACCACCTCGATGTTCAGGGTCACCACAGCAGTACAATTTGCTTTTCTTCTGCTGAGCAGGCAGGCATGCAAGCAACTGCCTTCACTGTGATAACAATACCACTCTGTAACCAGCTAGCAGAGGAGTGTGAATACTCAACAGTTCATGCCCCTCTTTGCCAGGAGCCGAGTACCTACATACGCAACGCACCTGGTCCTGACCAGCTGCAATGTGTCTCGTATTCAAACCCCAAGCTATCATGCTGACGATGAGATAGCCAACCGTTTCTTTCTAAATAATGATCTTACTTCGAGATACAGCTCTTGCAGCAGGTTACAAATTAGGACTGAAGCCATCAGGCAGCAGGACCCCACAGAAAAATTCTAGCTAGCTACATAGGCGTGGGCTCCCTAGCGTCGGCCCTGCCCCAAAGTTCCCTGCATCATAAAGGGGCAGTCCCCCAGCGTCCCTCAGTTTTTTTCCTGCCATCGACTTGCAAGCATCGGCTGCATGGATCCTTCAGCTAATGAATGACGCCATTACTTAAGTATCATATTTTATTTCTTTTACTCGAAAAGTTCACTTTATTTCTTTCTCTGTATGTCATCTTCCCCAACATCATCCATTGAAAGGCACTCATCAAAGTGTGCTTGCAGCAAACAAATTCCTTTTAATGACAAGCACACGGTCTGTGTCAGGTGCCTAGGCCCGACACACGACATCAAGGGCTGTTCCATTTGCCAAAACTTTAATAATCTTACAAGGATCCGCCACCAAAACGTTTTAGAGACCTTTCTCCTTGAGAAAAAACCTAGCAGCAATGCAAAACAGTACCTCCTCCAGGGAAGGATCCTCCCATAAGTTGGGGAAGCGTGAAGAAAAACGGAGGGAAAGGGAGAAGGAGCATTCCCCATACACGCGAACATCTGACTCGGGAGTTCAGATTCAACAACCCGCCTCCAACAGGTCTCTGTCTCGAACAAAGACCCAGCATCCACTGGCTCAGGTAGATGTCGGGTGGCTCTGGTTCCACATCCACCCTCCAGCTCCTAAAATCTGTCCTCAGGTCCATACTTCCAGCTGGCCTTCGAGCTCCACAGGCTGATCTTCCACAGATCACCCAGTCAAGGCGCACTCAAGTCCAGACTCTGCCGCAGGCCCTGACTCCCTGGACTGGCCGTTGATTCTGACAATGGAGGTCAGCCTCCACCCCCAGAAGTGTCTCAGGCGTCAGCTAAATGGACCTCAGAACTAACGTCCATTAGGTAGACCTTGGACCCTAAACAGATGTCAGACCAGTGTCCACGAATGGTCCAAGGACCAATGACCATCTGCCGTGGTCCACTCCAAGAGAAGGATGACACCTCGTCCATACTGGATTTAGGCCCATCCAGATGTACCGATGAAGAGGTGCCGATGTTGGGGTTGAACGCCTAAGCGATGACCAGATGTCAGGAGATAGGGAAGATGCAGACTTCCCAAATGACCCGATGCTGCCCAAGGACCAGATGATGGATGCGTCTGCACACAGACTGTCAGACACTGGGAATGGTTATCGCCTCCACTAGAGACTGGTCGCACCTCAGGCCACACGCCTAGGCAGACACCAGGTCAGACCTCAGGACTTAACATTTTGGAGGTCAAAGAATTATTTTCCTACTGGTGGAAACCCTCAGGAAGGATGTGGTTCCCAGCAAACCGCCTCTGGAGGATCAAGCCCCACTGAGGGACCCTCCAAGAGAAAAAAGTCCGACTAGACCACCCCTAGAGACGAACATCCTAAGCCTGGGCTGTTCCAAGGAAAAAGAGCCAAGGTCTCCATCACAGACCCCTTCTCGCTCACCAAACGTGCACAGGTCCATGAAGCACGCAGGAGGTCAGATTCCTCTTCCTGTGATGAATCTCACTCTTCCTCTCATGTGTCCTCCAGATCAGGCTCTCCTTTCAGCATCCCTTCACCAGATCCAAGGATTTGCCTAGATCCTCCAGATGACCCAACATTTATGGATATAATGAGGCATATCCAAGATAACATGGGTGGGATATGAAAGATTTAGATCCTGAGAGGCACCGCCTCACCAAGTATCTAAGACAAAAGGATCCCAAACCAGTGGTGGTCCCCCGTTAGTCAGTACCTTCCAGGACATGGCCAAGGCTGCTTGGAAGCACCCCTTTACTTCTTCAGCAGTCCCTAAAAAGGTGGGTCATCTATATCGGACTCCCTTGGAGGACCCTTATTTGAGACAGCAGCCAGTGGCAGATTCTATGGTGATCACTGCCACACATGATAGGTCACAGAGGCCACAACATTTGAGCACCCAGCCCCCAGACCGGGAGTCTAAACAGCTTGACTCTATGGGGAGGAAAATGTATGCCTCAGCCACATGTTCCATCCGCTCATTAAACTTCTTGACCCACATGGTCCAATTCCTAAATGTCATGTGGAACAAGGCCTAGATTTGGTCAAAAACCTTCTGAATGGAGACCAAAAGAAGAGCTTACAAAACTTCTCCAGACAGGCTTTGATGTGTGACACAGGTGCTCAGGAGCAGCATATAACTCTGGATTCATCCACAGAAATGTAGCATCAGGCGATGCCTAAGACAGCACTCCTGGTTTAGGGTCTCAGGCTTTACACTGGACATCCAGACAGGCATACTAGAAGTCCCTTTCAAAGGCACAGTTATTTTCAGGGAGGGATCCAAACATGTAATAACACAATTGCAAGATGCCGGAAAGGCGACTCATTCCATACAAGCCATGTGCAGACCAAAGCTGAAGCCATTTCAGAGGCAGCAGAACATTTCAGAGGAAAACAGGGACAGCAACCTCAATTCGGACAACAACAGAGAGGAGGCTTTGACCGTAAGGGCCCCTCTCAAGCTACAGGAGGAGCAGGTGCAAGGAACACAAAATCCCCTCAGGCAAACCTCCCCTCCCCCTCCACTGCCTGACTCGCTGATGGACACTCCTCTCCCTCCAGTCCAGAGGGAAGAGGAGGTCAGGGGTCATTTCTCCAAACACATACCAGGGTGCCAGCAGATTACCTCCGATCAATGGGTTCTTCAGCTCATTCAAAGAGGGCACTCTATAGAATTCACCGGGCAACCACTGCCCAGACCACCGCTTATCTCCCGATATTCAAAACAGCACGCAATGCTGATCCGGGAAGAGATACAATCTCTCCTAGTAAAAGAGGCCATAGAGCTAGTCCCATGGATCCAGAGAGGAAAGGGGTGCTATTCCCACTTCCTTTTAGTACCCAAAAAGATGGGATTTACACCCAATACTGGACCCCAGTGATCTAAACACCTTCGTGGCATACAAATGCTTCAGGATGGTCACCTTACCAGGCCTGATCCTGATGGTACGCCAAGGAGCTTGGCTTGCATCACTGGATATGCAGGATGTATATCTCCATATCCCTATCGCAAGACACCACAGAAGATTCCTGCAATTCAAGTTCCAGGGTCAGCACTTCCAATTCTGAACACTGCCCTTCGGACTGTCATCAGCTCCAAGGGTCTTCACCAAGTGCCTAGCTGTAGTAGCTGCAGCCCTAAGGAGAAGGGTCCACTACGTCTTCCCTTATCTGGACGATGCACTACGACCACATCGCTCCAAGGAAGGCTTGCTTCAGGCACTAAAGGACACCTTTCAATATTGAATGACCTAGGAGTCACTATCAACTTACCAGAATCGACCCTCACACCCCGTCAAGGCTATAGTTCATTAGGGCAGTGCTGGACACCATGAAAGAAAGGGTCTTCCTGCTAAACGACAGGACAGAACACCTAAGGAACCTAACAAGACATATCCTAGGACAGAGACAGGTCTCAGCACAGACCATGTTATGCCTTTTGGGCCACATGGCAGCCACAATAGCTATGGTTCCACTGTCTCGCCTTCACATGCGAACCATTCAATGGACACTCAGAGTCCAGTGGGACCAACACCAGGATAACTCTCAACCAAATGGTCTCGGTCCCCAACTCTGTTCACCGAAGTGTTGTAATTGTGGCTAGTTTAGGAACACCTCACGGTGGGAGTCCCATTCCAATCACCCACTCCAGCAGCAACTCTGACCACGGACACATCAGGATCAGGCTAGGGTGCTCATCTGGGCAACAAAAGGACCCAGGGTCTGTGGTCCAGAACAGGGTTCCCTCCACACAAACATCCTAGAAATGAGGGCAGTTTTTTACACCCTGCAAGTGTTAAGACCAGTACATTCCCCAGGGCAACTACTGATTCAAACAGACAATATGTCACTAGTGTTTTATATAAACAAACAAGGGCGCACCCGTTCATACCAGTTCTGCCAAGAGGCGATGAGGTTATGGTATTGGGTAATAGAACACCACATCACATTGTCTGCATTTCATGTTCCTGGGTTGCAGAGTACGCTGGTGGATCTACTCAGCAGATCCAGATCCAACGTACATGAATGGGAGCTTCTGCAACAGGTGGCAGAATCCCTGTTCACAAAATGGGGAATGCCAGAACTAGACCTATTTGCCTCCTCATACAACGCAAAACTGCTCAATTTCTGCTGGCTAGATCCAGGGCCTGGTGTTTTCTGGCAAGATGCGTTGTTCCTCTCCTGGACAGGCAGATTCCTATATGCCATTTCCCCCTTCCCGTTGATCCAGAGTCCTCTTCAAGCTATAGGACAAAGGAGCAGACATGATTCTAGTGGCCCCATACTGGCCCAGACACATATGGGTCCTCTTACTCCAACAACTAGCGAGCGAACCACCCTTTCCTCTTCCACTCAGCTTACACTTACTGTCGCAAGACAATGGGTCCCTGGTTCACCCGAACTTGCGATCCCTACACCTGCACACCTGGCTCCTGAGGACTTAACGATCTCTTGCCATGGAGTCTCAGACAGTGTGGCCAATATCCTAGTAGCTGAGAGAAAACCCTCCACTAGAGCTACATATTCCATGAAATAGTGCAGGTTCTGCCTTTGGTCTTGGCTCGTGACCCCCTAACTTATGTCTCGGTGAAATCGGTACTAGAGTACCTTCTTTCCTTGTCAGATGTGGGGCTAGGGTCCATGTCATAATAGTGAGCATAAAACAGCGTCGCTGTTATAGCTGATGTATATCGCCAAAAAGCAAATCGGCGATATACACACTATAACAACCCGACTTCGTAACTAAATAAAGTGTTTTTGCGGGGTGCTTGTGTGCCCCCACCACATCCCCTGAATTAGGATTCCCCACCCGTATGTTAAATAAATCTGGATTAAAAAATGAAGTGTTGCAGCAGCGGCAAAATGCAACCCGGTCCCAAACCCAGTACCTGCTCTGCCAGAGGTAGCCTCCCACACCACCATTCCACACGGCTAGCTCAGGAGCAGCAGCAGGTACTCCAGTTCCTAAAAAACCCTTTCCTGTCCCTCCCCTTCCCCTCGCTATTCTCCCCTTCTGTTAGCCCTTCCTCATATTTGCTTTAACATAACCTCACTATACTGCAGGGTAGCCCACCATAAAAGTGCCCAAAATGAGTCGCTATATATATCTTATCTGTGTCAATCTTCACCATTCATCACATTTGGGTTCTGGCCGGAGGTCACGAAGTCGACGCACTGACGGCGCCACCCTCAAGGCCGACGCACTGCGTGGCACTCACGGGTTGGCCGTTAGGTATCGTCGACCCCGCCCTCCCACCAGTTCTTCATCTCCCACTGTAGAGGTCGCACCTCGTGTGGAGCTGCTATTAACAACGGCCTTCTCGTGTCCTCGATGGACTAAAAGTTTTACCTGCCGTTCGGGTTCATCTACTTGACGCTTGTGGTAAGACTGTTCCTTTTATTATATTTCAGCGAAGTTGAGTCTGTTTTTGAATTGTTTTTCAGTTGATCATGTCTCTGTCGTAGGGCAAAAATCTCTGAAAGCGGGGCAGCCCCCTATGCATCAGTACCCGCGAGGCCGCAAGTACTCCATTACCGACCAACATGATCATTGTCTTGCGTGTCTTGGCCCGCTTCATGACATGGATTTGTGCAATGCCTGCTTCTCCATGGACCGTCGTGTCATTGATCAACATGGGTAGAAAGTTGAACGAGCTCCGCCGACTTCGGGATGGGCATGCACTCATCGGGCAAGCCCGCGTCTCTCTGCCTTTCCTCCAGGTCCCCTCTCGGTTCATACCGACCGTGGAGAAGGGGCTTCTGCTTCTAGTAGCCTCACCATCACAGAAGCCCCTTCCACGGTGCAGGAGGCCCAGTCCGTTCCCTAGGGAGCAGGCAGGAAGCACCACCTGGCAATTGCCCTGGCTGGGAAGCCTTGGTCCACCAATCGCTGCCTCCTGCTGTCGAGCAGCCGCTTTGCAGCACCGATGGTGCTGACAGCGCTGTGGGAGGTTCTAGGGTGCCATCTTCGACCATTTCTCATCCTCGGCGCCGAGGTTGGGGATGGTGCCGTGTCTACTCTGGTGCCGCTTGCAGTGTCGAGGAGCTGTCGATGTCACTATCGGCACCGTCCTGACTCTGGTGCCGCCTCGCAGCGCCATGGGACGGGATGGTGCTGTGGCAAATACCTACTCCAGCTCTGCTGCCACTCTTGGTGCCGTGCCTGTTCTTCGGCACTGTTCGAGTGTGCCGTGGGGAGTTCAGTGCCAGCTCTGGTGCGGTACCCGGACTGGCGCCTCCTTTGGTCAGGCAGGGGTGGCTGTCTGCGTACTGTCTGGCACCGGACTTGGTCTCTACCTCTTGAGCCGGACTCTGAGTCTGGTTGGACCAGCTGTCTGACTCTTTGTAGTTGACGGCCCATGTGGACACCCTGGTAGTTTCTCGGGACCGGAGCCAGCCTTCCTCTGAGGAGAGCGGGCGGGCCCCAGTCTGGAGTCAGGAGGCCACTATTGCCCTGCAGCCTGGGCTCAAAGGGTTTTCTGCCCCTCAGCTGGGTTACCCCTCAGGTGGTGTACCTGGATCGCCCAGCTTTAGGGCCGAACGGAGCATCCACAGGAGGGCAGGGTGCTACTCCCTGGGTGGTCCCCTCGGGGACTGACCATGGCTATCAGCTGCCTAGGCTGGTGTTTGCAAGGAGGAGGGCTCTTTCAGAGTCCAAGGGGTCGAGGGTCAGGGTTAGATACGCATCCCTTTTCTGGGACCCACCCAGGTTCGGGAAGGAGTTGTAGCGCAGACCCCCATCCTTCCTTCTTTTCTCGGGTCTCCTTGAGAGGGTCCTGGTCTTTGGAGGAAAGGGACTGTCCTTTGGATTTCCACAGTCCCGGTCACCTCACAGGGGGGATTCTTCAGGGCACAGTCTAGGCAGTTCCAGTGTGGTTGATCAGCTGTCGTCTGTTGGGTTTTCCGGAGCTCCTCCTTCCCTTGGGGCTCCTGGTGCACTCTCTTGCCTGGACAGAGGACAGTTGACTTCTGTTGTTGACTTAGCCCTCACTCCTCTGTCACCTTCTCCTGCCCTCCCAGGCATTCTTGGCACTAGGGGACCTCTCTCCTGGGAACAATTCAGGGGTGCAGCTGCTCACTTCCCTACGTACGTCAGGACCATGGACGAGCAGGTGTTCCACCCTCCCCCTGTGCCTTGAATTCTGGCAACTCAGCCTTCTGGCTACTCCTTCGCAGTTCCTATACAGTCTGGAGACAGTCATCAGTCCAGGGTATGTCCCCCCCTCCTTCCCTCTCCTTTTCTTCTTCCAGAGATTGAGGTCCTTTCCCAATCCCCTTAGTTTTTGTCAGTCTCCTTCTGTCCTCTCTGTCGTTTATTTCTTCTTTTAGTTTGTATATCTTTTCCTTTGTGTGTCCCCTGGACTTCCTTTTCCCTCCCTCCCAACCCTTTCTTACTCTATGGTGACTCAGAACTGGCGGGAGGGTGGGTCGATGACACCTAACGGCCAACCCGTGAGTGCCACGCAGTGCGTCGGCCTCGAGGGCATCATCAGTGCGTCGACTTCATGACCTCCGGCCAGAACCCAAATGTGATGAATGGCAAAGATATACAGAAAGATCAGGAATTGTGGTAGGTATATCGTTTTCATTTCTAGTAGCTCATTTTAGGCCGCTCTTATGACATGTTACCGGGCTAAGCTATTCCTCAATAAAGGTGCAACTTTCAGCACTAACTGCTTACTATGTGTAACCCCTAGGTGGCGCTATCCCAAGGGCTACTACCCCTGCCTGCTTGGCTAGTAGCAGGTGAAGGGGCCTGAGTTCTGAAACAGGTGCCTCCACCCGGAGGTCAGGGTTGGTAGTGGTCAAGCTAACCTGGGCACAGCCCTCCGGGACACTGTAACCCCCCTCTTTCCCCTCTAGTGGCCTGAACACTGTACAGTAATCACTTTCACAATACCCCTGGTACACCACACAGGTACCCACACTGTCTGCACTTACTGTGCCACCAGGGCTGGTTCCTCTGGCTCGACCCTGGGGACCCCCTGTAAAGCAAGGTTATGCACAGCAAATAGCAACAGTACAGTACTTTGAGCACAAACTGGAACCACAGTCAGATTACATGCAGAAAAAGTTAGATCTGATTTATTCAGGGGACTTGAACATGGGAGGGGCAAAATCAGGTTAATTAGCTTAAAGGTTATATCAATCAAGCAGTTATGCATGGCTTTGAGTCCCCCCACAGTCCACCTCTGGGTACCCAGGTGAAGAAGAGATGGACTAGCCAGGACCGTTGCCGGGGGTTGCAGCTGGTTGGGGCCCTGTGATGGAAAACACAACATGCACAGTACACAATATTTGTAATCTGGAGCCAGAGGGCTCAGTTCATAAAGGAAACAAAACAACAAGACAATCAGATGACAGACTCAGATTAAGTTGTTGTTGTAGGAAGCTACCCTGGTATTTACTCACGATAGCCAAGACTGGACACAGGCTGGACGAAAATCGAGACTGCAGGTGGTTGATCTGGAATGGCAGGAGAAGCAGTGCCCACACGAGTCGCAGAAGCATTGTTTCTGTTCAAGCGTGGAGCAGGGGGCTGATCCCCAGGCAGGTCTGTCATCGATGGCTTCTCTGTGCAGTGGGTAGTCTGGCTGGGTCAGTCTGACAAGGTCCAGACCGCATGGAGACAAATTCAGATGCAGTCTGTTTTGGGCTGGATACAGCTTCCAACAAGCAGAACACAGTTCACACTAACTAACTCACAACCCACTAGCAGCTCATAGCACATTTACATGTATGGGAATTCTACTGTACCAGGCAAAGCGCTCCCCGGTCACAATCGCAAAGTCTCTGCACACACCGAGAGCTTAGGGGTAGCTGGAACTCTTGACAGGCCGATCGCATTCAGCAAAATCTTTGGACTTCTTCAGGTTGAGCCTGGCCCACTTCAGTAGCTTACTTTAGTCACACAAACTTGGATTTAGTCCACAATAATTCTCTTCTCTCCCTCTCAGGAGCAGCAGGCAGACATGTAAGCCAAAAATTCAGCCTTTTCACAGTTTTCCCATGCAAATCCACTCAGGATTGCTGCTCAGAATCACTTCCGCTCCTCTCATTTCACTTCCCAGCTCAGAACTAACTGAAAACTGCAAGCAGTCCGGGACTTCCCCAAGATCCAGAAGGTTTGGCTGGCTGAGTTGGCTGTCAGTCAAAGCAAGAGCTCACCCTTCAGCTGCAAAAAAGGCGCAAAAAAACCCAAACTAGAGTTCCTACAGATTTTGAATTCAGACAGCTCCTGTAGTCCGGCTACATTTTAGGTCCCACCAGAACTGATTGGTCCAATTTGCAGTCCAGGACCAAGATAGTAGAGACAAACAAAACAGTCCTTGCTACAAAGAAAGCAGGTTAGACAAACTACACTATCATTATCACTCTAAATGATTTTCAGCAAATAGTTACATCTTTCTAAATATGATTTTTATTAAAAGGTTTTTTAAATCACACACATAGAATGTACAATATTTTATGACAGTTACAGCCCATCCTTATTTAGTTTACATTTTTAGCATTCCTTTGAAAAGTAGGATATTATCATCATTGTTCCAATATATAAAAGAGAAAAAATAAGGAAAAAAAAAAACTTTTTCTCCCCCTTTTCCTTCCCCTTTCTTCAAATAACATGAAGTCTTGCTATATTATAGACATTAGCAGTTTGTTCCAGCTCTAGAACTGCCCCGGAGTGAAATGGTTAAAACCATTCCAAAATAGAATTTTGGCACGAGAGCAGCTCTATCTGTGTCATTTCAAACTTGAACTGTCAGATTCTTTACTCCGCCTCAGTGAACAGTCGCCCGAGATTTCTCCTTCTGCTCGGTTCATTTCTCGGTTTAAAAGTGTTTTCTCGGTTGGTTTAACGAGAATAGTTTTATTTTAACAGCAAAACCGTTCGGTTCAAGCTCTATCTGTGGTAACTGAAGTAAATGAAGGTTTTGTCTGTGTGGAACTTGTAAGTTATCGGTTCGGTTTTGAACCGATCAGTGGGTTTAAAACTCATTTAAAACTAAAAGTTACTATTTTAGAGGCGGTTCCCGGTTCTTATCGGTTCTAAAAAGGAATTTATTACGTTTTCCAATACCAGTGACACGGTTAGGAACCGATATGGGTGTTTGCCTGGCACTGCTAAAAGGGCAAGTTTTTGTTAGGCTGGCATTATGTCTGAGAAACCCAAAAGAAAACCGCCCATTGGTTTCAACTACTGTGATGTTTGTGGGAAGTCTTTGCCAAGGCTGACCCACACCACATGTGTTTATTGTCTGGGGTTTGACCACCTCCAGTCAGACTGCCAGGTATGTAAGAATTTCCTGCAGCCACCCGGAAAAAGATTGGGCAGGCTCAGGAACGAGAGGCTAAAAGTCCGCTGACCCGGATGCCAGCCCGGTTCGGTGCCAACCGAACCAGAGGGAGTGCCCTCTGACCAGGGCCAGACTTCCTCGGGCAAAAGAAAAGCTGGTTCTGAGGAACCAATTCCAGTAAAGAAACAAGAAAATCAGCAGGTCTGGAGTCCAAAATTCCTTCTCCAACTGCTGCAGAGATAGCAAAAGCCATACAAATTGTCCAGTCACTATCTCAGGGTCCGTCGAACCACCACTATCTGGTAAAAGGTCGGTTCGTCCGTCCCAGTGGTTCAGGATTTTGATATTGAGGAATTTTATGAACCAGAGGAGGGGAGGAGGATTATGAACAGTATGAGATGTGGCTGGGAAGTTCTGGGTGTGCCCTTTGAACCGGACATCTCCCCAGACAGACCTTTAGAATCTCCCTATGCTGTCTGAGTCCCCATCTCATTTTATGTTTTATAAAAAGTTGCTGAAACCTCCAGCTTCCTTTAGAAGAGGCTGTGGATGAGCAAGAGGAGCCTGATTTTGTAGAAATGATGGATATTCCAGAGTCTAGAGATTGTCTATTCCTTTACATAAGTCTTTAGAAACAAACAATTACAATTTTAAAAGCTCCTAATTCTGTGCCTCCTGTAGATAAAAGATGGACAGAAGGTATACATTGTCAGGCCCTGATACAGAATTCTTTTCAGCAATGCAGTCATGTTAGTAGTTCAGGCTGCTGCCTGAGATAAAGCTAATATTCCTTGGCTTCACATCCTCCTGACAAGAATTCCAGGAAGATTGATGTCATGGCAAAAAAAAAACAGTATATGGCAGCCTCTGGGACTCAGGCAACCAAATTATATGGCTTATGTAGCTAGGTATCAGACATCTAGATGGGATACTGTTTATGCAATTGGCCAAGCAGGCCCATGGCCAGCTGGCTAGTGAACTAGAACAGGTGGCTGCTGATGGCATTGAAGCCTCTAAGGTTCAGTTTCATGCTGCTGTGATGTTAATGTTTCCTCTAGGGTCATGGCCACATCTGTAGCTTTTCGAGGTTGGCCTGGCTCAGGTGTACTAGTTTGTCACAGGATACCCAGGCTAAGGCTATGGATTTTCCTTAGGTGGGAAATTCTCTGTTTGGAGAGCAGACAGAGAATTACATAAAGAAGATGGATGAATATAGGACTACTTACAAAGTGCCCAGGCTAAGGAGGCGGCAAGCCACTCCTCAAAGGCATACCCCAGGGGTAGGGGGTGGCCTTTCACAGGCCTTCTACCAGACTCAGGCTTCCTCTGCCTATGCTCAGAGGGGCTTCTTCAGAGGCAGGGGCAGACGAGGTGGGCAGACCTGCTCCCACCCCCAGCCTAAAGCTCCTATGTAAACAGGCACCCTGATGGGGTGCCCAGGGCCGATTCTTCTGTACCAGTGGGGGCAGGCTGGCTTACTTCAGTCAGAATTGGGCTTTAACCTCAGACAAGTGGGTTCTGGAAGTAGTAAGTCAGGGTCTAGTTCTCAGCTTCAAAAAGTTTCCCAAGTTGAGAAGCAGACTTTTTACCTGCAAGTGCTTCAGAGACCCTCGCTCTGGAAACAGAGGTCTCATCCCTGTTAGCTCTCAGAGCAGTAGAAAGGGTTCCTCCCCTGCATCAGGGCAGGGGTCTGTATTCCAAATACTTCCTTACCCCAAAAAAGACAGGAGAGTGGCGGCCCATTTTAGATCTCAGATATCTGAACAAGCATCTTTTGAAACCAAAGTTCAAAATGGTAACTCTGGCAATGATTTTACCTTCCCTAAGGCCAGGGGACTGGCTAGCCTCCCTGGACCTCAAGGATGCCTATTTCCATGTCCTAATCAGAAGATCCCATCGAAAGTACCTCAGATTCGAACTGCCCTCAGGTCATTACCAGTTCAGAGCAATGCCCTTTGGCCTTACCTCTGCTCCGAGGGTATTCACAAAGTGTCTAGCAGTGGCAGTGGCCCACTTAAGGAGGCAGAGGATTGCTGTTTTTCCCTATCTAGACGACTGGCTCATTGTAGGCCAGTCCCCAGAACAGGTAAAATCTCACCTGCAGGTCACCCAGCAGCTTCTCACCTCCCTGGGTTTTCTGCTAAACCTACCAAAGTCGGTTCTGGAACCAGTCCAGGTACTCACCTTTATAGGGGCAGAATTGGACACAAAGCTAGCCAGAGCCTTTCTTCCCCCAGAAAGGGTAAGGAATTTAGTGGCTCTGGCCTCTTCCTTCACTCTGCAGGTCTCTTGACTAGCAAGACACTTTCTGCCTCTCCTGGGGCACATGGTTGCATCCACAGCTGTTGTGCAGGGAGCCAGATTTCAGATGAGAGACATTCAGTTTCACTTGAGAACCTTTTGGTCTCAGAGAAGAGACCCCCTTCCAAGTTGGTCCCAGTGACTCGAACCTTGATCCTAGCTCTCCAGTAGGCCCTCAACCTGTCACTAGCCATACAGGCAGGGTAGTAGCCTTGGGATAGCGCCACCTGGGGTTACAGTTGTGTTATTTTTTCTGTTTATCTCCAGTTCCGATCGGTTCCTCAGAATTTGAGAAGGATATTTTGACTTGGTTCCCACTTTAAGGAGCACTATTTAAAAGCTTTAAAAACTAAATAATTGTTTTCCTAAAGCGCTTTTCGGTTTACCCTAAATTATTCTCAGTTCCACGTTATGGCAACCAAGATGATATTTTGTTCTGTTCTAAGTTGTTTAAACCTCTTGAGATGACTTTTAACTTGCAGGACTTTTTCGAGAGCCAAACTGCAATTATTGTTTTGACGCTCTTTTAACATTACTTGGGCTTGGGAACTGTAAGAATTTTTCCAGGGCCTTCAGTGTTTGACGTGACTGACAGACCCGAAAAAGACAGACCCTACAGGCTTTAAAATTGTACAGTTTTCAGCTCCTGACAAAGGCAGAATGCCGAAGCTGTGTTTGAAGTGCCTGGATCCAGACCACAATTTTATCATTTGCAACTCTGTAAAAAGTTTTGCCCCAAAACACAAAAGAAAAGGACAAAAAAATGAGAAGTCTTTATGGCTTCTTGGCCTGCCTCCATGTCACCAAAAGGCTCACATGATGGTCCCGCTCCTCAGAGTTAGCAGCAGTCCGTGTCAAAGGGGACAGAAAAGAAAGATAAACCTTCTAAAGGTGGTTCAGAACTCTGGGTGTCTGAAAGGAGGAACTCTGAAGCCACAAAAATTAAAAGAGCCTCTGCACAGACACCAGAGACGGTGCCTGCCAAGAAAAACCAAAAAGAAAAACATGTTATTGTCCCTCCTCCTGAAGAAGGAGTGGAGCCTCCAGTAGACACAAAATGAATGCCCTCACTAGAGGACACACAGAAATTTTAGGAACTACAATAGAAATGCGCTCTCGGGGCATGTTGCCTGTCAGGAAGGAGGCTCTATACAGGCACGCAATCTTTCTAGAACTGTGTGTCTATATAAACTGTGCTCGTCATGCTCACATTTCCCAAGGATTTCAGTTCTGCAATGTGGCTGTGGATCAACAGCCTAGCTCCAGTATTAAAAAAAAAAATCACAGACTTTATTCAACAGATTTATAAGTAAATATTACAAAAACTGGCACTACTTGAACTGGAACCCACAACAGCCCTCCCAAACAAACAAAAATAATAACCATGAACCCTACAACTAAACCCGCTATCACCCTTTCTGTTCGCTGTGTATTCCCCCCCAGATGGCCAGATACATTTTAAGAGTGCTCACATATACTGGCATGTGAGGAAACAGAAGTACGTCTGCCTGCATACAGCAGGCTTGTGTCATAGGCACATTCTCAGCCATCACAGAGATTGCGGCTTTCTGTTGTAATGCCCAAGATTTCTATGAGAGGACAGCACAAAAGCATGATAATTTCTCTTGGCATTCCAAGCTATGGGAAACTTAATGAATATGTCTGCCACCGCTTCTCAGGCTCCAATCCCATTCCCAATGCCTGTGGAGGAAGAGGTTGCACTATAGTATGATGAGGAGGATGGGAGACCCCATAGAACCAGATGGTTCTCCTAAGCAGGAATTTGACTCTCCTCCAAGGCCTTCAGAGGACTATACTGTACCTCACATTATACCTTTCTAAGGTATATGGTAAATACCTTCAATATCTCCTCCCATGAGACTGAGGAGGATGAAGATGAGGTAGTCTTCATGGATATGATAGGCTTTGCACCCACAAGGATCTCCTGCTGCCCATTTAAAAATCCCTAAAAAAAAGCCACATTCAGAGTCATATCAGCACCCACCTCAGTTGTTGGCTTGTTGGCATTGACAAGAAAATTTAAAAACTCTTAGGTGGACAAGCTGGTCACTGAATACCTGAAACTCCTACCCTGATCATGAGGAAGTGGTTCAAACTGCCGCCTGTGATAAAGCCGAAGTGCCTTTTTCCTCTTAGCCTCCTGAAAAAGATTTCAGAAAACTGGATAGTTTGGGCAAAAAGGTTTACACATCAAGCGTCCTTGCTTCTGAGGCAGGCAGCGTGCTTACCCACACAGCCCAGTACCAGAGATCCTTATGGAATTCCATACTGGCACTGAGCAAAAAAGCTACTGGAGACTTGGCATAGGATATGGCTAACACAGCCAGATAAGCCATAAATGCCACAAAATACCAGTTTCGTATGGCAGTGGACAGAAATGACATTGCATCTAGGGTCATAGCCCCTGCAGAGTCCTCAAGAAGGTGTGCATGGCTTAGAACTGCAAATATATCCCAGGACATTCAAACAAAAACTATGGATTTTCCCTGTGACAGAAATTTGTTGTTGGTGACCAAATAGAGGCTTACAACGAAAAGGATTACTATAAGAACACCTACAAGAGCAAGACTGAGAAAGAAAGGCCTCCACTTCCTACAGTCCTTATGGAAAGGTAGGTAGGGGTAGAAAATACTACTACCCCATGCTTATGTTTCTATGAGTACCCTCCACAAAGGGGCTACTGTAGGGGCACGGGTAGAAGGGGCACTAGGTGCAGCTGTAACACTGGCCTCCCCAAACCCCAGGCAAGAAAAACCTCTGCCAAGTCTGCCCAGGTCGCCACATTGCCAGTGAGGGAACACTGGCTCACTACTCCCAGGAATGGACAAAAGTCACCACAGAAAAGTGGGTCCTGGAAGTAGCGAGTCAGGGGTTGTCCCTGCAGTTCAGAAAATTCCCAAAACTGCTAAACCCAAAGATTTTCCAGCCTCACACCCCAACAAAAAAATTCTGTTTGAGATGGAGGTTAGAAATTGTTGCAAGAAAATGCAGTTTAAAAGAAAAAATAATAAAGATGGTGATAGTGTGCTCAGTGATTCCATCTCTGCAAATAGGTGATTGGCTGGACTAGATAGGAATAATATCTACTTTACGTACCAGTCAGAGCAAGTCACAGAAAATACCTTAGGTTCAGGTTAGGGAACTGCCAGTACCAGTTCACAGCCCTTCCCTTCAGCCTCAGCTTCAAGAGTATTCACAAAGTGCCTAGCTGTGGTGGCAGTACATTTGAGAAGGAAAGGTGTGGTGTCTTTTCCCTACCTGGATAACTGGCTGATCTCAGGAAAAACACAGCAGGAAGCAAACTCCTCCATACTGCTGACACAAAATACATTTGAGGACATGGGCTTCCTAATAAACGTTCAAAAAAGTCTCAGACAGAACCAGTTCAAGTTTTGGACTTTATTGGTGCAGACCTGGATACCCTACAAGAGAAGGCATGTCTTCCGTAAGCATGGGTAGTAAACCTGATTTCAACTGCAGACTCCTTCGGGGCAGGTAAGCCAAGGTCTGCAAGGGATTTTCTAAGGTTACTTGGGCACATGGCCTCCTCCATTGCAGTGGTACCAGAGGCCAGGTTCCAAATGAGAGATACTCCCTATCACCTTGGGGACAATAGGTTTCAAAAGTAGGACACTCGGTCCAAATTAGTGCTTGTCACAAATGTTGAATCAAATGCAACCAGAAGATGTCCTGGATGGACCCCACTGATCGTGCATTTACTGTGTCAGGGTGGGGCAGAGCATGAAGCCCAGGCCTGTGGCCTGTACAAGTCACTGTTGCCCTTGCCCCTCAAAGTCTCCTCCTCAGTTGGCTTGACAAACCGACCCAACACTTCACTCAAAGGATGCACACAAGGTGGTGTCTATGGCTGCGGGCTTGGCCTCTCATCTTGTGGCCCTGGAAGAGATGGCGGCCCAGCTGCAGCAGGTTCTCCTTCAGTATCTGCACTGCTCGGTTGGGGCCAGTGTCAAGGTGTTCTTCATGGGCACATTCTGTGAAATGTACCAGTCCCTTCAAACTCTCAGGGAGGCCCCTCCCAGGTTAATAAAAACAAGGTAAAGAAATCCCACTGATGATTGTTGGACTAGAATGAGCATGCTGTTCCTGTGCCCATGATTCCCTTGACTGCTCAATGACCATCGGATCCATGGCCTTGGCCGAGCCGGTGGTGGTTGAGGATTAGTCGCTAGCTTCACAGTACCCCCATCGGGCTTGTTGTCTATGACACAGGCCGACCAGTCAGTCAGTACTTTTCTGGACCCGGTCGACCAGTTGTCTAATGGGATCGAGAATGACTTGGTCTCGAGGACTTCGGGTTTTTTTACCCTCTTCCAGAAGGGTTGGCAGCAGTTGCTTGACCAGACTGTCTCCTCACAGGAGTTACCTCTTTCTGGAGTCCCATGGTAGGAGCCAGTGCATGTCCTGTACACTACCCCTCCTCCCACTTCTCCTTGCCGTCAACATTCTTGTCATCAGTAGAGATCTGGGTTTTGGTCAAGATCACGGTCGAGGGACTCCTCGCGTTCCTGTGCTTGACCTTTTACCAGAAGGTGCCATTGGCGCTCCTCCTTCTCTTCTTCTTCAGACAGTGAGAGACTCATCGCAAGCTGCATCAGCACTATGAAGAGCTCATGTGGCAGCAGTGGGTCCTTGGGAGAGGTAGGCCCCTTCCTCCAGCCTCGCACTTCCTTGGTCACCCCCAGTCCGGCACGGTGCAGCCAAGCCTGATCCCTCTGGTCCCAGCCTCTCACTGATTAGGTGGAACTGCAGCCCCAACAGCCCTTACAGGAGCTTCTACCAAGGCCTCTCTCCTGGCTATCAGCCTTCCCTGTTGGCTGTAAGTCAAGATCACCCACTTGGACAAGTCTAGGTCCATAGTGAAAAGCGGCTAAGGGCAGTGTTCAAGGAGTCTTCAGACTCTGACTGATCCTCTGTGCAGTCCTCCAGGACCCTGGGCTTTGACCATGAATTGACCAAATAACTGACCACTAAACATGGGCTGGTCTCCTTCAGGGCTTTGCTCTGGTTGATCTGTAAGTCAATGGAGATCCCACTGTAGCTGGTCCAGAAGAGGGCCAAATACCCCCTCACAGATATCCTGAATCAGGATGATTCTCCAGGGTCGCCTTTCCTGTGACAGATGCTATTCTGGGCCTGGCACTGGAGCTCTGGCAGTACTCTGGCAGTACCCGGCTTCCTGCACAGCACCTTTGATCTACATGGGCCACAAGCATGCGGTCCTGACTGGTTTGCTGTCAAGTTTGTCTGACCACCCCTCGGCTGAGGGCTTTGTGGTGTGCTCCATCTTCCTTAAGATGGTCAGTGTCGGGGGTGTGGACAGATCCCCCAAAAAGGAGTCCAATAAACTGGACCACACAGCCAAGAAGGTTTACGCTGCAACCTCCCTGAGTCTTTGTCAGGTGAGTTATGCCTTGATGATGGCCAGCTTTGGTCACACCCTGATGGGAGTCCTTGACACGTTCTCCCTCCCTTGCCTTTCTGCTGATCTGCAGACAGTGGTTAAGATGGTCGAAGAGCAGGTTGGAGTGCTGGTGAAACATCAGCTTCAGACAGCTTTGGACATCCGAGACTCCTGTGCCCAGTCCATGGCCGCAGCAGTCACAGTGCATTGCAGGGTCTCGATGTGGATTTCCACCTTCAAGGCAGACACCCAGCATAAATTGACTGATGTCCCCTTTTTGGGCAAACCTTTTCAGCCCTGGGGTGGATGGGCATCTTATGAGGATCAAGAAGACCAGTGCCACCCTCAACTCAGTGACATCTGCCCGGATTGCAGACCTGGTGCCCTAAACCTAAGTTCACCAGCCAGGGCTCCAAAAAGCTTGGTGGTCAGGGTGGCAGGACTCCTCTGGCAGCTGGTTCCGTGCCCCTCCAAGGTTGCTCAGTGCTGGTCAGGATGTTTGCCTCCTGCCTGCCTGTCCAGTCCCTGCCTCGGCTTCCCATGGGGGGCCGGCTTCATCATTTCTAGCACATCTCATCTACCATCGCCTTGGGCAAATGGGTTCTGGAATTGGTGGGCAGCAGATTGCCTCTTGACTTTAAGGCTCTCCAGCCCTACTGAGCCCATGCTCCACGGAAGTCCATGATGTCGCAGAACACATTGTCCACCCTCAGGGAGGACATTGCTCAGCAACTCGAAAAAGGAGCCATAGCCCATGTCCTAGATGCCACGGCCAGCCAGGGCTTCATATGCAAGTACTTCCTGGTCTACTGGATCTGCCTGAGCTTAATCAGTTCCTAAGGAAGCACAAGTTCCAGATGATCATTCTGAACCAAATAATTCCATCCCCGGAGCAAGACACATGGTTCTGCTCTCTGGACATTCACAACGCCTTCTTCCACATTCCAGTCCATCCCACTGGTGGTAACTTTGGTTCTGTATGTAGGAGATTCTCTATGATGTCCAGATCTTGTCTTTTGGCCTCTCCTTGACCCCACAGGGTCTTCACTAAGTGCACAGCATGGTGGCAGCATTCCTGCGGTGCTGAGGAGTCTGGGACTATCTGTACCTGGATGACTGGCTGATAACCGGGCTAGCTAGAGAGGTGGTGGAGCAGTCCAGGAACCTGGCACTCCAGACCTGCAGAGACTTGGGTCTTCTGGTCAACTCAGCCAAGTCTGAACTTAATCTCTTGCAGGTGATCCACTTCATTGGGGCGGACTAGAATCCTCTCCTTGCCAAGCCCCAATTTGCTGGAAGACTGGGCATGGATCTTACCTCCTTGGCTGATCATTAGAGGTTGGGCGCCGCACCCTGTTTGGGACTTCCTTTGACTGCTGGGGCACATGGCATCCTGTACCAGCATGGTCAGATGGGCTCACTGGTGGATGCACCACCTACAGTGGGAGCTGGCCCGCCAGTGGTCCCGGCACCTAGATTACCTGGACCAGCCAGTTGTAGTGGCTCATCTGATGTGGCATGCCATCCAGTGGTGGCTGATCCTAGAACATCTCGAGGAAGGAGTCACATTGATCCATCCAGCGCTGACAGTCACCCTGACAAACCGACACATCTCTGGTGGTATGGGGAGCACACTGGGGGGACTACAGGGCCCACAGGCTCTGTACCCCAAGGGAGTCCCCATACCATGTCAACCTGCTGGAGCTCTGGGCAGTGAACCTTGCTCTGACATAATTCACTCTTTTTGTCCAGGGTCAGGTCATGCAGGTCCATATGGACAATACCATGACCATGCTACCTGAACAAGCAGGCATAACACATTCCTCTGGTAGTGTGGGAGGCTCTCACATCTGGACCCTCCTGTGCAGCTTGGATGCCGATCTCCTGGCAATTCATGTTGCAGGAGTCTCCAACCAGCCAGCGGATGCCGTCAGCTGGGTGAGCAAGGTGTCTCATGAGTGGTCCCTGCATCAGTTGGTGGTGAACCATCTGTCCTCCCAGTTGGGTGTTTCCCTAGTCAACCTGTTCACCTCCTGGGAGAACGCAAAGCTGATGCCATTCTGTGCCCGATCCCCACAGTGCAGAACACTAGTGGGGATGCCTTTTTGAGGCCCTGGACCCCCGGCCTCCTTTACACCATCCCTCCCTTTCCCTGATCCATAGAGTGTTGGTAAAGGTGTGGTTGGACAAGGCATGATGATCCTGGTAGCCTCGGGCTGGCTGTGGCAGTTTTTTTACATGGATCTCTTCAGCCTCAGCAGCAGGCCTCCATGGCAACTTCCCCTTTACCCAGACCTGCTCTTTTGTCTCAAGGGGAAAGTCCTGCAACTGGAGTTTGTCTCTGCACCTGATGGCCTGGTTCCTAGGTGGCTAGAATGACAGACTTTGGGGCCTCTCTAAAGAGGTCTTCCATGTCATGGAAGCCTCACAGTAAGAGTTGACCTGCCAGTGCTATGCCTTCAAATGGAACATGTTTTCCATTTGGTACTGGGACAGGGAGGTAGACCCCTGGCCTTCCCTTTGGCTAGCATTCTGGATTACCTGCGGTTCCTCTCTGTCAGGCCTGAGGTCAGCACCCTCAAAGTGCACCTGGCAGCCATCACTGCATACCAGGTGCGGGCTGGTATGCTGACGGTGGCACAGGAGAAGGTAGTCGGGTGCTTCTTCAAGGACCTAGACCACCTGTCTCTTCTGGTGTGTGAACCACTGCCATCTTGGGACTTGCAGCTGGTACTGGCAGTGCTCATGGACAAGCCTTTTGCACCAATGTACAGGTGTGAGATATTACACCAGTTGTGGAAGACCGCCTTTGTGCTAGCTATCACCACCACCAGAAGGATCAGTGAGCTCCAGGTGCTCTCAGTGGAGTCTCCATATTTGGTGTTCCACAAGGACAAGGTTGTCCTCCTTCCCCACCCGAAGTCCCTCCCGAAGGTTGTGTTGGAGTTTCACCTTAATCAGGTGATAAACCTCTCAGTGTACTTCACCAAGCCAAACTTGGAGGCTGAGCATAGGCTTTACATGTTGGACCTGAGGTGAGCTCTCGCATATTACAAGGAGTGCATGGCTGGTGTTCAGGGAGAGGTTCTCCAGCTATTTGTAACATTCGCTGAAGCTGTATTCGTCAGCAAAGTGGATGATTGGCAGGTGGATTGTCTCTTGCATCGACCTCTGCTATAGGTTGGCACGTAGGGACCTTCCCATAGTGCTTAGAGCTTATTCCACCAGACATACTGCTGCCTTGGTGGCTGCTTCCAGGGACTTCCCTATCCAGGAAATCTGCAGGGTTGCTATCTGGAAGTCCGCACACACCTTCACTTCCCACTACCACATCAACCTTGAGTAATGCTGGGATGCTGGTTGTGGGACCTCAGTTCTCCAATCTTTGTTTGCCAAGTAGGGGTGTGCACCTTGCCCCTCCTCCCGGAGAACTGCTAGAAATCTGCCAGAGTGTGGACAGTGCACCATATCCATGCCACTAGAAATAAGGGTTACTCACCTGTGACCATAGTTCTAGAAGTGGTATATGGTGCACATCCACAACCCACCCGACCTCCCTGGTAGTTGGCATATGGATCCCTGCCTCCAGCGTGCAAGATCTGAAATTGTGGGAGTATACTGCCTGGGTGAGTGGAAAGAGCTTAGCTTGAAGACATTCTGGCTGGATGTAAAGGAAAGGAATACTGCTACAGTGGATATGCACCATATACCACTCCTAAAACTACAGTTATAGGTGAGTAACCCTCATTTACTATGGTGAATGATGTTTTTCTTCTTTGACACTTACACCCTGTCTCAGCAGTTCTTTAGGGAGGAAAAGGAAGACCCAAACTGTGAGACTGTTTTCAAGTGGCTCCTGGTGCACACATGTTACCATCAGAAATACCTCTAGACACAAGAGTACTCTGGGACATGCCCACCCCCATCGTGGGCAGTCACTTAGGTTTGGAATGAGTGGGGGGGGGTGCAAAGCACATATTTCCAACAATCAGCAGGATTAGCAAGTTGGGTGTTAACTATTTGCAAAGGAATATCACTGATCTATTATTGTTTGATGTTTCTAGTAGGTTAGAGCCAATACACAGTGACTTGCATCTCATTCTTGCAGTAGGGAACAGGAAATAACATCTTTGGATTATTACTGTACTGCATCTACATCTGGTTCCTGTCTTGCCAGTGGAAATAGCTTGTGTCAGTTCACCACAGACTTTTGAGTTTTTTTATGATTTTGAAATCTTATACAGCATGGTTCAGATTTGTTAGAGTCTAATCATCTAGTAGTCAGTTTTACATCAAAATACAGGTATGTGATATCTTAACATTCTATTCACTGACTAAACTGCTGCCTGGCTCAAAGTAATTTGGAAGTTTGTATTTTGTCCCATTGAGTAAACAATGTGGCATAATTCTATCAATTAACATTTTTATCCTTGGCTGGTCTCCTGCAGGTACAATATAGTGTCATACTGTTTTATCGTCATTACAAATTAAGTGCAATTATGAAACTTGGTGTCTGTTTTCCACTATTGAATAATGGATTTTCTAACAGCATGCATTTAACCATAGACACATACTTCAGATTCTTGGCTCGAGGAGTTGGCACTTAGAACTATCCAATAGGATTCAAACCACATGGCATGTACCACTGCATAGCTTGAGCCCTCTTCCTTTCAACCCATTGTATCTTTCTATCATACTTTGAGTTGGAGCTGTTGCAGCAGACAGTAACCATAAGGACTAAGCCACCAGGTGCCAGAACTCCATGGAAACCTTCTAGCTAGCAATCTTCAGCGGGGCCGTCCCTGGCCGTGGCCTGCCCCAATGTCAACCAGTTGTATAAAGGGTGGTCCCCAGCCCCACTTCAGTTCTTTTCTCGCCATCAACGTGTTACCATCGGCTCCTCGACGCCTCCTGCTACAGTTGACCACCACCGTGCTTTATTGCATTTTTCCCTTGACTTTTTTTCCAAAAAGTGATTTATTTCTGCCGTCTTCATCCCTGGCCTGCCTCCTCTGCTTGGGCCCTGACCACGATACCTCAGCCTGTGAGCACTGCCAGCGGTTCAATCAAAGGACACGGATCTGCCGCCAGAATGCCCTTAAGGCACACCTTCTAGAACAGCAGCTTGCCACCATGCAAAAACCCCTTCGGGGTAAAGCCCTTCTTCCTCTTCCTTGGTCTTGACCTCTTCATCATTGAAGATCTACAAGGAGAAGAAGAAGAAGACCTCAGGGAAGCACAAGTCCTGGGACAAGGAGAGGGAGAAGGCCTGGACTCGCTCCCATTCATGGTCTTCTCACGGAAAGAAGACCTCTTTGGGTTCCTCCTCCCACGAGGGATCAGACTATTCCTCCTGGCCTGCCCTTACTGCCTCCAGGAAGCTGGTTGTTAAACCTTCCGCCCTGGTGCTGGCGATAGGGGGAGGTTCATCAAGGTCCGGGACTTCTGTCCAGGCCCTGCAGCCCAAGGTGAAGGCCATACCTAAGTGTCTGCCTCCTCCTTGGGCAGCAGGTAAGTCACCCGTTGTCCATCCGGCCCCAGCGTTGGGCTCTGCCCACAAGTCTTCAGAGAAGGCAGCCGTCATCAGGAGCAAGCATCCTCCTCCAAAGACTCCGGGATGCCGCCGCCTCGATCCCCACTGACTATACCACGGGCCCTGGCCAAGTCAGTGACAGTCTGTACCGGACCATCACTTGCTGCCACCTCCAAAGAGATGCGGGGCACTAACGTCGATCCCAACGACAGCCTTACTATCGCCAGATCATCCAATGTTGCTGGTAGATACCTCTACTCCATCACAGGAGGATGTGGCGTAACTAATTCTCGGCAGTGAGGGCACCAGAGCATCCGACCCAGGCACCTCCGAAGCCAGCTTCTCTGATGCTGGGTACACCAACGCCAGGTACATTGACGCCGGGTACACCAACGCCAGCTGGCCCTTCAGATCCTCATATTCCCCTAAGTGAGGTCAAGGACCTTTTTTGCTTTTGGTGAAATGAGATAAAAGGGGACATTCTTCCACTAAAACCCTCTGAACCGGTGATTTTAGAACCAGAGTCAGAGCTTGAACCAGAGCCGAACCTGCAGCCAGGGCCTAAGCAGCCGACCCCAGACCTGAGAAGTCCTTCCCTGAGCTTGGACGGTAGGCACAGGAGATGACCCAAACACAGAGGGCGGAGGCACAGACACACGTCCTCCCAGTTGTCAGGCCGACACTGATGCTGGTCCCATAGCGGACGTCAACTGATTCCTCCTCTTCTTCATCCACCTCAGTGGACTCTAGCTGCAGCTTATCCTCCTCAGACTCGGATGAGATGGAACCCAAGGGCTGTCCTTCCCTGCCAACAAGGACATCACTAGATCGCCTGCTGATGATCCATCGTTTATGGATGTCATGAGGCATATCCAGGCCACTAACAGTTAGTAAACCAAGGACCTAGATCCCAAGAGGCACAGGCTTACTAAATACCTGAGGCAGAAAGAGCCTAAGCCTCTTGTGGTCCCTCCACTGGTCAACACCTTCCAGGACCTACTAGGCTTACCCGAGAAACATCCATTATCAGTCTCAGCCATTTCCCAAAAATCAGACCAGCTCTACAGGGCTCCTAGGGACGAGCCTTTCCTCATGAGAGCATCCTGTAGCGGACTCACTGGTCATAAAGCAGCTCACAATAGGTCCAAGAGGCCCAAGCGTTTAAACAACCAGCCTCCGCCAGCCAGCATGAAGAGCATGGTTGCCATCTCTGGCGCCGGCGCCGGATGAGGATGGATCTCAGTGTCAGAGGGCGGCGGGGGCAGGATTGAGTGTCCATAGGACTGCTCTCCTGCTCCAGGAGGGGATAGTGTCGGCGCAATGTGGACCCCCAGCGGAATGTAAGGGGGCGGGGCAGACACTGGCTGTCATTGCACGTCCCTGCCCTGAAAAAACCTAGAGTAAAAATGTTGGCTCCCCTAATGAGCCAGCTCTGGCCGACCCCTCTGGCCCTTAACTCCGCTGCTGGAGGCCCATTCAGGGGTCAGCCCGAGCATATGGGGGTCGGATGCGGAGCAGGGCAAACCCGTTCCGGGGATAGGAAGCCGACGGCAAAGAAGAAATTAAAAAACAACAACCAGCCTCTGTACCAGAAATCCAAGTTTATTGACCAAATGGGCAAGAAAGTCTACTCTTCCTCTACTTGCTTCATTACAGCCTTAAACTTCCTCACCCACGTGGTGCAATACCAGAATGCCCTGTGGGAGAAGGGGTTGGAGCTAGCTCAGGCTTTGCCAGACTGTGGCCAAAAGACTGATCTCCTGGATCTACTCAAGTCTGGTTCAGACATGGCACCCATGTTCTTTTTTTTTTTTTATAGCTATTTTTCCCACCTGTCACTGCTGGCTGGGGCCCCATTGGTCGACCTGCCTGTTCCCCTCCTTCTGGGACCCTCCAGAGCTGTACTCTTGATCTCCCCTCTCCACTCGCAACATATCTCTGGAGAGTCCCCCGGTCCACGCCCCTGGAGCAGGGCCACCTTCTGCTCCTTGGTACTCCCTCTTCTGATGCTCCTTGGGCAGAGGTGAGAGCGAGACGAGATCCAGTTGGCAGGGTCTGGAGTTGGAGGTGGGGCAGGCGATGTCTTCCTCCCAGCCAACGTGTGGTTTCCTTATTTGTGAACATGACCCCCCCCCCAGGAGCACAGATGTGCAATGACGTCCAGCGCGGGCTGAGCGCGCTCCCATGCCCTTCCCGTGGATGTCCACCGATGCTCCCACTCGTCACAGACGTGATCCCCTGGCTGTTGCACCCCCATCCTCCGCTGGGAGTCGCTAGTGCTGGGGAATCATTTTACCTACCCTCCCCAGGAAAGGAGAGCTATCCTCCAGACGCACAATCCTCTCCTCCCCTGCCAACCCCGATGGCCCGAGCTCATTCCCAAACCTGGGTCACCAGCATGGTGCAAGGTGTGGCATCCGGCGCCTCAACCCTCAGTGCCACTGGGCCGGCTGGGCACCCTTGTTCTAAGGGCCTCATTCAGCACGGCAGACACAACTTCCAGGGCAGCCACCATGGGCATCTGCCTTAGACACTATGCATGGCTTCGGGTCTCTGGCTGTACTCAGGACCTGCTGTCTGGCATTATGGATCTTCCCTTCAGAGGGTCCATCCTGTTTGGGGATGAGGCAGAAAAACTGATTACTCATCTTCTGGACTCTAGGAAGGCCATTTGGTCTGTTCAAAAGATGTGTAAGTCGAACCAATGGTCTTATAAGAAACAGCCCTTTCGTAGGCCCTCAGGCCAGCAGTCTAGAAACCAGCTCCAGCAGCAGGGTTGTTTCAAGCACAAAGCCACCTCCCAGAAACTGGGGGGGGTTCCATCTCTAGAGCTGCAAAGTCATCCCTCTATTCCAGAGGGTTGGAGATAGATAACAACTGACCTTTGGGTCTTCCAACACATAGAGAGGGGTCATACCCTGAAGTTCCTGGAGAGGCCACCAGAAAATCGACTGGTGCTCTCCCATTACCCTCCATCTCACATCGCTCTTATTGAAAGGGAAATTCAGGCTTTGCTTCAAAAGTGGGCTGTCGAGCCAGTACCACCAGACCAGAGGAAGAGGATTTATTCCACTTCTTCCTCATCTCCAAGAAGACCAGGGACCTTAGTTCCATCTTGGACTTCAGTCACCCGAACAAATACATAAAGTACTAGAGGTTCAGAATGGTCACACTTCCAGGTTTAATCCCCCTCCTGCATCAGGGGGACTGGCTTTGCTCTCTATATATGCAGGACGCATGCCTACATATCCTGGTGTTTCAGCCCCGCAGAAAGTACCTGTGCTTCTTCTCCAGGGCTGTCATTACCAGTTTCAGGCTCTGCCATTTAGCCTATCCTTAGCTCCAAGAGTTTTCACCAAGTGCCTAGTGGTGGTGGCTGTGGCCCTCAGGAGATGGGTTCATTGCATCTTTCCCTACTCAGATGACTGACTCCTGACAGCTCCTCAGAGGATCAGCTGCTTTGTACTCTCGGAGACACCCGCACTCTTCTGAGAGTTGGGAATCACCCTGAATCTACAAAGTCATCCCCATGGCCCAGTCAGAGACTCCAATTCATCAGAGCAGTCCTCGATACAGTCCAGGGTAAGGCCTTCCTCCCCTCAGATGGGGCAGATTTCCTTTGGGATCAGGCTTGGATGGTGTCCTTGTCTCACCACATTTTGGCCCAAACTTACCAAAGGTTACTTAGCCACATGGCAGCCGCATTTCCATCTGTCCCATTTGGCCAGCCTCCACATGAGGGTTCCCAAATGGACACTCAGGGTGCAGTGGGACCAGTGACCTGATGAACTGGATGTCCCCATTTCAGTCTTGGACCCAATTCACCAGACTTCGTCCTGGTGGATGTACTCCGACAATCTTCTCGAGAGAGTTCCCTTCAGGCAGGACTCTCCGAGGAGGATTCTGGCTACAGACACCTTGGGGCTAGGTTGAGGTGCCCACATGACAGACAGACAGACTCAAGGGACCTGGTCTCTACTGGAGCGGTATCTTCACATCAATGTCCTGGAGATGCAGGCGATCCTTTACGCCCTGCAAGCATTTCAAACTGACCTCCCTCCAAGCCCTCTCCTCATTTGGATGATATGTCCATAGTATTTTACATCAACAAACAAGGGGGGACTCATTCCTACCCCCTCTGCAGCGAGGCCATGAGAGTCTGGTTTTGGGCTCTAGAACACCGCCTAGGACTCCCAGCTGTGCATGTTCCAGGCATCCAAAATGTCTTGACCAACAGCTTAAACAGGTCTTGGTCCAAAGCCCGTGAGTAGGAGTTACTTCAGTCAGTCGAGACCAGCTGTTTGACAGATGTGGGTGACCAGAGTTGGACCTCTTTGCGTACCCATCCAACGCCAGACTGACCAATTTTGCTCGCTAGATCCAGGGCCTGGAGTTTTCTGGTGAGACGCATTGTCCCTCTGTTGGACAGGGAGGTTTCTCTAAGCCTTCCCTCCCTCCCTTCTCTCTTCTGCAGAGGGTACTGCTCAAGCTTCAAGCAGAGGGGCAGAAATGGTCCTCATTGCCCCCTTCTGGCCTCGACAGATCTGATTCCCTCTGCTTCAGCAGCTAGCAGCGGAACCCCTGGTCTCTCTGCCCCTGAGCTCACTCACTCTCCCAAGACCAGGGCACTGTAGTCCTTCTGGACCTCAAGTCTCTGCATCTGCATGCTTGACTCCTGCAGACTTAGCAGTTGCAAGTACGGGTCTTGCCTGGCGTAGTAGAGGTCCTAGTGGCCACTAGGAAGCCCTCCACTAGAGGCCACCTGTGCTATGAAGTGGAAGAGGTTTTGTTTTGGTCCTCTGCCTGGAGCCTCGACCCTTTCTCCTCTCCAGTGAACTCCATGCTTGAGTATCTTCTCTTCTGTTCCAGACCGGTCTGAGCTACTCCTCCATCAAAGTGCACCTTTGTGCCATCTCTGCATACCATGCACCTATGGAGGATAAGCCCTTGCCCAATCAGACTTGTCCCACCTTTTGCGGGTCATGTTGCACTAAAACCTCCCATTCAGGACCCTGTCCCACCATGGGATCTCCTCTTCATGTTAGAGAAGCTCGCGCTCCTCCCCTTTGAGCCAGCCTCAGACTGCGAGCTATGCTTTCTGTCATGGAAAGCATTATTTTTGGTTGTCATTATTTCTGCTCAGAGGATTTCCAAGCTCCAGGCTCTGATGTGAAAGAGCCTTTTTTAGTCTTTCATAAGGACAGCATCCTTACGAACGAATCCTAAGGTGGTGTCTGAATTCACTCTGAACCAAGACATTCACCTTCCAGTTTATTACCCTGAGTATTCTAATCAGGGGAAAACTTTATTACGTAGCCTGACGCCCACCAGCCGCTTCTGTTCTAGCTCAGCCACAGTACTTCCTTTCAGAAGACTGATCAGCTTTTGTTTCATTTGCTCCAAAATCTCAGGGAGCACCAGTTTCTAAACAAACTTTGTCTAAGCGGTTAGTTAACTGCATTGTTTTCTGTTATCAGAAGTATGACAAGTCTTTAACAGACTCGGTAAAGGCCAGTCCACCAGAGGTGTTGCTACCTCCTTTGCCTCATTGAGGAATGTCTCTGCAGCAGACATCTTTGCAGCTCGACCTGGAGTTCAGTCACACCTTCATCAAGTCCACACCTTCGTCAAGCACTGTAAGCTCGACGTTCCTCAGGCATAGGACTGGGTTTGGACTTGCAGTTCTTGAGGCCTGGTTTCACAGTTCTGCTGTCTATCCTTAGCCTCTACCCATGCCTGTCAGTTCCTTCTCCTTCAACTCCTTATGGCTATAGCCTGCTGCAAGAGCTCCAACTCGAAGTAAGATAGTACAGTTACATAAGATCTTACCATAACAGTAGCTCTTCGAGAGGAGCTCTTGCAGCAGGCACTGCTTTTTCTCCCTTCTTCCCCCTGTTGTTTCCTTTTTGCCTCCCTTTTCTTTTTGGGCATGAGCCTACCTGGTTCTCCTTCCATTCTAGACTCCGTGTCTCTGGCAGGGAACTGAGGTGGGGCTGGGGACCGCCCCCTTTATACCATTGGCTGATGTCGGGGCGGGCCGATGTCGGGGGCAGTCCTCCGCTGAAGATTGCTAGCTAAAAGGTTTACATGGGGTCCTGGCACCTGGCGGCTTAGTCCTTATGGTTATTGTCTGCTGCAGGAGCTCCTCTCGAAGATCTACTGTCACAGTAAATTCTTACGTAACTGTACTTTTCTGCATTATAAATCATGACAATTCGTGATCAATCAGGATTCTGTATTTCTAAACAATTTCTTTTTACTTCAAACAGTTTATTTCTCCTAAAGTACTTTGTGTGCCAGAACTGCTCAACTTTGCTTCACAGTACTCTCACCCAAAGAACTAAAGAATGCACTCTTATAACCACCACAAGAGACACAGCAACATTACATATAAACATATACAAAAGAGCTGCAGGCTGAACTGGACATGGGAAGCTTGTGCAACTGTGTCCTGACCGCAGCAGTGCCCATGTGTCATAGGGCCTGGTTGTGTCTCTCTACATTTACCATGAAGACCCACCATAAGTCAGCAAATGTGTCATATCTTACCTGTGTCAATCTTCCTGTGTATCTTCACCATTCATCAATGTTGGGTGACTGGCTGGAGACAGGCACCCTGCGGGAGATTTTTTTTTTTTTTTTGAGGGAGGAGCCGGCACCATCAGCGCCGCCCACGAAGGCCAACGCATTGCGTGGCACTTGTGGGTTGGCAAGTAACGGCTGTTGGATCCTCCTCCTCCACCTCAGTTCTGCTTCCCCCACTGTCAAGACATCACCCTTGTTCGAGAGTTCTCTGCGTGGCCTAGTATTCGTCGATGGCTCGAAGCCTTCGACGCTGTTCATTCTTCACCGTGACTCCGCCTAAGTGCTGGTGCAAAAAAAATACTCAACGCTGTTCTAGACTGGTAAGACCTTTCCTTTCCTTATGGTGTCGAGTCTTTTCTGGGTGGTTCTTTTTTTTTTTTTTTTGTATCTATTTATACCCCCATTGTGCTCTGGAGCTGCCACTCCTTTGGGCCGCCATGACCCACAGACATTCCTCCTACTATCTCCCCCAAGTGACCTTACCTCAGATCTGCAGCCATCCTCGGGATAGACCGGCGCAACCTTTTACCGGGTGGGTCCCTCTCCTCCAAGGGGGAAGGCACCAGCACACAATTTTTCCTTCAGTCCTGGGTGCTGCTGAGTCTTTCCGTGGCTTCCTGGGAGTCTTCAGAGGTGTCCTGGGCCAGCAGCCATCATCCGGCCAGTCCCGGAGCAGTATTTCCATTTTCTGTGGTGTTCCCCTTATTGCAATCCCTCTGCAGTGCTCCCAGTCTCCACGAGAGCCGCTGCAAGCGATCATGCATCCCCAACCCACCCCAGGGGAGGAGGCAGTCCTCACGGATGCTCAATCCTTCCTCTTCCCTGCCGACCCCCTTCACCGAGTCCATTCCCAAACTCGGATCGCTGGCGTGGTGAGAGGTAGGCGCCCGCTCCTCAACCCTCTGCACCACCAGGCCAGGACAGGTTGCTCTTTTAAGTTGCTGTATGCATCGTACCTGGTCCCCGGAGAAGAGCGTCCTAAGAAAATGGGTCAGCCTCCCATGCCGGTTTCCTGTGGCCGATAGATCTTCGCACGACCAGCATAACATTTGCCTTTCTTGCCTTGGACCGCAACATGACATGGATTCTTGTGAGGCCTGCTTCTCTATGGTTCTGGAGCACCATCGTTAAAAGTCGCAGGGCTCTGCCAACTTCGGGCGTCATCGCTCACATCAGTCCAAGAGTAGGGCACTCAGCCCTTCCTCTGGGTCCCTTGCCAGGCCTACATGGTCCAGTGAAGAAGGGACCTCCTCTTCTTCATGCCTTGCCATAGAGGAGGTTCCTACCGCGGTGCTGGAGGTCTCCATTCGGGGCCAGGCCAGGAGCACCACTCTGGCAGTCACCTCTTCAGAGATGCAGACTCCCCCGTTGTCAGGTCCCTTGGCTGTGGGTCCCAGTGTGAGACATTCCTTGGCACCACCCGATGGCACCGTCTTGGATCCCGGAGCCATTCATGGCGCCAGTGATCAGGACAGTGCCGCGAGGGGTGCGGGGCCAGGTCGCGGCATCATGATTGAGGGAACTCCCAGGGCTGCTGGTCTGGAGCACTTCTTGATCATCTTCTCTTTGAGTCAGATGATTTGAAGGCTGATCCGGACTGGAGGCCTGACTCTTGAATCAGAGGATTCCCCATGGCCTAGCACCCTTGTGCCCCTCCTATGACTCTGGTGACTGTGGCTCATGTTGACTCTTGAGCCGATGGCAGTTCAAGGGGTCAGCTGCGAGTTGGCAGTCCTGCTGCTGTGGGTGTGGTGATCAGGTTCCTGAGTGAGGGGTAGCTACCGTCCCGTGCTGTCCCTCTCTCAGAATCAAGATCAAGACCCCCTTCTGTGACCTCCCTCGGGGGGTTTGCATGGGTTAGGGGGCTCTTTGGCACAGGGTATGAGGAAGAGAGCTTCCTCAGAGTCGACTGGGTTGAGGGAACAGGGTGAAGGACATCAGCACACTCCTGTGGCCCTCTGGGGTTGGGGCAGGAGCCGTAGTGCTGAGCCTGGTCTCCTCCCTTCATCCTCTTCCAGGGAGGTCTCACTAGGGACCGCCCTTCTTTATCCATCTGGCCCCGGTCCCCTCATAGGGTAGCTCACCCTACAGGGTTAAGTCCTGACCGATTTGTATTCCTTAACAGGTCGGTGAATTTACAGTCCTGCAGATTCCCACTGATGCCAGGTTCTTCTGTAGATTCCTTTAGCCCTGGCAGAGACATGTTATGTCAGGTGGCAGGTTTGCCTGGGCCTCTGCGACCAGCTCCCTTTCTCCCAGGCCACGTGGGTCCTCTGGGGCCTTTGACCTGGGACTAGTTCAGATGTCAGCCTGCAGCTTTCCTACAGTATGTTAGGGCCATGGACAAGCAGGTCTTCCGACCAGTTTCCACTCCACGCCAGAGTCTGACTCTACAAGTTCCTCGACCTCCTCATCTTCCTCCACAGGGAAGAGAATTCTCTGTCCATCTGTCCTCAGACACTGATTAGGCTCAGTATCAGTGCTTCCATTTGAGGCTGGTCAGGGACTTGCACATCTCTCATTATGCTCAAAACAATACCGAGCGTGCGACGCAAGCCTTTCTAGGCGAATACAGGGCACATCATTTGGCGGTCCCTTCCTGGCTGGTTTCTTTCCAGCAGGCATCGTGCAGCACCTGGCAGCTTCCGTACTCCTCAGAATCAGACCCTATGGACTATCGTAGGTGGTATTGTGCAACCGCGAGGTCTCCAGGCTCTTTACCTTATCCACCTTCTGGACTGACTTTTCTAGACACTCCATTCAGGCATAGATGCCCGGTCCACGACCAGCCCCCTGATACAGACTCTTGGGAGTTTGGTTAGCTGGGGCGGAGAGTTTTCTCTTCTGTGCGGATGATGCTTGCTATCATCTCACATCAGGTGCACCATGCTGCCTACAGCCGACATCTGTGGGCGATGCTGGGCCAGGCACTAGCATAGCTGCTCGATTCGGAGGCTACACGGAAAGCCACAGCCCTCTCCGCGATAGGCCTAGAGTTGGTGAGGCACCAGTCAAGGGCATCTTACAATGCCAGTGAAGTCACTTCATGGCTTGTGGGGACAGCGATCTGCATTAGGCAGACGGCCTGGCTTCGCCTTTTGATGCTGTCACCTTTGGCCTGGTGCAGGTTACTGGCCTCCTCCTTCCAGGGAACCCATCTCTCCTATCACAGGGTGAGACGGGATCTTCAGGGGCACCTTCCTTCTCCTAGGGTTCAGGGACCCTGCCTCATCCTGACCAGTCCCAGCTCTAACTGACTAGCAGAGGGTCCCTCCTACCCATTCTTCCCTTGGGGGACTGAGAGATGTTATTCCTTCAGGGCTTCTTGGGCCCCCTTCGGGGGAGCATGGTACTCACCCAACAGTGATGAATGGTGAAGACTGACACAGGTAAGATATGAAAATTACGTACGTACCGTAATTATTGATCTTCCTGTGTATCTTCACCATTCATCACTGAATTCCTCCTACCTTCCCCTCACAAGGCCTCAGTCCCTGAGCCGTACCACCTCCCTACTCGCCCCTTCCCCCTTTGAATACTTCCCCTCCTTTCTGGCACACCGCCAGAAGGCCACTGGGGGTGTATTGGAAAGGGGCGAGTGGAACCCCTTTAGAGTCTTTTTTCCTTAGGGTCTTCTGGTGGGCCCCTCCTCTAACTTGAACTGCTCTGTGGGATGCAGCCATCCCATGATTGCAACTGTCAGTCTTCAGGATGGGGTGATTTTGGGGTTGGCCATTATTCCCTTGCCCCTTGCTGTCTTCTGTCTCTTACCTTCCATTGTGGGGATGGTATTATCTTAGGGTCCCCCAAAAAGCTGTTTTTCTCCTTACAGTAACTGCAGGGGGGTGGAGAGCAGAGCGGGATTTCCCCAAGGGAGTTGGGATCAGGGCTAGGGAGAGTCTTACACATCAGGATTATCTAAATCTTCAGAGCCTCCCTTGAGTCCATCTCTTAGTGATCTCCGATCAGCCCTTGTCTTGATGGGTCTTGGCCTCCCTCCCTCCCTCGTCCCGCTCTCCCTAGAACCTCCCTTTTTCTATCCCTTCCTCTCTTCTCCCTTCCTACCTTTGGTTGACCAGGGACTGGGGTCTTCTTGGCCCATAACCTACAGGTCCCTGTCCTTCTCTGTCCGCTCATCAGCTTATTCTTTTTCAGTTGCTTCTTTTCTTTTTACTGTCTCTTGGGCTCCCTTGCCCCACCCTTATTTTCTCTGTACCTTCTTTCCTTCTGTCTCTCCGGCGTGCAGTACTGAGGTGGATGACAATCCAGTGGCCATTACTGGCCAACCCATGAGCACCACGCAAAGTGTTGGCCTCGTGGATGGTGCCAGCTCCTCCATAAAAAAAGGAAAAAATCTCCCATGAGTTGCCTGTCTCCGGCCAGTCACCCAACAGTGATGAATGGTGAAGATACACAGGAAGATCAAAAATTATGGTAGGTACATAATTTTCATTTTTATTTAGTGACCTCTTTGGCCCTGGACTAGAGGACCATCCTGCACATATTGAGATGTTCATTGTCACCCCGGACTTGGTGACTTCATCCCAGGGCAGAAACAGAGCTCCTTTTGTGGCTCTGGCTATCAGCCCAGCAGCAGCAACCTCAGCAGCAGTAGAGACAGTTCCAGCACTACCATCTGAAGCCCAAGTTGGGTGGTCAGGGCAACAAAAGGGGGGGTGCATCTGGCATCCCACCTACTGGAGCTCCCCCAAGAGTACCAAGTGAGGAGAAGTGGGATGCCATTTCCCCTCCCTCACAGTCCCTTTTGCAGCACCCAGTCGGGTTTTGGTTCCTCAATTTTCATTCCACAGTTGCCTGCCATCATGTCGGGCAAGTGAGTGTTGGAAGTGGTGGGCTCGTGTCTGTCTTTCGAGTTCAAGGCTCTCCTGACATACCAACCTTGAGCACAGAGGGGATCCATGGTTCCCATGAACATGCTGTCTAAACTGCAGAGCAAATCACTCGACTCCTAGAGTGTAGTGCTATAGAGCCTGTCCCAGACACCCTAGCCTTTCAGGGATATGTGTCTTGGTACTTTCTCTTACCAAAATGGAGATGGGGCTGGCACCCCATACTGGACCTGCACAATCGGAACAAGTTCCTCCCTTGCGAAGGTTCGTATGGTCATTCTGACCCCAGGAATCACTCATTATGATTAAACTGATGCAGTTAGCCTCCTGTGTTGAACTGCCCAGAGAGATGGAATGCTATGCAAATGATGGAACTCTCACTGGCTCATGCCGATTTCAAACTGCTGCCTTAGCAACTGCTGCACTCTGAGTGCTTCAGATTCTTTACTCTGCCTGCCAGTGAAAATGTCCCGGAGAGCTCTCCTTCAACTTACTTCAGATCCTTTAATGTGGTAAGTAAGTACTGTTTTAAGTTATTAATTTTAGATTGTTACCCTTATAAGATAGTTTGGTATAGTTTATTAAAACGTTATAGTTTTTTATCGTTTTTTTGCGGCTACATCACGGTACCATGGAACCAAGGGATTCACGGTTCTCTGTGAGGTTTTTACCTCCTATTTAGCGTTAATTCTCACTTACTTGATGGTTCTTCTTAGGATATGTTGACCATTTGTATTTTTTTTTTTTTTTGCTCCTTACTTCCCCCTGACCTGCCTCTCCTTCCGGCTGCTCATGACTCCTCAGACCCCATAGCCCTGACCCCTTCCCCTCACCTCAGATCGCAGCTGACCCAGGGGTGGCCCGGCATATCCCTTCGCCGGTTGGGTCCCCCTCCTTCGAGGGGGAAGGCACCAGGAGGGGTGGCCAGCGCACTAGGCAGTCAGTTCCCTGGGCGCTGCTGAGGTGGGTTCGGGGGCGCCAGGGCATCTTGGGTCAGCAGGAGCTCGGCAGCCATCATCTGGCAGGCCAGAAGGCCAGGATTTCCACTTTTCTCCCGGGGGCGTGGTGTACCACGAACATCTAGGCAAAGCCGACGTTCACCACGCCACATGTACAATGGGGCTCACTTAGGCTGCTGCTCTCCTGGCTTCCGTCAGGAGGCAGCAGACAGTGAGTCACGTCCCCTCCCTCCCCCCGGAGTAGGCGAGCAGTCATAGGATGCTCAAGCCTACTCCCCCCAGTCGGCTCTCCAGCGACCCGAGTCCGTTCCCGAACCCGGGTCACCGGCATTGCAAGCGGAAATCCAACCGCTGCCCCGATGAGCCGGCTGCGACCATTTGTATTTTTATTTAAATTTAGTTTGTTTTTGGTTCCCTTTCCAGTCAGGGAACCGATTAGCGCCGGTTCCAGGAACCGTTAGCAGTTGTTTATATTTCAATTTTTCAGTTCCAGGGAACCAATTATTTTTTCACTTACATTATACTTGTACTTTGCTCAATGTCAGAGGTCCCTGGTGAAAAACCTAAAAGACGCACAGGACCCACTGGGTTTAAATACTATGAGTCTTGTCGTCAGGTTATAGCAAAAGCAAACAAGCATTCCCTCTGTGTGTTTTGTTTGGGAACTAGTCATATTTTTTCAAATTGTGAAATTTGTAAAACATTCTGTCCCAAGACTTTGAAAAAGAGATCTAAAAAAGTAGAGGAAAAGGCTTCTACCTCTGCTAGTGCTGCAGAAGAAAACCGCTCTTTCTCTGTCCCTAATAAGGACAAGAATAAGCCCAAGGATGCTGACAAGGAGTTAGATAAGACTGAGCAAGGTAAGTCAAAAAGGGCTGTTGAGACAGTAGCTGAAGCTGTCCCACTTAAGAAAAAATACAAAGAAAAACGTGTAAGTGTGCCTGCAGCCGAGAAGGCTAAGGAGCTCCCAGCAGACAAACAAAATATGCCCTCAGCTGAGGACATTGCAAAGGCTTTACAGATTTTGCAAGCTTTACAGGCTGTGGTCCCGGTCCCACACCAGCTACACTGGTTCCTGTGCAAGTTCCAGCACCTCAAGAACCTCAACCTCTGTATGATAATCCTGAGAAGGATGAAGGGGGATCTGTAGAAGCAGAGGTCTCCCCAGAGCAGGATTTTTGGCTCTCTGCCCAGGGGACCAGAGGACTACACCTCTCACTATGCCTTCGTAAAGAACATGGTGGACACCCTCAATCTCCCCCTCCAGGAGATGGAGGAGGATGTGGAGGAAGCAGATTTTGTTGATATTATGGGGTTAGCCCCCACAAAACGCCTTCTGTTGCCTATGCACAAGTCTCTAAAAACGCTGTGCTGCAAATAATAGACTCCAACTTCAATACCTGGAGTGGACAAGATCAGTTGGACAGAACCACGCATGATTTTATGTTTGCTTGCAAGCATGTGCAAGAAACATAGTGCCATCATCCGAGGTTTTCGTAGGTGTGGCATCCTGTTTTCAATGCAGTCAGTGTATTTGCAGGTGCGCCACAGTTCTCCAATGAATGCTGCAGCTGTCTGTGACAGCAGTTGAAAATGCAGTGCCGTACAGTTGAAAGGAGAGCTATGCTTCAGTGAGCAGCGAGAAGATACTGCGTGCACATATGCTCCCCCCACACACACACACATGCATGCATATTGCATGCTGTCACGCTCCCTCTGCCTTTGCTGTATGGCCGGCCCAGGGGTGCCCAATCCCGTCGGCTCTGCTCGCTCCCCAACAGAGTTCCAGGTGCCACACTGGAGCCCACCCCAGCATGGCAACAGTCCATTATGGCGAGAGGGTGCCCAATCCCGTCGGCTCCAGTTCCCCCCACCAACAGACAACAGTCTGTATGGCCAACGGGGTGCCCAATCCCCATCAGCTCCACTGCCCCACCCCACAACAGTCTTCCCAGCTGCCATACTGGGAGCCCACCCCAGCGTGGCACAAGTCCTGCATCGTCCAAGAAAAAAAAACTGCAAGAAAAAATCTTCCCTCACTGACTGTCCTGACCCTCCCCCCACCGCCCACCCTCTGCGCACCCTGCCTCCCCACATCCCCATCTCACCCCATAGTTACCTCTGAGTCCAGCGTGACAATCTTTGGTGGACCGGGAACACATCTGCACTCTTCAAAGCCAACCGCGAACTGAGGAAATGCCAGTAAGCTGTGTAATGTAATAAATAGGGTTTTTCAACTTTGATGCATATCTCAGGCATTTTTAGAATTTTTCACCAACTTTTAACATGGGGTTTTGGGACCCCACCTCATGAATTCTGTCACTGTCATTTTGTTAATCAGCCCGAAGGTGATTTTGCGGTCACTGTGGAACCACCTTGGGACTGATTACAAATGACAGTGTCTGAATTCATGAGGTAGGCCTCAAAACTCTATGTTGAAAATTGGTGAAAAATTCGAAAATGACTGTTTTACGAGCATGCTTTGCACTGTTCCTACACACGCTTGTAAGTTTGCGAATTTGCACTATTTTCACTCCAGATTTCTAACATTGCCATTTTACCACACCTCCTTGTGAGCAGTACAGCTGTCATTTTTCACATCTCGCCCAAAACGTGTGTCTGCACATGCAGCCCACAGTGGCGCAGTCGGTGTGCGAAATCAGTGTTCGGGACAGATTAAGAAAATCACAGTGACACTATTCATGAGCAGAGGTGTTACAATGGCTATGTTAAAAATTTGGTCAAAAAAGTCCATAAAATGACTGTTTTTTATGAGCAACCATTACGCAGTTTCCACGCACCCTCGTAAGTTCATGGATTTCTAATATTTTCAGTCTAGATTGTCACCACTGGCATTTTTCCACAGTTCGTTATGAACAGTACAGCTGTCATTTTTCACATCCTGTTCAAAATTCATTTTCGCACCTGTGGTGCCAAATGGCGTAGTTGCTGTGCAAAATCAGCTTTGGGCTAACAAACTGATATTGCCACTGTTCATAAGGTGGGGGTCACAAAAAACCCATGTTGAAAATTTGTAGAGAAAATGCCAATGAACGCCTGAGGCGTTAGGGTTTCTGACCATAACGCCCCACCCTGTAGAGAATGACAGGCATCAGGGGTGTGACTTGGGATTCTCGCCTGTAATGCTCATACCATTCCACACCCAGCAGCTAGTGAGAGGCATTGAGGTGTGCCTTGGAATCTTCAGCCCCAAAGTTCACCCCATTCTCCTATACAGCACCCATCTCACCGTATTTCCTGATGGAATAGGGTGAGCATAAGGGCCAAAGACCCCAAGGCACACCGTGACACTTGTCGGTGTGTGCAGGGTAGGGTGTGGTGAAATGGCGTGGCCGTTATGCCTGACAACCCAAAGGCACACCCCAGTGCCTGTCAGTCTCTGCAGGGTGGTGGTGGGGTTGGCTTCAGTTCAATACTTCACTGCCATTCCTATTATGCAGCTCTCTAACTCCTACACTACCAATGCCAATGCCAGCAAGCAAACATTCGGCATTGACAAATACTTGTTTGTTCAGTCACCCTGATCTTGAAGTGATGGTCCAGGCGGCTGCCTGTGATAAGGACAGGATCCCCCTAGAAACCCATCCACCTGACAAGGACTCAAGTAAGAGGGATACCAAGGGTAAGAAGGGTTGTATGGCTGCCTCACTCATTGTTAGGCAGGCAAATTATATGGCCTATGCTGTTCAATATCAGAAGGCATGATGGGATTCTGTCCTTGCTCTGTCTGGTAAAGTTCCAGGTGAAGTGGCAATTGACTTGCAAGAAACTGCAAAGGCTGCTCTTGATGCCACCAAATATCAGTTCCACATGGCTGTGGATGCTAATGACACTGCAGCCAGACTAATGGCTTTATCTGTCTCCCTCAGGAGATTTGCCTGGCTAAGAGCTACCAACCTAACCTTGGACACTCAAGCTAAGGCTATGGACTTTCCCTGCGAGAAAAATTCCTTATTTGGTGACAAAACAGAGACCTATATGAAAAAAGGTGGAGGAATACAAGGCCACCTATAGAAGTAATTCTAAAGAAAAGCCTTCCAACTCTTATAGGCCCAATATAGGGGAGGCAGAGGTGCAGGATCCTACCCCAGACCTTTTTCCAAGCACAGGCTTCGCAGGTCTACCAGCAGCCGAGAGGTTATTCTGAGAGAGGGGTAGAAGGGCTATGAGACGGTCTTCTCCCTCATCCAAACCCAGGCTCAGCCCACAGATCTCTGATGGGCTCGTACAGATTGCCTCCCCCACCACCACCAGTGGGTGGCAGATTGGCTCACTACCTCCAGGTCTGGCGTACCATCACCACAGACAAGTGAGTCCTGGAGGTAGTGAGCCAAGGACTGTCACTCAGCTTCAAATCACTTCCCAGGCTGAGGCAAGAACCTTTGCCCTGTCACCTCTGCAGACAGAATCCTCCTGAGGCAGAGGTAAAGCACCTCCTATCAATCAAAGCAGTGGAAGCAGTGCCCTTAAACCATAGGGGAAAGGTTTCTATTCCAGATACTTACCAGAAAGAAAAATAGGGACTGGCGACCTATCCTGGATCGAAGGCTTCTAAACAAATACATTCTGAAGCCAAAGTTCAAAATGGTGACTCTCAGTAATCATCCCACACTGCAAAGGGATTGGTTAGCATCCCTGGATTTAAGGGATGTCTATTTTCACATTCCTGTCAGATCAACTCACAGAAGTACCTGAGGTTCAGACTAGCCTCAGGTCAGTACCATTCTCAGCACTCCCATTCGGTCTGACTTCTGCACCAAGGACATTCACAAAATGCCTAGCAGTGGTAGTCAAATACCTGAGAAAACAAGGTGTGACAGTCTTCCCCTACCTGGATGACTGGTTAGTCATAGGCTGGTCCCTACAACATGCAAGGCAGTCACTGGCACTCACAAAATCCACGCTGGAATCCCTAGGTTTCCTCATAAACGAGCAGAATTCACAGCAAGAACCAGTACAAATGCTGGATTCCATTGGAGCAGAGCTGGACACCAGCCTGGGCAGAGCTTTCCTACCCCAGGACAGGTGGACAACATCTTACAGGTGGCAAGTTCCTTCATGCTGGGCAAGCACAAACCAGCCAGGGAATTCCTCAGGCTACTGGGACACATGGCAACTGCCACCATAGTGATGCCAGGTTTCAGATGAGAGACATCCAGTTTTATTTGAGACAGTACTGGTCAAAAGGACAGACCCACTGTCCCAGCTGGTCCCAGTCACCCACAGCCTACTGCAGGCACTTCAGTGGTGGCTGGACAAACAAAACCTCAGGGTAGGAGTACCCTTTCTAGGGAACAGCCCTCCCTAATTCTCCCAACAGATGCTTTCCTTTTCGGTTGGGGCACACATGCTGGATCACACAGCAAGTGGCACATGGTCTCCTCAAGAGTCCCTGATACACATAAATCTGCGGAGCTCAGGGCAGTTTACCTGGCTTTATTGGCTTTTTGCTCCACATCTGCAAAACAAGGTGGTGCAAGTCAGGACAGACAGCATCACAACCATGTACTACATCAACAAACAAGGAGGAACCAGGTCCACCCCACTTTGCACAGAGGCAATGAAGCTGTGGTCCCTGGCATACTCCATGCAGGTATCCCTATCAGCCACACACCTTCCAGGGAAGGACAATGTACTGGCAGATTCTCTCAGCAGGATCAGTCAGGACCACCACGAGTGGTTACTGAACCCTCAGATCCTCAGTGCAGTTTTCAGAAGATGGGGCACTCCAGAGGTGGATCTTTTTGCTTCTGCAGAAAATCACTAATTGCCCTATACTGCTGCAGTCCCCTCACAGAGGTACAGTTCCCCTGGCTACAATGGCCCTGGACTGGTCAGGAAGTTTGTGTATGCCTTCCCTCTCTTCCCAATGATACTTAGGACCCTAGGTGAAATTAAGGTATCCACCAGCAACAGTGATACTGGTGGCACCAGACTGGGTGAGGCAGCACTGGTACTCGCTCCTGCTGACCCTGTCAGTGGCCTCCCAATTCACTTGCCCAGGAGGCACAACCTGCTGACCGCCTCCCAGGGCAGGATCCTGTATCCCACCCTCAAGTCACTGAGGCTCAAAGCCTGGTTCTTGAGGACTTAGAGTTTGCTAATCTCAAGCTGTCGGAGGAAGTTGTAACAGTGCGTAGGGGCTCCAGAAGCTTTCTACTAGGAAAACAAATTCCTGTAAGTGGAAGAGGTTCTCCATTTAGTGCTCAGGTAAGGTACTGACCCTCCAGGGCTGACCTTGTTGTTCTACTGGATTACCTGACATATCTGCACATTAGGACTGAAGCCCTCAACCCTTAAGGTCCACCTGGCTTCAGTCTCTGCTTGCCTGTCAGCTGGTAGGAGAGATCCATGGCCTCTCATCCAGTTTTCAGGAAATATTTCAAGGCACTCAACCTCCTTCACCCTCCTCTGAGAGAACCCATCCCGGCCTGTAATTGCCAAGCTGATGGAACCACCATTCGAACCGCTTTCAACTGCAGACTTGAAGTATGTCATATAGAAAACTGTGTTCCTAGTGACTATTACCTCTGCCAGGAGAATCAGTGAGCTGCAAGCCCTGTGTACAGATGTGGACTACATTTCATTCCATAGGGATAGGTGGTCATCAGGACCATAGGAAATTTCTCCCCAAAGTGGTATCTGACTTTCACCTGACTCAGTTTATGACTGTACCTGATTTCTTTACAGAGAACTCCAGATCTTACTTCAAGAGGGCTGTTGCAGTAGCTAACTACCGATAGGACTGAAGCCAGCAGGCGTCAGGACCCCACGGAAAAATTTCTAGCTAGCAGTCTCTGGCGGGGACCGCCCCCACATCAGGTGACTGATGTCAGGTGACATCATATAAGGGACAGTCCCCACACCTGCCTTCCAGTTCTTTCCGCCATTAGCTCCTGTGCGCCTTGCAGTTAAGTTCACTACTTAGCAGATCAATCATCGGTAGTTTTACTGCCTATTTTCACCTTTTCTTCAGCATTTCGTCAGCCTTTACCTCAGCTGCGTGTATGTCGTCCCTGACTCCCTCCGAGGCACAAAAACAACTGTGATTCCTGCGTTGTCAGCTCCGCACAAGGACGGACACTCCCAGTGCCTTTTTTGCCTAGCCCCCGACCACCCCATGGAGAAGTGCCAGCTCTGCCAACAGTTCAACGTGGCCACCCGAAAGCATATGCAGCAGTCCCTGGAGGCCCACATTCTAAAACTTAAGGTGACCTCCATGGAAAGGAGTTGGAAAAACTCAGGCAGGCCTCTACTTCTCGAATGGCTACCACAAGAAGAAGCACGGGATGGGACTCCTCTTCAGCAGTCGCCCGTGACCTTGGCTAGGGTTGCAGTGCTGCAGTAACTTCTCCCTGGACACAGTTCTGTGACTGCTGTCTTGAGGCTTCCAGGCGGCGTCGACCTCCCAGCCGGGCTTGTGCTCGGGCTCCTCAGGAGCCTCCGAGTCAAAGGAGGCAGCCATTCCAAGTAAGGCCGCCGTTGTGTGGCCTTCTGGTACGAGCAGCCCCAGTAAGCCGGACGTCGGCTCCTCCGACGCCCGCCTGGGTAAGGCCCATAAGACACCTGACCCTTCGGGGCAGCGTGCAGCCTCCAAAGCGCCCGCCAAGGCCACTTCTCCATCGAGGCCTTCATTGAGCACAGGGTTCGATAAGTCAGATGCTGGCTTTTCTGATGTCCGCCCAGATTCCGCTGGTAGTAAGCCGAACATCGTCTTGTCCGATGTCCGCTTGGCATTAGAGCCGACGCCGGACCCTTTGGGCCTTTCTGTTGTCCTGAGCTCGTCGCAATGCTAGTTGCATTCTGAGGCCCCAGCGTCTCCTTTGCTGGACCCTGGGGATGGTAACTCTTCTTCCCTGGGTGACACAGAGGATGTTGTCACGCTGTCATCAGGTCTGTCTCCCACTGGGCCAGATGACCCGATGTCGGATCCTCGGACGCCGGCGCTGATGCTGGCCTACCTGACACCTGGCAACATCCCCTTGCTGGACACCACCCCTACGCCAGGCCTCCCGTTCCGGACCTACCTGCTGGGCCATTTCTAGGGCCCTCTGCTCCTTCAGAGCCCCTGGTGCCTGGGTATCTGACCCCATCGTATCTGACGCTGTCCTACCCAGGCCTGCAGTATCCAGCACCCCAGTACCCGACGCCGGCCAACCTGATGCCGCAGTACACGGTGGCCCAGTACCCGACACCGAGCTTCCCGCCGTCTGGATATGGATACGCACCGTACGGATACCCCCAGTATCTGAACCCCCCCCCTCCACTGCCCCTCAGCCACCAGTGGATTTGAAGGAGACACTGGCTTCCTGGTGGGCTGAGGCCAGGCTCAGCTCACCAGGGAAGTAGAGAGCCTTCTTCTGACGCCAGACCTGGTTCCGAACCCCTTACGTCAAAGGCGGAGACTCCCTCCCCCCCCCCGGATACCAGAGGTGAGCCCTCCAGTTCCAGGGCAGGGCAGGGCAGGATATGCTTCCCCGAGGGCTTCCCAAGGGGTCCGTTCCTCCACCGCGCCTAGAGGAGGAGTCCTCCTCTTCTTCTTCATCCTCCTTGGAGACCTTGGATGACTCCGGTCGTTCCGATCCAGACAACGAGCCACGCACTCCAGACAAGCCCAGGCCAAGGACTCCTCTGAAGTCCCCTCCGGAGGATCCTTCTTTCATGGAGCTGCTGCCTAAAATCCAGGCTGTTCGTCAATGGCAATCCTTGGAGCCAGATCCGCAGCGTAAGAAACTCTCTGTGCACCTGGATCTGCCCAAGACCTCTCCTACTCTAGTGCCACCCTGGACTGAGCCTCATGCCGAACTTGTGTCCACCATTTGGAAGCAACTGTCGGCATTAGCTCTTCCTAGGAAGTCGGACAGGCTGTATCAGGCTCTGGAGGGTGTTGGCTCTTTGAATCCTCACCCCAGAGCTGATTTGGTCGTGATTAGTGCCACTCACAGCCGGACGGCTAACCCCAAGCACTTCAGCTCATCACCCCCAACAAGGAATCCGCCTTCTGGACCAGTGCGGGAGAAAGGTCTATGATTCTTCCACTCTGGGAATAAGGGCCCTGAATTGCTCACATGGGGGATTACCGGAAGGCGATCCTTAGTAAGGTGGAAACTAAGTTGGACCTCCTTCTTGAGTCTCAGATGAAGCAGGAAGTGGCTGACCTAGTCAGGTCTGCACGTTCGGCTAGTTAGCACATGCTTCGTGCCATGTATGACACAGTGAACACTGTTTGTCAGAGCTCGGCTTTCACCATAGGGTTACGACATGATGCCTGGCTCCGGGTGTCAGGTTTGGTCCCGGAGGTGCAGTCGTCTTTCCGGGACGCACCTTTCAGGGGTTCAGTGCTGTTCGGTGGTGATGTCAAGGACATCATCACCGATCTGCAGGAGAAGGTACTGCACTTAAGTCGGTTGACCCTTGTACAGACCTCCTCAAGCTCAGCATCGCCCCTTTTGCAGACGTTCTTGGCCCAAGGCAAAACCCTAGGGAAGCGGGCCAACAAATGTCGGGCCCCTCCGGCTGCCCCCGCCTAAAAAGTGGCGGGAGCTTCAGCTGTGACACTGCCTCACACTTCCCGACTCATCTCCTCCCACAGCCTCTGGGCCTCCCAGAGGAACCGGTAGGAGGAGATTCTCCTTCTGTCTACCGGGTTGGGAGAAGATCACTTCAGACACTTGGGTGCTCCAGCTGATTGCAGAATGACACTTAATAGAGTTTCTTCAGAAACCACCTCGACCCGCTCCCCAGGTCATCTTATTCCCCAGAACACCTTCTTTTGGTCTGGGAAGAAATATCCTTTCTTCTTCTGAAGGAGGCGATAGAGCCCATCCGCCCCATCTTCGGGATGGGCTACTACTCCATTTCTTCCTGGTCCCGAAGAAGTCAGGAGACGTGAGGCTGATTCTCAACCTCAGTTCCCTGAACTTGTTCGTGGAGTACAAAAGGTTCAGAATGCTCTCTCTGCAGAGTCTTCTGCCCCTCCTTTGTCCGGGACAGTGGCTGTGCGCTCTGGACATGCAGGATGCTTACCTGCATATCCCTGTGCACCCTTCCCACCACAAATACCTACATTTTTCATTCCAGGGGGACCACTACCAGTTCAAGGTCCTCCCATTTGGTCTTTTCTCGGCGCCCCGAGTGTTCGCGAAATGCCTTTCAGTGGTAGCGGCATACCCAGGGGTTCAGATTTTCCCATACCTGGATGACTGGCTCCTGGTGGCCTCGTCCAGGAAGGAGCTCCTGCCGCTTCGTTCCTTACCCTGCAGGCTTTCATCAGCCTGGGTGTTACCATTAACCAGGCCAAGTCCCATCTGGTCCCGTCCCAGAGGCTCCAGTTTATCGGGGCGATCCTGGACACGACCTCCGGCATGGCATTCCTACCACTGGACAGGGCGGCCACACTCCAGGCTCAGGTCAGCCTGTTGTCCAGCCGCAGGTGGGTCAGCACCAGGTCAGTCCTTTTGCCTCCTTGGGCTCATGGCAGCTGCTATTCCGACAGTCCCTCGCTCTTGGCTTCACATGAGAATCTCTCAGTGGCCCCTTCGGTCTCAGTGGGATCAGTTGGTGGATGACCTAGATCAACAAGTTCTGGTATCCAACCCTGTGGTTTGGGACTTGCAATAGTGGATGGTTCAGGATAACCTTTGCGGGGGTCCCTTCTACCTTCTCCCCTTCCCTGATACTGACAACAGACGCCTCGGGCAAGGGTTGGGAAGCCCATCTGGGGTCTCACAGGACCCAGGGCTCCTGGTCCAGGCTCGAACAGTCACTTCATATTAATGTGCTCAAGCTTCGGGCCATGCTGTATGCTCTTCAGGCTCTGCATCTGTATCTGCTCCCTGGGCATCTGGCTGTCCAGATGGACAACATGTGTGTAGTCTGGTATGTCAACAAACAGGAAGGAACTCGTTCCTATCCTCTCTGTAGGGAGGCGATGTGAGTTTGGGATTGGGCAGTGCAGCACAACCTTCACCTCACGGCAATTCATGTCCCAGGGGTTGAGAACACATTGGCAGACCACCTCAGTCGGTTGTCTGCTTACGCTCATGAGTGGGGACTGGATCAGGGGGTTTCAGACAATATCTTCCTACACTGGGGAACACCACAGGTAGACCTATTTGAGTCTCCTCTCAACGCAAAACTTCCTGCCCTCTGCCAGGGTGCGGCATTTTTTGGAGAGACGCCCTGTCTCTAGACTGGAGGGGCAGATTCGACTATGCCTTCCCCCGATCCCTTTGATTATGAGGGTCTTACAGAAACTTGGCTCAGAAGGCGCTCGCATGATCGTAATCACTCCTTTCTGGCTCAGGCAAGTTTGGTTCTCTCTTCTGCAACAGTATTCAGAGGAGCTTCCTCTTCCTCTGTCACAACTTTTGCTGACCTAGGATCAGGGGACCCTGGTCCATCCAGGCCTGAAGTCCCTTCAGTTGCACGCGTGGCTCCTGTAGATGTAGCTGAAGCTCGATTTGGGGTTTCCCGCTGGTGGCTGAGATTCTGGCGCAGGCCAGAAAGCCCTTCACTAGATCTACCTGTGCCATGAAATGGAAGCAGTTCTCTATTTGGGCTGCCTCCAAAGATTTTGAGCCTTTCTCTTGCTCTCTTGGGCAGCTTCTAGACTACATGCACCATCTCTTTGATCTGGGTCTCAGTCATTCCTCTCTGAAGGTTCACATGGCGGCCATCTCTGCTTACCATGTTCCTTTTGGAGACAGAACCTTTGCGCAGTTGAAAGTCTCTAAGACTTTTCCGAGAGGGGTTTTCCATTTGAGACCCCCTGTTTGTGTTCCTGCTCCTCCTTGGGATTTGAATTTTATTCTTGAGAAGCTTACTCTGCCTCCTTCAGTCGGCAGCCTCAGCAGACCTAAAGTCCCTTTCATGAAGACTCTTTCCTAGTGGCCATTACTTCTGCTCAAAGGATTTCCGAGCTCCAGGCCCTCATGTGCAAAATCCCGTATTTGATTTTCCACAAGGAACATGTGGCTCTGCGTACCAACCCTAAGTTTCTCCCTAAGGTGGTAGCGGAATCTATGCTGAATCAATCCATTGAGCTGCCTGCTTCCTTTATGCAGCACTCAACTCAAGGGGAGTACCTCTTGCATACTTTGGATGTTCACCGAATTCTGAGATACTACACCACCAGGACGAAGGATCTCAGAAAGTCTGATCAACTGTTTGTCTCTTTTGCTCGTAAGAGAGAAGACAATGCTGTTTCTAAGCAATGCCTATCTAAATGGTTGGCTCATTGTATCACTTTCTGTTACAACAAGTATAACAAGACCCTGCCGGGTCAAGTCAGAGGCCACTCCACCAGAGGAGTCTCTGCCTCTGCTACTTGTTTCAAGAATGTGTCAGTGGCAGACATCTGTGCAGCTGCAACTTGGACTTCTGTCCATACCTTTATGAAACATTACAGTTTGGACGTTGCCTCACCCGTAGTGCTGGCTTGGGTTGGCTGTTCTGCAAGGTCTTCTTTCCTAAGACCTTCTCAATCAGAGGTCTACATTTGGGTAGTTTCCTCCTCCCGTTCGCTTCTTCTTGTTCCAGACTGCTTGGGACTCAATCCATCTATAATTGTCTGCAAGAGCCCTCTCGAGTAAGATAGTACAGTTACATAAGAACTTACCATAACAGTAGATCTTGAGAGGCTCTTGCAATAATGATCACTTCCACCCTTCATCCCCTAAGCTTTTCAGCTCCTTTTCAGGGAAAACATCCGCTTCTCTCTCGCTCTTGCCTTTTGGTCTTTGGCAGGAAAGAACTGGAAGGCGGGTGTGAGAACCACCCCTTTATACTGACGTCGCCTGATGTCGCTCACCTGATGTGGGGGCGGTCTCCTGCCAGAGATTGCTAGAAATTTTTCCGTGGGGTCCTGAAGACCTGCCAGCTTCAGTCCTATCTGTAATTACCTACTGCAAGAGCCTCTCTCAAAGATCTATTGTTGCGGTAAGTTCTTACGTAACTGTACTTTCTCCTGAAAGGAAGCTTCACTGCCTCAATGTCAAGAGGGCACTTAGCCATTACATTGACAGAACCAAGGCATATAGACCAGGACAGACACAGCTTTTCCTATTTATGTCGAAGTGGGTAGGGGTAGAGCTGCCACAAAATGTACAATTGCTCGCCAGATAGTGGCATGTGTACAGTTTTGTTACAGTACAGTGGGTAAACAGGTACCCCTGGGCCTGAGAGCACATTCCACCAGGAGTACAACTGTGTCAGTGGCAGCTTCAAGAGATATCCTACTTTTGGAAATCTGCAAAGCAGCTACATGGAAAACAGTGCACACTTTCACAAAGTGTTACAGCCTGGATCTTCAATCTAGAAGTGATGCCAGGTTTGGCACAGCAGTTCTGCAGAGCCTGTTCTCCAAATAGGTTCTCTGCCCAACCTCCAAAGGTACTGCTTGCTAGTCTGCATCAGTTTAATCATGAGTGATTCCTGGGGTTAGAAGAAAAATTACTCTCCATAGTAATCTTGTTTCTTCAAAGGGATCACTCATTATGATAAACACCCACCCTGCCTCCCCTACTAGAACTTTAAAAAAAAAGTAGAAATTTTGTTCTGTATCTCTGCTTTGGTGTTATATATAGACCAGGTTAGAGACACCCTTTAAACCAGTTGGTTTCCTTGTGGTCTCGTTTAGGCATTTCTCTGGGGATTTATGATCTTAAGGGGTAGTTTTTCTTTATGATGTAAAGATTAGCTAGGGGACTTATACCAAGTTAGTCTCCGTAAGAATCTGAAACACTCAGAGTGTAGCAATTGCTAGGGCAGCAGTTTGAAATTGGCATAAGCCAATGAGAGTTCAATCATTTGCATAGCATTCCATCTCTCTGGGCAGTTCAACACAGGAGGCTGACTGCATCAGTTTAATCATAATGAGTAAACCCTTTGAAGAAACAAGATTGTTGTGGTGAGTATTTTTTTCTTCTGAACTAGATCATACTGTCCCTGGAAGCTAGAGCATGGTCCTGTTCCCTGCACCTCCAGGACACCTTCTTTCACATTCCAATCAATCCATCCAGTTCCACACAGATGGGGTCTTACACTAGTTCAAGGTCATGCCGTTTGACTTGTTCTTGGCACCAAGGGTGTTCAGGAAGTGCCTGTCAGTCATGGTGGCCTTCCTCTGGTGCAAGGGCACCAGAGGGTACCCATACCTGGATGACTGGCTTATAGTGGGCATCTCCAGGGAAATATTGGAGCAGGTCAGGGATCAATCCCTCTGAACCTTTCAGGATCTCAGCTTTCTGGTCAACCCAGCCAAGTCCAAACTGGTTCCCAAGCATGTGATCAAGTTCATCGGAGTGGAGTTGAGCTCCCTGCAATCCAGGGCTTGCTTGCTTGCAAACAGGATGGAGGATCTTACCTCTTTTACCTGATCATTTTTGGTTGGGCAATCGCTCCAAGCTTGGGAATTCCTTTGGCTGTTGGGGTATATGGTGGCTTCGACTATCATGGTCCTTTGGGGTCACTGGGGTATGCACCCCTCCAGTGGGAGCTGGGACACCTGTGGTCTCAGCACCATGGTCACATGAATGTCATTGAGTGGTAGCTGTGTCCCCAGAACCTCACAGAGGGAATGCCATTTGTTGGCTCAGAGCTGTTCCTCACCTTGACCATGCATGTATCTCTGGTGGGTTGAGGGGGGGCTTACCTGACCAACAACAGAATCCACATCTTCTGTTCATCCAGCAAGACCCACATGCATATCAACCTGCTAGAGCTCCACACACTGACAAAATTTGTTTTGCTGATTTAGGGTCTGGTCATGCAAATCCAGACTGACTACATGACTGCCATGTTTTACCTGAACAAGCAGGGTGGGGTGCACTCCCTTCCCCTCTGTCAGGAGATGATCTGCACCTGGTCCTTTGTACATAGCCTGCAGGTGGATATCCCGGCAGCGCACGTAGAAAGAAAGGACAACCAGCTCACAGACTGTCATGTTGGTAAGACATCTCAAGAGTAGTCTCTGCACCAGCATGTGGTTTCTCAGCTGTTCACCCTGTCAGACACATGTCTGTTGGACCTGTTTTCCTCCTAGGAGAATAGAAAACTGATGCTGTGCTCATCTACCCCCCCCCCCCCAAAATCGGAACATGGACAGGGGATGTCTTCTGTCAGTCCTGAAACCTGGTCCTTCTTGATGCCTTTCCTCTCTTCCCCTTGATTCACATGGTGGTGCTCAAGGCACTTCAGGAAAAGGCAAACCTGATCCTGATAGCTTCAGACTGGCCCAGGCAGTTCTGGTACCAGGATCTCATCAGCCTTAGCAGCAGATCCTTGTGGTGACAACTGCTTCCCTCTGACCTGCTGAAGAGATAAGGGGGATGATCTGGCATCTGCACCTTCAGTCCCTGCACCTCTCGCCTGGTTACTGGTACCTAGAGTTCCAAGCTTTGGGCCTTTTAGAAGATGTTCTCCAAGTCATAGAAGTGTGCCATAAGAGTCAACTAGAAAAACGTACATGTTTAAGTGGAATGGTTTCTCACTCTGGTTCCTGGGCAAGGATATTGATTCTCTTGCTTTCAGAGTGGCACAGATTCTCGACTACTTTTGGTCCTTGGCTCAGTCAGGGGTACGAGCCGCAACCCTTAAGGTGCATCTGGCAGCCATCTCTTCCTACTGGGTACAGGCCAGTGTGCTGACTGTGGTGCAGGAGACAGCAGTCAGGTGCTTTTTTACAGGCCTGGACCATTTATCCCCTCTGGTGTGCCAACCACCACCACTTTGGGGCCCACTGTAGGTGCTTGCAAATGACTATGCTGATACATAAATCATTTAAGTTGATTCACAAGTGTAAGATGACACATTTGACATGGAAGACCTTGATCTTTCCAGAATCAATCTTCTCCATGAAGTTCCACTATTAGGTCTAAGTCAGAGGTGCCAGGACCCTGCAGGAGCAAAACGTATGGCCAGGGGCCGGCAGTGTCTACTGGCTCATGGCAAATGCATGACTCCACTTGGTGATGTATGCCTGCCAGTAACCATTGCTGGCCCCCTCAGATACCCCAGTTTTGTTCTTCCAGCCATCAAGTGTGCACCATGGGAGTAAGTCATTGCCTCAGTTTACCTCACATTGGCCTCTTCTTTCTTCTTTATTATTTTTCATAATGCCTAAGTTGCCAAAGAAAAAGAGGGACACACAGGACCCTCTGTTCTGTATATGTGCATGTGGAAAGAAAATTTGTGCCTGTTTCTCATTGCACACCTGCTACTACAGGGAGAGCCCTTATGAAAGTTGTATTTTGGACCACATCAGGGAGTAAATGAACTCTAAAGAGAAATGGACTGCATGCTGTGCATTTGGCCTGGTCTGAAGCAGGGTGAGGATCCATTTGCTAGAAACATAGAAATATAGACAGTGATGTCGGAAGAAGCCTAAAGGTCCATCCAGTCTGCCCGAGTTCCCTATTTAGCCCTGGTGCCTACTGTTCCTCCAGGGTCCTTGCCTTCCCAACCCCACTGCATTCTCCTCCCTGATTCTGACTCCCTGAGCAACCACTATACCCTTCATTCTGTCCTAGCCATGCTTAAAACCACTAATGGTTTTGCACCAGCACCCTCTACCTCGGCTGGCAGCCTGTTCCATGACTCCAACACCCTTTCTGTACAGTAGTATTTCCTCACGTCCTCCCTGAACCTCCTTCCGTTAGCTTCCACTCATGACCATGTGACTGGGAGCTGGTATTCAAGTTATATAGTTACCCACAGTTCACCTATTAATTCCTTTTAGGTATTTGAAGGTCTCTATCATTATTTCCTTGTCCTCTGGTCTCCAGCAAGTACATGTAAAGTGCCTTGAGGCGCCTCTCATAGGACTTGCCCTGCTGGCCCTTACCCATTTTATGTTTGCTTGTCACATGCACAAGAAACATTATGTGGCAGCTTAGGAAAGAAGCAGGTTGTGGAGGTGCAGCACTGTGGCAGCCAACACTGGCACTGCATTTGTGGGCTTGGCACTATTCACCCAGTGCAGGTCCAGTGTCCTGATGACACTGGTTCTGCAGAAGTGCCACCAACTTGGAATGATTTGGCTGCTGCAATGAGGGGCTGCCTCGTCATTGCAGCGTCAGCCATTCCCTGCAATGAAGCGACCCATCATTGCAGGGCGGTACCTGCCCAATGTAACATTTCCCTAAACATGGTGGTGAACGGATGGAGGTGCCCAGTCCCCTGTCGGCATGCCCCTGCCCAGTTCATTTGCTGACTGGGAGCCCACTCCCCGTCAGCATAATGCCTCCCTATTTGTTGTGTGCCAAGGGGTGCCCAATCCTGCTGGCATCATGCCCCCACACACACACGTTTCTGTGCCGACAGGGGCCCAATCCTGTTGGCTTCAGTCCCACCCCAAAATGCAGGTGGCACACTGGGAGCCCACCCCAGTGTGCATATAGGAAGCCTGCAAAAAAAAAAACCTTCCACGACGCCTTTTATTTAACTTGTGTCCCTGAAACAAAGAAAATAGTCCCTCACGGTCTCCTGCCCCTTCCCCAACCTCGCCCACCCTCTGCACACCACCTCCCCACCCCGTCACCCCATACTTACCTCAGGAGCCCGGCTCGACAATCTTCAGTGGACCGGGAATACGTCTGCACTCTTCAAAGCCGACAGTGAACTGAAGAAATGCCGGTAAGCTGTATAATGGCATAAATAGGGTTTTTTCAGCTTATGTGGATATCTCGGACATTTTTTGGACTTTTGGCACTGTCATGGAGTTATTTGGTCCCGAAAGGTGATTTAGTGGTCACTGCGCGGAATCACCTTTCGGGACCGATTAACGAAATGACAGTACCACTGTTCATGAGGTGGGCTCTCAAAAAGCCTATGTTGCAAATCTGGGGAAAAAAAAGAAAAAAAATGACTGTTTTACAAGCGTGCGTTGTGCAGATCTTACTTCGAGATACAGCTCTTGCAGCAGGTAACACCATTAGGACTGAAGCCTGCAGGCGTCAGGACCTCACGGAATTCTTCTAGCTAGCTATCTTCATGAGGACCGCCCGACGTCGGTCCTGCCTCCGACGTCAGGCATAGTACAAAAGGCGGTCCCTCCAGATTCCCTAGTTCTTTCCCGCTGTCGACTTGCATGTCTCGACCCTTCGATTCAGTTTCTAGCGCATGGTAAAGTGTTTTCCTACGGGAAATTCGTTTTCTTCGTTCAGCTTTTTGTCTGATGTCCTCTCCAACCTCTGGTCACTCCTCGAAGTGCGCCTGTGGGAAGCAGATCCCATTCAAGGATCCGCACTTGGCCTGTGTCCGGTGCCTAGGCCCAGACCACGACACCCAGTCCTGCACCTTTTGCCAGGGTTTCAACAGCAGAATCCGGATCCGTCGCCAGAAGGTCCTACAGGCGTTCCTGCTTGAGGAACAACTCAAGACCATGGCTTCCAAGGGGGATTCTTCGGAGAAGGCCTGTAAGCATTCTGAGAAGCATAGAGAGAAGGCCCCTTCCAGGTCCCCGTCTAGGGCCTCCGATTCGCGCAGCTCCAGCTCCAGGTCCGATTGCTCTCCTTCCCGGGCCAGCTCTCAGCCTCCCCCCGCTGCGGTGAGAAAATCTTCAGGCTCCTCTTCTCAGGCCAAGAGTCCCAGGCCTTCCTCGTCCTCCAAGGCCCTGGCTAAGTCGGGGGATCATCACCATCACCACAAGTCGGGTTCCCGCCATTCTGAACCTGATGTCAGGTCCGCCTCCTTGCCTCCTCCTCCCCAGCGGAAGACCAAGGAGCTCACCTCACTTAAGAAGCCATTGGACCCGACGTCGGTTTGCCCAATGTCGGCCTCTCGCCACAGGTCCCCAGAGCCGTCGTCCATCAGAAGACTGTCGCTGGCCAAGCCTACTCATCCCCGGACGGCGGTAGGGGGACCGGCGCCCGCACCAATCAAGAAGAGGACCCCGACTTCCGGTGACGTCAGAGACCTAATGGCAGCATAGGCTTAGAGCTCCGTCTCCCTCCTGAATATAATCTAGCTGCATCATCCATACAGAGGTATGTCCTTGCCAGCAAAAGCTGAAAGAAACAGAGCTGGGAAATTGCCAACTACCCCAATGCAAAAATTAAGAGATATGATGAGAGAGGAAGGCAGACATGACTCGCAAGAGAGAGATGCAGCACAGGGCCTGCAGTGCTCGGAGACCTCGACGGATGAAATCCCAGCCAGCCTCAAAGAAGTTATATTGCAAACAGCTCGTACTGTAACCAAGATCGACCAAACACTAAACGATCTCAGATCGGATCTTATTAAAGTCGACCATAAAGCGGAACAACTAGAATTATGCGCTAATCATTTAGTGGAACAATCGGACCGTCAGGACCGCTTCTTGATTGTTACTGGCCAGAGACCGTGAGCTCACTCGCAAATTGGACGATCTCGAGGAAGAAATAGAAGGCAAAATATTAGATTCACGGCATACCTGAGGGATCGGAGGACAAACACCAGAATGTTGCTCAGTTTCTGCAGACATTATTGAGGCAGATACTCCAAATACCAGGAAATGGACCTCTCGATGGATCGGGCCCATAGAGCTCTGTTACGCCCTAAAAGCACAGATGCAAGGCCTCGCTCTATAATTGCAAAACTTACTAGCTACCAGGTAAAAGAGGAAATCCTGAAGGCGGCCTGGAAGCAGGGAGTATTGAAATTTGAAGGTCACAGGATATATATTGACAATGACCACACTACCATCGTCCAAGACGCTAGAAAGTTAATCTGGCCTGTTATGAGGCAGTTACGAGCCCGGAACATGAAGGTCCAGATCCTTTACCCAGCACGGCTCAAAATTGTCACTGAAAAAGGTCCGAAAGTCTTCCAGGACCTGCTATCTGCGGCCCCATTTTTAGAGTCGCTGGGAATAACCGTTCCACCATTGGTGAAAGAAAAATTAGAAAGAGATCTTCTCACCTCAGCATGGTCGATTACTCAGAAGGGCTCAGTGAGAAAAGGTGCCGCTCAGGGAAATCAGTGCACGAACCTTGGGCAGACATCTCCTCATTGATTATCCAGTTGGGAGACTCTACGAAGCTAGATAAAAAAGCGGCACACCTCCGACTGGGAGAAGAGGAATTTATGTCGGGAGAGGAACCCGAGACTGCAGACGAGACATGAATGGGAAGAAAGAAGAGCGAACATGTTCCTGCTTACCATAACCTGCATTGAAACGTAGATTGGCTTCCAATACAGGGCTGAGGCTCATTCAAGCGCAGCAAATGACATCCTATTTGGGACCTTTCATTTTATCTTAATTTCCCCCTTTCTGTACTCCGCCTGCTTGGAGTCTGTCGCCAGGGCTCTGTCCGCGTTGGATGCGAAGGGGTTGATAATGAATTTTTAATAAGATGGGAATGGCAAGTTGTGGTTTTGGAGTTCCTATAATGAAACGTTATCATCCCAGTACAGATTATTTTTGCCAGGAACTCTTAGGGACATTGAGAATAGTACTTCAAGTATGGAACTTCAACCACTAGTCTGGGTTAAAATAATACAAGCCACTTGGCTAAATAGACACGAGACTCACAGACTAAATGCCCACCTACGGAAGTTCCTTTCGGGAGGAGGGTGAACTACACTTACTGAGCCATGTTTTTAAGGCTCTCTAGCTGAATTATTTAAAGTGAGCGATGTTGTGGCATACACTCCATAAATAACATACCTGGAGGCTCCCCTTTCTCGATTGGATACGGGTGACTGCAGGGGGGGGAGGGGGTGTTTTTCCTTTTTCCTTTTGTCTTTTCTGCACAACAATCATGTCATAGCTGTTCATATAAATAATGGTATTGGTTTGCCTGTTACCGTTCACTAAAAATGGTTAGAAGGATGATCTACTGGTCCAAATATGGACTCTGCAAAACCTTGGAGGGAGACGGGCCAAAGCCAAGCACGCCATCCTCTGAGTCAAGAGCAACCCTATCGGGGGAACTCCCCCTGGGAAGAGGGAATTACACTCCACATCCACAGAGTTCCCTCTTAAATTGCGCGTGGGCGCCTGCTTCACGGCTGGAATACGACCACCAGCTTTCCCCAGGAAGTCAAACAACTCCACATCTAAAAAGGGTATATCGGGCCCTATTGGGTTCGCCTGCCCTATTCATACTTGTACCCAGGTCCTCATTGGAGGATAGTTTCGAGGGTATGACTCCGAATATTAATTGGGTTCTTGTTTACTTGTTGATTAGTTTCAAGTTACAGTTCATGCTTAAGTTATGCGGGTATTTACATTTTTTAAAGAAGATAGACAGGTTAAGGTTGTGGATACGAAATACTTTATTCCAGATCAGTCTTAATTTAAATATCAATGGTTTGCCATAATATAAAAGTCCTCTCCTATAATATTAATGGATGCTCCAGTCTGGTTAAGAGAAAACAACTACAGAGATACATTGCTAAGCAGAATTGTGAAGTAAACTTTTTGCAGGAGACCCACTTGTCTCCCGTAGAAGCCGTTAAACTGAGAACTAGATCACACCCACAGGTGTTTTACACATCCCTAGAGTCTGGACGTAAGAGAGGGGTAGCTATCTTGCTCTCAGCATCTTTCCCATTTGAGTTGGAGGATACTGTGATGGATAGTGGGGCAAGATACATTATGCTAGTGGGAAAGGTACAGGACTCTCCAATAACCCTGGTTAATGTTTATGCTCCTCCAGGTTCCCCCATGACATTTTATGCCTCTTTGGCCCAGACGGTGGCGGAAAGATCTAGGGGACTTCTAATCATGGGGGGGACTGGAATTTGATTTGGGACAGAAGTCTCGACACCACCTCGGACACTAGAAGTCCAGACCAGCACAGGGCAAGGACAGTCAAACGCATCCTGAATCAGATGGGGCTAGTAGATGTATGGCGGGAAAGGTATCCCAGAGCGAGAGAGTACACATGTTATTCACCTAGATTCAAGGTGTACTCTCGACTCGACACGTTCTTTACTTTTAAAGATAGTGTCTCCGCCCTGCCCTCAATGTGGCTAGGTGTTTCCACTTTATCAGATCATAACCCGATATTTTTGGAGGTTGCTATCACCCTGCCCAGAAAGGTAACACACTGGAGGCTGAATGCATCCTTACTTCAGGACAGGGAGGTAGTGGATAAGATAAAGCGGCACATAGTAAGCACTCTAACCAAAAACTCTACACCAGGGGTGACCTCTCGAATTATTTGGGATACCTTAAAGACTACAGTCAGGGGGCAACTTATAAGCATAGCTTCACGGAAAAAGAGAGACAGGCAGTTGAAACAACACAACCTACACAGACAACTGGGAGAGCTAGAGTCATTACAAAAAGTGAAATGGGAGAAACAAAGAGATACTGAACTTAAATCCTTAAGAACTGAAATTCAAAACTTTCAGAAAGAGGAGATTGAGAGGAATCTCTTTTACCTCAAACAAAGATATTATGAAGGGGGATCCAGAGGCACTAAACTTTTGGCAGCCAGACTGAGGCAGTTCAGGGCGAGGGCTGCAATAACTAAAATTATGTCTCCCACTACAGGCCGCTTAACCCACAAGATTGAACAGGTTGCAGAGGCTTTTGCCTCTTATTACTTTAAACTTTATAACTCCCAAGAGCCAGCCCCAGCCCAAGATACTATAAAATATCTCAAGGCCCTGTCCCTCCCCACCCTCTCTCAGGAAAAAAGTCAACTCTTGCTTAAGCCAATTACACACTCAGAAATTCTAGGAACCATAAAGGCCCTGAAAGGAGGGAAATGCCCTGGCCCAGATGGGTTTGGGACAGAATTCTATAAAACTTTTGCTACAGAAATTACCCCAACACTGAAGGATGTGTTTTCGGAGGTTTGGCAAGAGCGAGTCGGTCCCTCCTCTGGCAGTTTGCCACAATCACACTAATACCAAAGAGAATAAAGACCCAGTTAGGTGTGAGTCGTATCGACCAATTTCGCTTTTAAATTCTGACTATAAGATCCTTACCTCGATTCTTGCATCTAGATTGAATCCCATGTTGCCAGAATTAATTAATCCAGACCAATCAGGATTTGTCTCGGGCCGTCAAGCCCCAGACAGTGTCAGAACAGCTGTCAATATAATAGATGCTATACACCGATCTAGTCTCCCTGCCTGTCTAATGAGTCTGGACGCAGAAAAAGCGTTTGACAAAGTCTCCTGGCCGTTCCTATTTTTGGTCTTAGAACATATGGGCTTCCCGCAGAGGTTCATTGACTGTATTAAGTCATTATACTCTGGCCCTCAAGCTTATGTGAGGGTAAATGGAGGACTCTCTAAAAGGTTTAGTTTAAATAGAGGCACTCATCAAGGCTGTCCCCTATCTCCTTTATTGTTCGCTATTTACATAGAACCATTGGCGGCGGTGGTCCGTTCCGGTCCAGGGGTGAGGGGCATCGAGGTGGGGGGGGCAGCAGCGAAGAATATCGTTATCTGCTGATGATGTCCTCCTTTGCCTGTCCCATCCTGATGATTCGATCCCAGAAATATGGTCAATTCTCTCCGAATTTGGTAGACACTCCGGATATACCCTAAACAAAACTAAAACAGAAGTTTTGTCCTTCTTCTATGCACCCTCCCAAAGGGTTGTGGAGTTTCTACCGGTGAACTGGTCGGCTACTAAAATGTTATATCTTGGAGTCTGGTTGACTAAACATAACTCCCAACTTTTTGGGGCCAATTATGTACCCCTTTTTAATCAAGTTAAAAAAGACCTGGATAGGTGGCCACTAATAAATTTCCCACTGTATTCAAGGATAGAAACTATAGCTGTGAATATCTTGCCCAGATATTTATATCTATTTCAATGCCTCCCAACGTTTATCCTAAACGCAGTTTCTTGTATAGTAAAAACAATCACAAAGTTTGTTTGGAACAACAAGAAACCTAGATAGCAACTCACGTGCTTTGTCTGAGAAAGCGAAGGGAGGTAGAAACACTCCCAGATCTCGAGGATTACTATCTAGCGGCACAAATTAAAAGGGCCTTGCTGTGGTTCACCGCCTATAACTCCAACTGGAAGGGAGATAGAAAGAGGCGGAGGAGGAAGGCGAGGACCCCCATTAGAGTGCGTACTATTCAAGTGGGGATATTGGGAACTTCCCACCCCCTATTTAACCTCGGTGAAAGACACCTTAAGGGCAACACACAGAGCCTGGCAGAAATATAAGATAAAACCTCTCTCTGGCCTTTTAGACTCTCATGGGATCGACATTTGCACCGTCTTGATTTGACCACACGTTTAGAACATGGGAGAGAATGGGCCTAATATATATCAAACAATTCATGGTGGGGATGAGATCATGGACTTTAGGTCTCTAAGAACAACTTTGGTTTACGTAATCTGGACCATTACCGTTATCTACAAGCCAGAGACTATATTCATTGTTGTAGTAGGGCAAATCCACAAACAGAGGACAGCCTCCTTTGGGAGAGCCTGTATACCATTTGTCTTCACAGAAGACTTGAGCCTTATTTCTGTATTATATAAAGCTCTTATGGACCTAAAAAAGACCATCTAGAAAAATTAAACATAGATGGGGAAGAGGAGAAACTGAACCGGGCAATTAACTGGGAAACAGTATTTAAATTAGCATCCAAGGCGACTAGTTCTCCTTCTGGCAGGAATATAGCTGGAAGGTAAGAATACGTTTTTTCTCTCCTCTCACACTTCACGGAGGAGCAGAAAGGTTCCTCCTGCTGGAGAATGTGTGGGGAATGACAGCGACCTACCTCCATATCTTGTGGTTTTGTCCACGGCTTGACCCCTTCTGGAGGGACATCTCTCGGGCACTTTCTAAGATTTTTGGGTTGGCTGTCCCCTTGAAGTGGTCCTGCCTCATACTGGGGGAGTACCCCCAAAACATGTCTGGAGCAGACTAATTATATCTTTGTACCCTCCTTCTGGCGGCAGCCCATAAGTCTATTACTAAAAGGTGGCTGAGACACGATGTACCCACTATAGATACTTGGACTCAGATTGTACAGGAAATTGCAGAAATGGAGGAGTTGACATTTAAGATAAATCATAGGTTACCAGTTTATACATGGGGGTGGACTAGATGGGTGCTTTGGCAGGGCACAACAGCTGACTAGTGTCCTTCCTGGCTCCTCTGAAAGCCCGCCTCTGGGGTAGATCCCAGACTAAACATAGTAGTGGGTGAATGGCTTGATAGGAGGGGGCCCCATCTTATTGAGGGATGGGAGAAGTGAGTAGGGGTCTTACTGGAACTGACCTGGAGATTCATATTTATTGGATTCAATTTTTAAACAATGAAAAAATGTATTATAGGAATGTAAAACTATGTACATTATATGATTATTCTGTATCACTATATGGAACCTGCCTGATAGATATGTATTAATTGTACCCGGCTGGTTGGTAATAAACTTAAATTTAAAAAAAAAAAAAAAAAAAGGACCCGGCGGCTCCGACCGACGTCGGTCAGGAGACCATCACTGAGGAGGAGTTGACACAGCCCGAGGACCAGGCAGGCAGCAGTCCTGTTGAGACTCCCAGGAACCCTCCCGCAACCCAAGGCCCCTGTGGAGCTGCGCTGGGACCTGACGACCGACCACCAGTGCCCGGTCCGTCGTCTGGCCTTTCTTTTCAGAGGTGAAGGGCTTTTCACTTGCTGGTGGGATACCATCAAAAGGACATGGTCCCCACTCCACCTCCTCTCCCCCTCCTCCTCCTCCTCCTACACCTGTTACTCCTCCGGTTCCTGCGCCCCCTTCTCCATCTGGGTCTGCAGGCCAGTTACCTCCCCCCCCGGGAGCCCAGGATCCCTCCAAGGGGGAGACCAGATAAAAGGAGATCTCCGTCCAGATCCTCTTCTGGGTCACCCAGCCCTAACAGACCCAGAAGACGCCGCCGTTCGCCTTCGACGGAGGACATGGGATCAGAGTTTTCAACAGGATCCAGATCCCCATCTCCCCTCTCCATCCCTTCTCTGGACCCACGTGAGCTTCCAAAGTCTCCTCCAGATGATCCTTCGTTCTCGGATATCATGAGACACATCCAAGAGAACATGGGATGGGATGCGGAAGAGTTAGACCCGAGGCTACACCTTGCAAAATATCTTCGACAGAAGGACCCCAAGCCTGTGGTGGTGCCACCCATAGGTGAACACTACGTGGGACGTCACTAAGGCAGCGTGAAGTGTCCACATTCACTCCTGGCGATGCCGAAGAAAGCTGACCGCCTGTACAAGGCTCCAAGGGAAGACCAGTACTTGACTCAGCATCCTCAGGCCGACTCTCTGGTCATAACAGCCTCTCATGACCGGTCCCAGAGACCGCAACATTTGAGCACCCTGCCACCGGACCCAGAGTCCAAGCAGCTGGACGCCATGGGTAGGCGCACGTATGCTTCCGCTACCTGCGCCATCAGATCCCTGAATTATTTGACCTACATGGTGCAGTTCCAAAATGCCCTGTGGGAGCAGGGTCTGGATGCGGCTGAGAAATTGCCAGAAGGTGAGCAGAAGGAGGAGATGTTGCAGCTTCTCCGTACGGGTTCGGACATGGGAACCCAAGTGCTACGAGCAGCGTACGACTCCGTGGACTCCTCGGCCCGAGCAACAGCTTCAGGCGTATGCCTCGGAGGCACTCTTGGCTCCGTGTCTCAGTTTACCTGGACGTCAGAAAAACATCATGGACACCCCATTCGAGGAAGTTTATTTGGTCAGCCCTCCGAGAAGGTAATCACCAAACTCCAAGAGGCTGGGAAGGCGGTGAGGTCAGTTCAGGCCATGTACCGACCGAAGCTTAGTTCCTTTCGTAGGAACCAAAGCCGATTTCGTGGATGGACGCAGAGACAACAGTCCGGCCCCGTTCCACAACAGAGGGGCTCCGGTTTCCGCAGAGCCCAGGGAAAACAACCCGCAGGTCAAGGCCAGCGCTCTCCTAAGTCGGCCCAGACAGCGGGCCCCTCAGCTGCCACAGCCTGACTCCTTTCCAGCCCCGGCCCCTCAGGATCAATGGGATTTCATGGTCGGGGGTCACATTGCGAATTTCCTGCCAGGATGGCAGTCTATAACCACCGACAGGTGGGTTCTCCAGATGGTTGGAAGAGGCCACTTTATAGAATTCACAGAAAAGCCACCCTCAAGGCCTCCTCTGCTCTCCGGTACTCGGGTCAGCACAAGTCATTGATCAGACAAGAAGTACTCGCGCTCCTGCAAAAGGGAGCGATAGAGTACGTCCCAGAGAACCAGATAGGATACGGATACTATTCCCACTTCTTCCTGGTTCCAAAGAAAACAGGGGACCTCCGTCCGATTCTGGACCTCAGCGACCTCAATATGTCGGTCGCCTACAAAAGATTCCGCATGGTGACTCTTCCGGGTCTTATTCCCATGCTAAAGCAGGGACGCCTTCTTAGCGTCTCTGAACATGCAGGACGCATACCTGCACATCCCTATAAGCTCAAGCGCACAGGAGGTTCCTGTGCTTGAGTTTCTCGGCCACCATCTTCGTTCCAGGCCCTTCCATTCAGGCTGTCGCCGGCACCCAGGGTCTTTACCAAATGCATGGCAGTCGTGGCAGCATCTCTAAGGAGACAGGGCCATTATGTGTTCCCGTACCTGGACGATTGGCTTCTCATGGCGCCTCCCACAGAACATTGTTACTGGCGATCCAGAATACCCAGGACCTGTTTCGATCTGAGGCATCTTAATCAACACGAGAAGTCTCTCCTGGTACCGTCAGAAACTGCAGTTCATAGGCGCAGTTCTGGACACCGTTCAGGGAAGAGCATTTCTTCCAGGCGACAGGCGGAGCGCATCAGATCCCTCATCAGGGATCTTTGCGTCGAAGACCATCCCAGCCAGGTCGGTCCTTAGCCTGCTGGGACACATGATCGTGACCATTCCGACCGTCCCTTTCGCAAGGCTCCACATGCGGGTAACTCAGTGGATGCTCAAGGTGCAGTGGGACCAAAGGCAAGACCACATGCAGCATCCGGTCAGAATCACGAACACCGTGACTCGAGACTGGCAATGGTGGCGAGACCCAGGAACACTCTCTACAGGCGTCCCATTTATAGCATCGGTCCCGAAGGTAATCCTCACCACAGGCGCTCAGGACTAGGGTGGGAGTACACCTGGACGAGGTGAAGTCCCAGGGAATGTGGACCCCTCAGGAGGCTCACCTCCATATCAGCGTCCTAGAGATGAGGGCAGTCCTTTATGCCCTGCAGGCATTTCAGTCAGAGATCCCACCGAGTACTTTCCTGCTTCAGACAGACAACACGGCGGTGATGTATTACCTCAACAAACAAGGAGGCGCACACTCTTACCCCCTTTGCAGGGAGGCCATGAGGGTGTGGGATTGGGTAATCCGACATGGCGCCAACCTGATCACAGTACATGTTCCCGGGGTGGACAACACAATCGCAGACGGCCTGAGTCGTTCCCAGGCCAGAGTCCACGAGTGGGAACTTCTTCAGGAGGTAGCAGAGGATCTGTTTCTTCGATGGGGAACTCCAGAATTGGACTTGCTCGCTTCCCCATCCAATGCAAAACTGCCCAATTTTTGCTCACTAGATCCAGGGCCTGGTGTTTTCTGGCGAGACGTTGTCCCTCTCCTGGGCGGACAGATTCCTCTACGCTTTCCCTCCCTTCCCGTTGATCCAGAGAGTTCTTCTCAAACTGCTCAGGGAGCATGCAACAATGATCCTGGTGGTCCCCTTTTGGCCCAGACAGATCTGGTTCCCTTTGCTAATGCAGCTATCCCGGGAACCTCCGCTCCCGTTGCCGTTCAGCTCCCATCTCTTGTCTCAGGAGGAGGGTTCACTGGTCCACCCGGACTTACGCTCTCTGAACCTGCATGCATGGCTCCTAGAGACATAGCCATTTTGCGACACGGGGTCTCGCAAGAGGTGGCGGAAGTCCTTTCCGCAGCCAGAAAGCCGGCAACACATGCAACATCGCCATGAAATGGCGCCGTTTTTGTTTATGAGTGCCAGCGGCCTTTCCCCTCCTAAGGTTGTCCGGTGAAGGCGTTGCTAGAGTACCTGCTCTCCCTTTCCGTTCGGGTCTCGCCCACTCCTCTATTAAGGTGCACCTCTGTGCTATCTCCGCTTATCACCTTCGGTGGGACAGCGACTGTAGCGCAATTAGATGTCTGATAGGAATTCCTGAGAGGGTGTTGCATCTTAGGCCTCCATTAAGGACCCTTTGCCTCCATGGGATATACTCTTCATCCTGGAACAGCTCACGCTCCCCCTTTGAACCTGCAGCAGTTGCGACTGCGTTTTCTATAGTGGAAA